>CM073947.1:6456250-7747500 GCA_037179545.1 Sesamia inferens
TATCGACAAGATTCGATGTGGACAATTTAATTTTGCGTTTTTCATGTTCGTTGTTGGATGACAGTCTACCTTCTCCATCAAAAGCGTCATCCACTAACGTTAGCGAGGAACTCGATTCGAGCAATTCTTTGTTCGTTTTCATGGCGATCACTGTATTGACTTGGTCGTCCTTTAATTGTGTAGCAAAAGCATCTATAGATTGGTCAATGGACATAGGTTTGCTTGATGAAGTAGATAGCAAGCTGAACTGGTCGTCCTGCTTTTTATAGACATACATATCCTCCTGCTTTTCTCGAGTTCGAATCGCCAAGCGGTATTCCGCGGTGGTCACAGTTTCCACTTCAAAATCTTTATCTATAGATGATTTATTTAGGTGACTTACTGGCGGAAATCGGTCACAGAGAGCCTCATTAGATTTATTCGGATTATATCTATGCATGCCAGAGTTATTATGAGGAGCGAGCAGAACGTTGTTCAAAGGATTCAGATGGTCGAAAACTAGCACGTCAGATTGTTTGGCGGGAGTATTTGAGGGGGAGTAAGAACAGTGCTTAGGTTCCAGGGCGTCAAAATCTGACGAGATTTCTGAAATAATTCCAGAAAACTTAACCGGACTTCGCAATCCACGAGATCTTGACTTACTTAGAACACCGGATAAGGAACCGGCTCTATCTGCATCCGTATTAGTGTCATTATTGCAGAGCAGTTCGCATTCTAAGTCCACCTGACTGGATGTGATCAGGTTAGCCTGTATCTGCGTGCTGTGCGTAGATGGGTTCTGAGCCAAGCCTTTATCGATGACTACGCTATCAAAAGGCAGATTATCGTTCATCGGCTTTACCAGATCCAGCATCAATTCTTTAATTCCGTCAGAAACGTCTTTCAAGTACGTCGGTATGACTTTAGATTTTGCCTCGTTCATGTACGAAGTTTCGCCGAAAGCGGTTTTCTTTAAAGGAGAATACTTCGTGTCGAATTTGAGGCTGGTATCGCTGTTAGATTCGTCATCAAATTGCAAGGTTTTAACGACTTCACTACTTGTGCAATGAGACATCTTAGTTATATCTATGGAAGCGTCTTTTGTATCTTCGTCGTTACATTCGCTATCCTCTAGGGCTAGTCTAGATTTCTGTAACCCTGCTTGTGCCATTGAGATGTTGTTTAACATATCCTCTCTACTCAAGACTATGGATCGTCTGTTAGGTGCGAAGCTAAGTCTCTTAGGCTCTATCACCACCTTAGTATGACTTTTTCTCCTGACGGCACCAGGCTCAACATCATCTTCACTAACCTTATTATCAGTGAAATGTGTTATCATATCAAGCAATTCTTGAGTATCATTGGCTTTTTTAAACTTATGACCTTCCATCTTATACTTGATATCGTCATTTTTTTCTACAACATCTTCCAAGTCAGTGCTGACGGTGTCTTTGAAGGACCTCTTCGAAATCTCATTCTTTAGTGTGACAACACTTTGTAATTCTTCTAACTGCGTTTGTAGATCGTCGATACGCACTGGTTTTTCTTCCATGTACTCAAGTTGTGTGTTATTGTGTGTATGTGTTGTGTTCTGTACGCTCTCCTCCTGCCTGGTCTTCATGTCTGTCTTTGTATCATAATTACTTTCATCTTTCGTTATATAAAACATAGATTCGTTAGACGTCTTTCCATCAGTGTCTTGCTGCACATTGTCTGAAGAAATATTTGATTCTATATGAGCCATAAAGTTTTTATCCTCCGTACCGCTGTCCACACTTGTCGCAGACATCGTTAGCAAAGAAGGGAGTGACGTATCCTTTCCTTCACTCTCAGTTTGTATTAGAACGTCATCTTCACCCTCCGAGACCTTGTCTGTGTTCATCTCAGAGCTAGAACTCATTAAATTCAGCTGATTCAATTTCATTTCTAATTTAGGATGTAGAAGCGACGCGCTAGCACTAACGTCTTCTACGGACGATGGTATTGGACCCTCGACAACATTGATTGACGACTCACATTTCGAATCACTCAAATTCCTATACAAATCCACGGTGTTCTTCAAATCTACGTGTTCGGCCGTGTTTGAATGCAAAGAAGGCCTGCTATTGGTCGTCGAGGCTTGCATCACGATTACATCTGCCTGCGGATTGATACTCTGGTTAGGTTCTGTCTCATCCAATATATCTTGTTTGGTTTTATGCAACCCTTCTGTGACAACAGTTATTAGTTCGGTTGGAATGGGTTTAGTCATTGAAATGTCACAGTTGTCGTTATCAAAAATGACAGTTTTTCTTTTATCTGTTTCTCGTAGACTTTGAGCTTTTGGCAGAGCCATAGTCATTGACATATCAGCATCAAGGTCATCAGCATTAAACACTATTGAGTTCTGATCGTCTTTCAAGCAATCTCCTGTTGGATTATGAGCATCTTCTTCATATACCTTATAATCAATAACTTTTTCTTTATCTTCTCTAGTATCTTCAGGTTTTCTAACGATGTCTTCTGCAGAATCTAGCATGTCTAAAAGAAAAACGTTTGTAGATATAGCTAGGGTAGTAGCGATGTCAGCTTCGTCCTTACAATTGATATAAGATTTCTTCGTATTTGTTTCACCTGTTGCCTCTTCTATTATGTTAGCGGGTATAGCTTCAGTCATAGATATATCACCTTCATCGTTGTCATAGACAATTGTTGTTCGTTTTCTATTTCTCTGTATTCTAGATGCGTTAAAGGGATCGAAACTCTTATCTTTAGCTTCAGTAAATCCTGGTATAAGTTGAGTAGGTATGACTTGTGTTATAGATATATTCCCGTTATTATTATCATAGACAATAGTTTTACGTCTAGAAGCATCATTGTTTTTAACATTGATATCATTAGGTAGAGACTGTGTGGTGGGAATTTTGTCTGCCGTATTATTTTCTTTGATGTCATCTATATGCACTATTTCTTGTAAAATGTTTGTTGGTAATGCTTGAGTAACAGAAATATTACCAGTATCATCTTCGTATACAACGGTTTGAAGTTTTCCGGGATTCGGTTCATTATTCGGCAAACCAACATTTGTAGGAATTGCTTCTGGGACCACTTCGGTATCATTTCCACATAATATATTCGTTGGTCGCTTATCTTCCGTTAGCTTGTTTGGCAATATTATATTTGCAGTCAATGCTTGTGTGAAAGACACATTCCCATCATCAACATCGAAAACTATTGTTTTTCTTCTAACAGCTTCCTCGAATATATTGGATGATACAGCTTGTGTAACAGATATATTACCTTCGTCATTACCAAATACTACAGTGTTGTGTTTGTTAATGGTTTCTATAACCTCATTCACCAACATTTTTGAAGGAATTGCCTGCGTCATTGAAATGTTACACATATCGGTCTCATATAATACAGTCCGATGTTGTTCAGGAACAGAACCAATATCATTAAGAAGCTTTCCTGGTACTGTTTCACTAATTGCATTGTTCGTTACACTTTCATTAAACGCAATAGTTCTTCTAGTAGAAGCGTTGATATCATGGCTTATAACAGCAGTTTGACAGATAATATTTGTTGGTAAAGCTTGTGTCATGGAAATGTTTCCTGTATTCTCGTGAATCGTCTGCCTTTTAGGTCTAATATCGGTTGAAGTATTTGATATTTCATCTTCATCAACTTTTATCTCATGAAAACCGTTAAAGGCAGAATTTTCGACTTTAGGGTTAAGGATATCGTCGCCAAAGTTCGGTAAATCATCGTTGGTATTTAGAACAATAGTTTTTCTCTGAGGAGTTTCCGCTACAAAATTAGGCAAAAGAGTCTGTCTGTAATTCTTATCTTTTTCCGGTATATCTGGCTGTAAAGTTAAACGTTTGCCGTCGAAGACTAATACTTGATTGGGTTCTTCATTGATGGCGAAATTGGACTCACAGGGTTCAACGTAAGGGTTGATAGCTATGTTCTCTTTATCCGCGACCCAATCCTTGTTCAAACTGACTTTCTTGTCTATAGACGCACTTTTAGACACATCCTGTACCGGGCTATGCACGGTATCAGTTATTGACATATCTTCATCGTTTCTGGTGACATGAGTCGTATTCAAATCAACCTCTATATATTCGGAGATGTTCTGTTCGTTACTAAACGGGTGACAGCCGACGTTGCTCGATCCCCTCTGCAAGTCCTTCTCGATTTCATCTAAATCGTCTTTGTCAATCTGTTGTATCGCTGAGAAATTGACATCGATTCGACCAGAATTATCACCCATCGATGGGGTAGTGAAATCATTACCAAATGGTTTGCTCTGTTCGGTAAAGGCACTCAGTTCAAATTTGTTATGGGGTGCTGTTAATTTGCCCTCCCCTGTGCACTCGAGGGATGCCAGTTGCTGAGAAAAATTAATATTATTCAATGAGCCATTGGGGAGACCGCTGATAAAATCGACGGCCTCGACTTCTTCAAATTGTTGGTCGAAGATACGCTTGCCTAGATGGCCGATGGGCTGTCGGGAGGCGTTTGCTTCGGAATCGTTGCTGGACGATTCTAAAGATTTGTTGTGCTCTTCGTAGAAATTTTTCCACGTAGTCGTCGCCTCGTTCGTAACAAATTCGCTGGGGACAGAAGTATAAGTATATTATGGCAAGTAAACAATTGAGTAATTGGCACATACTTGGGTTATTTTATCAGCGACTAACTGTGTAATATTTACATATTAAAAAACCCCTTTCATTGCGCCCAGAGCAGAAGTAGTAATTTGCATGCGCGAAAAAAATTGCACCAGAAAAATAAATAAGCAGTCGGTTGGCAAAAAAAGGTTGATATGACGATGCAAACAAAGTAACAGGATTTGGAGAAGCGAGTCGTGGTGGCCTAGTGGTTAAAACACCAGCCTCTCAAGTATGAGTGCGCAGGTTCGCTTCCAGGTCAGGCAAGTACCAATGTAACTTTTCTAAGTTATACGTACTTTCTAAGTATATCTTGGAAACCAAAGACTGATTACAAGGTGAAGGAAAACATCTTGAGGAAACCTGGACTTTTAAGTCTGAAATCGCCAACCCGCATTGCGCAAGCGTGGTGATTACGCTCAATCCTTCTCTATATGAGAGGAGACCTGAGCCCAGCAGTGGAACGATAAATAACGTAAATGAAAAGAGTAATGCTCGGCGCTATGGTGACCTAGCACACTCTTCTACTAATAATAGGATATGGTAAAAGTTAAAGTCTTGGATTATAAACGAAATAGCTATATTAAATCACTATATCACTTAGTAACAAGAAATGGTAATAAATATATAAACTTGAGACACAATTATTGGTAAAATATGGTAAAATGGTAATGGCAATGAGAACGTGGTGTATCTGGCGAGATCTTAACGCGAACTGCCACCTTTTGGTGAAACGAGCGAATGTGCATATTTGCCGTCTATGCAATTATTCATTTTCGCTGAGTGTTCGATTAAAACTCGAACAGTAGATGATGAACAGGATACATCTGAATAGCCAGTATTTTACTTGGAGCGCCTATCTGACCGCCAAAACCCAGTAACTGGGTTGTGGCGGTCAGATAGACGCTCCATGTCCATACTTTTTGGTAAAACTGGTTGTCATTATAAAACACATTTGTGCTCTTCAATTTAGCATAACACAATCAGCCTATAATGTTCGCACTACTGGAACACAAGCCTCCTCTCGATGAGAAGGACTGGGCCGTAATCTACCACACGCGCCATGTGTGTGTTGGTAAATGTCACATGTCTTCGAAGTTTTCTTAGACATGGCGGTTTCCTCACGATTTTTCCTTCACCGCTTTGAGAACAGTGGCGATGTAATAATTTACACAAAGCAAAGCGCCTGACGAGGTTCGATCCTACGACCTACTGTGTAAATATAGGCCCAAAGCCGTGGCCCCTGTGTTAGACACTGCGAACACCAATTCGACTTCAACCCCATTGCCAAAAATACCACTAAATACGGCTGCAACTATGTATTTGGGCTCGTTACAACATAAAATTTAATTTAAAAAATAAAGGTTTAATTTAATTGTGTATAGTCACGTCAGGATCACCATTGTGGAGGCTTGAGGAACAGGGAGTAAAGTTCACTCATCCTCCATAGAAAAGGGAGGATCCTCCGACCAGTAGGCCTAGTATGAGTTTTCATTACGAAACTCGTTCGCCGATATCGAGCGCGTTTGACTCAGCGATTGGCCCGCTTCAAGGTCGTAAGAACTCTCAACCAATGAGAGCGCCAAACGCGCTCGATACGATCGAACGAGTTACGTATTGAAAACTCATACTAGGCCTACTGACGAGTGTTGTCTGGCGGGCACTTAACTAATGCTGGATTTTGGGAAGTTGTTTGTATGCTATTTGCATTGAAAACTCTGCTTGCGAGATGAAAAATTCGTGTGACGTCAGTATGACGCGTTCTTCGCATGTGGCAGTTGTATATACCACTACACAGGTGCTTAGAATAGAATAGAATAGTTCTTTATTTGCATAGTAAGTAGGTACAAAATATACATAATTATTAAGTTTTTGAAAGGTCCTTATACTGACTACCTTAACTAAGATATGCAAATAAAATTAATAAATCTCTGATAATAATCTTATTCGATATATATGCTTTACTCAACTATGATCATGGCTATTTAACGCTGCATCAATGCAGGTCACAAGTCAAAACACAGTTCCGTAAAGGCACATGTATTAAATACAACACTCAATTTTTTTTTTTTTTAATAATTATAAACTAGCACTTGACCGCATTCCCGCCTGATGGTAAGCAGTGATACGATCGTTGATGGTAAAGCGCGCTAGTTTATTAAGAGCCTATTCACTCAGAAAAACTGAGCGAATAGGAAGGAAGACGGCATTTGAGCAAGGTGATGCAATGTTAAACCCAACAACACAACCAACGATGCTGCGCCAAATGGAGATTGATCTGAAGACCCTCCATGACCAAACTCCCAACACAACAACATTAGGCGCATCGTACCCGGCACACATCGCAAAACACAACTGCTCAGACCCGTCCTCCGAACGGCTTCACCAGACATCATGCCGGAACACGACAAATCGCTTGGCGGCAAGGCTTTGTCTGGTGGGTGGTAACTTCTGCCGGCGGCCGATGTTATGGCCTACCACCGAGTTACCACCATATTCTATCAAAATTGTATTTTATAAATTATATTATACTTACGCTACACCAGTCCTTCGTGAGAAACTGACGCGTCGACTCTTAGCATTATCAGTGGGTGTAGCTACATTAAACTCCAACTCTGAGAAGGGTGTACGAGTTGGACGTTGACTTTTGAGGATTGAAGAACGGCGCTTCCTACTGTAAATATAAATGAAATTTTACTAAGAAAATGCTTCCTAATAGTCACTTTAGCAGTGGTTGAAGGTGCTAGGGTACCCACATTTTTTTATTTTTTTATTTATTGCCCCACTAGAAATTTCTCCTATAATGTGACTGTGTTTACAAACATAAACTCTAAGAACTCTACTTGTAGGTCAGTCAAATATTTGTTCTGTGCGGGAATCAGACATGCGTCATGCAGCACAGCAGTAAATTGCTTAAACACTATCATCAACTGTGTCATCGAATTGTTATGTTGTAGTTTTGTTAAACAAAATCCTCTGTACTTGTAAACATTGTTTAAATATGAGTTGTGATTAGTAACTATTTAAATACATTCAACATTATTTTTTGTATATGCAAAACCCAAAACATGTGTCTAATATATTTGAGTGAAGAGTTTATGTATAAAATAACAAAAAGATATCATGAAAAACCACAAAGTTAAGAGCTTGTTATCTTCACTGGTTGTCCAACAAAAATATGGTCAACGCACCGCTCGTCCACCTGAGTCTACTGCGGCGCGGTGCGGGGGGCCTATCTTACTGTGTGTCTAGTACTATGAACTACCATCAACTGTATTATGAAAATGGTAACCACAATGCAACAATTTCTAATTGTATTTGGGATAAAATATAACATGGTGTAAAAATGATTGGAATCAATTCACTTGCTTATTCTGAAAAAACTATAATCAGGTTTTGTATACACATTAATGTAAAAATTGACATTCAAAAAGGGCTGATTCTCAGCCTATCAGATCAGATTTTGATCAAAATTATATGTAATTAGTCATAAATTGGTCAAATCGTCTCTGAAAACATACTGCCGAGATTTTAACCCTCGTTTATATGACCGTTTGTTTACCTTTAGATGCATTAGTTACATTGCAAGTATCTTATTTGAATTTAACTTTAAAAATAATTGTGCAACTTCTGGCTTCATGAAACTCTCATTACGTAACATGAAGAGATGTCGACTCTTCTAGTAACTGCGCTCGCTGGCGACACGACAGGGGATTCATCGATACTACGTCCTCAGGTATACCTCATACTTCCCTGTATAATAATCACAGAAATTTTATTTTCATTTTATTAAGTTACAATTCATGTGCATCGTAGATAAATCCCTTGCCATGCTACTAGTAGGAGCAGGACTTGTGTCCTGTTCTATTAAAAATCCAGCATTACTCCACTTCTTATCAATGCCAATGAAGTTAGATCAAACTTACGTAGCTGCGGCCGCAGCATCGGACACCCTACTTTGTTGCGTATCATCCATCTTATCACTTATTTCGTTATCTACGCGTAACTAAAAACCACATTTAGCTCATCACTTCACACAGTTGTAGTTATTGTTAATCACTTTTAATTAACTTAAAATTATTGTTTATATTTTCAAACATTAAGATTTCAAAACACAACGGTTGCGTCCGTTCAAATTATGACTTTGACAGTTTTGATTTTATTGTTTTACATCAGTATTTTAAGGCTTTTCTGTTCCTTAAGTATGAGGCTTTTTAGTTTTACAGTGTTGCTAGCTAGATTCATCATTTATTGAGCTCCTTTCATTGATATAATTGATAATAAAATATAAACTAAACTCGAAACAGGTAAATAAACTACAACTATGCCCTGTCTATAAAGTCGTGAAAATGGATGTTTCTGAAACTAAACATTTTACAAATAGGGCAACACTAAATCTTAGTAAGCACAAGTACAACTAATGTCATCCGTCACTGATTTTTAATATTAGTGCTATTCATCTTCTGATAGAAATTACATATTATTATTTTTAAAATTTCAGGAAAATGTGAGAGTAAACCTTATATCAAGATATAGATGAGTCAGTTATTCGTCGCCCGGGCTGGAGGCTTTAAATTCATTTAAGGCATCCACAGGAAAGTCCGGTTAAGTAGTCACGGCCTCTCAAGGTCAACTACGAGATGCCATACAAAAAAAAAAACAGTTATTCGTCTAAGCAAAGGTAGCAGGCTGATGACAGCAGTAGCGGAGACGTTGTTAGTTACGCAGCTGACAACGAAAATACTTTTAACGAAGAATATTTGGAATCAGATGAAATCAAACATTATGTTTTGGAATACTTTTCATTGGTAAAAACACGTTAAAACATATAATAATAAATATGTATGATTTTTTTTTTTTTTGCTTAACTCACATTATTTAAACGGCAGAGACCAGAGATATGTGTTTTCATTAAAACCAGTGGTGCTTCTAGTACAAAATAATGTGCTAGTATCAAAATGATTTCAAACAAGTTAACAGGGTTGCTATATGTACGACCTCGGCGCATTCATTTATTTTCACGACTTTATAGACACAGTATACTAATATTTGGTAGTAGATTTTCTGAGTCTCTTTTTCAAAGGTTTTCGTGCAAGCATACCTATTCAGGGTGAAAATTTTATAGGTGTGGCATGAGGAGAGATCAACGAAAATATATTTGAAAACACACGTTCAACTCAAAAATAAAGTCATCTTCAGGGCTGTTGATATTTATAATTATGATTATATGCGGACCACATAGTCTATAATTACTTACATAGGCAAAGCTGACGAAAAAATTTTGGGTTTTATCCATACCATGAAAAATAATGTATAATTCGAGTAGGTATTGTAACATCACAACACTATTGGGTCACAGAGCTCCTTTCAATGAGAGGGAGTGGACCGTGATCATGATAGTACGAGATCCGGCTGCAGAATCAGTGTACCCATCGAGTGTTTGCTGAAAACCAAATTTTTTCACATATTTATGATTAGGAGAATTTATATCTACCAGGTTGCCTATCAAAATGTGGCCGCTAGTATTTTTAATTAAATTATTAATAATTCATAATCCGTAAGAAATTTCACTGACATGTTTTTTCAATGAAATGTCGTCTATTTTACGGTAACATCTATGAAGACTCTGAAAAATCATGGTTGCCGTTGCGCACCTGGCCGCACCTCTTCGCAGCCAGGTGTACACAGGTATGATTTTGTTACATTTATACACCCACAACGTACATTCATATTTTATAAATCAAATTAAAGCTAATTTTTTTCTGTTCATTATTATATACGGTTGCCTAATTAAATCTGGCCGCAAATAAGGGTTGCTGGCTGTTAAATAAAGTAAACATTAAAAGTAGAGTGAAAGAGAGCTAGCGCGTTACACCACTATTCAGGCGAGGATAGCGATTGCCAGCTGTCGGACAGTTTAAAGCCATTGCGCATGCGTCAGATGCTAGTGTTCTCAACCTCCGATTCAAACAATAGTAGGTACGCCTCAAAATAATAAATACTCCAAAAGAAACGTCTTGGAGTATTTATTATTTTGAGGCGTACCGTAAAATGTAATTTAATTCATCAACAATATCCGTAAATGGATATTGTTGATGAATAAAACCAAGGTTATTTATGTAAAAAAAATTGTGTTGTGCAAGTACTGTATGAAATAGATTTGATTTTATTTAAGTTTTAGATTTATTTTACATATTCATAAATTTAAGTAAATTATAAATTTTTAAAATGTATTTTATATGTATGTTGTGTATTACGTACTCCAAAATAGCGTGGTTTTTAACTTAGAATAAAAGTCGCAATTGATCCGTTGAGAACACTAGCATCTGACGCATGCGCAATGGCTTTAAACTGTCCGACAGCTGGCAATCGCTATCCTCGTCTGAATAGTAGTGTAACGCGCTAGCTCTCTTTCACTCTTCTTTTAATATTTTCTTTATTTAACAGCCAGCAACCCTTATTTGCGGCCAAATTTAATTAGGCAACCGTATATAATAATGAACAGAAAAAAATTAGCTTTAATTTGATTTATAAAATATGAATGTACGTTGTGGGTGTATAAATGTAACAAAATCATACCTGTGTATACCTGGCTGCGAAGAGGTGCGGCCAGGTGCGCAACGGCAACCATGATTTTTCAGAGTCTTCATAGATATTGCCGTAAAATAGACGACATTTCATTGAAAAAACATGTCAGCGAAATTTCTTACGGATTATGAATTATTAATAATTTAATTAAAAATACTAGCGGCCACATTTTGATAGGCAACCTGGTGGATATAAATTCTCCTAATCATAAATATGTGTAAAAATTTGGTTTTCAGCAAACACTCGATGGGTACACTGATTCTGCAGCCGGATCTTAGACTATGATTCGTGTATTCATGTGCCTACTCACAATGTTTTCCTTCACCGTTTTGAGAGCAGTGGTGAACAAATAATTTACATTTTTTTTTTAAATTATAAACTAGCGCTTGACCGCAATCCCGCCTAATGGTAAGCAGTAATGCGATCGTTGATGGCAAAGCGCGCTAGTTTATTAAGAGCCTATTCACTCAGAAACACTGAGCGAATAGGGAGGAAGACGGCAGTTGAGCGAGGTGATGCAATATTAAACCCAACAACACGACCAACGATGCTGCGCCAAAGGGAGATTGATCTGAAGACCCTCCACGACCAAACTCCCAACACAACAACATTAGGCGCATCGTACCCGGTACACATCGCAACACAACTGCTCAGACCCGTCCTCCGTACGGCTTCACCCCACATCATGCCGGAACACGACAAATCACTTGGCGGCAAGGCTTTGTCTGGTGGGTGGTAACTTCTGCCGGTGGCCGATGTTATGGCCTACTACCGAGAAAATAATAAATAAACATAAAGTTCATGACGAGGTTCGAACCTACCTACAGCTTGTAAGTCCCAGCCGATACCACTGAGCCACCGCTGCTCTCGAGTACCAGCTAGAGCTAGAGTGTTAACGTCCATACGTGGAACCTAACTTAACTACTAGTAATAAACAATTTATTACTAACTTAACTTGTAATAAACAACAATTGCGAATAATGAAGTTAGATTCCACGTATACATTAGGATTGTACCACCATTATAAGTAGGTACTCATATTAGTGATGCTAATTTGTAATCTCTAACAGTTCTCTAGTTTTTGGATTAAATTATGAATGTATAGCAAAATGAACAACTTACAGGATCCAAACTACACTGAGAGCAGTAACCGTCAATAGAGTTGTATAAAAGGAACAAATCACTAGCCAAATAAGACTGAAAGCGTAGTCTACACTCACTGTATCAGACATTTAGAAAGCATTGCAAATAACACTACATTGCTTCTGTAATAACTAAGAATTTTTATTTTGATTTACTCTAAAATTTTGCTATCTCAACCTAACGTGTTATGATGATAATACCTAATGAGAATTGTTTTTTCTTCTTCTAGCATACAGAAGGCCAGATCTTTATGGATGATGGAAGTAAAAAGTATTTTACCATTAGATTGTTACTTCTTAGTACTTTTTTGCTGCGTTGACCGCAAGTGCTAAACGTATGGTTTGTGCGGCAAAAAAAAAGCCAAACTTTTATTATTTAATTCCGATAGTCAACACTTGATACGCTCTATATCGTATCAGACATCGCTAAATGGTTTCGCTTTTAGGCCGCTGCCTTGAATCTTGCGGGCAGCGGCGCGGGAGCCGAGCGGGCATCGAAGTCCCGTTCTCGAAACTAGCGGGCAGATCGCGAGTCACTATAACCGGGTAGTGTTGTGTTCACGATTGTGTCGACGAGATATTTGTTTTTATTCGCGAAAGAAATATCTGAATAATGGCGGCAAGATCTTTTTGATTCAAATTTATTCCTAACGCTCGATCACCGCTCGCTGCCCGCCCGCTGCCCGCAAGATTCGAGCGCGAGAAGTACACGGCTCGCTGCCCGCCACCGCCCCGCTGCCGCGCCGCTGTTTTTGGGAACGGACCGGCCGTTTGATTTTACGCATAAGATCTTGCCGCTTACTCGCCGCCGCCGCCGCCGCCCCGCTGCCGGCAAGATTCGAGGCAGAGGCCTTATAGTATTTTAAACGCTGTTCACGAGTTCTTCAGTCCAAGAATCTGACACTTTTGTCAGCTCTTTGCTCTCGAAAGCAAGGCAAAACAAGTGATCAAAGTTATTTGATAGTATGACCTATAACTAGATGTTCCCGGCCTGGATGTTTGTGTATGT
Organism: Sesamia inferens; assembly: GCA_037179545.1. Classification (NCBI taxonomy): domain Eukaryota; kingdom Metazoa; phylum Arthropoda; class Insecta; order Lepidoptera; family Noctuidae; genus Sesamia; species Sesamia inferens. The sequence goes on from CM073947.1 coordinate 6,469,624, forward strand.
AAGTTTATGTGTTTGAAAACACAATAACGGTACAGGAGAAATATCTAGTGCGAAGCAAGAAATTTAAAAAAAATATGGGTACCCAGCAATTTCTGCCACTTGCTAAAGTGACTATTAAGAAACAATGTTTTACTCATCTACATTACTAGTGTGGAGCAATGTCAAAAAAGTTGTCATTTTCATTGGGATAATTTGCCGCACCAGAACGCAATAACAGGTAGTAGTGGCGTCCCAGGACCAGAAGATGAAATACTGGTCAACCAGAGACAAGAAATGAGGCTGACATTGTTATTATCGAGGGTAAAACTTGGATGAGGCTGGCATAGGGGTGATGAGAGAAGAGAGTTTTAGGCCTAGACCACATTTCCACTGACGTGGAGCTGGTGAAAAGTCAGTGTTTTCACTGAAACGGTGTTGGGCGGATAGGAGCGGTGAAGAATGGTGAAAAGTGGTCAGTGTTTTCACTGAAGCGGAGCGGAGTGGAGTGCACTTCTCATCTGAAAATATGATAAACTAGCGGTCATCAGCGACTTCGTTCGCGTGGAGTTAGTTATGCTCCGCTCCTATTGGTCGCAGCGTGATGTTATATAGCCTAAAGCCTTCCTGGGTTAATGGACTATCCAGCACAAAAAGATTTTTTTTTAATCGGACCCGTAGTTGCTGAGATTAGCGCGTTCAAACAAACAAACTCTTCAGCTTTATATATTAGTATAGATGATGCACTGCGCGGGAGTCACACACCGCCGCGCCCCGCTGTCATCCGCTCTGCACCCCAATGCTCATTGTCCTCTACACCGCATCGCCTAGCTGGATTTTAATTATGAATATCTGCTCAGCTCTGCTCCACTCCTCTCGTACTATTTCCATTGAAGAAGATGGCGATTTTGAGCATGGTGAATGGACAATTCGTGTGCCGCTAAGCTCCTCACCGCCCCGCTCAGGGTCAGTGGAAACCCGGCCAAAACCCGGCCAAAACTCGGCCTTAGAGGTGGGTGTAGGTGGGAGTCGGGTTTTCGGTAATGCCTACGGGGTGGTTGTGAATAGTTAAGTAGGTCGAGCAACTTTATTAGTTTTCCATAAGGAATTTATTAATAGACTTGTAGCAGCTACAAGACACGTGAATCCGGCGCTGTCGTGGCGGGCGCTGAGACTGTAGCCATCACACAGATACACGCTACCTATATCAGAGGCAGCAAAATGACTTACAAGATAAAGACGCCTCTACTAGTCCTACTCCATTATACAATGTGTAAAGAAAACCCTGGCCGATCCGTGAAGGTATTGTTAGGTATCGATAACTGATTCTACTAATGGATTCAAAGCCAGGCTAAACTTAAAAAAAAATTCCCCTAAAAAAAATAAATATTATTTCGCAAAAAGAGGTAACTGAATACATGTACGGTAGGCAACCCTTCCGCGGGCGACGGGGGGCAGGGCACGCGGTACGTGGTCGCATCGCTTATAATAATACCGTCAAAATGGTGTTGTCGTTTTAAAAATTACGAAATTCGGGGAAGTCGGAATTAATTCGCGGGAAAAAAAGATTTTATGTAAACACATCACCAAATATAAAATAAAATTTTACTTAATCATCATAGTAACAATACTAATTTGTTACTATGATGATTAAGTAAAATTTTATTTTATATTCGGTCATGTGTTTACTTAAATTTTATTATTCTTATGGGTCGGACAGGATTTTCTTTACATATTGTACAGATAATACTAGCATAGAGCCGTAATTTTTTGAAGGGAAATCTCCTTTAACCACGTTGAGCACTTTTGTTGGATGGACGAAAAGCATTGAATTCGCGTGAGCGTGACCAACCCTACACCGTTATTGCTACAGCGAGATATGTACAGGGAGTATCTGACATCGTAACGCAAACTTCGCGAAAAGGCTAGACCGCATACCACTAATAAAATTATGATAGTCATTTATGTCGTAAATGAACGGTTACAGAAATAACAATGTTTAAAAAAATGTGTCGGCTCGGCCTTTGAACGTTGCAAGCGTGCCGCCGTACGGATTTATAGGTAAGACGTTGATCCCTGGTGTGAACTCTATTAAATCAGCTGATAAGATAGTTTAGAGTTTTGTTTTCATTGCGCTTTTTTGTGTAATTAGCGTATTAATTAATTTTTACTTTAAAATCTTATTGGGTTATAAAAGTATAGCAATTATGAACGGTCTAAAGTGAAAAAAACTACATATATATATGTAGTTTTTTAGTTTTTTATATATATTTAATAATGAAAAAGCCGAAGAAAAATTCTACCACTTGGGGTTCAGAATCATGTACTGGATCCATGGTACTCATTTGTGTGTCGTTGTCAGATACACCCTTTATTTTGTGTATGAATAGGGAATACTACAGATTACGTCACCGATATAACTCCTCTGTTCTTTTTTTTTTTTGCTAACGTAATAATGAATTTAGTTTTGAGGATGAACAGTCTAAAGTGCAAAAAAGTACATTTTTTTTTAATCATGAAAAAGCCGACGAGAAATTCCACCACTGGGGGGTTCAGAATCATGTACTGGATCCATGGTACTCGTTTGTGCGTCGATGTCAGATACACCCTTTATGTATCTATTATAAATATAGTATCGTTGAGTTAGTATACACAGATACACAAGTCTCGAACTTACTTTGGGGGCTAATTCAATCTGTATGATTTGTCCGTATATATTTATATATTTTATTTTTTTTATTTTATAAGGCCTTATAACATCCTCAACCTAATTTACAGCGTTCATGTGTCATTCGCATTTGCAAAAACGAGCTCAGTTCGTCTGTTCTTTATAATACCCGCCCACACTATAACTATTGTATGGATGCACTTCCTGAACGCACCTGTCTTACAGTATTTCCAGGACGACGGTACACTCTTACCCTCCTAGACTAGGACAGTAAGAGTGTACCATCGTCCTGTAAAAGCTTGATATTAGGAGTCCTAGTATCAAGCTTAAACCCAAATCGAGACTCATCGCGGAATAAAATTTTATCCCATAGTTCCCGGGTCCATGTAATGTCCGATTGCCGTGACATATCTTCGGTGAGCACCTAATTGGCCGTTGTGCTCCTAGGCCATACTCATGCAGTCGATTTCGTACAGTTTGGCAGGTAACAACAACACCACTTGAATTTTGTAGCCTTAGAGCGCTCTACACATCAGAGCCGCCGCCTCGGCGGCATATGTCGGCAACATTTTGGGCCGTCGGGCTAGGTAGGCGGATTCAGTCATTGCAATTCGTAAAACTTTGCCGGCCGCATGTCGGCGGCTCGACATGAGATATTTATATTCACTACAGCTCAAATGTCGCCAGGCAACTGAACGCTTGCGTACGCTAGCCGCCGACGTGTCGACGGGCAAAACGAGAATATGTTGCTGACATGCTCTAGTGGCTTTGGTGTGTAGAGCGCTTTAGCCTATCACTCGGGCGGTTAACATCTGCTGGCGTCTGGCAGTCAGTTGTATATATCGATCTTGCTATGTGATGGTCCACCTTCCACGACCTGGGTGCTGCTCAGCAGGATCTCCCGTGTTAGTGTAACGCTGATGAAAACTGCAAATAACGCTTCTGTAGACACCTCTTCGAAATGCAGAGCGGTTAAATGACGTCGCTCCAGGACGTAATAAATTTCTCAAAATGCAAATTTGTTCAAAACTGTTCTCAAATTATTGTTTAAATCATAAATTTGATACCATAACCCGCCTATATTGTTCCCACTGTTGGGACTGAGGCTTCCTCTGGCTGAGAGGGAGTGGGATACAGAATGTACTAAATTTAAAAAGCAAAGAAAAAGCTATAAAATTTGAAAAAAACCTACACTCTTTCTTTCTTTCTTTTATGGCTTCGCACGGTTTGTGCATTTAGCCAATGTCACGTAATGAATTGTTCATGACGAAAAAGACGGCCGCGTGATCCGCCTTACGATAGAAGTTTGAGAGAAAGTCATGTTGTGGCAACTATGCTGCGATATTTCACTGTTCTTTGTGAATTATTTACTGAATGCACTTTTTACTACATAAATCACGCACTTTTATTTAATAAAAAACACTATAAATAATTTTAAAAGTCCGATGAAAAATGGGCGTGACACTCAGCTTGACTTTCCCGCCAAAAACTCAGCCTACACCCGCATTCGCCTTTGAATTTGTGAAAAAAAAATACATGATAATAGATTTTTTTTTACAACCAACCAGTATGTCCTCTGGATCAAAAAGGTTTACATAGGTATTACCTTGATATAATAAATGTTGCTTAGACTTTTTGGTTCAAACAACCCGTGGTCCTGCAGTAGAGGAATAATAGACATTTTTTTTTTTTATAAAAAAATCTATATTTCAGTGACAACGCTTTCTCGGGAATTACGTTATTCATTGTAACAATACAAATACGTTATAAACAGACTTCTTATCATGCTAGCAGGAGGTCGTCGTCCCGCGTTTTGTGTTTAAGATATCTGAATATTCTCCTGTGAACAAAACAAAAAATATGTTATTAAAATTATTGAGGACTTGCATCAGCAACTCATATATCAAGACGCTGGTCGGAGCTGGAGTCAAGATGAACTGGGATGGCCATGTATATACAACGATATTTTTTGTTAATGCCAAACCTGAATATAGTTTGTTCAGAATAAGCAACATTTTTACACCATGTTATGTTGACGTACGATAGACGAAGTTGTTAGAGTTAGCTCTGAGTCTCACCAGATAGTCCTGGGCGCATGTCCCCAGTCTCGCGGCGTGTTGTCCAGCAGGCGCTTCACCTCGGCGTCGGACACGAGCACGTCGCTGACGACGTGGTTAGAGTTAGCTCTGAGTCTCACCAGATAGTCCTGGGCGCGTGTCCCCAGTCTCGCGGCGTGTTGTCCAGCAGGCGCTTCACCTCGGCGTCGGACACGAGCACGTCGCTGACGACGTGGTTAGAGTTAGCTCTGAGTCTCACCAGATAGCCCTGGGCGCGTGTCCCCAGTCTCGCGGCGTGTTGTCCAGCAGGCGCTTCACCTCGGCGTCGGACACGAGCACGTCGCTGACGACGTGGTTAGAGTTAGCTCTGAGTCTCACCAGATAGTCCTGGGCGCATGTCCCCAGTCTCGCGGCGTGTTGTCCAGCAGGCGCTTCACCTCGGCGTCGGACACGAGCACGTCGCTGACGACGTGGTTAGAATTAGCTCTGAGTCTCACCAGATAGTCCTGGGCGCGTATCCCCAGTCTCGCGGCGTGTTGTCCAGCAGGCGCTTCACCTCGGCGTCGGACACGAGCACGTCGCTGACGACGTGGTTAGAGTTAGCTCTGAGTCTCACCAGATAGTCCTGGGCGCGTGTCCCCAGTCTCGCGGCGTGTTGTCCAGCAGGCGCTTCACCTCGGCGTCGGACACGAGCACGTCGCTGACGACGTGGTTAGAGTTAGCTCTGAGTCTCACCAGATAGTCCTGGGCGCATGTCCCCAGTCTCGCGGCGTGTTGTCCAGCAGGCGCTTCACCTCGGCGTCGGACACGAGCACGTCGCTGACGACGTGGTTAGAGTTAGCTCTGAGTCTCACCAGATAGTCCTGGGCGCGTGTCCCCAGTCTCGCGGCGTGTTGTCCAGCAGGCGCTTCACCTCGGCGTCGGACACGAGCACGTCGCTGACGACGTGGTTAGAGTTAGCTCTGAGTCTCACCAGATAGTCCTGGGCGCGTGTCCCCAGTCTCGCGTCGTGTTGTCCAGCAGGCGCTTCACCTCGGCGTCGGACACGAGCACGTCGCTGACGACGTGGTTAGAGTTAGCTCTGAGTCTTACCAGATAGCCCTGGGCGCGTGTCCCCAGTCTCGCGGCGTGTTGTCCAGCAGGCGCTTCACCTTGGCGTCGGACACGAGCACGTCGCTGACGACGTGGTTAGAGTTAGCTCTGAGTCTCACCAGATAGTCCTGGGCGCGTGTCCCCAGTCTCGCGGCGTGTTGTCCAGCAGGCGCTTCACCTCGGCGTCGGACACGAGCACGTCGCTGACGACGTGGTTAGAGTTAGCTCTGAGTCTCACCAGATAGTCCTGGGCGCGTGTCCCCAGTCTCGCGGCGTGTTGTCCAGCAGGCGCTTCACCTCGGCGTCGGACACGAGCACGTCGCTGACGACGTGGTTAGAGTTAGCTCTGAGTCTCACCAGATAGTCCTGGGCGCATGTCCCCAGTCTCGCAGCGTGTTGTCCAGCAGGCGCTTCACCTCGGCGTCGGACACGAGCACGTCGCTGACGACGTGGTTAGAGTTAGCTCTGAGTCTCACCAGATAGTCCTGGGTGCATGTCCCCAGTCTCGCGGCGTGTTGTCCAGCAGGCGCTTCACCTCGGCGTCGGACACGAGCACGTCGCTGACGACGTGGTTAGAGTTAGCTCTGAGTCTCACCAGATAGTCCTGGGCGCGTGTCCCCAGTCTCGCGGCGTGTTGTCCAGCAGGCGCTTCACCTCGGCGTCGGACACGAGCACGTCGCTGACGACGTGGTTAGAGTTAGCTCTGAGTCTCACCAGATAGTCCTGGGCGCATGTCCCCAGTCTCGCGGCGTGTTGTCCAGCAGGCGCTTCACCTCGGCGTCGGACACGAGCACGTCGCTGACGACGTGGTTAGAGTTAGCTCTGAGTCTCACCAGATAGCCCTGGGCGCGTGTCCCCAGTCTCGCGGCGTGTTGTCCAGCAGGCGCTTCACCTCGGCGTCGGACACGAGCACGTCGCTGACGACGTGGTTAGAGTTAGCTCTGAGTCTCACCAGATAGTCCTGGGCGCGTGTCCCCAGTCTCGCGGCGTGTTGTCCAGCAGGCGCTTCACCTCGGCGTCGGACACGAGCACGTCGCTGACGACGTGGTTAGAGTTAGCTCTGAGTCTCACCAGATAGTCCTGGGCGCATGTCCCCAGTCTCGCGGCGTGTTGTCCAGCAGGCGCTTCACCTCGGCGTCGGACACGAGCACGTCGCTGACGACGTGGTTAGAGTTAGCTCTGAGTCTCACCAGATAGTCCTGGGCGCATGTCCCCAGTCTCGCGGCGTGTTGTCCAGCAGGCGCTTCACCTCGGCGTCGGACACGAGCACGTCGCTGACGACGTGGTTAGAGTTAGCTCTGAGTCTCACCAGATAGCCCTGGGCGCGTGTCCCCAGTCTCGCGGCGTGTTGTCCAGCAGGCGCTTCACCTCGGCGTCGGACACGAGCACGTCGCTGACGACGTGGTTAGAGTTAGCTCTGAGTCTCACCAGATAGTCCTGGGCGCGTGTCCCCAGTCTCGCGGCGTGTTGTCCAGCAGGCGCTTCACCTCGGCGTCGGACACGAGCACGTCGCTGACGACGTGGTTAGAGTTAGCTCTGAGTCTCACCAGATAGTCCTGGGCGCATGTCCCCAGTCTCGCGGCGTGTTGTCCAGCAGGCGCTTCACCTCGGCGTCGGACACGAGCACGTCGCTGACGACGTGGTTAGAGTTAGCTCTGAGTCTCACCAGATAGTCCTGGGCGCATGTCCCCAGTCTCGCGGCGTGTTGTCCAGCAGGCGCTTCACCTCGGCGTCGGACACGAGCACGTCGCTGACGACGTGGTTAGAGTTAGCTCTGAGTCTCACCAGATAGTCCTGGGCGCATGTCCCCAGTCTCGCGGCGTGTTGTCCAGCAGGCGCTTCACCTCGGCGTCGGACACGAGCACGTCGCTGACGACGCGCGCCACGTGTACTCCGCACGCGCGCGGACAGGGCACGCCGCGGTTGTCGTCCAGCACCAGCTCGATGCGCATCTTCGCCTCCCACACGGAGCGCAGCGGGATGTTGGCCACCTGGGAAACAAAATTACAGTATTCTACGTGTCTCGCCAAATCTAGCTCGGCTGGGCAGCGTTCGGGAAGCTACGCTACATCTTCTCGTCGTCCAAGATACCGGAGTGTCCCAAGACTAAAGTCTTTGAACACTGTGTTGCCGTGTTGCCGGTGATGACATACGGAACTGAAATGTGGTCGCTCACAATGGGCCTCATACGAAGGCTCAGAGTCACACAAAGGGCGATGGAAAAAGCTATTTTCGGGGTTTCTCTGCGCGATCGAATTAGAAATGAGGAGATTCACAGAAGTACCAAAGTCACCGATATAGCTCTTCGATTCGTGCGTTCGAACAAGGTGGACCGATGACCTGGTGAAGGTCGCGGAAAGCCGACAGATGCGGGCAGCACAAGACCAGTCATCGTGGCAAGCTTTGGGGAAGGCCTTTGTCCAACACTGGACTTCTACAGGCTGAAGAAGAAGTGGATTCGACGACATGGTTGGTGTAGTGACTGAACGATCGGCTGCTGAGAGCAGCAGCCGATCGTTCAGTCACTACACCAACCATGCCGGAACATCTAATTGTAGCGCGGCACGCAGAGGCGTGCCGCGCTACAATTAGATGTTCCGGGTCTGTTTTTGTATGCTAGTTTAAGCGTTTGTAAACACACCCAGGATAGAAGAGAAATTCGTATTGTGGGATAACGTCATTTAAAAAAAAGAAACGGTCTCTGCTTGCGGGGTGCAGGACTTTTTTTTTTCTAAGGTGGAAAATTCCTCATGGACTATCCTCCGCTCGGGGCCGCGGAGGGGTGTTCCGTACGGCCTATGTCCAGAAGTGGACGAGTAAAAGCTGATGATGATGATGATGATGAACTAATAGCCGCAGGTGGTCGGGCCTTCAACTCGTCACGTCTTGCATCCGTCATCCATCATTGCGTCTGTGGGACTGCACCCTCTATGAGGAAGAGCGAGAGGCCATGTTGTCAGACTGGTCCAGATACGTGATTGGTCCGGTTTACCACCAAGACCTGGTAGCGGATGCGGAGGGCTTCCGGAGACTGCGGTCATTCGCCCACAAATGGCACAGAAAAAGGAAGGAGTTGGAGCTTGGTGCAGAGCGTGAGGTCAGCTAGGCATAATGCTGATGCGGCTGCAAATTTATTCTGGGACTAGCTGCTCGGGTGCGAAGTCACGTATTGTGTCGTTGCACGTCCCAGTCGGGAGAACTAACACGAGCAGACGGACAAACCACTAGACTGTACAATGGTCCGTATGCCGCTAGGCGGGAAGGACCTGTACAGGACAGTCGGGGTTCCAACGTCTTGCATCCAACTCAAGGTGCCGCCGGTTTTGAAAAGCTTTGACGCTAGATTTGACAAGCGCTCTCCAGTCTGGCAGCCTGCCGCTCTCACAACGAAGGATTGATGTCGCACTGATTCATGTATCTCTTCAGCACATTTTACCTGAGTAGCTGCCCGCCATGCTACCACTTGCCCACCTCAAGTTCTCAGTAAAAGATGCGCTTAGCCATTCTTTTCTCCGTCATACGCGCCACATGTCCGCACCACCAAAGCTGATGCCGCATAAGATACGACTCAATGCCACCTGACCTGGCCCTTCTCAGCACTTCAGTATTCCGTACGCGGCCAGACCATCGGATGTGAAGTATTTTCCGTAAGCACTTGAGGTGGAATCGGTCTAGCATACGGATGTGACGGCGATACACTATCCATGTTTCGACAGAGTATAAGATGCTGGGCAGCACTCATGGGCGTACTCAGCTTCTGGCCGTTGGGGGGGCAAGTCTGACCTAGGGCGTGGCAAGTCAATTCTAGTCATGTCAAATTTTTGACTGATTAACAAATGTACGATATAACTGCCTGGAAGTCCTCATTTATAGTTTTTTTAGTAATCAGGGGAGTGTATAGATGTTCTGCGAGATTTTCAAGCGGGGGCAGCTGTTTCACCTCAGTAAGCCCATGGCAGCACTACTTCCTGTAGACAGCGACCTTCGTTGACAGTTTAAAGTCGTGCATGTTAAAGATCTTAGAGTCCAGCTTGCCAAAGGCCGCTGCAGTAGTGATGATTCTGCTGTTGATCTCTGCATCATGATCACACTTACATGATATTGTGCTTCCCAGGCAGTGGAACTTGTCCACCTGCTTCAGCTCATACCCTCCGAGTGCAACATTCAGTGACTCGCGACCATGAATGCCTAAAGACATCACGTCAGTCTTTTTGACATGAAAAATACAATATGTAAAGAAAACTCCGTCCGACCCAAAAGGATAATAAAGGTTAGTTATATACATGACCAAATGAAATATGAAATTTTGAAATAATCTTTTTTTTTTCGCGAATTAATTCCAACTTCCTCAAATTTTGGTAATTTTTAAAAAGTGACAACACAGTATATTATGAGTGATGCGACCACATGCCGCGTGCCCTGCCCCCTTTCACCCGCGCATGTTTGCCTGTCGTGTTTCCTACCGCACATGTATTAAGTTACCTCGCTTTTTTTAATTTTTTTTTAGGAGAAATTTCTTTTAAGTTTAGCCCTGCTTTTTAGGCATAGTTAGAATCAGTTATCGATACCTAACAATACCTTCACGGATCGGACAGGGTTTTCTTTACACATTGCATACGTTTTATATGATAGATTTACTATTTGAAACATCGCTACATACCTTCAAGGAAAGATTTCCCTCGTTATCCAGCGTGTAAGCTAAATGCAGCTTCGCGTCATGCATCGCGCGTCCCCAGCGCAACGCGACGCGCGCCACAGCGGCGCAACGTCGCAACAATGGCGGGATGTCGCTCGCGTTACACGTTGCACGCATCGCGCGTGACGCCATGTAACGCATGGTTTCACACGCGAAGAGGACGGTCATTGTCGCTACTGGGTTCTTCCGATCTGAGGTGGAATAAAAAAAGAGAAATTGGCGCCGAATTCCTTATCCACAAACCAAACTAGGTATATATATATTTTTTTTTTTTTATAATTATAAACTAGCGCTTGACCGCAATCCCGCCTGACGGTAAGCAGTGATGCAATCGTTGATGGTAAAGCGCGCTAGCTTATTAAGAGCCTATACACTCAGAAAAACTGTGCGAATAGGAAGGAAGACGGCAGTTGAGCGAGGTGATGCAATGTTAAACCCAACAACACGACCAACGATGCTGCGCCAAAGGGAGATTGATCTGAAGATCCACCACGACCAAACTCCCAACACAACAACATTAGGCGCATCGTACCCGGCACACATCGCAACACAACTGCTCAGACCCGTCCTCCGTGCGACTTCACGAGACATCATACCGGAACACGACAAATCGCTTGGCGGCAAGGCTTTGTCTGGTGGGTGGTAACTTCTGCCGGCGGCCGATGTTATGGCCTACCACCGAGAAATTCTCCTACCGAGAATTTCGGTTTAATCCTGACAAATTAAGATATTCTATAGACCAGCGTTTCCCAAACCTTGTTCTACTGTGATCCGGTAAATTTTATACTCCTCCTTCGTGACCCACTTAAGTTTATGGACCCTACTTTTTCGTAAGTTTAGCAAACATCCACCCAAACTTTCATATATACAGGGTGCATCTGACATAGTAACGCAAACTTCGCGAGAAGGCTACGCCGCATGCCACTAATAAAATTATGATAGTCATTTATGTCGTTAATGAGCGGTTACAGAAATAACAGTGTTTAAAAAAATGTGTCGGCCTTTGAACGTTACAAGCGTGCCGCCGCGCGTGTTTGTGGGTATGACATTGATCCCTGATGTGAACTCTATTAAATCAGCTGATAGGATAGTTTTCGAGTGTTGTTCACATTGCGCTTTTTTTGTGTAATTAACGAGTTAATTATTTTTTACTTTAAAATCTTATTGGGTTATAAAAGTATAGCAATTATGAACGGTTTAAAGTGAAAAAAACTGCATATTATTTTTTTTAAATCAAGAAAAATACCGACGAAAAATTCCACCTGTGGGGGTTCAGAATCATGTACTGGATCCATGGCTACTCGTTTGTGCGTCGATGTCAGAGACACCCTTTATAATATTAACTGCTCTCTGTGGTTCCACGCAAAAGTATCCCATGCGTTATTCCTGATTATAAGATACTAGCGACCCACCCCGGCTTCGCACGGGTGCAATGCTGATACTAAATAAGTACACTATAGAGAACTGTTATCGTTGTATAAAACGACGACGACGCCCCGCAATTTTTAAATCTGTAATATCTTCGATAATATTCATTTAAATCATATGCTGTATAGCGCGATATAGATCTATATTAAATCAACAATTTATTTAAGGTGTTAAATTGGATAAGGATTAATGCTGTATTGGTGAAAATCGCTTCGAACATTAGCCAGATTTTGTAGAATAAAGTAAATGACAAAAAAATGTTATTGTGGGATATCCATAAGAGATAGACATATACCATCGCGGACTTTTCTATGTATCGTAGACCTTTTAAATGTGTACAATATTTAGTACATTATTTTGATAAATATCGTAGGGTTCAGCCAGCGTTTCACAGCAAACGCGGAAAAAATGTAATTATTTACGACATCACATTAGAAAACTCAAAAATAATAGTAGTTCTTTTCAATTTAATGGATATTATTATACATATAAACCTTCCTCTTGAATCACTCTATCTATTTAAAAAAAAAACTATCAAAATCCGTTGCGTAGTTTTAAAGATTTAATCATTCAAGAGGACATAGGGAAAAAGAAAGTGACTTTGTTTCTTTAGGGAATATGTAGTGATATTTGTATGCCAAATTTCTTCCAAATCCATTGAGTAGTTCTATACAAAACTTTCACGTTTATAATATTAGTATGATAGAAATATTGGAATACTAGAAGCACGGGAGGTACTTGGGGTAGGCCTATGACCAGCAGTAGACGTCTTTCGCGTCCTGCTCTGGCCCAGGCCATGGTTCGGAGCGAGAATGCATGGCAGGCCGTCACCTCATTTTCCGAAGCAGTGATGCTGACAACGAAGGAGGCGGAGCGCGTAAGGGAGCGGGTATCTAAGCGCCCTTCTCTAGACACCGCAGGAGATGCCATTTTTGGAAGAAAGTCAACATCGAACTGTCGGCCACCATAGGCGCGGGTCGACGGCGCGTTGTGTTCTACGCGCGCCTCAAAGAGATGACAGCACATCGTGACGGGGTCCACGAAGACCGATGTCTGCCAGGACCGCAGGACATATCGTGGTCCCTGGTCCACAGGCAAGTGAAGGAACACGAGTGGGTTTTAGTCAGTAAAAGTCTGCCACGCCTTCCGCTCCACCCAGATTGGAAGAGGTCATTTGATGATTTCCCATCCTGAACAAAAAAAGGGTGTTGGTTTTACATACCATGCTGCACAGTCTCCACCTCTATATTCAGCACGGGAGTGTCTCCTCGAACTCTTGTCCTGGTCGCGTTGTCATGTCGGTGCTCGAGTCGTGCCGACAGCCTCACCCGGCCGTGTAGCAGACGGAAAGACCACGTATCAACGGATGATGTCTCCCATTCACATTTGTAGCGGTACCTACAAAACGCCACAAAATGAACGACACCCTGGACAACGACGCACTGGAGTATAACGCAGCGCCACCACCCCGACTCACTGGGGAATCTTCAAAGACAGTTCCGACTCACCGTGAACTACGCGGCAACCGGTTCCGACTCACTGGAACCTCAGCTGGCCTAGCAAGAATCACAAGATACAAGACTCAGCAAATAAACGACGCGTCATACTGACGTCACACGAATTCTACATCTCGCAATCAGAGTTTACCGTGCAATTAGCATACATACAACTTGCCAATTTCAACCATCGGGCAAGTGCCCGCCAGACATAACACCCGTCTGGTTGGAGGATCCTCCCTTTTCTATGGAGGATGAGTGAGCTTTACTCCCTGTTCCTCATGCCTCCACACTGGTGACCCCGAGCATGAACGTCAGCGCAGCCTTCGTGCAACAACTTCAGCGTGATGTCATCATCATCACTCCCGAATGCTTCATCGACGAATCACCCAGCCAGCCAGCACCCACGGCTACAACGGGTATCCTGACCACAAGCATGCAGCGACCGCGCATCCCTGGTCATCACCCTCAGCCTCATCAGCAACCTCGGCACAGCACACTGCACTTTCGGCCGGTCAACAAGTAGAGCCCTCTCTCCTGGTCGACGCAGCAGCCAGCCTCAACCCGGCGCTGTACGACATCCGACGCACTGGAGTATAACGCAGCGCCACCACCCCGACTCACTGGGGAATCTTCAAAGACAGTTCCGACTCACCGTGAACTACGCGGCAACCGGTTCCGACTCACTGGAACCTCAGCTGGCCTAGCAAGAATCACAAGATACAAGACTCAGCCCACTATCGACCTCCGGTCTCCGGAGGGGAGTGATGTAGCGGTACCTACAAAACGCCACAAAATGAACGACGCGTCATACCAACGTCACACGAATTCTACATCTCGCAATCAGAGTTTACCGTGCAATTAGCATACATACAACTTGCCAATTTCAACCATCGGGCAAGTGCCCGCCAGACATAACACCCGTCTTGTTGGAGGATCCTCCCTTTTCTATGGAGGATGAGTGAGCTTTACTCCCTGTTCCTCATGCCTCCACACATTCATGGCTCCTATAATGTTCGGTAATGTACTAAGACTGTTGATCAAGAGATGGGAAGTACACACGCAAACCGTAACCTTGACTACATCCAATATCGTCTGATATTTTAAGGGAATGAGGATCAGGGTGTAATGTTCAGTCTTCGACCATAGAAATGGGAGGATCCTCCGTCCAGACGGGTGTTGAGTCTGATGGGCACTTGCCCAACGGTTGATGTTGGGAAGTTATATACGTATACAGAGTGATGCTGATAATAAGACAATAAATGAAAACACGGACAATGCTAGTTCATTGAAACAATGAATTTTGAAATAATAAAATAAAATAAATATATGCGGACAAATCACACAGATTGAGCTAGCCCCCAAAGTAAGTTCGAGACTTATGTTATGGGATACTAACTCAACGATACTATATTTATAATAAATAAATATATAGATAAACATCCAAGACCCAGGCCAACCAGGAAAAGATCGTGTTTCCATCATGACCTGGCCGGGTATCGAACCCGGGGCCTCCACGTCGCAGGAAGGCGTGTTGACCGCTGCGCCACGGAGAACGACAATCTTTTTTTCCGCGAATTGATTCCAACTTCCCCAAAATTCGCATTTTTTTAATATGTGGCAACACTATTTTCGACGGTACTACGAGGGTTAAACTGAAAGTTCTTAGAAAATCAAAAACTGATAACATTAGCCAGTTATTAGTTTTATTATATTTTTCTAAATATTGTCCATTCACGTCAATACACCGTTGTATGCGATGGAACCACTGGGAAAAGCACTTTGCCCACTCGTCCTTAGGGGGCTCTTCAATGGCATCGCGATACGCAGCCACCGCTTCTTCAGCATTCATAAACCGCTTTCCTTTAAGTTTTTCTTTAATTTTTGGAAATAAATAAAAATCACAAGGCGCGAGGTCGGGACTATACGGCGGGTGACCCAGTAATTCAACGTTTGATGTCTCCAAATAGTCGATCGTTCGCTTGGCGGTGTGCGACGAGGCGTTGTCATGGTGAAGGAGGATCCTACTGCGAGGTCGTTTCTCTCGAACTTTTTCCTAACAAGTGGCAAACAATTGGTAGTGTACCATTTTGCAGAAACTGTTTTTTGATCCTCTAACACAATTGTTGCGAAATGACCTATCCTTCCAAAGAACGAGGCCACCATTTTTTTTCCCGCACTTCGATCTTTCTTCACTTTAGTTGGCAACACCTCGAAAGGAAACACCCACTGAGCAGATTGTCTTTTGGTTTCAGGATCATAACAGTAAATCCAGCTTTCGTCACCTGTTAGTATGTCGAACACAGCATTTGAGTCACCTTCGTTAAATCTTTCAATCATTTTACGGCACCAATCCACACGATGGAGTTTTTGAGCCTCAGTCAAATTATGAGGTATCCACCGGGCGCAAAGCTTCCTGACCGCTAAATGTTCGTGGAGGATTTTGTGCACTTGACTCATACCGATGCCTAAGCTTGTCCGAATCTGCTGATAGGTCACTCTTTTGTCAGTCTCTATCATACGCTGCACAACACAGATGTTATCTTCAGTCGTCGCCGTAGAAAGCCGTCCCTCACGTAAATCATCAGTGAGATTTGTGCGACCACGTTTAAACTCATTAAACCAGTTGTAAACAGTCGCACGAGATGGGGCTTCATCGTGAAAGGCCAATCGTAGTCTATCATAACTTTCTTGTTGACTTAAATGACATCGAAAGTCATAAAAAATCATTGCACGAAAATTTTCTCGTGTTAAATTCATGTTGACGTGACACAGACAATTTTCAATTTGCCGCCAAATCGTATAACTAATGACAAATGAATGAAATATATACTCAGTAATATTGCCAAAGAGTTCTATTTTCAAATTTTAGAATTATTTTTTTATTATATTGTTTATAAGTGGCCAGTTCTAAGAACTTTCAGTTTGACCCTCGTATTATGAGCGATGCGACCGCGTGCCGGGTGCCCTGCTCCCGGCACGCTCCTGCTCCTTAAGTTTAGCCCAGCTTTGTAGGCATTAGTAGAATCAGTTATCGATACCTAACAATACCTTCACGGATCAGAAAGGTTTTCTTTACATATTGTACATCGAAACCCTCATTGGCAAACCCGCTAACTCCATATAAGCAAATTTTTCAAGAGATGCTTGAATCTTTATTTTTTATACATCACTTAAGGAAAAATCTAAAATACTTTTGTTACATAATATCGTAAGCTAATATTTTTGAGAATGACGACTTCATTAATCCTATTAATTAAAATACTATCGTTTTTTAGGAAAAAAAAAAAATCTATTTTTATTGCTACAATAAATTGTACAAAAAGAAATCACATATATGTAAATACTATGCAACCAGGGAAACAGAGTTATTGTCGAGCTCTGGTACCCCATGTAAGATGTAACTTGTGTTTAGGGTGCCAGCGTCTTGACCTAATCATCGTTAGTAGTGGTTGCGGGACAAGCACAGTACGTCATCATAATATTTTAAACCAGTGGTGTACTAAAAATTTGTATTTATGTACCTTTGAGGATGTGCGAGTGTGTAAATGTGTGCGTGAATATATGTGTGCGTTTTACGTGTGTTTGTGTGATAATAACTATGGATACCAAGTAATTAATATGAATATATTAACTTATTCACCATATCAGCAGAACGAAATCTTTAATAAGTCTGCAGTCTTATTATAGGTCAATGTCAGGAGCCACTTGGCGACCTCAGTTTTGCATTTATTTAGACACACGGGAGCAATGGGGCAGTATTTATTTATTTTGTTATATAGGTGGCTTGACAGTATATTAAAATCCCTGTGTTGCACATACTTCGAAGTGTCTACGTTTTTTGGTAGCATTCGGATCGTAAACCACACAGGGAGAACAAAATTTTTTATGGGTAAATGTGGAGTTAGGCGATTTGCCAATTAAGGTATAGATTCACTAGTTGGACAGTAAACTCTGCTTGCAAGATGCAGCATCTGTGTGATGTCAGTATGACGCATTGTTCAAGGGTCACCTAGTTTGAAATGTTTTAAATTACGAAAATTTGCCTTCATGATTCGAACCCAGCACCTTAATTGCGTAATACACTTTTAATATCAATTGGAATCATTTTGATGCATATTTTGTATCCATTGCTCTATACAGCGTAGAATTTTAATGGTTGTTTTCCCGCAATGAAACGGTTTGGTCTTAGTAATACAATCGTTTCATCAGTAAATAAAATATTAGAAACATGAAATAGCAGAATTGACATAGTGATAAAACTCGAAAGTGAGCAGGAAATAATAGTAACCTCTTAATAATCTACAGCTCAATGGCGCGGGGCCACTGACCCGCGTGCTTCAACAATTATCCAATCATACTTTTACGGGCTTAGGACTATCATAAATACTTTTTAGCTGCAATTTACTGAACACGAAAATAAAATTACTATCTAAGACTTTGTCTGGTGGGTGGTAACTTCTGCCGGCAGCCGATGTTATGGCCTACCACCGAGCAAGTCTGCTCAACAAGGTAAATCACGCAATGAATGCTGTTAAACTGTCCAATTTAATTACTGAAAATGTGTTACGAAATTACCCTAAAAGTCCCATAAATCAATGAATTCATAATAAAATACTTCACTCACCCCATGAAAGGCAACATACCAATTTTGGCGACAACATTGACACTTGAGTCAGTACCACACACATTACTGCCGGTCGCGCTCATCGGATCAGGATGCCAGTCCATCTGCGACGGACCCGGAATTCTCTGCATCGCTTCAGACGAACGTTGGGGCGACTGATAATCTGTGGTCGAAGACAATAATAATAATAATATATATGTCGGAGATCGTCGTTTAATTTTAATAGAAGTTGCTGATTTGATTTACGTAGTAGAGGGGCGAACGCTTGTGACGTTATTTTGTGATGGTGTCACATGGACAGAGTCGCTTTGGGAAGTGGGGTTCGTCGAGCGGTCACTTTTGCATCGAGACGCGGACCAAGGCACTTCTCCGAACCGAAACTGTCGGTTTGCCTATTCAAATTGTTATTATGAAGATTGGAGGGTATATCTACACGTCGTGCTTCAATTCAAAACTCACCTACGAAATGGAACCTGTACCACCACACCAAGATGCTGTCGACCCTACCGCTCTGCCGTCGCTGTCTCCGACATCAGAAGTTGGATAAAGAACTACACTGCTCACAATCTCGTTATAAATCAAGGAACAGAATAACAGTCACTTTCTACCAATATTTTTATAGTACTTGTGCGATTACTTGAGTGGTAGTTGTTCATTGTCTTTGTATGAGCTTCTGTAAATACTGGATGTACGGGCAGTGAGGCTGGAAGTGAACGTCATGTCGCAAGGTGCGCAGCATGCGTGTACGTGCGGCTGGACGCGGCGCTGTCACGACATTGCTGACCGATTCTTGGAGCGCGACAGTGCTGGCTGTTGCTTGGCGAGCGAAGTGCGCTTGCGGTGCGCATAAGGTGTGCTAGCGGAGCGCGCAGGGTGCGCTTGCGGAGCGCGCAAGGTGGGCTTGCGGAGCGCGCAAGGTGAGCTTGCGGAGCGTGCAAAGTGCGCTTGCGGAGCGCGCTTCTAGCTGCTTGGTGAATCACAATCAATGGCGTGTGGTGCGGAGTCAGAGTTGCGTGCGCTTTGCGGAACGCCCAAGGTTTCAAGACTTGAGCCTCTACTCTGCAGGCGATGAGAAGAATTCAGGACAGCATCTACTCTTCAGGCGATGAGAAGGTTTCAAAATATCAAAAACGTTTGTGGTAACGTAATAGGATTTTATGAGAGCTCCGAGATATCTGGTGTGCAACGGTTGACAACTGCCAAGTGGCAGGTGTTTGCGAGAAATCGCCACAATCCGGTGAGTCGTACTATTTTTATTTTGATTCCGTGGCCGAATGTTCTCTTGTCAAGCAATCTGTAATTTCATTGGTGTATGTACACACGCGCCAGTATATATACAGTGTACAAGATTGTGCCAGTGTGTTGTGTACTGAACAATTTCTTTGCTGATAATAAGATATTTACAAATTTTATTTTTGTACTACCCGTATTCTTTGTTATAATGGGTTGAGAAATTTTAAATCAGGGTTTTAAAATTATGATGTCTGGTTTGTCTTTAATTCAAAACTAAAGTTCACTGTGGCCTATAGTTACGAGCTCACTTGAGTTTCTGATGGTATGTGTGGCTAGACTATTAAATCTTCTCAAGAGAACAAGCGGTAACGAACTTAGAAATGAGTGCTATTTACAAAAAAATGTAAATTTGATAGAAATGAGTTAAAGTAATGAAATTTAATATTGGTGAGTTGTTTGATGGCGATAATGGCGATCGTTACCTATTGAAATCGTTGATTGGAAACAGAACTTATAAGTACCCCACGATCGCATAGGTACGAAAGATTTTTCCAAGTAATGTCTGCTGAGTTAGATTTTCATAATGTAGAAGATGGTGAGGAGGGTGCCTCCGCCAGCAAATAGAACACGTATCATGGCTATGTGGTCGCGCTGCTCGCACTAGTCTGTAGTCGTAACTGCAACCCAGTGAGGGGTTGTTCAGGGCGCGATGGGCAGCTAGTGGTGTGGCGGGGACACTAGTAGGTATGGTCGCACTGCATGCACTAGTCTGTAGTCGTAACTGCAACTCAGTGAGGAGTTGTTCAGGGGGCGATGGGCAGCTAGTGATGTGGCGGGGACACTAGTAGGTATGGTCGCACTGCATGCACTAGTCTGTAGTCGTAACTGCAACTCGGTGAGGAGTTGTTCAGGGGGCGATGGGCAGCTAGTGATGTGGCGGGGACTCTGGTAGATATGGTCGCACTGCATGCACTAGTCTGTAGTCGTAACTGCAACTCAGTGAGGAGTTGTTCAGGGGGCGATGGGCAGCTAGTGATGTGGCGGGGACCTGGGTCTCGGAGGAGACTATTAGTTGTACGGTCATGTGTTGACCTGGGAGTCGTGGACTCTAAGAGTTGGTCGTATCACAAGAGGTGATGACGATATGGGTGTCAACTATGAGTTGTCACTAGCTACTGTGGTAGCGAACCATGATGTGTTTTCTTTTTGATGATTATGATTTTGATTTGATAGTTATGAGGCTTGGAGGAACCTTTTGTTTTCTTTTTGAAAGTTGATAATTATGAGGTTTGAAGGAAGCTTTTAAGTTGTTAAAACAATTAAGTTTGTTTGGTTTTCTAATAGTCAATGTAACTAAACGTGACGTGTGACGGTCAGGTTGGCCGAACTCTCAAAATGCTTCAAAGTCGGTTTTCTGTGTTTTTTTTTTTTTTTATTTGTTACAGACGCGCACGAGGACGTGCAACGGGAAATATCGAAATTTGGCCAGCATCGGCGGTTTGCCTGGTGAACCGGATCCCTGATTCCGGGGCTGAGGGAGCTTCGAATGCGACTGGGATTGGCACTGGGATGATGATGATGATGATGCACGAGGACGTGCAAATCGTCAGGCTGGCCGTGTCGGAGATCGTCGTTTAATTTTAATAGAAGTTGCTGATTTGATTTACGTAGTAGAGGGGCGAACGCTTGTGACGTTATTTTGTGATGGCGTCACATGGACAGAGTCGCTTTGGGAAGTGGGGTTCGTCGAGCGGTCACTTTGCATCGAGACGCGGACCAAGGCACTCCTCCGAACCGAAACTGTTGGTTTGCCTATTCAAATTGTTATTATGAAGATTGGAGGGTATATCTAAACGTCGTGCTTCAATTCAAAACTCACCTACGAAATGGAACCTGTACCACCACACCAAGATGCTGTCGACCCTACCGCTCTGCCGTCGCTGTCTCCGACATATAATATAATCAATAACTTTTTCTTTATCTTCTCTAGTATCTTCAGGTTTTCTAACGATGTCTTCTGCAGAATCTAGCATGTCTAAAAGAAAAACGTTTGTAGATATAGCTAGGGTAGTAGCGATGTCAGCTTCGTCCTTACAATTGATATAAGATTTCTTCGTATTTGTTTCATTTGTTGCCTCTTCTATTATGTTAGCGGGTATAGCTTCAGTCATAGATATATCACCTTCATCGTTGTCATAGACAATTGTTGTTCGTTTTCTATTTCTCTGTATTCTAGATGCCTTAAAGGGATCGAAACTCTTATCTTTAGCTTCAATATATCCTGGTATAAGTTGAGTAGGTATGACTTGTGTTATAGATATATTCCCGTTATTATTATCATAGACAATAGTTTTACGTCTAGAAGCATCATTGTTTTTAACATTGATATCATTAGGTAGAGACTGTGTGGTGGGAATTTTGTCTGACGTATTATTTTCTTTAATGTCATCTATATGGACTATTTCTTGTAAAATGTTTGTTGGTAACGCTTGAGTAACAGAAATATTACCAGTATCATCTTCGTATACAGCGGTTTGAATTTTTTCGGGATTCGGTTCAATATTCGGCAAAACAACATTTGTAGGAATTGCTTCTGGGACCACTTCGGTATCATTTCCACATAATATATTCGTTGGTCGCTTATCTTCCGTTAGCTTGTCTGGCAATATTATATTTGCAGTCAATGCTTGTGTGAAAGACACATTCCCATCATCAACATCGAAAACTATTGTTTTTCTTCTAACAGCTTCCTCGAATATATTGGATGATATAGCTTGTGTAACAGATATATTACCTTCGTCATTACCAAATACTACAGTGTTGTGTTTGTTAATGGTTTCTATAACCTCATTTACCAGCATTTTTGAAGGAACTGCCTGTGTCATTGAAATGTTACACGTATCGGTCTCATACAATACAGTCCGATGTTGTTCAGGAACAGAACCAATATCATTAAGAAGCTTTCCTGGTACTGTTTCACTAATTGTTCTTCTAGTAGAAGCGTTGATATCATGGCTTATATAAGCAGTTTGACAGATAATATTTGTTGGTAAAGCTTGTGTCATGGAAATGTTTCCTGTATTCTCGTGAATCGTCTGCCTTTTAGGTCTAATATCGGTTAAAATATTTGATATTTCATCTTCATCAACTTTTATCTCATGAAAACCGTTAAAGGCAGAATTTTCGCATTTAGGGTTGAGGACATCATCGCCAAAGATCGGTAAATCATCGTTGGTATTTAGAACAATAGTTTTCCTCTGAGGAGTTTCCGCTACAAAATTAGGCAAAAGTGTCTGTCTGTAATTCTTATCTTTTTCCGGTATATCTGGCTGTAAAGTTAAACGTTTGCCGTCGAAGACTAATACTTGATTGGGTTCTTCATTGATGGCGAAATTGGACTCACAGGGTTCAACGTAAGGGTTGATAGCTATGTTCTCTTTGTCCGCGACCCAATCCTTGTTCAAACTGACTTTCTTGTCTATAGACGCACTTTTAGACACATCCTGTACCGGGCTATGCACGGTATCAGTTATTGACATATCTTCATCGTTTCTGGTGACATGAGTCGTATTCAAATCAACCTCTATATATTCGGAGATGTTCTGTTCGTTACTAAACGGATGACAGCCGACGTTGCTCGATCCCCTCTGCAAGTCCTTCTCGATTTCATCCAAATCGTCTTTGTCAATCTGTTGTATCGCTGAGAAATTGACATCGATTCGACCAGAATTATCACCCATCGATGGGGTAGTGAAATCATTACCAAATGGTTTGCTCTGTTCGGTAAAGGCACTCAGTTCAAATTTGTTATGGGGTGCTGTTAATTTACCCTCCCCTGTGCACTCGAGGGATGCTAGTTGCTGAGAAAAATTAATATTATTCAATGAGCCATTGGGGAGACCGCTGATAAAATCGACGGCCTCGACTTCTTCAAATTGTTGGTCGAAGATACACTTGCCAAGATGGCCGATGGGCTGTCGGGAGGCGTTTGCTTCAGAATCATTGCTGGACGACTCTAAAGATTTGTTGTGCTCTTCGTAGAAATTTTTCCACGTAGTCGTCGCCTCGTTCGTAACAAATTCGCTGGGGACAGAAGTATAAGTATATTATGGCAAGTAAACAATTGAGTAATTGGCACATACTTGGGTTATTTTATCAGCGACTAACTGTGTAATATTTACATATTAAAAAACCCCTTTCATTGCGCCCAGAGCAGAAGTGGTAATTTGCATGCGCGAAAAAAATTGCACCAGAAAAATAAATAAGCAGTCGGTTGGCAAAAAAAGGTTGATATGACGATGCAAACAAAGTAACAGGATTTGGAGAAGCGAGTCGTGGTGGCCTAGTGGTTAAAACACCAGCCTCTCAAGTATGAGTGCGCAGGTTCGCTTCCAGGTCAGGCAAGTACCAATGTAACTTTTCTAAGTTATACGTACTTTCTAAGTATATCTTGGAAACCAAAGACTGATTACAAGGTGAAGGAAAACATCTTGAGGAAACCTGGACTTTTAAGTCTGAAATCGCCAACCCGCATTGCGCAAGCGTGGTGATTACGCTCAATCCTTCTCTATATGAGAGGAGACCTGAGCCCAGCAGTGGAACGATAAATAACGTAAATGAAAAGAGTAATGCTCGGCGCTATGGTGACCTAGCACACTCTTCTACTAATAATAGGATATGGTAAAAGTTAAAGTCTTGGATTATAAACGAAATAGCTATATTAAATCACTATATCACTTAGTAACAAGAAATGGTAATAAATATGTCGGAGACAGCGACGGCAGAGCGGTAGGGTCGACAGCATCTTGGTGTGGTGGTACAGGTTCCGTTTCGTAGGTGAGTTTTGAATTAAAGCACGACGTGTAGATATACCCCCCAATCTTCATAATAACAATTTGAATAGGCAAACCGACAGTTTCGGTGCGGAGAAGTGCCTTGGTCCGCGTCTCGATGCAAAGTCACCGTTCGACGAACCCCACTTTCCAAAGCGACTCTGTCCATGTGCCGCCATCACAAAATAACGTCACAAGCGTTTGCCCCTCTACTACGTAAATCAAATCAGCAACTTCTATTAAAACTAATCGACGATCTCCGACACGGCCAGCCTGACGAGTTGCACGTCCTCGTGCATCATCTTCATCATCATCATCATCATCATCATCATCCCATCGCCAATCCCAGTCGCATCCGAAGCTCCCTCAGCCCCGGAGTCCAGGATCCGGTTCACCAGGCCAACCGCCGATTCCGGCCAAACCTCGACATTTCCCGTTGCACGTCCTCGTGCACGTCTGTAACAAATTAAAAAAAAACACACAGAAAACCGACTTTGAAGCATTTTGAGAGCTCGGCCAACCTGACCGTCACACGTCACGTTTAGTTACATTGACTATTAGAAAACCAAACAAACTTAATTGTTTTAACAACTTAAAAGCTTCCTTCAAGCCTCATAATTATCAACTTTCAAAAAGAAAACAAAAGGTTCCTCCAAGCTTCATAATTATCAAATCAAAATCATAATCATCAAAAAGAAAACACATCATCGCCCGCTACCAGAGTAGCTAGTGACAACTCATAGTTGACACCCATATCGTCATCACCTCTTGTGATACGACCAACTCTAGAGTCCACTACTCCCAGGTCAACACATGACCGTACAACTAATAGTCTCCTCTGAGACCCAGGTCCCCGCCACATCACTAGCTGCCCATCGCCCCCTGAACAACTCCTCACTGAGTTGCAGTTACGACTACAGACTAGTGCATGCAGTGCGACCATATCTACCAGAGTCCCCGCCACATCACTAGCTGCCCATCGCGCCCTGAACAACTCCTCACTGAGTTGCAGTTACGACTACAGACTAGTGCATGCAGTGCGACCATACCTACTAGTGTCTCCGCCACACCACTAGCTGCCCATCGCGCTCTGAACAACCCCTCACTGGGTTGCAGTTACGACTACAGACTAGTGCCTGCAGCGCGACCACATAGCCATGATACGTGTTCTATTTGCTGGCGGAGGCACCCTCCTCACCATCTTCTACATTTTGAAAATCTAACTCAGCAGACATTACTTGGAAAAATCTTTCGTACCTATGCGATCGTGGGGTACTTATAAGTTCTGTTTCCAATCAACGATTTCAATAGGTAACGTTTGCCATTATCGCCATCAAACAACTCACCAATATTAAATTTCATTACTTTAGCTCACTTCTATCAAATTTAGATTTTTCGTAAATAGCACTCATTTCTATGTTCGTTACCGCTTGTTCTCTTGAGAAGATTTAATAGTCATGCCACACATACTATCAGAAACTCAAGTGAGCTTGTAACTATAGGCCACAGTGAACTTTAGTTTTGAAAATAAAGACAAACCAGACATAATTTTAAAACCCTGATTTAAAATTTCTCAGTCCATTATAACAAAGAATACGGGTAGTACAAGAAAATATAATTTGCAAATAACTCTTAATATCATGTCGCAAAGAAATTGTTCAGTACACAATACACTGGCACAACCTTGTACACTGTATATATACTGGCGCGTGTATAC
This sequence comes from Sesamia inferens, assembly GCA_037179545.1. Classification (NCBI taxonomy): domain Eukaryota; kingdom Metazoa; phylum Arthropoda; class Insecta; order Lepidoptera; family Noctuidae; genus Sesamia; species Sesamia inferens. The sequence continues at coordinate 6,495,446 of CM073947.1, forward strand.
ATACACCAATGAAATTACAGATTGCTTGACAAGAGAACATTCGGCCACGGAATCAAAATAAAAATAGTACGACTCACCGGATTATGGCAATTTCCCGCAAACACCTACCACTTGGCAGTTGTCAACCGTTACACACCAGACATCTCGGAGCTCTCATAAAACTCCATTACGTTACCACAAACGTTTTGGGTATTTTGACATCTTCTCATCGCCTGCAGAGTAGAGGCTGTCCTGAAATCTTCTCATCGCCTGCAGAGAAGAGACTCAAGTCTTGAAACTTTGGGCGTTCCGCAAAGCGCATGCAGCTTCGGCTGCGCCGCACGCAGCTCCAGCTGCGCCACACGCCATTGATGTGATTCACCACGCAGCTAGCAGAGCGCTCCGCAAGCGCACCTTGCGCGCTTGCACCTTGCGCGCTCCGCAAGCGCACCTTGCGTGCTCCGCAAGCGCACCTCGCTCGCCAAGCAACAGCCAGCACTGTCGCGACAGCGCCGCGTCCAGCCGCACTTGCACGCCTGCAGCGCACTCCTGCAGCGCACTCCTGCAGCGCACTCCTGCAGCGCACTCCTGCAGCGCACTCCTGTAGCGCACTCCTGCAGCGCACCACCACGCGGAGCGATCACTTCTGCGTCAGCAATTGAGCGCACCCCGCAACGTGACGCCCACTTCCAGCCTCACGTTATTCTGTTCCTTTATCCACAACGAGACTGTGAGCAGTGCAGTTCTCTATCCAACTTCTGATGTCGGAGACAGCGGCGGCAGAGCGGTAGGGTCGACAGCATCTTGGTGTGGTGGTACAGGTTCCGTTTCGTAGGTGAGTTTTGAATTAAAGCACGACGTGTAGATATACCCCCCAATCTTCATAATAACAATTTGAATAGGCAAACCGACAGTTTCGGTGCGGAGAAGTGCCTTGGTCCGCGTCTCGATGCAAAGTCACCGTTCGACGAACCCCACTTTCCAAAGCGACTCTGTCCATGTGCCGCCATCACAAAATAACGTCACAAGCGTTTGCCCCTCTACTACGTAAATCAAATCAGCAACTTCTATTAAAATTAATCGACGATCTCCGACAAATATATAAACTTGAGACACAATTATTGGTAAAATATGGTAAAATGGTAATGGCAAAAATCAGCGATGTATGATTGTTCACTCTGTCTAGAGCAGCATTGAAAGAACATTATATACCTGAGAATGAGTCAGAAATATCTTGTCATGTCAATTTAATGCATTCAAGTCTAGCAGTCACAAAGGAGTACTGTACAAAATTGTTACAGCACACTATGAAAGATGATACTTTGCAATTGTTAAAAAAGTATTATTATGAAGGTTGGCCAAAAAATAAAAATAATGTCAGTCTGTCAATAAAACCATTTTGGAATATACAAGCTGAAATTCATGTAGTCAAAGATTTGTTGTTCAAAGGGTCAAAATTAATAGTACCACAGTCAATGTATAAGGAAATGTTAGGTAAAATTCATGAAGGTCACCAAGGTATAAATAAATGCTTAAAACTGGCTAGAGAATCTTTGTACTGGCCAAGCATGTCAGCTGATATTAAAAACTCTGTAGAACAATGTTATGTATGTGCACAATTTAAACCTAATAATCCAAAGGAACCACTAAAAAATTTTGAAATAAATAAATATCCATGGCAACAAGTAGGTGTTGATTTGATGTATTTTGATAACCTCACTTATTTAATTGTCACAGATTATTATTCTAAATTTATAGAAATAGCTTTGTTAAATAAAAACAGTACAGCAAAGAATGTAATAACACATTTAAAGTCCATTTTTGCTCGTCATGGAATACCTTTATCTTTAGTGTCTGATGGTGGTCCTCCTTTTCAGTCATTAGAATTTAAGAATTTTATGCATGAATGGGACATAGAACACATTGTAACTAGCCCATATCATCCACAGTCAAATGGTCAAGCAGAGAGTTCAGTCAAAATTATCAAAAATATGTTAAAAAAATGTAAAAGAAACTCATCTGATCCATACATAGCTTTATTACAGTATAGAAACACACCTAAGAATAATTTACCATCTCCAGCTCAATTGTTAATGTCCAGGAATTTAAGAAATAACATTCCTATGTCTTATAAGAAATTAAAACCTAAAGTGGTTACATTCAAAAATTATGAAGAATGTGTCAAGCAAAATAATAAAAATAAGTCTAAATATTATAATAGAAATACAAAGTCATTGTCATTACTGTATCCCAATGATCATGTATACTTTAAAAGAAAGCCTGATAGCAATTGGGAACAAACCATTGTCAAGCTAAGGTTGGCTAATAATAGGTCATATGTCGTTGAGGATGTCAATGGAGTTAGGTATAGGAGGAATAGGGTTCATTTAAGACACAAATATTCTCCTATGCTATCCAATTCGTCGCAGGGGAGAGAGGAAGGTAACAGGCAGGAGTCTAGACCTCAAGAGCTCTCATCTCAATCCTCAGTCAGTCAACATGTAACTCGTTCTGGAAGAGTTGTAAAGCCAACCAGAAGGCTAATTGATGAAATAGATTAAGTAGAACATTGTATCCTAGATTAAGACCTAACCATAGTCTTAAGTCATTGTCTAAATTATAACTAAGTCAGGTTTCTATAACATTGTTTGTCAAGGGTTAATTTAAACTTAAACAGGGGGGATGTTGTATCATACATCACTACTCTGTAGTCGAGTAACTAATACCATCTCTATGTATTAGTGTCTATGAATATAGTCTATTGTCTTGTCATTGTAACTTAGGATCTGACCTAGAAGAGGTCGTTTCCAATAATAGAAAAGTCAGTCATTTAGAGTCTTTTAGTTCAACTGGTAGTCAAGATAATTTTGTTGGAATTTTAAATTGTCATAACTTCAGTCATAGTCATAACTATAGTCAATATAATTGTCATTTAGAGTCACAAAGTCATCACAATCAAAATCATTACAGACATAGCAGGTTGTCATACACCCAGTCAGATACTAAGTTACAATCAACGGTCAGGTCGCACATAGGCCAGTCGCAGTCAATGTCTAAGAGATCTCATGAAGACTCATCTTGTCATAAAAAATATCCTGTGTCATATTTCTGTGATGAAAGTGGTGATAATGCCATATCTGAGAGGTCTAATAAAAAATGCCTCAGTGATGAAAAAAGGCTGGTGACTGATAGGTCTGAGAGATCCAATGAAGACTCTTGTCATATGTCATATCTCAATGATGAAAACACTAAACAGTCTGAGAGATTCACAGTCAAGTCAAAAAAGTCAAAAAGTCTTAGCCGAGATTCATATCTTAATGATGAGTACAGACACAAGTCTGAGGAATCTCACACAACAAACACTTGTAGAATTATATTATTGGAAACGACCTCTTCTAGGTCAGATCCTAAGTTACAATGACAAGACAATAGACTATATTCATAGACACTAATACATAGAGATGGTATTAGTTACTCGACTACAGAGTAGTGATGTATGATACAACAAGCGAGTCATCTTAAGCGGATTCACGATACGACGTACGAAAGCGTGAACGCTAGCTGAGAAATTAGACTCTGAAACTAACGATGACTATATAGATTCGTTGAAATCTCCAAAGGAGTTGCCAGTATTGGAAGAATTTCTTCGGTTTTTAGAGAACAAGTTTACGTCCCTGGAAACTTCACGGAAGAAACAAGAACCCTTCAATCAAAAGTCATCTTCTCAATCCCAGAACGTATCTTTATCATCTAAAGGTTATTTTAATAACCAACAATCTCATTCTAAAGGATTTAATTCTCGCTCCAAACAAAATTACAACACCTCAAATCATACCTATTCGACAAACCAGGTCATGTCGCAACCGTCAAAGTCCAATCGGAAAAATAACGAAAGACGTATAACCTGTGGTATTTGCAATGCAAGCGATCATCGTATACAGAATTGCCAAAAGCTAGCAAAATGCACCCGTCGGCTCGTAAAAACGCAATTGCAAATTTGAACCTTTGCATCAACTGTTTGCACTATCACGAAGGTAGAAAATGCCTTTCGGAAATAAAGTGTAAAGAGTGCAATAAAGACCACAATACAATTCTGCATGAATGTTTCACGTCAAGAAATGCTACATCGGATGCGTCGCGATCGGGGCCAAGCGGGGCCACTATTGCGAAATCTTCACCTCAGCAAGATATGAATACCTTAGTATCTATGCAAAACGATCCTACAGAAATACTTCTCGCGACAGCAATTATCAAGGTTCAAGCTGCTGACGGATCTTACGGAAGAATGAGAGCTCTTATAGATCAGGGATCTCAGACCTCAATCATCACTGAACGAGCTGCACAGCTTCTAAGCCTGCGTCGGCAAAGATGTACGGGTCTTATCTCTGGAATTGGAAACAATGAAAATAGTTGCAAGGGCAGGACCTCTATTAAGTGCATGTCGTTAATTAATGACTTCACTTTCGAAGCCGACGTATTTATAATGAAAAGACTAGTCAAAAATTTGCCTAATCATACCTTCACTAAACCCAACTGGCCAATCCTTAACCAAATAACTTTAGCTGATCCTGAATTTTACAAAAGTAGGCCAGTTGATATCCTGTTCGGCGCTGACGTTTATTCCCAAATCCTATTGGATGGTGTCTGCCGCTCTGAGCGAATGTTACCCGTTGCCCAACAGACACAGTTGGGATGGATCTTAAGCGGTAATTGCAAAACATTTCAGTGCAATATCATCCTAAACAATCTCACCGATATCCAACAGTTCTGGGAAATGGAGGATATTCGCGAACCCTTATCAATATCTCAAGAAGATCAAGATTGCATTGACTTCTTTCAATCCTCAACCTCAAGGCGCAAAGACGGCAGTTATGTCGTGAAAATACCTTTTAAAGAAAATTTTGAAGTAAAGTTGGGTGAATCTAAAAATAAATCCATTGCGCAATTTTTTCAAATAGAAAAGAAATTAATTAAGCAACCCGACCTGGCACGTGATTATAAGTTGTTTATGTCCGAGTACTTAGAGCTCGGACATATGATCCCCGTCGCGTCACATGTCAACATGAGCCCGGATTGTTACCTTTCGCATCACGGCGTACTACGAGCTGAGTCATTAACTACAAAATTACGAGTTGTTTTTAATGCCTCTGCAAAAACTTCAACAGGTCACAGCCTCAACGACCTTATGTGCAGGGGGCCGAACCTACAACAGGATCTTTTAAGTCTCATCCTGAAATGGAGAAAATTTAAGTACGCATTTACTGCCGATATTGAAAAGATGTTCCGTAACATTTGGCTGCATCCTGATCATCAAAAGTTCCAGAAAATTATTTGGAGAAATCATCAATCCCAACCGTTGCAAGAATATCAGCTAGCGACTGTCACTTACGGTACAAAGGCCGCACCCTTCCTGGCCATGATGACACTCAAACAACTTGCCATCGATGAAAGGCCAAATTATTCCGATAGTAGTGCTCCTGATGTCTTAGAAACCTCTTTTTACATGGATGATCTCATGCACGGAGCTTATACCGCGACTGCTGCTAAATGTCTCAAAGTACAGATGATAAACCTTCTTAAGACAGGCGGTCTCAATCTTAGAAAATGGCGTTCGAACTTGCCGGAACTATTAGACGACCATATTAATCCTCAAGATGAAGAATTTCATTTTAAACAGCCAGAATCCACAAAGGCTTTAGGTCTTCGCTGGAACCCGAAAGAAGACTATTTTATCTTTCATCCATTAGAAATAACACACACAGAAGACTTCCCAACAAAACGACAGTTCTTATCTCAAATCTCAAAAATCTTTGACCCCTTGGGCTGGGTGTCACCAGTCACAATTAAACTCAAAATCCTATTTCAAGAGATATGGAAAACGGAATTGGGTTGGGATCAACCGATTCCTCATAATATTGCTCTGGAATGGAATAAAATAAAGGCCGACTTACCTCACATATCCCAATTTAAAATACCTCGATGGATACAAACCATGGAGAATGACATAGTTGAGCTTCATGGATTTTGCGATGCCAGCACAAAGGCCTACGCTTGTGTTGTTTATTGTAAAATTAAAAGACAGGACAAGACATACGTGACCCTTATTGCTGGAAAATCTAAGGTCGTACCTCTGAAAAAATCTCAATCTATACCTCGCTTGGAACTTAGTGGAGCTCTTTTATTATCAAAACTTATGGCCAAAATAATCTCATCCCTATCTGATCTCAAAATCCACGCTTATGGCTGGGTAGATTCCATGGCAGTACTAGGATGGATAAATGGTGAACCAGAAAAATGGAAACCCTTTGTTGCCAATCGAGTAAAAATGATTTGCGTAATTATCCCAAAAAATAGGTGGCGCTATGTTAAATCCCAAGAAAATCCCGCAGATTGCGCTAGCCGTAGTCTGACTGCATCTCATTTAGCAAATCATTCACTTTGGTGGCACGGACCGGATTGGTTACCTCAATACAATCCTGAAAAGATCCCTGAACCTATCTTATATAAAACAACTGAAGATCTCAGAAAAAAAAAGGCTTGTAAACATTATTACTGCTGACTCTAGCAATTCAGTAATAACACAATTATTACAGAAATATAGCACTTACAAGAAACTCATTCGAGTTTTAGCCCATGTAAACAAATTTATCGACATCCTGGTTTATAAGAAGAACCTTGAAAAATACCTTACCCTGCATGACCTCAAACGAGCGAGGCAAATGTTAATAAAACATGTGCAACAAGAATATTTTCTTAAGGAAATATCTCAACTTGAAAAAGGTGAAACATTAAGCAAAAAAAGTCAGATCTTGAATCTCAATCCTATCTTAGACAGCCACGGAGTACTTCGCGTCGGTGGGCGACTAAAACATTCGAGTTTAGACCCCGAAATGAAGCATCCCATTATCATTCCAAAACAAACTAAATTAGCTGATCTCATAATAGACGAATCCCACAAATTAGTATTTCATGGTGGAGTGAAAATGACGAGTGGATTCATAAGACAAAAATATTGGATCATTGGAGGAAATCGCGCTACAAAAAAAACGATTAAGAATGTGCTTAAAGTGTAGGAGACATGATCCCATCCTAAAACATCAACTAATGGGTGACTTACCTTCATCCAGATTAAATCCTAGTCGACCCTTTTATCATACCGGTATTGACTATACCGGACATGTTTTGGTGAAAGCGAACAAAGGTCGCGGCATCAAAACAGATAAAGGATACGTTGCAGTATTCATCTGTATGGTCACAAAGGCTATACATTTGGAACTCGTGTCTGATCTCACAGCGTCGGCTTTTCTTGCAGCGCTCAGACGCATGTCAGCCCGAAGAGGAGTTCCCGGGCATATCAACAGTGATCAAAGGACTAACTTCATTGGAGCTAACAAGATCCTAAAACAACAATACATAGAAATCTCAGAAATATTATCAAGCCAAGATACATTAGCTGACATCGCAGAAATGAATATTGAGTGGCATTTTAATGCTCCGTCATGGCCTTCTGCCGGCGGACTTTGGGAAGCTGCCGTGAAAAGTTTAAAACATCATCTTAGGCGTGTTGTTGGTGAGCAAAAACTCACCTACGAAGAATATAGCACCCTACTATCTCAACTCGAGGGTTGTTTAAACTCTCGACCACTCTGCCCATTGAAGGAAGATCCTGAAGACTTTTTATCTCCGGCACACTTTCTTGCGAGTGGACCTACCTTAACGATCTTTGAAACCGAAAATGATCTTAGGACTCGGTGGCATATAGTACAAAAAATCTATAGAGATATTTGGGTCCAGTGGAAAAACGAATATCTCTCCCAGCTATCCACTAGAGCTAAATGGAGACAATCTCAAAAAAATCTCAGTCTCAACGATATTGTTATCATCAAAGATGAAAACCTACCGCCTGGGAAGTGGGCTCTGGGGCGTGTAGTAGAACTCCATCCTGGTTCGGATGGATACGTCAGAGTCGTTACCCTTAAAACCAAAAATGGTTTCTTAAAACGGCCTGTTGTTAAGCTATCTCTATTGCCAGCAGAAAGAGAGAATAGTCCTCCTAATGACACGAATATTAAGGATGAGGTACCAAGGAAGAAACATACCAAACGTATCTCATTCTCGAAAGTAGCTCTGTCAGTTACCCTCTTCTTTTTGTCACTTATAAACTTATCTCAGGCATCTTATAGTTTTATCCCTTTGAGCAACAACAGCGTTTATTTCGACAAAATGTCTAACATGCATCTTATTCGAGACGATTGGCGTTTAATTGTTTATTATGACACAAATCCCTACAAAGAAGGCGCGACGGCACTTGAGAAGTATATCAATTATCTTGAAACAATATGCTCTACTATTAAAGAACACACACCTTGCGACGGTATCATCTTACAACTGCGGCACGAGTTCGATGAAATTAAACATTATGATAGTCTGTTGACAATGAATGAATCATTTGTAACTGGAGACGAGCGGCGGCGCCGGCGTCGTGGTCTAATAGACGGAGTAGGCTACGTTGCAAATAGCTTGTTCGGCGTGCTGGATCAGCGTTTTGCGGAGAAATACACACAAGACATCGACCTTTTGAAAGAAAATGATAAACATTTGTACAACCTCTGGAAAAACCAAACCTCAATTGTAGAAGCCGAATTTAACTTAATGAAAAGAATGGAAAAAGCTGCGAGCAAACATCATAAAGCGATAAATCAAAAGGTTAACTATCTCAAAGAATCCTATCAAGATCTTAAACGCCATGTCCAGAACATGACTCTAGTATCCGATTTCTTAGCAAATGCTATGACGGCGAACAATTTACTGTATAGCCTCAGGAAAATACAAGACTCCATTCTCGATACGGTAACTAATATTTACAATGGAAAACTGGACTTCCATCTAATATCTCCTAAACAACTGAGAACGGAATTAAGTTCTATAGCGGCACATATCCCCAAAGACATGGCACTTCCTGTCAGCCATTTGAATCTCAAGGATCTCTACAACTTGATAAAAGTGCGAACAAAGTACTTTAGTAAGTACTTGATCATTGAAATAAGAATACCCCTCATCGAAAGAGACCTTTACGAAATCTTTAACCTCATACCTGTCCCACGAACATTGAATCACAACATGATTCATGTGAAAGTTATCTCGAGTTTTGCTGCCATCAACCTCAGAAAAGACTCTTACGTAACCCTTACTGATGCTGATCTCCAGTCTTGTATAAGACAAAATCCTGGGATGATTTTATGCCATATTAAAAATCCTATAAATATCTTACAAGATGATCACAGCTTGTGTGAAACGATCTCACACTCAAGAATCTGTGAAACTATTGGAACTCCTTGTAAAAACATTTGGAAGGAATTAACAATGGACAATAGATATTTTTATTTTTGTTGCAACGAATGCAACATAAAACTTTTCTGTGACGGCGAAATTACCGTCGTTAAATTGATGAATGCAGGTCTATTGAATGTGGAAGAAGGCTGTATAATAAAGACGGACAATTTCGTTGTCCATTCTATTAAAAGGCTGTCTAGCAAAATGAGTACTGGTGCAAGAATTATTGCGCCACAAATATCACCTATTAATCATATATTTAACATATCGATCCCTGAATCTCCTGAAATTAATCCTAATAATTCTGAAATATTGCGACAATTTGAAGATATACAGAAACAAATTGAGAACATGAAACAAACTGAACCTTGGAGTGATAAACTATCCTCTCACGACGTTCATCTATATAGCGTCTTGTATACTCTAATCTTTGGAATCCTGATAACGGCGGCGGTATACTGTTGGCGGCGTTGCAGGCGGTCAACACGTCGTGAATCCTCGGTACCTGCTGGAAAGGCATCTACTACGATCTCTTCACATCCCGGAAATGAGTGTGTTATAAGTGATTGTAGTGCAGTTAGGGAAAAAAGGCAATCTGTAGTGAAAGTGAAACGTGCAGTGAGTGAGTGTTGTGATCGTAGGGAAAAAGGTCAATTTAGCCAACCCGTGAAAAGTGATCCCAAAAATCTTATTAAATATAGCGAGTGTATAATGTTTCCGCGTATTTTCCCTTCCCGATCTTAGCTCTAGTAACTACTTATAACTGTTTAAAATATTGTTAATTAGTCACTGTTAATCCTTAACCCTAACATATAGTTGATAAGTTGAATATTGTGCATCATCTTGTAAATCTCATCTCCATTTTTATCCTACTAACCTCTATTGATGCCCCCGGGAGCATGTACGGGTCAATCACCGTACAATAAGTTTACCTGGGTCATCATTATTGCGCCACACGCTCGGTATGTATCGACCATTTATATTATTGCACTTACACCGCAATAGTTTAGTACGTAACTCGGAGACATACCGTGCGCGTCACTCATAATCCCAAATCGATCACCATTCATCCTAGTATAAATTAATCTTAATCTTACGTTTGTAGAAACTGATAATACAGTGAATTTATTAAACTTAAACTGGCTTTAATCTCTCAATTCATCCTACATCTCTAACTTAATCCAACCCCGAACAGTAAGGGTGGACTCCCGTACGACGGGTCGTCCCATGGTGGAACGGAGATGGGAGAATTAAATCATGCAATTCCTTCGCACACTCCCTAAAATGCATCCTGTACCGTCAAGGCTGGCTACTCTACGCCTGTGCTCTAGGCTTTGGGCTTTGGTGAATTAAAAAAATAAAGGTTTAATTTAATTGTGTGTAGTCACGTCAGGATCACCATTGTGGAGGTATGAGGAACACGGCTACGATACATCTTCTCGTCGTCCAAGATACCACAGTGTCTCAAGACTAAAGTCTTTGACCAGTGTGTGTTGCCAGTGATGACTTACGGAACTGAAACGTGGTCGCTCACAATGGGCCTCATACGAATCATACGAAGGCTCAGAGTCACACAAAGGGCAATGGAAAGAGCTATGCTCGGAGTTTCTCTGCGTGATCGAATCAGAAATTAGGAGATCCGCAGAAGAACCAAAGTCACCGACATAGCTCTGCGAGTCGTTAAACTTAAGTGGCAGTGGGCAGGGCACATTGCTCGTAGAACCGATGGCCGATGGGCAGTAAGGTTCTGGAGTGGCGGCCACGAACTGGAAGACGCAGCGTAGGGAGGCCCCCAACAAGGTGGACCGATGATCTGGTGAAGGTCGCGGGAAGCCGATGGATGCGGGCAGCACAAGACCGGTCAGCGTGGAAAGCCTTGGGGGAGGCCTTTGTCCAGCAGTGGACATCCATAGGCTGAAGAAGAGAAGAGGAACAGAGAGTGAAGTTCACTCATCCTCCATAGAAAAGGGAGGATCCTCCGACCAGACGGGTGTTGTCTGGCGGGCACTTAACTAATGCTGGATTTTGGGAAGTTGTTTGTATGCTATTTGCATGGAAAACTCTGCTTGCGAGATGAAAAATTCGTTTGACATCATTTTTTTTTTTTTTTAATAATAATTATAAACTAGTGCTTGACCGCAATACCGCCTGATGGTAAGCAGTGATGCGATCGTTCATGGTAAAGCGCGCCAGTTTATTAAGAGCCTATTCACTCAGAAAAACTGAGCGAATAGGAAGGAAGACGGCAGTTGAGCGAGGTGATGCAATGTTAAACCCAACAACACGACCAACGATGCTGTGCCAAAGGGAGATTGATCTGAAGACCCTCCACGACCAAACTCCCAACACAACAACATTAGGCGCATCGTACCCGGCCCACATCGCAACACAACTTCTCAGACCCGTCCTCCCGGGTCTGAGAAGTTGTGTTGCGATGTGTGTGTTTACCAGACATCGTGCCGGAACACGACAAATCGCTTGGCGGCAAGGCTTTGTCTGGTGGGTGGTAACTTCTGCCGGCGGTCGATGTTATGGCCTACCACCTATATGACGCGTTCTCCGCATGTGGCAGTTGTAGATACCACTACACACATGCTTAGAATAGAATAGAATAGTTCTTTATTTGCATAGTAAATAGGTACAAAATATAGATATTAAGTTTTTGAAAGGTCCTTATACTGACTACCTTAACTAAGACATGCAAACAAAATCTAAAATTTATTAATTTTAGATTTATTAATTTCCGATAATAATCTCATTCGATATATATGCTTTACTCAACTATGATCATGGCTATTTAACGCTGCATCAATGCAGGTCACAAGTCAAAACACAGTTCCGTAAAGGCACATGTCTTAAATACAACACTCAATATTCTATCAAAATTGTATTTTATAAATTATATTATACTTACGCTACTCCAGTCCTTCGTGAGAAACTGACGCGTCGACTCTTAGCATTATCAGTGGGTGTAGCTACATTAAACTCCAACTCTGAGAAGGGGGTACGAGTTGGACGTTGACTTTTGAGGATTGAAGAACGGCGCTTCCTACTGTAAATATAAATGAAATTTTATTAAGAAAATGCTTCCTAATAGTTATTTTAGCAGTGGTTGAAGGTGCTAGGGTACCCACAATTTTTTATTTTTTTATTTATTGCCCCACTAGAAATTTCTCCTATAATGTGACTGTGTTTACAAAAATATAAACTCTAAGAACTCTACTTGTAGGTCAGTCAAATATTTGTTCTGTGCGGGAATCGGACATGCGTCATGCAGCACAGCAGTAAATTTCTTAAACACTATTGTCAACTGTGTCATTGAATTGTTATTTGCTTTTTGTTATGTTGTAGTTTTGTTAAATAAAATCCCCTTTACTTGCAAACATTGTTTAAATATGAGTTGTGATTAGCAACTATTTAAATACATTCAACATTATTTTTTGTATATGCAAAACGCAAAACATGTGTCTAATATATTTGAGTGAAGAATTTATGTATAAAATAACAAAAAGATATCATGAAAAACCACAAAGTTAAGAGCTTGTTATCTTCGCTGGTTGTCCAACAAAAATATGGTCAATGCTCCGCTCGTCCGCCCGAATCTACTGCGGCGCGGCGCGGAGGCCTATCTTACTGTGTGTCTAGTACTATGATCTACCATCAACTGTATTATGAAAATGGTAACCACAATGCAACAATTTCTAATTGTATTTGGGAAAAAATATAACATGGTGTAAAAATGATTGGGATCAATTCACTTGCTTATTCAGAAAAAACTATAATCAGGTTTTTTATAAAGAAAAAATAATGTTTTATATGGTTTTAACATTTCAATGTCATTTAACTTTGCATTCATACACTAATTATTATTTGGTTTTTCAAGTTGGTGCACATTAATGTAAAAATTTACATTCAAAAAGTGCTGATTCTCAGCCTAATTTCAATAAATAACTTTGATATTTATTTTGAAATAACTAATCCTGCAGCTCAAAGAATTCAGCACAAACTAGGCCATATATTTTGATCAAAATTATATGTAATCAGTCATAAATTGGTCAAATCGTCTCTGAAAACATACTGCCGGGATTTTAACCCTCGTTTATATGACAGTTTACCTTTAGATGCATTAGTTACATTGCAAGTATCTTATTTGAATTTAACTTTAAAAATAATTGTGCAATTTCTGGATACATGAAACTCTCATTGCGTAAGATGAAGAGATGTCGACTCTTCTAGTAACTGCGCTCGCTGGCGACACGACAGGGGATTCATCGATACTACGTCCTCAGGTATACCTCATACTTCTCTGTACCATAATCACAGAAATTTTATTTTCATTTTATTAAGTTACAATTCATGTGCATCGTAGACAAATCCCTTGCCATGCTACTAGTAGGTGTCCTGTTCTATTAAAAATCCAGCATTACTCCACTTCTTATCAATGCCAATGAAGTTAGATCAAACTTACGTAGATGCGGCCGCAGCATCGGACACCCTACTTTGTTGCGTATCATCCATCTTATCACTTATTTCGTTATCTACGCGTAACTAAAAACCACATTTAGCTCATCACTTCACACAGTTGTAGTTATTTTTAATCACTTTTAATTAACTTAAAATTATTGTTTATATTTTCAAACATTAAGATTTCAAAACACAACGGTTGCGCCCGTTCAAATTTTGACTTTGACAGTTTTGTTTTTATTGTTTTACATCAGTATTTTAAGGCTTTTCTGTTCCTTAAGTATGAGGCTTTTTAGTTTTGCAGAGTTGCTAGCTAGATTCATCATTTATTGAGCTCCTTTCATTGATATAATTGATAATAAAGTATAAACAAAACTCGAAACAGTTAAATAAACTATAATAATAATATTTTTTTTTTATGTTTTTAAATGTTTTTTATATATATATTTTATGTAGAAATAATTAAAAATGTAATTTATAAGTGTATATAAGGAAATAAAGGAATAATAATTAAAAAATAATAATTAAATAATAATAATTAAACTACTATTCCCGAGCTCCACTCCGGTTTGTTTTTCTCATATTTAACACACTTCTTCGATGGTGTGTTTAAATATAATTGTAAATTAATACAAATTTTAATAAATAACAAGTCACAAAACAAATCGATGTTTGCCGATGACATTCGATATACTAATGTACTTCTATTTACTAAGATTTAATGTTGCCCTACTTTTAAAATTGTTAGTTTAAAAAGATCCATTTCCATTCCATTCCAAATCAATAGGGTATTTTAGTCTAGATAAGAAAAAAATTAAAAGTGTATTACAATGATTGTTTAGAGGAAAAGCAATCGGAAAATGTTAGTTTCACTTCATATGGTACATAATTTTATTTTTTATTGCAGTTTAAAGTTTTTAGGTTTTTTTATCTGTTTTTAAACACTACGAAATGTTGCCGCCATGATAATGACGTCTATAAGGTAGTAAACAAAAGTGTCAGCTGTCAATGTCAACTTGGTACTACAAACGTATATACTGACTTAATTTCATTTTACATTCTTAAAGAATAACTATAATAATTCAACATCATGGAAGTGGGTTACGTTAAAGGTGACACCACAAATTTACCAAGAATAGACTCTCTGATGGTCGGTAAATTTTTTGCTGTAAATCCCGACTTCTGTTCCGCTGAGTTACGGAATGTGAAAACATCCATGTAAGTTATATGAACCTTTTATATATCTTTGTTACATTAAAAAATCTATTTTATTGTGATAAAAGGTTTAAATTTCGTACATTGTTTTCAGATCCGGAAGGGAGACTTATGGCGATGACGCTATAGGTTACGTACAGCTGAAGAGGGAACAAAATGTTTGCACTGTAAAATGTACAGTTTGCCCCGAACACAAAGTACGAAGTAAGCCGTATGCAGCTACACTCGTAGTGGATGAACAGGAAGAAGTGGTGATAAGTGTTAAATGTCATGATTGTCCTGCATCAGCAGGTGGTTGTAAACATGGAGTTGCGTTTTTGATGTGGTTGCACCGCCGAAGTGAAGACCCTTCCTGCACATCTGTAGAATGTTATTGGAAAAAGTCCAATCTTGCGAAAGTTGGAACATCAATTAAAATATTAAGTGCAAGAGAAATGGCAAAACGGAAACCAAAAGTATTTGCACCAGACAGCGGGTTGATGAATGAGTTTGTTAAAGAATGTAAGATAAGAAAAATAGATAATTGTCAGTTCATTAAGCATGAACCTGACTATTGTGATACAGATACGAATCTATCATTACATAAAATGATGATGACATACAACGATGAGAATTGTGATAGATTTCTGTCAAAAATCTTAAAAGAATGCAGTAATACAAATATAAAACATGCAGAAAGAGCTACTAGAGGTCAGAATACCAGTAACTTGTGGCATGAACTCAGATGTGGAAGGATAACAGCTTCTAGGTGTTATGAAGTTAGTCGTTGTAAAACAACTGATGGAACCTTGGTTGCTGTAATTCTCGGTGCAAAGACTCCAGAAACATCGGCTATAATTAGAGGAAGAAAATTAGAAGATCATGTGAGAAAAGTTGTTGAGAATAAATTGGGAATAAAAATTCAAATGTGTGGTTTGTACATATCAGAGACATTCCCAATGATAGCTGCATCACCAGATGGAAGATATCAAAATACAACATTCGAAATCAAGTGCCCTGTTAGTGCCCTGTAGAAAAGTATTTTGCCCAGGTGCAAATACAAATGTATTGTGCTCACACCACTGAAAGTTATTTTTGTGTCGCCAATAGTGACTTTACAAAAAACAATGAAGTTACACTTCTTAAAGTTGAATTTGACCAACAGTATGTTATGAGTCTTTTAGACAGTGTTGTTGCTTTTTGGAAAAATAATATTTTTTCAGTTTTGTCCAAAAGTATAACAACAAATTCTATATAAAATAAAATGATTATAAATTTAAATATCTTTTTCATTCATAACCTTTCAAATTTATATAATTGAAACACAATAGATTTTCTGTTTTTATTTTGAGATAGGCAGACTTTCAATCTCCACTCTCAGAGTAATTTATTCCATGTGCCAAATTAAAAACAGTATTTTTTAGAAGTTCTAGAATATCATAAAATTTCAGTAGTTTTCAGAAAAAGCTCTAAAAGGTCCAATTGCATTGAATTGCATACCTAGTTGCATCATAAGCTCAATTTTTTTTCATCAGGCTAGCATGCAATAAAATATTATCATTATCAGAGCATTTTCCTGTTATCATCATTTATTTATTGTCCGCCAACAACCTGACCTCATTCCTTCTTGGGTAAAATTACATAATACATACAAAGTGAATTAAATAATACAATATTATATTTTTGCAACTATTTATTTAATTAAAGAATCTTGTAGATTAATTAATGCACATGCTGTTTTAATACATAAATCCAAAATGCCAATTAAATTAGTATTTACAACTGTATGCATTTTTAAAATGCTAAATTCACGCAGTCTTCTAATTACTCTTTCAATATGGATTCTAAGACTGGCAATTTGCTTGGTCTGCTTTACTTCTTTTTTAGATAATTTCATCCCGGTATGAACACTTGGTGGCCTTAGTAGGAAAAATCCTTTTTGAGACAAGAATGATTCAACATTTTTAAAACCTCTATCAGCTAAAATATATGAACCTGGATTCAAGCTTTCCAAAAACAAACTTTCTTCTAACAGGCTTACATCACTAATTCTTCCTGCATAGCCATTTGACACAAAGTTTACGAGTCCATCAGGAGTACATGAGACAAGGTATTTAATGGTATTTGTTTTCTTATATTCTGACCAGGTCAATGCTTGATGCATAGCCTTTGAAGGTTTTTGGATTTCTATTTCCAAGCAATCAATGATACATGTCACCTGGTTATATCTGTGTCGAAAAGCTATAGGTAATTTTTTTTTTATTGATGTACTTGAAAATTGTTTGACAAATGGTGAAAGGACTTTAACAATACCTGGCATGTTGTTATTTAATATATTACTCGCTTGAGTCACAGATAAATCAAAATCATCTGATAATTCTGAGAAAGTCCTATTTAACTTAATTTTCATTAAACATAATAAAATATTTGGCACAGTGATATCTGTATGCTTTTTAATTAAATCAATGATAAAATATAGATGCTTATTAATACCTATGTAAAGTTTAGGCTTATCAATTATTTTACTTAATGTACTTTGCAAATTTATTTTTTGAAGTTTTTTATGTTCATCTTGTAAGCTGCTGTCTGAAGTAGTTTTGGACATGCTTGTTTTAGATGGAGAATAGTCTTGTTCAACTGTTGACCCAGCTACTGATGGTGTACATGATGTATCACTGTCACAGTCTTCTTCTATAAAACTTAATTTTCTTGAAGCAGGTGGCTGAGATGTCGATGGTTTTATAATGTTTTTAGCCAAAGATTTTAAAGGTGATGTAGCAATTGAGACATTTAATTTAATTGGCGAAGTTATTTTATCTCTACTTTGTACATTGGTTTGAACCTGTCTACTTCTGATATGTGCCCTTTGGCAAACCTGAATTGCTTTATGTTTCTGGCTCGGCACTACTTGAATGGCTTTGTGTTTCTGCATTTGGTTAATTTGAGTCGCTTTGTGTTCCTGTTTTTTGAGAACTTGAGAGGGTCCACCCATTTCTGTTTGCAAACCTGAAATAAATGCAATATAATTTTTATTAACAAGAGAACATAAATTAATCTGTGATCCATATCTATTATTTATATGTATAAGAAAATGTTGTGAATGTTTGTGCCATTAATATTCACTACAGATCTTCTTTTATAAATATAATTTACTGTTAATTTTAGTATGTGTACACAATGATTTTTTTAAACAATAACAAAGTATAATAATAAACAGTTACCTTCTGCATAAGATGACACTTCATTATTCTCTGCTTCTTTATAATCATGATAAGAATCCTGAGGTAATTCTACTCTTTGCCTTTTAGCTTCAGTAGGATGTGATTCTTCTAAAATCTTATGTTTTCTATTCCAAGCAAATCTGGAGGGTATGCAATTAGGTTTCATTTTAATCCTTTTTACTGAACCCATTATTTTATACTTTACATAGTTTTCCATGTCATGTTCCAACTGAAACGTGAGAAAAATAAGTTATTAGCATCTTTCATCATCATATTCATAGATTTTATAACCTCTAAATATTATCCACATTTCCCAAAGTATTGATTCTTGAAGTAGTTAACCTATCATTAAAGAGTATATTTCATTAGATAGGTAATGTTAATACAGTTACTTACATTAAAGTGATCTTCACAAAAGTATAAACGAGATTTATTTGATAACAGTCCGGGATCTCGTCTCGCAACTTTTAACCAAGTGTTTCTCATATTTATATCCACTGGTACCTGAATCCACAATTTGTCTGGTGTTTTTACACTAGTGTTCTGACATTCAGAAACAACACACCAACGATACGGAGCATAATTACTCATTATTATTTTTTTAAATAAATAAAAGTGTATTACTGACAGCTGTAGTTTGTTTACTGCCGTAAAGACGTCATGACCAGAGAACAATCATGGCGTCCGCTGTGTGCCGCGTTTTCGCGAAATACGCGCGAAATTTGAAATTATGATAAAATAATTAATTTTTAATCGTACATAACGTGAGAAAAAAAAATATCTTTAATTTTTTAGAGGTATATTAGGACTAAAGAATTTATTTAAGATATATTTCAAAAATGCATGTAATACCCTATTCACGACTTTATTGACAAGCTATACTAAGTAAATCGATTTGAAGACTAAAATGAGGATTGGTTTACATTGCGCAAAAAATAAGTAGACCATAGTGTAGCAGTTTTGATAATTTAGGTGATTTAATTTACCGCTGATTTTAAAAATGAACTATATCATGTTCGGAATTAAAATTAGTGCCATCTTCTGATAGAAATTACATATTATTATTTTTAATATTTTAGGAAAATGTGAGAGTAAACCCTTTATCAAGATATGTATGAGTTAGTTATTCGCTTAAGTGAAGATGGCAGGCTGATGACAGCAATAGCGAAGACGTTTTTTTTTTTTTTTCTTTTCTTCTTTGGCTTCGCACGGTTTGTGCATTCAGCCAATGTCAAGTGTGTTGGGATTGTTAGGTACTAAAGGTAGGGAAACGGATTTAAAATTTTACGGAATTTTGGATAGGACGGAGATATAGGATCAGTTTTTTTTTTTTTTATGTAAGAATGATGTGAAGTTTACAATGGCAAATATTTACAACTTTATATTATTTAAGGTGATGAATGAGACTATACATTTATATACAGGAAAACTATTTGTACAAAGTAAAGATAGTATTGAAGTAGGAAAAGGAATATCAAGGGATAACAGGTTACAGAAGAAGGAAGAACGGTCATACAAGGGACAGGAGAAAAAGATATGGTTAAGGTCGCCTACATCTGTGCCACAAGAGCAAATGGGATCGTCAATAATGTGAAATTTGGAAAGATGGGATGGGGAACAAACATGGCCCAGTCTCATTCGTATTAGAATAGAGGTCTCCATTTTGCCAAATTTTGCCCTGCCAAACCATGGTTTTTCCGGAATCTCGGGTTGGACAAGAGAAAAGTAATGTCCTTTCAATCTGCTACTGGTATCCCAGGCTACCTTCCAGGTGTCCCGGAGAAAACCCTTAGGCAGAGTTAAAAGGTCATAATTAAAAATTGTATATGGGACTAAGTCCACACAATGCACCGCATCACTAGCTAGAGCATCGGCCACTTCATTGCCTTGGATTCCAGCATGGGCCGGAATCCATGCAAACTGTAGCGAGATGCCCTCAGTGGTCATTCTAAACGCAAATTCTCTTATAGACAAAATAATAGAGGTCTGCGACTTGTCTTCGTAAGGGGATTTATTAATGGCTAGAAGAGCGCTTCGAGAGTCAGTAAAAATAATTGCTTTATTTAGTTTTAAAACACGAATGTATTCTAAGGCTTTTAAAATTCCGAAACATTCCCCTGTAAAAACGGAAGTCTCCGGAGGTAGTTTTATTTTTTGTGTGATCTTAAATTGAGAATGGTAAACACCTACCCCAACACAACCTGTTGGAGCACGTTTGGCAGCATCAGTAAAAATGTGGTGGTATTCTGAGTGTTCAGACAAAAAATAATTAAATTTTGAACAGTAATTGGGATCCGATTTATTTATACAATCGTAAGTTATGATGGGACTGAACTGAAAACTTTCATAACTACTGCAGAATATGGGGAGTTTATTGGAACGATGAACAGGTGAAGAAAGTGATAGGAACTTTTTATAGCTAACTAGTAAACATGGAGCACGTTTATGAGACCAGTAATCAGAATATTCCATCTGCAACATTAGCGAGTCCAGTTTGGGGATGAGAGGATGAATTGAGAGCTGAAGAATACGGAATAAGTATTTGTCTGATAAGAATTGTCTTCTTAGATATAGGGGTGCTTCCCCGCATTCAACTTGGAGTGCATTAATGGGACTCGACTTCATAGCACCTGTAATAATAGCGAAGACGTTGTTAGTGACGCAGCTGACAATGAAAATACTTTTTAACGAAGAATATTTGGATTTTGGAATACTTTTCATTGGTAAAAACACGTTAAAACATATAATAATAAATATGTATTTTTGTTTTTGTTTTACTCATTTTATTTAAACGGCAGAGAACAGAGATTTGTGTTTTCATTAAAACCAGTGGTGCTTCTAGTACAAAATAATGTGCTAGTATCAAAATAATTTCAAACAAGTCAACTATATGTACGACCTCAGCGCATTCATTTATTTTCACGACTTTATAGACACAGTATACTAATATTTGGTAGTAGATTTTTTTCATTCAGGGTGAAAATTTGATAGGAGTGGTATGAGGAGAGATTAAAGAAAATATATTTGAAAACACATGTTCAACTCAAAACGTTATTAGATTTAATAAAGAGCCTAAAATAAAGTCATCTTCAGGGCTGTTGATATTTATAATTATGATTATATGCGGACCATAGTCTATAATTACTTACATAGGCAAAGCTAACGAAAAAATTTAGGGTTTTATCCATATCATGAAAAATAATGTAGGTATAATTCGAGTAGGTATTGTAACATCACAACACTATTGGGTCACAGGGCTCCATTCAATGAGAGGGAATGGACCGTGATCATGATTCGTGTATTCATGTGCCTATTCACAATGTTTTCCTTCACCATTTTGAGAGCAGTGGTGAACAAACAATTTACATTTTTTTTTTTATAATTATAAACTAGCGCTTGACCGCAATCCCGCCTGATGGTAAGTAGTAATGCGATCGTTGATGGCAAAGCGCGCTAGTTTATTAAGAGCCTATTCACTCAGAAAAACTGAGCGAATAGGGAGGAAGACGGCAGTTGAGCGAGGTGATGCAATGTTAAACCCAATAACACGACCAACGATGCTGCGCCAAAGGGAGATTGATCTGAAGACCCTCAACGACCAAACTCCCAACACAACAACATTAGGCGCATCGTACCCGGCACACATTGCAACACAACTGCTCAGACCCGTCCTCCGTGCGACTTCACGAGACATCATACCGGAACACGATAAATCACTTGGCGGCAAGGCTTTGTCTGGTGGGTGGTAACTTCTGCCGGCGGCCGATGTTATGGCCTACCACCGAGAAAATAATAAATAAACATAAAGTTCATGACGAGGTTCGAACCTACCTACAGCTTGTAAGTCCCAGCAGATACCACTGGGCCACCGCTGCTCTCAAGTACCAGCTAGAGCTAGAGTGTTAACGGCCATACGTAGAACCTAACTTAACTACTAGTAATAAACAATTTATTACTAACTTAACTTGTAATAAACAACAATTGCAAATAATGAAGTTAGTTTCCACGTATACATTAGGATTGTACCACCATTATAAGTTCTCATATTAGTGATGCTAAATTGTAATCTCTAACAGTTCTCTAGTTTTTGGATTAAATTATGATTGTATAGCAAAATGAACAACTTACAGGATCCAAACTACACTGAGAGCAGTAACCGTCAATAGAGTTGTATAAAAGGAACAAATCACTAGCCAAATAAGACTTGTAGCGCGTAGGTCGTGTCGCGTAATTGAAACTCAGATGAATCGAACTTTGTGTATTGCACGAAGTTAAGTAGTACAATGTATTTGACGTGTAAAATGACGCGATACAAGAGTGTGATCAAGGAATGGACTGTAATGTAATAATGATGTAGAATATAATAATAAGGTATAATGATGTTGTATAATGATGTGTCTTACAAGCTATGCACTCACTTAAATACTAACTATCTCTAAATGATAGTGGGGTAACCAATAGCAAATCAGCTTGCTGTCCTGCGATTTCCACGCGGTGTTGCGTGCGTTCTTGATGCTGATTCGTTATTCGAGACAGGCCGCGGCGTATGATTGGTTGATGTAGAAAGCGCGCCAGTTCAGTCTTCACGTGCTAGACGACTCGCTATAGTTCCCACGCACATTGACTGTTGGTCATGCAGATGTGTTCCGGGTTCGAGATTTATGGGAACCGTCGCTGCGGGAGCCAGGGTCGGAACCCTCGCTGCTGGAGTCAGGGTCGCCGGGACGCGCGCCATGACTTCCGCGTTCCTCGGTATGATCTGGTGTGAGTGATTTATAGTCCTTTGTGTAGCGCCTGCTACACTATTCCCCCCTTTTTAGCAAAGCGTACGTAGCGTGCAGGCGTCTTGACGATCCTGCCTGATCTGGTACGTTGTTCCCTCGTATGCGGGTCTGGAAGTAGGCTGGATTGCTCATCTGTGGTAGCTGCAGGTGCTTGATTGGTCTCGCTGTTCGTATGCCCGGGATCATCTTCTGTGTTGATTGTGTACGCAGGTTTGAGGCGATCAATCGATATATTGCTAATTCGTCCTGGTAGCTGGATTGTAAAATACTTTTCTTTACGTTCGATGATCTTGTATGGACCTTGGTATGGATGCTTCAGAGGTTTGCGGACGGTGTCATCGCGTACAAACACGTGGCTACATGTTTGTAGGTCGTTGTGCACGAACATACATCGCTTATTTGCATGCGATTTGTATGTAGGTGTGAGCTTCGTGATAACTTCTTGCAGGTGATTGACGTAGTCGTGGTCCATTTTCGGTGTAGCTGGTGTTGGTGATATGAAATCACCTGGTAGTCGTATTGCTTGACCGTAGGTGAGTTGCGCTGCGCTTGTGTTAGAGTCGGAGCGGATAGCGGCTCTGAGACCCATTAGAACAGCAGGCACTTCGTCGATCCATTTGTTGCTGTTTTCTAGCCTAGCCATGAGTGCGGCTTTTAATGTCCTGTGCCAGCGCTCGACGATTCCGTTACTCTGCGGGTGGTATGCAGTAGTACGGGTTTTTTCTACACCGAGTAATTGAGCGAGGTCTCGGAATAGTCGACTTTCAAACTGTCGTCCTTGATCAGTAGTGATTCTTACTGGACAACCGAAACGAGATATCCACACTTCGTAAAGTTTTCTTGCGACGATTTCAGCGGTTGTCTCTTGAAGTGGTACAGCTTCGGGCCATCGTGTGCACCGGTCGATCATCGTGAGCAAGTATTTGTGTCCACATGCTGACGTCGGTAGCGGTCCAACGATATCAACGTGCATATGTTGAAATCGTTCGCTCGGTGGAAATGTTGCGATGTCACTATGATTGTGTCGCTGTACTTTGGAGAGCTGACACGAATTGCATGTCTTAGTCCACTGGCCGATGTCGGTATTCATTGACGGCCAAAAGAATCGCTCTTGCATCAGCTTCCGTGTGGATCGTACTCCTGGGTGGCTTGGGCTGTGCACGGCGTTGAAAGCTATGCGACGAAAATCAGCTGTTAAATATGGACGGACATGTGACGTTGACGTTTCGCAGAATATTGGCTTGTTAGTACCCGGTAAAATGACGCGATACAAGAGTGTGATCAAGGAATGGACTGTAATGTAATAATGATGTAGAATATAATAATAAGGTATAATGATGTTGTATAATGATGTTGTATAATGATGTGTCTTACAAGCTATGCACTCACTTAAATACTAACTATCTCTAAATGATAGTGGGGTAACCAATAGCAAATCAGCTTGCTGTCCTGCGATTTCCACGCGGTGTTGCGTGCGTTCTTGATGCTGATTCGTTATTCGAGGCAGGCCGCGGCGTATGATTGGTTGATGTAGAAAGCGCGCCAGTTCAGTCTTCACGTGCTAGACGACTCGCTATAGTTCCCACGCACATTGACTGTTGGTCATGCAGATGTGTTCCGGGTTCTGTTATTTGCAATGCTTTCTAAATGTCTGATACAGTGAGTGTAGACTACGCTTTCAGTCTGTAGCAGGCGCTACACAAAGGACTATAAATCACTCACACCAGATCATACCGAGGAACGCGGCTACACAAAGGACTATAAATCACTCACACCAGATCATACCGAGGAACGCGGAAGTCATGGCGCGCGTCCCGGCGACCCTGACTCCAGCAGCGAGGGTTCCGACCCTGGCTCCCGCAGCGAGGGTTCCCATAAATCTCCTACATTGCTTCTGTAATAACTAAGAATTTTTATTTTGATTTACTCTATAATTTTGCTATCTCAACCTAACGTGTTATGATGATAATACCTACTGAGAATTGTTTTTTCTTCTTCTAGAATATAGAAGGCCATATCTTTATGGGCGATGGAAGTAAAAAGTATTTTACCATTAGATTGTTACTTCTTCGTAATTTTTTGCTGCGTTGACCGCAAGTGCTATACGTATGGTTCGTGCGGCCAAAAAAAAAGCCAAACTTTTGTTATTCAATTGCGATAGTCAACACTTGATACACTCTATATTGTATCAGACATCGCTAAATGGTTTCGCTTTTAGGTCGCTGCCTTGAATCTTGCGGGCAGCGGCGCGGGAGCCGAGCGGGCATCGAAGTCCCGTTCTCGAAACTAGCGGGCAGATCGCGTGTCACTATAACCGGGTAGTGTTGTGTTCACGATTGTGTCGACGAGATATTTGTTTTTATTCGCGAAAGAAATATCTGAATAATGGCGGCAACATCTTTTGATTCAAATTTATTCCTAACGCTCGACCACCGCTTCCTGCCCGCCCACTGCCCGCAAGATTCGAGCGCGAGAAGTACACCGCTCGCTGCCCGCCACCGCCCCTCTGCCGCGCCGCTGTTTTCGAGAACCTGGCTCTTCAGGGAAAGTATTATTAAGCAGTGGTAAGTGTTTTTCATTTGTTGGCTTCAATGAGCGCAGAAACCATAGACGATCACACACATCACACTTGTGTCTGAATGAATTGTTGATAAACGTCGTAGTGAAACGTGCACTAGCTGCTGCCCAATGCGTCTTCATAAACGACGATCGTACACAATCGATGCTAACACAGCCCGATGTCGATACAGAAGCGATTTCATCATCCATCTGCGTAATTTCAACCGTCCCAGCTGCAGATGTACTGGCACCGTCGTTTATCCGCTCGGCCGCATTCATTACTTTACGTTGCCGGCACTGCTTGACTCCATCATATGGTGTTTTATTGGTACCATTCGATTGCTGTTGAGATGCCCTTTCCAACCGTATACGATCTCTGTATTTCGATTTGGCTTTTCGACGCGTATAGGCCGACATTATATATTTTTAGATATATTTTTTTTTTATTTTAACACCTTATTATATTCACAGTTACAATTTTACACTAAGTTTATATATATATATATATCGATAGATTTTGAAGAGAGCTGACGATTGAAACTTGAATGAACGTCGTAGCTTCACCGAGTCTAAAGTTATACTAAATGGAAATCTCGACGATACGCAGCAAAATGACCTTCAAAATGGCGGGGCTGCCCCCTTCCCCGCGCGCGATGTGTTACAGTTCTTACTTAGCGTAATAAATTCTTTGATTCTTTAGCTATCCAGTGGTGTAACTGAAATTTGAATGGACATGATACATATGTAGCTACAATACTAAACTGTATCCCCCGATTTTGTTATCATTCGTTTTTTTGGATTGCGTCCCTATGGAAGTAATTTTAAAGACGTATTCACGTCAAAATCCCCTAAAAAAATAAATATTATTTCGCAAAAAGAGGTAACTTAATACATGTACGGTAGGCAACCCTTCCGCGGGCGACGGGGGGCAGAGCACGCGGCACGTGGTCGCATCGCTTATAATAATACCGTCAAAATGGTGTTGTCGCGTTTTAAAAATTACCAAATTCGGAGAAGTCGGAATTAATTCGCGGGAAAAAAGGATTATTTCAAAATTCATTAGTGTTGTTACTATGATGATTAAGTAAAATTTTATTTTATATTTGGTCATGTGTTTACTTAAATTTTATTATCCTTTTGGGTCGGACAGGATTTTCTTTACATATTGTATAGATAATACTAGCATAGAGCCGTAATTTTTGGAAGTGAAATCTCCTTTAACCACGTTGAGCACTTTTGTTGGATGGACGAAAAAATGATGATAGTCATTTATGTCGTTAATGAACGGTTACAGAAATAACAACGATTAAAAAAAAGTGTCGGCACGGCCTTTGAACGTTGCAAGCGTGCCGGCGTGCGGCGGCCTGTAGGTATGACGTTGATCCCTGATGTGAACTCTATTAAATCAGTTGATAAGATAGTTTTTCGAGTTTTGTTTACATTGCGCTTTTTTGTGTAATTAGCGAAATAATTAATTTCTACTTTAAAATCGTATTGGGTTATAAAAGTATAGCAATTATAAACGGTCTAAAGTGAAAAAAACTACATATATATATTTTTTTTTCTAATCATGAAAAAGCCGAAGAAAAATTCTACCACTGGGGGGTTCAGAATCATGTACTGGATCCATGGTACTCGTTTGTGTGTCGTTGTCAGATACACCCTTTATATTGTGTATGAATAGGGAATACTACAGATTACGTCACCGATATAACTCCTTTGTTCTTTTTTTTTTTGTTAACGTAATAATGATTTTAGTTTTAACTTTTGTCGGTAAGTGCCATAAATTCCCACGAGACAAGAATAAATTCTAATCTCATTACCCCTCACTGTGACAAAGACACCTTTAGCCATCTTTGGAGTGGCAGTGAGTTAACCCTTCACCCGTACCTGAAAATCCTACCCACTATCCGTCTGTTACCTTAGGTCTCTTGATGCAGACATCCCGCACTTATTTATGTATTATTTTATTTATTACAAACTAAATGGTAGGTTAAGCTGTAGCCTGTAGGGCTTATAGCACTTAGGGTCGTAGGGACTGTAAGGTTTATAGATCTTAGTTCAGGTTTTTTTAAATTACCATATAGGCGCATATACTACCCTCTAGTCTCAGTAGTACGGTTGTTTTGTCCAGCCCCGAACTACTGATACCAAAAAACTCACATCAGTACGGTTAAATTAAATGAAATGAAATCGTTTATTAAGCAAGTAGGATCACTGATCACTGTTTTTTTTTTTTAACTTGATGAAGCCGGCATTTCCTAACTGACTACCTCTGAGAAGAAATAGCCGAAACAAACTCAGGGATCATCGTCTTTTTTCAAGTCCAGACATTAAAAATGAAAATGTTTACAATAATTTACGTTTTAATTACGCATATTGCTTAATAACAATGCTTAACAGTGCGAGCAGCAAAGTCCCAAGCTTTTTTGTCTTCTAAATAATCTGAGATTTTATAATGCCCCTTTTTGCAAAGTTTGGCCTATATATAGCTTTTATATCGTTTAATGGGTAAGTTTCGAACGTCCATGGGAAGCTTGTTGTAAAAGTGTATACATTGACCCATGAACGAGTTGCCTACTCTGTGGAGACGAGTGTGATGTACAGCAAGATTGTGTTTGTTCCTGGTATTTATATTATGAACATCGCTTATTTTCTGAACTTTGTGACTTAAAAAGTATCAGTAGTCCGGCTATGGAGCAAAAGTTGTTTCGCCCACCACTAACCGAACTACAGCTATAGGTTCAACGGTTCGGTTTGACGTCATAACCGTACGAGACTTTTTTGGTATCAGTAGTTCGGGGACGGACAAAACCGTAGGTACTACTGAGACTAGGAGGTGTACTGTCGCTACCTTTATTAGGGGTGGTCGTACAATGGCTAAAACAAAGTTGTGCCATTTGCTTCTCAAGAATATGAGGAAATCGATAAAAATAAAACAAACTTTTAGACAATTAATTTAATACAATCAATTATCCATATGTGATTTGCCGGTATATCGAGTCGATTGAGAACTGGACGAGCACTCCGACACAGAACATGAGATGGATCTGCAAAAAGAAGGGCTCTTTTTAAAATGATTAGGCTAGGAAGCAATTAAATAATTAACATATGATTGAAGCGAAAACTTTGTTTTTTTTTTGTATACCGACTACTTTATTTTTTGTTTTTGCGAAATCCAAAACATGTGTCCAGTATTTTTAAGTAAAGAATGTATGTACAATATCTCAAAAAGATATCATGAAAAAAAACCACTAAGTTATCCTACTTGGCTGTCCCAACAAAAATATGGTCATCTCTGGCGTCAGCTATTGCGCGGGTGTGCGCTACTGCGCTAGTATTATGATCTATCGTAAGCTGCGTGGCGCGCTAGGTAACCACACTGCAACAATTTCTACATGTATTTGGGAAAAAATATATGGTGTAAAACTGATTGTGGTCGGTTCGGTTGCTTATTCTGAACAAACTATTCCTGAATATAGTTTGTTCGCATAAACAAAAAATAACTTTGTATAATTATAAACTAGTGCTTGACTGCAATCCCGCCTTATGGTAAGCAGTGATGCAATCGTTGATGGTAAAGCGCGCTAGTTTATTAAGAGCCTATTCACTCAAAAAAGCTCAAAAAAGGGCTCAATGACCTCAGCAGAGCGTCCCGAAAAGTGGGTCTAAAGATGAACATGGATAAGACAAAAATCATGTCGAACTCTCATGTCGCATCCACTCCAATTCTAGTTGGTTGCTCTGCACTCGAAGTTGTTGACGAGTATATATACCTGGGAGTATATATACCTAAACCAGCTCGGCTGGGCAGCGTTCGAGACGCTACGCTACATCTTCTCGTTGTCCAAGATACCACAGTGTCTCAAGACTAAAGTCTTTGACCAGTGTGTGTTGTTGGTGACTTACGGAACTGAAACGTAGTCGTCCACAATGGGCCTCATACGAAGGCTCAGAGTCACACAAAAGGCAATGGAAAGAGCTATGCTCGGAGTTTCTCTGCGTGATCGAATCAGGAATGAGGAGATCCGCAGAAGAACCAAAGTCACCGACATAGCTCTTCGAGTGACTAAACTTAAGTGGCAGTGGGCAGGGCACATTGCTCGTAGAACCGATGGCCGATGGGACAGTAAGGTTCTGAAGTGGCGGCCACGTACTGGAAGACGCAGCGTAGGTCGAGGCCCCCAACAAGGTGGACCGATGACCTGGTGAAGGTCGCGGGAATCCGATGGATGCAGGCAGCACAAGACCGGTCAGCGGGGAAAGCCCAAAAACCGAGGAGAGAGGAGCCTTTTCTTTATATATCAA
This sequence comes from Sesamia inferens, assembly GCA_037179545.1. Taxonomy (NCBI): domain Eukaryota; kingdom Metazoa; phylum Arthropoda; class Insecta; order Lepidoptera; family Noctuidae; genus Sesamia; species Sesamia inferens. The sequence goes on from CM073947.1 coordinate 6,525,288, forward strand.
CAAACATTACGCCTAACCTTTTTTTACCCTTATTTTTAGGCTGATATTTTCTGCCTTGAATGTTTTTCTTTCTGGTTTTCTTACGGAGCTTTTTCTTATTTTCCTTTTTATCTTCCTCCATGCGGCTTTCAGTGTCATCTGACATTTCTTCAGAAGTCAATTCAGGCCTTTTACGACCCGCTGAACGTTTTTGGCGATCCTTATAAACCTCGCAGGAGTCTTTGGGTACCAATTTCCAACAGCCTTTTCCTTCTGTCCGCCGAGATTTCTCCAGGATCAAAGAAAAAAGAAAAAGTTTTGAGAGAATTCTATGATGTCGCAGGCTTCGCGGTAGCGTTTCTATAAATGAAAAATTCTGCAAAATATTACTGACATATGCTGTCTACGCTAATCCTTAGAGGTAAACTCATATCAAGAACCACAATGGGTTGCAGCTTATCGCATAAAAATAAAAAGAATGATGATTTTAGTTATCACTTAATAATTGCTTAGTTTTATTTTAACTATACCTTTTGTATTTATTTTTTAATAATTATTTTAAAAATGCACGCACGCAGTACAGCCAGCTAATTTTTTTTTTTTTTATATGGCATCTCGTAGTTGACCTTGAGAGGTCGTGACTACTTAACCGGACTATCCTGTGGCTGCCTTAAGTGAATTTAAAACCTCCAGCCAGGGCTACTAAAAGCTAAGCGATTACACGCTAAGGGCACCCCCTGTGGGGTACGAACCTCGGCTTAAGGTGTCACTAGAGAGTACAGCAAGGGACGTTTTTTTTTTTTTTTTGGTTCTCTTCTTTCCGTTCAGAGGAACGGAAAAGGCAAAGGCATAGTACGCCATACAGCCTGGTCTTCAGTAACTTTTTTTCTTCAGTTTCTATCCTAACTTATCCTAATTTATCCTACCTTATCCTAGCTTAACCTATCTCCTTTCGTTTCCCACGTGAGGCCGACCAAGAGGGGTTTGGGGTAAAGACATGATGTGACCACTATGCTACAATATTTCACTGTTCTTTATGAATTATTCACTGAATGCACTTTTTACTACATAAATCACGCGTTTTTATTTAGTAAACGACACTATAAATAATTTAAAAGTCCAATGAAAAATGAGCGTGGCACTCATTTTGGCTTTCCCTCCAAACCTCCAGCAAGGGACGGCTGAATCGAATTTTTATTTTTAGTTCGGTTTGATGACCATGGCGTTTCCTAGTACTAGCTCTGAGAAGAAACGGCCAAAACAAACTCAGAAGTCATAGTCGGGAGTTTATATTTACTGGCTCAGCTGCGGCGCGGGCTGGCCTTCATCGGACAAGATTCAGCCAGCTCAAATAAATGCTAGGCTTTTATACAGTATGTTACGAAAACCCTGTCCGACCCGTGAAGGTGTTGTTAGGTATCGATAACTGATTCTACTAATGCATACAAAACCGGGCTTTACTTAAAAAAAAAATCCCCCTAAAAAAAATAAATATTATTTCGCAAAAGGAGGTAACTTATTAAATGTGCGTTGACCACCCTTCGCCTGCCGACCGCGGGGGGCGGGCGGCAGGACACGCGGCACGTGGCCGCATCGCTATTCGCTCATAATAATACCGGTGTTGTCACTTTTTAAAAATTACCAAATTTCGGGGAAATTGGAATTAATTCGTTGGAAAAAAAGATTATTTCAAAATTCATTTGTATTGGTACTATGATGAATACGTAAAATTTTATATTATATTTGGTCATGTGTTTACCTAACCTCTATTATCCTTATGGGTCGGACAGGGTTTTCGTAACATACTGTATACTGCAATATTCATTAAATAAAATAAAAACTATATTCTGACAAATTGAAAACGTTCTACTTTTTTGATGTCGGTTAAAAATAATGTTAAATTGACTTGACTAGACTATTTTATTGCAAACAATTTTTTTGAACATATGGAGCAATGCAATCTCGTTATAAGGGTAAAGTACTGAAATCATGTAACAACTAACTTTTGTACGAATGGCTTCATTAATATCATCTATAGAAAGTCCGGACAAGTCATCTTTCCAACCCCAACTTCTGTTTGATGTTTTTTTGTATCTTTTCTTATTTATTCGTTCGTGTCTAGACGGCTTTTTGTGCGCTTCTGGCCTTTTCGTAGATCTCATTTTTGTGATTCTAAAATATAAAATACAATAGTTAAAATTTCGATTCGTAGAAAATTGTCATAATTAGTTTGATATGTTTGCTGTCTGTATTCGTCTCTGTCTTGTCTTTGATTATTTTTGTAGAATAAAAACGGGAAACTTTTTTCTAAAATCTTCTTTTCACTCAAGTCAGGGCTGAAGGGTTTGGGGGGGGGGTCTATTTTGTCTTTCAAACTAAACAAGCACATCTACATGAAACATTAGGTATTAGTAGTGTACTGTGTAGTGTGTAGTGCAAATAGTCGCAAATGATCCTGTAGAAGTCACCGTTTATACTTTAATTAGTAATTAGGGGAGTTAGATAGATGTCATGTCCTGTGAGATTTCCAGGGGAGGGCAGCTGCCACCAATGGTACGTATACATATGCGTCTATAACATTTTAATATGAGAGATTTTTAAAATATCTCTCCCCTGTTTAAGATATTTTTCAGGTGTTGCTATTTATTTGGAGATACAGGTGAAAAGCTGTTTTACCTGTCTCCTCTTACGTGTATTCGAGGTGAAGATGCGGTCGAAGAGTGGAGGAAGAGAAACTCCAACTTGCAGTAATTTATAGTATTGCAATTGCCACACGTATAAAACTTTAAAATGTCTATAAATAACGTAAAACGAAACGTTGTTGTAATGTCATATGACTAAATGACTATCGATGTCAGTACTACCAACATAATCGCTGTGTCCACCATTTTAATGCAGCTGATGTTTGTTTGAGATTTTATAATTTAGAGTACTATCTGAATTAAATCTCAAAATGGGTTTCTCCTACGTTCCCGTCATCCTGTTCACCGCGTTCTGGTTTATTGTGGGCGTTATCTGTCCCTTCTTCGCCCCTAAAGGACCAAACAGAGGGTAAGTTACTACGCCTTCCTATTCAAAACTATTTTTGCCAATTTTAAGTCTAAAACATGTATTTCGTTGCTCTATTCCAGGATAATCCAGGTGGTTTTGATGCTAACAGCTGCATGTTGCTGGTTATTGTAAGTATTTTTTTAATTTACGAGGTTTTTGAGACCAAAATGAATCATGAGCCTGAAACCCAGTGATAGTCAATTGTTGCCTTCAGTAGGAGCCCTCGTGATTTGGTTTCTTGGGTTCGTTTTGATGTATATATAAATACATTGAGAACTAGGTCTCCAATCATTTATCTGCAATCATTTCCATTTTCTTGTAAGCTATCTATGTATTGAAATACTATTCTGGTTTAAATATATCCCAGCCTTTATTCGATTCTGTTCAATCCATACCGTCCCACTGCTAGGCAAAGGTCATAGCATTTCAGTCTCAACTTCTATTAAACCTATTTCATTTTTAGGAATAAAGTTGATGCCGCTTCTGGTAACAGATTCCATTAACAGTTTCAATTGTAACCATTTCCTACTTGTGTATTTCAGCTGGCTTTGCGCTTACATGGCACAGATGAACCCCCTCATCGGGCCTAGACTTAAGAATGATACACTCATCTGGATGTCACGTACTTGGGTGAGTACTCAAAGGTTTTTTTTTCACATAGAGTCGGAACAGAATGAGTTGAAAACTTTTTGGTTTCATATATCAGTGTTGGACAATAAGCTGTTCATTCAACTGTTCATACATACATACACACCAGTGGCGAAGGGTGAAATTTTGACAAAGGGAAGCCGGTCCAAAAAAATAAACACTTAAACACTTACCTACTGCAGGATATCTTGGAGGAGGTCTTCAGATAAGAATAATATGAAAAGCCCCACCTTCACCATACAAAAAAGGACTGATGATTTGATAACAATGTCTTTCAAGTATGATAAAAGCGGCTTTGTGAAAAGCCTTTTTCGACGTGCATCTCTATACCACACATGCATGCTTGTTAGTAAGTACAAAGTTAAGTACCTATTGTTAGGGAATAAGAGTCAAGAAAAAATAAAATAAAAAATTACAAAAATAATAAAGTGTTAAAAACCGAACCACACAAACACCGATCCAAAACCAACAAAAATATTAAGCAAAAATAAAGCAAATTATACACAATCACAACGTTATTTATATTCTAATGCAATGCGTCTGTTTTTTTTTTAACAAAATGAGCTAAAATGTTGTTATAAAAATTCGGATTACTTTTCATTTTATTAAGCAAATTTTTTTCAATTGACATGATAGCCAAATCGGACAATCTCTGCTCTTTTTGGCAGTTTCGCACATACGTGTGAATGCGTTTTAAAGCAGAAAATGACCGCTCAGCTGAAGCTACTGAAATGGGGAGGGTCAGAATTAAACTGCAAAGAGTCGAAACTTGAGAAAATGCGTCTTTCAAAGGCGTATTCTGGAGCTGTAAAAAAAGCTCATAGGTGTCCAATTTATTTAACGACGCTGACGTAAATAAGACTTTAAGTTCATTTTTCAACGCGATAAAATCAAAAATAAGTAAAATAAGTCGTGGTGGCCTAGTGGTTAAAACACCAGCCTTTCAAGTATGAGTGCGCGGGTTCGATTCCAGGTCAGGCAAGTACCAATGTAACTTTTCTAAAGTTGTATGTACTTTCTAAGTATATCTTGGACACCAATGACTGCAGGTGAAGGAAAACATCTTGAGGAAACCTGGACTTTAAGTCTGAAATCGCCAACCCGCATTGAGCAAGCGTGGTGATTACGCTCAATCCTTCTCTGTATGAGAGGAGACCTGTGCCCAGCAGTGGGACGATAAAAAAAATGGTCGATGATGATGAAAATCAAAAATTCCCGGAAAGTTCGCTGTCAAAGAGGAAACTTTTTCAGTTGGAAATGATTGGTTGTATTGAAGATACTTTGATTTATTAAGTAAATCAATAAATACAAGCTGATAAAAAGATCGGTACCTTTGAGTAATTTGAGCTTTGACTTTATCTATAATCGAGGAAAAAATACGCTTGTACGCCGTTTTGGGATCCGTGTCAGTATTTATTCGGGGCCGTCGCCGCGGCGGCTCACAGATTTGTTCAATGCTGTGGGAAAGGGTATCAAACGAATTAATAAACTCTTCCGAAATCCACCGTTCAAAAGAATCGATTTCGCGCTTTGCCACTTCAATGTCTACTTGCTTACCTTGAAGCAAAGCAAAAAGAACGTCTGTCTTTTCGAAAATGTCTGAGAAAACACGCAATAAGAAGCAAAATTGCATGTCTTCCAGTTTGTGTAACAAGCACTCGGACATTGAAATTGATTCGCTGTCCCATGATTCCGGTGAATCTAAAATACAATTCAAAGTTTCGATCATGTCGGTTCTGCAGTTGAAAATTACGTTAATTATGCGCGAGTGATAATGCCATCACGTTTCTGCTACCCCCGGCATACGACGATGAGCAACTTCTTTAAGAAAATTCGATCTTTTAGAAGATTTATTAAAAAAGCGTACGATACTGTTAATATGACCAAAAAAGCTTTTAATTCGGGTACGAATTCAAGAGACCGACCAAAGACTAAGTTTAAAATGTGAACATAGCATGGAATAAACATCGCCATGGGACAGATTTCACGAACTTTAGTTTGTACACCACCGTGCTCTCCAGACATAACTGCCGCACCATCGTAAGACTGTCCAATTAATTTATCTTTACAACGAAAGTCATCGAGAATACCGAGTAACATGGCGGTCAAAATGTCGGCATTTCGACCACCACTTACGTCATAGAAGCCCAGGAAACGCTCTTCAATTCCACTGCTGGACAAGTACCGCAATATAACAGTCAACTGTTCCCTGTGACTGACGTCCGGCGTTTCGTCGATCATAACCGATACAAATGAAGCTGAATTTATTTCCGACTTTATCTCGTCACGCATAGAAGACGCGATACAATGAATTAAGTCATTTTGGATGTCACTTGAAAGTCCTGAAAATACAGAATTTTGGGTCGAGGAACATTGCTCCAAATGAGAATCAAGGACTGTATCGTACTTGCACAAATAATTTAACGTTTCAATGTAATTTCCGCGATTGTCCGAATCTGCTCTTTCATTGTGACCGCGAAATGGTAATTCTTGCTTCCCCAAAAGAATGACCGTGTCAATAAAACGTTTCATTAACTCGCGATTACGGTCAACTTTTCTGTTATGTACATCAAAAGCGTTGGAAAAAAATGACTCGATTCTGCCATTATTTCCAAATTCGTGGAGTAACAAGCAGCTGCGGATGTGTTTTTCAGTCTGAATGTGTTTTTTGGCTGAGTTAGACAAATTATTAATATCCGTAAAACCCGTACTGCTCCAAACAGATTTCGAATCAGAAAATAACAAACACGGAAAACAAAACATTTTGTTCAGTTTGCAACTGCCTGTCATCCATGTATATTTATCATATAACAACGCATGAAAATGTTTAAAAAATCCATCTCGCCTTTTGCAATCAATAATCATGTGTGGGAGTGCTCGACCTAACTGAATAACATGCTTCTTGTATGCATAACTTAGTTTTGAAAATGTTCTTTTGTAAGCAGGTAGTCTGTTGAGCAGCACTCTATATGAATTAAAGCCATAATAACAAAAAACACAAATATTAAAATATAACAAACGAAAAACTCACGCACCAGTGGTATAGGAACACATACTAACAATAATTTATTTTCAACTAAACGAAATGGAACACGAAAATATGCCAAAATAAAAAAAAATATGACTTGCGAAGGATTTCATTATAACGCTAATTCTTTTTAATTTTGTCGTGTTTCCTTTCTCGTAGTGGCGTGGTTTCTTTGTCTCTTTCTAATAGAGGAGAGGAGAGAACTGCAAGCCGTTTGGCATTAGCCTATATTTATCAAGTTTTATCGACGGTTAGCGAGCATTAGAAAGAGATGGTCTGACACGCTCTGTCTCTTTTCGCCTCATAGTAAAACGTTGACCGAGGTAAGCTGTAATTCGTCGAGTTGCCTTCTAAAATGAATTCTTATAAAATGAAATGTGATACTTAGGGTATTGCTAAGAATTACTATTGCTATTGTAAATCGCGCAGGCATTTCATTAATAATACTTTGTAATGAAATAGAATGTAAATACTTTTGTGTGAATATGAAACTGATTTTTGAAAGGTAACCCGGTGGGAATCGGCTTGTATGGACTCTTCGCCACTGATACACACATACATACACACACACTCACACCGGGTACTAATACTACAGACCTAGGCATAATTCTCATAATTTTAAGAATGTTCACAGTCTGATCCCAGTCACTAAAATACCTGTAATTTCCCTACATTTTTGACAAGTTTTAACATTGATTTTTTTATGTGAGACTGTCAGTAACATCAAGGTGTTGCTGGGCTTCCTGGAGGAGCTGAGCTGGATTGTATAACCATTGATCCCACCCATATGCATTATACTCCGATTTTTCGTACAGTTACGGAAACTAGCCCTCATAATGTAGCAATGATTTTAACTAGGGATGTAACGGTGGTAGTTATATCGGAACCGGAACCAGAGTCGGAGGCAGGATCAGAAGTGGTGGTAGGAGAGGGATTTTTTAATTAAACACAAAAACATTATTTAGTCAATTTTTTCATTTAAATTTTTTATTGTAAAATTAAACACAAACAGTGAAAAGAAAATTGGCATATTTCTAAATGAACAAGAAATTAAATGAACTTAATTAAAACTTTGAAACAAATTAAATCAAAATAATGTGTTAACTTCAAAACTAGCGAAACATGCACGATAGAGTACATGTAGCAAGAGTCAGGGAATTCCCCGCGTGATATGTATGAACGTACACCCCAATCGCGTAACGCACTATTACTATCAATTGGAATAATTTTGAAGCATATTGCTATTTTTTTTTTATTGCGACAAAACCCGCCACAGTTTTTCCACCCACTGCAACTCCTGAAAGCCAGAATCAACAGTGGAGACCGCCAGAAAAACGCCGAGCAATGAAGCTCGACGAGTCCCGGAGAAACGATTCAACTGTCTTGGGTCCCGCAACGAAATTAATCAGAAAAGAATAGCGGAGGAGTAAGAAAAAAGATTTTTTTTTTCCACTTCCCTCCATAACAAGCAGGAGACAGAACAGAACTAGGCCAATCGGCACAAAGGGACATTATTGCATCTGGGAGAAGCCCAGATTGCCAAGCACCACGGAATAAAATTTGATTAAGTTAATGGGTCCTAAGTAGGTATTTGCTGTTACAATTGATTCCAATAATAGGTATGGCAAAAGCGCCTGAACGCACGGAAATTGGTTCTAGTTTCTACAAGGTCTGTATAATAAACGACTCCGGATGTAACTTGTACACTATCCAACATAATAATGCGTTCATTCTGCCAAAGAACACACTCCCACAAGATGTGATGTGCGGACTGTTCAAATTCACAGTTCGATGTAGAACACTGACACAAAGGCGAAGGAACAAGTTTAAAAGAATACAGTTTACTTTTAAAGTTGCCATGCATGCAAGCATATTGCTAGTCCATTGTTCCATGTGTTCGATAAATGGCTGTGCTCAACAACTTATATAACGCAATGAATGTGGTTGAACTGTCATAATGAAACTCATTGCTACTGACAGTGCGTTACGCAATTACCCTGCTGTTCATAACAGTCGGCAGGCCGCCGCCGCTATGTTATGCTTTAATAACCTCCGATTAAAAAATCCGATTTAAAAGTATCGGAACCGAAGGTATGATAAGAATCTGAAGTTCCGACTTACCGGAGTCGGAGTCGAAGCTCCGTAACATCCCTTTTCCGTACGGAGGACGGGTCTGAGCAGTTGTGTTGCGATGTGTGCCGGGTACGATGCGCCTAATGTTGTTGTGTTGGGAGTTTGGTCGTGGAGGGTCTCCAGATCAATCTCCCTTTGGCGCAGCATCGTTGGTCGTGTTGTTGGGTTTAACATTGCATCACCTCGCTCAACTGCCGTCTTCCTTCCTATTCGCTCAGTTTTTCTGAGTGAATAGGCTCTTAATAAACTAGCGCGCTTTACCATCAACGATCGCATTACTGCTTGCCATCAGGCGGGAATGCGGTCAAGTGCTAGTTTATAATTATTAAAAAAAAAAAAACTTTTTTTTTTTTTTTTAACTAAAAATAAATTAGATTATATTGCAAATTATTGATAAAAAATTGGATTGCAGTTAGATCTAGGTTTTTAATGACGGAAATAGGCATTTTGACCTTACCGACAAATATCACTAAGGTCACTATTATGTTGGCCAAGGGCATCCCCTCCTGCTCGACAGCCTCCGTGGCGTAGCGGTAGCGAACGCGGCCAATGCGAACCCGCGCCGCTGTCCGAGACACGACCTGACCAGTGCAAATATTCATATTCATGCATACAAATATTCGCACTGGTCTGGTCGTGTCTCGGAAAGCACGTTAAGCCGTTGGTCCCGGTTGCCATACGAACATCTAATGGCAGTCGTTACGGGTTGTTGGAGACCTCAAAAGTCCAACAATTGGTCTAACTGCAAAGCTTCGATATCGCCTTCGGGTTGTGGAGGTCAGACGGCAATCGCTTCACGGAAATTATCGAAGCTAGCCAAACTCAGCAGTTAGACTGGTAAAGCGGACCCCAAACCTGAAAAAGCATCGGATGCGACTGGTATTAACGCTGAGATGATGATGATAAAGGGCATCCCCTCCTGGCATTAGACTTTACGAAAGAACCCTAATGCCTGCGCATTAGGGTTCTAATTTTACTAATCCAAACACTTTGATACAAAAACTGTGATGTCAATTTTATTCTACAAACCAAAAAAAATTGGTTGCCTGTAAAGTCGGTATACGGGCGAAAGTTTTACGTGACAACGACTTTGAGTGGTAAAATAATTTTAATGTGAATATTCATTCCTATAGTAGGAAGAAGGATGAAATAATAGTAACAATTTAAAACATTTATTTATACAAAGAATTATATTTAAAACATTAATTTATACAAAGAATCTCGCACTGAATTTCATATTAACAAAATTTTATTTTTACCTTTACGTGTGCCTTTCACTTTTTATGTCTGTCTCTCTCGCTCTTAGACGGGCTAACCATGCCCGAGTGGAAGGGACGCGTGCCTCTCACTCGCTCTCATTGTGAGCGCATAACGTGAGCGGAGCGTAACGCAGTTTCTTGAAGTGTCACCCGGCAAACCAATTTATAAGACGTTGTCACATCAAAACTTCCATAGATTGAAAAATCGGCCTTTAATAGCATTTAGTTTTTTATTGTTGATTAAGTATATTTTAGGGTCCCGCGGAGACTTTTTAGCGGTAATACAAAGTCTCTGGTCAATTGTCAAATTATGCGTGTTGTCTTTGGCCCTACCTCTGACATCAGGTCAACATTGTTTAATAATTTTCGTGTTTGAGTACGAGGCCTTTCGCTGTATTATTTGTTTTTTTATTTTATTTACTTGTAATGTGCGTTTTGTTTGTGCGGAATAATCTTTTTTTTTTCTAGTATACGCTCTAGTAACCACGATTCTGTTATTTTATTTTTATTAAGAGAAAACAGCAAAAGTTACATTATGTAAAGAAAGATACAATTAATATAAGTATTTACATTTTGCTAATAATGTAACCTACAACCCTGTCCACGGACTATAATATGTAATAAAAAAAGTACATTAATGGCCAAGAGTGACAAAAAAAAGAAAATAAAAAAATATGTTCTAAAGCACATAACTATATTTGGGCCAAATTCCATAAAGAATAGAGGTAAACAAACCGTTGCTAGGCAACAACTTGTTTACACCTAAAAGGAAGATGTTAACAACCTTTTCTAGATTTAGATTTTTTCTTACATGTAAACGAAAGAGAAAGGTTATTTATTTTTCGATATTTATTATTTGCATAGTACGCTTAACCAATTTGAATGAAATATGACACACATGCAAGCTAATTATCTAATAGGTTATTTTTTTGTATATTATACATATTATGTAGTCCATACCTGGAAGTATTATAATGCATGTGTTATGCAGTAGATTTGGAAAGTAGTTAAAATACGCAAAATTGTTCTGAAACATGCCTCAACTTTATTCATTGGGTGAATTCCACAAAATGTGTTTAATACCTGTATTTCATCCATGTTTCTTTTTTGTAGGGCTATCACGTAAAATTAATGTGAACTTATTTTGACGGCTAGGTGATACTTGTTCAATCATTTCGAATTTAACATTAAGTTTAGGCTCGGTTCACAATACGAAGAGACATAAGCTAGGGTACAGAGAACTAGACTCGGGGACATCTGTCGTCTCCCAAACATCAGGACCTGAAGTGCCAGCACGAAGTGTTCCACGCGCGCCACCCTTAGACGCCACGGGGGGAGTCATACACCTCACTTGACCCGAGGAGGCCCACAGTGGCGGGCCAGCACCAATCGGGGGTTGCGAAAGCAGGGTTCGTTCTCTCAACCCCCGGGCCCCGGTGTAGGTGTGAGATGGAACACCAGGGTGGTTTTTAGTCAGTAAGAGTCTGACAGACCCTGTCGCCCGACCCAGGTCGGTGGACATCCATAAGAATTTTCCACCCCGGAATAAAAAACGTACAGAGAACTGCAAATCGATCTCGCGCCGTACCTCGGTTCGTGAGCTTGTCCCGAGGCGAGGCAATTACGTTACGTTAGTTCGAGTTGCACTTAGGAGTTTCTCCCAATTAATACTGAAAAGCTTTGAGTTGGTGACGCTCCCTTTTCGAGTTGATCCGTGTAGGACCTTTGCTTTATCTATTTTATTGGTCTAAAAACTGTAAAGGAAAATCGGAGGATCTTTCAGTCTGACTTTAAGTGTCTCCAAGGCTAGAGTGAATAGGGTCTTAATAAACTAGCGCCTCCTGCTGCCGATGACGACTGCTCACGCCGCTGGCGCGTGCATCCCGCGACCATGTTGGGTCTCATTCCCAACAATGTATATCTCTTGGATAGAATTATAAGAAACTCTCTCGTCTCTCCCTCGGTGGTAGGCCACAACATCGGCTGCCGGCAGAAATTACCAACCACCAAATTCTTGCCGCCAAGCGTATCGTCGTGTTCCGGCATGGTGTCTGGTGAAGCTGTACGGAGGACGGGTCTGAGCAGTTGTGTTGCGATGTGTGCCGGGTACGATGCGCCAAATGTTGTTGTGTCGGGAGTTTGGTCGTGGAGGGTATCCAGATCAATTTCTCTCTAGCGCAGCATCGTTGGTCGTGTTGTTGGGTTTAAAATTGCATCACCTCACTCAACTGCTGTTTGCCGTCCTATTCACTCAGTTTTTCTGAGTTAAAAAAGTTTTAAAAAAAAACATGCCCTAGTGCACAGGCAAGTGACAGAACACGGGTGGGTTTTGGTCAGTGAAATTTTGACACCCCCTTGCCCAGGAGAGGGCATTTGTTGATTTCCCATCCTCACCAAAAAGTGACTATCGGGATGAGGGCAGGAGAATAATGATAACTATATAACGTTATATTTTGTTTATCCAAAACCAGAAACACGTGTCCAGAATTTTTATGTAAAAACTTTATGTAAAAAATTTCAAAAAGATATCATGAAAAACCACAAAGTTATGAGCTTGTTATGTTACCTGTCGAAGTCGTGGTGGCCTAGTGGTTAACACCAGCCTCTCAAGTATGAGTGTGCGGATTCGATTCCAGGTCAGGCAAGTACCAATGTAACTTTTCTAAGGTTATATGTACTTTCTAAGTATATCTTGGACACCAATGACTGAAGGTGAAGGAATACATCTTGAGGAAACCAGGACTTTAAGTCTGAAATCGCCAACCCGCATTGAGCAAGCGTGGTGATTACGCTCAATCCTTCTCTGTATGAGAGGAGACCTGTGCCCAGCAGTGGGATGATGATGTTACCTGTTGTCCCTATAAAATTGGTCAACGAGCCGCTCGCCTGCAGCGGCGCGGCGCGCGGGTGTCTTAGGACACTGTTGAACTGAAAATTGTGTTCACACACACACTGCAACATCTTTTAAATATATTGCAGTGTGCTTACCGAGAAAAAATATAGCATGGTGTAAAAATTATTGGAATCGATTCAGTTGCTTATTCTGAACAAACTACATTTAAGTTTCATATAAAGAAAACAATACTAAAACTAACGTTGTATAACTATCATGTCATCAAGTCTGATGATGAGGAGGAATGGCCAAAGGTAGTATGAATGTGGATGCCTAAAAGTGTAGAGGAAGACCAACGAAACGAAGGAGGATCTACCAGATGACGATTAGTTGAGAAGACAAAGTCTTGCCGCCAAGCGATTTGTCGTGTTCCGGCATGATGTCTGGTGAAGCCGTACGGAGGACGGGTCTGAGCAGTTGTGTTGCGATGTGTGCCGGGTACGATGCGCCTAATGTTGTTGTGTTGGGAGTTTGGTCGTGGAGGGTCTTTAGATCAATCTCCCTTTGGCGCAGCATCGTTGGTCGTGTTGTTGGGTTTAACATTGCATCACCTCGCTCAACTGCCGTCTTCCTTCCTATTCACTCAGTTTTTCTGAGTGAATAGGCTCTTAATAAACTAGCGCGCTTTACCATCAACGATCGCATCACTGCCTCCCATCAGGCGGGATTGCGGTCAAGCGCTAGTTTATAATTATTAAAAAAAAAAGTATGGATACAAAAATACATTTTCGCCGACCAGAATGCTGATATAATCACGTCCAGCTTATCCCTCGGAGCCCTCGCAGCAATGCCCTTGACCGGGCTTCGTATAGCTACTTAAATTTTCCAAATAAAACGAAATATCGCAAATTGTTGCAAGTAGGTCATTCTACCCGAAGCCGTCTTTCGAATCAACCTTGAACCTTAATGATTTACCAATAAAGTTAAAAATCTATTAAAGAAATATGACAGATCGCAGTTGTTTGATTTGCGTTTGCGTCTGTACCTACCTATCTCATTTTTTATATAATATAAACTTGTGCTTGGCCGCAATCCCGCCTGATGATATCAGTAATGCAATCGTTGATGGTATAGCGCACTAGTTTATTAATAGCCTATTCCCTCAAACAAAACGTGAGTGAATAGGAAGGAAGACTGCAGTTGAGCGAGGTGATGCAATGTTAAACAAAACAACACGATCAACGAAGCTGTGCCAGAGGGAGATTGATCTGGAGACCCTCCACGACCAAACTACCGACATACATCGCAACACAACTGCTCAGACCCGTCTTCCGTACGGCTTCACCAGACATCATGCCAGAACACGACGAATCGCTTGGCGGCAAGACTTTGTCTGGTGGGTGGTAACTTCTGCCGGCAGCCGGTGTTCTATACAGTATGTTAAGAAAACCCCGTCCGACCCATAATGATAATAGAGGTTAGGTAAACACATGACCAAATATAATATAAAATTTTACGTAATCATCATAGTACCAATACAAATGAATTTTGAAATAATCTTTTTTTCCCGCGAATTAATTCCAACTTCCCCGAAATTTGGTAATTTTAAAAAAAGTGACAACACCGGTATTATTATGATTAGCGATGCGACCACGTGCCGCGTGCCCTGCCGCCCGCGGATGGGTGCTTACGCACATTTATAAAGTTACCTCTTTTTGCGAAATAATATTTATTTTTTTAGGGGGATTTTTCTTATAAATTTAGCCCGGTTTTGTATCCATTAGTAGAATCAGTTATCGATACCTAACAACACCTTCACGGGTCGGACAGGGTTTTCTTAACCTATCTCTTAAATAACCAAGATAACGCCATTTTACGCATCTTACTCTACTCGATATTAGCAAACCGCGACCTATTTGTTCTTATCGTCCCCTATCTAGAAGGCCAAGGTCAAATATCACGCTCGCGCCTATCACTTAACATTATATTAAAATATTGTCACGTGGTGGACCACCCATTATAACTTGGCTGCGGCGAAATGTGGAACTAAATTCTAACTGTACTGAATTTGACGTTTCGGGCAAGCATTCACGTTGTCACTAGCGCCACAGTTCATGGTCATAATTTTTTGGTCGTATGTAGATTGTTTCGTGTGTGGTATATTTACGGATATATTCAACGTCTTCCTTGCTAATATGACGCATTTATAAGTGTAGATTTTAAATGTATGAATAACAGCTAAACTGATCGGAGGTTAAGCTACGCTTGTCGCAGTCGGTACGAGGAAAGCACGTATAGCATGTAGCGGCGCGGCTCTGGGGAGGGGCCGTATCACTGTACTCCTAGTACTATGATCTACCGTCAGCTGTGTGCGCTCTGTATCCACACTGCAAGAATTTCTAAATGAATTTGGGAAAAAATATAACATGTTGTAAAAAATTTTGGAATGGATTCAGTTGCTAATTCTGAACAAACTAAATTCAGATTTTGTATATCGATACTCCGAAGACATTCACTACTTCCCTTAAATAAGGAAAGTTTAAATAAACGAAGTGGTTGTTTGCCCCTCTGTGCAATGTAAAGCAGCTTTCGACTTCCCTTAAATAAGGAAAGTTTAAATAAACGAAGTGGTTGTTTGCCCCTCTGTGCAATGTAAAGCAGCTTTCGACTTCCCTTAAATAAGGAAAGTTTAAATAAACGAAGTGGTTGTTTGCCCCTCTGTGCAATGTAAAGCAGCTTTCGCACAGCGACAATACAACGCATTAAGTTCCAGGCTTTACAATAAAATTAACAGAACGATCTCACTATACACACTTAATAAATATAATCTCAAAGATAAATAATTGGTTGATGTTGTTGAGTTATGACGAAACTGAGAAACTTATTGAAATAGCAAAATGAAAAAGATTAGTCTCTGAATTTTGCTGAACGTTTATTTTTATTTTTAAATTGTAAACTATAAATAAATTCAAAAAGGCGGTGATATGTATATATATGTACATACAGTATGTTACGAAAACCCTGTCCGACCCGTGAAGGTGTTGTTAGGTATCGATAACTGATTCTACTAATGCATACAAAACCGGGCTTTACTTAAAAAAAAAATCCCCCTAAAAAAAAAAAATATTATTTCGCAAAAGGAGGTAACTTATTAAATGTGCGTTGACCACCCTTCGCCTGCCGACCGCGGGGGGCGGGCGGCAGGACACGCGGCACGTGGCCGCATCGCTATTCGCTCATAATAATACCGGTGTTGTCACTTTTTAAAAATTACCAAATTTCGGGGAAATTGGAATTAATTCGTTGGAAAAAAAGATTATTTCAAAATTCATTTGTATTGGTACTATGATGAATACGTAAAATTTTATATTATATTTGGTCATGTGTTTACCTAACCTCTATTATCCTTATGGGTCGGACAGGGTTTTCGTAACATACTGTATATTGACATTTAAAACGGCCGACCGCCGACTACCCAAGATACGAACATGTCTCAGTTTGGGAGTCGTCGTCTTAAATTTATTTGCCTCTGTACATCTTACCTTACCAAAATATATGTAACTCTTTCTTGTAACGTCTTTGTACTTTCGAAAAAATAAAAATTATTCTTATATTATATTATAAAGAAAAAATTCTGGTTTCATATTTATTAGGTCTACAATTTTGTTAGTTAATTCAGTAGAATAAGAATCGTCACACGATTTGCAGTTTCTTGAGTTATAGCAATCATCGGTCTTGCCTTTTTCTCAGCCATGTTGGGTTCCACTTCCACTGTAACCGGATTCAGCTGCGGTTTGCAGCTGGATCCGAATATTTTACATCCGAATATTTTACATGGAGATACCGCCTATATGACCTCCGTTATAAATGTTACCCTGTAAGGGGGGAGCCCAACTGCCGTGTCCTCGTGGCAGCAATCTCTCGCGTCCGACCCTGGTCCAGGCCGTGGTCCGGAGCGAGAGTCATGGCAGGCCGTCACCTCCTTCTGCGGAGCAGTGATGCTGGCAAAGGAGGAGGCGGAGCGCGTGCGGGTGCGGGAATCTCAGCGCCCTCATGCCTTTAGCCGCCGCAGTGGACGCCCTGGTCGGGAGACAACATTGAAATCCCGGCCACCGTAGGCACGGGCTTGCCGGCGGTGAGCAGTGGGCAGCTCGCCGCCCGGTAAGGACCATGCCTGAGTCAGCACATCGTCACGGGGTCCACGAAGACCGTTGCCTCCTGGGTCAGGGTTGCGGGTTAGTTAAAAAGGGAACCGTAGCCCTGGCGCACAGGCAAGTGAAGAAACACGGGTGGGTTTTAGTCAGTAAAAGTCTGACACGCCCTTCCGTCCCGGCCAGAGCGGGAGAGGTCATGTAAGATGGGAAGAGTCCAAGGTCTTAACTCAAATCCGGACTCCTGGTTGCAACCAGTAACGAATAGTGTGCATCCTTATTATTGCAATAACACACACATTCACACACACTTACACATAGATCAGTCGCGATGGCGACAACTAGACATTCCAATTTTGAATGCTAATTTTTTTTTTCTTTTTTTTTACAGGGCAACAAAGTCTAAGCAGAGAGCACCCTTATATAGCTTAATAAGTGTTAAAAGTTGGTCGAAATATAACCTTAAACATATAACTAAAATATATACTATTTATGTAAACCTTTAACAGTGCAATAATTAATAAAATAAAATACATGAACTAAAAATGCATTGGTCAATAGTTTATCAGTTATTACCAGTATTAATGAATCTTAGAGGAAAAAAAAGAACGCTTGTCTATGGTCTGTCATTCCAATTATTAATTCTGTAAAATGTGTGTATAAAATCCTCTAAATATTATTGTAGATAAATAAATTTATTTCAGTTTATTTCTGTTGTATTTTTTACATCCATTTCCCCCTTCAAGCATGAAGGGCTTGCCCTTCAAAAAAAAAATGATTGCTAAAAAAATGATTGCTTCACATAACTTCGGGAGAGTAATAATTTACAAATTGTATCTTAAATCCGTTGCCATAGGAAATACAATCAAGAATTTTATATTTAAAGCAAACCGACCAACTGCATAAAGGAATCACGCACAAATGGTTCCGTACCATTGATTTATGAAATTAAAGGCCTTTTGTTTATTTTAACATTTGAGTTGATTTAATGAAATGGTTTACGACATACTTCAATAACCTATTTTTTTATATAATATATATATAAATAGGTTATTGCAGTAAGTACCTTAACATAATAGCTATAATTTATTTGTGAAAGATTACGCAGTAATAAACGATTTACGAGGTATTAAAAAAAAACTACTTACTAGATCTCGTTCAAAACAATATTTTATCAAATCAATAAAAATTTACAAATATAAAAGACATCAAAGATCAGCCCCCTAATCGGCGAACACATTTTTGTCAAATGATTGCGACTAGTTGGTATCAGTTGGGTTCGTTCGGACCGCCCATTGGTCCGTTCGGTCCAAACGATCCAACTAGTCGTAATCATTTGACAAAAATGTGTTCGCCGATTAGGGGGCAGGAGAGGGAGCTGGTGACGTCACTCGTTGCTAAAAGTTTAGCAAAGGGTGACGTCACACGAGTTTTCAACGCGCTGTATCGTTTTAATTTTGTTTATATGAAAAAAGAAAAAATGTGTCTAGTTTTTTTTTTTTTTGACAGTCTGACTGACGGACTAATTAGTCACTAATATCCGCTCCAGACGATGAGTAGGTATGTTAATTAGAGAGGATTAAACTAAAATGTTGTCTTCTATCAGTTTATTCATGAAATTGAAAGACAAAGTTGCACTTAACTTAAAATTAGCTTAGTTTGTGAAAAAAAATAAAAAAAAAATTCGGCGTTACTCTTGTAACGGCGAATTTTTTTTTTTCTTTAATGGCTTTTACATTCGTCTATGATTTATATAACAACGATGTTATTTCGTACACTATCCGGGAAGAGAGTACACAATCGAAGGCGGGAATAAACTCGTAACATGTCCCATTGCGCCTTCAAAAATTTTTAAGTTGGCTAATAGAGTTGAGATGATTGAGCATGGGCGTTTCCAGACGGGGGGATCAGCGGAAGTCTTGCAGAACATTTATGAACTCCCCTAATTATTAAACAAAGTATAAACGAGGACTTAACTTTGGCCATAACATCGGCCGCCAGCAGAAGTTACCACCCACCAGACAAAGCCATGCCGCCAAGCGATTTGTCGTGTTCCGGCATGATGTCTGGTGAAGCCTTACGGAGGACGGGTCTGAGCAGTTGTGTTGCGATGTGTGCCGGGTACGATACGCCTAATGTTGTTGTGTTGGGAGTTTGGTCGTGGAGGGTCTTCAGATCAATCTTCCTTTGGCGCAGCATCGTTGGTCGTGTTGTTAGGTTTAACATTGCATCACCTCGCTGAACTGCCGTCTTACTTCCTATTCACTCAGTTTTTCTGAGTGAATAGGCTCTTAATAAACTAGTACGATTTACCATCAACGATCGCATTACTGCTTACCATCAGGCGGGATTGCGGTTGTAGCATACAAATGCCACACGTGTTCGCTATTGTGGCGATGTACAAAGGCTACACATGTCCTCTTACAAATTACACCAAAAAGGTCGACTATTAATCACACGAGGATCGCGGAAGTCATGGCGCGCGTCCCAGCGACTCTGACCCCCGCAGCGAGGGTTCCGACCCTCACTCCCGCAGCGAGGGTTCTCATTCTTCACCCCGGAACACATATGCTGGTCCAACGGTCAACGTCCGTGGGAACCATAACGAGTCATCTAGCACGTGACTGAGTTGGCGCGCGTTATACGTTAACCAATCATACGCCGTGGCCTGCCTCGATCAACGAATCAGCAGCAAGAACGCACACAACACCGCGTGGACATCGCAGGACGGAAGCTGATTCGTTATTGGTTACCCCGCTATCATTTAGAGATAGTTAGTATTTAAGTGAGTGCATAGCTTGTAAGACACATTATTATCATATTCTGCATCATTGTACAACATCATTATTATATCCATTCTTTGATCACACTCTTGTATCGCGTCATTTTACACGTCAAATACATTGTACTCTTTTACATTCGTGCAATACATAAAGTTCGATTTATCTGAGTTTTAATTACGCGACACGACCTACGCGCTACAGTGGTGACCTAAGCGACGTGAATCAAGACAAACGTGACGGTACTCGTGATTAGCACATTCTAGTGGCTTCCCACAAGCGGGTCTCACCACTAGGATTTCAAGAGGCTATATTCACGGTATTGCTGCGTGATACACCAGAAGAGTAATCAGGATGGCGACCAGCAACGCAACACAGGTAAGCAACGCAACACAGGTAGGAGGGCAAGTCGACACGCTCACACTACAAGCACGGCTGTCTGACTTTTGGCCGGCGTATCCCAGACTATGGTTTACACACTTCGAAGCAGTAATGGCGCCACAGAGACAAGGTGATGACGCGCGCTATCAAGCAGCTATCGCCCGACTAGGCCTGGACGCACTTCAACAAGTAAGTGATATTATAACCAACCCGCCCATTGAAAACAAATACGAAGCCCTGAAGTCCCGACTCATCAGCGTCTACGAGGAATCCGAAAGCCGGAAGCTGCAGAAGCTGATGGATGAGATGGAACTCGGAGATCAGAAACCCTCACAGCTGTTGCGAAAAATGCGGGAACTAGCCGGACAGAAAATACCAGACTGTACACTACGCATCATGTGGACCCGGCTACTTCCACCCTCAGTACGCGCTGTCCTCACCGTGAGCAACACTACAGACTTGGAAAAGTTATCGCAAGTAGCAGACAGTGTAATGGACAGTATCGCGCAACCTAACCAGGTCGCGCAGATTTCACGCACGAGCGATGTGGCTGCCCTACACGATCAAATAAGGCAGTTATCTCTGGAGCTGGCAGAACTCAAGAACAGGCAAGAATCCAGACCACGATCACACAGATCATTCGACAGACGGCGTTCAAGATCGCGTTCAACAAGCAACGATAATAGCAACCGCAAGTATTCAGAACAATCACTTATCTGTTATTATCATCGCAAGTACGGCGCAAACGCGCGGAAATGTACCCGCCCGTGCAATTTCAACAACAACAGTGCCCAGTCGGAAAACTAATGCCTGCGTCGGTTGAGGCGGCAACTGACGCGAACAACACGTATCACCGCCTATTCATAACTGATAGGAATTCGCGTCTGTCATTTCTAATTGATACGGGCGCAAACGTTTCCGTGATACCGAGGACAAAAGGCGGGAAAGCAAAGCAAACCGATTTCTGTTTGTACGCAGCAAACAACACGATCATTCCAACGTACGGAGAGAAAACCCTACAACTGGATCTCAACCTACGACGGCCGTACACCTGGAAATTCATCGTCGCTGCAGTCAGCAAACCCATCATCGGTACGGAGAGAAAACCCTACAACTGGATCTCAACCTACGACGGCCGTACACCTGGAAATTCATCGTCGCGGCAGTCAGCAAACCCATCATCGGTGCAGACTTTCTGAAGCGTCATCAACTTCTCGTCGACATAGCCGGCCGACGTCTCGTCGACAAAGTTACCAACATGACCGTCAGAGCGTCAGTCATTCGTTCCGCCGAACCTACAGTTCGAAGTATCGACATGGAACAGCCGTATCACCAGCTCCTCAGTAAGTTTCCTGATATCCTGCGACCATCAAGCATGAAGGATACTCCCAAACACAAGGTAGAACACCACATCGAAACTACTGGCCCACCAGTGTTCAACAAGCGCAGACCTCTTCCTCCACATCGCTACCTGCCCGTGAAGAAAGAATTCGAGCTCATGATGCAGCAAGGAATTTGCCGACCAAGCAAAAGCCCTTGGTCCAGTCCGCTGCATGTCGTTCCTAAGAAAAACGGCGACTTACGCATCTGTGGTGACTACAGAAGGCTCAATGACGTCACCAAACCCGACCGCTATCCAGTCCCACGCCTCAAAGATTTTACCTACCTACTTCACGGCAAGAAAATCTTCAGTACTCTCGATTTAAACCGAGCTTATTCTCAAGTACCTATCTTCGAACCTGATATCGAAAAGACAGCGATCACTACACCATTCGGTTTATTCGAATTTCCACGAATGTGCCCAGGTCTCAAGAACGCCGGACAGACATTCCAACGATTCATAAACAAAGTACTCAACGGAATAGATTACGCATTCCCATTCATCGTCGATGTTATCGTTGCATCTGAAAGTGAAGCAAGCCACATCGGAGATCTGCAGGAAGTTTTACGCCGATTAGACACGTATGGTGTCACTATAAATCCCTCTAAGTGTGTTTTCGGCAGCGAAACCGTCAAGTTCCTAGGTTATGAAGTATCAAGCAAGGGGATCAAACCACTTCAAGACAAAGTCAAAGCAATCACAGAATACCCAAAACCCAAAACCATTCAAGACTTACGAAGATTTATGGGCATGATAAATTTTTACCGAGACAGTGTCCCAAATGCGGCAAGCATTCAGGCACCGCTGAATGCATTCCTTCATAATTCAAAAAAACGAGACAAGACGGAAGTAAAGTGGGACAATCAATCGACAAAAGCTTTTGAGTTGTGCAAACAAAGCATAATAAACGCTGCTTTATTGTCTTACCCATCCAGTTCGCCAGAGGACCAAATCGCTATTTTTTCGGACGCCTCAGCTACCTGCGCCGGGGCATCTCTACAACAAAGGCGAAGCAACGGACAATGGCTGCCACTCGGATATTTTTCAAAGAAATTTTCGGAAAGACAAAAAAGTACTCGACTTTCGATCGGGAGCTCCAGTCAATACATATGGGAATAAAACATTTCAGAAAGATGTTTGAAGGCAAAGAACTCGTGATTTACACTGACCATAAACCGCTGACCTACGCAATTCGTAAGCCGCCTTCCGATAACGACACACCACCGCGAATCAGGCAGCTACTGTTTATCAGCGAGTTCACTACTGACATTCGACACGTGAGCGGAGCTCAAAACGTTGTAGCAGATGCATTATCACGCATCGAAACTATCGACGTGCCATCACCTATCAACTACGACGAGTTATCTCAAGCTCAAGAAAACGACAGTTGTATCCCTACATTGTCTCAACAGACCAACATACAACTCAGGAAAATCATTTTACCGGGTACTAACAAGCCAATATTCTGCGAAACATCAACGTCACACGTTCGTCCATATTTAACAGCTGATTTTCGTCGCATAGCGTTCAATGCCGTGCACAGCCCAAGCCACCCAGGAGTACGATCCACACGGAAGCTGATGCAAGAGCGATTCTTTTGGCCGTCAATGAATACCGACATCGGCCAGTGGACTAAGACATGCAATTCGTGTCAGCTCTCCAAAGTACAGCGACACAATCATAGTGACATCGCAACATTCCCACCGAGCGAACGATTTCAACATATTCACGTTGATATCGTTGGACCGCTACCGACGTCCGCATGTGGACACAAATACTTGCTCACGATGATCGACCGGTGCACACGATGGCCTGAAGCTGTACCACTTCAGGAGACAACCGCTGAAATCGTCGCAAGAAAACTCTACGAAGTGTGGATATCTCGTTTCGGTTGCCCAATAAGAATCACTACCGACCAAGGAAGACAGTTTGAAAGTCGACTATTCCGAGACCTCGCTCAATTACTCGGTGTAGAAAAAACCCGTACTACTGCATACCACCCGCAGAGTAACGGAATCGTCGAACGCTGGCACAGGACATTAAAAGCCGCACTCATGGCTAGACTAGAAAACAGCAACAAATGGATCGACGAATTGCCTGCTGTTCTAATGGGTCTCAGAGCCGCTATCCGCTCCGACTCTAACACAAGCGCAGCGCAACTCACCTACGGTCAAGCAATACGACTACCAGGCGATTTCATATCACCAACACCAGCTACACCGAAAATGGACCACGACTACGTCAATCACCTGAAAGAAGTTATCACCAAGCTCACACCTACATACAAATCGCATGCAAACAAGCGATGTATGTTCGTGCACAACGACCTACAAACATGTAGCCACGTGTTTGTACGCGATGACACCGTCCGCAAACCTCTGCAGCATCCATACCAAGGTCCATACAAGATCATCGAACGTAAAGAAAAGTATTTTACAATCCAATTACCAGGACGAATTAGCAATATATCGATAGATCGCCTCAAACCTGCGTATACAATCAACACAGAAGATGATCCCAGGCATATGAACAGCGAGACCAATCAATCACCTGCAGCTACCACAGATGAGCAAACCAGCCTACATCCAGACCCGCATACGAGGGAACAACGTACCAGATCAAGCAGGATCGTCAAGACGCCTGCACGCTACGTACGCTTTGCTAAAAAGGGGGGAGTACTGTAGCATACAAATGCCACACGTGTTCGCTATTGTGGCGATGTACAAAGGCTACTCATGTCCTCTTACAAATTACACCAAAAAGGTCGACTATTAATCACACGAGGATCGCGGAAGTCATGGCGCGCGTCCCAGCGACTCTGACCCCCGCAGCGAGGGTTCCGACCCTCACTCCCGCAGCGAGGGTTCTCATTCTTCACCGCGGAACACATATGCTGGTCCAACGGTCAACGTCCGTGGGAACCATAACGAGTCATCTAGCACGTGACTGAGTTGGCGCGCGTTATACGTTAACCAATCATACGCCGTGGCCTGCCTCGATCAACGAATCAGCAGCAAGAACGCACACAACACCGCGTGGACATCGCAGGACGGAAGCTGATTCGTTATTGGTTACCCCACTATCATTTAGAGATAGTTAGTATAGAGATAGTTAGTATTTAAGTGAGTGCATAGCTTGTAAGACACATTATTATCATATTCTACATCATTGTACAACATCATTATTATATCCATTCCTTGATCACACTCTTGTATCGCGTCATTTTACACGTCAAATACATTGTACTCTTTTACATTCGTGCAATACATAAAGTTCGATTTATCTGAGTTTTAATTACGCGACACGACCTACGCGCTACACGGTCAAGCGCTAGTTTATAATTATTAAAAAAAAAACTTTAGATAAACCATGCCAAAAAACCGCGTGCGACTACAGAGCTCAAAGATTACTCACTCTAAAAATTTGACTGGGAATACTTGACAGTTTTGGATAGTTTGATCAGTAGGCCTAGTATGAGTTTTCAATACGAAACTAGATCGTCGATATCGAACGCGTTTGGCGCTCTCATTGGTTGAGAGTTTTTACGACCTTGAAGCGGGCCAATCGCTGAATCAAACGCGCTCGATAAAGACGATCGAGTTTCGTAATGAAAACTCATACTAGGCCTACTGTTGCAGTACGTACATACGCGGTATTCCTGGCGGAATGGTTGGAGCACGGAGCAAAGGCGGCTGCAGACTGCGGGAAACGTTTGCTTGTCGATTAAACCATAAAAAATCAAAATTGTAGTTCCAATAATATACAATTAAAAAGCCATTAAAAGGCGCGTCAATATTAAAGTTTCTCTCCGCAAGAGGAACACCCTAAGATGATTCATTATAAGCTAAATAACAATATCCCAAAAATAACCCACGGTCCACGGACGTAACATTATGAGCCAGGTGTCCTTGACCGCCTCTAGCACATTTATGGAATCTTCACCGTACACATTCCAGTCTAATTTAGTCACAAAAACTAAACACTGCCCAGAATAAATTGAGCTGCGGCAAAAGTGGAACTAAACTTAAAATTGTACTAATTTTGACAATTCAAATTGGCGAACAGCGCCATTGAATTTTGTCAAGTTATACTTATCATCCCGAAATACATTTTTTTTCACCACATAACGCCTGGGCAACGGTCTGACAATAACAAAAAGATTATTTAAAATCACGTGCATTTTAAAAATAGAACGTGTGCTAGTGTATGAGTACTTACTATATATTTTTACGTGAGTTGTGGAGTTACAGAGATAAACGGTACATATTTTATCTGTTTTATATATTTATAGGACTGAATAATTTAATAGGAGGTACACGGGTTAATCGAATACTAGCTTTCCGCCCGCGTGAAGTTCGGTAATATCGCGCTTTTTGGATTTCCCTCGGGAATATCAAATTTTTCCGGGATAAAACCCCTATTATTTAATCTGGACTTCTAACTTTACGTCTGCAAAATATCAAAGCAATCGGTTCAGTAGTTACGTCGTGAACAATCAAACAAACAACTCACTTTCCAATTTATAATATTATATAGTAAGCCTTCTTTGTATGAGAGGAGACCTGTGCCCAGCAGTGGGACGATAAAAAGGTTGATGATGATGATGATGATGATGATGATAGTAAGAATTAAGGTAAGACCGAGGTCGGTCCGTGGATGTATGACGATTATCCATTACATAAATCGCGATTTCCGTTCGTAGGAAAACACGTTAAACATAGATCAAAGAGTATAATAATCATATGCATAACAAAGAAGACGTCGGATGGTTTTTTGGCGGGAAAGTCAAGCTGAGTGTCACGCTCATTTTTCATTGGACTTTTAAAATTATTTATAGTGTTTTTTCCTAAATAAAAGTGCGTGATTTATGTAGTAAAAAGTCCTTTCAGTAAATCATTCATAAAGAACAGTGAAATATCGCAGCATAGTGGCCACATCATGACTTTGTCTCAAACCTCCATCGTAAGACGGGTCACGCGGCCGTCTTTTTCGACATTGAACAATTCATTACGTGACATTGGCTAAATGCACAAACCGTGCGAAGCCATAAAAGAAAGAAAAAAAAAAACGAAGACGTCGGTTTTTGGCGGGAAGGTCAAGCTGAGTGTCACGCTCATTTTTCATTGGACTTTTTAAATTATTTATAGTCATCATCATCTCAGCGTTTATACCGGTTGCATCCGCGGCTTTCGCGTTGAAGTCCGGGGTCCGC
Organism: Sesamia inferens; assembly: GCA_037179545.1. Taxonomy (NCBI): domain Eukaryota; kingdom Metazoa; phylum Arthropoda; class Insecta; order Lepidoptera; family Noctuidae; genus Sesamia; species Sesamia inferens. The sequence goes on from CM073947.1 coordinate 6,552,124, forward strand.
TTTCCTGCTCATTCCCCTCCATTTCGCGCGATCTTTAGCATCCTGTAGTGTGAGATTGTTGGCACGTATGTCATCTCTTACAACATCAAGCCAGCATTTCTTTGGTCTACCTCGCTTGTTCCGGCCTGGCGGAGGTGCCCTGGATAGACATTTGTTTTAGTAAGACGTGACCGCATCAGAAATGAGGTGATCCGACAGAGGACCAGAGTCACCGACATAGCCGAGAGGATTAGCAAGCTGAAGTGGCAATGGGCTGGTCACATATGCCGCAGGACCGACAACCGTTGGGGTAAACGAGTCCTCGAGTGGAGACCGCGTCTCGGCAAACGTAGCGTAGGACACCCTTGGGCGAGATGGAGCGACGACATCAAAGAGGTGGCTGGTAGTGGCTGGCGGAGAACTGCTCAGGATCGAGCTTGTTGGCGTGCTATGAAGGAGGCCTATGTCCAGCAGTGGACGAGTAGAGGCTGGTGATGATGATGACCGTAACAGCGTAGGCAACCCTCCTACAGTTTGTCTGCTATGTTACGGACTCGGAGACTGCCACGGATGTGGGAGTTCCTGATGCGGTCTTTCAGCGTACCTCCACACATCCACCGCAACATATTCATCTGATGATATACAGCTCCTGTTTGTGTCGCTCAAGCACAGACTACGTCTCAACGATAGTCTTATAGACCTGTCCCCGGCATTTTGGGGTCACAAATGACACCTGTCACCGCACGCCATTTAGCCCAAGCTGCGATAATACGTGCCCTGACGTCGCCGGACGCGTGGAGCACAGACTCCAAGTATCTGAACTGGTCTGTGCACTCGACAATGGCTCCACCTATGCGCATAGCCATAGGGTCTGTCATGTTGTTAGCCATGTACACGGTCTTTGCCACATTGTTTCAGACCTCCGTTCTCGAGCGTGTCTTTCCACGCATTCACGCGCCACACCAACCAGTAAGCCCTACTACTATGCGCTGCAAAACCACCAAGGCCAAAGATCCGATTATTCTTAAGAATTACTTTTAAAAAAGTTTTTTGGGATGGGAAATAATCATCAAAGGCCTCTCGCTCTGAGCGAAGCGGAAGGGCGTGTCAGACTTTTACTGACTAAAGCCCACCCGTGTTCTTTCATTTGCCTGTAGGCCAGGGGCCACAGTACTGTGGGATTTTTACCTCACTAAAACCAATCCGGTGATCAGCATCTGCGCATAGGGGTGGTATCGGTTCATCTTAAAAGGTCAATTCCGGAACCCCCCCTGCGCAACGCCTGTAAGGCACATCCCAGAGGATTTTGATAACTACTTACACTGTCGCATAAGGTCAAGGTATGCAGTGATATTGTTAGGATAATTAATAAATAATCACAATAAAATCCCGATTATCACGATTATTACTGAGTCATTCGTCTGAACTCTTCGTTTCTCTCGGTGGTAGGCCATAACATCGGCCGCCGGCAGAAGTTACCACCCACCAGACAAAGCCTTGCCGCCAAGCGATTTGTCGTGTTCCGGCATGATGTCTGGTGAAGCCGTACGGGGTACGGGTCTGAGCAGTTGTGTTGCGATGTGTGCCGGGTACGATGCGCCTAATGTTGTTGTGTTGGGAGTTTGGTCGTGGAGGGTCTTCAGATCAATCCCCTTTGGCGCAGCATCGTTGGTTGTGTTGTTGGGTTTAACATTGCATCACCTCGCTCAACTGCCGTCTTCCTTCTTATTCGCTCAGTTTTTCTGAGTGAATAGGCTCTTAATAAACTAGCGCGCTTTACCATCAACGATCGCATCACTGCTTACCATCAGGCAGGATTGCGGTCAAGCGCTAGTTTATAATTATTAAAAAAAAAAAAAACTCGGTTGTGAAGAGATACCTGGATCTACACCGCCTCGTTACACCCATGTTATTGTTTAAGAAATAAAAAAAAAACTTGGTTGTCTGTAGAACTCCGTCTACTGCCGATATTTGAACGTGACAACGTCTATTCGCTCTAGGGGTGGGGGTAAAGTAGGCGTGGACTCCGTGTGGCGTCAGATTCGGCCGTTACGGTGTTTTCGAGAATGACTCCACGCCATACCAATTTAATAGACGTTGTCACGTCAAAAGAACATTATATTTTGACCGTATTATTGTATATTGTGTCTATATGTGTATTAAATGAACGTAATTTCTTTACTACATATTTTTTCCCTTGTCCAAGTCTTGCCTGCGCTTTAGCCATGAGTTTATTCACCGTACCGAAGATCTAATTACATAAAGTGATTACAACTGACCGCTCCCATTCATTATACTTGCCATTCAAAGCTCAAATTCTAGACACACAAAGAAAACATGTAATCCTCGGTGGAGTGGGCAGGGATGTATGTATAGATAGGTATTAGCGCTGATTTTGTTGTTTACAAACTAAACTAATTTTAAGTAATTGCATGTTTTTCTTTCTGTTTCATTTAGAAAAGGATAGAAGATACCATTTTAGTTTAATCCTGTCAAATTAAGATATACCATAGACCGTTTAGACGCCATTATAAACATGGCGACAAAAAATTCGTCAATTTAGGTACTTCTACTTCTAAGGGCTAGTAAGGAATCAATCCGGTCCGATAGAGAGTGTAGCGCGTAGGTCGTGTTACGTAATTAAAATTCAGATAAATCGAACTTTGTGTATTGCACGAATGTAAAAGGGTACAATGTATTTGACGTGTACAATGACGTGATACAAGAGTGTGAACAGGAATGGACTGTAATGTAATAGAGTGTGATAGAGTGGAATAGAATATAATGATGTCTCTTACAAGCTATGCACTCACTTAAATACTAACTATCTCTAAACAATAGTGGGGTAACCAATAGCAAATCAGCTTTCTGTCCTGCGGAGGTCCACGTGGTGTTGCGTGCGTTCTTGATGTTAATTCGTTGATCGAGGCAGGCCGCGGCGTTTGATTGGTTAATGTAGAAAGCGCGCCAGTGACCGTTGGTCAACAGATGTCTTCCTGGGTGAGATTTATGGGAACCCTCGCTGCGGGGGTCAGGGTCGCAGCGACGCGCGCCATGACTTCCGCGGTCCTGGTGTGATTTACAGCCGACCCTTCCCAACGGGTAAGAGAACATGTGTAGCATTCGCTACAATGCTACAAATCAATCCGGTCCGATAGAGAGGCTATGGTAGAGCGTACGAGTGCTGCATTACGGACAGTCTCCGAAAGGGGAAAAGCCAATCTTGTAGCATTCAATGCCGCCAAAACCACCGCCAAAAGGAGCCCATTACCTTAGCTCCTACTTTTCAGAATGTATCCTTGGAGTGCACCGACCGCCTTCAGCTTTTGGGAGTTGAGATTTCCTTGAACCGGGACTTTGGGCGGTTCTTTGAGTCCAAGGCCAAGGTCATCGCAAAGGTCCGGCGGTACTTCACACCAAGGCAGCTTCTAATGTTGTATAAAATACATTTCCGCTCATGTGTGGAGTACTGCAACCACATTTGGGCTGGTGCTACGAAATGTCACCTGGCTACTTTGGATTCAGTGAAAAGGCTTGCGAAGAGGCTGATTGGCTACCCAGATTTTACTCGAAACGGTCTCGAAAGCCTGGAGCATAGGCGTAGAGTAGCCAGCCTTTCGGTCTTCTATAGGATGCATTCTGGTGAGTGTGCAAGGGAACTGCATGATTTAATTCTCCCATCTCCGTTCCATCATCGGACGATCCGTCGTACGGCGAGTTTCCACCCTTACGTTGTTAATACCACTACGATCCGGACGAAGAGTTTTGCTTCCTCTTTTATACCGCGTACATCGAGGGAGTAGAACAATTTGCCAGCGGCGGTGTTCCCGTCACACTACAATTTGAGTGTCTTCAAGGCTAGAAATTTACAACAAAGGTTTAATTGTGGTTTTAAACTTCAAACTAAAGAGCAATAAATTATCTATTTTATTAAATTTTTCCGGCGTTAGGCCATAACATCGGCTGCCGGCAGAAGTTACCACCCACCAGATAAAATCTTGCCACCAAGTGATTCGTCTTGTTCCGGCATGATGTCTGGTAAAGCCGTACGGAGGACGGGTCTGAGCAGTTGTGTTGCGATGTGTGCCGGATGCGATGCACCAAATGTTGTTGACTCAAAATCAAATCAAAATCAAAGCATTTATTTCAAATAAACCAGTTACAGGCACTTTTGAATTGTCAGAAGGTCGGTCAGTCAGTAAGGTGAAGCTAGTCGCCCATTCCAAAGAGTAGGTGCCTATGGAGAAGAACGGGCAAGAAACTCCATGGACACTCTTTTAAATTATCAAGCTATTGATACAAATGAAATGATACTCGAGAGTTTGACCCTGGAGGGTCTCCATATCAATCTCCCTCTAGCGCAGCATCGTTGGTCGTGTTGTTGGGTATAACATTGCATCACCTCGCTCAACTGCCGTCTTCTTTTCTATTCTTTTTTTTAGCCTATAGAGGTCCACTGCCGGACAAAGGCCTCCCCAAGGCTTTCAATCCATTGGGGGACATTTCCATATTCCCCACGCTTGGCAGGCGAGTTTGGGATCGCAGTAAGTAATTTGTTATTCTACAGGAGTAGGTGTAGTACTGGTAACCGATTCCCTGGTGAGATTACCTTTAGTTCCTTCCTATTCACTCAGTGTTTTTTTTTTTTTTTTCTCTGAATAGGCTCTTAATAAACTAGCGCCATCAGACGGGATTGCAGTCAAGCACCAAGTAGTTTATAATTACAAAAAAGAGCAATAAATTATCTATTTTGTTTAACAATAGATCTTCAATTTGCTTGAAATAAACCTACTTTGAGAAATTCAGAGAGAATCACTTTTCGAAAGTATGGCTCGTCATATCACAACGTTCTTTTTTTAAATTTATTCCTCTCTTTCGACTACAAACTGCCGTAGACAGCCAGTATTAACAAAATGAAAAAAAAAACATGAATTAGCAGACCAAACTTGAATTAGGAACACCAACACGCGCAACCAAGGACAAAAATGGAACACCGCCCGCTGGCAAACGTCTGCGCACTTGAAACTATTCGGGATGTCAAGAACAAATCACACATCGTCTGTTACATAAGAAAGGGCAAGTCGAATTGTCCCGTACTAATACTAGAGCTGCGGGCGCGTCGATTGGACGCACGCCAACTATTCTACACGTAGCTGCGCAGCTTTGTGTGTAAGTAGCTCAAGGTCACGGGTCAAACTCGAAATTAATAAAAGGTCGATTCGGTTATGTAAGTTCGGAAGAAAAGTGCATTTTGATTGGAAAGTTTGTAGCATCAACGAGGACTATTGTTGCCAATAAGCCTAATATAATGATCGTGGATCGATCAGGGTGGTAATCGCGCTAAATAAAACAGTAGAAGTTTAACTCTTGTTCGTGGGTCGATTTCAAACAGAGCTAAAAATGTTGTCATCTCTAATAACTTTGATTTTTCTTTGCGATTGTTTTTGTTTTATTTTTTAATATCATAGTCTTCATTTACCTTTTTACGTTCCAAAACAAAACAATACCCTAAATTGTACCATTTGCGAGAAAACTAAAACTTTAAAATTTAGTACCTTAAGATGATAGCGGTCATTTTCCGTTTACGTTGAAATAAAGTCGTATAAAAACGAAATTACTCGTAGAAATTCTATATATTTAATATTTTATATCATGATGACGTGTAAGCCTTCAAACGTAGAATACATTTTTCATTTGTGGATAATAGAATACTCTTATCCTAGTGTTTTAAACATGAATCAAGGTTTAACTATCATTAGTGTAGCTTAAGTTAATACAGTCATAATATTAAATCCATGGAGGTCCTGGAACTCCGCCTCACCTCATACGCCGAAACATCGTCATTGGCCTTGCAGCGTGTCTTCGGAGTGGTGGTGCGTTACATATTTTTTGCGAGATATTCATATTTCTACCGATTTCCGTGCTTTGGACAAAACTCGACTCATTCATGTCTAAAGTGTAATTGCAAAAGGAATTTTAATCAAATATTTATAACCTAGTAATTCTAAGAGCTAACAGGAACGTGTATATTTTAAATGTATTCGATTGCCGCCTAGAAAGGTCTACAAGCTTAAAAATTTTAAGTTTGTCCCAAATATCATTTGTGTTACTGTCATTTGTGTCAATTTCTCAAGTAACACTAATGATAGTGAATGTAACACTAATGAAATATTATAATAATGAATTAAATAAAAGAGCTTTTCCGCCTATAATTCTCCTTCTTTTTGTGAAATATGATGAAAATCCACAGTTATACTCATATTTACATGATTATTTATCTACGAAAGTTGTTAAATTATTATAAGTTAGGATTTAATGGCTGTTATTTACACTTCTAACTGCTGTTTGCCAAAATCAGCAGCAGGATCTAAAAAAAGAGAAGCTTATAGAAAAGAGGGTAAAAAAGAGCAAAGATTACAATGGAAAAAGTGGGGTAAAATTCCAAACGTCATCACGAGAATAAATTTAAAGAGAAAATATACAAGAAGTGATTGTGCCACAAACTGAAATTGATTCTATAGCTGATGATAAAATTGGCGACCCTTTGGATGCACCTGATACAGATCGACAAAATAAGTTAAAAACATAATCTTGTTGAACAAAGTTAAAGCTTTAAAACGAAAGCATCTCTTGGAAAAGAAAGAAATGTCACAATTACGAAAAACGAGACGATGACGATTAACTACGAAAAAATAATACTATGAAAAATAATCGAAACAAAAAAATCTGAATACTGAAAAAACAGGCCTAAAAGAAGCTGCAAAGATAATATTAAGTCGAATACAGTATTTCCACGGCGGAATTACGACCTCTATAGGAAGTACCTACGCAGCCGTTTACAAAAGAAGATTTTAGAAGGAGGCAAAAGTATCCAAGAGATAGTGGAACAATTTTATGAAGATATATCAATAGAAGAACATGAGATTATAGAAAAAGAAATTCATCATCCCCAAAAACATAGCTCCTTTTAAATAATAATAATAAATCTTTATTGTCGCAAGGTTTACAGTTCACAGGATGACTTATATATAGATACAGGTAAATGTAATGGCTATAGGTACTGATGCTGCCTCCCAAACTAAGCGAAAGCTTGTATTTTGGGTGACAGTGATCAGTCGTCTAATGTGGCTCGGTGTTTACAATTTACATTATTTGTGCGTGCGGGTGAACGTTATCGCTGGATAATTAATAGAAAACAAAAATATAATGATTATATAACTATGTGTGAATATTACTTATGTGGACCATGGATTGTTGAGGAGATATATGTATAAGTGAGTGAGTGTATGTGTGGGTGTTAATGTGTGGGTATGTGTGTGATTTGTAGTTGTGTTGGGTTGTGTGTTATGAAGGTAATGCTAACGTGTGCTTTTATGTATGGGTAATTCTATGTGATGTGCGTCAGTAACTCTTCTGTTTTTGTGTAGTTCTTATTTTGAAGCCAGTTAGTTAGGCTGGTTTTAAGTTTATGCCTGTTTAATCCTGCGATGTTTAGTTCTTTTTGGATATCATTATATAACTTAGTGCTCATGTTGTTAAATTGTTTCCTGGCAAATGAGGTCCTACAAGGAGTACGTGGACATACTAACCTCCTGCTGCGTCTGCTTGGATCGGGGGGAGGGATCTTTTGGTGTCTTCTCATGATGGACTTTAGCACAAAGAGCTGTCGAACTGTTAGGACTTTGCAGTCTGCGTATAGTTGTTCGGTGGAGTATCTATACCGCTTCTTAGTCATTACTTTGAGCACAGCTCTTTGTGCTCTTTCCAGACCCAGGAGGAGTGTCTTGCCGGCGCCACCGGGATGCAATACTGAATAATGGACTGACAGAGGGCTAGGTAGACGAGTTTGAGTTTCTCGAGTGGGAGACAGTCTCTTAGTGCTTTGAATATGTGAATTAGTCTCCTCACCCTGGAGGTAACCGTTTCTATCTGTTTGTCCCACCTCAGTCCACGAACGATGTATACACCCAGGTACTTGACATACTCGGCTCGCTCGATTTGTTGGCAATTACAGGCATCTTGAGTAAGACAACTATGGGCTGTTATGGAGAAGTCTTGTGGTGGGGAGTTAATTTTCCTGATTGAGAAGGCAACAGGTTTTGGAGAGGTTTAACGTCAGCAGGTTGTTTGTAAGCCAGTTCATAATGTTTGATAAGGAGTACTCAGCTATCTCCTTTACAGCATTCCAGTTCGGTCCCCAGACAAAAATTGCCGTATCGTCTGCGTACATATAGATGCTTGTGTTAGGAAGAGAGATTTGGCAGAGCTCATTAATGTATAGCTGAAAAATGGTCGGACTTAAAATAATCCCTTGTGGAACCCCATAGGACACTGTAACCTCATCGCTATCTATATTTCCAACCCTAACTTGTTGTTTCCTATTAGATAAATAGTCCATAATTATTTTAAATGCATTTCCTCGTATGCCTAGTTTCTCCAATTTAGCAAGTAGGATGGGAACAGAGACCGTGTCAAATGCTTTTGAGAGATCCAGAAATATACATAGGCATTTGTTTTTATTGTCCAAGTTTTTAGTTATTGCTGTTGTCAAGTACGGCATCTTCGGTAGAGTAACCGGAGCGAAAACCGTATTGGTTATCAGCAAAGATTTTATATTTCTCTAAAAAACCGGGCACGGTTTAGAATTTTCTCAAGAATTTTTGAGATACAGGAAAGTAGTAGTTAGTCCACCAGGTGCTTTGGAACTACGAATCGGAGTTCTCAAATCTTGAGTTTTTATGAGTGTGTTGACGCCATTTGTAAGCACGACAAGCACATGCAATTGCATAAAATATACAAAAGTGCAATTGATTCAGAAGTTGGTAATGTTAAAATCATATCTCTTAATAAGAAAATTAAAATATTGAGCGATATCACTCCAATAAAGCTCCAAGTCCTCGAATTCGCGAAGAGGAGAATGTTACACCACTTTCTAAAGTTAAAGGTTCTTGAGATAATCTGTCATTCATGGTAACTCAAACAGAAGTAATGGCATTTGGATTTGGGCAACAACATCAACAAGAATTTCTTGCGTTTTTGAATCAACAACAGACATGCAAAGATTGATTGAAAGATTAAGACAATATATCTGGTAAAGAAATCATTAAAGAAGTCGGAAGCAAATTGAAAAAGATAATTTTATATAAATAATGATTAAAAAAACCAAAGGAGCCGAAAGCCAAAATCAGCAAAACTATGGATAGATAAATACAAAAATATTGATTGAAATATGGAAAACTTAAAAAGTTTAAAGATTGTTCTTAAACGAATATAATATATTATATTCCAAGGTTCCTTCTAAGAAGACTGAAAAATTATGTGCGTCCAAATAATATTTTTGTGATTGTTATGAGACAATAAACTGATTTAATATATTTGGGTTGGTTTTATTTTTTTAGTTTTATTCATATAGAGTTCATCGCAAAATTATTACAAAGAGTGATGACACTTGTTTTATTTTTAATTATATTATCATTAGTAGGCATCTAATCTCATTAGTGTTTTAGATAATTTCATTAGTGTAACAACATCACTCATTCGTGTCACTCTGATTTCAATTTTTCAATAGTTCTATTTAAAAAATCATTAATATTTTATTTAACTTGTGCTAATATAACCCCATAGAATGAACTTATACCATTAATTACCCAAAAAAAGGGGATTTAAGAAATCATGCAAAAAAGTGTAAATTTAATTCGAAATTTGATATCGACCCTCGTATCGTTCCAGTTAGTGAGAGAGAGTAAAGTAAAGTTATGGATTAGTTTCGATCATATTTCGTATCGCGCTAAAGTTTTAACTTCGATTGAAGTAAAATCAATGTATGTGTGATATATTTCGTCAGATATAATAATTAAAACTAAATAAATTATAAGTAAATCTAAACGTTTAGACGTAAGTTTAACAAATGACACAGAAAAAGTTAGCTTTGTTTCAACTTTTTCATTTGACAGCGGTTACGTTCCAATTGCGATCCAGTTATGGTTAAACCATCTGTCAAAAGGTTAGCGCGATACGAAACATAACAAATGTTATCGTTTGGTTGTGATCCAATTCTTTTCTGGCTGAATTATTTTAGCGCGATTGCCCCCCTGAGCGGCGTGAAATGATTGTTGATATAACCATCCCACATGATGAGAACCTCGTGAAAGCCGAGAAAGATAAACAAATCAAGTCTCTCGATTTGGCTCACGAGGTTGTGGACATGTGGGATATGGATTCAGCAATCATTGTACCGATAATCGTGACAGCCAATGGCTTAATAGCCAAGAGCCTCGACCGAGACCTTAGAAGGCTCTCGTTAGGCAGCTGGATCAAGGGCTTGATTCAGAAACCGGTACTTCTGGACACGGCCCGCATTGTCAGGGGGTTCTTCTCTCTGGAGCCCTGACCACCGGTAGCTTGAACCCTGTTCCCGATACCGGTGGTACCTCACCGGTTATTTTATATTATATTTTAATATTTAAAAATGTAATCGATATGTACGTAAAATGAAATAAACGAAATAATAATAGTAGATAATCTTTATTATAACTAACACAAGTGATTCATGATGCATAAAAGCACATATACGGACGACAACAGGGCAAGTTACCCGAAACTGTCAAGGAGGGGGGGGGGGGGGGGGGTGTATTCCCTCGGGGCCAAAAGGTCGGGCTCCTCCTCCTGATTCAGGGGACCCCAAACTCGGGTAGTCCACGACCTCTGGTTCCCGAGATAATCCACGGGGAGGTGAGGTAACTAAAAGGGGTGGGGGGGGGGGTCGTGGGGATATTAAGGGGTGAGGGGGGGAGTAAGGGAGGGGGGATACAGGAGGGACTGTGAAGTAGGCGGTACCAAATTTTATGTTAACTGAAAAAAACTCGTTGTAGACCTTGTAGTACCAAGCTCGCGCCACGGGCGCCTCTGTGCTTATATCACCCACTTAACTTCCGTTCGCCTTGCCCGATCAATTTCCGTAACGCTTTCGCCAGCTTACTCCCCAAGTGAAGCGTGCGTAAAGAAGTTTCACTTCAATAATTGGAAATTCCGACTTAACGGAGTCGGAGTCGAAGCTCCGTAACATCCCTGCTCCCTAAGCTGCGTCAGGTTCTGGAGTGGTGGCTACGTAACCTTACTTGCCCCATCAAGATCACGCGGATCTCATCAAGCTTTAAATAATAATAACTTGACTAAGCCTTTATTATCTTCCTCATCATCCCTTAGCCGAGGTGCCTTAGCCCCTGTGGGGTACGCCCCACAGGAGCACCCCCTTTTTTGTTTTTGTTTTCGGGGGAACCATCAATAGGCGCCTGGTCTTCTCTCTCTCTCTCTCTGGGGTCTATTCCCACGCTCTCTGATTCTGGAGATAGAATCAGGAAATGTGGGATTTTCTGAGGTGAAAATCCCTCCTTCCCTCATTCTATCTAAAATCGTCAGTGGTCACAATCAGCACATAGGGTCACCCCCTACCTACCATAAGTATAGCATTGCTTTTTTTTTACATAATCCTGACTTTACCACAAACCTTCCTCATAGACGGTTCACGCGGCTGTCTTTTTCAACTGTCATTGGCGATATCCGCCATTATTGTGAATTATCTATACTAATATATAAAGCTGAAGAGTTTGTTTGTTTGTTTGAACGCGCTAATCTCAGGAACTGCTGGTCCAATTTGAGAAATTCTTTTTGCGTTGGATAGCCCATTAATCCAGGAAGGCTTTGGGCTATATAACATCACGCTGCGACCAATAGGAGCGGCGCATAACTAACTCCACGCTAACGAAGTAGCTGGCGGCACTAGTTGTGAAATAAAAATTTCAAAGAATTTCTATAATTTGTTACACGTGTTATTGGCAAAATTGTGGTATCTATTCCACAGAAGCCATTGATCAAGAGTTGAGGTTGAATCTCACCTTGAAAAAAAAAAAGAAAAAGAAGACTAATTTGACAGGACAAAACAAATATGTCATTTTCTACCCTTTGGTTAATGAATAAGAAAGAATGAGATGCACTAGACTAGATTACTTTAGTTTAGTTTGTAAACTAAACGGGGCCATTGATTGGCGCCGAGTCACCAAGATGAAATGGCCTTCGTAATTATCTCCTATTACAAATATTTTCCTCATTACATAACTGTATCAGATGGCAGATATGTATTGGTCGTGGCTTGGCTATTAAAGCCAATACTGGCCACACTTGTCCAATGTTTGTTAATTGCATAGTTAAATGGGAAGTACCTATTAGATTTTGATGAAAGATATTATTTTTTTCAACTTTCATAAACAGTCCATAGCAGTGCACAGCTGGACATAGGCCTCTCCTGTTTCACGTCATTCAACTCGACTTTCGCAACTCTCATCCTCATTCTCAACTCCATTCATCCTACGAAGTCATCCTTATTTTCTCGGTGGTAGGTCATAACATCGGCTGCCGGCAGAAGTTACCACCCACCAGACAAAGTTTTGTCACCAAGCGATTCGTCGTGTTCCGGCATGATATCTGGTGAAGCCGTACGGAGGACTAGTCTGAGCAGCTGCGTTGCGACGTGTGCCGGGTACGATGCGCAAAATGTTGTTGTCTCGGAAGTTTGGTCGTGGAAGGTCTGCAAATCAAATTGATTTGCAGACCTTCCACGACCGATTGATTAAATCAATCTCCCTCTGGTGCAGCATCGTTGGTCGTGTTGTTGGGTTTAAAATTTCACCACCTCGCTCAACTGCCTTCTTCCTTCCTATTCACTAAGTTTTTTAAGTGAACGGGTTTAATAAACTAGCGCGCTTTACCATCAACGATTGCATCACTGCGTACCAACAGGCGGGATTGCAGTCAAGCGCTAGTTTATAATTATTAAAAAAAAAAATAGAAAGCTCTTTGTGAATTTATCAGTATTGCTATGTTAATATGCTTGATATTCGTTTCAACATTGTAGCCTTAGTGGCGGTAGCGGTAGCGAACGCAGCCGCTGCGCAGGGAGGCGCGGGTTCGATCCCCGCGGAGCCCAAATATTTGTATGCATGAATATGAATATTTTTTTTTTTTTTTATTCTACTTTTGTTTAGGGACATTTATAATCGCAATGCGTATGTCAGTCCCATCGTACCCTGAATACACATTTATCACATTTGAGCCATAAACCTAAACAGACTCTTCGCTTCGTCGCCATTTGGTTGGGCCAGGATTTTATGGAATGTGCCTATCTCAAGTCTGTTCAGCCTCAAGACCCTGAACAAGTCATTTCTACCAGACTCGTACCGGACACAATCCATCAATAAGTGGTGTAAGTCTTCGACAACTCCGCACTCCACACAGTTAGGCGACATCGTTTTTTTCATTAGAAACGCAAACTTATTACATGGAATGTGTCCAGATCTAAGTCTAAGAGCCGTAACAACCAATTTTCTACTTAAATTATTGTTTATAAACCAGGGCACACGAAAAGGCTGACTCTGCACAGTTTTGTACCAAATCCCTTTGTCTAAAGAACGCTTGTCAAAACATTCTTTCCAATCTTCATAACATTTTTTTTTTAAATTTAGGTAACACCTCAGAATAGTCCAAAACTATGTTAGTTTGTTTTCCGTGTTTAGCTGCATATTTTGCCAGCATGTCGGCCCTTTCATTGCCCTCTAATCCAATATGCGATGGAACCCATTGCAATCTCAATGTAACACCTTTATGCATTAATTCATCTATCTTCGATAGAATAACATAAGCTATCGATACACCTCTGAGGCCAGAGGCGCATCGAGCTAAATGTTGTAAGGAACTTTTGCTGTCTGTGCAAATAACAATATTCTTGTGTTGACTACTGCTACAGAACGTAAGTGCTTCAGAGATTGCAATAAGTTCCAACGTCATTATGGACGCTTTCTTGTCTATTTTAAAGCAATTACTTTGACAATGTATTGGTTCACTAGGCACATAAAAGGCTGCTCCACGATCTTCTATACTCTTCGACCCATCCGTAAATATACTAAGCCATTCATTGTACTTCAAATGTAACTCTCTAGTAACTTCAAATTTTAATAAATCACTATTATAGCTTTGTTTAGGTAATTTCACTACATCTAGATCCCATATAATTACTTCTTGAATATTAATGTTAGTCATCCATGTCCTCAAAGTAAACATCAGCAAAGGATGTGAAGAAGCTACATGTTCTACTGTCACTTCATTGTGTAAAGAAGGCAGTAGAGGGATCTTTTTATTTCTCCAATAACTATTCAGCCGAAAATCGTAGAGCTCACCTAACAAATTATTGGTAATATTATTTTCTATCGACTTAGATTTTAAGCAAAACTTATAACCTAAATATTTTCTCCGTAGATACAGTGGAACTACACAGAGCTCACTTTCCATAACGTGGATAGGTGTAGTCTTGATAAAACCACCTATTACTCTCAAAGCCTGATTTTGAATTTTATTTAATTTGTCTAGGTGACACTTTGCACTCACATCATATAAGAAGCTGCTGTAATCTATGCGACTTCTGATCAAAGCTATGTAAATATGTCTCAAATGTTTAGGATGTAAGCCCCATGCCGTGCCAGCCAGGACTTTGAGTAAACTTAGGCTTCTTTGTACTTTTTCGCCTATCATATTGATGTGTTTACGTACGGCTTCACAAGACATCACGCCAAAAGAAGACTGCAGTTGAGCGAGGTGATGCAATGTTAAACCCAAAAACATGCCAGAAGGATATGGATCTGGAGACTCTCCACGATCAAACTCCCACCACAACATTTGACGCATCGTACCCGGCATACAATATTGCAACACAACTGCAGAGACCCACAGGGTAATTGGGTAGCATACTATCAGTAGCAATGGCTTTAATTTTGACAGTTCAACCACATTCATTACGTTATTTATGTTGTTGAGCAGACACACTTTCCGAACATATGGAGCAATGGTTTAGCAATTCGCTTCAGAACTATTCCAATTGATAGTAATGGAGTGTTACGCAATCAGGGTGCCGTCCTCCGTGCGACTTCACCGAGACATCATGCCGGAACACGACTAATCGCTTAGCGGGAAGACTTTGTCTGGTGGGTGGTAACTTCTGCCGGCAGCCGATGTTATGGCCTACCACCGAGAAACTAACTTAACCAAATTATTTACGCTAAGTTGTTTACAGAATCGATTGGCGAAATTGGCACCACTAGGGCTATTTTACACTGAACCTCACACAAAAACACTTGTGACAACACTGACAATAATTTTACCGCGAAATCACCATCGACGCCCTACACACTGTTCGAATTTCGAAATTTTGAATTTGGAAATTCGAATGAGCGATAGGAACGATACTGCCAGTTATTCAGCAGTTCACATTTCCTTTAACGCAAGAATTTGGAAAGAAACGTTTGCCAAGTAAAATATAACGAATATAGGTTAGGCAGCCAGTGGGCACAGTTACGTAATGAACAACGTTTGAGCCGACTACCAATCGATCTGCGCGGTGCCCTCTGTGCAGTGAGCTCGCATGTAGAACTTTAAGAGGGGACTCTAGTGCAATGAGCTATTATTACATAATATACTCTAGTGGCGCTTTCAAAGGCGCTGCAAACGTATTCCGCTGTTTTTTTTCGTGGATAACGCTTTTAGAGCAATTTTATTTTCTACAATTTTACCCCTATCATTTGATTTTTTTCAAACCTTAATAAATAAAAGAAATAATTATACATATATAATTATTATACAGAGTGGTACTGACAATACGACAATAAAAGAAAACACGAACAATGCTGGTTCATAGCAATAAACCTAAATCATAGACAAAAACCTAGCATGAAAAATAAAAAAAATAAAATTTCAAACAAACTAAATCACATAAAATTGCAAACGGAATAGAACATCCTTTAAAAATATTGGTTCACTGACCTCCGTTCGGCGACAGCGCCATTTTTTAGTTATAATAATTTATCGTAGTTATAATTACGACTAATCTGACAGGACTAAATTAACATTTTTCTCCTGTTCTTTTCTTAATGGAATAGATGCATTGAACTTCAATTTGGTATAGATTGGAAACAAGTAAATCGGCCCTGTTATGCCGTAGCAGCTAGTGCGTTCAGCCTAGCAGCAAGATTGTAGCTACGGACCCTGATATGACACCTGCGACTAGATTGATAATCAGACGTCCGGAAATTCCGGCACTTAAATACCTAAACTTAATTTGAGTAAATAAAAATATGGATATGCCTTTTGGTACACGTAGTTAATGTGTAAGCCATTATATTACTTATAAATAAATATTTTTAAAAATATCACCAGATGGCGTAAATTTTAAGTAAGTACACAATTGTTAGTTAAAAGGCGACATTATTCTTTCGTCGGCATTTTCTTCAAGTTTAGATACTTATATAAGCGGCGCAATTTCCGATCTCTAGTGATAATTAAAATAGACATATTGACTTATACGCACTTTTAATTGCCTGGCGCCTTGACGACCGTGTTACGACAAGGGTTTTCCTGTAACTTTGACGTGGTTACCTATTTCAGCTCTACAGAATTTTGTTTAATCCTAAAACCCCCTCTTATCTTAAAGAACGTTTCAAGTTCCTTCATGACACACATAATAGATATCTGAGGTCATCGGAGAACCTGATATTAGAGATGCCGATGCATAAAATAATAATAATAATAAAAAACAGTGACGTCCATAATATAAATACTAGAAAGAGGCACCAAGGCTCAAGAAAATAGGTGGCTCTTTTAGATGCCAATGTTACATAGGTACATTTTTACAATAGACTTCCAGAGGTGGTTTACGATCTGAGCCTGAATAAATTCAAATCCTTCATTAAACGTAAATTGTGTCAGAGAGCATTTTATAGTGTTAAAGATTATATTGACGACAAAAACTTGGGCTTGAGCTGTGTCCGATTTCTATACTTACACTGATTGTTCTTTGATTTTTCCTCTTGTAGTTTTAATTTGTAATTGTTTGTTTTTTTTTTTACTCAAAGCCGTTACACACTATGTAGCCAAGCATATTGTACGTTACGGAATTGCATCGCTGACAGGGGTGTTCGGCACTGGTGCAGCTACACAGGAGCTAAACTTAGTATTCGGGAACACTGTTGGAGCTGCTGAACCTTGGACAAAACTATCTTTGCATTGTGTAGATTCAATTTCTTAGTATTGTATAATTGTATGGCACACGTGTGAGCACAATGTACTTGCTGTAAAGCATCTATTTGTTGGGTTAGTTTTTTTTGTTGTTGTTTTTTTTTGTGTGTTTTCCATAATGGACGCTCTTAGCGTACAATATATTTCTGCATCGTTCTCACACGATTGATTTTAAAATGAATGATGTAATTAAATATTTGTATCAATAGCTTGATAATTTAAAAGAGTGTACATGGAGTTTCTTGCCCGTTCTTCTCCATAGGTACCTACTCTTTGGAATGGGCGACTAGCTTCACCTTACTGACTGACCGACCTTCTGACAATTCAAAAGTGCCTGTAACTGGTTTATTTGAAATAAATGCTTTTATTTGATTTGATTGCACTAGTTTCTGTGATAAATCCTTTACTGTACAAGCAGTTCGGCTATGGAATGACTTGCCCGTGCCCGTGAGGCGTGCTCAAACTCTGTTCAGTTTTAAAACTATGATAAAAAAAACCCGGCTAAGTGCGTGTCGGACTCACGCACAAAGGGTTCCATACCATTGATTTATGAAATTAAAGGATTTAAGTTATTTGTATGAAAGATTACGCGGTAATAAGCGGTTTACGATTTACGAGGTATTAAAAAAATACTACTTACTAGATCTCGTTCAAAACAATTTTCTTTAGTAGTTCTTATAGTAATGTACATCATATGTTTTTTTTTAGATTTTTCATTTTCTTATTTTAGAAGTTAGAGGGGGGGGGGGGGGGACCAAGTTTTTTCCACTTTGGAAGCGTCTGTTATGCAAACTATTCGGTTTAGAAAAAAATATTATAGAAACCTCGATATCATTTTTGAAGACCTATCAATAGATAGGTACTCCACAAGTATGTGTTTGATAAAAAAAAATGAGTTTCAGGTCTAAGAATGGGGAGCCCCCAATATTTACTATTATTTTTTTTTATTTTTGCATCAAAATCTTAATGCAGTTCACAGAATACCTACATCTACCTACCAAGTTTCAAGAGTATAGCTCTTATAGGTTCGGAAAAAATGGCTGTGACATACGGACGGACAGAAGGATAGACAGACATGACGAATCTATAAGGGTTCCGTTTTTTGCCATTTGGCTACGGAACTACGGAACCCTAAAAAACACTTCCTGTCTCTTTAAATACATCATTATATTGTATTTGCTCTTGTGTCTTTATTAATTAGATGTAAGTACTTATATTTATTTAAACTAGTATGATACATTCAACGTGCATATTTATTGTATAATCTATGTAAATACACTGTAGACTACCTACTATGATGCAATCGTTGATGGTAAAGCGCGCTAGTTTATTAAGAGCCTATTTACTCAGAAAAACTGAGCTCCTATTCGCTCAGTTTTTCTGAGGAACACGGCAGTTGAGCGAGGTGATGTAATGTTAACTACCACTTACCATCAGGCGGGACTGCGGTCAAGCGCTAGTTTCTAATTACTAAAAAAAAAAAGGTGAAACGCTTCGTTCGGATCGTTCGCATCCTGTGATAAGAGATTGTTGGCGCGCATGTCATCTCTTAGAACGTCAAGCCAGCATTTCTTTGGTCTCCCTCGCTTGTTTCGGCACATGCGTAATACGTTTCGTAAGACGTAGCCGTACCAGCGTAGGGGACCCTGTAGCTGTTTGTCTGCTATGTCACGGACACGAAGACTGCCACGGATGTGGGAGTTCCGGATGCGGTCTTTCCGCGTAACTCCACACAACGGAGGACGGGTCTGTGCAGTTGTGTTGCGATATGTGCCGGGTACGATGCGCCTAATGTTGTTGTGTTGGGAGTTTGGTCGTGGAGGGTCTTCAGATCAATCTCCCTTTGTTGCAGCATCGTTGGTCGTGTTGTTGGGATTAACATTGCATCACCTCGCTCAACTGCCGTCTTCCTTCCTATTCGCTCAGTTTTTCTGAGTAAATAGGCTCTTAATAAACTAGCGCGCTTTACCATCAACGATGACATCACTGCTTACCATCAGGCGGGATTGCGGTCAAGCGCTAGTTTATAATTATTAAAAAAAAAACCACCGCAGCATATTCATCTCCGTGACATGCAGCTCCTGCTTGGGTCGCTCAAGCACAGGCCACGCCTCACTGCTATACAGAAGAACAGTAGTAGTCGCTTCATGCATTGTAGTAATATTCAGCTTCACCAGCTTAGACTTGAATAGACTAGATAGGTTCCGGCAAAACTAGAACCAGGACGCGTAGGTTTCGCGAAACATGTACGAAGTGGTTGGATGCCTTTGCCCAAGAATAGAATAGCATATAGCACAGGCTGTTATAAAAAAAATATATCTGAAAAAAAAAATCAGTAAAACACCCGCCAATTTCGTGTTCAAAGAGATAGTTGAGAATTTCGAACTTCGAACGTCACGATCATGCCGCGACGCACATGCTAATGACCTCGCATTTCCGCCATCTTTTATATTTAAAAATGTCATGACCGTGCGTTCTGAGGTTACAATTACAATGTGGCTGCTCATACAGTCTGCCAAATATTGTGGTGCAATGCGGAACGTTATTTAGGTCATAAATCTTCTATCACTCGCCCATTACAAGAAACGTTTTATCACTATTCAGTTATATTTTATCTGTGTGACCTTGGCGTCGTGTATGACTATTTTTGGTCGTGAATTTTTTTTTTGTTTTTTTTTAATAATTAAAAACTATCGCTTGACTGCAATCCCGCCAGATGGTAAGCAGTGATGCAATCGTTGATGGTAAAGCGCGCTAGTTTATTAAACCGATTCACTTAAAAAGCTTAGTGAATAGGAAGGAAGACGGCAGCTGAGCGAGGTGATGCAATGTTAAACCCAACAACACGACAAACGATGCTGCGCCAAAGGGAGATTTATGTGGAGACCCTCCATGATCAAACTCCCGACACAACAACACTAGGCGCATCGTACCCGGCACACATCGCAACACAACTGCTCAGACCCGTCCTCCGTACGGCTTCACCAGACATCATGCCGGAACACGACGAATCGCTTAAAATCCAAAAAATTCACGTAATGACGTTCCTTTCGCCCGCGAAAATGTTTGTTGAATGTATAAATTTCAGCAGAGGTCGATCTTGATTGGATATTTATTTTTATATCATCTTTTATTCAAACGTTAAGTACCTATCAAGGTTCTTAGTTGTGATCGCCCTGAGGACACGGTGGAGCATACGGTGATCTTCCCAGCTTGGGTGGAAGACCTACGTGTTCTCGTGGCGCCGATAGGCCGAACATCTATTGAATATAAAGTTGGAACTTTTAGTCACAGATCAAAAAGAAAAAAAATCAAAGAGACAAAAACATACAGTCTTGTCGCTAGCTATTTCTTCGTGTTCCGGCATAATATCTGGTGAAGCTGTACGGAGGACGGGTCTGAGCAGTTGTGTTGCGATGTGTGCCGGGTGCGATGCGCCAAATGTGTTCCAGGACCTGGCCGGGGATCGAACCCGGGGCCTCCACGTCGCAGGCAGGCGTGTTGACCGCTACACCACGGAGGCCGAGAATCAGCGCTTTTTGAATGTCATAACAAAAGACAGTCACCCAAAACGTCCGCCCTTCACTGTTCCCATTCGCTGGCAGAATACGTAGACATCGGCTCAGTTGTAAAGAAAAAAAAATATCCTATGGGATAGTATTTTTTTCTGTGACACAAGCGAGGATGCTCATGTATGTAGTGGAGGCAATTATATAATTTAATTACACAATAACAAAAGAGACACTTAAATTAAGATTTTTTTTAAATTATAAACTAGCAATGACCGCAATCCAAGCAAGCAGTGATGCAATCGTTGATGGTAAAGCGCACTAGTTTATTAAGAGCCTATTTACTCTAGCCTTGAAGACACTCAAATTGTAGTCCGACGGAAACACCGCCGCCGGCAAATTGTTCTAGTCCCTCGACGTACGCGGTAAAAAGAGGAGGCGAAACGCTTCGTCCGGATCGTAGTGGTGTTAACAACGTAAGGGTAGAAATTCGCCGTACGACGGGTCGTCCGATGGTGGGATGGAGATGGGGGAACTAAACACATTACATTAAAAACATGTCAAATATTACAAGCATATCTACACATACATAAGAATTCTGTTATAGACCTTCAACAGCATAAATACACAATAATAATAATAAAGGAAAAATAATATTATACAGAGTGGTGCTGACAATACGACAATAAATTAAACATCGTGTACCTCAACAGATTCTCAGTCTACACATAAAAAATCATATAAATATGTCCATTAGTTTAGTCACAGGATATTATTTTTAATTTTTCACATTTTCTACATGATGTATATGTTGATAAGGAAGCGCTTACAGGTTAATGACCGCCGCACCCTGCGGTACCAAACTTTAATAATAATGGCGCGAAAAAAGCATCAAACTTCAATAATAATGGCGCGAAAAAAGCAGCAAACTTCAATAATAATGACGCGAAAAAAGCAAGTCGATACAGGATCGCGCTGTCGCCGATCAGAGGTCAGTGAACCAATATTTTTAAAGGACGTTCTTGTCGTAAGTCGACATATAAATCGAAATTTATTGTCGTATTGTCAGCACCACTCTATAAATGGTTTTGCCACCATTATTAGGTACATACATAACAATGTACCATTATGACGCGTGTTCGCGGCGGCTCCAACAGTATTCTCAGAATGATTTGGGATAGGTGGAATTCCCTTGCGGAAGTACAGACGGCAGCAAAACAAGCTACAACAACCTGTCAGATTTCTTTGTTAGATTTTCAACTTTATCCCTAAAGCATTAAGGGTCAAGGTTGATTGGGAATATTTGATAGTTTCTGGTAGTTTGAGCTACTGTCGTCCATATCTATTATGACGTGATAACGCTATCAATATGCCGTTGTAAAAAAGGGACAGCGCTATTCATCCTGTACAGCTCAATCTTTTCTCGGTGGTAGGTCATAACATCGGCCTCCGGCAGAAGTTAAGCCTTGCCGCCAAGCGATTCGTCGTATTCCGGCATGATGTCTGGTGAAGCCGTACGGAGGACGGGTCTGAGCGGTTGTGTTGCGATGTGTGCCGGGTACGATGCGCCTAATGTTGTTGTGTTGGGAGTTTGGTCGTGGAGGAGCTTCAGATCAATCTCCCTTTGGCGCAGCATCGTTGGTCGTGTTGTTGGGTTTAACATTGCATCACCTCGCTCAACTGCCGTCTTCCTTCCTATTCGCTCAGTTTTTTTAAGTGAATAGGCTCTTAATAAACGAGCGCGTTTTACCATCAACGATCACATTACTGCTTACCATCAGGCGGGATTGCGGTCAAGCGCTAGTTTATAATTATTAAAAAAAAAAAAACTTTGTCTAACACTGGAACGGTCTAACGATGGATCAACACGTCATTGTAGCCCAGCTGATCGCACTGCGTACAGATTTGTCTCGGCCCTACAGATAAAAATAACCGGCCGTCACTGTCAGCGGAGACGAACGATTTCCCCAACGTGTATCTACGACTTTTATTGATAATTCGAGATAAGGCAAATCTGGATATACCAGATTTTTAAATCTTACAAGCCATGATTATAAAATAGAATAGAATAATAGAATAAGTACTCTTTATTATGTACGTACCGATTTAACTTTTCTAAAGTTATATGTACTTTCTAAGTATATCTAGGACACCAATGACTGAAGGTGAAGGAAAACATCTTGAGGAAACCTGGACTTCAAGTCTGAAATCGCCAACCCGCATTGAGCAAGCGTGGTGATTACGCTCAATCCTGTTCTGTATGAGAGGAGACCTGTGCCCAGCAGTGGGACGATACAAAGGTTGATGATTATGTACATCATCTGGACAGCCTCCGTGGCGTAACGACAGCGAACGCGGAGGAGGCACGGGTTCGATCCCCGCACGGTGCAAATATTTGTATGCATGAATATGAATAATTGCACTGGTCTTGGTCGTGCCTCGGAAAGCACGTTAAGCCGTTGGTCCGGGTTGCCATACGAACATCTAATGACAGTCGTTATGGGTTGTTGGAGCCCTCAAAAAGTCCAACAACTATCGCCTTCGGGTTGTGGAGGTCAGACGGCAGTCGCTTCACGGAAAATAACGAAGTTTAGCCAATATTAGTTAGGTTTGTAAAGCGGACCCTAGACTCCAAAGCTGGAAATGCTTCGGATATGACTGAGATTAACGCTGAGATGATCATTATGTACGGACGGTCTGAGCAGTTGTGTTGCGATGTGTACCGGGTACGATGTGCTAAATGTTGTTGTGTTGGGAGTTTGGTCGTGGAGGGTCTTCAGATCAATCTCCCTTTGGCGCAGCATGGTTGGTCGTGTTGTTGGGTTTAACATTGCATCACCTCACTCAACTGCCGTCTTCCTTCCTATTCGCTCAGTTATTCTGAGTGAATAGGCTCTTAATAAACTAGCGCGCTTTACCATCAACGATCGCATCAAGGATTGCGGTCAAGCGCTAGTTTATAATTATAAAAAAAAAAAACTTTTGTATTAGAACTTTGCCATACTTAATTTAAATGAAGTTCGAAATACGAATACTGACTCAAAGGATAATGCTAGAACTAAAGTTAGATTTTGTTTTGTAATAAGACGGTAGTTGGTATTTATATAAAAACATCAAGGTGACATATTCCGTACAGAAAAAAACCCTTTAAATAAACAAAAAAGTTGGTTGTTTTATTTTTAATTTAAAGTTCTTAAACACCACGTGACACTGGCGGAATAGTCGGAACCGGCTCAGCTGCCAGAAACAAAAAAAAACAAAGAAATGCACCCTGATTACGCATTATATACCCATTTATATCTACAAATGGTTACAATAATTCAGTCACGTTGCACGTTATCATAACTGTCTAGTTAATTATCAGATCTTTGTACAAATTCCAAGGCTCAATGTCGCAGATAAGCTGGCAGCGTACCGTCGCCGGCGTCCTTAACGAAACAGACGACACATCAAGCAACTATGTACTTACCTACATGCATAATCTGACTTTTCAAAACAAAAAAAAAATAATATCATTCAACACCACATTTTTATAGCTTAGAATTTATAAGACGTCCCCCGTCCGACCCATAAGGATACTAAAGGCTAGGTAAACACATGACCAAATGAAATGTGAAATTTTACATAACCGTCATACCTAAGTAGTAACAATACTAATGAATTTTGAAATTATCTTTTTTTTTAGCCAATTTATTCCTACTTCCCCAGAATACGGTAATTTTTTAATAAGTGACAACACCATTTTCGACGGTAATATTATGAGCGAATAGCGATGTGACCGCGTGCCGCGTGCCCTGCCTCCTTTCGCCCGCGGATGTATTGCCTACCGCACATGTAATAATTTACCTCCTTCAGCGAAATAATATTCATTTTTAGGGAGATTTTTTTTTAAGTTTAGCCCGGCTTTGTAGGCATTAGTAGAATCAGTTATCAATACCTAACAATACCTTCACAGTTTGGACGGGGTTTTCCTTTTCTTTACATATTGTATGAAGGGGTGCCAGCCGCTCCGCCCAGAGCAGAAGAAGTCATTTGATGATTTCCCATCCCAACAAAAAAGGGGCACTCTAGTGCCGAGAAATTTGGAAAATAGGTATTTGATGAAACTATTGCCGTCGCAGCAGCGCCTGCAACCTCTCCCCGAAAAATGCAAAGGGACGGTTGCAACTCAGGCCGATTTCAACTACAAAGTCGAAACCGTTGACCAACTTTTTTTTTTTAAATTGTAAACTAGCGCTTGACCGCAATCCCGCCTGATGGTAAGCAGTGATGCGATCGTTGATGGTAAAGCGCGCTAGTTTATTAAGAGCCTATTCACTCAGACAAACTGAGCGAATAGGAAGGAAGACGGCAGTTGAGCGAGGTGATGCAATGTTAAGCCCAACAACACGACCAACGATGCTGCGCCAAAGGGAGATTGATCTGAAGACCCTCCACGACCAAACTCCCAACACAACAACATTAGGCGCATCGTACCCGGCATACATCGCAACACAACTGCTCAGACCCGTCTTCCGTACGGCTTCACCAGACATCATGCCGGAACACGACAAATCGCTTGGCGGCAAGGCTTTGTCTGGTGGGTGGTAACTTCTGCCGGCAGCCGATGTTATGGCCTACCACCGAGTAAACCGTTTGTACTCCGTTGTTTTTATGTCAAAAAACGACAGATCTCCATTATTTTTGTATTAAAATTTTGAGGGAAAGTATACCTATGTTTCCATTATTTTCTTTTTTGCCAAAAACTTATTGCATCTGTCTAATAGTCGTCTGAACATCGCGGTAAAAATGAGTTATTTTTCGGGAGAAAAAGTCATATCATAGAGGCACGTATAATTAAGGTGCGAAATTGGAGAAAAAATTGTTGCTCTAAAAGCGTTATCCGCGAAGAAACCAGCGGAATACGTTTGTTTAGAGAAAGCACTACTAGAGTCCTCTCTTAATATCAATAATGAATGTTCAAGGGTCATAACAATTACCATTAGGAGACAAATAAATTTTTAGTTATTAGATGAGAACGACAAACAGTCAAATACATACAGTCGCTTACTAATTAGATAAATATAATCAATGATATGCCAGTGATATTGCTATGTGAAATATAAGCTATTAAGTATAATCGATTTTTTTTTTCTCTTGTGCATTTAGCCAATGTCACGTGTTGAGATTATTAGAAACTATTTATTTATTTCTTTCTTCTTTGGCTTCGCATGGTTTGCGCATTTAACTAGCTTCACATAATGAATTGTCATTAATGTCGAAAAAGGCGGTCGCGTGAACCGTCTACGAGGGAGGTTTGAGGTAAAGTCATGATGAGGCTACTATGCTACGTTATCTCAATGTTCTTTTTGAATTATTTACTGAATGCGCTTTTTCCTAAGGCGCTTTTATTTAGTAAACAACACTACAAAAAAGTCCATTGAAAAATGAGCGTGACACTCAGCTTAACTTTCCCGTGAAGGTCGCGGGAAACCGCTGGATGCGGGAGGTGCAGAACCGGTCGTCGTGGAGAACCTTGGGGGAGGCCTATGTCCAGCAGTGGACGTCTTTCGGCTGAAATGATGAATGATGATGACGTTTACTGTGTTGTCAGTTTTTGATGAAAAAAAAGTGTGAATGATTGAAAACACTCCTGAATGAATGAATTGCCTAAATAGGGATGTATCCAAGGTATGGAAATCAAAAAAAAAAAAAATATCAGTCCGTCTTATAAATAATAAAAAAAGTTAAGACCCGTATTTTTAATTTTATCGAAATTACCAAAAACTACTGAGATATAGCGTTTTAAAGTTACGGAGTGGGGCTAATTACGTCAAGCTGTGGTACAAAATATAACACGGCGTGACGTCATGCGAGATTTCAAATCAATATACCTATCTTCCTAAGTATTTCAATAAAAGAAATAATAAAAAATACGTGTTCAATATTTTTTATAATTCTATCTGATGGACATTAAATAATTTTTTAGGATACAACCCAATTGTCTAATGAATAAATAATTACTGTGCCGAACTACCGATATGGAGTTCGAATTTTAGTCGTGCATTGTACAGACGACAGCACCACAATCTGTCAAATTTTCAACTTACAACGTATTAGATTTTCAACTTTATCTCTAAAGCATTAAGGCTCAAGGTTGATTGGAAATATCTGACAGTTTCGGGTAGGTTGAGCTGCTATCGTTTGGTACATACCAACGAGTTTTCAACGACTATGTTCCTACAGTCACCATCATCATCATCATCATCATCATCATTTCAGCCGAAAGACGTCCACTGCTGGACATAGGCCTCCCCCAAGGTTCTCCACGACGACCGGTTCTGCGCCTCCCGCATCCAGCGGTTTCCAGCGACCTTCACCAGGTCGTCGGTCCACCTTTTCGGGGGCCTACCCACGCTACGTCTTCCGGTGCGTGGTCGCCACTCGAGAACCCGTCGGCCCCATCGGGCATCGGTCCTACGGGCAATGTGTCCAGCCCACTGCCACTTTAGTGTTGCAATTCTTCGGGCTATGTCGGTTACTCTCGTTCTTCTGAGGATCTCCTCATTCCTGATTCGATCGCGCAGTGAAACCCCAAGCATAGCCCTCTCCATTGCCCTTTGAGTGACTTTGAGCCTTCTCATAAGGCCCATTGTTAGCGACCACGTCTCAATTCCATAAGTCATCACTGGCAACACACACTGGTCGAAGACTTTTGTCTTGAGACACTGCGGTATTTCGGACGAGAAGATTCTTCGTAGCTTCCCGAAAGCAGCCCAGCCGAGTTGGATTCGACGATTGACCTCTTTCTCGAAGTTGGACCTTCCTAACTGGATAGTTTGTCCCAGGTACACGTAACTGTCAACAACTTCGAGAACTGAGTCTCCAATCTTTATAGGAGTCGGTACAACATGGGCATTAGACATGACTTTCGTCTTGCCCATGTTCATTTTAAGACCGACTCGCTCGGAGGCTCTGCTGAGGTCTTCAAGCATTGTACTCAGGTCCTCCGCGGTCTCAGCCATGACTACGATATCATCAGCAAACCGAAGGTGTGTCATGTACTCAAGCCGGTTTCCGAAAGGGCTTCAGCACAGTAGACCACATACATGCGCTACGGCAGGTTATACAGAAGACCGAGGAGTATAACCTACCCCTTTGCTTGGCGTTTGTGGGCTACGAAAAAGCCTTTGATTCGATCGAGACCTGGGCTGTACTGCAGTCTCTCCAGCGGTGCCAAGTAGACTATCGGTATATTGAAGCGCTGAAGGGTTTGTACTAAAACGCCACCATGTCAGTCCGAATACAGGACCAGACCTCGAAACCAATAACTCTGCAGCGTGGTGTCAGACAGGGAGATGTTATCTCCCCGAAATTGTTCACCGCTGCATTGGAGGATGTCTTCAAGGTTCTGGACTGGAAAGGACTGGGCATCAACATCACCATCATCAACTCAGCGTTAATTCCAGTCGCATCGGAACCTGTTTCAGCTTTGGGGTCTGGGGTCCGCTTTACCAGTCTAACTGCTGATTTTTGCTAAACTTCGATATTTTCCGTGAAACGACTGCCGTCTGACCTCCACAACCTGAAGTCGGTATCGAATCATTGCAGTTAGACCAATTTTTAGACTTTTGAGGGCTCCAACAACCCGTAACGACTGCCATTATATGTTCGTATGGCAACCGGGACCAACGGCTTAACGTGTTTCCCGAGGCACGACCAGACCAGTGCAACTATTCATATTCATGTATACAGATATTTGCACTGAGCAGAAATCGAACCCGCAACTCCTTGAGCACCGGCCGCTTTCGCTACCGTTACGCCACGGAGGCTGTCAACAAAGCTATTAACATATTTTTGTAAATTATCTTGCTTTTTACTCCATCCATTTATATATTCCTGCGATGTTAAACTCCTTTCATTTCCCCTTTTGTAAATAGCTGACTCGTTTTCCTACCTTTAATCAAAACAAAATTATTAAACAAATATGTCTGCGGCCAATGCACAAAGTCACAAACCGTGCGGTCCCAAAATAAGATAAAAATTGGTTGTCTGTAGAACTCCGTCTACTGCCGATATTTGAACGTGACAACGTCTATTACATGTTTACACATCGGGCGCTCTAGGGGTGGGGGTAAAGTAGGCGTGGACTCCGTGTGGCGTCAGATTCGGCCGTTACGGTGTTTTCGAGAATGACTCCACGCCGTACCAATTTAATAGACGTTGTCACGTCAAAAAAAAAACTCTTGTCTATTCTATTCATCAATCTATACAAATATTATAAAGAGGAAAGGTTTGATTTTTTGTTTGTTTGTATGAATTGAATAGGCTCCGAAACTACTTGGCAGATTTGAAAAATTCTTTCACTGTTGGAAAGCTACATCATTCCTGAGTAACATAGGCTATATTTCATTTTAAAAAAAAATAGGCATCCTTACTAAAATTACGATAACGTAATCCAAGGTGTGAAAAAAATATCAAAAAACTACCTTACATCGCGTGCGCTGCGAAAACTATTGATGATAGAACAAAATGATATACTACATTTTTTTAGAACACACCATTATCTACAAAAAATCAGCGGCAGCATATCTCTAACTATTACAGTCATGTCACAATAAGCGTTTTTTTATTGAAAAAAAGAAATTAAAATACCACCGCTACAAAAAGCTCTTTATTTGTACCTTGGTATTAACCCTTATCAAAATAAATGATGTATTATTTAAGACTGCTTCAATATCTTTATATTACTTTTTGAATTATTCGATTCTGACAATCCATTCAAAAGATATCACGAGTTAAAAAAAAAAATTAAAAAATAAACTGTATTCGGCTAGCTATGCGTTGTAGGCGTCACTCGGGCAGGGGTACGGGAGGGGGGTTAAGATCACGAAATATACATGCAAATACAAAAAAATCATTAAATAATATCTGAATTTAATTATTCTTATTTTTTTTTTATTTACTCTTTTTTAGGAGCTCGACGCAAAAAGGGATGAATATGTGTCATATTATTATTATTATTATGAATGTGTTAAAATTAACAAATCTGAATGTAATGTTTAATGCCCGTGCGAAGCCGGGACGGGCCGCTATCCATATTAATACTATAAATGCGAAAGTAACTCTGTCTGTCTGTCTGTTACGCTTTCACGTCTAAACCAGTGAACTGATTTTATTGAGATTTGGTACAAAGATAGAGTTAACCTTGAGAAATAACATAGGTTTTGAAGAGTTCCATTGGAAACGCGATAAATCCGAACTCCACGCGGGCGAAGCCGCGGGCGGAAAGCTAGTCACTTATATACTAGATTCACAATCAGCGTAAAAAAATGGTTGAACTGAGCAAGCGCACAACGCAGCACTTGAGTGCTTCTTTCATTTAGTACTTACTTTACTACTTACTTTTTACTTTTGTAAGGTTGAATTTAGTTTGATTTCAGACTCGGTCGTAAAAAATAATGGCTTTTTGTACTGCTTTGTGATAAGAACTTTATACACTCCACATAAGGCTGATTTTAAATTAATATATATTTATTTTGACTGCTATAGACTGCTTAATACTAGTCCCCATTTTTGATAAGAGTTTTGTTCGAGACTGTGTATTTAGTGTGTAACTGATTGATGGCTAAACCTCTCCAGTATTCCTTCATTTGCCTGTGCCAAGGGCCACGCTATCTCTTTTAAATAACTAGCGGCATCTAAGTTCACACATGAAAACAATGAATTTTTTTTTTTTAATAATTATAAACTTCCGCTTGACCGCAATCCCGCCTGATGGTAAGCAGTGATGCGATTGTTGATGGTAAAGCGCGCTAGTTTATTAAGAGCCTATTCACTCAGAGAAACTGAGCGAATAGAAAGGAAGACGGCAGTTGAGCGAGGTGATGGAATGTTAAACCCAACAACACGATCAACGATGTTGCGCCAAAGGGAGATTGATCTGAAAACCCTCCACGACCAAACTCCCAACACAACAACATTAGGCGCATCGTACCCGGCACACATCGCAACACAACTGCTCAGACCCGTCCTCCTTACGGCTTCACCAGACATCAAGCCGGAACACGACAAACCGCTTGGCGGCAAGACTTTGTTTGATGGGTGGTAACTTCTGCCGGTGGCCGATGTTATGGTCTACCATCGAAAAAAAAAAAAATTACTTGTCCAATTGTGTTGGTGCCTGACGTAAATTAGTGTATCTTTGGTTGCCATGATTTTAATCACGTCTAAACTGTCTATGGAATATCTTAATTTGACAGGATTAAACAAAAATATTATCTTCTGTGTTTTTTTTTAATAAAATAGAAAGAAAAAGGTGCACTTAACTTAAAATCAGTTTAGTTCGTGAACATGAGATTCGGCGGGGCCATTGTCTATTCCTGCTTGCAGCGCTCGACCGTTATAGAAACGTTTACCTACGCTCACCAACCAATAGCAACGCATCACCACGACACCCGACCCTCGGTTTTATTGCAGAGACCCTTTTTTGGGTCAGAGAAAAAAAATCAACAGAATTCCAAAATGCCATACGTAAGCTGTCACGTCCTTTATGAGTTTATGCTAGGGATGTGACATTAATGGAAAGTAATCGATTTAATAAAAATCGATTTTTCTTAATTCAATATTAATCGATTTTAAACAAAATCAATATTCGATTTTAGCGAAAAGAAAAACGACTTTTCTATTACTTAAAATTCTATATACTTTTCGTATTCTAATAATAAACCTAAAGTATTTCTATTAACAATTCATCAGATTAAAACCAAATAAAATAATATGAATAACCAATTCAACACAAAAAAAAAATCAGTATCATTAAACGTTTTATTATAATAAAGAAGAAATGAACAATCCAACAAAACAATCTCATTATCTCAAAACCTAAAATATAAACCAAATAAAAAAAAACAAATATCCAGACTTATTTTCTTTCTTTCTTTTTGGTTTTAATGGCTCTGCGCGATTAGCGATTGAGCCAAAGACAAGTCATATTGTATTTTTTTTAAAGATTATTATTTATAAAACGGGGAAACTTGTATTTACAAAAGGGAAAATAAAATTTTGAAACGGAATTTAGGATTGGATCAGGAAAGGACAGATTAATAGGATATATATAAGTATGAAATAAAAAAAATACATATATTGAATAATATTTACAATTTAATGTTATTAATTAATATAAATGAAGAAAATACTTTATACACAGACGGTTCACCAGAGGATAAAAGGATGTTTACTGAAGTAGGAAGTGGGATGGGAATTTCAAGGAGGCTTTCATAAAATGAGACTCGATTATATCTAGGGCAGCACAAAAAGATATGGTTTAGGTCACCCACCTCACCGCATTCGCACAAATCGCTGTCCAGTATACCAAATCTAGCGAGTTGAGCAGGAGTGCAAACATGACCCAACCGCATACGAGTCAAAATACAAGTTACTCTCCTGCTCAACTTCAATTTAGAGAACCAGGGCTTTGACGGAATTGAATTTTGAATTTTAGCGTAAGCCCTTCCCTTCGATTGGCTTGAAGCAGACCAAGCAATTCTCCATGTTTCATCAAGAGTAGATTTAGGCAAAGCACACAAATCATGAACACAATTAAAATAGTCCGACCAGTCACCACAAGAAACAGCCTCTTTAGCAAGACAATCTGCGCGGTCGTTGCCTGAAATACCAGAATGAGCTGGCACCCAGGAAAACACTACTGTGTAACCCATCTGATAACATGACATCAGAAGGTTACGAATTTTAATAATGATAGGGTTAACAATACCTGACTTGAACGGATATTTAGATAAGGCTTGTAGGGCACTCATACTGTCTGAAAATATAACGGATTTTTTAAGTTTTGCAATAAGAATATATTCAACAGATTTTAGCAGTCCTAGACATTCTCCAGAAAATACGGATGATTCAGGTGGAAGTCTTATTTTTTGGACTATATTGTATTGGGAATGGACAACTCCAATCCCAACTATACCATTGGGTGATTGTTTAGAAGCATCACTATAAATAGAATGAAAATTTGAGAATTCGTTATTTAATAGATTATCCACAAATTGTACAGATTCAAGCTGATTTCTAGGAATATTTACATTAATTCTAACATCTGGAGAAGTAACTAATGCGCCATACATAGAATCAAAAGTAGGATAACAGTATGAATTAAATGTCGGGGCTTGTATGGCACTGAATCTTTGATAACTCTTAACAAGACAAGGTAGAGATTTATGAGTCCAGTACTGACTATTTTTTGTGTATTCTACAAGTAAATGAAGCTTAAATCGTAAAGGATGATTAGAAAATTGCATTAATTTGAAAAGGAATTTATCGGACAGATATTGTCGTCTTAAATAGAGAGGTGGCTCTACACACTCTATTTGCATAGCATTAATAGGGCTGGACTTCATAGCTCCAAGAATAATTCTTAATGCCCTTGCCTGTATACTATCAAATTTCTTCATAGCAACAGAGTTACATGGTTCTAGAACAAAAGTGGCATAATCAAGAAGGCTACGAATAAGGGCGTTATATATAAGACGTAAAAAGAAGGAATGGGATCCCCACCAGACACCGGTTAAACACCTTATCATATTCAAATTTCTTTCACATTTAGCTACAATGTAATCACAATGTGGTACTCCGGTTAATTTCGAATCCAAAATAACTCCTAAAAATTTTGCTTCTGATTTCACAGAGATAGGATTACCTTCGTAGGAAACAATAGGATTGGCAGTTATCCTTCCTCTTGTAAACAAGACTATGGTACTTTTTGATATCGATAAATTTAGTCCATTATTATCTAACCAATCATGTAAATGACTAAGAGAGGTAGTTAAGCAGTTACTAGCAATATTAATAGATTTGTCAGCAACGTAAAAAAGAAGATCATCAGCATACTGTAAGACGTTTGCTACTGAGTTCGAGTTTTTTTCTAGATCGTAAGTGTAAACATTGTACAATAATGGACTAAGAACCGAGCCCTGGGGGAGGCCTCTCCATACAAACCTAGAAAGTTGAGATCCATCATGGAGGTCTAATTTCAAACATCTTTCAGACAACATGTTTATAATAAATGATATTAAAAGTTGAGGGATACGTAGGTCATGAAGTTTCTCATGAAGCACAGGAATAAGAACATTATCATACGCCGAATCGATGTCCAGAAATGCTGCTAAAACTGACTCATTTTTTGAAAATGCTATTCGAATATCCGAAACAAAAATGCTAATATTATCTATGGTGCTCCGACCTTTCCTGAAACCCAGCTGATTAACTGTCATAATGTTGTTGTTTTCAATAAAAAATTCTAACCTATTTAACCAAGAACAGATGAAAGGGCTATGGGACGGAAAGATGAAACATCTGAAGAAGGTTTATTTGGTTTTAATATAGGGATTATAGATTGAGTTCTCCATGATGGAGGAATATTACCTGAAAACATAACTGCATTGATGGTTTTCAAAAAATATTCTAATGAGTTATCAGTACAGTTTATCAAAAAAGAGTATGTTATACCATCCTCGCCGGGTGATGAATCTTTAACATAAGAGAGAACTCCTTTTAATTCTGACAAAGAAAAAGGAGCATTGAGATCAGAATGATTGCTTGTATTATTATATAAAGTGCAACAATGAATATTATTTAATTCAGGAACAGACAAAGGAGCTAGTTTATCCATAAATTTATCAGCTAGCTCAATGGAAAGGACACCAAATGAAGAAGAAGAGAATGCCGATCTAAATCTACGAATATTCCTCCACACAACAGAAGAGCATACATCAGGATTTATGGACTCACAAAATCTTCTCCAACCTTCAAATTTTTTCTGTTTTAGGAACTTGCGTGTGGATCGAGCTATGAGAGAGTAACTTTCATAATTTTCTGAAGTCATTAGGGATCTGTATTTTTTCTCAGCCTGTTTTCTTTTCTTAATGGCCATAGTGCATTCATGGTCCCACCATGGTGGAAAGGGAATTTTGCCCTGTCTAGAACCTTTTAATGGAAATAGAGTATTAGCAGCCTCAATAAGAAGTTTTGAGAACTCTTCTGTACATAGTAATCCATTAGAATCATTAATAGCAGGTAAGGATGAAATTTTACTATCAACATACTGTTTAAATATTACCCAATCATCTTTCAATTCTGGCAGTTTATGTTTTAATTTAGAACTGTAACTTAAGTTGGAAGGGGAGCAAGATATGTGTAAGGAGAGTATAATAGGAAAATGATCACTGCCAAGAGAGTCATCAAGGATATTCCAAGATAACAAAGAGGCTAAATTTGGAGAACAAAGTGAAAGATCAGGAGCACTTAAACATTCATTAGGGCCAGTAAGTCGAGTTGGAGAACTATTGTTCATTATACATATGTTTAAAGAATCTAGGATATCAATCATCAAATTGCCATAGTAATTGGTAACAGAGCTGCCCCATGGCTGGTTTTGGCAATTAAAATCACCTAAAACCAAAAATGGGGAAGGCAAGACAGATAGTAATTGTTTAAACTCATTATATATAGAATAAGAGGGATGTGGAATATATACAGAAATAATACAGATATTATTTACAATAACAGCAATGGCATTAATACCATTACTGAGAAGGGGAAGTGGGAATACTTTATAGGAGAAAGTTTTACTAATGAGAATGGCCACTCCACCATACCCATCAGGTCTATCATTTCTCACTGTAACAAAACCAGAAATCCTAAATGGAAACTCTGGTTTCAACCATGTCTCAGAGAGACACAAAGCCATAGGCTTATATTTATTTAGTAAATAAATAATGTCAGATTTTTTGCTTATGGCACTTCTACAATTCCATTGTAAGATTTTGTGATCCATTATTGAATTGTTTATTAAGAGCTGTGAGTAATATATTGGCAACGTTGGACGGTGAAGAATTAGAAGTAGAAAATTGTTGACTAGAATTTGTAAGTAATGTAATAAGTTCCAAAATAATTTCAGCAATAGATTTATGAGGTATTGTATTTAATGATTGTTGCAGTACTTGACTATGGGACATTTGGGTAGATAAATTATTATATTCATTGGCAATAGAATTATGCATGACACGATCATATCCTCCACTTGGTTTAGGAGGAATCCGGCGCTGACTAAAAGTAGTTTTTTTATAAGAAGTACTGGGTAACTGAGAAACAAAGTTTGGAGAGGGAAGATGGTGACTACTTGGTTGAGAAGGAGGAGATGCTGTAACATCAGCATAAGATTTGGAAACTGAAGGGTGAATCTTGGCTGCTTCAGCATATGAGATGCAATTTTGGGCCATAGAAATTTTAATATTTTGTTGCCGTGTGAACTCAGGACAAGTCCTGCTATTAGCAAAATGTCTACCAGAGCAATGGAAGCACTTACCATTTTCCACTATCACTGAACAACTTTCTGGAGTGTGTTCATCTCCACACTTAAAACATCTGGGCCTAGATCGACATTGTGATTTAGTATGCCCAAATTTGCAACAGTTATAACACTGGATTGTGGGAAATATGTATAATTCTACTGGCAGAGCTGTGTAGCACATGTAAACACGTTTAGGAAGTACTTGCCCATCAAAAGTTAAAACTACAAGATTTGTATTAATAAATGAAGAAATACCATCATTCATAGTCTTGCGTTTTATTCTCCGTAGCTTAACTATTTTCCCACAACCAATAGGAACAGTAATGTTTTCCTGAATTTCCTGCTCAGACCAGTCCTGAGGCACGCCCCTAACTATACCCACTCTTGTTACATTGAAACTTGGTATAAATATTTTATATGAAAGATTCAATAACTCTGCATTTTCCGTGAATTTATTAGCAGCTTCAAAATTCGTAAAGGCCATTGAAATTCTGTTTCTTCCTATACGTTTAACACTACCATTAACAATGTTATTAATTTTTAAATTTTTCAAAACTTTTCCAAATTGTATTGGGTGTAAAGATACCGAATCATTTTCAATGGTCGTTACTCTTTGTACATGGACAGTAAAAGGACCCGAGTCCAAACTAACATATTTTCTGGCAAAATAGGTTTGTTGCGGCTGTGAGAGACCCAAACCAGTCTCACTGTGTTGTGAAATTGAAAGGTTTTCATTGGCAGGTTTACTCAGGTGGCTGGGTGGTTGCATTTCAACTTCAGATTTAAGAGCTCTGGAAATATCAGAATTAGCTGAATCAGAATCTTCACACTGACATGCCTGAACAAAAAATCGTCCATCCTTACTTTTCCGTTTTTTCATATTACATAGACGGCATCGCGGTTTGCGTGGTCTGATTCTTTTTCTATCAGAAAATTTGCCTATGAGGCCATCCTCAGTATCCATAGATGAGTCGTCGATGACCACATTGTACGCAACAGGTGGACCAGGTCCTGGCCCGCCGCCAGGATCGTCCGGGGGATCAGCCCCCATATTAGAAAAAAAAAAGAACTTACCAAATAATTAGCAGTAAAATATCTGCACACTATATACACAAATAAGTAACTAACTACTAATAATATAACTATATACTAAATAACTTAACTGATCCACAATAATTAATTAAATTAAAGGAAAACCAGAAAAACACGACCGCCAGATTCTAAGTTTCCCGCGCTTTTTTTTTCAGACTTATTTTACATTTGACTAGTATTAAAATAAAACACTGAAAATGACAATTAAAAAAAATAAACAATGAGGTTATGATCTCAAAAACAAAAATATAGAAAAATCTGATGTTTTCGTTCTATGTGCTGTTTTAAATTTGTTTAATTCTTTCGAACACTACATGCATTTTGCTGTGGTATTATCCTTCTTTGTTATAAAATATTTTCGCCAGCCGCTTTTCGAAGACATTTTTATTGTTTACCAAAAACCTCAGAGTATATAGTACTCTATAGATCTCACAGAGTGAGATCTCATATTATATGAGATCTCACTCACCACTCACACACTGAAATTACTTTACAAGAATACATACAACTTGTAAGTAATAATGAACTTACTTCGAGTTTTTTCATTCAGCGCACAGTTGGTGCTATTTATAAAAATCGATTTAAAGTCGTAATTTATTCAATCGATTTATAAAAAAAATCGATTAATATGATTCTCAAAAATCGATTGTACCAAAATAATAATCGATAAAAAGAAAAATCGATTATTTTTTAACATCCCTAGTTTATGCTGCTGGAGGCATAGACATACTAATGGACATGCCGTACGCGTATAATCAGCATCAGAGATGGTCTATGCTTTCGGTCTAGCACTATATCTTTCCTCATAGATAGTTCATGATTTTGAGAGTGATTAAAATAGACGAAACTTCGTTTCCTCTCTTTCTTTCGGAGTGCCACAATTATTCTCATCTCTAAGGCATGTCCATTACTATAATTATGACGATGGCTGTAGGCTTTTATTTAACAAAGTAATAAGTTTTTATACTTATATTTTTAGTATTAATTATTATTATACTTAATTTTTTTGGCTTTGCTAAATGCTAGTATTTGGCGTGGCTGGCTGCCATATGGTAAATAATTCAACTTAATATTCTGTTTTAGTAGTGTTGTGTACAGTCAGGAGTTTTTTTTTTTTTTAATTTAACAAACAGCTTTGTTGTTGGGGAGTTTGTTTCGGATTTTTTTGTTGGGCTTGGCATAACTTTTTATAACAAGATACCCTCTGTTTTGCTAGACTTGCCTTACAATGCATTTAAAGCACAAATCAAATCCAAGCTTTGTTCAAAGGCATATTATTCCGTAAATGATTATTTAAATGATAAGAATAGCTGGTCGCTCTGATTAATTCAGGACAATGTTTGTGTTCTTTCTCCCGGAATTAGCTTACTGATACGTTATATGAGTTCATATAATTTACTTTTTTACATTACATAAATATGTAAGCTATCTCGCCCTTTATGCCTGGGGCTTTTATTTAAGTAATAAGTTTTTAGTTAATTACATTTTCATTTAAATATATATATGTATATTGTTTTGCTTTGCTGGTATTTTGGCGTGGTAGCTGGCATATGGTAAATAATTTCATTGTTGTTGTATTTTATCTTGCTCATCACTATACATAGTATTGTATAAAGTCATGTGTTTTTTTGTAAATGAACAGACAGTTTTGTTGCAGGGGAGTTTGTTCCACCACTTCTTCTTCCAAGCGAAAGCACTAGAAAGTGTCGAAAGGGCGGGCGTTCTGGGGGACTGTCTTGAATAATATTGACATTCAAAAGTGCTGATTCTCAGCCTAATTTGAATAAATATGTTTTAAATCTATCTGATGATATAAAAACGTCAATTTAGTGAGTTTGTCAGTTGGTAATATCTGGATACACTGAACAGAAAGATCATAATATACTGTCAGTAGCGATGAGATTTAATTTGACAGTTCAGCATTATACATTTCCTGTTTTACGTTGTTGTGCAGACACATTTTTCAAACATATGGAGCAATGGATTAGCAAAACCTATGCTCACAATGGGCCTCATACGAAGACTCAGAGTCACACAAAGGGCAATGGAAAGAGCTATGCTCGAAGTTTCTCTGCGTGATCGAATCAGAAATAAGGAGATCCGCAGAAGAACCAAAGTCACCGACATAGCTCTGAGAGTCGCTAAAATGAAGTGGCAGTGGGCAGGGCACATTGCTCGTAGAACCGATGGCCGATGGGGCAGTAAGGTTCTGGAGTGGCGGCCACGTACTGGAAGACGCAGTGGCCCACAACAAGGTGGACCGATAACCTGGTGAAGGTCGCGGGAAGCCGATGGATGCGGGCAGCACAAGAGCGGTCAGCGTGGAAAGCCTTGGGGGAGGCCTATGTCCAGCTGTGGACATCCATAGGCTGAAGAAGAAGAAGATGCTTCAAAATGATTCCAATTGCGCCCGAATTCCAGAAGCACAAGCATTACTTTTTAAACTCGTTTCAAGCCATTTGATTGGTTGAAACTAGTTTTAAGTAATGATTAAATAGAGATCAATGCTTGAGTTTCCTTTTGGAATACGGACCATAGACTATTATAATAACCCGAAAAAGAAAAAAGTTTCACGTGATAGGTATTCGGATTTTATCAGAAGTAACAATATACAGTATATTAAGAAAACCCTGTCCGTCCCATAAGGATAATAAAGGTTAGGTAAATATAATATAAAATATTACGTAATCATCATAGTACCAATACAAATGAATTTTGAAATAATCTTTTTTTCCCGCGAATTAATTCCAACTTCTCCGAAATTTGGTAATTTTTAAAAAAGTGACAACACCGATATTATTATGAGCGAATAGCGATGCGACCACGTGCCGCGTGCCCTGCCGCCCACCGCCCGCGGAAGGGTGCTTATCGCACATTTATTAAGTTTCTTTTTGCGAAATAATATTTATTTTTAGGGGGATTTTTTTTTAAGTTTAGTCCAGTTTTGTATCCATTAGTAGAATCAGTTATCAATACCTACCTAACAACACCTTCACGGGTCAGACAGAGTTTTCTTAACATACCTACTGTATAAGTACAGTTTTTTTTTATTAATTTAAACCCACTGCATTTTGAGTTTAAATTACGATTTTCAGAAATTTATTTCTCAAAGGAACATACACACTTACTTAGTTCAGTTAAATATGAAAAATACACAAAATATTCTAAGTAATAAACATAAATATTGTCGAGAACTTGAGTAATGATTTATTTGTTTTGGTTAATCAAATTTACAACTTTAACCTATTCTCTTAATGTTGATGAATGAATATATAATCATTAGATGAAAATTACTTGGAAATTCTTCCTTCCTTACTAATATCAAATCAAACAGTGAGTTAAATCGAAAAGTGAGTTTGTTTGTTTGTTCCGCTTTCACGCCGTAACTACTGAATCGATTGCTTTGAAATTTTGCAGACGTAAAGTTAGAAGTCCAGATTAAATAATAGAGTACTTTTTATGGCGGAAAAATTTTATATTCTCGAGGGAAACCGAACGCACGCGGGTGAAGCCGCGGGCGGCAAGCTTGTATTACAATAAAAGTCAAATCAGTGTTTGTTTTTAGGGTCCACTTTCATCCCTAAACTACTGAACGGATTTCTGGCCTTGAAGTC
Source organism: Sesamia inferens (assembly GCA_037179545.1). Lineage (NCBI taxonomy): Eukaryota > Metazoa > Arthropoda > Insecta > Lepidoptera > Noctuidae > Sesamia > Sesamia inferens. Next base: position 6,592,776 of record CM073947.1, read on the forward strand.
ACTTAAATTGGGTTGTATCCTAAAAATAATTTAATGTCCATCAGATAGATTTATAAAAAATATTGAACACGTATTTTTAATTTTTTCTTTCATTCAAATACTTAGGAAGATATATTGATTTGAAATATCGCATGACGTCACGACGTGGTATATTTTGTACCACGGCGTAAATAGCCCCACTCCGTAACTTTAATACGCTATATCTCAATAGTTTTTGGTAATTTCGACAAAATAAAAAAAAACGGGTCTTATTTTTTGTTTCCTATCTATAAGACGGACTAATTTTTTTTTTATTTTTATACCTTGGATACATCCCTACACCGCTGGCAAATTGTTCCAGTCCCTCGATGTACGCGGTATAAAAGAAGAGGCGAAACGCTTCGTTCGAATAGCTGTGGTGTAAACAACTTAAGGGTGGTAACTCGCCATACGACGCGACGGGTCGTCGGATGATGAATTCCAACATATTTTTTTCATTATAATTTATTTAAAAAAAAAAAATCTTGTCCTTACACTAGGAATTACTCCTGTATCGTGGGCAAACATTTAAAATTTTAAACTCACATACCGTAAAGTAGGGCTGATTGGAAATCACGGGGTATTTAGAACTGGCGAAATAAAAGTTTTTTTTTTTAATAATTATAAACTAGCGCTTGACCGCAATCCCGCCTGATGGTAAGCAGTGATGCGATCGTTGATGGTAAAGCGCGCTAGTTTATTAAGAGCCTATTCACTCAGAATAACTGAGCGAATAGGAAGGAAGACGGCAGTTGAGCGAGGTGATGCAATGTTAAACCCAACAACACGACCAACAATGCTGCGCCAAAGGGAGATTGATCTGAAGACCTTCCACGACCAAAATCCCAACACAACAACATTAGGCGCATCGTACCCGGCACACATCGCAACACAACTGCTCAGAACCGTCCTCCGTACGGCTTCACCAGACATCATGCCGGAACACGACAAATCGCTTGGCGGCAAGGCTTTGTCTGGTGGGTGGTAACTTCTGGCGGCGGCCGATGTTATGGCCTACCACCGAGAAATATGAGAAAAATTATGATTTTTCGTAAACATACATTTAAGAATAAAGTGCTCCAATCAGTTCCAATTAGCCCCACTTTAAGCGCTCTACTCATCAAAGCCCGGCGGCATAGGTATGTCGGCAACATTTTGCCGGCGAGCTAGGTTGTCGGCTTAAGTCATTGCAAGTCTTAAAACTTTGTCGACGGCTCGACATCAGAAACTTATTTGGCAGTTAAAATACTAGTAACTTACACCTGAAATATCTTCGGGCAACTGAGCGCTGTGTGTGTGTTGCCAGTGATGACTTATGGAATTGAGACGTGGTCGCTAACAATGGGCCTTATAAGAAGGCTCAAAGTCACTCAAAGGGCAATGGAGAGGGCTATGCTTGGGGTTTCACTGCGCGATCGAATCAAGAATGAGGAGATCCGCAGAAGAACGAGAGTAACCGACATAGCCCGAAGAATTGCAACATTGAAGTGGCAATGGGCTGGACACATTGCCCGTAGGACCGATGCCCGATGGGGCCAACGGGTTCTCGAGTGGCGACCACGCACCGGAAGACGTAGCGTGGGTAGGACCCTGACAAGGTGGACTGACGACCTGGTGAAGGTCGCGGGAAACTGCTGGATGCGGGAGGCGCAGGACCGGTCGTCGTGGAGAACCTTGGGGGAGGCCTATGTCCAGCAGTGGACGTCTTTCGGCTGAAATGATGATGATGATGATGAACTGAGCGCTTGCGCTAACCGCCAGCAAGCTGCCGACATGCCGTTGGGCACTGTGGGCAACACTCTCGGGCGAAGGTTGCCGACAGGCTTCTTTCAACCTAAGCCGCCGTGTTGTGTCGGCGGGCTGTGTCGGTGATTCGGCGGCTTTGGTGTGTAGAGCGCTTTACGTTACACAAACAGCAATTAATGTTTTTAAACTGTCAAAATTAAACCCAATACGACTGATAGTGTGTCAGATAATTCGCCCGCTGTTCAAACTATGCTCGCTGCGATTGTCTGGCCTCTGGCTGAACGAGTGTACTTCATTACCGCGAAAGAGAAAACAAATGAAAGAATGTAAGCAATAAAAATGTTCCAAAGTCCACTTGCCATTGTAAAAAATTATTCAACGTACCGTTAAGGCACGTTCAATGGTTTTTTTTTTTTGGCATACACTTTAGCAGTTACGTAGGTACGTCAAAGTCAGTGTTGACAAAAAAAAAACGCTAGCCTCGACTAAGTAGTTATTATTACGGCAGAAAGGGCAAAGTCCGCACTACCGCGTTGACTATACGTAACAGGTTGATGTGTTGTCACTGAATGAGGACACGAAATTTCGAGACATTTTTTTATAAATTATAAACTAGTGTTTGACTGCAAAACCGCCTGATGGTAAACAGTAGTGAATCGTTGATGGATAAACGCGCTAGTTTTTTCAGAGCCTATTACGCCGTTGACAAATTGTTCCAGTCCCTCGATGTTCGCGGTATAAAAAACGAGGCGAAACGCTTCGTCCGGATCGTTGTGGTGTCAACAACGTAAGGGTGGAAACTCGCCGTACGAAGGGTCGTCCGATGATGGAACGGAGAATATATCATGCAATCCTCTGATTTCTCAAATTAAAATGTGATCTAGAATTCTAGAACAAATTAATGATTCTGTAAAAACCTCATCCTGAAATGTTAGCTTAGAGTAAGCTATTAATAATGTGGATTAGTGGGAATGAATCATTCCGCGGTCACTTCACTAAAGTGAAATGATAACAAAGTTACACTGCTGATTATGAGAGAGCGTATAATTGGTTGGAGGTAAGTTTGTAGAAGGAATTTTTGCACTGGTCTGGTCGTGCCTCGGAAAGCACGTTAAGCCGTTGGTCCCGGTTGCCATACGAACATCTAATGGCAGTCGTTACGGGTTGTTGGAGCTCTCAAAAGTCCAGCAATTGTTCTAACTGCAAAACTTCGATTTCGCCTTCGGTTCGTGAACGCAAAATTAGCAGTTAGATTGGTAAAGCGGACCCCAGACTCCAAAGTTGAAAAAAATGCTTCGGTTGCGACTGTGATTAACGCGGAGATGATGATAAACTTAAAAAAAAATCCCCCTAAAAAAAAATATTATTTCGTAAAAAGAAGTAACTTAATAAATGTGCGTAAGCACCCTTCCGCGGGCGGTGGGCGGCAGGGCACTCGGCACGTGGACGCATAGCGATGCGACCACGTGCCGCATAGCTATTCGCTCATAATAATACCAGTGTTGTCACTTTTTAAAAATTACCAAATTTCGGGGAAGTTGGAATTAATTCGCGGGAAAAAAAGATTATTTCAAAATTCATTTGTATTGGTACTATGATGATTACGTAAAATTTTATATTATATTTGGTCATGTGTTTACCTAACCTTTATTATCCTTACGGGTCGGACAGGGTTTTCTTAACATACTGTATATATATATACAGTAAAATAAATGTTAGATATATATACAGTATGTTAAGAAAACCCTGTCCGACCCATAAGGATAATAAAGGTTAGGTAAATACATGACCAAATATAATATAAAATTTTACGTAATCATCATAGTACCAATACAAATGAATTTTGAAATAATCTTTTTTTCCCGCGAATTAATTCCAACTTCCCCGAAATTTGGTAATTTTTAAAAAGTGACAACACTGGTATTATTATGAGCGAATAGCGATGCGACCACGTGCCGCGTACCCTGCCGCCCGGCCCCCGCGGGCGGCAGGCGAAGGGTGGTTAAAACACATTTATTAAGTTGCCTCTTTTTGCGAAATAATATTTATTTTTTTAGGGGGATTTTTTTTTTAAGTTTAGCCCGGTTTTGTATCCATTAGTAGAATCAGTTATCGATACCTAACAACACCTTCACGGGTCGGACAGGGTTTTCTTAACATACTGTATATATATATATCTAACATTTATTTTCTATCCTATCCTTTTCTTAATGAAATAGAAAAAAGATGCACTGAAATTAAAATTAGTTTAGTTTGTCAACAAGACAATCGATTCCATGTTTTGGCTTCCGCCGAACAATAAAAGTTTAAATGGGTATATTATGTCTGCGATTTACGATACCATAGAGCGATATAGACAGGACTCTTGGCAGGCATTACGAATAATGACCATAAACCATCATAAAAAATACGGGTTCTCCTTGCTTTTTTTCTTTCTTTCTTTTATGGCTTCGCACGGTTTGTGCATTTAGCCAATGTCACGTAATGAATTGTTCATGTCGAAAAAGACGGCGTGATACGTCTTACGAATCGTTACGATGGAGGTTTGAGACAAAGTCATGATGTGGCCACTATGCTGCGATATTTCACTGTTCTTTATGAATTATTTGCTGAATGCACTTTTTGCTACATAAATCACGCGCTTTTATTTAGTAAACAACACTATAAATAATTCTAAAAGTCCGATGAAAAATGAGCGTGACACTCAGCTTGACTTTCCCGCCAAAACCCCGTTCTCCTTGCTGCTGAGCTTGGAGGTTCTTTGAAACCATAGATAATTATAAGAATTTGTATTTTTATAATTGGAACGAAATTCTTAAACGCGGCTTCTAAGAATCAACTAGTAGAAATTTCACGATACTGCAGTGTGTTAGTTTTCAAGGGTACTAAAGCTGATAGTTATGTAGATTTTTATGACTTTTTAGTAATGATAGTTACTCTGAAATCACTTTGTTATTTTTTTTTTTATAATTATAAACTAGCACTTGACCGCAATCCTGCCTGATGGTAAGCAGTGATGCGATCGTTGATGGTAAAGCGTGCTAGTTTATTAAGAGCCTATTCACTCAGAAAAAACTGAGCGAATAGGAAGGAAGGCGGCAGTTGAGCGAGGTGATGCAATGTTAAACCCAACAACACGACCAACGATGCTGCGCTAAAGGGAGATTAATCTGAAGACCCTCCACGACCAAACTGCCAAGACAACAACATTAGGCGCATCGTACCCGGCACACATCGCAACATAACTGCTCAGACCCGTCCTCCGAACGGCTTCACCAGACATCATGCCGGAACACGACAAATCGCTTGGCGGCAAGGCTTTGTCTGGTGGGTGGTAACTTCTGCCGCCGGCCGATGTTATGGCCTACTACTACTATGGTTATGAGTGAATAAAGTTGGTATTTGTTGAACTTTGAATAATACAAATTGGAAACTTAAAAATGCATAGACAGGTTCACCTCTGTCTCTTCTTCTTCAGCCTATAGATGTCCACTGCTGGACAAAGGCCTCCTCCAAGGCTGTCCACAATGACTGGTCTTGTGCTGCCCGCATCCATCGGCTTCCCGCGACCTTCACCAGGTCATCGGTCCACCTTGTTGGGGGCCTCCCTACGCTGCGTCTTCCGGTACATCGGCCCATCGGCCCATCGGCCATCGGTTCTAAGAGCAGTGTGCCCCTCCTAGTGTCACTTCATTTTAACGACTTGAAGAGCTATGTCGGTGACTTTGGTTCTTTTGTGGATCTCCTCATTTCTGATTCGATCACGCAGAGAAACTCCGAGCATAGCTCTTTCCATTGCTCTTTGTGTGACTCTGAGCCTTCGTATGAGGCCCATTGTGAACTTGTGAGCGACTACGTCTCAGTTCCGTAAGTCATCACTGGCAATATATACTAGTCAAAGATTTTTGACTTGAGACCCTCCGGAGATTACTGGCGTGATGTTATGTAATGTCAGTAACAAGTCTCAGAACCCAACGACGCGATAGTGTAATGTTTAAAGATTTCTATAAGTACATATTTTCCTTATTGAGCGGATTTAGTCCTATTTATTTACCTATCGAATAATAATGCTAATTACAGGGAAAATGGTGGACGGCCTCAAGCTTCTATGTCATTACAACGTCGAATAAATAAATAAATAAATACACAGATTGAGCTAGCCCCAAAGTAAGTTCGAGACTTCTGCTAAGGGATACTAACTCAACGATACTATATTTTTGTAATAGATACATATAGATAAATATCCCAGACCCAGGCCAATCAGGAAAATATCGTTTTCCATCATCACCTGGCCGGGGGTCGAACCCGGCCTCTACGTCACAGGCAGACGTGATACTGTATAAAAAAAAACCTTTATAGAACCTTTGAAGCTGAGCAGGTAAAATAGCAAAATTCGAATTTTATTTACTCGGCTCGTAACTGTTTTCGCAAACTCAAATAATTTTTCAAATGCAGCTGGCTGTTTTAAGCATCAAAGCTTTTACACAAAAACAAACGTTTCAGCTTTATTATTAGTGTACATAGATTATAACGCCGAATAAATAAATGTTTGCCCGAAAAAATGTTTTTTTTTTGTATTTATTATGTAAAGCCTTTAAAGTTAAAAATAAAGGTTGTCATCTTTTCGATCATCACTGACATTGCACGTGCCGCGATAAAAAAGCATGAGGAAGTCTATGCCCCAACGGAGACTGGCGCCAAATCGTCTTTAAATTTAGAACATCAGTACCGAGGTATATCATTATAACTATGCTAAACGCAGACCTTGGTCCATTTTGTATTTGAGACAATCGAGACTTCCTGTTTTCAATCTTGTAAACAAATAATAGTTTTCGAATAAAACTTATCCTCGTACCATCCTAGCGCACAGCATCATTCAAGGCTAGACTTTTCCCAAGTTGCGATTGCGTAGCAATGAAATCTATGGATACAACCACGAAACTACTTATAAACATATGTGGTTAGGCTCATAATTAAGTAGTGCGTATTAACATCAACGATTGCATCACAGCTTACCATCAGGCGAGTCGCAGGCCGCAGTCAAGCACCAGTTTATAAAAAAACATACATAGTATCAGGAAAAAAAAGCTCGATCTCTGACTGCCTCTAAAATGTTCCCACCCCAGCTTTCTGCAGCAGATGTGCCGCGTCTCAAACGTTACGACAACCCGAGGGGCCGAGCCCCAAATTGCAACGTAGAATACACACGCTCCCCAATAGGCTACCTACTAAAGCTTGTGTCAACTATCATTACTGCTGACTGATGAAGATACACAGCTAGCACTAAACCAAAACTGAATAAAAGCGCTTACAATGTGGTTTTAGGTAGGAATGTATTCCGAACAGCCACGACATTGTTATTAAAACACCGGATATTTATACGTATAAAGGAACGTTGAACCGTTCTAGCTTCTGAGCCCTTGTAACACACAGGTACGCCCTACGAAATAAAACAATTCATCGAAATATCACCCTTATCATTATTACAATAAGTTAGATAATTCTTCGTATTTTTTGACTGGAATGACCAAGTGTGCTGACGTCCGTTGATTCAACGAATAAAAAAAATGACACCTTGAATAAAGCGGTTGGAGCCGGATCGCATGCGCTCCCATTTCAAATAGTCAATAGCACAAAAGTAGTAACCTGAATTATCTACTAAAATCGCCCTTATTACAACAGTATAAAGGCGCTACTAAACTCTTATGGACTGTGTGATAGATGCGGTGAGCTGAGTCAATGCAAGCCGTGTCGCGCGGTTAAGAGTGATCTAAGCTATGCTGGATTTGTTTGGCAGAGTAATTTATCACAATGGCGGAATAATATACCACGTCAGTACTTACGGTAGACAAGCGGCAGACAGTTAAATATGGGATTAAACTTTTATCTTGAGTTCATATAGGTAATTCGGTCGTAGATCTCAGTAGTTTTTGGTAATTTCGACAAAATTAAAAAATAAGGATCTTTATTTATTTTTTTTATTATCTATAAGCCGGACTAATTGTTTTTTTGATTTTTATACCTTGGATACATCCCTATTGCCGGATTTAGTGCGATGAAAATCCGCGGGAGATTCATCAGGTATAATAATAGCTCAATGCTCTTACCGGCTAAAACGCACTGTCTGTACTGCACTGTGTGTCCTCTGATGTTACCAGAAACCTTGCTTTTGCAATGTGCATTTTGAAGTGAAACTTCTTTACGCACGCTTGACTTGGGGAGTAATCTGGCGAACGCGTGACGTAAGCTTTACGAAAAGTGATCGGGCAAGGCGAACGGAAGTTAAGTGGGGGATATAAGCACAGAGGCGACCGTGGCGCGAGCTTGGTACTACAAGGTCTACAACGAGTTTTTTTTTTAAGTAAAACTTCTTTTCGCACGCTTGACTTGGGGAGTAAGCTGGCGAACGCGTGACGTAAGTGTTACGAAAAGTGATCGGGCAAGGCGAACGGAAGTTAAGTGAGGGATATAAGCATGGGAGGAGGCACGGCTCCCTGTCATTCAGGGTGACGCAGGTACTGTCGGGGCACGGCTGCTTCGGCAAGTACCTGCGTCGCTTAGGCAGAGAGCCCGACGCTCGGTGCCACCACTGCGTCCAATGCGGGGAGGACACGGCGCAGCACACGCTCTCCGAGTGTGTAGCATGGGAGGAGCAGCGCCGTGTCCTCACAAATGAAGTAGGAGGCGACCTGACGCTGCCGGCAGTAGTGCGGAGGATGGTCGGCAGCTCAGAGTCGTGGGACGCGGTGGTGTCCTTCTGCGAGGACGTGATGTCGCAGAAGGAAGCTGCGGAACGGGAGAGGGAGATATCAACTCCCTTCCCGGGCCGCAGAAGACGCACCGGGCGCCGAGGAAGGGCGGATAACGCCCTCTTCCGCCCCCCATGAATGGGTCCAGGGGCGAGGGACATGGGGAAGTCCCCGCCCCCCCTATTGATGGACCCCGAGGCGAAGGCGCGCGCGAGTGTCGGCGCGCGCCTTTGAGGTGATGCACGGGGTAGTTTAACACCCCACTACCCCTTGCAGGAGACGAGGCCCGGACAGACCGGGCCAGCACGAGGGTGTGGGGCCGTGGAAGAATTTAGACTCCCGCGGCCCCACGCGCGCTCGTGATAGAAGACACACCGGGGTGGTTTTAGTCAGTAAAAGTCTGACATACCCCGTCGCCCACCCCAGGGCGGCGGGCATCCTATGAGGATTTCCACCCCGGCAAAAAAAAAAAAAAAAAAAAAAAAAGGGATATAAGCATAGAGGCGCCCGTGGCGCGAGCTTGGTACTACAAGGTCTACTACGGGTTTTTTTTTTTTCAATAAAAATAGAAGATCTATGCAAAAATATTAATTTACCAATAAAACCATGAAATAAATTTACATATTTATAGAAAACTAGCTTTCCGCCCGCGGCTTCGCCCGCGTTAATTTCGGTTTTATCGCGCTTTTTAGATTTCTCTCGGAAATATCAATTTTTTCGGGATAAAAACCCCATTATTTAATCCGGACTTCTAACTTTCCGTCTGCAAAATTTCAAAGCAATCTGTTCAGGAGTTTCGGCGTGAAAGTGGTACAAACAAACTCACTTTCCGATGTATAATATTCGTAAGGATATATTTGGTGTACACATACAAATATTCCAATAATCCCCCTTAGTAACTTGGTGTTTTTTTAGAACCAAAAGTAGCCTATGTTACTCTCCATCTTTTCAACTAACTGTATGCCAAAAATCAGGTCGATTGATTGCTTAGCTACGGCGTGAAGGAAGGACAAACAAACAAACAAACACACTTTCACATTTATAATATTAGTATGGATATTTGGTGTACACATACAAATATTCCAGTAATCTCCCTTGGGAACTTGATGTTTTTTGGGGACCAAAAGTAGCCTATGTTACTCTCCATCTTTTCAACTAACTATATGCCAAAATCAAGTCGATTCGTTACTTTATTAGGTTATATATATGGACGATATTTGGTGTACACATACAAATATTCCAGTAATCTCCCTTGGGAACTTGATGTTTTTTGGGGACCAAAAGTAGCCTATGTTACTCTCCATCTTTTCAACTAACTGTATGCCAAAAATCAGGTCGATTCGTTACTTTATTAAGTTATATATATGGACAATATTTGGTGTACACATACAAATATTCAAGTAATCTCCCTTGGGAACTTGATGTTTTTTGGGGACCAAAAGTAGCCTATGTTACTCTCCATCTTTTCAACTAACTGTATGCCAAAAATCAGGTCGATTGATTGCTTAGCTACGGCGTGAAGGAAGGACAAACAAACAAACAAACACACTTTCACATTTATAATATTAGTATGGATATTTGGTGTACACATACAAATATTCCAATAATCTCCCTTGGGAACTTGATGTTTTTGGGGACCAAAAGTAGCCTATGTTACTCTCCATCTTTTCAACTAACTATATGCCAAAAATCAAGTCGATTCGTTACTTTATTAGGTTATATATATGGACGATATTTGGTGTACACATACAAATTTTCCAGTAATCACCCTTGGGAACTTGATGTTTTTTGGGGACCAAAAGTAGCCTATGTTACTCTCCATCTTTTCAACTAACTGTATGCCAAAAATCAGGTCGATTGATTGCTTAGCTACGGCGTGAAGGAAGGACAAACAAACAAACAAACACACTATCACATTTATAATATTAGTATGGATATTTGGTGTACACATACAAATATTCCAGTAATCTCTCTTGGGAACTTGATGTTTTTTGGGGACCAAAAGTAGCCTATGTTACTCTCCATCTTTTCAACTAACTATATGCCAAAAATCAAGTCGATTCGTTACTTTATTAAGTTATATATATGGACGATATTTGGTGTACACATACAAATATTCCAGTAATCTCCCTTGGGAACTTGATGTTTTTTGGGGACCAAAAGTAGCCTATGTTACTCTCCATCTTTTCAACTAACTGTATGCCAAAAATCAGGTCGATTGATTGCTTAGCTACGGCGTGAAGGAAGGACAAACAAACAAACAAACACACTTTCACATTTATAATATTAGTATGGATATTTGGTGTACACATACAAATATTCCAGTAATCTCCCTTGGGAACTTGATGTTTTTTGGGGACCAAAAGTAGCCTATGTTACTCTCCATCTTTTCAACTAACTATATGCCAAAAATCAAGTCGATTCGTTACTTTATTAAGTTATATATATGGACGATATTTGGTGTACACAAACAAATATTCCAGTAATCTCTCTTGGGAACTTGATGTTTTTTGGGGACCAAAAGTAGCCTATGTTACTCTCCATCTTTTCAACTAACTATATGCCAAAAATCAAGTCGATTCGTTACTTTATTAAGTTATATATATGGACGATATTTGGTGTACACATACAAATATTCCAGTAATCTCCCTTGGGAACTTGATGTTTTTTGGGGACCAAAAGTAGCCTATGTTACTCTCCATCTTTTCAACTAACTATATGCCAAAAATCAAGTCGATTCGTTACTTTATTAAGTTATATATATGGACGATATTTGGTGTACACATACAAATATTCCAGTAATCTCCCTTGGGAACTTGATGTTTTTTGGGGACCAAAAGTAGCCTATGTTACTCTCCATCTTTTCAACTAACTGTATGCCAAAAATCAGGTCGATTGATTGCTTAGCTACGGCGTGAAGGAAGGACAAACAAACAAACAAACAAACACACTTTCACATTTATAATATTAGTATGGATTAATATATGTATATGTGTATACATGTATATGTATATTGTACACACATATATACATACAGATGGAGCGAAAGAAGTTTCACTTCAGTCGTGTGGTCATAAGCACACTCGTTTTTTTTTTTTATATAAATTATAAACTAGCGCTTGACCGCAATCCCGCCTGATGGTAAGCAGTGATGCGATCACTGATGGTAAAGCGCGCTAGTTTATTAAGAGCCTATTCACTCAGAAAAACTGAGCGAATAGGAAGGAAGACGGCAGTTGAGCGAGGTGATGCAATTTTAAACCCAACAACACGATCAACAATGCTGCGCTAAAGGGAGATTGATTTGAAGACCCTCCACGACCAAACTCCCAACACAACAACATTAGGCGCATCGTACCCGGCAGACATCGCAACACAACTGCTCAGACCCGTCCTCCGTACGGCTTCACCAGACATCATGCCGGAACACGACAAATCGCTTGGCGGCAAGACTTTGTCTGGTGTCTGAGAAGCTTATATATAGTATGTATACTATAATATAAAAAGGAAGGTGGTAGTAGCCACCTACCAAATTACCAACTACCGTTAAATCTATTATATTGCCTCTCTGCATTCTTGTTATTCTTTGGCAAACTTGTCATGATTGGTGCGCAGACGTCTTTTATTTCCATTTAGGGCCAAAAGACAAACACTAACTATCTTTTTCTTCACTATTCTTTAGTTACGCTCCATCTCATTCACACTCTACCAATGTAGTGAAATGTACGCAGAATAAAAAATATGCTGTTTGTTAGAATATATCATAACTGTTTAATATTCTATCAATTCAATGGTCCCAACTATGTAGGCAGATTGGTAGTAATTTTTTTCATACGCTTAAGAATTAGACCCATTTTACAATTTTTAAGAATGTCAGGTAGTCATTTTTTGTCAGGATTCGATCCTTCCTAAAGCGGTTTATTTAAAAACTTCTATCTCTCTCTTTCTCGTGTACTTTCCAAAAAGGCATAAAATAATAATAGAGATTGGGTAAGGTCATTCGTCAATTCGGAGGTTAAAGTCCTCTGCGACCTTTCCATTAATTGAAAAAAAGTGTATTATAAAAACGACGAACGCCATGACAGCCATTGAGTTATAATAGGTAGTATGTATGTACTATCGCCAAAGTTGACGCCTGATCAAACCAGAAAAATGTTTGCTTGCATGAGCTGACCACAGGGCGATCCGCCCCTTTTCTATTTGACCAATCACAGAGAAAGGTCCATTTTTTACTAGTTGGCCACCTTTTGTATACCCAATTTTATGCCTTGGGAGGTTAAGTCAGTTGTTTATAATTTTGTTACTTCAGTTGCAACTTGCGAGTCTTACACAAACAACGTTTTTTTTTTATTTTGAGTGAGAAAGTAAGTCGTAGTTAGTATGAGTCAATACAGAAATTTGTCAGTTGTGGAACGGAGTAGTATAATTAATCTAAGGGATTCTGGCTTAAATATATCTGAAATATCGAGAGAATTGAATATGTCGGTGAGTATTATTTATTATTAATTATTTCACTTAAAAAATATTTATTATTAACTATGCACTTCACAAGTTTTAGAAAGGGTCTCAAAACATTCCCTAGCTGCGTGAATAAGACAACAAAGCTTTTATGAACGGTCCATTTGTCCTTGTAAAAGTAAATTAATGGTTAATATACAGTATGTTAAGAAAACCCTGTCCGACCCATAAGGATAATAAAGGTTAGGTAAACACATGACCAAATATAATATAAAATTTTACGTATTCATCATAGTACCAATACAAATGAATTTTGAAATAATCTTTTTTTCCTGCGAATTAATTCCAATTTCCCCGAAATTTGGTAATTTTTAAAAAGTGACAACACCGGTATTATTATGAGCGAATAGCGATGGAACCACGTGCCGCGTGCCCTGCCGCCCGCCGCCCGCGGAACGGTGCTTAACGCACATTTATTAAGTTCTCTCTTTTTTGCGAAATAATATTAATTTTTTTAGGGGATTTTTTTTTAAGTTTAGCCCGGTTTTGTATGCATTAGTTGAATCAGTTATCGATACCTAACAACACCTTCACGGGTCGGACAGGGTTTTCTTAACACACTGTATTTATATCCAGTAATTATGAAATGAACTACGTATAATTTTTTCAGTTTGTGTTAACTTTTTGTATGAATACTCTTAGATTAGATTCCTCAAACATCGAGCTATAAAATGTTTTTTTTTTTTCATTTCAGCGAAATACGGTGAAATTATGGCTTCACCGATTTGATAGCGAGGGGAATATAGAAACGATGCCACGTGTGCCGCGACCGAGAATACTCACACAGGAACGTGTGCAGCGTATGGTCTCGGTATATGAGCAGCATCCTTTCACTTCAACGCGCGTATTTGCACAGGAGTACGACTGCACAGCCCAGACAATCAGGAATGGTCTGCGGAGGGCCGGTATAAGGAATAGGAAACCAGCGAAAAAAATTATCCTAAGTGAAGCTCATAAAGCAGCTCGTGTCCGCTTCGCTAGAGATTACAGGGACTTTGATTTTTCACACGTCATATTTACTGACGAGAAAAGTTTTAAGTCAAGTCAGATTGGCCGACGACATTTATGGCGTGTAAACAATACTAGATACGAACCTCGGAATGTCCTACCCAACAATGAGTCTGGGCGGGTGGTCGTTAACATGTGGGCTTGGATGAGTGCAGCAGGCCCCGGGGAATTAGTTTATATCCCCGGAAGAGCCACAGGGGCAACCTACTTGGAGCTGTTGCAAGACACAATGTTGCCTACTGTGAGAGTGGTTTATCCAGCGGCAGAACATCCTGAAATAACTTTTATTCAGGATAACTGCCCGATACACCGGGCTCGCATGGTGCAGCAGTGGATTGACCAACAGCCCAATCCTCGAACAGTGCCCTGGCCTTCGCGTTCTCCGGATTTGAATCCCATTGAAAATTTATGGGCTATAATGGTTCAACGATGGGATTCAAGATCTGAGAGAACAAAAGATGCGTTAGTTGCACATGTCGACGAAGTGTGGGAATCGCTCCGAGGCTCGGATCTTTGCGAGTCCTTAGTAAGATCAATGCAGAACAGATGCGATGCTATTATAGATGCAGGCGGAGCTTTAACAAAATATTAACCGTAATATTTTGTTAAAGCGTAATTGTCGCGTTTTTGTAACTTCAACGATTAATATTTATATTCCTCTATCGCTGGTTTCCTATACCTATCCCGCACCTTAGACATATTATGTAATTACAAAGAAAATATTTTAATCTTGTATTAATCCTTCGTATCGTTTTCTACTTATATTGAAATAATATGATTAGTTTTACTTGAATTTAATATCCCAACTTGAAATTTTAATATATTTTTTTTTTGAATAAGAGTTGAGTTTGTAAGTTGTAGTATTAAGTATTTAAAAAGTATTTTTTGGAATGTGTAGTATAATAATTTTAATTATCCTTATTAATGACTTCAAAACTATGTCTTAGCTATAGATCGATATTATATCTATTAAAATTGTAATTTATTTTGCTTTGTGTCACGAATGTTTTTTTTTTCATTATCTAAATTGTATTTATTGTATTGTCAGTAAGTTGTCTTTAAGAGATTGGTTTCGTTTTAAACTATATTTAATCTATACTTATTTTTTTCTTATATTTTATAATAAATAATTCGGAATAACGTTAAAACACTTATTTTCTTAAACCTATAGGCAATCACTTAAAAATTTCAAAATAATCACTTGATATACACTGACTTCAGCGTATACTAAGTATCTGCTAATAATTTGATTTTGACACGACATACTAAGCCACTGACGATTTGTACTAACTATAATTTCTATATTATATATTGATGATGATGTCAAACAAGTAACACAACTATTCCTTTCTGTGGTATTATACCAAATTGCAAGAAACTCTTTTATCGAAACAATACTCAGACAACATCTGTTGTTAAAACAATCATAAAAATTAGAGATCGCAAAAAATATGCAGTTAAAATTTTGCGTTACCTGGTAACTTTAGTATGGTTTATTATTGTAATATAAAAAATAAGCCATCTGTTCGGCCACTATCCATGAGAAAAAATATTTGTTAACAAGAATTTAGCGACAAAATGGGACCTGAGTAGAATTGCCTGTCATCCAACTAATACTGATTGATAATTATATTAATATTATTTATGAATTTATTAGTATATTCTTTCTTTCTTTATACATTAACATAATATCTTACTATAGCAACCTAATTAATGTTAAAATGACATTCATCCCATTTAATTCTATCATTAAATACTATATATATATATATCATTTAAAACTTGCCTAATTGTAAACTAAGATAGTTAAGAGATTTTTTCTACCTATAGCTACAACATCTGGCCAATTTTGAAAGAAAACAAAGTGCGCACTTTATGTTTTGTTCCCAACTGACACCGTTATGATAACAAAGGTTTCAAACTACAATGTGATCCGCCTTCGGTGTATTTGAGTACTGTTTAGACTTATTATGTTGTGTTTAGTTTTTAGCAAGAGTTAAAGTGAGCGAGAACTGTACCCGATATAAACTAATAAATCTGTGATAATTATATACAAGTCAAACATTTTGGCGGCTTGTTCTTTGACCATGGTAAGTAAGAGTTTGTTTATATAAGCATATTTTCAATTTGAAAGACCGAGTCCCGAATTGTGTTTCTAGTCACGGTGCGGATAACACCATGTGCACTAGAGGCAAGATATTAGAAGCTCTGCGGTGAGTTAAATAATTTGTTTGATTTTTTTTTTTTTTTTTTTTTGTATAATCATTAGTGTGTATGCAATATTTGTTACAACATTGTGTGCCAAATAAAAAATATTTTTTATATCTCAGTATAAGTAGTATGTGTATTTTACAGAGCAATTTTCACTTGCTGCAAACGCAGCCCGGAGGAGGCAGCGGAAGCAGATGACGACTGGTATGTTATAATGTTGATAATCTAATCTAATATATAAAATTCTCGTGTCACGATGTTCGACTTTAAACTCCTCCGAAACGGCTCGACCGATTTTGATGAAATTTTTTGTGCTTAACCGGTATCTATGAGAATCGGCCAACATCTATTTTTCATCCCCAGCTAGTTATTTTATTATAAAAGAATATAATTATGAACTTTACGTTTTCTCTTATTGCATAGACGTTATTATAACTCGTCTAGTTCATAGTTTTAAAACTGTCATCTTTCAGGCTGCAGTACCAACAGCACCACTAAAATTAAATTTATCTTACTTTAGTTTTTAGTATTAAAAAAGCTATAGTAAGATAAACTTAATATTATGATAAAAATTCTTTTTTGTGTTTCTATGCAATTCTAAAGCTGCATTATTTTTTCATAGGTCGCTGCCGTCGTCCGACCCAACTAATGGGTCGATAATGTCCAGCTCAGCAAGCGACCTGGAACCTCAAGAGGGTGCGCGGGCCCCGCCGCCCACACTACGGCGGCAAAAAAAACGCTATTGTAGTGCGCGGCGCCGGCTTCGGTGTCAATGTGGTATGTGCGACGCACACCACACTTTAAATTATTATATAAATATAAGTTAAGAGAATAAATAGGATATTTACTTACCATTTTTTATTTTATTCGTTTGAAGCACATGCTTCACACTCATCCGGGGGAAAGTGGTCATAAATGGCCATTGGGCATACCGCACAAAAAAAAAAAGTTTTCCGCACTTATTACTGCTAATATATTATTGTTTAAACTAAAATCTACTATAAAATGTTCTGGCAAATAATTAGGCACTGGATAGTGGCACCCAGGACAAAGTTCGCGTTTAATGAAATGGGTTTCACCCCATGGCCATATTTGTCCGTTTTCGAACGATTGAACAAAGTCATCTATACTTAAAAATCTGTCTACGTCCATAAAAATGTCATCCATTATACAAAACTTAAACTAGATCACTTAATCTAAAAGCACTACCTAATGAAATATAAACTACGACACTTAATAGATCACTAAATCTAGGAGCACTATCTACTGAAAACACTAAAACTAGACAAAGAACATTAAGAGAAGTAACTATGACCTTTCAGAGCAAAACCTTACGGAATACTAACAATATTGACCAAAAATTTTAAATATTTCTGTTAAAAAGTTGTTCTTCTGTTCAAGGGTCAATAATATACAAAATTTATTAGTTACACTTCAAGTGATTAGGAAACCACTTTTCAGCATCTTAAGAACCTTCTCGAAACAATTAAATCTGATAAGTTCGAACTCTAAAATTAATTTGTTATGTGTGAACGAATATACGATAACTTTTTATAAAGGAACGTAAAGTAGTTGTTGAAAAAGTTTGCCTTAGAATGGGCCACGCTATTCAATTACAATTCCAGAATATTATTTCATAATATTAGGCGTGCCATACACAATTTACACATTATAATTTATTTAAATTATTTATTGAATTTTAACTACAAAAGGTGACATAATACCTACCATTGATATTCTTTACCAGGAAGTGAGTGAGTTGCGTAAGTAGAAAAGAATATACTAATAAATTAATAAATAATATTAATATAATTATCAATCAGTATTAGTTGGATGACAGGCAAATCTACTCAGGTCCCATTTTGTCGCTAAATTCTTGTTAACGAATATTTTTTCTCATGGATATTGGCCGAACAGATGTCTTATAGTAGTAAAATCTTTTTGTTTGTAGACAAATGGTCGCTTTTTTTCATTTCTGTTGAGCAATGAAACGTGATTGGTCAACTTTAAAAAAAGGGGCGGGATCACTTCTCACTCAGTAGAACGGACATGCAAGGGAAAATCGCCTCTGCTGTGTTCAGGCGTCAACTTTGGTGATTGTACATTATAACTCAATGATGACAGCTGAGAGACTGTACAGAATATTCCCTGGACCATTGTCTATTGGTTTAAAATATGTATTACTAATACCGATTAAAAGTTATATTGGAGGTGGCCTTGAACTTCAATGCGTTGTATGACATTCAGAGGCACTGACAGGATCTAATACTGCCTAGCAACAACCGTTTATTGTTTTATAATAGCTTTAGTAATTAAGTATTTGTTAGCAGCTGCTCTATACCTATAATATCTCAGGTTTAGTTGCCTTCAAGCCTATATAGAGTGTCAACGGCAACGATTTGACCTAGAAAGAATACCTAATCAATACTTGGACCGATCTGTGCCTGCTACGTAAAATATAGCAAAATTGTCTCTGGCAGATTTTATAATTTTATTAGACTGTTATTATCGAAATCCAAAATTAATTTTGCAGTTGATCTAAGGTTTAGGTATTTAATTTATTTATATCTCATATCTATCATGATATAAGACTTTTAAAGACAAAAAATGTACAATTTCATTACCTACTTTATTTTTTTATAAATAACACAAAGGCAATATCTAAATGTACTTATTATATCCGTGTTCCCTAAGGATACCTAAATCCTCGCGGCGCCATATTTTGTCAAATTCCAAGATGACCATTCATTTAATGGTTTACAAAAACGTCAAAATAGAGCCGCCAACACGGGCATTGGACTAAAATTGTTACAAGTTTATACATAGTTACCTAACATAACACGTGCGACCCATTACACGCGTTGAACATAAGCGATGAATCAGTAAATAGTCTACACGAACAACATTTAGCCAGTCTGCAATTTAGCTAACAGAACGCTTTCTTTAACTTAACCGGTTGAAACCAGCCATTCAATTTTGAACTTGACCCATTAGCAAATTAGGTCGATATTATTTTGGATTTCACACTAATTGTCATAGGTATTGATTTATGAATTCTATAGTGGTAGGTCTCCTTCCTTTCAGCAGTTTATATTTAGAACACGGAATAAGAACATACATGTATTGCTAAAAATATGATTTTCCTGCATTTTTACAGAGCTGCGGAATACGTAGATAAGTACTATGCTATGGAAGTTACCGATGCATACTCATTTATTTATTGTACATACTTATTTCATTCCAACAATAGGTCGCGTCTAAAACATCAATTAAAATGTGATTATGGTAATTAAGAGTTTTATTTGCCATGCGATAACACGATGAAACTTTGTTATGTCGATGGCTCGTTTGAATCTGTCATCAATGGTTAAACCTAACCTAAAAATGCATTCCGGATGCCATTGCCAACCGTGCAACGTAAGCAAACCAAACCTATTGTTAGCTTTTATTTATTCACTGTTACTGACCTATTCGTTTCGATCCACGATCGTCTCTGTCCTGTAGTCTGGTTTGGAAATTGCAAGTCTGAAAGAGCACTAAAACTTGTAAGAACCGAGAATCCTTATAAATGGCTTCGTTGTATGCACGCTGTAAAACCAATGTTATGTAACGTTGCACATATTCTACACTTTTATTTAATATAGAGGAATCCGAATAACTAGCAACACTAATTAAAAAACTGATAGACTGGGTTTAATTATCATTCATCCTACATTTAGTTTTTATTAGCTAAAATTATTGCATAGCCAAAGAGATGGGTTACTGTATCCTTGAACTTAGGTACTTCGTGGAATTATGTAGAAAATGACAATCTAACCATATCAAATGTATTATTGAATGAATCGGCGAGACTGCTCTTTTCTTGATCACCTGCATAGTTACTACTATTTTGTAGCGTTGTCATGGTTCCATTGACGTGGTGCGGTCTGCAGGTCAATCACAGCAGAGTTTTTAATGTAATTCAAATTCACCTACTTCCAACTTCAATGGATGTTTATCTAATATCAGTCATTACATTACCTCGTGATCGCTACTTTACGTAACAGTTGTAAAATGACGTCATTAATTTGTCGTAGTGTCACTAGGTACTACGTCATTGAATGTGTGGAGTATAGTAGCGGGCTAATCACTTTTATCGTGAACAATTTAGAACAATATCCCCGACTGTCCCCTCAGCTTTATTTCGCTATGTATGTAAGAGGATATTAGAAATTTAATATTACTTTTTCTGATCATATTCATTTGTTTTCCTTATTTGAATTTTATACAAGAGCCCAAATGAAGTTAACAACTATTAGTGGCTTCAATACTTTGAATGAATGGGGAGGAGACTTCTAAATATGAAATGAATTAATTAATTTTTGTGAATGCATCAATTCTCTGCATTAAGTTTATTTTATCTTTAGGCTTTTGTTCTAAATATACTAAAATGTCTAGTAGGTTGTTAAACAATAAAAGGCAAGGGTTTTTTATTTAACATTTATTTACTAGAATAACTCGAGCATGAGTTTTTCACACCAAAAAACTCACACCGAGCAAAAATGTTGGTTGACAGGTCCGTTGTTCCCGTGAACCTGCTCTATGTAACACAATGTTACATACTGATGTTATACAATATGTGAATAAACTACATTGCATAGCACTTTTTAAAAGTGAACTAAAATTAAATTCCTACTGGGTCACCCATGCACACTCATAGCACATATACATACTGCATAATAAGTGTTACATAACAGCTATCAATCACATGATTTTGGATTACACAGCTCTTCAACATGATTTTTACAGCTTTCCGCATAGATCACTTCCCTAGGTACATGGTCTCACTCCCAATGCCACACAAGTATTGATTAAAATAATTAGTAATTACCACATTATCAACAGTGAAAATCTATTATTCTCACATTCACAAAATGAAGTCCAGTTAATTTTATCATAGATGTACATTTACAACCTTGGCCTCAAACATTGAGAGAAAAGAGTTGGTTACATAATATACATTGGCTGAATGAGTGATGATCACAGGCAAAATATATTTAGAAAAAATCAAAAAGATCTACATGAACGTCATTATGTAACTTTTCAGCGAGGTGTAGCCAAGCATTATGTAATCATTTAATAAAACAAAATAGATGTTGGAATTGTTGTATAACACTTTTATTTTAACTAAAATAAGTTACTAGGTTTAATTCCGCGTCTAATAATACATGATGTAAGGGAGTGGCTATCAGCGTTAATCGGGAATCACAATTAATTATTGTAATGAAGATTCTTACTATAGATTTAGAGAAGCTTCTTGATCTCATCATACAATACAAGCACGAAGGCGCCACCGGTTCCTCTGAGGACGTTGGAGAAGGCTCCCTTGAAGAAGGCGCCGCCGCCCTCTGTCTTGGCGATGGTGGCCCAGCAGTGGATGGTGCTCTTGTACAGGATGTCAGCCTTGGCGCGGCCAGACTGCATCATCATACGCCTACGGACCGTGTCGAAGGGATACGAGATGATACCCGCAACGGTGGTGACAGTCTGCGCGATGGCCCAGCTGATGACGATTGGTGTGTTCTTGGGATCGGGCAGCATGCCACGAGCTGTGTCGTAGAATCCGAAGTACGCAGCACGGTAGATGATGATACCCTGTACGGATACTCCGAAGCCTCTGTAGAGACCGCCAATACCGTCGGACTTGAAGATTTTGCCAATGCAGTCGAACAGACCTTTGTACTCACGGGCATCACCTTTGCCTACATCGGCGGCTAGACGGGTACGGGCGAAGTCGAGTGGGTACACAAAGCACAGGGAGGTAGCGCCGGCGGCACCACCGGACGCCAGGTTACCCGCGAAGTAGCGCCAGAACTGAGTTTTCTTGTCTACGCCTCCGAGGAAGACCTGCTTGTACTTGTCCTTGAAGGCGAAGTTCAGCGCCTGGGTGGGGAAGTACCTGATGACGTTAGCCAAGTTACCACGCCAGAAGGACAGGACACCCTGCTCCTTGGGAATGCGGACGAAGGCATCGATGATACCCTTGTAGCGTTGGTCAGCGGCGATCTGCTTGCTGACATGCTGGACCTGGAGCAGCAGCTTGACGCGCTCGATGGGCGCGACAGCGGTCTTGGAGACTGCGGCAGAGACACCGCCAGCGATGAAATCTTTCGCGAACGCGACCGGATCAGCGAGGTTGGACATTTTGTTCGATAAGGTGGGTGCTCACTTGGTAATTACCTCGCGGGTCGAGGTGGAATCTACACACACGGAATGGAATAAATCACGAAACACGAACCCCTGAATTTAAAATCAGGAGATTTAGAGTAATTTCGTGATCTCGGGAGCACAGGGGGTAGGTGTGTGCCTTTTTTGAAATTCGATCGATCACGTTCTCACAGTTCTGCCCGGAGGAGCGACGTAAAAGAAGGAAGGAAGGGGCAGATGTTGCCAACCGCACGGAAAAGCACCACGAGGTCAGGGTGGTCAGTACGATTTATCAAATTTCCACTATTATCTAAAAATAAATCGGTGGTTGTTTAATGTTACGCTTGCAATTATTACAATATAATCAGCCAAAAAATCATTTTACGAAGATAAATTACAAATGCATTAGTAACAAAATCATTAAGGGATATTATTCGGGACTTTATTGTACAAGTAACTATGTTAAAATATGAAATAATCAAAAACCTACCACGAATAATATTTTTGAATGAATTAGATCTTCACATTAAACTAAGAAGGTATTTTAAACATTTTAATAGATAACATTCTTACCCTTATTTTCTAAGTAATTACGATATTAGGGTAAACCGTCGAGGTGTGGAAACACTTTACTGACGTGCACAAAAAGCGTTCAGTTACTACTATGAATCGAATGGCAGCCGTTACATTTTATACCATTTTAGACAATTATGAGTTATTTTTTTCTACTTAAGCTACTAATTCAAAGAAATTTTAAACATTTGTATTATATAACTACCGGTTCTTAATTTACAAATCACTTAAACTTTGTTAAATAAAAATAAAAAAATATTACAAAAACAAAACGTAATCAGGCTTACCAACCTCATTATTCAATGACATTGAACTGTTGAAAAAACTCTACATTATCTGTGCTGAGTAAGTAGAAATGTGCATTATTGCATTCCTGAAGTTAAGTTTTTGTTTATTTAATAATATTCGGGTCTTATTGTCGACAGCGCCATGCAGATGAGTCGCATAGGCTCTCCTTCGGTCGGAATGGATGACGACACTGGTGCTGGCCACGCTCTGAGCGACTTTCTTCTCCAACTTGAGAACTACAATCCGTCAATACCTGACTCAGTGGTTGCACATTACCTGAATATGTCTGGTTTCGAATCCCAGGATCCTAGGTAAGTGTTTATATCCTTTTCCTAATAATCAGAAAGTTCATAAATAATTAAATATCACAATTTTGTACCTTACATATTTTTTCTTTCAAAACCTGTCATCACTTTTTTTGTCAATGTTGGATTTGCATACAAAGAATAACATCCATAACTTCCTATGGGTTTGAAGAGCAGGATAAGTTGTGACTTTATTTAAGATAACACTATTTATACATTAATTTATTATGAATACACAGTTTGACAGTGTCATGGTAATAGATAAACAATCTAAGCATTTTTTTTACTTTTTTCAAAAAAAGTTGACACTAGTAATTACAATAAAACTTCATGTTCCTCCTATGGCCTGTATTGTAGTCAGTTTACAATATTTGTATATTCTTCCAACAGTTATGAAATTAATTGTTATAACAGTCATTTCAAATTATGTTTTGACATGAATAATATGAATTACTATTGTTTATGTAGCTCCAAATGAAAGAGAAAATTTATAGTAATCATCCATTTGAATGAATTTTTTGCCATGTTTTCATCAGCCTTCAAAAACTCCGGATAACCTACATATTTTAGTCCCATGCATATGGGCGTACCCATGGTGGGGCAGATGCCCCAGACTACAGACTCTTTTACGAGTGGAAAAACGGGCGTGTGTGGGGCTCGCCCAGCCGGAGCCGGGAATACCCACTAAAATCACTCTGTTCCCCTCAAACCCTGCGTTGAGAGTGACATGGGATCGGCTCGGAGGCCTAACTCCGTGCCACTCTCAGGGCTTACCCCTAGGGAGGATTACCCGGGTACCGGAGTAATCCTCAGACATGGTGACCAGTGCAATGTGCGTGCGGGAGCTACCCACACACGCTGGTCACACTCGGGGGCAAAGGAGACGGGGATTCGTCCCCCGCGTTCTTCGCCCCGCCCGTCTGCGCCGACATGGTGACCAGTGCAATGCGCGTGCGGGAGCTATCCACACACGCTAGTCATACTCGGGGGTAAAGGAGACGGGGATTCGTCCCCCGCGTTCTTCGCCCCGCCCGTCTGCGCCGGAGGGGAGCGACAAGAGCATCCTCTTCCCGCTCCCTCTCCGCTGCCTCCTTCCGCAAGAGGATGATCTTGCAGCAGCCGCCCATGCACTCTCGCTTTCAACCATGGCTCGCACCTGGTTGCCAGAGAGAGGCGTCCGCCTCCAAGCGCCGCCGTCATTTCGCCATGCCGGGCACTCCACCAGGGTGTGTCTCTTAATAAACCTACATAGACACCCACACTGAATAGTCTACTTGAAAGACTAAGGGTGGAAACCAAACCCTTAACATAAAATCCTACAGAAACTAACATATGACTTGTAACATTTCAGATTGATCCGTCTCATAGCATTGGCATCACAGAAATTCCTGTCCGACATTGCCAACGATGCGCTCCAACACTGCAAGATGCGGACCTCGAGCCAGATAACGCAGTCCTCCAAAAACCAGAAGGGACCAAAAGAAAAGAAGTATGTAATGACTATGGAGGACTTAGCTCCGGCATTGCAGGAGTACGGAATTGTTGCAAAGAAGCCACACTACTTCGTTTGATACCGTCACAAATGTAGACACTGTTCTTCGAAGCGGCGGCTTGGATGACAAGAGGTCTCGTCTGCTAACAAATTTTATGGAGTTTTACCTTCTCTGTTTGCAACATAATAGATTAATTTTTAGTGAGTATATTGACGTAAGCACATACATTGGCGCCGATTCTATTATAAACTAAACTAATTTTAAGTTAAATGCCTCTTTTTCTTTATATTTCGTTTAGAAAACTATAGAAGATAACATTTTCGTTTAATCCTGTCAAATTAAGATAATCCATCCATAGACAGTCTAGACGCGATTATAAACATGGCGACTAAAAATACGCCAGTTTACGTCAGGAGCGCACTAATTTGAAAGGGCTAAACTGACATTTTATCTTCTGTCCTTTTCTTAATGAAATATAAAGAAATATTTTAGTTCGAGTTAACTGTGCACCTCACTCTGTGACGTCATTCGGATGGTACGAATTATGTTAAAAAAATATAAATTACAATTTTTTTGACGTGACAACGTCTTATAAATTAGTTTGCCGGGTGACACTTCAAGAAACTGCGTTACGCTCCGCTCACGTTATGCGCTCACAATGAGAGCGAGTGAGAGGCACGCGTCCCATCCACTCGGGCATGGTTAGCCCGCCTAAGAGCGAGAGAGATAGACATAAAAAGTGAAAGGCACTTTCTTTGTATAAATTAATGTTTTAAATATAATTCTTTGTATAAATAAATGTTTTAAATTGTTACTATTATTTCATCCTTGTTCCTACTATACGAATGAATATTCATATTAAAATTATTTTACCACTCAAAGTCGTTGTCACGTAAAACTTTCGCCCGTATACCGACTTTACAGGCAACCAATTTTTTTTTGTTTTTAAATGGTCGTTTTGATGATAAAGCGTCATAAAACTTGATCATTTACTCATGGCGTTTTGAAATTAAATTGATACTTATGGACTGAAATATAATGTTGGTGCAACCAACAGGCTTCACTAATGCGTCGATAATGTAAAAAACAAAACTTAACAAAGCAAAAACTCCCCAGAAACTGTAATAACACCAGGGGATTTAAACTGTATTTAGACAATTGTAACAAAGACTCTATCGCTACTCAGCGCTTGAAAGCGGGAGAAGGGTCGCCATTCCAGCGAGGTGCACAGTTAATCGCGCGAGTTATAATTTGGTTTGTAAAAAGGGAATCTGGGCCATTGCTATGTCTTTACAGGAGTTTGTTACAGCTCAAACTGTATAATTTTTAAATAGTAACAAATTCTGTAAATGAATGGTGTGTTAATGCTAGAGCATTTAATAGCCTAATTAGTGTTAACTAACTTTTAATTACGTTCAGAATGTTAGGGAGCGTTCAAGTATAATGCACACAATTTTTGAAGATTTTTGATCGCCCTTCCACCCAGGCAACGCACCGTAACGCTTTTCTGTACCCCCCCCCCCCCTTTTCTAAACGTTACGTAACAGTTAAGTGATCTATTTTATCCTAAAGTCTTAAAAAGGTATGTAAGATTTTTTACACTTGGTATAGTTTTAATTTACTAAATAATATTGTTTTAGAAACATTGTTACGTTTTAGAAGCATCGTAACGTTTTTTGAGACACCCCCCTTATACTTGAAGGCTCCCTTAGAACATCTTACTAACGTGGATCTACACAGTCCACAATATCTTTTTAATTGTTTTTTAATTACGGCATTCTACCTGTTTAATCGTTACTGTAAGATAATAAGTAATAAGATTGTAAACTTGACGGTTTGTAAACATTGAAATACATAAGAAATTTATAAAGAATCATAGTCTCCTATGCAATGCTATTAAGATTTTGCAAATTTTGAATATTTTTCTCGGTGGTAGGCCATAGGCCCCGGCAGAAGTTACCACCCACCAGACAAAGCCTTACCGCCAAGCGATTTGTCGTGTTCTGGCATGATGTCTGGTGAAGCCGTACGGAGGACGGGTCTGAGCAGTTGTGTTGCGATGAGTGCCGGGTACAATGCGCCTAATGTTGTTGTGTTGGGAGTTTGGCCGTGGAGGGTCTTCAGATCAATCTCCCTTTGGCGCATTATCGTTGGTCGTGTTGTTGGGTTTAACATCGCATCACCTCGCTCAACTGCCGTCTTCCTTCCTATTCGCTCAGTTTTACTGAGTGAGTAGGATCTTAATAAACTAGCGCGCTTTACCAACAACGATCGCATCACTGCTTACCATCAGGCGGGATTGCGGTCAAGCGCTAGTTTATAATTATTAAAAAAAAAATAAGGTGAATATGGCAAAATAATATTCTTTTTCTAAGAAAAATTACATTAAGCATAATGCAACATAGGAAGATAGAAAAATGAGGAATAACTTTTAAACCTAAAATTTTAACACCGTATGTACAGACGACAGAAAATCAAGCTAGTACAATCTGTCAGATTTCTTCATTAGATTTTCAACTTTATCTCAAAAGTATTAAGGCTCAAGGTTGATTGGAAATTTTGGGCAGTTTTGGGTAGCTTGACCTGCTGTCGTCCGTACATGGAGTAATTTTAAAACACATTTAATTTTGGGACAAATTACAAACTTTTTACCACTGCTTGGTGGTACATTTGTAAAACATTAAATAAACAAATGAAATTAAATCATTCTCAATATTACACAAGATTTTTCTTTGAATGCCTAATCAGTTACAGTAAGTGTACACGCATCTTTGGCAGAATGAACGCAATATTATGTTAGATAGTGTACAAGTTACATCCGGAGTCGTTTATTATACGGACCTTGTAGAAACTAGAACCAATTTCCGTGCGTTCAGGCGCTTTTGCCCTACCTATTATTGGAATCAATTGTAACAGCACATACCTACTTAGGACCCATTAACTTAATCAAATTTTATTCCGTGGTGCTTGGCAATCTGGGCTTCTCCCCGTTGCAATAATGTCCCTTTGTGCCGATTGGCCTAGTTCTGTCTCCTGCTTGTTATGGATGGAAGTGGGAAAAATATCTTTTTTCTTACTCCTCCGCTATTCTTTTCTGATTAATGTCGTTGCGGGACCCAAGACAGTTGAATCGTTTCTTCGGGACTCGTCGAGCTTCATTACTCGGCGTTTTTCTGGCGGTCGCCACTGTTGATTCTGGCTTTCAGGAGTTGCAGTGGGTGGGAAAATGTGTGGCGGGTTTTGTCCCAAAAAAAGAAAGTAAGTGTATACGCGGCTCGAAAATAATTACTTGTCTATGGACACATTTTTTTTAATTCCCGCTCAACTTTAAAGGCCGTTATACCTGGTCAGCATCACATTTGCATAACAAACTATTAATATCAATTGGAATCATTGCTGAAACATTGCTCCATGTTTTCGAAAAATGTGTCTGCTCAACAGCGTAAGTAACGCAATGATTGTTGTTGAACTGTCAAAATAACACCCCCAATGGGTTTTTATACTGATAGTTTTATGGAATTACTTTGCTGTAGGCCTAGTATGAGTTTTCAATACGAAACTCATTCGATCGTATCGAGCGCGTTTGGCGCTCTCATTGGTTGAGAGTTCTTACGACCTTGAAGCGGGCCTTTTTTTTTTTTTTTTTTGATATGGCATCTCGTAGTTGACCTTGAGAGGTCGTGACTACTTAACCGGACTATCCTGTGGCTGCCTTAAGTGAATTTAAAGCCTCCAGCCAGGGCTACTAAAAGCTAAGCGACTACACGCTAAGGGCACCCCCTATCGGGTACGGACCTCGGCTTAGGGTGTAGCTGGAGAAAACAGCAAGGGACGGCTGGATCGAATTATTTTATTTTTATTTCGGTTTGATGACCACGGCGTTTCCTAGTACTAGCTCTGAGAAGAAACGGCCGAAACAAACTCAGAGGTCATAGTCGGGAGTTTATATTTACTGGCTCAGCTGCGGCGCGGGCTGGCCTTCATCGGACAAGGGACGGGGAGGGCGATTACTACGTTGAACGCGTCGCGATGGACCTCGGCGGCGAGGTCGGTAGGTCGGTCTGTTCTTTGTAAGAGTGCTGGTGGCCCTATTGGCCTCTTGGAGGAGGGTAATGGGGTCATCTGGGTCGGTGAGAGCATGCCTTGGGCGGCGAAGCTTGGAGATGGTGGAGGGGGTGCAATTAGCAGCCGCTACTATCAGGGGATTGCGGTGCTTGGAGGCAGTGTCAAAGAAGCGTTTGGAAAGACGCTTCATGAACTGCTGAATGGTGGGGATTTTGAGATCTAGGTGGAGGATCTCGTTACGGACGAACCAAGGGGCGTTTGTGGCTTTACGCAAGAAACGGTTTTGGACCACTTGCATCCTATGGATATGACGCGGCTTGGTGTGTGCGAAGACAGGACAAGCGTATGTCATAATCGGGCGTATGCACGCTGTGTACAAGCGCATTTTGCACTTGAGCGACAGTTTGCTGCGCGGGTTGAGGACGGGGTGGAGTCGACCCAGAACGTAGGCGGCACGTGAGCGGACCGCCTTAATGTGAAGCGGGCCAATCGCCGAGTCAAACGCGCTCGATATCGGCGAACGAGTTTCGTATTGAAAACTCATACTAGGCCTACTGTTATACGGACGACAGCAGTAGGCCTAGTAAGAGTTTTCATTACGAAACTCGATCGTTAATATCGAGCGGGTTTGACTCCGCGATTGGCCCGCTTCAAGGTCGTAAGAACTCTCAACCAATGAGATCGCCAAACGCGCTCGATATGTACGATCGTGTTTCGTATTGAAAACTCATACTAGGCCTACAGGTCAACCTACTCGAAACTGTCAAAAGTTCCCAATCAACCGTTAGCGTAAATGCTTTATTGATAAAGTTGAAAATCTACAAGAAAAGCACACCAAGCTACTACTGACAGCTGTCAATTATTTTATTAAATTTTCTAACATAGACGGACATCAAAAAAAAAAATCAAATCAAAAAAAATCAAAATCAAATTTATTAGAGCTTCAAATTATTTGACATTAGTTGTTGATTGGAGCCTCCTGGTAAGCAAATAATGCCTGTGTTAGGAGACTCCGCTCTTCCACAGCAGTATACAACTTTTTTAAAACCTTATGTACATATAATTAACATGCAAGTATATGTGCGTGTGAGGGTGTGTGTGCGTGTGTGTGTGTGTGCGTGTGCGTGTGCGTGCGTGCGTGCGTGTGTGTATGTGTGTGTGTGTGTGAGTGCGTCCGTGCGTGCTTGTATCATTTTGTGTGGTTCAATAGTTCCTCAGTGTCTGTGTAATTTAGTGTCTTTATCCAATTTGTTAACATTTTTTTACAGCCATGTAACTTTTTATTGTATATATATATATGTTTATTGATCCTATTATAGAGTTGGCATGATAGTGTACCATATTGAATCGCAGCAAATTTAGTTTTTGTTTGTGGAACTTGTGCTATAAGATCTCTTCGCCTTCTTGTTAATCTATCAGGATCATATGGTATATTCTTATGTTTTTTTAGAACAGTGTTTATGATATATATCTTTCTAACAGAAAGCAATCCACTATCCCGATAGAGTAATTCAGTAGGGTATGAGATCCTTTTGAAATACATTATTTTTATAACAGCACGTTGTCCTCTTTCAACATGTATAAACTTTGATTTTGCTGCACCGCCCCATATTGGGATGCAGTAGGCTATAACAGATTGTGCTATAGAGATGTAAATTTCATTTAACAAATTTCTGTGGGCGCCTGATTTCTTATTTACATCTGTTGGCAAAATGTGTCTTAAGGTTTTAAAAATCCACCCCAGTTTTCTAATTCGTCCAGTGACATGTTCAATATGAGAGTACCATGATAATTTGTGATCAATTATTACACCTAAGTATTTTGTTTCCAGAACTTTATTAATATTGGGACAATTACAGTTATTATTCATAGGTTGACCACATGAGTGTACTTTGATGTTGAACACTTCATCTGGTTGTGATTTTTTATAGATGCAGAAGCATATGTAATTAGTTTTTGAAGTATTTAACGTGAGAAGATTGCCATCAAGCCAAGACGCAATTTGGAACATACCCAACTCTGCCTTAATTTTAACGTCAGACCAGCTGTGTCCATGAAAGACAACAGCAGTGTCATCGGCGTAGGAGAATATGTTTGCGTTTTCAACTTTTAGGTTACAAAGGTCATTTATATAAGCTAGAAACCAGAAAGCTAGGTGTGGGACCCAGGACACTACCTTGCGGTACGCCAAATGACACATCAGCATCATCACTAATGTGCCCTCCAATCTTAACCCTCTGTTTCCTGTTGGTTAAGTAATCTGTAAAGAATTTGAGAGGAGTTCCTCTTATTCCGAATTTGGAATCCAGTTTATTCACAAGGGGACATATTCCCTCTTATTCATAAACGCTGCTTAAAGTTAACTGTTAACTAGTGATTAGCGATTCTTTAACTATAATTTTTTGACTTTTTAACGTTAATCAACCTTCATGAATAAACACCACAGTGTTTAAGAAGTTTATTCATAACCGATGATTAAAGTTAAGTGACTTGTAAACGTCTAAAATGTTTGTTTAAACAATCGCTAATCACTAGTTAACTTTAAGCAGCGTTTATGAATAAGGGGGTCTTCTGTTAACAGCTGTATTCGTCTTTAAATGGTAGTTAGCGATCATCCTCGGACAAAACAAATTAAATTGAATTCAAATTCAATGCATCTCTTTTATTATAGTTCATTAAGAAAAGGACAGTAAGATATAATTTTACTTTAGACCTGTTAAATTAGCCAACTCTTGAGGTACATCGAGGTCCGCAGGAGACGCCCTGGTCAGGAGACGACATCGAACTCCCAGCCGCCGTAGACGCGGGCCTGCTGGGCAGCTCACCGTCCGGTAAGGACCAAGCCCGAGTCGACATCGCGTTGTGTTTCACGCGCGCCTCAAAGAGATGTTGGCACATCGTGACGGAGTCCACGAAGACCGATGCCTCCTGAGTCAGGGTTGCGGGTTTAAAAAAAAAAACCGTGACCCTGGCGCATAGGCAAGTGAAGAAACACGGGTGGGTTTTAGTTAGTAAAAGTCTGACACGCCCTTCTGCTCCGCCCAGAGTGGGAGAAGTCATTTGATGATTTCCTATTCCAATAAAAAAAGGGTTAATTGACGTAATTTTAAGAATAGAATACGTACTGTCTATGGAATATCTTATTTTGAAAGGATTAGACTAACATGTTATCTTCTATCGTTTTCATAATGAAATACTTACACAATTGGGCCTTATAAGAAGGCTCAAAGTCGCTCAAAGGGCAATGGAGAGGGCTATGCTTGGGGTTTCAATGCGCGATCGAATCAGGAATGAGGAGATCCGCAGAAGAACGAGAGTAATCGACATAGCCCGAAGAATTGCAATACTGAAGTGGCAATGGGCTGGACACATTGCCCGTAGGACCGATGCCCGATGGGACCGACGGGTTCTCGAGTGGCGACCACGTACCGGAAGACGTAGCGTGGGTAGGCCACCGACAAGTTGGACCGACGACCTGGTGAAGGTCGCGGGTAACCGCTGTATGCGGGAAGCGCAGGACCGGTCGTCGTGGAGAACCTTGGGGCAGGCCTATGTCCAGCAGTGGACGTCTTTCGGCTGAAATGATGATGATGATGACTTACACAATTAGATTTACTTTTTATATGTGTTTATTGTTACTGTATTACCGGTTAGAAGCCACTTTTAATTGTTTGTTGCATCGGGTGACGTCTTTATGTCGGCGCCGGCTGTCACTGAAAACCAACGCTGGGATCTGTGTTGCATGGAGTCACGGCATAATGCTGAGCGACAGCCGTTTTGCGTGGATATGACGCATCTTTCCCGCAACGATTTCTTATTTTTTGTGTTTTTGTAAACTCTTGCGTCATGTTTACTGCAAATAAAGGATTTTTCTTTTTTTTTCTTTCAAATAGAAAGAAATAGATGCACTGGATTTAAAATTAGTTCAAGAGAATTGGCGCCAATATCATGGGTTTTCTGGTGTCAGTTGGCCCTGAACCTGATAGTACTATTAGAATGAAGGAAGGGAGAGTTTCCAGAGAGGCGCGTTTGGCGTTCTCATTGGTTGAGAGTTTTTATAACCTTGAAGCGGGCCAATCGATGAGTCAAACGCAGTCGATATCGATTATCGAGTCTTCGTAATGAAAACTCATGTTAGCAACACTGTTATATTATAGTTGACGAGCGTATGTGGAGCCACAGGCATGGACGTACCCAGCTTCTGGCCTTGGGGAGGCAATTCAAATTTTTAGAGTGAGTAATCTATGTGCGCTATTATCGGTTGCGCTTTTTTGGCAATTACACCGTACTTTTTGCCATTGCTTACTGCGTGGTTTATTTAAAAAGGTACTGATCAGTCCTCGTTTATACTTTATTTTAGTAATTTGGGGAGTTAATAGGTACTTGTTCTGCGAGATTTGCAGGGGGGCAGCTGCTCCACCACGGGTACGCCGATATGCATGGGACTGAAATAGGTATGTAGGTTATTATACACACAAGAACTAGCTGACGTTTTTTTTTTGGTTGTGGATCGTTAGTGCCCGTGGTAGGTAGTAACACTTGTAATACAGTAGGCCTAGTATGAGTTTTCAATACGAAAGTCGATCGTCGATATCGAGCGCATTTGGCGCTCTCATTGGTTGAGAGTTCTTATGACCTTGACACGGGCCAATCGCTGAGTCAAACGCGCTCGATATCGACGATCGAGTTTCGTATTGCAAACTCAACTAGGCCTACATGTCACCAGGCGAGTGTATAGTCAGAATATAGGCGAGACAGATTTGCTTTTATCTGACATTTTATTTATTTTTTATTTTTAATAATTATAAACTAGCGCTTGACCACAATCCCGCCTGATGATAAGCAGTGATGTGATCGTTGGTGGTAAAGCGCGCTAGTTTATTAAGAACCTATTCACTCATATTGAGTGAATAGGAAGGAAGACGGCAGTTGAGCGAGGTGATGCAATGTTAAACCCAACAACAAGACCAAGTACGATGCTGCGCCAAAGGGGAGATTGATCTGAAGACTCTCCACGACCAAACTCCCAACACAACAACATTTGGCGCATCGTACCCGGCACACATCGCAACACAACTGCTCAGACCTGTCCTCCGTACGGCTTCACCAGACATCATGCCGGAACACGACAAATCGCTTGACGGCAAGGCTTTGTCTGGTGGGTGGTAACTTCTGCCGGCGGACGGAGTTTGGCCTACCACCGAGAAATAAAAAAAACGTGCATAAAATAGAACGTGTCAAATGTGACTGTTCTTCACCTCTCCCTACCCCCATGGAGAAATAAACGCGATGTTATTTTTTCATTACTGTACTTCTAGTTCTTTACATTAACTCGCCAAATATTTATTTAAGTTGAGGTATGTCATCATCATCATCTCAGCGTTAATCCCAGACGCATCCAAAGCTTTTTGAGCATTGGAGTCTAGGGTTCGCTTTACCAGTCTAACTGCTGATTTTTAGCTAAACTTCGATATTTTCCGTGAAGCGCTTACCGTCTAACCTCCACAACCCGAAGGTGGATATCAAAGCATTACAGTTAGACCAATTTTTGGACTTTTGAGGGTCGACCCAACAACCCGTAGCGACTGCCATTAGATGTTCGTATGGCAACCGGGACCAACGGCATAGCGTGCTTTCCGAGGCACGACCAGAACAATGAAAATATTCATATTCATGCATACAAATATTTGCACTGCACGGGGATCGAACCCGCGACTCCAGAGATCTTATAACACTGAAAATCGAACCAATGCTTCTAATAAATAAATGTAGTTTATTTCAAGTAGTTTCAATACTCGTACAAACATTGGTAACATACAAGCTAACAAAAACGCCATCCATCCATGTTGTATTGACTCCTATAAAGATTTGAGACTCAGAAGCGTAGTGTGCCTTAGCGGGGCCCCGTATAAAAATTTGTTTGGGGGCCCTTAGGAAGGGTAAAGATTTCTCACAAAAGAAAAAAAATGCATAAAATGAATAGAAATATTTATTCATCATAATTATCTGTCTGTCACTTTTTCCAAAATTTTAGAACTTCGCTTCCCCCGGAACCGTTCGGAAAATCAGAGCTCTCATTGGATATCGCTCGTCGCCGGTCGCTCGGGAAATTGCTTTTTTGACTTTTGTCATTTTTGAAATAAAAAAAAAGTTGGGTAGGTTTTATTAATTTTTGCTTACTCGAGTAGGGGCCCCTGTGGCCCGGCGCCCCGTATAATTGATACGGCAGATACGGCGGTAGCTACGCCCCTGTTGAGACTCTACTCTCGAAGTTGTTGATAGTTACTGGGACTATCCAGTTAGGTAGTTCCAAATTCGAGTAAGAGGCCAATCGTCGAATCCAACTCGGCTGGGCTGCTTTCGAGTAGCTACGTAGAATCTTCTCGTCCGAAATACCGCAGTGTCTCAAGACAAAAGTCTTCGACCAGTGTGTGTTGCCAGTGATGACATGGGACTGAGACGTGGTCGCTAACAATGGACCTTATAAGAAAGCTCAAGGTCACTCAAAAGGCAATGGAGCTATGCTTGGAGTTTCACTGCGTGATCAAATCAGAAATAAGGATGTCCGCAGCAGAATGGGGTTAACCGACGTAGCCCGAAGAATTAGAACACTTAAGTTGGCTGTGAGACGGGCACATTGCCCGTGGGACCGATGCCCGACGGGGCGTCGGGGGGTCGTCGTAGAGATCCTTAGGGGAGGCTTATGTTCAGCAGTGGACGTCTCTCAGCCAAAATGATGATGAACAAAAACTAACACAAACAACAATTTCACACGGCAGCAATATGTTTTCCGGATATAAATTCTTGGTATAAGTGCAGTTCAATCTGTTGGCAATCATTGCGAGGACGGAGTTGGCACTGCACCGCATTCTATGCACCAGACTCGCATCATTTGCATATCGTCGCATACAAGTAGTCGGTGGCAGGTCAGCCTCAACATGATGAAATATCTGAGCACGATCATGCACAGCTTTAAGCAATTCAATTCAATTCAAAAATTTTATTTAGGATTAAAAAGAAACTTAACATATAGTGTTAGTACAAGTATAGAGCTTAGCCTAATGTTAATAATAAATTAACTAAAGTGGGTCTGGACTCCCATCCACCTGCGTAAGAGGGGAGAGTCCCACCGATCCGAAAACACATTCAGGATGCTATTGGAGGAGCGCAATCGCGCCATCATAGAAGCACAACGTTTCCGCAAGATCGCGCCGAACCCGTCGACCCTCGCCTCCGCGAACATCCCTTACGCGCTACAACGCCACGGCAACCCCAAGAGCACTCTGAATGGGTTATTATACTGTACGCGCAGGTCGCCGTATGCCCGCTGGGTATACGTGGTCCACAGGCTGCACGTGTAAAACGACTGGTAGGCCTTAAAAAGCGTTATCTTAACAGACTTAGAACAGCGCACAAACCTGCGGGCCAGCATATTGCAACGGACAGCCAGCGACCTGCGCTCCCTATCGATATCCACATTATCCTTTAAGTCGTCAGTGACCCAGTGACCCAAATACTTGAACTTTGCAACCCGCCCTAAAGTAGACCCAGAGAGATTTCAGGCAACTGTTTATAGGTAAAGTTACCTGATTTAAACACCAACCACTCACTCTTATCGGTATTGTATTTGAGTCCATGAGCCACTGCATACCTTTCACATATTTCAAGGAGTTTTCTTAAATAATATAATGCTCTGTAATATCGCAAAATATTCTGAGAAAATAATAAATTTCATAATTTAATTCCCCCATCTCCGTTCCATCATCCGACGACCCGTCGTACGGCAAGTTTCCACCCTTACGTTGTTGACACCACAACGATCCGGACGAAGCGTTTCGCCTCTTCTTCTAGACCGCCTACATCAAGAAACTGGAACAATTTACCAGTGGCGTTGTTTCCGTCATACTACAATTTAAATGTCTTCAAGGCTAAAGTGAATAGGCTCTTAGTAAACTAGAGCGCTTTACCATCAACGACTGCATCACTGCTTACCATCAGGTGGGATTGCGGTCAACCGCTGGTTTATAATTTATAAAAAAAAGAGGTAAATAAAAAGTTGCTTTTCATAAGAAATACTTTATTATAGACAAGTGTTTAAAAATTACAAATGCGTATGAGCTAGTAGAGTAACAAAATTCTGTAGCGTAAAACACAACCCTTTGCGAATGGTAAGATGATTTGTGAAGGAACATGAAATAAGATATATGTGATTTGAACAACAACTGAGCAACTAATCCCTGTACAATATGTAACAAAAACCCTGTTGTTCCTTCAACCTACGTTTTAAGAATCGGCATACGGACGTAATAAAGCAAGTAATTTACAAAAATTGTTCAACAAAAATAATAAATAGATGTTTAATTATTAATATTTATAATCTGTAACTGATTTCTTACCTCTGCAATTCTGCATGAAGAAACTAGACATAAGTAGAACGTTCCCGCCAATTTATTTAACTTAGAAAATCAGATATTCTAAAAAAAAAACGAATTTATAGGTATTTGATTGTGACCCCTCGACTAAACAATGATTACCGTTTTCTAATTATGACTTCATTAATGATGTGCTTGTAGGTAAAATTATATGTCCCTGAAAGGAACAACAGGGTTTTTGTTACATAGTGTATAATCTGCCTTTCAATAGG
This sequence comes from Sesamia inferens, assembly GCA_037179545.1. Taxonomy (NCBI): domain Eukaryota; kingdom Metazoa; phylum Arthropoda; class Insecta; order Lepidoptera; family Noctuidae; genus Sesamia; species Sesamia inferens. The sequence goes on from CM073947.1 coordinate 6,630,580, forward strand.
CATCATGTACCTATCATTAACTGGACTGTGCAGTTGAAATAAATAACAACCTGAGCGAGAGAACAAAAAGTAATTATGCGTCTCTTTCTAATGGAGTATCCCATTATTTTATACCAGAAAAAAAGCTAAATGTGGCTATGTAGGGATAACTAAAGTCTACTAATATTCATATTTAATATGTATAATTAACCATAATATAGTTAACGTATTTATTTTTGTTTGTTTCAGTGTACCTACTAACTCTTGTCTACAAGTCGCACATTAAACACAGTGTTATCAAATTATTACTGAAGTAGAATTGTTTTTTATTTTATTGTTTATTTCTTTGCCTTCGCACGTTTTCTCATAGCACATTGGACATTGGCAGAATTGTCGACACCGGCACCATTGCCATAAACAATAATAGAATAGAATAAAGTCTACTTTTGTATTTTTTCCCTACACTTTCCACTGCTTATTTTGTTGTGTGTGTGCTATTAGAAAAGGAAACTTAGTTTATTGATTTATATTGGGCTTGATATTTACCTTGATATGTAAACATCAATTTATTGAAAAAAAAAAAAAACTACCAAATATTTCCATATACATTTTTGCACTCTGGTAACCCAGTAGAAAGGGACGCACTACTACTCTAGTGCTATCACAGGCAGCCTGATCGGACGTCGGGCAAAATAAACCTTAATGCAATGTGACAAAGTTAAAAATTGTATTCAGAGTAAATCGTAATGCACGATGCAGTTTTTACGAAGTAAAATATAAATTCATGATAGGCATTTAAATATTAATGAGGTTGTTCACTAAATTGAGTATAATATCAAACAATGGTTTAAGGTTAGAAACAAGCTTATACAGTAGTGCTGACAATACGACAATAAATTAAGCATCGTGCACCTAAACACATTCTCAGTCTACCCATAAAAAAAATATATATAAATATGTCCATTACTTTAGTCACAGGAAATTATTTTTCATTTTTCACATTTTCTACAAGATGTACATGTTGATAAGGAAGCGCTTACAGGTTAATGACCGCCGCATCCTTGCAAAAAAGCAAGTCGATACAGGATCGCGCTGTCGCCGATCGGAGGTCAGTGAACCAATGTTTTTTAGAGGGTGTTCTATTCCGTTTGCAAATTTATGCGATTTAGTTTGTTTGAAATTGTTTTTATTTTATTTTTGATGCTAGGTTTTTTTCTGTAGTTTAGGATTATTCCTATGAACCAGCATTGTTCGTGTTTTCATTTATTGTCGTATTGTCAGCACCACTCTGTATACCTTTTAAAACCTTAATATATACTTAATTAGTATTAAAAAAAAAACATTTCAATCAGTCTTTATTTTACAGTATAATGTCTTTTTCTAAGCTCATATACAACATTACAGGTCTCGCAAAGTGATAATGCGCATAGAAATCTTCGTCACTGTTCGGCAACGGTCGTATTCCCCGAGCGTTCGGAAGAAGATTTATGTATATAGAGTGGTGCATTTAACCACTCTATATACATATCTTCATCACTTTGAGAGACCTGTATTTCGTTAGCTGTTGCGCGGACGTGATCGACTTAAACTGCGTACCGCACTCTGTAACCATATTGCAAGTTTCTAAATGTATTTGTGAAAAAATATAACATAGTGCAAAAATGATTGGAATCAATTCAGTTGCTTATTCTGAACAAACTGTATTCAGGTAACGTATAAACAAGAAATAACGCTGTATAATGAATAAATATGAACTAAACAAATAAATAACAAAAAAAAAACAGTATTTAAAGAAATCTCATTTTGTTTTTAAAACAATCACACCAAAATATTGGTACCGATTGTCTGGTTCAAAAAACTTAACCATCTTTTCTTTCAGTTCAGTGCATTTAAGCGTACAGAAAAGAACGGAAGGTAAAACGGGTTAATAGGTTAGTTACCGGGCATAGAATAGTAACAATCCATATACAGGATGTTAAGAAAACCCTCTCCGACCCGTGAAGGTGTTGTTAGGTATCGATAACTGATTCTACTAATGGATACAAAACCGGGCTACACTTAAAAAAAAAATCCCCTAAAAAAATAAATATTATTTTGCAAAAAGAGGTAACTTAATAAATGTGCGTTAACCACCCTTCCACTGGCGGCGGGCGGCAGGGCACGCGGCACGTGGTCACATCGCTATTCGCTCATAATAATTCCAGTGTTGTCACTTTTTTTAAAATTACCAAATTTCGGGGAAGCTGGAATTAATTCGCGGGAAAAAAAGATTATTTCAGAATTTATTTGTATTGGTATTATGATGATTATATAAAATTTTATATTATATTTGGTCATGTGTTTACCTAACCTTTATTATCCTTATGGGTCGGATAGGGTTTTCTTAACATACTGTATATTAGAATCTTCAGAACTAGCTAACTAACGTCCCGTCTGATTACAACTTAAGTATCTTCAAGGCTAGAGTGAATAGTTCTTAATTAGTGCGCTTTACCATCAACGATTGCATCACTGCTTACCATCAGGCGGGATTGCAGTCAAGCAGTAGTTTATAATTATAAATAAAAAAGTATGTATTTTTCCCATTTTAACAATAATATAATTTACTATTTGAAAAAAAAAAAGTTTGCAACCCTGCTCATAGCTGTTTGAATGCATGCAAAGAGAATTAAATGGGACCTACCAGGGCCATAGACTGTTTGAAAGAGATACTGTGGCCCTGGCATACAGGCAAGTGAAGGAACACGGATGAGTTTTAGTCAGCAAAAGTCTGACACGCCCTTCCGCTCCGCCCAGTGCGAGAGAGGTCATTTGATGACTTCACATCCTCAAAAAAAAAGGGAGTTAGATAAGCGAATAATCCTTTTTATCATTACTTAACCTAAATTGCACAATTAGACTGGAACTGACAACTGGAAGCCTTGCTTATAGTTGGGAAAACGAAAGATGGATGAACAATTAAATGCAGAATAAATAAAAAGAAAATATGACTGACCTGAGACCTCAACGAGCGAGCTATGGATCTGCCATAGACAATGCTAAATTGAAGTACTTATCCATTGACATATATTATTGGACATGTCTTACGAAATCAGAATTGTGGCACTCCGAAAGAGAGAAAGCGAAGTTTCGTCTACCTTTATCTCTTTTATTGATGATTTTGAGAGAGATAGTGCTAAACCGAAAGCATAGGCCATCTCTCACACTCTTTTCAAATAAAAAAAAAAATACTGCAGATTATACGGTGTACGGCATGTCCATTAGGAGTATGTCTATGACCTATGTACTTATTTAGTCACCAACTTTTTTATAGACCGCTTTCAAATGCTCAGTCAATGGAGTGTTATCGGTCTCCATAAACAAGATAACTTCTAACGTATCAGGTGCTAACAATTTAATGTTACGTCTAATTTTCTTCACAAATGGAGGTTTCGCGAACGATATACGAGCTAAGCTAACCGTTTCCAGGGTTAATTGTTTGTTTTCTAGGTCACAAGTGCCTTCTTCCAGGGATGTTAGGCCAAAGTTATGGCTGACCGTGAATGCCAGCTCATTGGAGCCCGGCTTGATGCGTAAGAAGCCACGCTCTTGGTGCATCGGTGTCTGCTTCTCAGGATGAGTTGATTTTGATATGAAGTTGAACATCGGCTGACCTGGAAGTATAGAAATAAAAGTGTAGGTCTACCATGAAATTAAAGATGGTATTCTAATAAAGAAATTTGGTACAGATTGTGATAGCTTATTGTAATGTTGTCAGTACCATACCATGTTAGGTCCATAACTTGTCATTATTGTCAATAAATATGGTAACATGTAACAGGGGAAAAAGAGATTAAAAGTACCAAACTTGGTTGTATTTAATACTTATATTTAAACTTTTTAATTATTTAAAAAGAATTTTTTTTAGTTTGCTATTAAATTACTTTAACAGAAATATTATTTTTTTTAATCAGTTTTTATTATTTTTGAGATTTCTAAGTCTTTAGCCTCTACGTACAGAGTATGAATAGCATCAATCTATTCACTAATAATATGTTTATTATATTTATAATAGCTTGATATGCTGATGTCTGCACATTAATAAAAAGAAAAAAAAAATTGCAGGTTCTCTACTTAAATAATATTTATGGAGCTGCCGCGCATTGCCACACATTCATAAAATAAATATTTTATTCATAAATGTGCTGCATTTGTGCAAATAAAATGTAAGAAGATAAGTTTACATAACTGTTTCTTTTACTAAAATTACCTTTGCCGCTTATTGTAACAAGACTTTAGGAAAAAAACTGCATCAAGTGTTTTAATTTTACCGACTTACAACGATTCTCTTAACGAAATAAAAGATCTAGATAGAAATAACATTCTTTAAAACTTACGCACCGATGCAAGAAAATTCCAATTCTTCATGATATTGGAAATCAGGGATGTTAGGATACGTGCCACGACCTTCTTCAGTAACCCAGCGTCCCGCCAGCCAAGAAATAGGCATCAGTGCTTCGTGTAAAGCTGGCATAATTATTTTCTTCTATTTTCGCAACTTTTCAAGATAAAATCGCGAATTGTATTCTCCTATTCTCCGAAGAACAGAAATGATATGTCAATTCAATGTCAAAAACTCCAAGTCTTTTTTTTATGTTTTGTGGCATGGCTCCTTGGCATTTGTGCCTAGAGTTTCCATGTCATGTCAGTGACAGTGTTGCCAGAATTTATTGTTTTATTTATTTAGTATGTTGGCTTAAAAACTCTTACTTTAATTATTGTAACCCTTATTTGTATTTGTAAGTGTTATAAGGCCGTACTAAACTACATTTTATGTAAATAAGCAGTTCAAAGATATTGAATAGTTCTTGTAGACGATTAGTATTTCAAGATGATTACACGTAGCCTTTGTCTTCTGTACAAAACAAAAAAACAATATGTAATCTTTGAATTTCTGAAACTTCAAAATGACAAAAAATCTGTAGTTACTAATCAACTGATATCAGACAAATCTTAATTTCAACCAAAAGACGTCTTTTGCTTGATATAGGCCTCCCCCAAGCGCAGCCACAACAACTAGTTCTGTACTTACATTCAGTATATACCCGCGACCATCAAAGGTCGTTGGTTCAACTTGTGGGAGGCCTATAAGAAAATGAAATCTTTATCCAAAGATGGTGATGGCAATTCACGTAGTCGCACACACTCTGGGAAATCAAGTGATCGCCATGCCGCTAAAAACAATTCCATGACAAAAGATACTAAAGGTTTTATTCAAAAAATTTGCTATAGAAAAACAGCCTCAATAGACATGACCCAGTATGGATTCATAAATGATAGCAAAGCAAATCCTGTGACAAACTACGTGTTAAAACCACTGAGAGAAAACTTGGAAAAGATTCGCGGTCAGTAGGAATTACAGGTTTTCGAGCCCCATATTTTAATGTGGTGCAAAACGCTGGATACTTAAGGCGCAAGACCGGTCGTCGTGGAGATCCTTGGGGGAGGCCTTTGTCCAGCAGTGGACGTCTTTCGGCTGAAATGATTATGATGATAAGTTCCATTTTTTATTTGGGTCCAAAACGATCACATGACATTTAGGGCCGTAGGGCCGAAGAGTTGTAGGCCGGTCCATAACAGCCACAAGGGTCGATGGAGCTTTAAGCTGTTGGCTGTAATTCGTGAATCTTTAACAGTTGTTAGGTGTCGTCAGAAGCCAGTCTTGACCAAGATGTATCGAATTACCCAGTAACAGTTTTGTGAAGGGCATATAAGCACTCATATCATGTAAAGTGTATAAATTCAATTGAATCTAGTGAGCCTCACCGGATTTAGCTGAATTTGCTGTTTAGATTAGTTTTTTTTTTGACAGCCTCCGTGGCGCAGCGTTAGTGAACGCGGCCGTTGCGCAAGGAGGCACGGGTTCGATCCCCGCACAGTGCAAATATTTGTAAGCATGAATATGAATATTTGCACTGGTCTGGTCGTACCTCGGAAAGCACGTTAAGCTGTTGATCCCGGTTGCCATACGAACATCTAACGGCAGTCGTTACGGGTTGTTGGAGCCCTCAAAAGTCTAACAATTGGTCTACCTGCAATCCTTAGATATCGCCTCCGGGTTGTGGAGGTCAGACGGCAGTGGCTTCACGGAAAATATCGAAGTTTAGCCAAAATCAGGAGTTAGACTGGTAAAGCGGACCCCAGACTCCAAAGCTGAAAAGCTACGGATGCGACTGGGATTAACGCTGAGATGATGATGATGCTGTTTACTGTTTAGTATCAAGAATTTCCTGTTTAGTATTTAATCTGTGAGTGATTGGTGAAACACAAATTCTTGAACTTCTATTACCTATTTTTTGAACAGAGAAATGCAAATGCTGTTATTTTGTTTTTTATTTTTAGTAAAATCCGCCTCGGCTGGCAAACACCGTAGGACTTCGGATACTCCTCCACGAGCCAAGGCTCTTGTGGTTGATAGCCCTACAGAAGATACATTGAAGCCTTGCACTCCAAAATCCGGTTTGTATATAGTGCGTTTCATCTAATAGTTCCTTTGCCGTCATGTTGGCATTCATTTTTTGTCACTATCGTAAACAAGGTAGATGCACTCTGCGTCTCTCTCTCTCTCTCACACTAAGTTGCGTTAGTGCCAACATGACGGCAAAGGAACTATTAGATAAAACGCACTATACACTTAATTTTGGTAATTCTGAGGAGAGTTTGGAACCCGGACATCATTCAAGCAATCTATCTCTTCGAATCGCCACTACTCTCTAGAGAGTGAAGGAAAACGCCTTGCGGAAACCGCCATAACTTAGAAACAAAAATACAAAGATTTTTGACAATGGCGCCAATTCTCTGTTCACAAAGTAAACTAATTTTAAGTTGAGTGCATCTTCTTTTTTTTATTTCATTAAGAAAAGGACAAGATAACATTTTAGTTTGTACCATAGACAGTTTAGACGCGATTATAAACATGGCGTCCAAAAATACATCAATTTACGTCAAGCGCGGACTAATTTGCCAGTTCTAAGCTAACCTATTTTATTCTTTTTTTTTTTAATTAAAATATAAACCAGCGCTTGACCGCAATCCCGCCTGATGGTAAGCAGTGACGCAATCGTTGATGGTAAAGCGCACTAGTTTATTAAGAGCCTATTCACTCTAGCCTTGAAGACACTCAAATTGTAGTCCGACGGAAACACCGCCGCCGGCAGATAGTTCCAGTCCCTCGATGTACGCGGTATAAAGGAGGAGGCGAAACGCTTCGTCCGGATCGTAGAGGTGTTAACAACATAAGGGTGGAAACTCGCCGTACGACGGGTCGTCCGATGGTGGAACGGAGATGGGGGAATTAAATCGTGCAATTCCCTCGCACACCCCCCAGAATGTATCCTATAGAACACCGAAAGGCTGGCTACTCTACGCCTGTGCTCTAGGCTTTGGAGACCAACTCGACTGTCCTTTTCTTAATAAAATAGAAAGAAAAAGATGCACTGTACTTAAATTTAGTTTAGTTTGTGAACAAGGGAATCTGAGCTATTTCCTAAGCCCGCATTGGGCCTGCGTCAGGAATTGGACGCAGTCGAACAGAAAGGACACAAATCACTGTAACTTAATGTTTATAGTTTCAGTCATTTCTGTTTAACTGCGTCCAAATCGACATTGTGATTTAAGTCCTTTCTGTTCCTCGGTAAAAGGAAGTGGACCGTCTTCCTTTTACCGAGGAACAGAAAGTACTTAAATCACAATGTCACTTAATGTTATAATGTATATGGTTTGAGTAATTTCTGTTGAACTGCGTCCAAATACGGCACACTTCCCTGTACCGAGACTCGAGAGGTAGCCTGTGATCCAGCAGTAGAAACAGTATAGGATTTTTATAAATCAGATTTTTCGAATCAGAAATGAGGAGGTCCGCAGTAGAACCAATGTCACTGACATAGCTCTTTGAGTGGCTAAAATTAAGTGGCAGTGGTCGGAGCACATTACAAGTAGAACCGATGGCCGGTGAGACTGTAAGGTTCTGGAGTGCTGGCCATGTACCGGAAGATGTAGCATAGAGAGGCCCCCAACAACGTAGGTGGATTGATGACGTGGTGAAGGTCGCGGGAAGCCGATGGATGCGGGCGGCATAAGACCGGTCATCGTCGAAAGCCGTGGGGCGCCTTTGTCCAGCAATGGACCTTTATAGGCTGCTAAAGAAAGCTTTAGCTATGCGCTAGGGCCCCTGTGATATTTTCTAAGATCAACAAAGACAAAGACATAAATACTTACAAGGAATCAGACAAACTTGCAGATCAGGCTATCTGAAACTGCCAAATATTATTGCCAAATTAAGCATTCAAATAATTTAAATTTTTACAGCCATGAGTTATCCAGGGACACGCTCATCTCGTTCTTGTTTCCGTAAAGTAAGAATACAAAGTGATCCAAGTCCTGTGCCAGCTGTAATCAAAGAGGAGAAAGTCAGATTAGTGCCACCAAGAAGATCTAAGGGCGCAAACGTAGACTGTAAAAAAGGCGTTCGACCAACAAAAAGGAATATAATAAAATTATCATGTAAATAATTATTATAAGCATAAGGGCTTCCATTATATCGTTTTTTTTATTATGTCAAAGTTATCACCATGGATGATGGACCTATGGTATCACCACCAAAGTCGCCAATAAAATGTATGAATGCGAAAGTGGCAATTTTATTTTAACAAATACAGTGATATATGAGTACCTATAAGTCGTGATGGCCTAGTGGTTAAAACACCAGCCTCTCATGTATGAGTGTGCGGATTCAATTCCAGTTCAGACCAATGTAACGTTTCTAAATGTCCTTTCTAAGTATATCTTGGACACCAATGACTGATTACGAGGTGAAGGAAAACATCTTGAGGAAACCTGGAGTTTAAGTCTCAAATCGTCAACCTTCATTGAGCAAGCGTGGTGATTACGCTCAATCCTTCTCTGTATGAGAGGAGTCCTGTGCCCAGCAGTGGGACGATATACTATCGATAAATTGTCAACTAAAGTGAAAGCACGCGGACTCGCTATCTTCAATAACAAATCTGAGAATAATATATATGAATTCAGTAAATACACACATCTTAAAGGGCACGTCTAGTCGCCACTAGGGATAGAGCAGTACTGTGTTCAGGTGCTACTATTAAGTGGTGTGCTACATTTAATTGTAATAAAAAGGGGTGTCTTGTGTCTTTGGGACTAAAAAAATCCTTGGATATGGAGACTTTTAACGCGATGTCATAGGCTCGAATGCGTCGCATAGCATTGAATTCTTATCTGCCATCGTGATAGACCATTGGATCGCATAGACTTTGAATCGTTTAGCTTGTATATCTTATCCTTAAGTTACACGATAGTCTTAAATAAAACACATAATAATATATACATTGTATTACGTCTTTGCATATAATTGAACTAGGCATTTTTATTACAATTGCAATTGCCGCTCACATGACCAGTGCAGTCAAAATATTGGCTGTACGCAGGAGGGAAATGACAGACACAAGTGTTGGTCGCGCATTTTGGCATGGGACACGCCGTCGCCGCTACAGAGCTAGCTGTTGCCCCCTTACGTTTTTCCTTAAGACTATTAGCTTTATTTTGTTTTTCCGTTTCCTCATCATCACAGACGCAATCGTCTTTAACAACAGGACCGGGAGCGGGAGCGGGAGCGGTGTCACAGTTGATCCATCCGAATGTCTTCTGCAAGAAACTCCTGGAGTTTGTTTTATTTGCAATTTTTTCGGGTTCTTTATTTAGTTTCTTTAATGTGCCCTCACACTTGCAGTTTTCCTTTTTCTTTTGATTTCCGTCGCAGCTGCACACACTGGGTTTCAAATCTATTGCTTTCTGGTTCATTGTCTCGTCGCACTTACAGTCGGCATTTCGCTTCTCTCCGTCGCAACTACAGTTACTAGGTTTTCTTTTGACAAGATTTTGACCCAAACTCTTCTCTGTTACATGATGAGTAGCTTGTGCTATAGGATCGGACGATTTTTTTGAAAGTGCAGGTGATTTCGATAGCGACGGAGGTAGCATCCTTAAACGAGTTGTGGATTGATCTTCCGAACCGGATCCTTTTATAGGTGCAGGAATGACGCATTTTTTTTCAGAACAATCTGTTATTTTTTCCAGATCCATTGGCTTCGCTTGAGAGGCTGGTGTGATAAAATTGGCTTCGGAGGTTGTCTGTTCTGATCTGCCAGGCTGGCGAGTAGCAATCCCATTGGCTGTTTGGGGTTGCTCAGCAGGTATTTGTTTGTATTGCTGCGAATTTTCCGGGTGGAGTATGTCCATTGCTTCTAGGGCCAGGGATCGAATTATTTCTCGACAATTTCGTATTTCGTCAATCATAGCTTCCACTTCCTTAGCTTGGCTGGATGGTAAAAAGGTTGGTGTTGTCAGCTCTTTTTCTGGAAGCGGTGTACTGTTTTCTTCGCATTGGGGATCTGAGCAACATGCACCTGAAGCGCTAACATTGTCATTACAAGCACACGAGTCACAATCGGAAGGACATGCCTTTTTGATCTGAGGACTCGGAACACAAACGACCGCACGATGGCGTAACTCTTGGATTGGCACGGTCTCCAGGAGACGCTGTGAGGATATAGTGCATTTTGGCTTTGGATGGGGTTGTTTATTTTTCTTCATAGGAGTAAACTGTACAATATAACGAAACTAGAGCATTACTATCGGATTTGGTGCCTTTTTTTAAAAGTTTGCACACTTTTGATATTCTATTTTACTCACATATTCGGTTTGTTTATTTAGCGACATTATTGGGTTATAAGACGATTTGACAGAATCAGGCACAGATTAATACCATAATGCACCTATAAGAAAAACACTGCCCAGATCAACCTTTGAGGTTGACCACGGATTTAATTCACTAAAATGCATATTTTTTTAAACTATTGTACAGGCACATGAAGCTATCTGTCAAATTCTATATTAGATTTACAACTTTATCGCCAAAGCATTAAAACTCAAGTTTGATTCGAAATATTTGATGATTTCAGGTAGGTTGACCTGCTGTCATCATCATCATCATCATCTCAACGATAATCTCAGTCGCATACGAAGCTTTATAAGCTTCGGAGTCTGAGGTCGGGATCAACGTCTTAACGTGCTTTTCAAGGCACGACCAGACCAGTGCAAATATTCATATTCATGCATACAAATATTTGCGCTCCGCGGGGATCGTACCCGTCCGTCGTGTTGACCTACTGTCATCTGTACATAAAAAGAATAACCCCGTCTTCCTTCCAACTCAGTCAGTTTAAAACCACTTCAGAAATTAAAAGTTATTTTTCACTTCATAGTGTTTTTGGAAATAAATTGTTTTGTTTGTAGATGCGTACAGAAGACAGCACATAATCTATTACAATCTGTCAAATTTCTTTATTAGATTTTCAACTTAAGTTGACACTTTCGGATAACTTGACCTTCTGTCCACTGTACAGCTAAGGACCGAAAATTGTAGTTTTCCACACAAATTCATATAATATAACTTCCTATAAAGATTAGTGATACGAATTCAAACACAACGTTAATATAAATGTGCGTACCCCTGGGGGCAGTGGTGCAGCTGCCCCCCCATGGAAATTTCGCAGAACATTGTATGAACCCCTAGTTACTAAACAAAGTATAAAAGAGGACTTAAGAGCTTTTAAATAAACCACGCAGTAGACACTGACAAAATGTGTGGTGTAATTGCCAAAAAACCGCGTCCGACTATAGAGCACGAAGATTACTATTAAGCCTGGCTTGGCCATCCCTTAGGCCTGACTCTTCAGCTTTATAGATTAGTATCATCAGCAGCCTCTACTCGTCCACTGCTGGACATAGGCTTCCTCTATGGCACGCCAACAAGCTCGATGATGAGCAGTTCTCCGCCAGCCACTACCAACCACCTTTTTGATGTCGTCGCTCCATCTCGCCCAAGGGCGTCTTACGCTACGTTTGCCGAGACGCGGTCTCCACTCGATGACTCGTTTACCCCAACGGTTGTCGGTCCTGCAGCATATAAGACCAGCGCATTGCCACTTCAGCTTGCTAATCCTCTCAGCTATGTCGGTGACTCTGGTCCTCTGTCGGATCACCTCATGTCTGATGCGGTCCTTCAGACAGACGCCCAACATAGCCCGCTCCATAGCTCGCTGTGTGGCTTTAAACTTATGGACTAGTCTGGCCGTTAGTGTCCACGCCTCGGCTCCGTAAGTCATGAGGGTAGGACGCACTGGTAGAAGATTTTAGTCTTCATACATTGTTGTATGGACGACGAAAATACCCGACGTGGTTTACCAAATGCTTCCCAGCTGGATCCTTCTATTTGCCTCCTTCTCGAAGTCGCTTTTCCCTAATTGCAACGTTTGCCCGAGGTATACATATTCTGAAAGAACTTCGAGCGGCATTTCATTTACGGCAACCGTTCATTATACATAATTTTGGTCTTGTCTAAGTTCATCCGGAGACCCATGCGTTGGGAGGAGTCAGCTAAGTTGGCCAGCAGTTGATCCAGCTATTGCTGAGTTTCCGCCATGATGACGGTATCGTCCGCAAATCTCAAGTGTGAGATGTACTCGCCATTGATGTTAATGGCCCGACCCTGCCAATCCAGCGTCTTAAACATATCCTGGAGGGCACTGGAAAACTGTCTCACTCCTCGCTTAAGAGGGATATGTTTAGTCTGCTGGTTCTGGACTTGGACGGACATTGTGCCGGCATCGTAAAGACATCTCATCACTTGGATATATCGCCAATCGACTTGGCTTCGCGGCAAAGATTCCAGAACAGACCAGGTCTCGATGGAGTCAAAAGCCTTCTCATAGTCCACAAATGCTAGACACAGGGGCTGATTATATTCAGTCTTCTGTACAATCTGCCCCACTATGTGTATGTGGTCTATGGTACTAAATCCTCCTCGAAACCCGGTCTACTCAGGCGGTTGAAATTCGTCGAGTCTGTGCGCTAGTCGGTTCGTGATCACTCTCGAAAACAGCTTGTAGACATGACTCAAAAGCGAAATGGGTCTATAGTTCTTCAGCAAGGTTTTATCACCTTTCTTGAAAAACAGAACCACTACGCTTTTCTTCCATGCCTTAGGAGTTCTCCGCAAAACAAGAGGCAGAATTAAATATACGCTGAAGCTCTTTTAGCACAGGCGTACCTGCAGCTTTCAAGAGCTCTGAGGCAATCCCGTTTTCTCCCGGGGCCCTCCCATTTTTAAGCTGTCCAAGAGCCACCACGATCTCGGCTACGCTGATCTCAGGGAGGTCTTCGGTGTAGTGCCGTGTGAGATTGGCTCTGGAATCTTCGGTGTGGGGAACTGGTTTAGGCGAGGTATACAGCTGACCATAGAAAGTTACGCAAGTACCTCCGGCTTCAAAGTAACGACTCTAGTATCCGATGTCGTCAGCCTCGTCAGATGGCTCCTCCCAAGCTTTTGTACGAAGACTTTCGACCCCTGGTTTAGCTCTATTGCTTCCTCTATGGAGCGTGTGTTGAAGCTCCGGAGGTCTCACCTTACCGCTTTTAAGATGTTCTTATTGAGGGCCCTGAGTTCTGACGAGGTTGATGGTGGGTTTTCTCGTCAATCCTTCATAAGCCGGAGACTCTCCTGTGAAAGTTTAGACCCTCTGCCGTTCTCTCTCGTTTCTTCCCGCTGAAATTGGCGCCTGCTTCTCGCAAGATTCCAACTACTCGATTGTGATTGACTTGCGTACGCAAGAGCTCAGTTGCCCGGCGACTTTTCAGCTGTAGTGCCCTGCTAGTATTTCAACTGCCAAATAAGTTTCTGATGTCGAGCCGCCGACATGCCGCCAGCAAAGTTTTACGACTTGCAATGACTGAACCCGCCAAACTAGCCCGCCGACAAACTGTTGCCGACATGTGCCGCCGCCAGACCGGGCTGGCTTTGGTGTGCAGAGCGCTTAACTTTTACGAATGTGGCAACCCAACGTTGCTATGCGATTAAAGAAAAACAAAATACATAAATTTGTTTTTTTTTTAATTTGAACTACATCAAATGCGTCATCTATTTAAATAATTAACTTATGTATTTGAAACTATGACGTATTTTATTTATCGCACTGACAGCTGCCACTAATTTGGCCAGTGCATTTAAAATTTAGTTTATACGCTGGTGGGAAGCAACACGTACACACATTCTCGGCACACGAAGGAATGGCACATGACATTGCTGAAGAGGCCATGTTATCTTTTTCAGCCCATTGCATTTTCTTTTCTGCACCTTCACATGTCCAATCGTTATTAACTACTGGTTTAACACATCCGGATCCCTTGTCACTAGTTTTTTTCCGGAAAACTTTTGGACAGCATGGTTTTCTCTCTGACATATTATTAGCGTTATTATTTTGCTTTTTCTTGTCTCCTTCGAAGACGCAATCGTCAAGGTCCTCGGGTACAATACGATCACAACATGTGTCATTCACGCTATTTTTCTTTGGGACGGTTTTCTGACAATAGGCTTTACATATTTCTTCATCTACTAGTGGAATACAGCAGTTATCATTGTCACTACCTGTTTTCTCGGCCTTCTTACAGCAGTTCTGGCTGTCCGTATTTTTCTCTTTTTTAATTCGCTTTATCACATCTGCAACGCAGGAGCTATGGTCAGCAGTTATTTGTGGAACATAACAGGTGTTCTTGTCACTACACTTTTCCCCGATTTTTAACTTTTCATTTCGTTTTTTCATCTCTTTGTCACAGGCACAATCATCTACAACTACTGGTGGATGATAGTAGGTGTTTTTATCACTTGTCTTTTTCTTGATTTGTTTTCGACAATTACATGAACTGCTTGAATTTGTTACCTTCATCTGCCGTTTTTTCTTGCCATCATCATAAGTGCAGTCTTCAAGTTCTTTGAGTGTATTACAAACACGGCATGGGCGTTTTTTGCGACTACATTTTTTTTGAAAAGAGGTTTTACTTTCAACTTTGGCTATTTTGCACTTTTTCTTTTTTTCGTTACAGGCGCAATCACTAGCGGATATTTTATGGTTACTGTTATTCCCACATATTTTTTGGCACGATTGTTTACTAGCTGTAGTTTTAATTAAGCTTATTTTTCGATGTTTCATTTCTGCTTTATCGCAGACGCAATCCCCCAACCGAGATGAAACAGAACACGTTTCTCTATTGCTACCCATAGTTTCAAGTATATTCCGGCAGCAGCTGCCTACATTTTTCACTTTTTTATGTGTCTTTTTTCTGATTTGGTCTGAATTATTATCACATACGCAATCGTCTAGAAGCCCCGATGCAGCATTGATTATGTTTTGTGCTTCTTGGGCAAGTGTCCCAATCGCATCTCGGCAATGTTGGATTTCATCTAATACAGCTGACACTTCTGCGCATAGTGGTAAACAGGTTTTTGATTGCTTTCGACTTGGTGGTCGCGATCCACTACTTCCTGGCCATTGGTGATGTGAAGATCGATATATGCCTACTTGACAATCGTCTCGGTTGCTTATATGTTCGCTAGACAAGGAAGGGCTTACAGAGCTATTCCGATATGTCGTAAGATGTAGGGCTTGATTACAATCATCACGGCCGCAAACGTATTGATCAGATACGGAGGGGCTTATCGAGCCATTCCATTGTGAAGTCCGATATACTAGATTGCAATCATCTGGGTCGCAAGCATTTTGGCCAAACACGGAAGGGCTTAACGAGTCCTTCTGTGAGCTTATCGATCCCTTCTGAGAGCTTAGCGAACCCTTTCGAGAAGTTAGTGACCCCTTTCGAGAAGTTAGCGAGTCCTTTCGAGAAGTTAGCGAGCCCTTTCGTGAGTTTAGCGGATTCGCTAAATAGTTGGCTTCGGCTCGAGCTATATCTTTGATTGAGAGGCTTTCTAAAACCCGCATTTGCGCAGACGTACATGATGATTGTTCCTTCTTTTTGCAGGACATGTGAATTAAATGGATACAGTTTCAAACCTCGGACATTTTTGGTTCCTGCCTTTATTATTTTTTACACTTTTGATAACATTTTATCTTTTTGGGTGATTTTGAGAGTAGGTATAAACGTAAAAACGTTCTATTGCATGTTTGTATTTGAGTTATACTACCGTGACAAATGAGTGACAGAGTTAATCAGTCACAGAGTATTATAAAAACTTCATGCAGGTTGAATATCTTGTTACAACCTGCTTAAGAATCTTGAGAGGCCACGCATGTGCGTGGCGTCTATGGACAAACAATGGACTTTCGCGACAGCGACCAACGGTTTACTAGAAATAACAACACGCCTGTACACTCACATTTCGCCAGTTAAAGTTATGTATATGTTTACTACGTGAACAGTTAGGTAATCGCTGATTCTTCTTAAACATAAGGGAACCTTAGACGGCCAATATATCAACAGTTTCAGTTTCAGTCTGATTGAAATAAAATTAACTCGTAATTTTTAGGAAGCTTGGGATATTGTAGTAGTCTGTACCTACTTGATCAATCTATAGCAATGCCATCGATTATTTTGACACAAGTAACAGTATTGCTATTATAAAAAATGTACAAGTGATTATGTAACATCCGTTATGCCACTGGCATTGTCACTACTATTTCCTTTAGCACTGTGCGTCAGGTGCCGCGCGGTGTGTTTCACGGTGTGTTGAGTAGTTTCCATCGGATTTAAAACATGTAAGTAAAATAAACTATTGTTTTATTATTCTCGTATAGTTTAAAAGGGCGTTTTATTTCAGAATATCTTTTAAAGAGGCATTTTGGAATGCGTGCTGGAAAATACCTTGGTGGTGTTTCCCTTACGTAACGATAATGAAATTATGTTTGCACGTGACCTTGCCCCATATTTTATTTTGATATTCTAAATTACATTGATCAAAAAATACCTACATTAACTTATTAATTATAGCTTTTATTCAGTGTTAATTCATCGAATCTCGTCGGCTGAAACTGACATACGCCCGGTTATAACCAAAAGTATTGATTTATAAAAAAAAAAAACTTCGCCCGTCTATGCTTACGTGTTTTTGACATTATTTCTTAATTTTTCACCGAAAATTATTCCCAGTTTAAAGATAATTTCTGGGGATTTAGTTGCAAAACATAAGAAAATCTTTAATTTTTCGTTACCTAACCTTGTACCTCTACACTGTCATCAATGACACTGGCATTGATTTTCAACTGTTTCGTAATTCTTGAATTGTGATGTTCTGAACCAAAATTATTACATTACTTAACTAATTTCCTTCAATTTTCATCGTCATTGAAGTAGAAGTCGTCTAACACAATTCAATATTGACGCAGTCTTTTCTGTATAATTAGCATTCATAAATGCATGATGCATTTTAGAATTAATTTTAGTTCTTATACTAAATTATTACTTTTTGTTATGGTGTGAATTCACTCGCATTAGTTTCGATCCTGTGGAAATATCTGGATATTAACTATGCTATATGTTGCTATGTGTAACCATCTTTGTGCCAAATTCCATCCAAGTCCAGCTCAGTAGTTTTTGTGTTAAATTTCTATTATCATACTTTACTTTTCAATTCTCTCAATGCTAATAACAACCATATAAGTAATTTCTATTTGAATAAAAAAATCAATTAAAGTATTTGTTTTTAAAACTTATAATAATCAAATAATAACCACAACATAATATTCTATTCCATTCTATTTTCATTTATGGCAAGTGAAGCCGAACTTGATTATTCTGCCAATGTTAAATTAATCAAGAAGAATAAATAGGTAATCAAAAAAAGTATTGTCTATATTGTAATACTCTTTGATACTCTCTGTTAAACGGACACAATGCTCTCTTCTCTATGGGAGTTATTGATTGACCCAGTTTAAAAGCAGCTAGTATGGAATTAGTATGTACTATAGACAAGCTATATCAGCATAAGTAAAGGCTAAGTTAGTTACTATGAAGGTTTTATGGATCTTCTATACAAATGAAATAGAAGGCTCGACAGCATTTGTGTAGTGGTAGATGCATGTTCATCATGGTTATAGGAAAAAATTGACTTGCTACCCTCCTGTATATAGTATGGGCTTACATGTCATACTAAAAGATACTATGGATATCCTTGTCATGTAACAACCTTTTAGGTAGTATTGGGAAGCCTTTAGTGTGGCTACCATGGGTATTCATTAAGTGACTTGATCATCAATATCAACCTCATTTGGTGCTCTCATTGGTTGAAAGTTCTTACAGCCTTGAAGCGGGCCAATCAATGAGTCAAACGTGGTTGATATTGACGATCAAGTCTTGTAATGAAAACTCACTGTAGCCGCACAGGACTAACTTATTCTATGTTAGCCACACTCTGCCCAGTCAGTCATGTTACTACCTTGCTAATTAGTTCCACTGGAATTACAGCATGTACTTATGACTCCCCTGCTAGTCACACTGTGGACCCTGTCCCTTCCCCTAATTTGTGGCTTTGGTTATGGACTGTACATACGTCAGCACAACAAGCTACTACAATCTGCCAGATTTCTTTATTAGATTTTCAACGTTATCCCTAAAGTATTAAGGCTTAAGGTTGATGACCTGCTGTCGTCCGTACATACAGTTCAAGCACATTCTTTATTGTAAGACCTAATGTCCATAGTCACCTCTCTGGGCATGCAGAGTCTAGACTTTCGCAACAATGACATTGCCCCTCGTAATTGCTCTAGAAATATAGGGATCACCATTGATTAGTTGCCAGTGCCACTTCATCAGCGGCTAAGTGGTGTACCATGTCAATTTGGTCTGTTACACCCTCAAGGAGGATTCTATCTGTGGTCCACAATAGATATAAATTGTTTGACTTAACTGTATGTTTTTTGTTTCAGAATAATGTTCTCATCCCTAGCAGATCTGGCTCGGAACTCGCCGTTCCGCGGCCCCCTGACACCTGCTCAGTGTCAGGCTACGGAACTCACACCTGCCATCAAAACGGTAACTTAAATAAATACTATACTAAACGGAATATGTTCTTTTTGTGTATATCATGATATACATATATATCATCATCATCTATAACAAGCATTTAGCATTATGTTTCCTGCCCAATGATGAGAACTCATGCCCGAGGGGGGGTGGCCTTCTCGTACGCGTTGCGTCGACGTCGCTTTCGCGTCGTCATGTCGTGGTGACACAGACACGTGGCCTGCGCGTGCGATGAGGCTGCAGTTGCCCTGTGACCATAGATTATGAGAGCTGAGGGCTTGATCAGATGCAATGCTAGATCTAGAATGAATAGTATTCTTTATGAGGCTATGATCGTCTCCATGTACGACGCAGGCTTTATGTCGTTTTACGATCGATTCAGGCGTTAAAATGCAGACATACAAAATCAAAAGTCATTTATTCAAATTAGGCTGAGAATCGGCACTTTTTGAACGTCAATATTACATAAGACAGTCCCCCCAGAACGCCCGCCCTTTGCCATTTCCTAGTGCTTTCGCTGGGAAGAAATGGCGGAACAAACCCCAACAGCACAGCTGTCTGTTCATTTAAAAAAGAAAACATGACTTTATACAATATTATGTAGGTACAGTAATGAACACAAGAAAACACAACAAGGATGAAATTATTTGCTATATGCCAGCTAGCCACGCCAAAATACCAGCAAAGCAATATAATACATACAGAATTACTTTCACATATAAAGGGTGTATCTGACATCGAGGCACAAACCCGTACATGGATCCAGTACATGATTCTGAACCCCCTCCCCCCAGTGGTGGAATTTCGCGTCGGCTTTTCCCGATTTAAAAAAATAATATGCAGTTTTTTTCACTTTAGACCATTCATAATTGCTATACTTTTATAACCCAATAAGATTTTAAAATAAAAATTAAGTAATTCGCTAATTACACAAAAAAGCACAATGTTAACAATATTAGAAAAACTATCCTATCAGCTGATTTAAATAGAGTTCACATGAGGGGTCAACGTCATAACTACAAAGACGCGCGGCGGCACGCTTGCAACGTTCAAAGGCCGAGCCGACACTTTTTTTAAACACTGATTTCTGTTACCGCTCATTAACGACATAAATGACTATCATAATTTTATTAGTGGCATGCGGTGTAGCCTTTTCGCGAAGTTTGCGTTACGATGTCAGATACACCCTGTATAATATTGTTATGGATCATAGTAATGACGGAACATTACGTCACACAGTACGCCGAGGTTTACTTATAGGTCACCAATATTTCACAACTTGTGTTTACGTGCTCAGCAGAGCTGAAAATACAGTGCACGACAAAATACCGTCGCGTTTTTACACGTTTTCTCGGTGGTAGGCTATAACATCGGCTGCCGGCAGAAGTTACCACCCACCAGCCTAAGTCTTGCTGCAAAGCCATTCGTCGGGGTCTGAGCAGTTGTGTTGCGATGTGTGCCGGGTACGATGCGCCAAATGTTGTTGTGTCGGGAGTTCGGTTGTGGAGGTTCTCCAGATCAATCTCCCTCTGGCGCAGCATCGTTGGTCGTGTTGTTGGGTTTAACATTGCAATCACCTCGCTCAACTGCCGTCTTTCTTCCTGTTTACTTGTTTTTTTTTTTTGAGGCTCTTAATAATAAACTAGCGCGCTTTACCATCAGCTGGGATTGCGGTCAAGCGCTAGTTTGTTTATATGTAATTATAAAAAAAAAAATATCGTGAGTTCGTGATTTTAATCCGTCTTAAAGCAAGTTTCATAATCATTTATGTTTGAATGTATTAAATGTTTAGAGGCATAGGAGGAACAGGGTCTAAAGTTTACTCATCCTCTATGGAAAAGGGGGGATCCTCCGACCAGATGGGTGTTTTGTCCGGCGGGTTGATGTCCAGTAGTTTTTTTTAATATGTATGTATAGTTGTGCTGTAAACTCTGCTTGCGGGATGGAGAAACAAGACAATGCGTCATACTGACGTAGTACGACGCATTGTCGTGTTGTTCGCATGGATTTCCTTACTTTACTACGTACCTATGATTTCTTATCGCAATTTCATGATTGATTGTGATTACGTCATCTTTACTAAAACAACCGACGGAGGAAAACTATAGTAAAATCATTGAAATAAAAAATTATATCCATTGGTTACGTTGTCATTAATGAGCTTAGATCAAGATTCTACTTTAATTTTTGACGTGATAACGTCTATTAAATCGGTATGCTGGGAGTCATTCGCGAAAACTGCGTAACGGCCGAATCTGACGCTACACGGAGTCCACGCCTACTAAAACTAACCTTAGCCTTGTAGCTTTAGAGTGCAATATTATTTACCTAAAAGCACGGTTGTAAACAATTAGTAGCAGTTTTTCGCATACATGGTTAAAGCATTGATAGCCGAGTGGTGAAACGCTCGGATTAATATCGACTCGCTCAAGAGGTGCCGCGGATCGATTCCTGACGGCAACGGACGTTTTTTATCCTTTTTAATTTTTAAATTTTTCCTTTTTAATTTTTCTTTTTTCTTTTTCTTTTTGCTTTTTTTTTAATTTTTTAGAAAATTTAAACAAACTATTAAATAAAAATATAAATGTTATACATTACTTTATTTTAAATAATTTCATTGCACCCAGAAAAAATTACCATGTAATAGACGTTATCACGTTCAAATATCGGCAGTAGACGGAGTTCTACAGACAGCCAATTTTTTTGATAATATTTAGATATTCGTATGAAACGATCACTTATCACTACCATACTAGAATATTATACATAAAAGCGAAAGTAATTCTGTCTCTACCTTTAAATTAACGCAATTAACAACTGAATCGATATAAATTGGCACAAGCATAGCTTTTATCCCGTTAGTACTTTCTCTAGGATGAGTTTGCTACCTCTACGGAGTCAAAACCGCGAGTCTTGTTCTTAAGCCTATAGAAGTTCACTGCTGGATAAAGGCCTTTTTTTTTTTGCCGAGGTGGAAATCCTCATAGGATGCCCGCCGCCCTGGGGTGGGCGACGGGGTATGTCAGACTTTTACTGACTAAAACCACCCCGGTGTGTCTTCTATCACGAGCGCGCGTGGGGCCGCGGGAGTCTAAATTCTTCCACGGCCCCACACCCTCGTGCTGGCCCGGTCTGTCCGGGCCTCGTCTCCTGCACGAGGTAGTGGGGTGTTAAACTACCCCGTGCATCGGCTCAAAGGCGCGCGCCGACACTCGCGCGCGCCTCCGCCTCGGGGTCCATCAATGGGGGGCGGGGACTTCCCCATGTCCCTCGCCCCTGTACCCATTCATGGGGGGCGGAAGAGGGCGTTATCCGCCCTTCCTCGGCGCCCGGTGCGTCTTCTGCGGCTCGGGAAGGGAGTTGATATCTCCCTCTCCCGTTCCGCAGCTTCCTTCTGCGACATCACGTCCTCGCAGAAGGACACCACCGCGTCCCACGACTCTGAGCTGCCGACCATCCTCCGCACTACTGCCGGCAGCGTCAGGTCGCCTCCTACTTCATTTGTGAGGACACGGCGCTGCTCCTCCCAAGCTACACACTCGGAGAGCGTGTGCTGCGCCGTGTCCTCCCCGCATTGGACGCAGTGGTGGCACCGAGCGTCCGGCTCCCTGCCTAAGCGACGCAGGTACTTGCCGAAGCAGCCATGCCCCGACAGCCTGCCCCAAGGCTTTCATTCCATTGAGGGGTTTGCCATAACCCCCACCCTTGGCAGGCGGGTTGGTGATCGCAGTAATTTGATATTCCACAGGAGAAGCGCTGCTGCCCGCTTCCCTGGTGAGAGCTCCCTTAGTGGCCCACGGGAGGATATGGAATGGTACTATTCTAAGACCCATTAACTTAATCAAATTTTATTCCGTGGTGCTTAGCAATCTGGGCTTCTCCCAGTTGCGATAATGTCCCTTTGTGCCGATTGGCCTAGTTCTGTTCTGTCTCCTGCTTGTTATGGAGGAAAGTGGAAAGAAATATCTTTTTTCTTACTCCTCCGCTATTCTTTTCTGATTAATTTCGTTGCGGGACCCAAGATAGTTTCGTTTCTCCGGGACTCCGGAACTCGTCGAGCTTCATTGCTCGGCGTTGATTCTGGCTTTCAGGAGTTGCAGTGGGTGGGAAAAAGTGTGGCGGGTTTTGTCCCATAAAAAAAAAGTAAATCCAAGTAACTAATATATATTACGTTCTTGTTCATACAGAGCGGCATGGCGGCCGCGGCTGTGGTGGAAGGCGACTCCTGCGAGTTCGCCTCCCTCAAATACTTCGGCCTATGCGGCATTGGTGGTGTCCTATCTTGCGGTAAGTTCGGAGATTTTTTTTTTTGCTAAACAACACGGGCACTATGCCTTGATGGATGTCATACAGTATGTTAAGAAAACCCTGTCCGACCCATAAGGATAATAAAGGTTAGGTAAACACATGACCAAATATAATATAAAATTTTACGTAATCATCATAGTACCAATACAAATGAATTTTGAAATAATCTTTTTTTTTTCCGGGAATTAATTCCAACTTCCCCGAAATTTGGTAATTTTTAAAAAAGTGATAACACCGGTATTATTATGAGTCAATAGCGATACGACCACGTGTCGCGTGCCCTGTCGCCCGCCGCCCGCGGAATGGTGCTTAACGCACATTTATTAAGTTACCTCTTTTTGCAAAATAATATTTATTTTTTTAGGGGGATTTTTTTTTTTTAAATTTTTGCCCGGTTTTGTATTTAGTAGAATCAGTTATTGATACCTAACAATACCTTTACGGATCGGACAGGGTTTTCTTTACATATTGTATGTCTTTAACATTTCTATAAAATTAGTGTACCCAATGGTGTTTGTTTTACTTCACCGTTCACACAAAAGGTCTCGGTTTGATCCCGAGATCTACAAATCAGATCTGTGTGGTTATCATGAGTTTTCTTTACGAAGACTCGACCATCGATATCGTACGCGTTTGACTTATCGATTGGCCCGCTTAAAGGTTGTAAGAACAATTTTTTATTATTTTTTATTAATTATTAACTAGCGCTTGACCTTAATCCCGCCTGATGGTAAGCAGTGATGCGATCATTAATGGTAAAGCGCGCTAGTTTATTAAGAGTCTATTCACTCAGAAAAACTGAACGAATAGGAAGGAAGACGGCAGTTGAGCGAGATGATGCAATATTAAACACAACAACACGACCAACGATGCTGCGCCAAAGGGAGATTGATCTGAAGAAACTCCACGACCAAACTCCCAAAATAACAACATTTGGCGCATCGTACTCGGCACACATCGCAACACAACTGCTCAGACCCATCCTCCGTACGGCTTACTATCAACCAATGAGAGCGGGTTGATGCGTGTGATCAAGTCTCGTAATGAAAACTCAAGGTAGCCACACTGTTGTGACAGGGCAAACCACGGACTACGGAGCAAACACTGTTGGTCCACTTGCGGCCTTGATTTGTTTGGCCGCGTGTTATTGTGGCGCCACCACGCGCCTTCTACGAACCATAGGAGTTTAAACAATTACAATTCAACGTCTCAAAAGTCCTCTGTCCTTTTTTTTCTCTCCCGCTCTGGGCGAATCGGAAGGGCGTGTCAGACTTTTACTAACCAAAACACACCCTTGTTCTTTCATTTGCCTGTGCGCCAGGGGCGATGGTATATCTTTAGAACCTGCAGCTTTGGTAGGCATCGGTCTTCGTGAATCCCGTCACGATGTGCTGACATCTTTTTGAGGCAAGATCTCTGCGTTCGATCTGCCTCACACCCTTAAACGTTACTTATTGGCGACAATTAATTCTATAGGACCCGTACTTTAATTGAGTCTCTTCTTCATCTCAACGTTAATCCTAGTCGTATCCGAAACATTCAGCTTTGGAGTCTAGGGTCCGCTTTACCAGTCTAACTGCTCATTTTGGCTAAACTTCGATATTTTCTATGAAGCGACTGCCGTCTGACCTCCACAACCCGAAGGCGATAGCGAAGCATTGCAGTTAGACCAATTGTTGGAATTTTGAGGGCTCCAACAACCCATAACGACTGTCATTAGATGTTCGTATGGCAACCGGGACCAACGGCTTAACGTGCTTTCCGAGGCACGACCAGACCAGTGCATATATTCATATTCATACATACAAATATTTGCACTGCGCGGGGATCGAACCCGCGCCTCCTTGCGCAGCGGCCGCGTTCGGAGGCTGTCCGCACTTTAATTGAGTAACACTCTTTTACTATTACTTGGAATCAATTGCTAAACAATTGCTCCGTATGTTCTGAAACTGTGTCCGCTAAACAGCGTCAATACCGCAAAGCAACTTGTTGAACAGTCAAAATGAAACCCATTAAACTATGGGTCATTCACAGATAACTCACGTAAAGCGGCCCAGAGTAGGCCATCAGTAAGCCAGTAGTATTATGACCTTGACCTGGCACTGTGTAGTAGGTACGAAGACAGTTTCATCAATATAAAAAAGACTCTGCTAATAATTAGTTTTGTTACCACTGATGTGCCATAAATCTACTGGGAAACAAAAATAAAAAAAACTACCTGCTTCCGTTAAAGACACTGCGAAATAATAAAAAAATACTTTATTTCGGAAGTCTCTAAATCAAAATCAAAAGTCATTTATTCAAATTAGGCTAAGACAGTCCCCCAAAACGCCCACCCATCGACACTTCCTAGTGCTTTCGCTGGGAAGAAGAAGTGGCTGAAGAAACACCCCAGCAGCACAGCTGTCTGTTCATTAAAAAAAAACACACGACTTTATACAATACTACGTATAGTGATGAACACGATAAAATACAACAACAATGAAATTATTTACCATATGCCAGCTACCACGTCAAAAATACCAGCAAAGCAAAACAATATATATATATATTTAAATTAAAATGTAATTAACTAAAAAGTTATTACTTAAATAAAAGCCCCAGGCATAAAGGGCGAGACAACTTACATATTTATGTAATGTAAAAAAGTAAATTATATGAACTCATATAACGTATCAGTAAGCTAATTCCGGAGAAAGAACACAAACATTGTCCTGAGTTAATCAGAGCGACCAGCTATTCTTATCATTTAAATAATCATTCACGGAATAATATGCCTTTGAACAAAGCTTGGATTTGATTTGTGCTTTAAATGCATTGTAAGGCAAGTCTAGCAAAGCAGAGGGTATCTTGTTATAAAAACCTATGCCAAGCCCAACAAAAGAGTTATGAACCTTTTGAAGTCGGTGAAAAGGGGCTCGCAGTTTGTCCTTATTTCTGGTGTCTCTGTCGTCCGACTCGCCTTTACGTTATTTGTACTATAAATATTTAAAAAAAATCTAAATCGGTTTTCCTAACGGAGTTCTGTTTCTCTTGAAGTCCGTTAAAAAGCTGCCAGTCAGAATAGAGTTGAAAACTTCACTTTGAACTTCACTCACCGCACGCAATTTAGAAGCAGACACTGTATTGTTTACAGTGGCGAACATGAGTTTTCATTACGTCGACATCGACCGCGTTTGGCACTATCATTGATTGAGAGTTTTTACAACTTTGAAGCGGGCCAATCGATGAGTCAAACGCGGTCGATATCGACGATCAAGCCTCGTAATGAAAACTCATAGTAGCCACACAGAAACACGTCTTGTATTTCTTTAGTTCGACTGTTTTCTTAAGGAGAACCGTTCCAATGTCAAGTTGCGGCCTCGCTTTCAGCGCGTCGCGGTGTCATTAGCTACACTATAATTAGCTATCATAGACAATACTATACGTAAATATATACACAGAAACAATACACAATTATTTTAATTCATGTTCTCATTTTGATGCGTTTGGCGAAATATGGAACTAATATAAAAAGTACTGATTATGACAGATGTTTGACAGCTTCCCATAGAAAGTGGCGCCACCTTGAAACGATTAGACAATAGAATCAGTTTATAGACATTGTAAATGTCATTGAAAGTTTGTTTTATTTTGTGTTTGTATCTTTAAATAGAGAACATCTGTCATGACTATTGTAGCTAAGTGGCAGGGAGCCAAGGGTCAGTACTAATAAAATGTGTAAACATTCAACTATAGGTACTCATAGCAAAACTATAACTAAATATTTAAATATTAGTACATATTAGTTCAGCGCTTCGTGAATGAGTTTTGGCAAGGAAAAGCTTTCCTCAAAAATATTTTCCAATCCGACTGCTTTTTCTAGATAAAATGAATTATGACCTAATTAATTTATTCACAGCCCTATATCTTTCACCTACATTATTTATATCCTTCTTGCTCCACCCAAAGATAATGTAGAGCCAGTGATAACAACTGATATTTATAATCTGTGCTTGACATATCTACGTTTCGCGCCAAAACGTCTTCAATCACGGTTAAGGCTGGCTTTAGATAATTTGTAAGTTTATGAGTGGAGTTTTGGCGGGAAAGTCAAGCTGAGTGTCACGCTCGTTTTTCATTGGACTTTTAAAATTATTTATAGTGTTGTTTACTAAATAAAAGTGCGTGATTTATGTAGTAAAAAGTGCATTTAGTAAATAGTTTATAAAGAACAGTGAAATATCGCAGCATAGTGGCCACATCATGACTTAGTCCCAAATCTCACACGTAAGACTGGGCACGCTGCAGTCTTTTTCTACATGAATAATTCATAATTACTTGACATTGGCTAAATGCACAGACCGTGCGAAGCCAAAAAATAAAGAAAGAAGAAAGTTTATGAAGATTATAACAACGCAGCTGGATGGGATTTTGTTGTCAAAATGGCCGCATCAGATGGTACAGTCTCGACGATCCACGGTCAGGTTTTGAATTCAGAAGCCTATGTTTCAAAAATCAGTCTTTAAAGTTTATTAAGAAACCAACGATGTATATTAGGTATTGTTTTCTACTTGGTTAATATAAAGTCCAATGGTTAGTAACTTATATAGTGCCTAAGCACCGACGCATCGTACTTGTCGGCCATGGTTTGTAGGATGCTGTTAGCGGCGTGGTCCTAGTTCTACCTAGCAACGAGGCCGAGGCCGGCTTCCTGATGATGATTTAGTGGTTTCCCATTTAAACAAATTACGGGCTCATAATGCACGCCTCTCCCGGGGACCTCAAAGATTAATTCATGACATGATACTTAATTTTTACTTTTTACGTACGGAGGACGGGTCTGCGCAGTTGTGTTGCGATGTGTGCCGGATAAGATGCGCCAAATGTTGTTGTGTCGGGAGTTTGGTCGTGGAGGGTCTCCAGATCAATCTCCCTCTGGCGCAGTATCGTTGGTCGTGTTGTTGGGTTTAACATTTAACATTGCGTCACCTCGCTCAACTGCCGTCTTCCTTCCTATTCAGTCAGTTTTTTGAGTGTATAGGCTCTTAATAAACTAGCGCGCTTTACCATCAATGATTGCAGTACTGCTTACTAACCTTCCAACTGTCTATGTACACCAAAATTATTATGTACAGACGTAATTGTAGACATAATTTACGCGGGGCGTGTACTTAGCAGACTGATACGCAGGCGCGTTCTGGTATCAGTAAGGTCAAAGGTTATATTATATTCCACACGTGGGGAAGCGGTCTTTGGTTCATATTTATTACTCTACAGATTGCAACATAACTGATTATCTCAGTTGAGGGCCTCGTGACTAGTACCGTACCAGCTTTACAGGTCAATGGATCAATGTTTGCCGCGGTCAGTCAATGGATGGATTGGCCATTTTTTTAAAATTTTTATAAACTAGTGCTTGACCGCAATCCCGCCTGATGGTAAGCAGAGATGTAATCGTTGATGATAAAGCGCACTAGTTTATTAAGCCTATCAATAAAAAAAAACTGAGTGAATAGGAAGAAAAACGGCAGTTGAGCGAGGTGATGTGAGGTGATGATGCTTGGGAGGAGCAGCGCCGTGTCCTCACAACTGAAGTAGGAGGTGACCTAACGCTGCCGGCAGTAGTGCAGAGGATGGTCGGTAGCGCAGAGTCGTGGGACGCGGTGGTGTCCTTCTGCGAGGACGTGATGTCGCAGAAGGAAGCTGCGGAACGGGAGAGGGAGATTTCAACTCCCTTCCCAGGCCGCAGAAGACGCACCGGGCGCCGAGGAAGGGCGGACAAAGCCCTCTTCCGGCCCCCCTGAATGGGTCCAGGTGCGAGGGACATGGGGAAGTCCCCGCCCCCTATCCGATGACGGAGGCGCGCGCGAGTGTCGGTGCGCGCCTCAGAGGCGATGCGCGGAGTAGTTTAACACCGCACTACCCCCGGATACGAGGCCCGGACAGACCGAGCAGCTCGTGATAGACTCCGTCGCTCACCCTAGGGCGGCGGACATCCCTTGAGAATTTAAATCCCGAAAAATAAAGGTGATGCAGTGTTCCAACAACACGACCAACGATGCTGCGCCAGAGGCAGAATGATCTGGATACCCTCTAAGACCAAACTCCCAACCCAACAACATTAGGCGCATCGTACCCGGCACACATCGCAACACAACTGCACCCGTCCTCCGTACGGCTTCACCAGAAATCATGCCGGAACACAAGGAATCGCTTGGCGGCAAGACTTTGGTGGTAACCTCTGCCGGCAGCCGATGTTATGGCCTACCACCATATTATAACCCATATTGAATAATACGATAGCTCTTGTTGTTATTGGTTGTCAGACTTCCGGGCTTCTGACGACACATAACGGCCGTCAAAAATCCACTAATGACAACCAGGGCCAATGCCTTCTTAATGTGCCTTTCGAGGCACGGGGTCTTAGTATGCTAAGATTGACACCTATCCACGGGCCAGCCACCGAAAGCTTAACCTTGGGGCTGTTATTGAAGAGGTAAATATGACTGAAATGTAGATCTGTTTAGAAATTTGACCGCCAAGAGTTGATCCAACTACCGCATTGTAAAATGTTACGTCGCACTATTTTGGGCCAACGCCAACGAATTCACAAGTGAATCGATCACGAAACTTTGGGCCAATGTTTGAATACTATGTTGGTGCCAATGGTGCATAGCTGTTTGAAATTGTTCTATCAAATACTAGACGTATCGATTTCCTCATCACCAAATTGTTATATGAAATACTTACGCTTCTTGTTGTTGTTCAAATGTTTATTGTCCCCGTAGCATCGCTTCCGCATCGCATCGCTTCGACTGCTCGCGCTAGTACTTTATTTTCGCTTGTTGTTCTTCTGGCTTTTTAGGGTTCCGTAGCCGAATGGCAAAAAACGGAACCCTTATAGATTCGTCATGCCTGTCTTGTCCGTTTGTCCGTCCGTATGTCCCAGACATTTTTTTTTTCGAAATACTATGAGCTATACTGTTGAAACTTGGTAGGCAGATGTATTCTGTGAACCGCATTAAGATTTTAATGCAAAAATAAAATAATAATAATAAATATTGGGGGCCCCCCATACTTAGAACTGAAACTCGATTTTTTTTTTCATCAACCACATTAGTGTGGGGTTATCTATGGATAGGTCTTCTAAAATTTTTTTTTTCAAAACCGAATACTTTGCGTGACAGACGCTTCCAAAGTGGAAAAAAATTGGTCCCGCTCTAACTTCTAAAACAAGAAAATGAAAAATCTAAAAAAAAAAAACATATGATGCACATTACTATAAAAACTACCTACGAAAATTGTTTTTAACGAGATCTAGTAAGTAGGTTTTTTTAATACCTCGTAAATCGTAAACCGCTTATTACCGCGTAATCTTTCATACAAAAAACTTAAATCCTTTAATTTCATAAATCAATAGTACGGAACCCTTTGTGCGTGAGTCCGACACGCACTTGGCCAGTTTTTCTCTCTGCTCTGCCTCTTACATTTCTAGCATGATGTTATTATACTATCTATACTATTTCCAAATCCGATTGGTATTTCTTGAAATTTGTCTCTACAAACAAACAACTTTTAGCTTATACTTAACTAGCTAACTAGAGGGACTTGTGGTTAAAATAAATACCATAGGGATATGACAAAATTAAAGTCTAAGTACAAAGGTGCTGCGTGTTCCTTAGTAAATTTCTTCCAGCAGCCCTGCGAAAGAAGTAAAACAGACAGCCTGTAGTGCATAAGAACAAGGAGAGAAAAATATGAAGGTGTTAAGTCTAAAACTAAAATTATATATGTCGGAGACAGCGACGGCAGAGCGGTAGGGTCGACAGCATCTTGGTGTGGTGGTACAAGTTCCATTTCGTAAGTGAGTTTTGAATTAACGCACGACGTGTAGATATACCCTCCAATCTTCATAATAACAATTTGAATAGGCAAACCGACAGTTTCGATTCGGAGCAGTGCCTTGGTCCGCGTCTCGATGCAAAGTGACCGTTCGACGAACCCCACTTTCCAAAGCGACTCTGTCCATGTGATGCCATCACAAAATAACGTCACAAGCGTTTGCCCCTCTACTACGTAAATAAAATCAGCAACTTCTATTAAAATTATTCCGACGATCTCCGACATATAAATTTAATTATCACAAGATAAACCTGATAAATATGGATTTGTAAGTCTGTATGTAATCTGCGCATTCTTTATTTGGTATCAAATTGATTGATTACAATCATGTCTGCAAATGGTGATAGGTTCAAGTAAAGTACAACGTTATTTTTTGTAAATGCAAAACCCGAAACGTGTCCAGTATATTATGTAAAGATTTGATGTATAAAATTTCAAGAAACGTATCATGAAGAATCACAAAGTTATTTTATTTATTTATTTATACATCCATTTCAGGCATCACAGCCCATACAATACAAACAATTCAATATTAAAATAAATCCAGAAATACAAATATAATAAGTAAAATACAAATAATAACCAACTACATATACAAATATATTATGCAAATTTTAAAATGTCAAAAATAAAGAAATAAAAAGTGAAAATATTTAATAGTATGCCTGCCTCTGAGTCATATTTTGTTTGTTTGTCAGTACATTAATCATATAACAATGGTTAATATATTGACAATCAAACCTATTAGCAAATACGCTCAGGATAGTGTTGGAGGTGATCCGGAGCCTGCGCCTCAGAGACGCGCACCGCTTTCGCATTGTCGTGTAAAAACAGTCGACACGGGCATCGGCAAACATACCCGAGGCGCTGCAGTGCCGGGGCAGCCCCAACAACACCCTGAACGCATTATTATACTGTACACGGAGAGCGTTATACTGCTTCTGGGTATATGACACCCACAGGCCCGCCGCATACAGGGACATACAAAATGCTCTGAAAAGAGTTATCTTGACGGCCCCCGAGCAACGAACAAATCTGCGGGCAATCATATTGGCCCTCACAGACAACGCCCTCCGCTCTCTATCGATGTCCGCATCATCCCTCAGGTCAGAGGTCACGATATGCCCGAGATATTTAAACCGTTGGACTCTATTTAATCCAACACCGTTCAACGTAATAGGCGGAACTGAATCCAAGCAGCTCCGACCCCTGGCCTGAAAGACCATGCATTCGCTCTTCTTTGCGTTGTATACCAAGCCATGATCCTGCGCGTAACGCTCGCAGACACTCAGCAACCTAGACAGACCACACACGGAAGCATGGTATCTGGTTATCCCTATAAAAATATGGTCATTGACCCGCTCACTCGCTCGTCCGCTCGCGCCTACAGCGACGCGGCGCGACTGGGTCCTAGGACACTATGATCCGCTGCAAACTGTATTGTTGCCTCGGTAACCACACTGCAACATTTTTTTAAATACAATATGTAAAGAAAACCCAGTCCGATCCGTAAAGGTATTGTTAGGTATCAATAACTGACTCTACTAATGGATACAAAAACGGGCTAAATTTAAAAAAAAAATCCCTCTAAAAATAAATATTATTTCGCAAAAGAGGTAACTTAATAAATGTGCGTTATGCACCCTTCCGCGGGCGGCGGGCGGCAGAGCGCGCGGCACGTGGTCGCATTGCTATTCACTCATAATTATACCTGTGTTGTCACTTTTTAAAAATTACCAAATTTCGGGGAAGTTGGAATTAATTCGCGGAAAAAAAAAGAATATTTCAAAATTCATTTGTATTGGTACTATGACGATTATGTAAAATTTTATATTATATTTGGTCATGTGTTTACCTAAACTTTATTATCCTTATGGGGGGTCGGACAAGGTTTTCTTAACATACTGTATATTTGGGAAAAAGTATAACATGGTGTAAAAATGATTGGAATCGATTCAGTTGCTTGTTCTGAACTACAGATGTAGAGCTCATCTTCCATAGGTGTTGGGTGTTATATCTGGCGTGCAACTGCCCAATGAATCATGTCGGGATGTTGTTTGTTTATATATATTCCGCGGTAAACTCTGTTTGCGGGATGCAAGATTTTCATGACGCGTAGATCTAATGTGGTGTTATAGATCATCATCATCATAAACCTTTTTATCGTTCCACTGCTGGGCACAGGTCTCCTCATACAGAGAAAGATTGGGCGTCACCACGCTTGCTCAATGCGGGTTGGCGATTTCGGACTTTAAAGTCCAGGTTTCCTCAAGATATTTTCTTTCACCTTTTAATCAGTCATTGGTGTCCAAGATGATATAGATAGATAAATCTTCGTCTCTGTTCTCGGTCTACGTCTTACTTAGCTATAGATACCTCTACGATATTATGAACATTCCAACATCAATTATCTACTTGCAGAAAATAAATTATTTATCATTTGCCGACACTTTCAAAATTGAGAAGTAAGATTTCTTTGTTGGTGCAGACGACAACACATCAACCTACTTTAAACTATCAAAATTTCTTTATTAGATGTTGTTGTCCAACGTACAGACGACAGCACATGAAGCTACTACACCCTATTAGATTTTCAACTTTATCTCTAAAGCATTAAGGCTCAATTTTGATTCAATGTTGGCTCAATGTTGGGGATATTTGACAGTTTCGTGTAGCTTGACCTGTATGCCTAGTATGAGTTTACATTACGAGACTCGATCGTCGACATCGAGCGCGATTGGCGCTCTCATTGGTTGAGGGTTCTTACAACCTTGAAGCAGGCCAATTGATGAGTCAAATGCGCTCGATATCGACCGACCGTCGTAGATACGTTAGACACATTCAAACAACACATCCGGGTGATGTATAAAGGTGTATCTGATATCGACGCACAAACGAGTACCATGCATCCAATACATGATTCTGAACCCCCCAGTGGTGGAATTTTTCGTCGGCTTTTTCATTATTAAAAAAAAATGCAGTTTTTTTTTTACTTTAGACCGTTCATAGTTGCTATACTTTTTATAACCCAATAAGATTATAAAGTAAAAATTAATTATTTCGCTAACAAAACTTGAAAAACTATCTTATCAGCTGATTTAATAGAGTTCACATCAGGGATCAACGTCATACCTACAAATCCGTACGGCGGCACGCTTGCATCGTGAATAGAAGTTGTAAGAATCCACTGTAAGAAATAGTGAAGCTTTAGTGATCGTTTTTTGTGCTAGGATTTTTTGTAAACATCTGGCTCTGAACGTGACTCTGGAATGTTGAGATGTAGATGCCCTGATTGGCGCATTTCATGCTCATACAAAAAATGCAGGCCCTCTGATTGGTTAGAGGTTGCAACCCGAAAACGGGCGTAAGATAATGGCCGGCGCGCCGCGCGTCCCGACGTGCTTGGGGGCCACCCGCGGCTTTCGCCCATCTGACCGAGTAAGGGCAAAGGAGATGTTTCAGAAATGTTTGGAGCCTGGGCCAGCACATTGTACACTTAATGCTAGGTATAGTTACGATATAGTTCACTGTTTTTAATGTTAATTTCATTGAGCTATTATTACTACGTAGTAATAATAGCTCAATGGTTAATTTGCTATATTTTGGCTTAGTTTTTATATACAGTATGTTAAGCAAACCCTATCCGACCCGTGAAGGTGTTGTTAGGTATCGATAACTGATTCTACTAATGGATACAAAATCGGGCTAAACTTAAAAAAAATCCTCCTAAAAAAAATATTATTCGCAAAAAAGAGGTAACTTAATAAATGTGCGTTAAGGACCCTTCTGGGGGCGGCCGGCGGCAGGGCACGCGGTACATGGTCGCATCGCTATTTGCTCATAATAACACCGGTCTTGTCACTTTTTAAAAAATTACCAAATTTCGGGGAAGTTTGAATTAATTCGCGGGAAAAAAAGATTATTTCAAAATTCATTTGTATTAGTACTATGATGATTACGTAAAATTTAATATTATATTTGGTCATGTGTTTACCTAACCTTTATTATCCTTATGGGTCGGACAGGATTTTCTTAACATATTGTAGATTCAATTTAACTCTGCCAAGGAGTGAAACACATATACAAATAAATATGGTGGTTAGTAATAAGCGAAATAAGATTTTGACAGTGACATTTATTGACGTGTCACGTATCTAAGGCTATCGTATCTATATTGTCTACCATATGGCTGCGAAAAAAACAAAACATGAATTCTGAACATAATTATGGGCCAATAAATAAACACAATCAACTCGAAGTTAAATCAAATAGAACTGTCAAAGTCGTCAAACAAACGTCATAACCACTGTCATGGCTATCTTAAAAATGGGTTATCTCACTAAAAAACTTTTCAAATAAATAATTATATACATTGAGCTATTATTACATATACTTGTATTTTTATTCAAATTAATTTTAATAAATGCGTAAAAAACAAATTATAATAAATGCGTTATTTCATACACACGTTATGCCGTAGCGGGTAGCCGTATCGTGCATCACACCGACGGCGCGCGTCGCTAGTTATTGTAACTAGTTACGTGAAATAACGACCACGTCTAGTTTCGCTTCGTGTGTTACTATATAGTTGGTGGTTATATTTATGTAAACAATCACAGTAGCTGAATTAAAATAACTAGCTACAAAAATAACTTGTTTTATAACAGGTGACGCCGATCAAGTAACTGGTTACGTTAAGTTTTGTTATTGGCAAACAGAGTTGAGACGAATAAGTCCCGATCATCGGGATTCTACTGTATTATGTGTTGTGTAAGTCGTGGTGGCCTAGTGGTTAAAACATCAACCTCTCAAGTATGAGTGTGCAGGTTCGATTCCAGGTCAGGCAAGTACCAATGTAACTTTTCTAAGTTATATGTACTTTCTATGTAAATCTTGGACACCAATGACTTATCACAAGGTGAAGGAAAACATCTTGAGGAAACCTGGACTTGTCTGAAATCGCCAACCCGCAATGAGCAAGCCTGGTGATTACGCTCATGCCTGTATGAGAGGAGGCCTATGCCCAGCAGTGGGACGATAAAAAAGTTGATGAGGTTGAGGTTGAAGGTTGGCGATGTAATGTGCATTGAGCAAGCGTGGTGACGCTCAATCGGCTCTGTATGAGAGGCCTGTGCCCAGCAGCGGGACGTTAAAGAAGTTCAATGATGATGTAATGTGACTATGAGGCCATAACATCGGCCGCCGGCAGAAGTTACCACCCACCAAAGCCTTGCCGCCAAGCGATTTGTCGTGTTCCGGCATGATGTCTGGTGAAGTCGTACGGAGGACTGGTCTGAGCAGCTGTGTTGCGATGTGTGCAGGGTACGATGCGCCTAATGTTGTTGTGTTGGGATATTGGTCGTGGAGGGTCTTCAGATCAATCTCCCTTTGGCACAGCATCGTTGGTCGTGTTGTTGGGTTTAACATTGCATCACCTCACTCAAGTGCCGTCTTCCTTCCTATTCGCTCAGTGTTTCTGAGTGGCATAGGCTCTTAATAAACTAGCGCGCTTTACTATCAACGATCGCATCACTGTTTACCATCAGGCAGGATTGCGGTCAAGCGCTAGTTTATAATTATATTAAAAAAATTGGTTGTCTATAGAACTCCGTCTACTGCCGATATTTAAACGTGACAACGTCTATTACATGTGTACACATCGGGCGCTCTAGGGGTGGGGGTAAAGTAGGCGTGGACTCCGTGTGGCGTCAGATTCGGCCGTTACGGTGTTTTCGAGAATGATTCCACGCCGTACCAATTTAATAGACGTTGTCACGTCAAAAAAAATCTATTACGAGTCAGTGATACTCCAATTAAACTGTTTTTTTTGTCCTGCAGGTATCACCCACACCGCTGTAGTACCTCTGGATCTGGTAAAGTGCCGTCTGCAGGTAGACCCTGACAAGTACAAAAATGTGATCAACGGCTTCAAGGTTTCTGTAGCCGAAGAGGGCATGAGGGGACTCGCCAAGGGATGGGCACCCACTTTCATCGGATACTCGCTACAGGTATCTATAGTTTCCACAAACCCCTTTAGGTTATACAGTTAGGTTAGGTTAAGCGTAAGCACCGTCAAATACTTTACCAATGATTAAAATTTACATCCAATTGTTCCTACTGAAAAGTGAATTCAGCTGAAGACAATAAACCTATGAGACTTGCAACTTCCCCACATCTTCCTTCTCTCTCTCTCTTTCACTTATTAACGCTCTTTCCATCTTTCTCAGGGTCTCTGCAAGTTTGGGCTGTATGAAGTCTTCAAAGTGACATACAGTGGCCTTTTAGATGAGGAGACTGCGTACACCTACCGTACTGGAGTGTATCTCGCCGCGTCTGCGACAGCCGAGTTCTTCGCTGACATTGCACTATCACCCCTAGAGGCCGCAAAGGTAACAATTTATAAATTTAC
This sequence comes from Sesamia inferens, assembly GCA_037179545.1. Lineage (NCBI taxonomy): Eukaryota > Metazoa > Arthropoda > Insecta > Lepidoptera > Noctuidae > Sesamia > Sesamia inferens. Next base: position 6,668,084 of record CM073947.1, read on the forward strand.
AGGACGGCAAAATTAAAAATAGAAAAAGCAAACTGAAAAGTCGTTTATTCAAATTAGGCTGAGAATCAGCACTTTTTGAACGTCAATTTTACATAAGACAGTCCCCCAAAACGCCCGCCCTTGGGAGCAAATCCATTGAAGTTAAACTGGTCTTCACAGTCAAAATGGGTGTTTGTACCCAATATACAATTAGTTTTTGATTTAATACGAAACCCGATCCACGTCCAGTAATTTTAAGCAAAGAATCTATGTATAAAATTTCAAAAAGGTATCATGAAAATTAAAAACCACAAAGTTATGAGCTTGTTATCTTACCTGGTTGTCCCAATAAAAATATGGTCAATGCAACGCTCGCGCCCCTGCTGGGCGCAGCGCGTAGGGCCCTCTCTCACGCACATAGTACTATGATCTAACGTCAGCCGAGTTGTGCGCACGGTAACCACACTGCAACAATTTATAAATGTATTTGGGAAAAAATATAACTTAGTGTAAAAATGATTTGAGTCGATTCAGTTGCTTATTCTGAATCTAGATATCTATGTCTATACGCTAATATCAGGAACTAATGGTCCGATTTGAAAAAATAGTTTTGCTTTGGATAGCCCATTAATCCAGGAAGGCTTTAGGCTATATAACATCACGCTGCGGCCAATAGGAGCGGGGCATATAAAAAAAAACGTATCGAAACCGCGCGGCGCAGCTAGTAAACTATATTTAAGCATCGCATAAACAAAAAATAACATTGTTTATTGATATCACAATTTATACGTACAGGTCTTATACAATATTAAAAAAAATTCTGCCCGATGACGAAAAAAAAGCGCTCGAGGGCCGCTGCCGCGCGGCCGTGTCTGTGACGTCACACGTCACCAGCGTTTACGTTGTGTGGCCGGTCGCCTGGTGGAGGTGCCCAATGACCAAGAGATTATGAGATCTGAGGGCTTGGAAATTATAAAATACATAACTTATAGGTTAACTTGAAGATAATCTATGCTATATGGGCTATGGAATGACTTGTCCGTGTCCGTAAGGCGTGCTCAAACACTGGCGCCGAGTCCCGTCTTCACAAACTAAATGAAATTAAACTTCAGTGTTCTTTTTCTTTCTATTTCATTAAGAAAAGGACAGCAGATAAAACCTGTCAGTTTAGAACTGTCAAATTAGTGCGCTCCTGACGTAAACTGGCGTATTTTTAGTCGCCATGTTTATAATCGCGTCGAAACTGTCTATGGAAGATCTTAATTTGAGAGGATTAAACTAAATTATTATCATCTGTCGTTTTCTTAACGAAATATAAAGAAAAAGATACACGAATCCGCGCCAATGTCGTGTTTATTGCAAATAAACATCATTTCTTTCTTTCTTCCATGTAGATTTGGAAACTGTTAAAACAAATTAGGGTGGGGACACATCTGCGGAACGTACGGCGCCGAAAGCTCAGCGGCTGAAGTGTCAGTCACAATATTCAGTTGTTATGACATACCAAACGGTCAAAACGCGGCGTCTTGTTCAGCGCGCTACGTGACAGAAAGTTACGTGGCGTCATCGTCAGTCTGTCTGTGTCGACACTTAATGGTGTGCGGTTTTTGTGACGTACTTGAATTGCCCAGAAAAATGGATTTATCTAGAATATCAGCTATTATAGAGGGCTTAGAAGACGTTGCCGCTCTTCGCTACATACACGCGCGCGATGCACAACGCCCGCCGAAATTTCGGTCGCGCAACGCCTCGCGTGATGTGTCGCTTGCTATGCAAAATACATTAAATGCGTTTTAGTTGCCAAAATTGCTCGAAGGAAGGTAGGCTCTACGCCATACGTGTCATAGAGTACTTGAAATATTATATAATAATATCTAATGTATTTAGCCGAACTTTCGGCGCCGTACGTTCTGCAGATGTGTCGCGACACTAAAATAGCAGATACACCAAAGTAGGTATACATTAAAAGTCCATAAAACTCGCACAAGCAAAAATTGATTACCAAAAAATTTGCTTATACTGACCACATGCAACCCCTTTTCCCAGGTCAGAATCCAGACTATGCCTGGTTTTGCCACCACACTCCGTGAAGCATGGCCCAAGATGGTCCAGAATGAAGGCTACGGAACACTGTACAAGGGACTCGCGCCTCTATGGGGTAGGCAGATCCCGTACACCATGATGAAGTTTGCCTGCTTCGAGAAGACCGTTGAGCTGTTGTACAAGGTAAGTTGTACACCCATTTATTGATTTCTGATTTGAGAATTTGACCTTCTGAATGGGAGGGAAAAGAAATTGAATCCTTTAATATAGGTCATTTGCTACAATGATGATCCGCCTGATCGTGGCGGAGATGTTTTCCGCAGAAATAATAAGACACTCAGATCGCCGCCGCCGCAGACCTCCGCTAAGCGTCTATTTTGTGAAATGTCTCCGACCGACAAATTAATAGATGATAGGTCGAAACGCCTACAAACAGCACCCAATTCGCCCGAAAAGTCCTCGCCTACATTCAATATTTCCAATTGTAGCAACAGTGATGATTATCATGATTTGGTTTCGGAGGCGTCTGTGTACCTGGCCAAAATCAAGAACTGGTTAACGATAACGGTTCTCGTTTAAATGTCGTGAATAAATCGGCAATTATGGATAGGATTCAACGAGTTACAAGTATCGTGTCTGTGTTGGCTTTAAAATCTTCGTATAACGAAACAAAGCTTGCTAATACCGAGCGCGAAATTAGAAAGAATTAAGGTAAAACCGTTAATGAGGACAATAAAATGTCGTACGCAGATTCTTTGAAATTGCGGTTGCCTAAAGTTGCCCCGGCTATTGAATCCAGAGTACCTTTACCTTGTCTCGTGGTCTATCCGACCCAAGAGCGATCAGCTGACTGCGTCATCATCCGCCACTAAACAGGCTCTTATGAAGACGATAAGACCGAGTGACGATGGGTTTCAAATAGTCGGTATTAAAAAAACCACCAAATCGGGCGTTGTAGTGCGCGTAACAAATGAAAACCAATTGAAAAGATTAGAATCGGTAGACGCTATAAAGTCTGCGGGTCTTCGCTTAGAAAAACCAAAGGGTCGCCGCCCCCGTCTATTAGTTAAGGACATTCGCGCCTCAATGGAAGACAACAATTTTTTGCAAGCTATATACCGCAAAAAAATGTATGTTTTTTAAAACGTTTACACGTTGCGCAAACCGGGGTAAAATTTAAATCGTCCTTATCCGGGCAAACATTGGTTTCGTGAGCCTCGGAACAGACAGTGCAGGTTGGTGATTTATTGGCGCAATGCTTTTTCACGTGACCGAATTGTTGACAATACGCGCAACGAACTACCTCGATATCATCAACAAAACGGCAAGTGGCCCAGTCAATAAATAATTTATCCTCGGTAGTCACAAGATGTTTACGTACCTCAGGTTCAATTTCTATTCCTATCCATTTCCGACCACTATCGGTAGAACCCCTACGGTCTATTTTCGTGGATTTAATGAAATCGTCTTCTTTTATTGGCAACTCACCTCAACAACAAACAACGTTTTGGAGTGATGCAATCGTTGATGGTAAAGCGCGCTAGTTTATTAAGAGTTTATTCACTCGGAAAAACTCAGCGACTAGAAAGGAAGACGGCAGTTGAGCGAGGTGATGCAATGTTAAACCCAACAACACGACCAACGATGCTGCGCCAGAGGGAGATTGATATGGAGACCCTCCACGGCCAACTCCCGACACAGCAACATTTGGCGCAGTACTGTAGGTTGCCAAATTTCTGAGCTACTTCATTAAAACATATTATTTTTTCTTAACAGTTCGTCGTACCCAAGCCCCGTGAACAGTGCTCTAAGGGCGAACAGTTGATCGTCACCTTCGCTGCCGGTTACATCGCTGGTGTGTTCTGCGCCATCGTATCCCATCCCGCCGACACCGTGGTCTCCAAGCTTAACCAGGTAAGTTCACACATCTTCTTTCCCGGGGATGTCTGCGGCCTGGGGTCAGTCAGACTTACCGACTAAAAACCACTCCGGTGTTCGATCTCACACCTATCTTGGGGGTCGGTAGAACGATCAATGCCTACAGCCGGTGCCGGCCCGCCACTCTAGGTTTCCGCGGGTCAGGGGGCAAATTTTTTTTTATCATTATAAACTAGTGCTTGACTGCAATCCCGCCTGGTGGTAACCAGTAATGCAATCGTTGATGGTAAAGCGCGCTAGTTAATTAAGCTTATTCACTTAAAAAAAACTTAGTGAATAGGAAGGAAGACGGCAATTGAGCGAGGTGACGCAATGTTAAACCCAACAGCACGACCAACGATGCTGCGCCAGAGGGAGACTGATCTGGAGACCCTCCACGACCAAACTCCTGACACAATAATATTTGTTGCATCGTAACCGGCACACAACGCAACACAATTGCTCAGATCCATCTTCTGTACGGCTTCACCAGACATCGTGCTGGAATTGGTTGAAGAAAACTATTTAATAACATAACAGACACAATAGGCATAACGGACAGTCCTCTGTGCAGAGCTTGCATGAAGCCTGAGATCGTTCCGCATGCGCTCTCCGAGTATACAGGCGTCACGCAGACTAGAACTGAAACCAAGATCTTATATGGATGTTTTTAAACAAGTCCGAAGACTTAATAGGCTTCTGTAGGGAGCTGGGCTGGTTGAAATAACTACCAACAGCCATTGTAGCGGTACCTACAAACGCCACATGGAACAACGCGTCATACTGACGTCACACGAATTCTACATCTCGCAATCAGAGTTTACTATGCAACTAGCATATATACAACTTCCGGACTCCAACCGTTGGGCAAGTGCCTGCCAGACATAACACCCGGCTAGTCGGAGGATCCTCTCTTTTCTATGGAGGATGAGTGAACTTTACTCCCTGTTCCTCATGCCTCCACAGCCATCGTGGTCCACGCACAATAGTCTATTTGATGGAACAAGTGTGCAAACGAAACTATATATTGTAATAACTTGTCTAAATCAATTTCTTCATTAATTTTCAGGACAAGACTGCTACAGTTGGCAGCATTATTGGCAAGCTTGGTATGGCCGGCGTCTGGAAGGGTCTCGGACCCAGGATTATCATGATTGGTACCCTCACTGCCCTGCAATGGTTCATCTATGATGCCGTCAAGGTAGCGTATTGTTTATTAACTCTTTGTAAGTCTGAACGTGGATCCACGTGAGCCATTGAATGAAAAATGGATTTATAAAAGCAAGTTCTTCTAACTGAGCGGCTGTGTTGTTTATGAATTAGCAACATTTAATTTTCTTAACCTGGGTGTATTCCTATGTTATATAAAAGTACAAATGAACTTTCTAAGTATATCTTTGACACCAATGACTGAAGGATAACATTTTGAGGAAACCTGGACTTAAAGTCTGAAATCGTAAACCCGCATTGAGCAAGCGTGGTGATTTCGCTCAATCCTTCTCTGTGTTAAAGGAGACCTGTGCTCAGCAGTGGGACATTAAAAGGTTGATGATGATGACGACAAGTGAACTAAGGCATCCATATTTTTTGATATTTTTCTTAATTTCAAGTTTGAAATTCGATGTATTCTAAAAAGACGCAAGCTCCAAACTTACAGTGGAATGGCGATAAAACCTTTGCTTCCCTGTAATCCGTAAAAACTAGATGTCAATTGTATTGTTATTGTCAGAAGTTTTGGCGGGAAAACGAAGATGAGTGCCACGTTCATTTTTCATTGAACTTTTAAATTATTTATAGTGTCGTTTACTAAATAAAAACGCGTGATTTATGTAGTAAAAAGTGCATTTAGTGAATAATTCACAAAGAACAGTGAAATAGTGTAACATAGTGGCCACATCATGTTTTTACGCTAAATCCCTCCTAATCGGCTACACGCGTGAATCGAAAGGAGTTAGTTTAGATTAAGTTAAGTTAGGATAAGTTTAGGATAAATTAGGATATAAACTTACTGAAGAAAAAAAATATATAAGACTAGGCTGTATGGCGTACTATGCCTTTGCCTTTTCCGTTCATCTGAACGGAAAGAAATGAACCAAAAAAAAAAAAAAATGTTATTGTCAGTTTATTAAACTATTTTATTTGTGATTACAACTAAAAACTGAAGGTAACTGCTTCATTCTTACCTTACAAGTCACGTCGACAAAACGTTGATACGTTTTGTGATTAAAATTGTATCCTCAGAAATGAAGAAATAAAAAATATCTTGGAACTCAGGATACGAAAACAAAGAAATGTTGTAAGACAGTTTTGTTTTAAGATGGTCAATTTGAAATTTATTAATTGGGGTTGTAGAATAAAAAAATCTTGTAATTCAATTTACATTACGAATCAGCACTATTTTGACGCCCGAAACGCCCCACCGTTCAGTACCAGAAGAGATTAATTAAAGATACCACCTCAAGCTGCTTTCTGATACCACAAACTCGATGATTTAAATCAATTGTTCCTCCTGATTTCACCATGTAGACACATTTACAATGAGACGCACCCTCCCATACACCCCCACACCCTTTCCACATACACCTACTCATTCTCAAGCATCTTTTCTTACAGGTCTGGCTCCGCATGCCCCGCCCACCACCAGCAGAGATGCCAGAATCTATGCGCAAGAGGCTGGAGGCTGAAGAATCAGCGAAACAAAAGTGAACTTAGAACATTTTATAGGTAGTTTATCATGCGTCGCGCGTTTAACCGATTAGGATTGTTGGTAATACTGATTTATTATCAAGCATGGTAAGCAGAGTACACTAAAACTCTTGTAAATGGGATGATACCTTGCTTAGGAGTGATATTTTGGTGGGTAATAATGGCATTATGAGATTTTTCAGCTTTGTCTATGGGTCATTGGCGCTTCTATGCCAACCACTTCTGCTTCTGTGACCAACCCTTTCTGATGTCCCGCCAAAATAATTGAAAAGGGAACAAAAATTGTCTAAAAAAAATATCACTAACAGTACAAAATGGTGGTTAACAGCAATCCTAGTTCTTCACTATGTATAATTAATTTTTAAATGATATTGAGACTTGATATTATGGTCTAACTTTCGCCATATGGGTCGAATCGTTCTATACGGGTCGAATAAGTCCCATGTGGTCTACGCGCGACGTTTTCCACTTTCCAATCGCCGCCACGCAGTATGTTATGTAGTAAATTGTGATTTATATTACCAAGTTACAGTATATTATGTAAGTAAATGATCATGTCGATTAAATTATTTTTTTGAAAATAAAATGTTATTTTTTATTTTTTGTTTCGTTTTTCTCTTTTATGTACATAGTAACAAGATGCCTGTTATTTTATATGTTGTAGGTTATGTATGACGCTAGTAATTAATAAAATGATAGATACATTCATGAATTGTTTTAATGTAGCTATCAGTTTTTTTCTTCGAAAAATAAACGAAGAAGTAAAGTTCCCTAAGGCCTTAGCCAATGTAACATCGCTTCGTAGCCAAAGTAAACCAACCAATAACTAAAACGGTTGGCCATGTGACGCGATAAAGCACGTAGTCAATCGTTCCCGCCCTTGGTTAGTTTGGTATAGGATTTTGCTTCGCTACGAAGCGATGTTACATTGGCTACAGGCCCTGGGGCCCTAGCCAATGTAACATCGCTTCACAACGAAACGAAATCGAATACTAAACCAACCAATAATGAAAACGATTGACCACGTGACGCGATAAATCACGTTGTCAATCGTTGCCGTCATTGGTTGGTTTGGTATTGGATTTCGCTTCGCTACGAAGAGATGTTACATTGGCTACAGGCCCTGATTTAGAAGGGACAAAAAAGGCATTCTACATTATTACATGTCGACTTACTGGTCATATTTTTTTTTAACCTTTTGAATGCCAATCACTTCTATAGAAGTTCGAGATCTTCGTGCCCTCAGCGCCACTACTTGGTTAGAAGTAATCACAGTATAAAATAAATTTACGTCTTTTACAAGAGCTTTTATTTTGTTTTTATGGAAAATGGCCCTGTTATCAACCATATGTTTAACTTTTTCACACATAATAAGTTCTTATTTGTTTTATTTTCAATAGAAACAAAAACGCCAGAAAATATTTTAATGCCCCCAGCGCCAATTACTTGATATCAAGTAAGCCAGTGATGGGACACGATGAAGACCTCGCTATATTTCATCTCGTCGAAATGATCATAAATACTATTATTGCAAGAAAATGACGTGAATAAATAATATTTTATAAATATTGTAAACTATAAACTAGGTTTTATTCACCTTAATCAAGAATAAATAGGTTTTCTAATCATTGTCGATAGTGAAACACCGTTTGAAAAACCCATCCCTACAAAGTTAGTTATTTGTCACCCCGCACGCGCCATCGATGTGTATAGAAGTAACACTGTGACGTCATAAGCGGGCAGGTTTCAAGGTCATAGTGACTTTGTGAATTTTAGTGTAGTGCAATGTTTACATCTTAAGTGCATCACAATTTTTTTATGATATGACGAATTATTGCGAGTTGTTCCAGGCTGAATCTGAATTTTGATATAATAGTTGGTCGTCTTGACATTCCGTTATGTCGTCAACTTCCGTTTCAGGAATTTTCTTCCGTTTTCTATTAGTTTGTACAAACCACAAAAATAATTGTGAGTATTTTGCGAAACCATTAAAAATAGGTCTGTAACATCTGTGTAAAGCAGTAATTTTAATAAAAAGATATCGGCCAAGTGCGTGTCAGACTCACGTACAAAGGGTTCCGTACCATTGATTTATGAAATTAAAGGATTAAAGTTATTTGTATGAAAGATTACGCGGTAATAAGCGATACGAGGTATTAAAAAAAAACTACTTACGAGATCTCGTTCAAAACAATTTTCGTTAGTAATGTAATATATGTACTTGTACATCATATGTTTTTTTAGATTTTTCATTTTCTTGTAGAAGTTAGAGGTAGGGGGGGGGGGACCAACATTTTTCCACTTTGGAAGCGTTTGTCGCGCAAACTATTCGGTTTAGAAAAAAAATATTTTAGAAACCTCGATATCATTTTTGAAGACCTATCCATGCATACCCCAAACGTATGTTTGAAGAAAAAAATTTTTTTTTTGAGTTTCAGTTCTAAGTATGGGGAGCCCCCAATCTTTATTATTATTATTTTTGCATCAATACCTTAATACGGTTACAGAATACATCTACCTACCAAGTTTTAACAGTACCTATAGATCATATAGTTTCCGAAAAAAATGGCTGTGATATACGGACAGACAGACAGACATGACGAATCTGTAAGAATCCATTTGGCTACGGAACTTTAAAAAATGTAGAAAACCACGTATTTAGCTTCTATTAATTGTATTTGTTGTAACTAAACGAAATAAATTATGCAGGAATCGGTTGAGTTTATGCACGTGTAAATCGACCACAGTGAATATAAAAATAAATACCATAGAAATACATCGACAAAAAATACGTCGACAAGACATCCTTATATCAGAAAGGATTTTGACGTGCCTCGAGCGCCAACTACTTGATATGAAGTAAAAGGATTACATTCGGAGACAAATAGGGATGTGAACTTCTAGAACACACGTCTAATAAATTTATAATTATTTTCTTTATTATAGGAAATATATCCAAGTTTTCATATTGATTTTTTTATTAAATAAAATAAAATATGAAAATACGGTTACAGTTTTTATTTAGCTTCGTAAATTGGTGAATAAACATTAATTTAAACGTATAATATTATTTGTCGATAGGACATTAATCCCATCCCTACGTTTTACTATAGATACGTTATACATTTGTAGCGTGGCGCTGGAGGACACATCGCGTATTATGTAGATTGGCGTTCAAAAGGTTAATATATTGAAAGGATTTGTAATAAACTAATGAAAAAATACATATTTATTTATTTATCTTTAAAAACTTACAACTACCATTACAGGTATAGAAACTTAATGCGATAGCTAAGACTAATAAATATAAAAAAAAAAACTACACAATTACTTAACTTACTTTAAGTGTGTGTTAATAACACAAAACTACTTAAGTACAACTAAAACAATACAACCTTATAATTATAACAATACAATAAACACACTAATTGTTGCTTTCATAACATATTATATACAATAATTATGTTAAGAAAACCCTGTCCGACCCGTGAAGGTGTCGTTAGGTATCGATAACTGATTCTACTAATGTATACAAAACCTGGCTAAACCTACAAAAAAAAAAAAATACCCCCTAAAAAAATAAATATTATTTCGCAAAAACAGGTAGCTTACATGGCAACACTGGGAGGCGCGGGTGACGAGGCAGGTCACGCGGTCACTCGCTTAACCGTAGCGGTGCCGATAGGTCAGGAACTCACTTGACCTCATACATGGTCATATATGAGGAAAGTCTTCCACACTTGCATATGGTTAGTGCCTAGCTCTCGTGTCACAGGTCCTCGTTGAATAATTCGAGCACCTGATTTTCAATATCCGGATCGTGGATGCGTGGTTTCCCTACACCAGCGACCACACCATGAGCTTCAATAACACTGCGCGTTACGTAGTCACGATTATACAGACGTTATAACGCACAATCACACGGGACCGGGGTACAAAACGGATCTCATAGTCTCTACGAGCTTCACTCACATCCAGACACATCAGCATTTTAAATTACCTACGTTATAAAACGAATTGATCACACAATACATCAAACGTCTATACGGAAGCAATGTTTACGCGAAACTGATAATAATTCCAAGTAAAATGATTTTTATTTCATAAAAATAATAGGTACACAGGTGGCGGTATTCTTTGAGTTGGGATGTGTAAGTGTTCAAAATATTGACGGATCGATATACGATCGTAACTGTTATGGTATCGATTTAATATTGCAGAATCTCAAGCATGGATTCTGTAGGCGCCCCAGTAAAGCACGTACATCTACCGCGCATTTGTCACGGCCTATCCAACAAACAAGGTCGGCTTACACCACAAGTAAAATCAATCTCCGATCACACTCTAGTAAATCTACGGGACTTACCTGGGACTCAGTGCGCTTCGTCGAGAAGTGAAGTCCGGAGAATCGACGCGCGCGCGTCGATTACGATGACGTCCGATGTCTTCAAATTCGCTGACTGTCCCATACCAGTCGACACACCAAGTTCCCTTAATAGGGCACCAAAGCTCACCAACGTAAGAAATTATTTAGCAGTGTCAATCACGCCCGACAAAGATAGCCAATGAAACCACGTTTCCGATTCAAGTTCAACTCAATTTACAGGCGGCACTATTACTGTTTATAATTCAAGTAAATACTTCAAAACACGGGCAACAATCGCGACAAACTATACAAAACGCGGCCGGTGGTATTTTTCCCGAAAATCACTCGTCCGAAACACGCCACGCATGCGAGGATTTCGTCAAGAAGTTAAAGCAACGGCCCGCCGTACGCGGCGGGGTCTCAACACGTTGTGTGTTTAATAATGGCGGCCGCGCGTCGCCATAGACAATACTAATTACGCCACCCCGTACCGATCGGGCATCTATCACTCGACTAACTAAAAATCGGACTCGCCGATAAACTAGCGTAAACAGATTCAATATTTCACAAAACTCAATAACATGCCAGCCAAAGTTTTAATTACAGTTTCTGTCTGAATGTCGACGATATTGACCGTTAAAATGCTTTACATTGCTTATAACACTTTAATAAAAGAGTATTTCATAAGACCTATTCCTTTCTGTTTACTAATAGGTACTTGTGTTACAACATTGTTATTAGTAATTTATCGATATGAAACGAAAGTACTTTTACCATTAGGTAATCTGTTTTTACAATAAATCATTCAACCAGCATTGTTTTACTCTAAAATTATACCAACTGCGGTCCAAGCGATCACAACAAGTCACAATCATTTCACAAAAATGTGTTCGCCTATTAGGCTGCAGGTAAAAGTTTCGGTTAATATCGATAAAAAAACGTTATTGCGCAAAAAATAGTACATCCCTAGTTTCTTTTTTGAGGACGTCGAAAAGCTCGCCGCGCGGCGGCTTCAAAAAATTTTATGCATTAATATCCAATAAAGAATCAAACGATTTCACCGCCGAAAATGGTGATGTCACATTTAAAATTTTACCTAATTTTGAGGAAGTTGGAGTTAATTCGTGAAAAAAAAAGATTATTTCAAAATTCATTAATATTGTTACTATGATGATTATGTAAAATTTTATATTTTATTTGGTCATTTGTTTACCTAACCTTTATTATCCTTATGGGTCGGACAGGGTTTTCTTAACATACTGTATAAAGCTACCTTTGCTAATTCACCAAAGTAACACGAAAAAATGTCCAACCTATTCTGAATTCCGTTAATAGTACGAATTGCTCGCGTGAGAGGTGCTTTGGCCAGCAGGTTGGTTCTGGCAGTTGGCACAGTCAACAGTGCAGGGCGCCGCCGCCTCCACACGTAGCGGTCTGGAACAGTAAACCGCAAGCACTGAAGCACTCCCGGATTATGCCCCTTGCCCCGGAGTAATTTTATTAAATAGACGACAAGAGTGAATTGTCGTCGCACACTCAATTCATTGTACCCGACCATGGCCAGTACAAACATGGTGGGGTACAATGGATAAACCCCGTACAGTCTAAAGTACAAGTGACGCGTGAACGTTCTGTACACGCTCCAGCATGACAGAATACTTGGCTTCATGTGGAGCCCATATGACAGCAGCATACTCCAAGTGACTCCTGACTAGAGCGTCGTATAATACCCTAATAGTCGTATTGTTTAGTCTTGCGCATTTTAGTTCGCGACTGGGAGCGATCAATTTAGTTCGCCGATCTGTGGCGAACTAGGTCGTTCTTTTAGTTCGTCCGCTCCTTTCACAAATTCCGATTAAATAGATCAGTCGTTCGGCGTTCGCTTCGTCGCGCTGTTTTGTTTATTATTATAATGTTCATCAATCAGCTTGCAGTAGTAAATTACTTACTATTTCAGTATATTAATAAAATATAGTGGATGAATATTGCAAATGGATAGTCAGATAGTTCAGTCAGTGCCCGCTCTCGCTCACAACAAATCCGCGCTCCGCGCGCCGCGTCGGTACTAGTGAACTAAGGAGCGGTCTCTCTGCGACCTAGTTCGCGTAGTTCGTACGAAAGAGCGGTCTTCCGAACTAGTTCGTTCGCGAACTACACAAGACTAGTAATGTTAGTGAACCCTTGTGACTACCTAAGAACAAAGACAAGGTTTCTGTACGCTTTCTTACATATCTTAGTGATATGCTCGCGAAGCGAGATATACCCCTAGATCACGCACTTGCGTTACTCGCTGCAAGGGTACCGCCTCTGCTTGTACTCATAGCGGACAAGGTTGCGCGCCCGACTAAAGGAAGTGCAACATGAAAATCAGATAGAAATTCATTAAATTAAAAATAAAAACGTGCTCAATTTCACGTGTCCACATTCCATTATTGCAATTCAAAATGGTTTTTTTTAAATGGGGGGGAGGATGGGCAACTTTTTTCCACTTTGGAAGCGTCTGTCACGCAAACTACTTGGTTTAGAAAAAAAATATTTCAGAAACCTCGATATCATTTTTGAAGACCTATCCATACATACCCCACAGGTATGTGTTTGGTAAAAAAAAAAAAAAATCGAGTTTCAGTTCTAAGTATGGGGAGCCCCCAATATTTATTTTTGCATCAAAATCTTAATGCGGTTTACAGAATACATCTACCTACCCTACCTAAGTTTCAACAGTATAGCTCTTATAGTTTCGGAAAAAAAATGGTTGTGACATACGGACGGCAGACAGACATGACGAATCTATAAGGGTTCCGTTTTTTGCCATTTGGCTGCGGAACCCCAAAAAAAGTAGAAAACCACGAATTTAGCTACTATCAATTGTATTTGTTGTAACTAAATGAAATCGGTTGAGTTTATGCACGGTAACTCGACCACAGTGAATATAAAAATAAATACCATAGAAATATAGACGATCCTTATATCAGAAAGGATTTTGACGTGCCTCGAGCGTGTGCGTTCGCGCAGCGGAATGTTGTTGAATTTAAAGATTTTAGATATGCAGATATTTAGTGTATGACGTCGTATAATTGTGTATGGTAAAAAAAAATTTGTGCACGCAGCCATTGTGGAGAAATTCGCAAAATACTGATTCCGCTGGGCGAACGTTGTCCTGGCGGAACTTTTTTTAATCCTTTGACTTTAGAAAAAAGAGATGTGTCCAAAAATTAGTGTGTATTTGTGTGTAATTGTGTATGTATGAATAAAATTTGTGCATGCATAAATTTCGGAGATATTCAAGTTTCCGCTGCGCGAACGTTTGGCCATTAGCTAGTTTTCATATAAAGCGCTTACATAGAGAGCTGTAGATTTTTACATACTTTGTTTTGAATTTGTGTATATCTGTTTAAAAAACAGATTTAGAAAAAATCGTAAGGCTTAAAAGATAAAAATATAAACGTAAAATACGCTTATTTGGTCTTAGTTCTTAAAGTATGCACTTTGGGGTCTAGATTTTCACGTTTATACAAACCTTGTAAGTGTCTGCAAAATATTGCCAAGTATCAATGATGTCCCTTTAGTAATTAAAGAGTTATAGGACAATTTACCATGACATAATCACTGTTTACAAAGCAGTCAAATATCATGACATTCTAAAGGAATTGCATGGTAAAATGTATGCCAATAATTAGTGTATTCATTCAACTATTCACATGCAAAATTTCATGTCATTAAATTCAGTAATTAATGAAATACAATTATAAAACTGACGAAGCATCGTAAACCTACATAACCCGACCAAGTTCGGATAGCTATAAAAAAGCGGCCGTGCAATATATTTAGGTAACATCCCAAAATTTACAGTATAATACCGGTGTTGTATTGGTATAGATGATAACAAAATTGTTTCGATATAATATACAGGTCATTTATTTTTGTACACCTATTTTTTAGATGTATTTGACTATGACAAAGTAGGTACTATTTACGTAGTTATTTTATTTAAGTATGCGCTTGAGACTTGAGATATAATCTAGATATATTAATTTAGGCAAATAAAATTGATACAGCTAATTTCTATTGAAGATTTCACGCATCAGGATTCTTACTATAGACCCCCAGGGATATTAAATAATTACCACAAGTAAGTACTACTGTTTAGGTAAATATTTATCATATTGTAGCTTATAACACTTTTTAACCAATGCACTAGACGAGCGTTCCCCTTTGCAAATTTAGTGGATCAAACAATCTAATAACTTAAAAAAAACTACTTCTTCAATCGATTTTTTAATTGATGGTCTATACTGTTGTACTGGTTGTGACTTATTTAAGTGAGCGTGTTCCCCCGCACCCCATCAAAATAAGAATTATTTTGATTGAAGCGGTACGCTTAAGGCTAGTCTTTTGGTTAAATAGTCTAAGGTCCGTATTACAGAACGTTACTCAAAACTCATGCTTTATTTACTAGTTTTAAGTAATACTTGAGCATTACTTAAAACTAGTTTTAACCTATCAGAAGGCTTCAAACGAGACTTAAGTAAAGCTGGAGTTTTGAGTGACGTTCTGTAATACGGACCTTACTATTGTAGTTATGAATTGATCAAAAATATTCTAGTGTGAAACAATAGACAACGCGCTGCGCGCAACGAGCGTTAGGCGGCTTCCCGCTTGAAACAGTACTTCCCTCCTTAAAGAAAAGAGAGGGCAATATGTTTTCATTAGCCGCGGCCCGGGCGTATTCATTTGCTGTTGTATTTGAACCTGATTAATATATCTGGATTATATCTCAAGTCTCAAGCGCATACTTAAATAAAATAACTACGTAAATAGTACCTACTTTGTCATAGTCAAATACATCTAAAAAATAGGTGTACAAAAATAAATGACCTGTATATTATATCGAAACAATTTTGTTATCATCTATACCAATACAACACCGGTATTATACTGTAAATTTTGGGATGTTACCTAAATATATTGCACGGCCGCTTTTTTATAGCTATCCGAACTTGGTCGGGTTATGTAGGTTTACGATGCTTCGTCAGTTTTATAATTGTATTTCATTAATTACTGAATTTAATGACATGAAATTTTGCATGTACTTTGTCATAGTCAAATACATTTAAAAAAATAGGTGTACAAAAATAAATGACCTTTATATTATATCGAAACAATTTTGTTATCATCTATACCAATACAATACCGGTATTATACTGTAAATTTTGGGATGTTACCTAAATATATTGCACGGCCGCTTTTTTATAGCTATCCGAACTTGGTCGGGTTATGTAGGTTTTCGATGCTTCGTCAGTTTTATAATTGTATTTCATTAAATACTGAATTTAATGACATGAAATTTTGCATGTGAATAGTTGAATGAATACACTAATTATTGGCATACATTTTACCATGCAATTCCTTTAGAATGTCATGATATTTGACTGCTTTGTAAACAGTGATTATGTCATGGTAAATTGTCATATAACTCTTTAATTACTAAAGGAACATCATTGATACTTGGCAATATATTGCAGACACTTACAAGGTTTGTATAAACGTGAAAATCTAGACCCCAAAGTGCATACTTTAAGAACTAAGACCAAATAAGCGTTTTTTACGTTTATATTTTTATCTTTTAAGCCTTACGATTTTTTCTAAATCTGTTTTTTAAACAAATATACACAAATTCAAAACAAAGTATGTAAAAATCTACAGCTCTCTATGTAAGCGCTTTATATGAAAACTAGCTAATGGCCAAACGTTCGCGCAGCGGAAACTTGAATATCTCCGAAGTTTATGCATGCACAAATTTTATTCATACATACACAATTACACACAAATACACACTAATTTTTGGACACATCTCTTTTTTCTAAAGTCAAAGGATTAAAAAAAGTTCCGCCAGGACAACGTTCGCCCAGCGGAATCAGTATTTTGCGAATTTCTCCACAATGGCTGCGTGCACAAATTTTTTTTTACCATACACATAAATATCTGCATATCTAAAATCTTTAAATTCAACAACATTCCGCTGCGCGAACGCACACGCCTCGAGCGCCAACGACTTGATATGAAGTAAAAGGATTACATTTGGAGACAAATAGGGACGTGCCTTCTAAAACAGATGTCTAATAAATTTACAATTCTTTTCTTTATTATGGGAAATATATCAAGGTTTTCACATTGATTTTTTATGAAATAAATTAAAATATGAAAATACGGTTACAGTTTTTATTTACCTTCGTAAATTGGTGAATAAACATTAATTTAAATGTATAATATTATTTGTCGATGGGACATTAATCCCATCCCTACCCTAATCCCTTTACCAATATGTAAAGAAAGCCCTGTCCGACCCGTGAAGGTGTTGTTAGGTATCGATAACTGATTCTACTAATGGATACAAAACCGAGCTAAACTTAAAAAAAAATCCCCCTAAAAAATAAATATTATTTCGCAAAAAGAGGTAACTTAATAAATATGCGATAAGCTCCCTTCCGAGGGCGGCGGGCGGCAGGGCTCGCGGCACGTGGTCGCATCGCTATTCGCTCATAATAATACCGGTGTTGTCACTTTTTTAAAAATTACCAAATTTCGGGGAAGTTTTTATATTTTTTAATACGATTCTCATTTTTTACAAACGGCACCGTCCGAATGATGTCACAGAGCGAGGTACACATTTTAGTTGAGTTATACATAAGAAGAAAGAGCTGAAAAGATTAAAAAAAGATCCAGAAAAAATAAGCTAGCTAATTGACGAAGAAAAAAATTAAAAGAGAAAAAAATAAGAAAGAACTTTTGAGTAGAGTTTATAAATGATTGAGCTATTTTAATTTTTGGTATTATCTCAAGATGTTGTATTTTCATATTTAGAGATTTTAAAGTTATTTGTTTTAATGACGTAAACTAAGCTTTATATTTCCTTTACGTCACATCTCGTTCCATTAACGTAACGTGTCCTACTTTGGCTGTGCTATTTAAACTGATTATTTCCAAGCCTCTAGGTTAATCAAAAAGGAATATTTTGGTACCCGTTTGATTTTTTAAAATAAATATATCATTATACACGTAACGAACCGCACCAAAGTCGTTAATATGAAGTACAAAATACAAAAAAGTGACGTAATGTTGTTTATTGGTCCAAATTTGATTAATAGAAGTAAGTTTAAGTGAATGTGATACCTCCATCGTAAGACTGATTGTAATAAACATTCGAATTGCAAGATGCTATTATCAATATTACCGGCTGGTTTTATTTTATAGTAAAGTTTATTTAGTGACGTAATGGAACTCTTCATGGACTAAGTAAACATTGAGCTTCAATTAACGTGAAAAATAATGAATATTCAATGTAAAAAGTAGTATTTTCGTATAGTCTTATTATTAATGCATGAATCTTCAGAAAAAAAAAAACAGATTCAGTTATTCCTATAATTTTATTAATCAGAAGTATATTATATAAATTGAATTTAGAACTAGGCCTTCAAGTTGAATTGGCTTGGATTCCGGACCATAGTAACATAACTGGAAATATTAAAGCAGATCTTCTGGCTAACGAGGCGGTCGACTGTGGTGATCTATTTCCCTATATCAACTATAGCCACGACCTGGCCAGTTTGCCTAAGAGTTATCTTTGGGCAAACTGGAGCAGGTTGTGGGCAGATAGAAGTATTACTAAAGCAAGTTATTATGCACGTATCCAATCCTATTTCTAATTCCTAGAAAATCATGGTTCTCCAAATTCTGCCTAAGTAAAGTTGCTACCAGTTGCCTGATCCGCATGAGGTTGGGTCATAATTGTTCCCAGGCCCACCTTGCACGATTACGGATCGTTGATAGTGCCCTTTGCGAATGTGGTGAGGTGGGTAAACCATATGTTTTTTTCCTGTCCTCTTCTCAATTAAGATCCTTTTATTTTTAGTCTGTTGTATTATGATGTTCCTTTTCCTATATCTATTTCTATCTTATCAGCAACGAATGATTCAGTAATATACAAGTATCTACCATCATTTATTTCCTTATAATATAAGTATCCATATAATATCCACGCATAGAACATCCTAGCCAATATCTATCCAAATTTCCGTATCCCAAATTTAATATAATTTCTACCAAGTTTACCCGTTTTTGCTAGTGACATTGCGCAAATAGCGACTTGCCAAAGGTAAAAAAAAACTTGAAACTATCAAGCCAAAGACTATATAACAAGCTGACTGTTGGCACGGATGTAACTTTGTGTTAATCGTTTATTATAATTTCATACTTTTTGTGCTGTACGGTAACTAATAAATTAAACCTCATAAACTTACGCCTTCTTCCTACGGTCCTAGACATATCGTCGGGGATAGTGAAAATCCGCGTAACTAGCATTGGATAATCCCGCGTATCTGACAAAGGTAGCCAATTACAGTTTTCGCGGCCAAATCTCGCAAAATCTTAATTGGCTGCCACTGCCTTGACACGAGTTCATTTCGACCAATCGGAAACCAGAAATCGCCCAGTAACAACACTGCGTATCTTTCGCGAGCAAGTGTCAACACCGCGTAAATGAATGAAAATTTGTACAAAGGTGTATTATTTGAAATTAAATGACCAAAGATATAGGGAATGTTTAAAGATATTCTTAAGGACATTAGACATTAAGGAGTGTACAGCAAGGTACAGATTAGGAGAGACACTGAGAAACGAAACAACAATGAACATGTGGGAAAATACCTAATGCGTTGCCTATCTTAAAAGAATTTGAAAATCCTTTTTAACTGCAGAAAAGAAAGTAGGTACGAAATTATATTTAGAACCAATAATACAGTCTAAACGTGAACTATACAGTATCTATGTTGAAAAGACAACAAAAAAGGCACATAGGGTAGTTTCAAGAAAACTATTTGAAGATGTTCTGAAAGATGAAAACAGCAAAGAATTTACATAAATACCTAGAACGCTAACGAACCGGCAAAGGCGTTCCTAGAAAGAGAAACGCACGAATGACCCCTGTGTCCCTTTCTAGTAGGGTGTACACAGTTCATAAGAAAATTGGGACATTTAATAAACATCAAAATTGTTTTGAGTAAAAAACTAATAAGAGTAAGAGGTAGCTACAAAATAAAACATAAACTATATTTATATTGTATACTAGCGACCCGATCCGTCTTCGCTCGAATAAATGTATTATATTAGGTATATATAACTTTATCTTGAATCACTCTATCTAGTAAAGAAAAGCGCATCGCGTGACTTAGTTTTAAAGATCTAAACATACATAGGGACACTTACAGGCTCGCGTTGCCCCTGTGCGTCGTAGCCTCTATGTCTCTGTAATATCTTCGAAAATATTTATTAAATTACATGCTCTAAAAGGCAATATTGATATATGCAAAATGAATTTAGTGAATAAGGTTTTCAGTATGTTGACTCAATAGAAACGCTTGGAACGCAAGTCATACCCACGCCCACACGCCTCGATTCGGGTGCCCTTTCGGTACTCTAGCTAGCAGTCTAGCTAGCTAGTAGTCACTAGTCACGCACGCACCGCTGTGATAAGTGGACGACGCGGCGCGCTACGCTGCTTAATATAATTAAAAAATAACAAAAAGCCATGTTCAAGAAATCAACACATTTATTTATACAAACACAATACACTTTGAAAAACAAAAAATTGTCTACCATCATACTGCAAATGTATAAAACCTTGTTTTAGTTGTTGGTTCAAATGGAATAACTTCAGCCCATTATTCTCGAATTCCATCATCACTTGGAAAACTGCAAGAAAATTATGTTCACCAACAATCAATAAATATCGAACCGGACGATGCGTTACGCCTCATCCTTTATACCGCGTATATCGAGGGACTGGAACAATTTGCCAGCCGGCGGTGTTTCTAAGGCTAGAGTGAATAGACTCTTAATAAACTAGTGCGCTTTACCATCAACGATTGCGTCACTGCTTACCATCAGCCGGGATTGCGGTGAAGTACTAGTTTATAAATTTATAAAAAAATTCAATATATAATATATATTAATAATAAAATGGTTAGGTTAGTTATTCAAGTAGGTTAAACTTTTCGTAAAAGTGTAAGGTAAGTAGGTATAGCTAATACAGATTGTTGACATACACTGATACGCTGTTTGTTACATTTTCTTTAGTGGTATAAAAATTTTCAAGAAAATATACAATTTGTTTCTAGTAAGTCTATACTTTTTAAACAAACTTAAAAAAGGAAGATGTTCTTTGTTTAGCTGTCTTGTCTTTTTTACTGAACATTATACTCATCCTACACCATATATTTTGTAAAGAAACTGGTACAAACATATCTAAACATTGAACGATAACAACCGGGGTAATAATAACTATTACATCCTCGCACACAACAAATTCTTGTCATTTTAAATTAGATTTTTACCTCAACCTTCGAAAAAATAGCGTGATACCTTAAAAATACGACAAAAAAAAATTGCATCGACCATATTGATTATTTAACCCAATATGTCGTCGGTGTTGCCATTCTATAGATTATACTATCTGCTAATATTGTTTTATTTTTATTTATTGTTTAATCACAATAAATGCATTGATTAAATGTTGAGCTAAGCAGTTAGTTATTTTAATGCTTAATCAATCACGAGTCACTGATATAATATTGTATATCAGCGTAAATAACAAAACGAGTGGATGAAGTTTATGTATCAAATTTACCATATGGTACTACCATATGGTATTTCTATATTATGCGAAATAATAAATGAAGTTGTATAATGATGTAGAATATAATGATGTGTCTTACAAGCTATGCACTCGCTTAAATACTAACTATCTCTAAATAATAGTGGGGTAACCAATAGCGAATCAGCTTGCTGTCCTGCGGAAGTCCACGCGGTGTTGCGTGCGTTCTTGATGCTGATTCGCTAATCGAGGCAGGCCGCGGCGTATGATTGGTTAACGTAGAACGCGCGCCAATTCAGTCACGTGCTAGATGACTCGTTATGGTTCCCACGGACGTTGACCGTTGGACCTGCAGATGTGTTCTGGGGTGAAATTTATGGGAACCCTCGCAGCGGGAGCCAGGATCGGAACCCTCGCTGCGGGCGTCAGGGTCGCCGGGACGCGCGCCATGACATCCGCGTTGCTCGGTATGATCTGGTTGATTTATAGTCCTTTGTGTAGCTGTGATCTGGTGTGAGTGATTTATGGTCCTTTGTGTAGCGCCCGTGCTACACTATTCCCCCCTTTTTAGCAAAGCGTACGTAGCGTGCAGGCGTCTTGACGATCCTGCCTGATCTGGTACGTTGTTCCCTCGTATGCGGGTCTGGATGTAAGCTGGATTGCTCATCTGTGGTAGCTGCAAGTGCTTGATTGGTCTCGCTGTTCGTATGCCCGGGATCATCTTCTGTGTTGATTGTGTACGCAGGTTTGAGGCGATCAATCGATATATTGCTAATTCGTCCTGATAGCTGGATTGTAAAATACTTTTCTTTACGTTCGATGATCTTGAATGGACCTTGGTATGGATGCTGCAGAGGTTTGCGGACGGTGTCATCGCGTACAAACACGTGGCTACATGTTTGTAGGTCGTTGTGGACGAACATACATCGCTTGTTTGCATGCGATTTATATGTAGGTGTGAGCTTCGTGATAACTTCTTGCAGGTGATTGACGTAGTCGTGGTCCATTTTCGGTGTAGCTGGTGTCGGTGATATGAAATCGCCTGGTAGTCGTATTGCTTGACCGTTGGACCTGCAGATGTGTTCTGGAGCCAGGATCGGAACCCTCGCTGCGGGCGTCAGGGTCGCCGGGACGCGCGCCATGACTTCCGCGTTGCTCGGTATGATCTGGTTGATTTATAGTCCTTTGTGTAGCTGTGATCTGGTGTGAGTGATTTATGGTCCTTTGTGTAGCGCCCGTGCTACACCTTAAAGAAAATTTTAATTAATATCATTCAGGAGAAAAGTTATTGCAAAAATATATGTTGATCCCTAGACACTTTTGATGTGTGTATATCAACAACACTTGTCACGAAAAGATTTAGCTATACTTACTTAAAAAAAAAATTGGTTGTCTGTAGAACTCCGTCTACTGCCGATTTTTGAACGTGACAACGTCTATTACATGTTTACGTGGGGGTAAAGTAGGCGTGAACTCCGTGTGGCGTCAGATTCGGCCGTTACGGTGTTTTCGAGAATGACTCCACGCCGTACCAATTTAATAGACGTTGTCACGTCAAAAAAGAAGTAAAAAAAAAAAACGAAGTAGTGTTCTATTTTTCGCTCTTTCTTTGTCTAAAGTCTTTTCATGTGGAAACAATTTCACAGCTTATAAGTCAGCAGTCATAAGTCACTGTTGACTTACAAGCTGTGAAATTGTGTCCATTTTTTATTATTTAAAGCTAGTGTACTGTATTGCAAAACGAAGCTTATGGTTCATAATTTACAATCTGGGCACTAATAATGATAGACAAAATAAAATGGGCAAACACAAAACAGAAATGTTGTGACTTCTACCGCTCTCCTGTTACTGGAGATGCAAAAAAACATTATAGTTACACAAAAAAATTTAGAAAAGGGTCACACCCAGATAGAGTTGGATTCCGTTCACTCTATAATTGAAAGAAAATTTGAAAATCGTGAAATATTTATGCATACATACGCTGCGGTAGGTTACCTATATACACACATCAAAAGTGTCTAGGGATCAACATATATTTTTGCAATAACTTTTCTCCTGATTGATATTAATTAAAATTTTCTTTAAGGATTCATCAAATAAAGTGTTTTCGTTTGTCACAGTAACGATAAACCAAGTCACCTTTGCATTAATAAAGAAATTTGCCATTTTCCTAATAAAGGGATATTTGACATTTGAACCACTAACACAAAAGTTCGAAAAAAAGACTGAAATAACAGTTTTCTCTAAAATTTTATTGGGTAACTTAAACAATTAATAATCCGTGTTTCTACCGCGAACACTAACAACACAAGAACATCGGTTTGGCATACTCAAAATGAGTTCATCCAAATCACGCTGTGGAATGGCCGCCCATGTTCGTTGCAACAACAAAAAAGGTCTTCTTGCGACTGGATACCCTCCATATTCGGCAGAGCTCTTCTCTGTAGCATATCCCATGCATGCTCAATCGGGTTCAAGTCTGGCGACTGAGCAGGCCAGGGCAGGACATTGATGTTAGCTGCGGCGAGAGTCTGTCTTACAGCTCTTGCGGTGTGCGGTCGTGCATTATCATGCATTAACTGAAATAAGGGACCGATTTGCACTTGTAGAGGAACGATGACGTCTGATACAATCGTCTCAGCATAAATTTGAGCGTTGAGGTTGCCTCTGATCCAAATCAACTCAGTTCTTCCGCCGATCCAAATACCCGCCCCATACCATGATGGTTCCACCACTATAAGGATGGACTTCCCGGCAGGATTTTAATCGCTGTTGGCGTCCAGGGGTTCTCCAGTGTCGTATCCGGTCTCATACCAAAACGAGACTCATCAGAATAGCACACGAAACGCCATTGTTCTTCTGCCCAATTTCTGTGTTCAAGAGCCCATTGATATCGAATCCTACGATAGTGCATTGCTATAGGTGGTACCCGTAGCGGTTTTCGGGAATGAAGGTTCACTTCATGCAAGCGGTTTCTGACTGTTTGGTCGCTAATTAAGTTCCCTGAAGAGTGATGAAGCCTCACGGCTAACATCATGGCGGTTATTGTTGGAGCTCTTCGAGTTAAGATTTGAATGTATCGGTCTTGTCTCCGTGTGGTGCAGCGATACCGTCCTCCATGGCGCTCAGCCACGGTACCAGTGCTTCGGTAACGTGTCCAAAGTCGACTGATAACACTCTGACTTGTATTCAGAGCTAAAGCCACAGTACGTTGCCGGGAACCAGCTTCTATCATTCCCACGGCTCTGAGCATTTCTTCCCTGCTTAAATGACGTCGCCGCTCCATAATAACGTTGGTTTTAATCAGTAGTAGGGAAACAGTAGCACTAATAATGTCTTCAATGCGTTGTATGTTTTTATAGGGAAAATATTGACAGCTGATTTTCATCTTTTACTCGAATTTGATTCACAGTTCCTGATTCAAATTATGAAATGCACCAAAAAGGATCCATATAAATTTATAAAATCATAAATTTATTACAAAGCCACATCTCAATCTCAAGAAATCCGCATAAAAATGCTTGATCCCTAGACACTTTTGATGTGTGTAGAAGACCGAGGAGTATAACCTACCCCTCTGCTTGGCTTTTGTGGACTACTAAAAAGGCTTTGATTCAATCGAGACCTGGGTTATACTGCAGTCTCTCCAGCGGCGTCAAGTAGATTATCGGTACATTGAAGCGCTGAAGGGTTTGTACGAAAACACCTCCATGTCAGTCCGAATACAGGACCAGACTTCGAAACCAATACCTACGCAGCGTGGTGTCAGACAGGGTTATGTTATCTCCCCGTAACTGTTCACCGCTGTACTCCAATGTCTACAAGGTTCTGAACTGGAAAGGACTGGGCATCAACATCAATGGCGAGTACATTACACAGCTTCGGTTTGCTGATGATATCATAGTCATGGCTGAGACCGCGGAAGACCTGAGTACAATGCTCGAAGCCCTCAGTAGAGCCTCCGAGCGAGTCAGTCTTAAAATGAACATGGAAAAGACGAAAGTCATGTTTAATGCCCATGTTGTACCGACTCCTATGAAGATTGGAGACTCTGTTCTCGAAGTTGTTGACAGTTACGTATACCTGGGACAAATTATCCAGTTAGGAAGGTCAAAGAGAGGTCAATCGTGGAATCCAACTCGGCTGGGCTGCTTTCGGGAAGCTACGTAGAATCTTCTCGTCCTAAAATACCGCAGTGTCTCAAGACAAAAGGCTTCGACCAGTGTGTGTTGCCAGTGTGCGACGTGGAAGCTAACAATAGGCCTTGTAAGAAGGCTCTAAGTCACTCAAAGGGCAATGGAGAGGGCTATGCTCGGGGTTTCACCACATCATCGAATCAGGAATGAGGAGATCCGCAGAAGAACAAGAGTAACTGACATAGTCCGAAGAATTTTAACACTAAAGTAGGAGTGGGCCGGGTACATTGCCCGTAGGACCGATGCCCGATGGGGCTGACGGGTTCTCGAGTGGCGACCACGCACCGGAAGACGCAGCGTGGGTAAGCCCCCGACAAGGTGTACCGACAACCTGGTGAAGGTCGCGGGAAACCGCTGGATGCGGGAGGCGCAGCACCGGTCGTCGTGGAGATCCTTGGGGGAGGCCTATGTCTAGCAGTGGACGTCTTTCGGCTGAAATGATGATGATGATGAATTTCAAAACCTCTTAAGTTCCAATGTTATAATTTTATTGTCAAATCAAATCCGCGTATTTGTCGTAGGGTCTTAGTTATTTACATAATTGATTTTATTTTTCTAACAAGATATAGAACATATTAATAATTACTTTCTATGTAAAAATAAGCTTAACATTCATTGAATTAAAAAAGTTATTGAGTTTTAACCTTCCTCTGTAGGAGCTCCAACTGGAGCGGTTGCGTTCTGGAAAAGAGATTGAGCTGCGAGGGAAGCTCGCAGCAAAGGATAAAATGATAGAGAAGTTGGCCCGGAGTATCGGTGAAATGGACATTGTGGCGCGGATGGGGGAACTCGTTACAAACACCGAAACGATCAAAAAAATGATAAACGTCGATGTTATGGATCGGTTCGACGAGTATCCCTCGGGCAGGGCACTCTGCGGTAATATAAAAAAACTAGAGGGCCTAATGGAAGAGATGAAGGAAGTGAGGGAGAATGTTGAGAGGACGAGTAAGAAAGTAGATAAGATGAATGAGGTGATAGAATGCGCGGGAAGAATGACAGAAGAGGTGCAGAAGAGAACGAAAGAGACGAATGAAAAGGTGGAGACGATCGGGGCAAGGGTCAGGGAGGTCGGGGAGAGTGTGAAAAAGTACGGGGAAACCGTGAGGGAGGCCGGAGAGGCCGTGGAGACCCTCAAGGTCCCGGCGGCAACGTACGCCGAGAAGTTGAGGGCCTCCAAGACAAAGGCCCGCCCTCTCCCCTGCCAACCGAACCATGCGCTGATCGTGCCCTCGAAAGATACGAAGGACACGAGTGAGAATGTAATAGTGAACGTTAGGGAGGCCCTAGACGCCCGGAAAACGGGAATCCAAGTCGATAGAGTGAGGAAGGTAAGGGACGGAAAAGTGGTTATCTGCTGCGGGAACAGGCCGGAGCTGGAGAAGGCGCAGAGCCGGCTCAACGCTCGGGACGGCCTCGACACACAGCCCGCGGCAAACCGAGACCCGCGGGTGGTCATTCGTAACTTGATGAGTCACAACTCCGAGGCTGATATCATTGAATCCCTCAAGATTCAAAGTCAAAGTCAAAGTATTTTATTTGTTAAACATAGGTAATATGGTACATGGTATAAAATTTGTGTTGTATCACTATGTTTTGCCTTGCAAGGCGTACAAATTAATTAAAAACAGTATTGGACATTACAGTTAACATTTTCTTATTTTATACTTTTATCATCTAAAAACTCATTGATGGAATAATAAGCTTTGTCAATCAACAATTTCTTAAGTTGTGACTTAAAACTATTCATGTTAGTCATACTTCTTAAAGTTTTTGGTAGTTTATTAAAAATTTTTGGACCCATGCCGAGACAACTCTTTGAAAAAAGTGCAGTACTGTGTTTTTTTGACTTCAGTGTGTTTTGGTGACGTCTAGTATTAAGTTTTTCAAATTTAGACACATTCTCCTTAACAAATATTGAAGTTTCGTAAATATAGAGGGATGGCAGCGTAAGTACTTTTAAACTAACAAAATATGGTTTGCAGCTGTCGGTGGTTTTTAACAAGCATATGGCTCGGAGACATTGTTTTTGGGCTTTGAATGCCATTTCTCTGTTGGTAGAGTTACCCCAAAACATTATGCCGTAACGAAGAGCTGAGGAGACATATGCATGATATGCAATGAGAACAGTATTACGATTTGCAACCTTGTTTAAATTGTGTAGAGCATAACAGAACTGATGAATCTTTTTTATCATAATATCCACGTGAGTTTTCCATGTCATATGTTCATCTAGCCAAATTCCTAGAAATTTGGTTTGTACCGTTTTTGAAATTTTTCTTTGGTCATAATTAATGTCAAGAATTGTAGGATTAGTTCTTTGTTTAAATGTCATTATTTGAGTTTTGTCAAAATTAATCTGTAAGTTATTATTCTTTAGCCATTGAATTATTAGACTTAAGCTACTGTTTATGTCATTTTCATACGAGTCACTATCCTTACCAGAAAACACTACAGTACAGTCATCAGCAAACAGGGTCATAGGATGTGGTATGGTTTTCGGAAGATCATTTATATAGCATAAGAATAATAAGGGGCCAAGTACACTACCCTGAGGCACGCCATAATATATTGACCTCTCGCTCGATTGGTAATTACCTTCAAGTTTAGTTCGGAAATCAATTGCGGTAATACTAGTTACCTGTTTTCTGCCAGTGAGGTAAGACTTTATTAAATTTAATACTTTGCCTCTAATGCCATATTTACATAGCTTTCTTAGAAGGATTTTATGGTCCACAAAATCGAAAGCCTTAGTCATGTCCATAAATAAGGCTGTCACAGGTATTTTTTGGTCCATATTTGTAACTATTTCATCAATCAATTCATAAATGGCCATATTTATGTTTTTGCACTTTCTAAAACCATACTGCTCCTTAGTTAAGATGTCATTTTTTTCGAGAAAGAAGTAAATACTGTTATAACTTACTTTTTCAATAATTTTGGAAAATACTGAAAGAAGAGCAATGGGTCTATAGTTTTGTATATTTTGAGGATCATCCTTTTTATGTAGAGGTTTTATTACGGACAGCTTTAAGACCTCGGGAAAAACGCTATGATCTATACATAGGTTAACAATAAAGCTAAAGACTGGTGAAATTTCTGCAGCTACGCTTTTAAGTATCTTAGTCTCAATGTTGTCAAAGCCAGAACTATTCGTATTTTTCAGAGTCATAATTATTTTAAAAATGTCAAGTGGTCCTGTGGGTGATAAGAATATTGAATTTAGGTTTGAATTTGTAAATATTATATTATGGTCAGAAATGTTTGCTGGTTGTACTTGGTCAATAAAATGATTATTAAATAGTTCTACTATGTCAGACGGATTTGTAACGTATTTATTGTCAATAAAGAGTTTGTAAGGAGTGTTCCTCGGAAAGTTATATTTTGATGAATTTATAACTTTCCAGGTTGCTTTAATTTTATTTTCAGCGTTATTGATAAAATAGCTATTTTGCGATTTTTGGGTTAATTTGATAATTCTTTTTAGACGTTTGGAATAAGAATTATATCTTTTTTTATTGACTACGTTTGGATGCCGCCTTAAGGTCCATAACATCTCACGTTTACGTTTTGAGCACAGTTTAATGCCTTTTGTGATCCATTTCTGTGGTTTAGTAGTGACGTTTTTAATTCTCTTTAATGGGAAGCACAGATCGTAAAATAATTTGAATAAGCTGTGAAATTCTATGAATGCATTGTTTGGATCTTTGCTGCTATACACACTATTAAAACTAAGACTTTGGAGCGCCTCTTTAAATTTTTTGAGATTTGCCTGGCAAAAATCACGTCTAAAAGAGTACCAATGTGTAAGCGTGCAGGTCTTTTTGACGGAACATTTTATAATCTGAGCTGAATGATCAGACACGGCAAGCTCCACTACCTCACATGCACTTCCCCTTACGTTATGTACAATATTGTCAATGCATGTACCGCTATCTAGCCGGGTTGGTTCACGCACACCCAATTTCATATTAAATCTATGTAAGAGGTTTTGAAATTTCATTGACATTTTCGTGTTTTTTAAAATATCGATGTTAAAGTCTCCGCAAATCAGCACTTTTTTTTTTGAATTTTGCCTTATTTTCCTTAAGAGTCCATCAAAGTTATAGAAAAACGAAGTCAACGAGTCGATATTATTCTTGGGAGATCTATAAATACAGACTATAATCATTTGATGCTCGATTAGTTCAATTGCACAGGATTCTAAGACACAAGGACTGCAATATTCTTTGATGTTAATAATTATATACGGATGTTTATTATTTACTAATATGCATGAGCCCCCTCTCCGAGACTTTCTTGCATAGAGGGTAGCAAGTGTGTAATTTGGAATACAAAGATTGAAATGGTCCTCTTCTGTCATATTGTGTTCTGTAACACAAAGTACATCCACATGTTTACCAAGGCTAGCAAGATCATTTAAATGCAAGCTTAATAAGTCCGATTTACTTATTAAACCGTTAGTATTCTGGTGAATAACATGAATGTGATCATACAAGAAAAAAATGTTGATTGTTCACAGTTTCAGCATTATCTATTTCATTAGAAACATTGTTTGTATTTATATTAGAATTGGATAGAAAATTATTAGAAATCATGTCAATATTATATTTTAAATTGCAGAAAATATTGTTCATACCAGTATTATTAATCACACCATTAAACATAGAGAACATTGTATAATCATAGGGTAGATCGAAATTAGAGTCATACAGAAATGCATAGTCGTGAATTTGAATGTCATTGTATAACAGGTTATTGAACAATTCCACTCTTAAGTTGTACATATTTGAGTAATAGCTGAATTTATACGTAGGTAAACATATAATAATATTTGTGTTTTTAACAGCTACAAGTGTTTCACGTAAGTGATGAACTAAATCGTGATAGTTGTTTGTGGTGGTAAAATCCTCTTCTCCGATGAAGATTATGCAGTAATCGTCAGTCGTAAAGGTACTTAATTTTTTGTCAATACCGTTGATGAGATTCTTTATTCCACAATATGGCTTAATGTAGTGGCATATATTATAATCAGGGAATGTTTTTTCTGTAATTGATAGGATCTTGTTTGTCTTATTAGAACTTAGTATACACAATTTATGTTTTATTTGTTGTTTTTTGTTAACTACCTCCATGTCTGGTATGAGGGTGGGCGAAGAACTATTTTGTGTTTTATTAATTTGTTGCATATCGACGGTATTTACATTTTTTGAAGTTAAAGTTATCGTAGAACTTTCCAGTTTCTTGTTTTGTGGATTTGATTTCCGAATAGGAGTTGCTTGGCTTTTAATAGGCGTCCCAACGTCACTAATTAGCCTCCTAGTTACCTTTTGTACAAGTTTGTGTTTGTTGTTTAATGATTCAATCGTTCTCTTTAACTCGGCGTTTTCACATGATATATTGTTTATTTCTTCATGGGCCGCCAGCAATTCTGAGTTGAGTCGGTCTATTTGTTGTTTTAACTGCACGATTTCATCGTTTTCATCATCCGATATAATAGGTAAACTATGTGTGGTGCCATCTATGGACGAGTTACTGGAATTATTACTTGGTTCCACTATACTTTCGTTGAGTGATTTAGTACGGGTCCGCGCCCGCCGAAGAGTAATATTGTCAAAGAAATTCATATCTTTGATTCCTCAGTGTTGTGTCAGCAATTAATGTAGCATAAAACCAATGTCCACTTTATGAGAATAGAACTGGTGAACGTCGAGCAGCACTATGATAGCTGATCGAACAATAACCACATAAGAATTGCACAAGTCGAATTTCCGGTGGATTCAGAATCGGAAGTTGTGGCTGGGCATGGACGAGGCCCACTTTCGGGTCAAGGAAGTTTATAGGAGGAGGGCGCGGAACCCCCTTCAGGCCCATGTTGTCCTGCAGGTCTCCCCTCAGGTGTGGCGCAGGCTGACTGAGGCGGAGGCCCTGTTTATTGACATACAGGGCCTGACTGCCGAGGACCAGTCGCCGGAGGTGCAGTGTTCCCGGTGTCTGGGGTACGGCCACGGCCGCAGATTTTGCAAACAGAAGGTGGACCTTTGCGCCCACTGCGGGGGGGAGCACGACCGTGCGTAGTGCCCCTCCCGTGTGGACGGGAAGGCCCCAGTCTGTGAAAACTGCGACCGGGCCGGGCTGCAGACGGCGGGACACAATGCGTTCGACGGCGGCTGTCCGATAAGGCAGAAGTGGAAGGGTAGCGCGCTCCTCCATAAACTATTGCTGAGGGCCCCGCAGTGGATGGTGAATGTAAGGATCGCTTTATAGCGTTACAGGCCAACCTCCAGCGCAGCCGCCTGGCGACTCAGGAGTTAGTCATGTCCGCCCATGGGGGTGGTGTCGGTGTCGCCCTGGTCCAGGAGCCTTACGTTGGCGCGGAGGAGCGGGTCGGTAGCTTCCGTGGCGTTAGGGTGGTGCAGAGGGAGTCTGCTAGGACCAAACCCGTCAAGGCGGTAGTCATGGTGTTCCGGGATGACTTGGAGGTTCTTGTGAACCCTCTAATCATCACCGAGAATATTGTGGCTGTCGTTTTAAAGGCGGGTGATTGGACCGTGGCGGCTGTCTCTGTATACCTTGAGGGCACGGAGGATATCGAGCCGTACCTTCTGGAGATACGTGACTTCATGGGCCGGGTCGGCACTGGCAGGATCCTTATGGGAGGGGACTGGAATGCATGGAGTCCGTGGTGGGGGAGCGTCGAGGAGGACTCTCGGGGGGAGTCCCTGAGGGGGTTCAAAATCAAAAATCAAAATCAAAGCATTTATTTCAAATAAACCAGTTACAGGCACTTTTGAATTGTCAGAAGGTCGGTCAGTCAGTAAGGTGAATTTAGTCGCCCATTCCAAAGAGTAGGT
This sequence comes from Sesamia inferens, assembly GCA_037179545.1. Classification (NCBI taxonomy): domain Eukaryota; kingdom Metazoa; phylum Arthropoda; class Insecta; order Lepidoptera; family Noctuidae; genus Sesamia; species Sesamia inferens. Next base: position 6,700,793 of record CM073947.1, read on the forward strand.
ACCTATGGAGAAGAACGGGTAAGAAACTCCATGGACACTCTTTTAAATTATCAAGCTATTGATACAAATATTTGATTACATCATTCATTTTGAAATCAATCGTGTGAGAACGACGCAGAAGAGCGTCCATTATGGAAAAAAAAAAACAATAATTCAGAATTTAAAATACGCCGTAGCAGCTAAGAGATGACCAGTCCCCTCTGACGGCGTCCGTTCACGAACATGACGTATGGATCAGCATCATTCAGCTCAACCATATTGAAGGGAACCTAATGACCCAACACACACGCCACCACCAGCGAGACATTTGAGTGAGTATGACATACTCTCAACACTATCAAGTCAATAAACGACTAACCCAACAAATAGATGCTTTACAGCAGGACTTCCCAACCAGGGGGGCGTGCTCCCCTGGTGGGGCGTAGAGGGATGTCAAGGGGGGCGCGAGACGTTTGAGTTTTTCGAAAGAAAAAATTAACTAAATGTGTTAAGTAAACACCATCACTCGGACACCGTTTCAAAACGCTGCGTCGGAAATTGGTGTTTGACAAGTTTCGACAAGTCACAGCTCAGCTTCAACCTGAGTGCACTCCCCGCGCATCCCGTCCCACCCGCGTACGTAACTATATCCATCATTGACAATTTATCACCGTACGAGTATCACGTTTATTTCATACGTACACAATTGCCAAACGTTTTTTTATTTAAATCTGCGCAGTCATCTATTTGTAGTGTGTGACATTATTGCTTATCACAGTTAACAGGTAAGTTTGAGTACTTTGAAACCTTAATGAATTTCTGTTTTTATTTGTATAAGTCACAAATAATTAACAACGTAAAATTGTCACCATTTTTTGCCATAAGTTGCGATGAATCCATCGACATCGTTAATTGTGCACAGTTAATAGTTTATGTTCGTTATGTCAGCGGAGACAACATTGAAGAAGAGATATTGTACTCTCAATCTTTGACTGCAGGCACTAAATCGGAAGACATTTTCAATTCAATATCTGACTTCATTGCAAAAAATAATTTGGATTGGAATAAACTTATTGGACTTTGCACAGATGGCGCCCCTGCAATGATAGGCCTTCGATCGGGCTTAGCTCAAAAACTCAAGGAAAAGAATCCTTCGATGATTAGTACACATTGTGTTATTCATCGACAAGCTTTGGCTTCCAAAACATTGCCAGAAAAATTACTAAAAACTTTGGAATCAGCAATAAAGATCGTAAATTCCATCAAAAGCAGCGCTTTGAACAGTCGATTATTTGCTTTACTTTGCGAGGATCTCGATTCTGATCATAAAGTCCTTCTATTCCACACACAAGTGCGTTAGCTGTCTAAGGGCAACATGTTGGCTCGTCTTTATGAATTGAAAGAAGAGGTTACGCTTTTTCTTGAGTTCAAAGAAAGAAATGATCTTTTGCAAATGTTTAACAATGAAGCATTTCAATGCCGGTTGGCTTATTTGACTGATATGTTTGAAGCCTTGAATCAACTTAACTTGAAGCTTCAAGGCAAAAATGGCACCATAATAAGTAATTATGACCATATTCAAGGGTACATATCAAAGCTTCAACTTTGGAAACAAAAGGTGTCTGCTGAAAATTTTATACGTTTTTCACGGCTATTCGAAACAATAAAAAATAAAAAACTGGCCGAAGATTTGAAAGCTGAAATAGAAACGCATTTGCAAACGCTGGAAGATGAATTTCACTGATATTATCGGGACATTAATTCAGAGTCACCAATATGGCACATGACCAGAAACCCATTTGTTGTCGATGTTTTAAAATTACCAGAAGAAGTTCAGGAAGAATTTTTAGAAATGAAGGCCGATTCGACTATGAAAGATGACTTCCATCTCTTGACATTGGAGAAATTTTGGGTCAAGCGATTCCTAGTTAACTCCAAAGTTGCCTCTCTTGCTTTGCGAACACTTCTTCCCTTTTCATCAACTTACTTGTGCGAGACTGGTTTTTCTGCTCTGGTTTTAATAAAAACTAAGCAGCGAAATCGTCTTGCCGTCGATAGTGACCTAATGATAGCTCTGGCAAAAACTGAACCTAGGATCGACCAACTGGTACAGAGAATGCAAGCTGAAGTATCTCATTAGTATTTATCTCTTTTTCTCTCACAGTATTCTAATTATAAGATCTTATAAATTACGTTGATTAAAGAAAAAAAATCGGATTTAATTTTGTAGAAGTTACAAAACAAATAAATGTTTTTGAAATAATGCTAGTTTTATTGTACCTACTGCAAAATGGGGGGGCATGAAAAATGTTATTTTTAATGCGGGGAGGCTCGACGAAAATAAGGTTGGGAAACCCTGCTTTACAGCAAGTAGATCGTGCTCACACGTGTTCCATGCAATTATACAATACTAGGAAATTGAATCTACACAATGCAAATACAGTTTTGTCCAAGGTTCAGCAGCTCCAACGGTGTTCCCGAATGCTAATTTTAGCTCCTGTGTAGCTGCACCAGTGCCGAATACCCCTGTCAGCGATGCAATTCCGTAACGTACAATATGCCTGGCCACGTAGTGTGTACTGGCTTTGAGTTAAAAAAAAAAACAAACAATTGCAAATTTAAACTACAAGAGGAAAAATCAAAGAACAATCAGTGTAAGCATAGAAATCGGACGCAGCTCAAGCCCAAGCCTTTTTGTCGTCAATATAATCGTTAACACTATAAAATGCTTTCTGACACAACTTACGTTTAATGAAGGATTTGAATTTATTCAGGCTCAGATCTTGAACCACCTCTGGAAGCCTATTGTAAAAATGTATACATTGGCATCTAAAAGAGCCACCTATTTTCTTGAGCCTTGTTGTAGGTACAATAAATTTGTGCTTGTTCTTAGTATTTATATTATGGACATCACTGTATTTTTTAAACAATTTTATATTTTTATGAGCATACAAAAGATTTTCATAAATATATTGAGACGGCACGGTCAGTACATTCATTTCTTTAAATTTTTCTCTGAGAGAGTGTCTTGGATTTAATTTATAAATTGCACGAACAGCTCGTTTCTGCAAAATAAATATTGTCTGAATATCAGTGGCATTTCCCCACAACAGAATGCCGTACGACATTACGCTATGGAAATAGCCAAAGTACACTAAACGGGCCGTCTCAATATCAGTCAAATTACGAATTGTTCTAACTGCGTACGCAGCACAACTTAGTTTTTTTGTCAATTTTTCTATATGGGGACCCCATTGAAGCTTAGCATCCAGAGTTATACCCAAGAACACTGTGCTGACTTCAGATTCCAATTCTTCGCCCTTTATCAACACTTTAGTTTTCACCTGCCTAACGTGAGGTAGAGTAAACTTAATGCATTTGGTTTTTTTCTCGTTTAAGAGTAAATTATTTACATTAAACCAGTTGACTACTTTGGAGATCGCGCTATTTACATCATCAGTGACCTGCTGCTGACGTTTAAGTTTAAATAAAAGTGAAGTGTCATCTGCAAACAACACTATATCGTGATTATCCTTTATTAGGTACGGCAGGTCATTAATGTAAATAAGAAACAAAAAGGGACCAAGAATTGACCCCTGTGGGACTCCCATTGTTACTAAAGATCCGGAAGATCTTTTTCCATTAACGTCAACGCTTTGAATCCTACCACTCAAGTAGGATGTAATAAGATCCAATGCAGAGTTCCTGATCCCGTAGTGGCGGAGTTTCCTGATTAACGTCTCGTGAAGAACGCAATCGAATGCCTTGAACAAATCACAAAAAATGCCCAAGGCATCGCATTTATCCTCCCATGCATTGTAGATATGATATAGAAGTTCAACACACCAGTAACAACACATCAGTAGTTGAACGACCCCTTGTAAAACCGAACTGTTTGCTATGTAATAATTTATGTTTATTAAAAAAACTTAGCATTTGGTTTAAAATTAATTTCTCAAAAATTTTACTAAAGGTAGGTAGTACAGAAATAGGTCTATAATTTGTGGGGTCTGATGTACTGCCTGATTTAAACAAAGGTATTATCTTACTATTTTTCATGAGATCAGGAAACTCTCCACAGTCAATACAAGTATTAAAGATAACCGCTAGAGTGGGTGCCACAATATCAATAATAGACTTCGCAACTTCCACCGAATGACCCCATAGGTCAGCAGTCTTTTTTATATTGAGAGTGTGAAAGATTTTAATTATATTTTTACTGGTAACATATTCAAAATTAAATTCCGAATTACAAACATTAACATTTTCTTTAAGCAAAGACTCAGCAACAGAAGGTGATGAGTTTAGGGATTTAGTAGTTAAAACTGGAATATCCGAAAAGAAATTTTCAAACACCTCAGCGACTTGATGATTTTATTATGTTGCCATTAACAGTCAGGCTATAGTCAGTATTTCTATCACTGGACCTTCCCGTTTCACTATTAATAATTTTCCAAGTCGTTTTAATTACATTACTACTGTTTTTTATCTTTGAACTCAAGTAACGTGACTTGGCCATATAGCAAACTTGTTTAAATAATTTTGAGTATTTTCTAACATACAAATTAAATTCAACAGTGTTAATATAAGTCCTCTCATTGTAGGTACAGTTCATAAAGCCGAGTTCTACTTTTATGAATACCTATGGTAGCCCAATCAGAGAAAGATGCATTACTATTAATAGAGATAGTCTTGGGAACAAAGGTGCAATCAAATTGCTTACAATATATATTAAAAAAATTATCATAGAGATGATTAGGATCAGCACTAACAGAACTGGATAAGACTGGCACTTTATTGATGAGATTAAATCTAAAAACCTCCAAGCGGCTTTCAGTTTTGGGGTTAACAGTGATATCCTTTTTGGCCACTTTTTTACTATTGTTTGGAATAGTAATCCTTTGTCCGCAGTGATCAGAATCAAATAAACTTACAACTTCTTTGCGGCTTGGTATTATGTTAGTAAAAATATTATCTAGGCATGTGGCACAAGTAGGTGTTATTCTTGTGGGCTCCAAAAATAGGTTTACAAGATTGTAGGACTGAAATAGACTTATAATTTTATTACAATAACCTGAGTTCTCTGATAAATTAACATTAAAATCACCGCAAACGATAATGGCTTTGTTCGAAACACAAATCTTGTTTAAAACTTCATCCATTACCTTTTCAAAGCTGTCATACAATCCTGAAGGAGGTCTGTACACACTTAATACAACGAAGCCCTCCAACTCTATACAGGCAATTTCAGCTGTTCGTTCAACAGACAGGCTCACAATGTCTTTACGATTTTTAAATTTGAGCAGGTTACTAACTAAAATTAATGAACCACCATGTATAGCATTTATTCTGCTAAACGAACTACCAACCTGGTGATTCTTAAAATTGAACAAGAACTGGTGACTTTTTAGCCAATGTTCGGTTATGCAAAGAATATCAATACCATAATGGTTCATCAATAAATCTACCTCTAAATCTTTGTTCATAAATCCTTGAATATTTTGATGCACCAAATTAATATTATTTTCGAACGAAGGAGTCGTCCCCACCTTCGATACGGTCCGTGGGGGCAGGCGGTACACGAGTCATGTCGATGTTACCGTCTGCACCCAGGGACTGTTAAGAAGCGTCCTTGAGTGGAAAGTGGACGACTCCGTGACAAGTTCTGATCATCGGGCGATACGTGTGGTTCTGGGTCTTAAGGTGCCCCCCGGGGGCAATACCCGGTGGACGAGTCGGCGCTTCAACACCCGGAAGCCTGATTGGGGTCGTTTCACCGAGGAAATGCAAAGCGGGATATCCGCTCGAGGGCTCACCCTAGAGCGGATATCCAACGCCCAAACAAAGGGCGAGCTTGAAGGGGTGGTCTCAGACTATCTAGAGTCTGTGACCGAAGCGTGCGGGAGGGCTATCTCCCCGCACAGACCACCCAAATCCAAGAAGGGCTTTCCTTGGTGGAACGACGAGTTTGAAAGGCTGCGGCGCGACGTGAACACAAAGCGGCGCAGGATCCGCTGTGCCGCGCCGCGTCGCAGACAGTATGTAGTGGACTACTACCTGAGTGCCAAGGCGGAGTACGAGCGGAGGGCAGTCAGCGCCCAGACTGCGAGCTGGAAGCAGTTTTGCTCGATGCAAGAAAGGGAGTCTATGTGGGACGGTATCTATCGGGTACTGAGAAGGGCGTCAGGTCGTCACGAGGACCAGCTACTCGTGGAGGGTGGAGTTGTGCAGAGCCCGGATCAATCGGTTGCGCTGCTGGCCAGAACATTCTTCGCCGATGATGACGTGTCTGTGGACTCTGCGGTCCACACCGTCATCAGAGGTCGGGCGGATCTGGTCAGCACGCGCCTACCGGGAGAAACTGACGACCCCCCGATCACACTAGGGGGGAGTTGGTCCGGACTCTGCGCAGCTTCAACCCTAAGAAGGCACCGGGTCCGGATGGTTTTACGAGCGATATATGCTGCCGGGTAATTAACCAGGATATCCAACTATTCCTGGCCATCCTGAACCGGTGCCTTGACCTGGCGTGCTTCCCAGCGCCGTGGAAGGAGGCATCTGTCGTGGTGCTCAGGAAGCCGGCGCGTCCAGATTATGCCCGCGCAAAGTCGTATCGCCCCATTGGACTACTTTCCATCATGGGCAAGTTATTTGAGAAAATTCTCTGCCGGCGAATCCGCTGGCACTTCTTGCCCAAGTCCAATGCGAGGCAGTACGGCTTCGTACCGCAGCGGAGCACGGAGGACGCGCTGTACGACCTGGTGCAACACGTCAGGGGCATCCTCCACAAGAAGGAGATCGCCCTGATAGTCTCTCTTGACATCGAGGGTGCGTTTGACAACGCATGGTGGCCTGCTATAAAGTGCAGAATGATTGAGAAGAGGATTCCCGTTAATCTTAGGCGTCTTGTCGAGGATTACTTCAGGGACCGGAGCGTAGTCGTGCGCTACGCGGGGAAGACGATGCGGAAGCCTCAGTCCAAGGGCTGTGTCCAAGGCTCCATCGGTGGGCCTCTCTTCTGGAACATGCTGCTGGACCCTCTACTGGACAACCTGGATCCGCTGGGCGCGTACGTGCAGGCGTTCGCGGATGATATCGTGCTGGTGTTCTCTGGGTACACGGCGCTCGGGATCCAACGGGATGCCAATGCTGCTCTAGCCTGTGTGCGCGAGTGGGGTGTCATGAATAAGCTTCGCTTCTCCGCCGAAAAGACTCTGGCGATGGTCGTCACGCGGAAGCTTAAGTATGACACTCCGATCGTGCAGATGGGTGGCCTTGACATCTCGATGGTGACCGAGCTCAAGATCCTCGGAGTCATCGTCGACAGTAAGTTGACCTTCAACAAGCATATTTCATATGCTTGTCGCAAGGCAACTAACCTGTATAGGAAGCTGTCGGCGATGGCTCGGGTGAATTGGGGCTTGTGTCCGGAGATCATCAGGACGATATACACCGCGGTGGTCGAATCCACCATCCTGTACGGGGCGAGCTCCTGGGCGAAAGCCGCCGAGAAGATCTCTGTGCAAAGAACCTTTGCTACCGTCCAGAGGGGCTTTGCACAGAAGATCGCCAAGTCGCATCGTACGGTGTCGCTCAATGCAGCACTCACGCTGTCGGGTCTCCTCCCGCTCGATCTTCGAGTGTTGGAGGTCGCCCGGCGGTTTGAGTGCAAACGGGGACGTCCGATTGAAGAGCTGGAATCCTGCGAACTGGAGGAGCGTAGGGCCTTCACGGAGGCCCCTCACCCCGCCAGTGAGCCAGATGTTGAATATCAGTGTCTGGAGAATATGCTCCCCGAAACTGTGGCTCAGCTACAGCTCCCCGCTCATCTGATTTACACAGACGGTAGTAAATCGGATGAAGGGGTCGGGGCGGCATATTCATACTGGCGGGATGGGTCCGAGATTCGGACCAAGCGAATGAGGTTGGAGCCGATGTGTACCGTCTTTCAGGCGGAGCTGCTCGCGATAGCCAGGGCTACGGATCTGGTTGTCCTGAGAGGCTTCGACTGCGCGGCGGTGCTCAGCGACTCTCGATCCTCGCTCGACTTGATCCGAAACCCGGAAACGCACCATCCCCTTGCTACCCATATTCGTAAGAATATCAGGGAGCAAGAGGGGAGTGGTAAAATCCTCCGGTTCTTTTGGGTGAAAGCTCATGTCGGGATCCCCGGCAATGAGCGCGCCGACAAACTGGCTAGGCAGGCGGCGGCCCAGTCCAGGGTCGCCCCGGCGTATGACAGGTGTCCAGTCTCTTACGTCAAGAGACGTTTGAGAGAGGGCACAGTAGCTGTCTGGAACGGGAGGTACACCGGCGGGGCCACGGCTGGGGTCACGCGGATGTTCTTTCCCGATGTGGTGTGCGCGCACGGGGTCCTGAAGTGCCTCGACAGGACGTCCATCTGGGCGCAGATCCTGACGGGTCACGGCGGCTTCGCCGCGTACCTGCATCGTTTTAAATTGAAGAGCAGTCCAGCCTGTGTGTGTGACACACAGGCGTCCGAAACTATCCAGCATTTGTTATTTGAATGTCCGAGGCACGACCGCGACAGGTACGACCTGGAAGTAAGTACAGGAATTAATTTGTCAGAAACGACCATTGCCGGAATTATGGCAGACAAGCACTCCAGGCCGTATCTGGAGCGGTTCTGCCTCAAAATCGCTAGAATAGCAATTGACAGGAACCGGACGAGGGCAGCACAGCCAAGCACTGTGCCGTCGGCAAGAATTGTTTGAAAGTGAAAATTGTATAGAAGTAAGATAGCTTATAAGTAGGATAAGATTAACATATAAGAATTGTAGTATGACATAAAAGAATGACTAAGAAAAGAAAAGAAAATATTGACAGGGGAAAAAAGCGACCCCAAAAAAAGAAAATAACAAGGCCAATGCCGCAAAAAACAAAGCGCGGAAAAAAATAGAATTGGCGGAAATATAAAAAAGTAAATAATGATTCTTGCCGTGCAAGAAGAAAGAGACGGCACATTTAAAAAAAAAACCCCATTTCCCTAAAATAGGGTGTAGAAGTTTGTATGTAGCCTTCCGCCATTTTTAAGGTAGAAAACTAAAAATTGGTTTGCGGACTATTTAATTAAATCATACATTTTTTTTGAACATCAAAAAATTATTTAAAAAAAAAAAAACTTCCTCTGTAAAATTTGATCTATTGCAGATACGCGGCCTTTACATATGGTAGATTCGCGGGTTTGCACTATCCCCGACGATATACTACTCGACTCCAACTGCTACGTTCCAAACGTGAATAAAAGAAGCCGGGCCAAAGAGTATAATAATACTAGGGAAAAAGAGAGCCCTCTCGAGACGTTTTTATGCAAGCAATTTTGAAGCGCCATCTAGAGTTCTTAACCAGAGTTATAGGTATGCTATACATACATATACTTAGCTATATAAGTATTCATAAGCATAGTTCCATTCCCAATAACAAGTTATTATGTTTAATTTTCTTGTTGTTATGCTTTGACAAACATTTGCAAAACATTACAATAAGAAAATTAAACAAAATAACTTGTTAATGGGCATTGGGTCTTGTAGAATCAATTTTTTTTACGCTAAGGCAAATAAAATTAAAAAGTGGCCATCTTGTGAATAAGGTTGCCAACCAATGAACCATGCATTCTACTTTATTTTTGGTAATTCTACTTTTTACAAATACAGTATGCAAAAATACTCTATTTTTAACCTTTACTGTGATGCGTAAAACAAAATACTCATTATGGGTACTTAACGATTTGTAATCGCTGAACGAAATGTTTAAAACGGATAATGGAAATAATTTGAAATGAACAAAATATTTCTTACCTACTCTCTGTTCCTGCGATTTTAGCTTTCACTGAAAGAGTTTTTTTTTAATAAATCTAAAGTGGCGAGAAGAGAGAAATGGAGTATCAATAAATTTAACGCAAAACGAGTTGGTTATTTATTTGAAGGAGAATGGCCAAAAAAACCCAGGCTCGGCACAAAAGTTTTATATTTCAGATTTTAGATCTGATTTAGTAAACAAAGCTTCTGATTAGCGTCTGATTTAGTGGTCATAGCTAAATTCAGTGGCTAACATATATTATTTGCCTATAGTAGTTGCTTAGCTGGCGCTTGAGGCAAACAATGTTTTTTTAGTAAACTTATCAATACCAAATTCACATTATTTATTATGATTATTGTATTAGGCAAGTCTGGCCATAACAATAAAATAAGCAAGTGATTAGATACGTGGATGTGAGTGAGCTAGCAAGATAGTGACGCTAGACGATGCAAGCGAGAGTTGTTGTGTAATATAATATTGTAATTATCTTATGTATCTTGTATTACCATTGTAAAACTTTTGTAAATAATGTCCCATTAAATACGATACTACAATACTTTTGTTATTTTCATATGTTTATATATAAGTAGTACAAGCATTGTTAACTTTCTAGAGTCCTTTTGTATAGTAATCATATGAAATAATGTCAATTTATAAATAATACATTGTTTTCCTTGAGCGCCTATGCTAATTAATAACTTTTAATGGCCAAAAAAACATGTTAGCCACTGAATTCAGCAACGATCATAACTCAGAACAACTACTAATTTTAATTTAAAATCTGATATATTACATTTTTGCGTCAGGCTTGGGTTTTTTTTGTGTGTGGGTCGTGGCCGTTCTCCTTTAAATGTTGATTGTCAAGTAAGCTTTGTAACCTTTAAAGATGACAAAAAATTGTTGGCATGTGCTAAAAGCACACAAAAATACGTTTTTAATGTAATAAAAACATATAATTTTAAAAATACTTTTTCTACCTAATACTTTATTTTTTTCCTATTAAAACCACTTTAGACGTTCTTTTTGTGAAAATAGTTGGTAACCCAACTTGTGAACCATGTTAAGTTCCTATTACCAATTAACAAAATGATCTGATAAAGTTGCCAGAACTAGGATTTTTAAAAAGGAAATGTAATTGAAATTGGTAATTTAAACGATCTCCTTCTAATTATTAGAAATTTATGGTATTTTTTCATAAAAATGCAAAATATTTATTTTTCAAATTGTTTACAGAGACATCTATGATATGGTTTTAGGTCAGGAAGTGTAGATGGCGCTACTTTCTTTGCTATACGTTCGTTCAAGTGAACTGTCTCCCCCCACAGCTTTGCCAACTCTACATCTTTTTACGTAGATCTACGTATTTTAGGTCTTTCCTGAAAACCTACGACCTTCAGTCCCAGAATCTACGTACTTTTAGTCAATTTGTAAAAGCATGTAAAGTAACTAAACTGATGCAAAATTATATTGCCGCACTGTCTTTCTCACTGTTACGGGGGCGCTAGTGTCTTTGTACTTGACTGTATGGACTCTAAACCTTTGCTTTTCCTTTAAAGAAAAGGAAGTTGTTGTCATTCAAAGAGTTTCCGCTCTTTTTTTTTCTATTATTATTATCCAGTGGTTTTAACTAAATACTGATATAACATTTAATTATTTGAACATGTCTGCTCAGATATTTAATATAGTTTATCACAAGAAAAACAACATAAAATTTGCAGTGACATATTATGTTCTGTTCTGTCAGTGGCCGCGTGAAAACTATCCAAAACATAGATAGGTGTTTATTACTATTCAAAGAAGTATGTCATTTCAAAATTCAACCGATAGATCGGATTCGGTTCTATTTTTTGTGACAATCTATTTTTGATAACGGAGAGCGTTTCCCCTTGGCACAGATATTTTAATTAGGTACATAAAAAGAGGATTTAGGATAAGGAGAGGATCGTCAGTGCCTGTAATGATTTCAGTCGATCAATGTAGGTAATGAAAAATGACATCAGAAACAGACTTACTACTGACCCGCTAACAGACTTACTTTTCTGTCCAAAAGTGACCTGAAAACAAACATTGAGCCTACTCACGAACACATGGAATATTTTAACAAAAATATGTATAAATTGTCGTGGTGACCCAGTGGTTAAAACACCACCCTCTCAATATGAGTGTGCAGGTTCGATTCCAGGTTAGGCAAGCACCAATGTAACTTTTCTTAGTTAAATGTATTTTCTAGGTATCCCTTATTCATAAACGCTGCTTAAAGTTAACTAGTGATTAGCGATTGTTTAATCATACATTTTAGACGTTTGCACGTCACATAACTTTAATCATCGTTTATGAATAAATCCCTTAAACTCTGTGGTGTTTATTCACAGAGGATAATTAAACTTATGTGACGTTAAAAGGTCAAAACTGTATGGTTAAAGAATCGCTAATCACTAGTTAACTTTAAGCAGGGTTTATAAATAAGGGGGCATATCACCAATGACCGATTACAAGATGAAGGTATATCAAAATACTCGTTTTATTTAATTTCACCTCCCCAAACTTCTTCATTTTACCTTGAAAAAAGAAATACGTAGATCTACGAAGTTTTAGTAAGTAATTTTTACTAAATCAACGTAATTTTCTCAACAGGTCTACGCCTTTTTCAAAATCAGAGTTGGCAACACTGCTCCCCCTGAGCCGGGCGTTATTAGTAGGAAACTACGCAACGTTTTTTTTTGAAAACAGTAGTGTTTGTGTTTCTCTTATAAATAAACACGTCTTTCATTTAATACTTAGTCGATTTAATAACCCATACAAGACGCTAGCAGAATAATTGACGTAGGTTAAGTTGTCAAAGAATAGGAAAAAACCGTATCTGATAATTTCTGAGGTAAAAGATGGATAGACTACCAATGTGTAGGATATGTTTAGCGCAGAATGTCCGCCTGTGTATAGTGGCCCACAGAAACTTGCACAAACTATATGAGACGCTGAATAATATTCCAGTAAGTTGTTTAGAGTTGTTATGTTCTAAGGCACCAATAATGTTGATAGTTTTGCACCACTGTATCCATTTTAAGACTGCTCTGGCAGTCTTTCTTGGACAGTTTCAGACTCAGTTTCTTTAGATAATAAACTAAAGTTAAGCAAAAAACTACACCGCTTAGTTACCCAATTAAACATAACACTAGCTTTATTCAGTTGTCATGCGTCACAGTTTTACTTGCACTCTTCAATTCAAACATTTAAACTCACATAGTCAAACAGACAGACCCGGAACAACTATCTGTAGGCCATACAAATTTGTTCTGTGTGGCTTCAATTCCCACCCGTAAGATGCAGTGAACAAGGGCCACTAAGCCATTGCACAAACTGTGTTTTCTTATCCAAAGATTCACATTGCAAAGAATGTTTCTATTTGTAATCAGTCTTTCTCATCTAAGTGAATAATTGTATTCTGGTTTTGAGAAATAAATTAAACTTAGCAAGATTATTAACGAATTAATTAGGGAGAGACTTGTATTGCATATGTTCATTAACTAAGTCACATATTTTTTCTTTAACTTTACTTTGTTAGTAAGTTAATGAATAATAAATGATAAATAAATAATACAATCAAAATAGTAGATACATGACCAATGTTGTTGCAGTTTATAACTGAAGACAGTAGACCAATGCTTGCTTGTGTCTTCTGCTTTGCTAAATTAAAGCAGTGTTACCGATTACTGCGACAATGTCTGAAAGCCGAAGAGCTTTTCGCTCAGAAGCGGAATGAAAAATATGAGGTAAGATTCTTTAACAGCAATTCATTCATTCTTATATGTTTTAATTTCCCTATAAGTAATGTGAAAGTGATTCCTTTCAATCTCATACCTATTTTGTTGGGATTTTAAACCAAGTAAACCATTGGGTTTTGACAATTGTATGCATACAATTATTATACATACAATATTAGACATACAATTATTATCTGTTATTCTATGTTACAATAGCTAGTGCAGTGGTTAGTTAAATTGGTAGCACGACCGACTTGCCAGGATACATTGGAACTACTATACTGGAAGTGTCCTCACATAGGGCTCTTTTAAGTGACTAAGGAATATATGAAGTTTGTGCTTCTGACACTGTGATTAGCAGCATATTATCCTAATAATATAATTATCTCCTTATAGCCCAATCCTGTAGTGAATGAAAAATACTTTGAGATATTTGGAGGGCTTATTAAATCTCCAATAGAACAGATAAATGTTGATTGCATTGCTGTTGGAGAGGAATTATCAGCTGTTTGTGAGGGATCAGATGATGTTATTGAACCGAAGGAGGAACACCAAAATGATGGTATGTTTTAATAACTAAAATAATATTCTTGGTAAATAATATCTAAAACAAAAATATTATTTGTTCAATTGATTTTATATTGATTAGACGATGTTTTGAGTTATTTAAAACCTTTGCCAGTGTTAAGTTTTGGTCAATGTAACTGGAACCACATTGTGTTCTGAAATAAAACAAATAATACACTTCATTGTATTGTTTACTTACAGAGCTAGAAGCAGATAATTTAGACAGTAGTTGTTTAGATGTAGCAGATATACCACCACACTGTTCTGAGTCAGATTTAGAAGATGATGTCCCTTTAATGTTCTGTAAATTTGAAGTGGAAGAAGAGGAAGTATCAAAGACAAATAGAAGAGCCATGGACACAATCAGTAAGTATTAGTTAGTTATATAGCTAAGCAGACAAGCCACAGTAACTCCACACATCCAACGCAGCATATTCATCTCTGTGACACGTAACTCCTGCTTGTGTCGCTCAAGCACAGGCCACGCCTCACTGCCATACAGAAGGACAGGTCTAATGATGATCTTATAGACCTGTCCCTTAAGCTTAACTGGCATTTTGGGGTCACAAATCATACCTGTCACTTCACGCCATTTTGCCCAAGCTGCGGAAATGTGTGCTTTATCGTCGCAATCAATGTCGCCGGACGCGTGGAGCACAGACCCCAAGATCATGTCTCCGTCTATGCACACAGGCATAGGGTCTGTGGTGTTGCTGGCCATGTACACCGTCTTCGCCACATTGAGTTTAAGACCTCCGTTCTCAAGCGAGTTCTTCCACGCATTTACCCGCCGCACCAACCGTTCACTGTCCACATCTGGCAGCGCGATATCATCAGCATACATGAGCAACCAGGGAGGTTGCTCATCTGAATTCTTGATGCTGTCTGACAAGACATCTAATATCACGCTGAACAGGAACGGACTAAGGACGGATCCTTGGTGTACTTCGACGGTGATGGGGAAGGGTTTAGTGTCGCCAACAGTCAGGGTTGATATGATTTAAATCAGTGATTTAAATCAGTGATTTTAATCGTGATTTTAATCAAGTGATTATTTTTTAAAATCAATGATTTAAATCATTACATTTTTACTGCAACCAAGTCGGCCAAAAATTGTCTAGGGACATCCTTCGACATAGATTACGGCGCACACACGAGCAACTGCTGAGTACAGTTGCTTCTTGGGCTGGGGTGGAAAGAATATTTTTGGCATTCAATTTAGTGCACAGCAAAATAAGAAACAGATTAGGCACCGATGAGGCAGCCGAATTAGTTTTCCTTTTGAAGGAACTCAATACTCAATTCTAAAAAATGATAAAGTTTACTAAGTTTATTAATACTTACCATAAGTAGTTGAGCATGTTTCTGTTTTAGTCCGTAAGTTATTTCTTTACTTGTAATTTTTTCAACGCTACTTGTTTTTTAAATTGTTGACTTTATTAGTAGAACTTGTTTAATTACCTTAATTGTATTAATGATAAAATTAAACCAAAATGTTGTTTTCCTTTTAATGAAGAACTGACTATTAAATTTAAAAAAAGAAAAGAAAGTAAAAAACGTCATAAAAAACCGATTTAAATCAAATAAACCCAATTTAAATCAAATTAATTGGATTATTTTGATTTTTTTTTCAAATCATGATTTTTATCAACCCTGCCAACAGTGGTCCTAAAAACGGAATCTGAATTGAGGTATATGTCTCGAATTATGTCAACATAGGCTTCTGGTACCCCTTTGGACCTCAGTGCCCACCAGATCACCCCCCGAGGGACACACTCGAAGGCCTTCTGCATGTCTAAAAAGAGCATATGCAGAGGCGTGTTCTTCGATCTGTATCTCTCCATGGTGATCCTTAGGGCGAAGATTGGGCCCGTGGTTCCGTACCCTGGACGGAATCCATATTGACACGTCGAGACAGCACAGTCCCGGGATGACCCGGGACCGAGGCAGCAGATCCGGGAGTCTAAAATCCTCTCAAAGATCTTCATGGTGTGGGACATGACCTTTATACCGCGTAGTGATGGAAAACGATTTTTTCCTGATTGGCCTTTTCCTGTTTATATATATTTATATATATATATTATAATCTATTATAAAATATACTGTTACGGGCTAGGGGTACTAAAATACCGGTTAAGGGTTACGATGTTTATTGGCAACGAAGTTACAGTCGATTGTAGGCAATGACAAGTAGAATGTTGCTGACGTTGCACCGAAGTCTTCACTTACGTCCACGAAGTCCGTGTTGTAAACACACAATAACACTACAGATTTATTTTTTTTTTTTTTTTTAATCTTTATTTTAAGGGACTTTTGAACACAGTTCACGTCAGTCCCATCATAAACTAATCTTAAGTTACATAACAAAAGCTTACATCTAAACAAAAAATGAACTTAAATATTGACTAAAGAATAAATCATTCTAGCCTCACGGGACAAAGGCTGGGAAAGAAAATTATTGAATGTGCCTAAGTCTAACCTATTTATATCTAATTCTCTGATTATTCTATTTCTCTCAGACTCGTTCCTGACACACTCCATCAAAAGATGTTGCACATCTTCTCTCTTATTGCAAACCTCGCAATTAGGTGAACGAACTTTTTGCATTAGATACGCAAAAGCTCTCAGTGGCATGTGTCCGGAACGAACCCGATGAGCAGTTACTATAGTACTACGGCCAATGACATTACTAGCAAACCATGGGATACGAGGAGGCTCATTTTGTATAATTTTGTACCAAATTCCTTTTAATTTAGACTGTTCATTAAAGTAATGTTTCCATTTATTATAGCAAAAGTTCTTAAATTTTCGTAATATTTCTGAACTAATTGGAAAAATATATATTTCAAAACCCGAAATTGCCGCCATTTTCGCTAACCTATCTGCCTCCTCGTTTCCCCTCAAACCAATATGTGACGGGATCCATTGCATCACTATGTTTATGTTACCAGTTTCAAAA
The DNA here is from genome assembly GCA_037179545.1 of Sesamia inferens. Lineage (NCBI taxonomy): Eukaryota > Metazoa > Arthropoda > Insecta > Lepidoptera > Noctuidae > Sesamia > Sesamia inferens. The sequence continues at coordinate 6,717,878 of CM073947.1, forward strand.
AGAAGTGAGTATATTTTGCTCATCACATCATAGGCAATCGATACACCTCGGTGTCCAGAGGCGCATCGTGCCAGATGCTCAAGAGCACTTTTGCTGTCGGTAAATATAACCACATTAGTTACGTTAGACAATGTTTTAACGTAGGACAACGCTTTTGAAATTGCTAATATTTCTGCCGTCATAATAGATACCGGAGAAACAATTTTAAAACACTCACTTCTTTTAGTCACTGGATCATAGTAGGCTGCTCCTATCTCAGTGCTTTTGGATCCATCTGTATACAATTTGTACCATTGTCCATATTTTTCATTTAACTCTGATAAAATATCATTTCTTAACAAATTAATTTCATAATGCTTTTTTGTTTTTATAACACTTTTTAAATCCGTTCTAATAACATTATTAATTGGAATGAAACTACACCAAAGATTTAACCTATACATGTCTAAAGGGCAAGTCGAATACATCTTTTCTTCTTTAATGTAATTAAAAGTAGTCATTAACAATGGTTTTTTTTTATTTATCCAGTATCGATTGGTTGAAAGTGTTCCAAGTTTACATAGCAACCTAGCTGTTGTGTCATTGGCCCAGGAATTAACTTTAGTACCGAACTTAATTGCTAAATACAGCCGCCGAATATATAATGGAGGCAAACATAATTCACTCTCCATCACATGTATGGGAGTCGTTTTAATGAAACCACCTATAGTTCTCATAGCTCTATTTTGGACCTTATCTATTTTATAAACTCTTGATTTGATACTGCTGTCATACAGAAAACATCCATAATCAATACGACTTCTTATCAATGCTATGTATAAGCGTCTTAAATGAATGGGATGTACCCCCCACCCAGATCCAGACAGAACTCTAACGATATTTAACATTTTCTGACATCTTTCATTCAGTTCATTAATGTGTCGACCCCACCGGAGTGAGGAGTCCAACCACATACCCAAATATTTAATATTGTCAACTCTTTCCAAGGGCTTATTATTAACTAGTATATTAACTTGTTGTCTTCTATATCCTCTACTAAATAAACATAATTTTGATTTGGATATTGATAGCTCTAGACCTATATCAAGTAGTATTTGTTCAATTGTTTTTATGGAAATTTGCATGTGGTGAACACTATCATTAAGTTTTTTACAGTTTGTCAATATCGCAAAGTCATCCGCGTATTGACATATTTGGACAATATTATTATTAATTTGTTTTGCAATCTCCATCGTAACAATATTAAATAGTAATGGTGAGATTGGGTCTCCCTGTGCAAGTCCACGATTAGTCCATCTAACAATATCATTCTCTAAGCCTAATTCGTCTCTGATAATTAAATGTCGTTCATTCAAAAGGCACCAAAGATAGTTACATATTCGACTTCCAACCTTCAATTTATCCAATGTTTGGGCAACAGTTTCAACTAACACATTATTGTAAGCATTCTCGATGTCGAGAAAACATGCTAACGTCGGTATGTTATTAGTAAATGCAATCTGTATATTGGTGACAACTTGAGTAAGAGAATCTAAACATGGACGCCCTCTTCGAAAACCTGTTGTGCTCGAAGATAACAACATATTATGTTCAACGAACCATTCCAACCTTCTATTTAACATTAAGTGAAAAGTTTTACACAAGCAAGATATCAACGATATTGGTCTTAACTTGATATCTGAATTAGAACTACTGTACTGTTTTGGTATTGCAATGATTTTAATGTTACGCCATTCATTGGGAATTTGACTCGAGTTAAATATTTCATTGTATATATCAAGTAAGAATGTTTTTGCTATGACAGGAAGATTAAAGATCATGGAATAGGTAATGTCATCGTCACCAGGAGCTGTATCTTTTTTCTTAATACATACCTCTAGCTCTTGGTAACTAAATGCAGATTCTAATAATAAATTATTTGATGTAAATACGGGTTTGCAAAACTGAACTGAATCAGGGGCTAATGTACGTAAAAGTTTGTGTTTCTTATCCATTGTTACGTAATACTTATCTCTTCTGTAACCCTTAATCCATCTCATTCTGTTCCACATTTCAGAAGATGTCACACTGCCGTCAACATCTGTACAAAATGTTTGCCAACTATTTGCCTTAGCTCGTTTTATTTCTTCTTGGGCCTTTGATGTTTTATCTTCCAGCACATCTAAGTTTCTAGGTGTAGGATTGCGTCTAAACTGAGCCAACGCAAGCCTTCTCTCCGCCACGATTTTCGATAGCATCTGATTCCAATAAGGTTTCGGTTTAAAACTTCTTTCAGGGTCATTACAAATTTTAATTGGAGGAATATTTTTATCTGCTGCTTTATTAATAATAGAAATAAAGGTCGTATACTTCTGTTGCGTACTATCTAAGCAAATAGATAATTCTGTAAATGCGCTTTCAATATCTTTAGAGTATTCTGACCAATTAGCCTTCTTAAAATTCTTCTTTTTTATATAATGTGGCACATCCTGATAATTAATTTTGATTTTTATCATCAAATGGTCACTTCCTAATTTCTCATTAATCACATGCCAATCACAGAGAATTGCAATACCGGACGAAGTGAAGGTGATATCAGGAGATGTTTGTTGTAGTACATTATTAACAAATTTAACTCTGGTTGGGTTGCCATTGTTGATGGGTATATAGCCATATTCTAATGCCACATCCATGATTTGATTTCCTCTCGAATCGTTTTTACACGACCAATTCGAATTATGTCCATTAAAGTCTCCAGCTATTATGGTTTTGTTTGTGTAAAGTGAGAATAGCTCATCCCAATCAGATTCCCCAATTAGTACAGAGGGTGGACAGTAAATAGAAATAATATTCTCTAGGTATTTACAATTAAGGATCTTAACATGTAACATTTCTATACCAGTGTTGTTAACTCTTGTAGTTTTTAGTTCTGTTTTAATTGAATTATGTGCTATTATTGCAACGCCACCATATCTATCATGTCTATCCCTTACACTGGCATTTGATCGACTATGCCATTGTAAGGCAAAGAGATTTCAGCCAAGTGCGCATCACTCGTGTCATGAGGGGTGCGCACTGTTGGTCTGACCACCGACTTGTTGTCACTAAGCTTCGACTTCGCTTCCTTCCTCGCCGTAGGTCTGCTACAAAAAAGCTTGCGTTTTTGAACGTGAAGAAGCTAAACGATCCTGAGGTGAGGGAGAAATATGCTGAAGCGTTGTCTGAAAAGCTGGTGCCGATTAATGAGGTAGGTGAAACCGAGGCTGCCTGGGGATCTTTGTCATCTCATATCATGATTGCAGCGGAGCACTTCAATACTCTGCTGAATGTGGATCGTTCAACTGACCTTCAAGCAATAGGCTTAATGCCTCAACTCCCTCCTGTTCTTGAGTTGGACGAGCCACTATTGCTTGATGAGGTTGTTACTGCCATCAGACAGCAGCAAAACCAAAAGGCGGCTGGCATTGACCTTATACCGGGAGATCTGATCAAATACGGCGGAGAGGGGTTGCATAAGTTGATGTGGGAGCTGTTTGTTCGTATGTGGGAGGAAGAGCGCGTTCCTGATGTGTTTAAAGTGTCGCGTATAAGAACACTATATAAGAGCAAAGGTGACCGATCCGACTGCAACTCATACCGTGGTATCACGCTTTTATCGACTCCTGGAAAGGTCTTTGCTAGAGTTCTCTTAAACCGTCTAAAGATATTGTCTGAAAAGATCCTGCCTGAAACCCAGTTCGGCTTCCGACCGGACCGAGGCACCTGTGAAGCGATATTTTCCGTGCGTCAACTACAGGAAAAGAGTAGAGAACAGGGTCGTAAGCTGTACCTCTGCTTTGTTGACTTGGAGAAGGCTTTCGACAGTGTGCCTCGTGAAGCCTTATGGTTAGTGTTAGGTAAGCTAGGATGCACTGAAAAGTTTGTGAGACTTCTTAGACTCCTACATGACAGCATGCAATGCTGTGTTGCTGTAGACGGTGCACAGACAGACTTCTTCCCCGTTACCTGTGGGGTGAAGCAAGGATGCGTCTTAGCACCAACTCTGTTCGCCTTATACTTTGCAGTGGTAGTGGGAGAGGTCTTACAAATTGTTTCACAAGGAGTTCGCATCCGCTTCCGCACCGACGGCGGTCTTTTCAATCTGGCTAGACTTAAGGCTCGCACCAAAGTCTCACATGCACTGATTACTGAGATCATGTATGCTGATGACTTGTGCTTCTTGGCAGAATCCCCAGACGGCCTACAAGAGCTGATGTCCGCTTTTCATCAAGCCTGCTGTAAGTACGGCCTAAAAATCAGCATCAACAAGACGGAGGTGATGTCCCTAGACATTCATGGACACGAGACACTGAATATAAAGCTTGGTCAGGATGTGCTGAAGCAGGTGGGCAAGTTTCGTTACCTGGGGAACACTATAAGTTCTAAGTGTGACCTTGATGCTGAGATCAACAGCAGAGTCGGAGCTGCAGCTGCAGCGTTTGGCAAGTTGTGTTCCAAGGTCTTCTACTCACATGACCTTAAGCTAGCTACGAAAATATCCGTATACATGGCAATTGTGCTGCCAAATCTTCTATATTCCGCTGAAACGTGGTGCGTGTACCGCCGGCACATACGTACTCTAGATCTTTTTCACCTTAAATGTCTCCGATCCATTATGAAGATCAAATGGTCTGACAGAGTACGAAATACCGAAGTCCTGCGACGAGCCAATGTTGGTGGCATTGAGGCTTATTTAATGCGTCGACAGCTTCGGTGGTGCGGACACGTATCACGTATGGCGGACGAAAGAGTGGCGAAGCGCATCTTCTTCTCTGAGCTGGAGGAGGGCAAGCGAAAGCATGGCGGACAACTCCTCCGGTTCAAGGATGTCTTAAAACGACACATGAAGAGATGCAATATAGAACCCACTGAATGGGAGCGTTTGGCGGCAAAGCGGTCAGAATGGCGCGGAATGGTGTACGAACATGTACGCGAGTTTGAGGAACAGCGCAAAGCTGACCTCGATACCAAACGCGACCAATTAAAGGCCCGCCCACCTGCTGCCATCACCTACAACTACGTCGACGGCGTGCTTACGTGCCCTCAGTGTGCACGAAGTCTCGCCGCCAAGATAGGCTACATAAGCCATCTTCGGGCGCATGAGCGCCAAATCACCGGCTAGGAGTCGAAGTGGTCGCCGTGGCCGAAATCGGTCGGAACAATCAATCATCATCATTGCGATATCTTCAAGGAGCTCCCTTCCTCCAGCCACGTTTCACAGACTATTGCAATATGTATTTGATCTTTAATCAAAAGTGACTCAAATTCTGTTAATTTTGGTCTTAAACTCTGCGAGTTCCATTGCAGCATATTAATACAAAAATTCCTTACTTTCTTATTATCCATTAAATCCACAGAAAAGGTTATTAAGTAAATCTCCATCTTTTATAATCTCCACTACATATGCACGTATTTCTTCAAATATCAATTTGCAAAAACATTTCAACTTATCCTCAAAATCCAAATTAGACGTAATGATTTCTTTTAATTCCTGCCACAACTTAAAAAATATTGTTCTAAATGTTCTTTTTCTTTTTTCCTCTTTCTTATCCTGACATTGATGTTCGAAAACATTGTTATTAATATTCTCCATATCCAATCCATCTATATTTTGATCTTTATTTATAATTATATTTTTGTTTTTCTTTCTCCTTTCTACTGTATGTCTATTATGTTCACTAGGCTCTGTAGTTAATACCACTTCACTATTTTTTTCCTGATCCCTCCATGTGACAGGTATGTTAGATTGTAATACATCTCAGTAGCTTTTTGATTGAGAAGTCAAGGACTGTTCAGATATATCTATAGTATGCATTTCATTTGTACTGGTTTTCTGTAAAAACTTTTTGTTTATTGATAACAGTTCCAGAGCTTTCCTGTAAGAACAATTTTCTTTACACATCACATTCCTAATTTCTTTTTCTCTCTGAAACATAGGGCATATTTTGTCAAAGGACATGTGAGCACCATTGCAGTTTAAGCATTTAAATGCTTTGGTTTCGCAATTTGTGTGATTTTGACCGCATTTAGGACAAAGTACTTTTTTTCCAGGGCAATACTTTCTTATATGCCCATACTTCCAACATCCGGAGCATTGTGAGACTGGGAAAGTATATGGCTCGACCTTAAACCTACAACCGTATCCATATACATACGGTGGTAAAGTCGGCCCTTTAAAACATATCCTTATGGTCTCACTGTCCACCCACTTACCCTCTTCATTTAGTCGCTTGAGTCTTATTAAAGATATAATCTCCGAGTCACATTTAAATATATTCTGTAGTTCTGCCAATTCGGTTTCCAAGTCAATTTGTTTAATCATACCATAAGACATACTCAATTCAAATGTCATTTGACACCTAAGACCCAGCTCCGCTATTTCTTTACAATTTAATAAGGAATTCGCTTTTTCTTGGGTGTCAAACAAAACTAATACTTTAAAGTTACTTTTATATTTAATTCTGTGTATGTCTTCTATATTATATTTCCTCATAATTTTAGCTAGGGCAATCTGCTTCGGTAATGGTTCCTTAGCGGTAATACATACTCCAAAAACATTAACTTTTTCGAATGTGTGGGTAGTCAACTCAATTTGTGTTTCACTATTTTTAGATGAAGACCGATTTAACCGTTTTGGTCTTCTTTGCACAGTTATATAGCCTTCTTCATCTACATATTCTTCACTTTCCTTTTCATTACTTTCACTTCTCGTTCTCTTGCTCCTTTGCAGTTCATTAATATCTGAACTTTTTCTCAAATTACCTTCATCTTGTTGACTTATTGCAGTTCCAATTTCATCTTCACTACAATCACTCAACAGTCTAGGCAAACTAGATACACTTCGATTATCACTCATTATTAGGTATAAACAAAGTAGGGTACGAATAAAACACTAAAAAGCATTGCTGTTACGGAACGGTTGGGCTAACGCGTGCGCTTGACTCACCGATCCGCGCAAAGTGCACTACAGATGTTTCTTCACGTAGTATTCAATGTTCTTGTTACAGTTGTCGCAGTAGGTGTTCTCAAAGATCGCTTCTTAATTGTCGCTGTTTTCGTCTCGGTAGTCAAGTGCAGACTGACTGGCGCTGGCGTCACGGCGCTATATATAGTCCAGCTGATCGAACATTCCAGAATCGTCTAGACGTAATAATAATAGCACATAACTTCGAGTACATTCAGTAAGTACCTACGGTAATTCCCGGAAATAGGTTTCTAGAAATTTCGATGTCGTCACTTAGTTGACAAAATTGATAAAACCTGTACCATTCGATAGGCCACCTTAAGTCTAGGAATGCGTTTTTATATTACACCTAGACAACGTCTAGGTCTCGAGTTATAGGGCTTAAAAGTTATGCACTGCATGTCACGCGATATTGAACCTTATGCCCTCGACATAAGGTGCATTCGTAACAATACTATCGTTGAGTTAGTATCCCATAACACAAGTCTCGAACTTACTTTGGGGCTAGCTCAATCTGTGTTATAAAAAAAAAAAGTTACCACACGCTTGTGCCGAGCCCTTGCCTTTGAAGACTGGAGTGATAATACTCAGCCTTTATTGGTTCGGGATTTTGCCGGTCAGGAGCACGCAGTTAGGAAAGTTCGTTAACATGCCCACACCGCGAGGACCCATCGCCTTCCAGGCATCAATGGGGACTCCGTCAGCTCCGACGGCTTTCCGATTCGCCATGCGACGAAGAGCCGTGTGGAATTTGTCACTAAGAAGTCTGAAATCATTAAAATGGCAAGAACAAATCTTTGTATATTTGGTCGGAGTACAGTCTTATCTATTAATTTTAGTGATCCATTGCTGTTTAAGTATCTCTTCGAATGGAAATCTAAAACATACATAATTTAAACAAAAACTTTTATGATAATTGTCTCACGAAGAGAAAGTACTTTTAATAATGTAGATAGAATATTTAATTTAAAGGAGGTTTATTTTCATTTCCTGAGTATTAAATATTTTATTAAAAGTATTTTCCATAGCCCTGGAACACTCCGTAAAATAATGGATTGTAATTACGACCCTGTCTTTTTGTTAAATTCAAGGGATGACGATAGATGGGGGGCATGATTAAAATTGTTTATAAAAACTCAAAAATATATTTTGCCGGCTAAAAAGTCTTTCGGGGTGTCAGTAGAACATAACATATCAGTACGTATGATTAATAAAGTATATTAATACTGCTCTAATTACTAATTTAATTGAATTTCTATGACAGTGTCGCCATCTATTGTCAAGTAGAATAAGTATACTTGAAGGGCGTCTTCAAGTTAAGGTTTTTCTAGAACTATTCTATTAAATTATGAATAAAATTACTTACACGTGAAATGTGATGTCTTTCGTTGCACCAGAACGACTTTCCGAGTAATTTTTACAAGATAAAACACAACATTTCATCTTTTTTTTACTTAATAATATGAAAATAACACGAAAAACCTCCGTTGTGAACAGAATGAACGACGACAGTACACTGAATAAGGCCACGCTCACTATGATGACGTCAGGACCTATTAAGAATCACAGTGCACAGGTACTTAGGCCGCCTCCTCTCTATATTTTCTCCACGAATGAAACCAACGGGGTCACACGAAAACAGTATATTATAAAATAAATCAAAATCAACCGCAGAAAGCCAAGGAAACGAAGACCTGATGAAAAACCACCGAAAAACGTCAAAAATGTGACTTAACAAAAAGAAACGTAAAAAAGTATAAAGCTTAAAAAACGAATGACTAAGCCAGCCAGTTGCGAAAAACTTTAGTTTACTTGAATCAATAAAGCCATTACCGCTCCACAGTATAAAACCTAAAAACAGATAACATCTAAGGTTGACTCTAGTGATGTCCCACAGGCATCGGTTTGGGGCTGCATCTGGTGGTAAATCGGGTACGACTGGGTGCTGTGCGCCGACGTCCCTATCGGCCTCAGTGTAATTAGTTTGTTACGCTGACCACACGCTGGTCCTGGCGCTGGAGCGGGCCGGGGCTACCTTTAGGCGGCTCGGCCCCAATCTAGGGGATTGTAATGCCTTTTGCCACAGGTTCTACGCCGAGGATTCCTCTAGTTTATCGCGCCCCAAAGGGTAATAGCTGTCCAGCCAGTCCAGGGATTTCGCACGGTATCCACAGAGGCGGCGAGCTTCCTTTCTGGAATGCCGCCATGTAATCTGGAGGCCAAAGTCCTGGCCCATATATCAGAGTGGCGAGAGAAGGCAAAATTGTAATATAACTCCGCTGCTGCAAGTACACCCGAAAAGCTCCGACGGGATCTCATGACGACATGGAGAGTGCGTTTGTCGAACCCCAGTGCTGGGAACGCTACAATAGTGGTTAGAGTGGAGGGCCTCACCGGACACGGCTGTTTCGAGAGGTTTCTGTTTTGTATAAGGCGGTAGGAACGCCAGGGTGTCACAACTGTGTGGATCGCTCTGAGGACACGGTGTAGTGTAAAGTGGACGTGGGCTGGGCGAGCCTGTCGCCGCCCATTACAGACCTGGCCCGGTTCGACGGCGCATTGTGTTCCACGCGCGCCTCAAATTGATGTCAGCACGTAGTAACGAGGTCAACTAGGACCGATGCATGTCTCCCAGTACACCGGTTGTTCGAAAGAGATATAGTGGACCCTGGCACACAGGCAAGGCATGCGTGTGTTGTTTGTTATGCGTGATGCTTTTTAACGCTCAAAGTTTTACATGGATTTGGAAGAAGTTTCATTATCAGATGTACCATATGAACCTTTTCATCCCAGTTTTTCCATGGGTTCAAAACTTATGCGGGTGAAACTGCGGGACGCAGCTAGTCCTTCCTTAGTAATATTATAAATCGGAAAGTGAGTTTGTTTGTTCCGCTTTCACGCCGTAAATACTGAACCGATTGCTTTGAAATTTGGCAGACGTAAAGTTAGAAGTCCGGATTAACTAATAGGGTACTTTTTATACGGGAAAAAAAAATGATGTTCCTGAGAGAAAACAAAAATATTGTTAGCTTCATACCAATTCGATGATAGATGGCGCTATGTGTCGTTTAAAACAATATAATATATTGCAAACGAGTATGCACATGTAAACTTAAAAGCTAAATGATACGATAATTAATCCCCGAAAATGAGAAATCTAAAAAGCGCGATATAACCGAATTCCACGCGGGCGAAGCCACGGGTGGAAAGATAGTAATAAATAAATAACAGGTACTTTACTACAAACAATACCAGGTTGTACAGTATTTTACTTTGTTCTGACGAAGGACATGACATTCTCCATTGTCATATTTCAGGGGTCAATTAAATTAAATGTCACAGCCCCCTGCCACCTCGCACGCCATCAAGACATGTTGCTCACCTTCGTCTGCTCAACATCGTTCAAAGGTGGCTGGTGTGAAGTTCTTTGAAGTGGCTTGCGGTAGGAGTTGACTGGAATAGGGATATTCTAATATTATTAAATACGAATAGGTACTCGAACCCCTTGACTCGATACCAAGTATTTATAGTATCGAGTCTTTCTCGGTGGTAGGCCATAACATCGGCCGCCGGCACAAGTTACCACCCACCAGACAAAGCCTTGCCGCCAAGCGATTTGTCGTGTTCCGGCATGACGTCTGGTGAAGCCGTACGGAGGACGGGTCTGAGCAGTTGTGTTGCGATGTGTGCCGGGTACGATGCGCCTAATGTTGTTGTGTTGGGAGTTTGGTCGTGAAGGGTCTTCAGATCAATCTCCCATTGGCGCAGCATCGTTGGTCGTGTTGTTGGGTTTAACATTGCATCATCTCGCTCAACTGCCGTCTTCCTTCCTATTCGCTCAGTTTGTCTGAGTGAATAGGCTCTTAATAAACTAGCGCGCTTTACCATCAACGGTCGCATCACTGCTTACCATCAGGCGGGATTGCGGTCAAGCGCTAGTTTATAATTATAAAAAAAAAACGAGTCAGTCTTGCGATACATACTCGATGTCGAAAAAAATGTACTTAGTATCAAATCAAATCGGCATCACTATTAAAATAAAAATTCAGACACAACAGACAGAATGAGGCAGCAATAGCTCTTGCTCGGTTACAGGTTTCGTCGCCTTTTTTACATAGCCGGTGCAACTGCACACATCAAAAGTGTCTAGGGATCAACATATATTTTTGCAATAACTTTTCTCCTGATTGATATTAATTAAAATTTTCTTTAAGGATTCATCAAATAAAGTGTTTTCGTTTGTCACAGTAACGATAAACCAAGTCACCTTTGCATTAATAAAGAAATTTGCCATTTTCCTAATAAAGGGATATTTGACATTTGAACCACTAACACAAAAGTTCGAAAAAAAGACTGAAATAACAGTTTTCTCTTTAATTTTATTGGGTAACTTAAACAATTAATAATCCGTGTTTCTACCGCGAACACTAACAACACAAGAACATCGGTTTGGCATACTCAAAATGAGTTCATCCAAATCACGCTGTGGAATGGCCGCCCATGTTCGTTGCAACAACAAAAAAAGGTCTTCTTGCGACTGGATACCCTCCATATTCGGCAGAGCTTTTCTCTGTAGCATATCCCATGCATGCTCAATCGGGTTCAAGTCTGGCGACTGAGCAGGCCAGGGCAGGACATTGATGTTAGCTGCGGCGAGAGTCTGTCTTACAACTCTTGCGGTGTGCGGTCGTGCATTATCATGCATTAACTGAAATAAGGGACCGATTTGCACTTGTAGAGGAACGATGACGTCTGATACAATCGTCTCAGCATAAATTTGAGCGTTGAGGTTGCCTCTGATCCAAATCAACTCAGTTCTTCCGCCGATCCAAATACCCGCCCATACCATGATGGTTCCACCACTATAAGAATGGACTTCCTGGCAGGATTTTAATCGCTGTTGGCGTCCAGGGGTTCTCCAGTGTCGTATACGTCTTGTATCCGGTCTCATACCAAAACGAGACTCATCAGAAAAGCACACGAAACGCCATTGTTCTTCTGCCCAATTTCTGTGTTCAAGAGCCCATTGATATCGAATCCTACGATTGTGCATTGCTATAGGTGGTACCCCTAGCGGTCTTCGGGAATGAAGGTTCACTTCATGCAAGCGGTTTCTGACTGTTTGGTCGCTAATTAAGTTCCCTGAAGAGTGATGAAGCCTCACGGCTAACATCATGGCGGTTATTGTTGGAGCTCTTCGAGTTAAGATTTGAATGTATCGGTCTTGTCTCCGTGTGGTGCAGCGATACCGTCCTCCATGGCGCTCAGCCACGGTACCAGTGCTTCGGTAACGTGTCCAAAGTCGACTGATAACACTCTGACTTGTATTCAGAGCTAAAGCCACAGTACGTTGCCGGGAACCAGCTTCTATCATTCCCACGGCTCTGAGCATTTCTTCCCTGCTTAAATGACGTCGCCGCTCCATAATAACGTTGGTTTTAATCAGTAGTAGGGAAACAGTTGCACTAATAATGTCTTCAATGCGTTGTATGTTTTTATAGGGAAAATATTGACAGCAGATTTTCATCTTTTACTCGAATTTGATTCACAGTTCCTGATTCAATATATGAAATGCACCAAAAAGGATCCATATAAATTTATAAAATCATAAATTTATTACAAAGCCACATCTCAATCTCAAGAAATCCGCATAAAAATGCTTGATCCCTAGACACTTTTGATGTGTGTATGTCTCAAACAAGGGAAATATTGTAAAATACCTCGAACAGTTACTGTTTTTTAGGAAACGATAAAAAAAAAAAATGTTTAAAGTAGGTACTTAACGTGACGCAAAACTTTTATAATAAAAGATTTTGTTTCCTTCGAATTAGAAGTATTGATATCAGTAAGTATCGATACTTTAATAGTATTTTTTATCGAAAAAAGATTTGAGTACTATCGAAATGTACTAGTAGGTAGCGATACTTTGATGATATCGCAACATCCCTAGTCTGGAAGAGTTTCCGTTTTTTTTCGGTTAATATATAAATCCAACATGTCGGTTGCAATTTTTTGTAATGTGTGTGATTTCGATTTTCGAGGATGTTAACGCCCATAGTGAAATCAAAAAGAAAATCCAAGATGGCTGCTACACAAATTATATATTTTTCGCCTTCTTTTTTGTGGATAGGAAATCGTCAAATGACTTCTCTCGCTCTGGGCGGCAAGAAAGGAAACACGTGTCAGACTTTTAGTGACCAAAACCCACCCGTGTTTCTTCACCTGCCTGTGCGCCAGGGCTATAGTATTTCTTTCAAACAATCCGCAGCCCCGGCAGGATATATTTTTCTCTTCTCCTTGAGTGTCATTTTCTAAGCTTTGAGAGTACGAAAACCGATAGTGAGATGTAATTTAAAATCTACGGCTAATTTTGAAATAATAACCAACAACAACCAGACAACCACAGTCTTACACTACTAAAAAAGAGTACAGAGTGAGAAGCCGACGTCAAGCCGAAAGCAGGTGGTAGACCGACTATACGAGGGTTAAACTGAAAGTTCTTAGAAAATCAAAAACTGATAACATTAGCCAGTTATTAGTTTTATTATATCTTTTCAAAATATTGTCCATTCACGTCAATACACCGTTGCATGCGATGGAACCACTGGGAAAAGCACTTTGCCTACTCGTCCTTAGGGGTCTCTTCAATGGCATCGCGATACGCAGCCACCGCTTCTTCAGCATTCATAAACCGCTTTCCTTTAAGTTTTTCTTTAATTTTTGGAAATAAATAAAAATCACAAGGCGCGAGGTCGGGACTATACGGCGGGTGACCCAGTAATTCAACGTTTGATGTCGCCAAATAGTCGATCGTTCGCTTGGCGGTGTGCGACGAGGCGTTGTGGTGAAGGAGGATCCTACTGCGAGGTCGTTTCTTTCGGAACTTTTTCCAAGACAAGTGGCAGACAATTGGTAGTGTACCATTGTGCAGAAACTGTTTTTTGATCCTCTAACACAATTGTTGCGAAATGACCTATCCTCCCAAAGAACGAAGCCACCATTTTTTTTCCCGCACTTCGATCTCTCTTCACTTTAGTTGGCAACTCCTCGAAAGGAAACACCCACTGAGCAGATTGTCTTTTGGTTTCAGGATCATAACAGTAAATCCAGCTTTCGTCACCTGTTAGTATGTCGAACACAGCATTTGAGTCACCTCCGTTAAATTTTATTTTGTCATCCTGAATAATGTTTCTGTATACTTGAATCTAAAGTTTAAAGCCAGCTGCTCCAGATTAGAAGAATATGCCATTTTTATCTCAATTAAATATTCAAAATTATTTTTTCTCATTCAAAATTTTTTTTAACAAGCTGTACTGAAAAAAAAAATGTACTATTCGAGTTTGGCAAGTAACTGCAAAAGTTGGCGCATTCAATAAGGATTCTAAAATGGTATGATACTTGCTAGAAGATTTCTTCAATTGTGGACAGTATTTTTTTCCAAAAACAGGCAGTTTTGAACAAATTTCTTACGTACATAAATTTTATTCTAATTTACCCATGTTACCCGTCATTAAAGTTGCGACCTTAAAGCAACCGCTTTAAGGCCGTAACTTTAAATTTCTAGTTTGAGTGAGACCGGAACAGTCATTTTACAAAGTTTGAGCGAGACAGATAGTGACGCTAACCAGACAGAATACGCGCTTCTTCGTGGAGCTGTGGAAACCAACCCGTTTTATCCTATTCTATCCTAACGTGACAGAGACGGCAAGAGTCATTTTACGAAGTGGAAGTGAGACAGATAGTGACGCCAATTATTAGCTAACGCACAAAAATCGCTTACTGCGCATCGTTTTGTACTAGTTCGTATTGATTCGTGCTTACCACTTTCTGCTTCGTTTATTGGACTTGATTGCTTGTGATTTGGATTCGGACTATTCAGTTTCTCTACCGACGACCTTTGCTTTGCTCCGGACTACTTATCGTTGATTGTGTAATTGTGTAGTGCCACCATGTCTGCGTATACGACACAAGAATATGCCAACACGCATCTCATTTATGGGGAATGTAGATGTAACGCCAACGCTGCAGCTAGACTTTATCGTGAGAAATACCCAAATGAAGCTTGTTTTCCGGATCATCGAGTCTTTTCAAATGTGCACCGATTAATCTTCTTAGAGGCCCGACTGCCGAACCAAGTACATAGTGAAGGAAGATATCGTCCCCTTTACGAGGGCGTTAGACATTGTCGAAGAAGATCGTAGTATTTCTGTACGCGGAACAGAGCACAGGAGTATCAAAAAGTACAGCCCATCGGATTTTTCAACAAAATCCGCTACACCCGTACCATGTACAGCGAGTACAAACTCTTCTGCCCCGGCACCATCGACCCCGTGTTGTTTTTTGTCAAACAATGCTACAAAGACAGAGAAAGACCGCGATTTTTCGACATTTTTTTGTGGTCGGATGAATCGACATTTAAAAAAGATGGTTACATGGACCTACACAAGTTACACGAGTGGCATATCGAAAATCCTCATTCTAAGAGGCAAGATAGATCACAATATCGATTTAAAGTGAATATGTGGACCGGAATTTTAAATTGACAAATAATAGGTCCTTTTTAGCTGCCACACGATCGATCTGGTACTATGTCGTGGCCAGTCCGTTCCCCAGATTTGATTCCATTAGATTTCTTTTACTGGGGAGCGGTCAAAGAAAAAGTTTACGCAAAGCCAATCGAAACTGTGACTAACTTACGGCAAAGAATAATAGAAGCAAATGATTTTGTTAATAATGGAAGATTCGCTTGCTTGATAGCCCGATCTTTTTTAAGAAGAGGTCGAGCCTGCATTAGAGGTGAACAAAGATTTTGAACACCTTTTGTAAATCTTGACATTAAAATAAATAATGTTAAACAATTTTTGTGTAATTAATTTTCACTATCTGTCTCTTCCATACTTTGTAAAATGACTCTCCCGGTCTCATTCAATCTAGAATATTAAAGTTACGGCCTTAAAGCAAACCATGGGTACATTAGAGTAAATTTTAAATACGTAAGAAAAATTTGTTCAAAACTACCTGTTTTAGGAAAAAAAATATTGTCCACAATTGAAAAAAAAATCCATCAAGTATAATACAATTTTGGAATCCTTATTGAGTACGTCAAGTTTTGCAGTTACTTGCCAAACTCGAATAGTACGTTTTTTTTCAGTACAGTTTGTAATATAATTTAGATAAAAAGGCATATTCTTCTAATCTAATTCTTCTAATTCTTACAGAGGCGACCGCTGTGAGGGAACCAAAACAGGTCACACGAAGAACAAAAGAAAAAGATGCAATAACAACAGGCAATCAAGCTACCAAAGGCGAATCAGACTCGAAAGTTATCTGGACAACCCAGAAATGGACGTCCAAGCCTAACGCATATTTCAAAAAGCCTTACATTCGCAGTAGTTTTAATAATGTAAAAAAAGTGTATAAGTGTCATATTTGTCAACGTAATTTTAGTCTAAAGAGGAGTTTAACAGTGCATATGCGTACACACACTGGTGAGAAACCTTATCAGTGTGATATTTGTCAACGTAATTTTAGTAGAAAGGGGAGCTTAACAGTGCATATGCGTACACACACTGGTGAGAAACCTTATAAGTGTTATCTATGTAAAAATATTTTTTCCCATAGTAGTGCTTTAAAATTGCATATGCGTACTCACACTGGTGAAAAATCTTATCAGTGTGATATTTGTCAACGTAATTTTAGTGAAAAGGGGAATTTAACAGTGCATATGCGTACACATACTGGTGAAAAACCTTATCAGTGTGATATTTGTCAACGTAATTTCAGTAAAAGGGATTATGTAACAAAGCATATGCGCACACACACTGGTGAAAAACCTTATCAGTGTGATATTTGTCAACGTAATTTTAGTAAAAAAGGGAGTTTAACAGTGCATATGCGTATACACAATGGTGAAAAACGTTATCAGTGTGATATTTGTCAACGTAATTTTAGTGAAAAGGGGAATTTAACAAAGCATATGCGCACACACACTGGTGAAAAACCTTATCAGTGTGATATTTGTCAACGTAATTTTAGTGAAAAGGGGAGTTTAACAGTGCATATGCGTATACACAATGGTGAAAAACGTTATCAGTGTGATATTTGTCAACGTAATTTTAGTGAAAAGGGGAATTTAACAGTGCATATGCGTACACACACTGGTGAAAAACCTTATCAGTGTGATATTTGTCAACGTAATTTCAGTAAAAGGGATTATGTAACAAAGCATATGCGCACACACACTGGTGAAAAACCTTATCAGTGTGATATTTGTCAACGTAATTTTAGTAAAAAAGGGAGTTTAACAGTGCATATGCGTATACACAATGGTGAAAAACGTTATCAGTGTGATATTTGTCAACGTAATTTTAGTGAAAAGGGGAATTTAACAGTGCATATGCGTACACATACTGGTGAAAAACCTTATCAGTGTGATATTTGTCAACGTAATTTCAGTACAAGGGGTTATGTAACAAAGCATATGCGCACACACACTGGTGAAAAACCTTATAAGTGTGATATTTGTCAACGTAATTTCAGTACAAGGGGTTATGTAACAGTGCATATGCGTACACATACTGGTGAGAAACCTTATAAGTGTTATCTATGTAAAAATATCTTTTCCCAAAGTAGTGCTTTAAAATTACATATGCGTACACACACTGGTGAAAAACCTTATCAGTGTGATATTTGTCAACGTAATTTTAGTAACAAGAGCAATGTAACAATGCATATGCGTACACACACTGGTGAAAAACCTTATAAGTGTGATATTTGTCAACGTAATTTTTGTGTAAAGGGAAGTTTAACAGTGCATATACGTACACACACTGGTGAAAAACCTTAGAGTTTTGATATAATATATGTGAACAACCATGGTAAATACCTATATCCGTATATAAAATCAATGGTTCAATCGCTCTCGCTCGTGTTGTTTTTAATACATTTTTTTCCTATTTTTATTCTGGATTTTTATTATGAATGCCCAATCTTGATTTTTTTTTTCTAATTTTAGAACTTGTATTAATCATTCACAAGTCACAATGTATTTCTATTTGTATTGTCAAGTTATACTCGTATGTATTGTACTGTGGTTTGTAATAGAAGGAATACAAGTTTTAAGAATCTTTTCTACTATCGTATCCTTTGTGATATTGCCATCATTTATTTATGGCAATTATTCTTGTATTATTTGATTGCATTTATAATGCTGATAACTTATTGGTTTATATTTTGGTGTTTTGTTAACTAAAAAAAAAATGTATAATGCACTTCTGTGCGGCATTGGACAGAATTGGTGGGATTGCAAGGCGGCTGTTTCGCTTTATACTGGAGCGAGCACTATGTTGGTCATACATGTCCCACCGATCATTTCGAGTGGTGGTCGACGGGGCGCTGTCCAGCACCCACCCGTTGTACGTATTGGAAATAGCTTAACGTGAGAACACTATATTTTTCACACAGACATAGGTGACAGGCATGTGTCAATAAGATTATTCCATACTATAGTTAAAACAGGCACATGCCAGTACACTAGTTTTATATGCGACCTCCAATACGCCCCCTTAATCTGTTACACATGCGCATGATCACGAGAAAATTATCTATTACCTACTACACAAAATACACACAAAACAAAAAAACAATAAATAAAAACATGAAAACATCAAACTACTCATCCGCCCCCTAATAGATACATTTGAAAAGGATAAATCCTTTAAAAAATCTCTTAGCCTCGGGCTGTGAACACTTTTTGTTAAGATGTCGGCTATCATGTTATCCGTTGACATGTACCTTATATTAATTTTATTAGTTAGTATACTTACGAATAAAATGATATTTGATATCAATTGATTGGGGAGTGAGGTGGCAGGTGTGTTTGACGTGGTGGGGGAGGGGGCGGCCGATGCGCGATGGTGGCGCAGCGGGTTATCTTTCTATTTAATTTAAATATTTATTTGCATATTAAATATAGAACAGGATGTATGATATGTTTGATGAGTAATAGAACAAAGGAATATAAAACAGGATGTATGATATGCTTGATAATTAGTAATAGAACAAAGGAAATGAAATAAGAGTACTTTCATAATTGTGTGGGCGAATGCGTTTATATAAGATCGATTTTAACAATAATTTTACAGTTCATTTCACGCCTGTTCTGTTGATAAACATCCATAATGCTTTTTACAAGCTTATTACCTTGGGTGGTAGTGTTGTATTTACAGCAAAAAGACAATGATACAGAAGTGATGTTGAAGTATATTACACGATCCTTAGATGAAGATTTGAGAGATTTGTGTACTACCAATAAAATATGGTATATTAAGAAGGTGGAACTTTATAACAAGGAAGGTAATTTAATGAGAAGATGGTTGATGAAATTCTATTTTGAAGATGTCAGTAGCGGTAGAAGTGGAGAAAAGGATCGTTATGAATTGGTGAGCATTAACAGCGATCAAAATACATTAAATTTACGTTTGTGTAGTGACAGCAATACATTATTATTGCATAACCTGGAAATCACGAGATTCATTAGTTCTCGTTCAAGACGAAGCAGCAAGCGGCCCAATAGTTTACAACAAAATTGGTCGTCAGAAGCATTCGAACAAACATATAAAGATGAAAAGGGTTTGGAGATTACAGTGAAAGTACCTAGGGGTGATGGAATAGCGATTGCTGAAAGTCATAAACCTAAGGTTGAGGGAGATAGAGAGGAATTGCTTACCTCGGAGCCATCTATAATGAAAACCACTAGCAAACCTTCTTCGTCAACAACCATACCTTATCCTTTAAGTGAAACGTGTCAGAGATTTAAGAATGTACTTGAAAGTGTTCAATTTTGGACATATGCACGGTTGACGAAAATGGAGAAAGGTGAAATAACCGATGCTGAATGTTCAAGCAGTATACCATTTAGATAATTTATGATAAGGATGTGGTATTAGATTCCCTATCCATTAAACAACTGTGGTGAGTATTTTTCTTATCTTATTTTGATTAGAGGTACTGTTAAAACCACAATGTGAATATCACACACACTCCAAATACAGTGTAGAATACGCTATCGGTTTAGTATATAAACTTCCATCATTCAATTTATTCAGTTATCATTGGGCGAGTACAATAGTAACAAGCAGTTACCCGTAAACTTCCGACTCATTATTGCTGTAAGTGTTAATTTTCCTTAAATATCGTTATTAGATAAAGCAATGTCTTCAAATCAAGGGAAGAGTAATACTGTTCTCGCTGATTTAAATAGTTGGGGAAATAAAACCTGGAAAAAAATGTGTGATTTAGAGATTAGTAAGCCTTATAAGATCATAGAAGCTAGCAGGATGTCTTCAAAGTATACACAAAATGCAATGCAGACGGTGGTGCACCTGGAGAATGGATACATAATCACGCTCCCATCAAGGTTTAACGATATAAATGAGGATCAACTAGCAGAACTTAATAGTGGTGTTCACATCGTTAATAAAGGACCAAGCGGGAAAACATGGATTATCAACTTTTTATCAGATAGATCTGTTGAGGAAGGATAATAAAAGATTATTTTGTTTTACAGCGACTGACACTACTCGCATAAGCAATTTCAGACATGATGATGTCACTAGTTGAAGCAATGTATTTTGAATGTAAGAGCAGTTGGTTAAAACATTTATCTTCTAACAGATTACTACAACTGTGGAGAAGACCTATACCACTTGCGAAAATAAATGGAGATGTGAGTGGAGTTCTTAAAAGTGTTTACGAGAAAAGTGACTTTAGTGATATAAACACATATTCCCTAATTGAGATCTGGGGCGACATTACGTCTCATCTGGAGGACACTGTGGGTGATATCAATGTGGAAGTGGAAGAGTGGCTTCAGTTGTTAAGTCACACACCGTCAGAGTGTTTCGCCCATGAACTGTTCACCGAACAACTAGGTAATGATTTGTTAAATTACATAATTTATGCTGTAAGCGAGTGTGGTATAGAGCTATTTTAAAGTTTTTGCGATATTGTTTAGTTTTGTTTTTTTTTATGTAACATAAATTCCACCATTTATGCTGTAAGCGATTGCTATAACGATTCATAAATAGCTATTTTAAAGTGTTGCACTTGCTATAATATCAAGTTGAATTTTAATATATATAAGTATAGTTTTACTATATAATTTACTATAATCAGTAAATATTATAATGGATGTAGAAAAAATTAAATATATTATCGATATAGATGGTTTTCAGGTATCAAAAATAATGTATTTTAAAGAAGTAGGTGTTTATAATATTCAGGATAGGATCCTTTATTTATTTCATATAAAACTTCCGGAATGGTTATTACACTATCGAGATAAAACAACCTCATATGCAACTAATTACATTCATGGGATGTATTTAAAAAACTATAACAATGACATCAGTTTTACAGAGTTTTTAAGAAAAATAAAGGACTTTGACCCGAAAAAACAGTTTATATGGATGTATAAGAGGGGTATCATTGAAAGAGACTTGTTAGAGAGTCTAGGATTTTCATCAATGAATTTAGAAACACTACAATGTCCAAAAGTCGAAATTATAATGAAAAATTTGAATTTAAACCATATTTTAAGGAATTGTGTGAGACATAAAGCATTTAAAGGAAAATCACCTCGCACCTGTCACTGTAGTGGTGTAGAGGTGCAAGCTTTTGCAAGGTGGTTAGAAAACTATTTAAATCGATAAGTTTGTAATTGTAACTGTTAGTATTATGACTTTTATATCATATACTTTAAGACTTATTTTAATGATAAGATTTTTGTTTAAATCGATAAGTTTGTAATTGTAACTGTTAGTATTATGACTTTTATATCATATACTTTAAGACTTATTTTAATGATAAGATTTTTGTTAATCTAATCATACAAATAGATAAATGATAGAAAGCTTATGTTAGTAGGTACGTCAGTCAAATAAAACACATTATAATGATTCTTTAACTAATCTTGTTTTCTTTATTTATCCAACTTGTTGAATCTATACCGAACCATTTCACTAGAACTTTGTCACCCTTTCTCTTCAACACTTTCTCCACCTGATACACATCAGGATATTTAACTTTTTGTAGTTCCTGTTCATAAAAAGCACCTAAGATTGGTTGTTGCCTTTCATCTTGCAGCTGATAGGTCACAGGATTGGTGTTATTCACCTTTACCACTTGAAATATTTCCGCACACCAATTTCCGGTGTATCCCTTGGAAAAAGAAGATTTATATTTGCTGATACGTACGTAATCTCCATACCTATACTTTGTTTTAGGTCGTACTTTGATATGCTTGTAAACAGTAGATAAAAGTTCATTAGCGTTAGTGTGATTCACGGACACTGGGGCAATCCTGATAGTACTATGTATTTTATTATTATATCTGTTTACTATATCAGAGAGTTCCTGTCCAATCCATTTATATGAACCA
Source organism: Sesamia inferens (assembly GCA_037179545.1). Taxonomy (NCBI): domain Eukaryota; kingdom Metazoa; phylum Arthropoda; class Insecta; order Lepidoptera; family Noctuidae; genus Sesamia; species Sesamia inferens. The sequence goes on from CM073947.1 coordinate 6,740,299, forward strand.
TTGTAGGTAAATCGCTGCCAAAGCCAATTTTTGATAGTTCTAATAAATCTCTCTACAATAGAAGCTTTCATTACACTGTATGTTGAGTAATGGTTTACATTAAACTCTCATTAGGGCTTGGAACTTTTCATTGAAAAACTCTCGTCCATCATCAGATTGAATATTTTTTGGTCTACGACTTAAGTTGTTTTTTAACAGGTTGAGCATCCCTTGTGTCACATTATCACCTGATTTGCTTTTTAATGGCTGCAGCCAAGCATACTTTGAAAATGTGTCAATGCAGGCTAAAATATACTTAAACCCCCTGTTGTATTTAGAATATTTTTGCATGTCAATCAAATCTATTTGCCAGGTGTCATCGAGTCCTTTTTGTATGAAACGTCTTCGGGGGAAGTTTTTACGGGCATTCTTGTGAAGTTCCTGAACGACTGTCCATTTGCTCATATTGGTTTTTTACTTTGGGCTTTTACTTTTCCTGTGGAGGTTTCGACAATACCACCCACCGGTGTGGTGGTGGTGGTGGTGGTGGGAATGGTAGACGTGCTGGGGGTGGTAGTGGAATATTTTTCTGAGATCTGTTGTAGACTACGAGAGTTTTTTTTTATTTTCTGTAAACACAGATTCATAACTTCATCCAGTTGTGCTTTTATAACTACATCATTTTTTAGAATACCTTTTCTAACATTTCTTAACAAACGATTTTCACAGTCCACCAATTGTTTCAGTACTTTGAGCAACAGCTGTGGTGTTTGTTGATGGTTTCTGTGCAGGTGACGTCCAAACTTATCGATAGTCATAATTACAATGAAAGTATGTTTAGTTGAGTATACGTTTAAGTATATTGGAAAGTCGACGGGGTGATTCAATTATGTTAGCTTCTATCAATTCCCCCAATATCGCAATAATTTCATTATCATGACCGTTGTTACCAGCATTTCGCGAAGCGATAAGCAGTCGTAATCGATCTATTAGTTCATTAGGGTTATCCCAATACATAATATCCGTATTAGGGTAGTATTTCTTCATTAATAGAGTTGTCTCTGTATTGGAATTGTTATTATTAGTAGACGATGATGATGACAAGCCTCTACCGGTTACTAACTGATCTCTTGCATTCAATAGGTCATCTGTTCTGTTATCAGCTTCATGTAACAGACCTGATCTATTATCTGTTCCACCTGATCTGTTATCTGTTCCACCTGATCTGTTATCTGTTCCACCTGATCTGTTATCTGTTCCACCTGATCTGTTATCTGTTCCACCTGATCTGTTAAAACATCCACCAGTTTTTGATTTTTGAATAGGGGTAGAAGAAGAAGACAGATGGTTTGCCTCCTTTATATATTGAGTATATTTAAGACTCTTGTCACCCTGTATCTGACCTTCTGCAGAAAAATTACGTCTATGTGCATTTGTCAACATTATTATTTTAAAGTAGACGTCACTATCTGTAGGTTGAATCAAAGAAGTATTAGGTTCCCGTTTGAATAACAATTCCATTAGCCCTGGTGTATAGTTAAATTTCTGATTGTTTATTATTAAATGATTTGTATCGAATTCAACAGCACTGTCACCTATGTAATAGTATCCCCTCCGGTGTTACGTAAATACCATAAGGCACCTTTTTAATTTTATTAATAACAAGATTATCCAAATAGCTTCGTGCTAATGGATGTAACGTAGAATCTTCTTCCATTTCTGATTGAATTGTTTTATTTAGAGAATCAAACGATTCATCAGCATTTTCGTACTCTTCTTTATCAATATTGCTGTACTCTTCTTTTTTCCCGTGCGTTACTTCACCAACAGCAGTTTTAATTTTTTTTTTTTTATTAAAATATAAACCAGCGCTTGACTGCAATCCCGCCTGATGGTAAGCAGTGACGCAATCGTTGATGGTAAAGCGCACTAGTTTATTAAGAGCCTATTCACTCTAGCCTTGAAGACACTCAAATTGTAGTCCGACGGAACCACCGCCGCCGGCAGATTGTTCCAGTCCCTCGATGTACGCGTATAAAGGACGAGGCGAAACGCTTCGTCCGGATCGTAGAGGTGTTAACAACATAAGGGTGGAAACTCGCCGTACGACGGGTCGTCCGATGGTGGAAAGGAGATGGGGGAATTAAATCGTGCAATTCCCTCGCACACTCCCCAGAATGTATCCTATAGAACACCGAAAGGCTGGCTACTCTACGCCTGTGCTCTAGGCTTTGGAGACCAACTCGAGTTAAATCAGGGTCACCAATCAGCCTCTTCGCACGCCTCTCCACTGAATCCAAAGTGGCCAGGTGACACTTAGCAGCACCAGCCCAAATGTGGCTGCAGTACTCCACACACGAACGGACCTGTGCTTTGTACAACATTAGAAGCTGCCCTGGTGTGAAGTACTACCGGACCTTTGCGATTACACCAAGTTTTCTGGCAGCCACCTTGGCCTTGGACTCAATGAACCGCCCAAAGCTTAGGTTCGAGGAAATCTCAACACGCAAAAGCTGAAGGCGGTCGGTACACTCCAAGGATACATTCCGAAAAGTAGGAGCCAAGTTGAACGGGCTCCTTTTGGCGGTGAAAAGACACGCCTGCGTTTTGGCGGCATTGAATGCTACAAGATTGACATTGCCCCATTCGGAGACTGCCTGAAGTGCAACACTCGTTCGCTCTACCATGGCCTCTCTTTCGGACCGGATTGATTCCCTACTAGCCCGAGCATCCGGCAGGTGTCTCTCCATAACTGTGCTGTCATCTGCATACCCATAGATACCGGGCATCAGCAGATCGTTAATATGCAGCAGTAACAGAGTTGCAGAGAGAACAGACCCCTGAGGAACACCGGCATTAGTCGACATGGGCTCAGATGAGCATCCGTCGACAACAACTCGGAGGGACCGTTCAGTCAGGAAGTCTTTTACCCAGCCAGTCAGGCTAGGGGAAATGCCGTATGCTGGAAGCTTACTCAAAATGCCAGCGTGCCATACCCGGTCGAAGGCCTTCGAGACATCAAGGGAGACAGCAATCGCTTCCCCATTTCTCTCGAGGGCCTCGCCCCACAAGTGAGTGGCATATACTAGTAGGTCCCCAGTTGACCGATTGCGGCGAAACTCGTACTGTCGGTCACTGAGGAGATCGTTACCTTCCAGGTATGCCAAGAGGCGCGAGTTCAATACACGCTCCATAATTTTGCAAAGTATGGAGGTGATCGAAATCGGCCGATAGTTGGTAGGATCGGCACGACTACCCTTTTTGGGCACGGGCTGCACGTTGGCAAGCTTCCAGGACTTGAGCACTATACCAGTCCCAAATGAGAGGCGGTACAAGCGTGTCAATACAGGAGACAACTCGGGCGCACATGCTTTTAGAACAATCGCTGGTATACCATCCGGACCACTAGCCTTATTCACGTCCAGACGACACAGTGCTCTCAGAACCTCCTTGTTCCGAATGCGAACCTCAGGCATTGAAGTACCGCAATGGGGTAAAATAGGTGGAGTAGCACTGCCAGTATCAAGACGCGAATTATGGGCAAAGAGATATGCAAAGAGACCTGCTTTCTCTCTCGCCGTATGAGCCAGTGTTCCATCAGGCCTAACCAGCGGAGGCAGTGAGGGCCGACAGAAGTTCGCCTCGACCGATTTGGCAAGGGACCAAAAAGATCTGTTACCGGAAGGCTGCGCAGATAACCCTTTGTCATCATTCGAATTGATGTGATGTAATAAAGTGTTTAGAGGTTGTGTGATTGGTTGAAATGTCTCTTGTAAGGTTGACGTCAATTCAGCTTTACCCTCATTTAAAGCTTTGATTTTCTTTTTTACTGAACTCACAGACTGAAGAAGTTTACGTTTAAGCTCCTTATCCCCAAATAACTGTGCTGTTGAAGAGTCCATAGCGAAATGTAAACAGCTTCATTGTAACATATATTCTTATACTACTATAATGTGATAAAGTCATCAAAACCTCTCCGATATCGACCCTTATTCATCTCAACATCTTTATTAATCACTAAAAATCCATACTTGTTCTTCCAACAAGCTCTGCACATTTCTAGGAAAGTATCCCACGACATGTCTGTATTCACATGATCATCATACGCATGTTTTAGGTTTATTTCATCTTAAAGAGTATAATGAAGTTTGCATTATCCCGTACCAGCTGTATTTTGCTGTATGTTTGACATAGATAAAAACAATCTAGTCTCTTGTGTCTACCCATTGAGAAGTGTAAACGTATAGGTTCTTGATCTTCCATCGATACATCATCAAAAATTATGATACTATTACTCTGAGTCTCTTCCGGTGAGGCTACCTCACTTTTATCTGTAGAAATTCACCTCCGACACCTGGCTAAGTACTTTGCTTAAAAATATGTATTTCGATTGATTTAGCGATTTGGAGTATAAGTAGACATTTTCAAATATCAGACCATTTCGTTCAAGGAGTAAGGTGAGCAAAAGATTAGTTTTACCACAACCAGATGGACCGCATACTAGACATCTGATACTATTGGGTAGGAGTACACCATGTTTGTAGTGTATATACACTACAGACATGGTGTACTCCTACCCAATAGTAAGTGAGTTAAAGGTTGGGATATAAATTAAAAATACAATAGCGATAATATTACCGCTATTGTATTTTGAATTTATATCCCAACCTTTAACTGATAAACACGTGGGTTGCTTCTGAAACTTCAATTTGATGAGTCATTTAATTATATGCACATGCTTTATATATCTTAATTTAGTAGTGACATCAGCAGAGGTAGCAGCTAGTCTTCTTTTAATTAAAAAAAAAATGATTGTCCAAAAGAAAAATAAGGTTAGTCTTCATGAACCACTTATAAAAGGTGGTTGTGGTTTAGTTAACACACTTATCAATAACCTACCTTTCGATTTACACGTACCCGGCTACAATTATTGCGGACCCGGAACAAAATTGGAAAAACGCTTAAAGAGAGGTGATGTTGGTCTTAATCCTTTGGACGAAGCCTGTAAATTAGGTACATGACATTGTATACAGTCAAAACTCATCCTTAGACAGTCGACATACAGTTGATTTGGAATTAGCGTTAGCGGCGAAGAAACGTTGGCTAGAATCAAATAGTTTACCTGAACAATTAGTAGCGCTTGGTGTAAATAAAATAATGAAACAGAAAGTGAAAAGAGGTTTAGGAATGCCTCTCACAAAGGTTATAACAGCGCACGTAAAGCGATGAAAAAACACCAACAACATGGTGTAAATGTAAAAAAAATACCCATAAGTAAATTGATGAACACGGCTATCAAAGCTGCTAAAAGAAGCATCAAGGATAACAAAAGGAATGTGAAAAAGCCGAGGGTTATTCCTCTACCAAAAAGTGGTGGTTTTCTACCATTGATACCGATACTGGAAGGAGGCGGTGGAGTTGGCACTAGCACTGGAGGCTGCAGAGAAGCACGCGGAGGTGAGCGGCAGCACGGTGCCGACGACGACCTCAGGTGCTGGCGGCGAGGCAGGTGAAGACCTACACTACACACGCGGGGCCCGAGCGCGCAGTCCGGCTGGCGCGGGCGGCCCAGCCGGCGCAGCAGGCGCGGCGGGCACGGAGCGCGCAGCGACCGGGCTGCGGAGCGGCGCGGCGGCTGCGCCAGCATGCTGGCGTTGCGGCAAGGCGCATCGCGCGGACAGGTGCCGTTACGTAAATTATAATTGTGATGAGTGTAAACAAAGGGGTCATTTACGAGTGATGTGCAAAGCGATTAAAAGTAATCGAAGGGTAGACAGTCGGCAGAATCATATGAGCGGTGAGGACGATTCAGACGAAATGTTTAATATTGTTACTGGAGGTAAGGACAATAAACCATACTTTATAAACGTGATGATAGATAACTTTGAAACCAGGGCCTGTAGCCAATGTAACATCGCTTCGTAGCGAAACGAAATCAAATATGAAACTAACCAATAACGAAAAAGATTGATCACGCGACGCGATAAATCACGTGATCAATCGTTCCCGCCATTGGTTGGTTTAGTATTCGATTTCGCTTCGCTACGAAGCGATGTTACATTGGCTACAGGCTCTGGTGTGAAATCGATACCGGTAGTCGTATTTCGGCGATCAATGAGAGTATTTATACCAGTAAATTTTCTCATAAGATGATTAAGACTGATAATATAATTTGATGTTACGTAGTTATGCTGGTTCACGCATCGAATCGCTTGGTTATATAGAAGTACGAGTTAGGTTACGAGATGTAGAAGTAAAGTCCTTGCCGCTGTATGTAATTAAAAACGGAGCGTGCCCATTAGTGGGACGAGATTGGTTGCGCGCCTTGAAAGTAACACAAATAAATCTATATAAGATAACCGACGATAGATTCGTGAACCGTTTATGTGCCGAATTTCCGGAAGTATTTACAGATAGATTAGGAACGTGTAAGCGAGCAATTCGACTACAGCTGACTAACGATGAGCCTGTGTATGTGCGTGCGCGCCCCATGCCGCTGGCGTTACGCACGCGCGTGGAGCGCGAGCTGGCGCGACTTGAGTCCGACGGTACCATATATCGCGTTGATTATTCCGACTATGGAACGCCCATTGTGCCGGTAGTTAAAAAAAATGGAGATATACGAATTTGCGGGGATTACAAAATTACTATTAATCCAAAGCTTAAGCGTGATTATTACCCCCTACCCCGCATAGATGAGTTATTTGCAAACTTAAGCGGAGGAGAAAAATTTACTAAAATAGATCTCACTCATACTTATGAACAGTGTTTATTAACAAAAGAGTCACAACCGTACACAGCAATTACAACTCACCTCGGAACATATGCCTACCGACGTACACCGTACGGACTAGCGTGCATTCCCGAAAAAATCCAAAAATTAATGGAAGAAACCCTACGCGGTATTCCAGGTTGTGTTGTTTTTCTAGATGACATTTGCACAACGGGGGCTAATGATAAAGAACACATTAGTAATTTACGAGCTGTACTCGAAAGGTTGCGCGAGATGGGCTTAACAGTTAAGTTAAGTAAGTGTAGTTTTTTACAAGATAGTGTTAAATATTTAGGTTATGTCATTGACAAAAAGGGCTTACGGCCAGACACTACTAAACTGGATGCTATTTCCAACGCACCCACACCCGAGAATATAACACAACTGAAAAGTTTTTTAGGAATGTTAAATTATTACGGCAAATTCATTAGTAATTTAAGCACATTGTTATATCCTTTACATAATTTACTGAAAAAAGACGTTCGCTGGAAATGGGATGCCAGATGTGAGCAGGCGTTTAAAGAAGCTAAGCGTGTTCTCCTGGGCGAGCGAGTGCTGGCGCATTACGAGGAGGGGCGACCGCTGGTGCTCGCGGTAGACAGCAGCGCGTATGGGCTGGGCGCAGTGTTGGCGCACCGCTACTCTGACGGCAGCGAGCGCCCGGTCAGCTGTGTGTCGCGCACACTGAACGCGGCCGAACGAAACTACAGTCAGCTCGATAAAGAGGCACTCGCGATATTGTTTGGTATAACAAAACACCATCAATATTTGTTCGGTAGGAGTTTCATATTACGAACGGACCACCAGCCGTTAACGCACATTTTCGGTGCTAAAGGCGGTATTTCACAGACCGCTGCCAGCCGGCTTCAGCGGTGGGCGGCACGCCTGGCCGCATACGATTTTAATGTAGAATTTGTCCGCTCAGCTGACAATGGGCCAGCAGATCCCTTATCGAGGCTGCCGCTACCCCAGGAGGCTCGTTTAGTAGATGCAGTCACTTACATAAATTTAATAGAAGAATCAATTCCAATTAGCTTTAAGGATATTGCTGAGGAGACTGAGAAAGACCCATTGTTAAGCAAGGTTAAGGGTTACGTCACATTCGGTTGGCCGTTGACAGTGGCGGAAACAGAGAAACCGTATTTTGCCAGAAAACTGTATTTAACTACTGATTTAGGTTGTCTTGTCTATAAATACAGGATAGTGATACCGAACACATTAAGAAAAATAATTTTAGATGAAATTCACGATGGGCACTTAGGAATGCATAAAATGAAAAATTTAGCAAGAAATTATGTATATTGGCCCGGTCTAGATAGGGACATAGAGGAGGTATGCCGCTCGTGTACAGCGTGCCGCGCCGTGCGCGACGCACCGTCACACGCGCCTCTTCACCCCTGGGAGTTTCCGTTGCACCCGTGGCAGCGGGTACATGCGGACTTTGGGGATTGTGGTGGAAAGCGGTATTTAATTATGGTGGACGCAAACTCGAAGTGGATAGAAGCTATTGCAATGAGTAGGACGGACGCGCAGGCGACCATCAAAGTTATGAGAACAGTTTTCGCCCGGTTCGGCTTACCGTCATCTCTTGTCACTGACAACGGCCCGCCATTTTTCTCACAGGAATTTAAAACATTTTGCATTAATAAATGTATAAAACACGTGACTACAGCTCCTTACCGACCACAAGGAAACGGAGCAGCAGAAAATGCGGTAAAAACCGTTAAAAAAGCTATCAAACGTGCTTTGTACGAGGGCGAGGACGTTACCACGGCCCTTAGTAAATTTTTATTCCAGTATCGAAACTGCGAACATGCAACCACTGGGGTCTCCCCGGCGAGGGCGTTGCAAGGGCGTAGGCTTCGCGGGCGCCTGGACGCGCTTCGGCCCGACGTATCGACGGTAGTGCGTACCGCGCAGGAGTGCCAAGTGGTCGCTGCGGGCGGCACGACGCGCGCGCTGGCGCCGGGCAACGCGGTGCTGGCCCGCGACTACACCGCGAGGGGGGACAAGTGGTTGTCGGGAACTATAGTCGACCAGACTGGACCGGTCTCGTACAAAGTAAACGTTGGCCGTGGAGCCGGGTGGCGCAGACATGCCGATGAAATTATACCAGTGCAAAACAAGTATCGGCACTCGCTATCGCGGGCTAACATAGTTTCCGCGAGTAGAGATGTATCCGCAGAGCGAGAGATTCCTTCGGTCCGTGAGGAGGTGGAAGACACATTCGAAGATGCGTCTGACGGCGTTGGTGGGAAGTCACAGACCACCGGTTCCGAAGCGGCATCCGGGCCGGAACCGGAGTCGGAGTCCCCGCCACCACCGTCGCATGCATCTGCTCGTGCACGGCGGGCTTATAAACGGGCTCGATTAGGAGCCACTAAATAATATGTTTGACGCATAGGTATTGTTGTTATTCAGATTTATATTTTAGATTAAGTAGATATGCTAAAGCTAAAAGGGGAGAAATGTACCGTTGATAAAATGTTTGCAGGTATGATATTTGTGTGGTGGTGGGTAGATTGATATATTTATTCAATAAACCAGTGCGTTGCTAACTCTCGCCTTTCATTGACGCTGCAGATTTATCGAAAAATACAGTACCCGTAGCTGTAGGAAAGGGTATGTATATGGCGCCTTACAAAAAAGGTATGGGCCTGTAGCGCGTAGGTCGTGTCGCGTAATTAAAACTCAGATAAATCGAACTTTGTGTATAGCACGAATGTAAAAGAGTACAATGTATTTGACGTGTACAATGACGCGATACAAGAGTGTGAACAAGGAATGACTGTAATGTAATAATGATGTACAATGATGTTGTATAATGATGTTGTATAAATGATGTTGTATAATGATGTTGTATAATGATGTTGTATAAATGATGTGTCTTACAAGCTATGCACTCGCTTAAATACTAACTATCTCTAAATAATAGTGGGGTAACCAATAGCGAATCAGCTTGCTGTCCTGCGGAAGTCCACGCGGTGTTGCGTGCGTTCTTGATGCTGATTCGCTAATCGAGGCAGGCCGCGGCGTATGATTGGTTGATGTAGAACGCGCGCCAATTCAGTCACGTGCTAGATGACTCGTTATGGTTCCCACGGACGTTGACCGTTGGACCTGCAGATGTGTTCTGGGGTGAAATTTATGGGAACCCTCGCAGCGGGAGCCAGGATCGGAACCCTCGCTGCGGGCGTCAGGGTCGCCGGGACGTTCGCCATGACTTCCGCGTTACTCGGTATGATCTGGTTGATTTATAGTCCTTTGTGTAGCTGTGATCTGGTGTGAGTGATTTATGGTCCTTTGTGTAGCGCCCGTGCTACACTATTCCCCCCTTTTTAGCAAAGCGTACGTAGCGTGCAGGCGTCCTGACGATCCTGCCTGATCTGGTACGTTGTTCCCTCGTATGCGGGTCTGGATGTAGGCTGGATTGCTCATCTGTGGTAGCTGCAGGTGCTTGATTGGTCTCGCTGTTCGTATGCCCGCTGATCATCTTCTGTGTTGATGGTGTACGCAGGTTTGAGGCGATCAATCGATATATTGCTAATTCGTCCTGGTAGTTGGATTGTAAAGTACTTTTCTTTACGTTCGATGATCTTGAATGGACCTTGGTATGGATGCTGCAGAGGTTTGCGGACGGTGTCATCGCGTACAAACACGTGGCTACATGTTTGTAGGTCGTTGTGGACGAACATACATCGCTTGTTTGCATGCGATTTGTATGTAGGCTGGTGTCGGTGATATGAAATCGCCTGGTAGTCGTATTGCTTGACCGTAGGTGAGTTGCGCTGCGCTTGTGTTAGAGTCGGAGCGGATAGCGGCTCTGAGACCTATTAGAACAGCAGGCAATTCGTCGATCCATTTGTTGCTGTTTCCTAGCCTAGCCATGAGTGCGGCTTTTAATGTCCTGTGCCAGCGTTCGACGATTCCATTACTCTGCGGGTGGTATGCAGTAGTACGGGTTTTTTCTACACCGAGTAATTGAGCGAGGTCTCCGAATAGTCTACTTTCAAACTGTCTTCCTTGGTCGGTAGTGATTCTTATTGGACAACCGATACGAGATATCCACACTTCGTAGAGTTTTCTTGCGACGATTTCAGCGGTTGTCTCCTGAAGTGGTACAGCTTCAGGCCATCGTGTGCACCGGTCGATCATCGTGAGCAAGTATTTGTGTCCACATGCGGACGTCGGTAGCGGTCCAACGATATCAACGTGAATATGTTGAAATCGTTCGCTCGGTGGGAATGTTGCGATGTCACTATGATTGTGTCGCTGTACTTTGGAGAGCTGACACGAATTGCATGTCTTAGTCCACTGGCCGATGTCGGTATTCATTGACGGCCAAAAGAATCGCTCTTGCATCAGCTTCCGTGTGGATCGGACTCCTGGGTGGCTTGGGCTGTGCACGGCGTTGAAAGCTATGCGACGAAAATCAGCTGTTAAGTAGGGACGAACATGGGGCGTTGATGTTTCGCAGAATATTGGCTTGTTAGTACCCGGTAAAATTATTTTCTTGAGTTGTATGTTGGTCTGTTGAGACAATGTCGGGATACAACTGTCGTTTTCTTGAGCTTGAGATAACTCGTCGTAGTTGATAGGTGATGGCACGTCGATAGTTTCGACTCGTGATAATGCATCTGCTACAACGTTTTGAGCTCCGCTCACGTGTCGAATGTCTGTAGTGAACTCGCTGATAAACAGTAGCTGCCGAATTCGCCGTAGTGTGTCGTTATCGGACGGAGGCTTTCGAATTGCGTAAGTCAGCGGTTTATGGTCAGTGTAAATCACGAGTTCTTTGCCTTCAAACATCTTTCTGAAATGTTTTATTGCCATGTGTATTGACTAGAGCTCCCGATCGAAAGTCGAGTACTTCTTTTGTCTTTCCGAAAATTTCTTTGAAAAATATCCGAGTGGCAGCCATTGTCCTTTGTTTCGCCTTTGTTGTAGAGATGCCCCGGCGCAGGTAGCTGAGGCGTCCGAAAAAATAGCGATTTGGTCCTCTGGCGAACTGGATGGGTAAGACAATAAAGCAGCGTTTATTATGCTTTGTTTGCACAACTCAAAAGCTTTTGTCGATTGATTGTCCCACTTTACTTCCGTCTTGTCTCGTTTTTTTCAAATTATGAAGGAACGCATTCAGAGGTGCTTGAGTACTGGCTGCGTTTGGAACACTGTCTCGGTAAAAATTTATCATGCCCATAAATCTTCGTAAGTCTTGAATAGTTTTGGGTTTTGGGTATTCTGTGATTGCTTTGACTTTGTCTTGAAGTGGTTTGATTCCCTTGCTTGATATTTCATAACCTAGGAACTTGACGGTTTCGCTGCCGAAAACACACTTAGAGGGATTTATAGTGACACCATACGTGTCTAATCGGCGTAAAACTTCCTGCAGATCTCCGATGTGGCTTGCTTCACTTTCAGATGCAACGATAACATCGTCGATGAATGGGAACGCGTAATCTATTCCGTTGAGTACTTCGTGTATGAATCGCTGGAATGTCTGTCCGGCGTTCTTGAGACCTGGGCACATTCGTGGAAATTCGAATAAACCGAATGGTGTAGTGATCGCTGTTTTCTCGATATCAGGTTCGAAGATCTTTAATTGAGAGTAAGCTCGGTTTAAATCGAGAGTGCTGAAGATTTTCTTGCCGTGAAGTAGGTAGGTAAACTCTTTGAGGCGTGGGACTGGATAGCGATCGGGTTTGGTGACGTCATTGAGTCTTCTGTAGTCACCACAGATGCGTAAGTCGCCGTTTTTCTTAGGAACGACGTGTAGCGGACTGGACCAAGGGCTTTTGCTTGGTCGGCAAATTCCTTGCTGCATCATGAGCTCGAATTCTTTCTTCACGGGCAGGTAGCGATGTGGAGGAAGAGGTCTGCACTTGTTGAACACTGGTGGGCCAGTAGTTTCGATGTGATGTTCTACCCTGTGTTTGGGAGTATCCTTCATGCTTGATAGTCGCAGGATATCAGGAAACTTACTGAGGAGCTGGTGATACGGCTGTTCCATGTCGATACTTCGAACTGTAGGTTCGGCGGAATGAATGAGTGATGCTCTGACGGTCATGTTGGTAACTTTGTCGACGAGACGTCGGCCGGCTATGTCGACGAGAAGTTGATGACGCTTCAGAAAGTCTGCACCGATGATGGGTTTGCTGACTGCAGCGACGATGAATTTCCAGGCCGTCGTAGGTTGAGATCCAGTTGTAGGGTTTTCTCTCCGTACGTTGGAATGGTCGTGTTGTTTGCTGCGTACAAACAGAAATCGGTTTGTTTTGCTTTTCCTCCTTTTGTCCTCGGTATCACGGAAACGTTTGCGCCCGTATCGATTAGAAATGACAGACGCGAATTCCTATCAGTTATGAATAGGCGGTGGGAAGTGTTGTTCGCGTCAGTTGCCGCCTCAACCGACGCAGGCGTTAGTTTTCCGATTGGGCACTGTTGTTGTTGAAGTTGTTGTTGAAGTTGCACGGGCGTGTACACTTACGCGCCTCCGTGCCGTACTTGCGATGGTAATAACAGATAAGTGATTTTTCTGAATACTTGCGGTTGCTCTTATCGTTGCTTGTTGAACGCGATCTTGAACGCCGTCTGTCGAATGATCTGTGTGATCGTGGTCTGGATTCCTGCCTGTTTTTGAGTTCTGCCAGCTCCAGAGATAACTGCCTTATTTGATCGTGTAGGGCAGCCACATCGCTCGTGCGTGAAATCTGCGCGACCTGGTTAGGTTGCGCGATACTGTCCATTACACTGTCTGCTACTTGCGATAACTTTTCCAAGTCTGTAGTGTTGCTCACGGTGAGGACAGCGCGTACTGAGGGTGGAAGTAGCCGGGTCCACATGATGCGCAGTGTACCGTCTGGTATTTTCTGTCCGGCTAGTTCCCGCATTTTTCGCAACAGCTGTGAGGGTTTCTGATCTCCGAGTTCCATCTCATCCATCAGCTTCTGCAGCTTTCGGCTCTCGGATTCCTCGTAGACACTGATGAGCCGGGACTTCAGGGCTTCGTACTTGTTTTCAATGGGAGGGTTGGTTATAATATCACTTACTTGCTGAAGTGCGTCCAGGCCTAGTCGGGCGATAGCTGCTTGATAGCGCGCGTCATCACCTTGCCTCTGTGGCGCCATTACTGCTTCGAAGTGTGTAAACCATAGTCTGGGATACGCCGGCCAAAAGTCAGACAGCCGTGCTTGTAGTGTGAGCGTGTCAACTTGTCCTCTTACCTGTGTTGCGTTGCTGGTCGCCATCCTGATTACTCTTCTGGTGTATCACGCAGCAATACCGTGAATATAGCCTCTTGAAATCCTAGTGGTGAGACCCGCTTGTGGGAAGTCACTAGAATGTGCTAATCACGAATATCGTCACGTCTGTCTTGATTCACGTCGCTTAGGTCACCACTATGGCGCGTAGGTCGTGTCGCGTAATTAAAACTCAGATAAATCGAACTTTGTGTATTGCACGAATGTAAAAGAGTACAATGTATTTGACGTGTACAATGACGCGATACAAGAGTGTGAACAAGGAATGACTGTAATGTAATAATGATGTACAATGATGTTGTATAATGATGTTGTATAAATGATGTTGTATAATGATGTTGTATAATGATGTTGTATAAATGATGTGTCTTACAAGCTATGCACTCGCTTAAATACTAACTATCTCTAAATAATAGTGGGGTAACCAATAGCGAATCAGCTTGCTGTCCTGCGGAAGTCCACGCGGTGTTGCGTGCGTTCTTGATGCTGATTCGCTAATCGAGGCAGGCCGCGGCGTATGATTGGTTGATGTAGAACGCGCGCCAATTCAGTCACGTGCTAGATGACTCGTTATGGTTCCCACGGACGTTGACCGTTGGACCTGCAGATGTGTTCTGGGGTGAAATTTATGGGAACCCTCGCAGCGGGAGCCAGGATCGGAACCCTCGCTGCGGGCGTCATGACTTCCGCGTTACTCGGTATGATCTGGTTGATTTATAGTCCTTTGTGTAGCTGTGATCTGGTGTGAGTGATTTATGGTCCTTTGTGTAGCGCCCGTGCTACAGGCCTATATCTGACACCGTACCAAAAAAACTAAACATAGCCCTACCGAATCAAAATTGTGAATACTTTGACAGTTATGGAAATTTGAGACCACCACGGGAGTTTCTCAAATACATGACAAATGGTGATGATGTCATCAAAATCAGTTATAACTATAACAATATACAAAAAGATAAGACATATAATTGTGGTCATTTATGTTTACGTTTTTTGGTAAATGCTTCTAATCATGACTTTAGAGTGAAGTAAAATATATATTTAAATATATATGTAAGCATTAAGAAAAAATCATCTTTCATTTCACATCCTTCTGTTAGATTGTGACAATGTCTCTTACTTTAACGCTTAATGGTATGGATTCCTTATTGAGTGCTGACTTTTTACCACCTATCGAACTGGGTGAAGGTGAATACGAGTGTGCTTTGATTTATTTTAAATCTTTCAATTCTATTCCTAATGTGGATAAGAGCAACAACCTATTTCACTATGGGGATAATATTATTACGATTCCTGAAGGCTCCTATGAGTTGGATAACATTATTCACTACCTGGAGCAAGAGATAAATAGTACAGCAGGTGGTGATCCCAATAAAACAATTGATATACTAGCTAATACGAATACTATGAAATGCATGTTTTATTCTCCATATTATGATATACACTTTGAGAAAGAGAACAGCATTGGAAGCATTTTTGGTTTCTCTCGGAAAATTCTTCCCAAAAATCAAGTGCATAACTCTAATCAACCGATAAACATACTAATCACAAACACTATAAGAGTAGAGTGTAATATAGTTCGAGGTTCATTCATAAATAATAAATCATCCCATGTGCTACACGAGTTTGCACCGTCTGTACCTCCTGGATACCAAATTATAGAGTGTCCTCCAAATCTTATATATCTACCGTTAAAGACGAATACTATTCAAAATCTACAAGTGTGTATTGTTAACGAAGAAGGGAATCTTGTGAACTTTAGAAACGAGAACATTTCACTTCGCTTGCATATAAGGAAAATAGCCTCATGATTATCTATAAAACGAATGGTGAGGTAATACAATACCACAGTCTTTCCAACTCTCAATTGGAAGGAACATCTCACCAAAAGCAACAGCCAAAAGTGGAAGCAAGAACAAAGATAACGAAAGATAACGTATTATTTCTTCAATCTCTCGGATTACGAGTAAACTCCTAATAATAATAATAATGGTATCATCATCGATTCTGAATATAGGAGATAGCGTGTTATTTGATGATAGTATAGAGGGTATTGAATATCACTCATATCTACCCTACAGTGAATCATATAAAACCAATGATGAGATCCGGATCCGTATCAACGATCAAGATGCAATAGTACTACCATGTGAGAGTCAGTTGGTAATTGAAGGCTACAAAATCTTCTGCTTTCATTAACAATGCCCCCGCTCACCTGTTTCATGACATCCGCTATGAATTGAATGGTGTAGAGATTGACAGAACAAAGAATTACGGTATTACTACCGCAATGAAGGGAGTGCTATCCTATGGAGAAGAGGAGTCTAAAAGTTTGGAAAATAGCAGTTGGAATGTTAGTGGTTTTAAAGAGTTCGATGGTGTCTTCTGTTTCACTATTCCACTTCGACACTTGTTGGGGTTCGCTGAGGATTATAATAAAGTAATAGTTAATGCGAAACATGAACTGATATTGAACCGAAGCTCGTCAAATTTAAACTGCGCAATTCTCAAAGCCACAACAAAAAAGATTGAGATTGTCATAACTCGTATAGCATGGCGTATGCCTATTGTTAAGGTATCTGATAAAGAAAAACTACGCTTGTTGAAGTATGTGAAGAATAATATCTCTATCCCCATTGCATTCCGCTCGTGGGATCTTTATGAGTATCCAGTGTTACCAACATCCCAGAAACATATTTGGACCGTGAAAACGACTACACAATTGGAGAAACCTCGCTACGTCATTATTGGATTCCAACATTCACTCAATAATGATGCAATCAAAGATAAGAGTATCTTTGATCACTCCAACTTGTATAATGCTCGTTTATATCTCAATTCTCAATACTATCCGTATGACTCATTCTCTAATGACTTTGAAAAGGGAGTATTTTCACTTTTGTATGAAGCATTCATCAATTTAAAAAAATCATACTACAGTTTGAAGAGCTCCAACGTACAAATGAATCCAAATCATTTCAAAACGAAAGCTCCTTTGATTGTTATCGATTGTTCCTGACAATCTGATACACTTCATTCGGGTGTTGGTGGTGCTATAGATATCAAAGTAGATGTTTGCGCTCGTTTTATCGGTCGAGTCCGATTGTGAGTTAGTCGAGTTTGATAGACGGCGACCGTTAGGGGCGAGCGTAATTATTGTAATCTGTGGTGATCAATGACGCGCAATTGACACAACGTTTTCGACCGTACGTTAACACACAACGTTTCGGGAAGGCCTTGAATAATCATCGCGCGCGTGGCGTGTTTCGGACGATTGATTTTCGGGAAATAAATACCACCGGCCGCGGTTTTGGACGGGTTCGCGTTTGTTGCCCGTGTTTTGAAGTATTTACTTGAATTATAACCCGTAATAACAGTGCCGTAATAACAGCAGTGTTTGTAAATTGAGTTGAGTTTGAATCGGAAACGTGGTTTAATTGTCGATTGTTTGTCGGGCGTGATTTGACGCTGCTAAATAACGGTTTCCTACGTTGGTGAGCTTTGGTGCCCTCCTGGAGGAACTTTAATGTGTCGACTGGTATTGGACAATGAGTGTGTTTGAAGACATCGGACAGCTTTGTAAGTCGGCGCGCGCCGGCTCTTCGGGACTTCATTCCACGACGGAACACACTGGGTCCTAAGGTAAGTGCTTTAGTTTTGTTGTGGAGTGGTAAGAGATTGATTTACTTGTGGTATAAGCCGACTTATTTGTTGTATAAGCCGTGACAAATGCGCGGTAGATGTACGTGCTGTACAGGGGCGCCTACATCTTTTTGGTAGCAGAGCGTGGTTCCTAATTACTAATTGGATTAATTAGAGTAACATTCCAGTATCTTGGTAGCCCCCAGCGGCTAATTTGCAAAAATTTGATTTTTTATTTGTTGTTGTCGGTACTTGTAAAATTGAATCTCTCACCCACCTACCACACCTGTGTGGATCCGATAATTTTACAAAGTAAAAAATGTAAAAACAAATGTAGGTAGATTGTTTTTTTTTTTGGTTTTCATCTTTCCGTACTTCCGAACGAAAAGGCAAAGGTATGATACGCCATACAGCCTGGTAAGTAGTTCGTTTTGTTATTAAATTATTGACCTACGGTTATCAGTAATTACGAGTTATTTTTATGACTAATGTTTTGTTTTGTTGATTTAGTCAATTTGTGTATCAAGTACGATTTAGCTCGGAATTCACAGTAATAATTTTGTTCTGTTTGTTGTTTGATTTATTATGTAATTCGCAGTAATAATTTTGTTCTGCTGGTTGTTTGATTTATTACATAATACGTAGTAATAATGTTGTTTGTTTATAAGTTTTGACCTGTGTCGCAATTAAGTTAGGCCGTTAGCACACTGATATTTTGTATTTATACATTGTAATGTTTTTATTTGTACTTGTTAATATTTTGTTTGTAACGGTTGCCCTTAGCCTTGGTCCCCACACGGTCTCGCGGAATTTACCGAGTTATTTACGCCTTTTTTGTTATTTTCCGCGCGTTCTTTAATTGAATTTAATTTGTGGCTTTCATTTGAAATGGCTCCCAGTCCGCTTGCTACGGCTAAGGCAGAGGTTCAGGCCGCATTGCGTTGGCTCGCGGGTGCGGCTGCCCTGATTGTTCGGCAGGATCAGGTACAGGCTTTGTTGACCCGGTATGAAGGGTTGCCTGCGCGCATGGAAGGGTTGGAGCGACACGTTGTCGACTTCCATGCCTACGTTTTGGAACACCCTCCACCGGATGAAGCCATAGTGGAGACCTTTAAAAGGGATGTCGACCAGGCGTACGAATTGGCTGACCAAATTACGGATTCAGCAGAAGGGCTCCTGGCTGCCCGTAGGGGAGAGCCGACTTGAGCGGGGAGGTTAAACCGACCCCGCCGGCTTTATTAGGGAGACTGCCCACATTGGAGATTCCCCACTTTGACGGGGACCTCACGGCTTGGATGGGCTTCATCAACCTGTTTGACAGCTTGGTGGACTCCAGGGAAGATTTGTCCCCCAGCCAGAAACTGGCTTATTTGCGCTCCGCCCTCCGCGGAGAAGCCAGTGCAGTGGTCCAGCACCTAATAGTTACCGATGCTAACTACCAGGTCGCGCGGCAGTTGTTGCTGGACCGCTACCAAAACGTCCGCTTGCTAGCGGACACCCATGTGGCAGCCATTTTGGCCTTACCATTGGCAACGCGGGTTTCCTCATTGCGGAAGGATTTGGTCAACCCGCTCTTGACCGCCATCCACTCGTTGCGCCGGCTGGATTTGCCGGTCGACCAGTGGTCTTTTCTTCTTCTGCACATCGTCCTAATGAAATTGCCCGCAGAGGTAAAGGGGCGATTTGAACAGAGGTACGGGGGCAATAGCGCCTCGTATCTCCCCCCCTTCTCGGACTTGCTTCGTTTTTTGGAGGACGAGTGCAGAGTGATGGACCAGCTGACCGACCCCACACCGGGAACGAGCACGGGTCGTCCGGTGGCGGCGAGGGGACAACCCCGCCGTCCGACCAAACAATTCTCGGTTGTCCGAAGGGACTCCCCCCCCGCACCAGGTAAACGGTGCCGGTATTGCCGGGGGGACGGACATGACGTGCGTGCTTGCGCGAAGTTCGGGGGCCTCCGGACTGCGGGTCGAAGAGCCCTCGCCAAGCAACGCGCCTGGTGTTACATGAGTCTGGGGGACCACCGCCAGTCAGTGTGCCCCCAGGCTAAGGCTTGTCCACATTGCGGCGGGAGACATCACGCTCTCCTGTGCTTGAACCGCAATGATGGCGGGTCCGAAAGGGACCCAGATTCCCCGCGCACGGGCGGGGGCCCCAAGGGCGGGGGCCCCACGGGCGGGGGCCCCCCGCGGGATGTAGCGGTGGCCGTCGGGGGCTCGGGGAGGCGGGCGGTACGCTGCTCCCCCCCCTTGATGGAATACCCTCGACTGGGGCGTTATGTTCCCCCGTATGCGGCCCACGGTTATTGCCCCACACCTCGGAGTAGAGTTGGAAGGAGTCCCTACGTTGCGGAGTGGGACCCTCTCGCCTACTGTCGGCGATCCCCTCCGATCTTTTCGACTCAGTCCAACCGGGTCCAGGGGGGCAATCACCCCCCCCGGGTTTTCATTAATGCCACTGTCGGGGGCAACCCCCACACAGGAGTTTGTGCTGTTGCCAACAGCCTCCGTGCGTGTTTGGGGCCCCAAAGGTGATTTTGTCACAGTGCGTGCCCTCTTGGATTCAGGGGCCCAATTTCTACTTGGCTCGTCCGACAGTTGGGCTTAAATATTGTGCCGCATAGGGAATCGGTACGGGGCGTTGGAGACCTGCGGATTTCGGATCCGATCGGTCGGGTTTCGTTCTCCTTCTCCCCCCACTCCTCCTCAACGCCGAAAATCGATACTTCGGCGATTGTTTTTGAAACGGTGGTCGGACCGCTTCCGCAAGTGCGAGCCCCACACGCCGCCGTTGAATTGTCGGCTGGATTGGCTCTGGCTGATCCTCACTTCCACCGACCTGGCCCGATCCATTTATTGATCGGTGTGAATGTTTTAGGTCGTTTGCTGCGTGGAAGCAAACGAGTTTTGCAGGCAGCCGGTTTTGTAGCCATATCCACCTCTTTGGGTCATGTAGTAATGGGATCGTTCAGGGACGTCCCAGACCCCCCTTCGGCAGACAGCGACCTCGCTGTTGGTTCTGATTTGTCGGACATCCTCCAACGCTTTTGGAAGGTTTGCATGGTCTGACAGCCAAGTCGTCCTTTGTTGGCTGAAAAGTTCAGTCCATACCCTCGAGGTATTCGTGGCCAACCGGGTTTCGCAAATTCAGACATCGAAAGCCCAGTTGATTTGGCGCCACGTGCCTGGCGATTTGAACCCCGCAGACTGCGCTTCCCGCGGCTGCGAGGCGCCCGAACTTGTGAATCAACAGCTGTGGTGGGGTCCACCATGGTTGTTACAGCTGGAGGGTTCTTGGCCCCATACCCCCGCAGTGGTCAGGGCATCTACGCCAGGGGTGCATGTTCACGCCACCGAGACTGTAGCGGCTCCAGATCCAGAGCTTTTGCTTGAGCGCTACAGCTCTTTGGATAAATTGCTCGGCGTCACCGCCTGGATACGGCGTTTCATCCACAACTGTCGTAACCCTCGTGGCAAATTTGAGTCTCCGGTCCTCTCACCGCAAGAGCGCAATGACGCTCTACTATATTGGGTGCGGATAGTTCAAGAGAGTGAATTTGCATCGGAGTTGAAAACCCTCCGCCAACGCACATCCAATCTGAAGGGACCCTTAGGGCGCTTGAATCCTTTCGTGGATGATCAGGGTTTGATGCGTGTCAGAGGTCGGCTTAGAAATGCTAAGCTCCCCTATGGGGCTCGTCATCCATTGTTGCTCCCCAAGAACGGCCCCTTGGTGAAGTTGTTGATCGCAGACCGCCATGTGAAAAATGCACATGCCGGATGCAACGTTCTTACTGCGATCCTCCAACGTGAATTTTGGATTTTGTCTGCGCGGAGAGTGATCCGATATGTTATCTTCCGTTGTCTCCCGTGCTACCGCTTGAAAGCGGACATCGTGCAGCCCCAAATGGGGGATTTGCCTGCCGATCGAGTCACCGAATCGATGCCCTTTGCTGGAGTTGGTACGGATTTTGCGGGACCATTTATTGTTAAAGCTTCGCGTCTCCGTAACGATAAGACCGAGAAGGCTTACTTGTGCGTTTTTGTGTGTTTAGCTACTAAAGCGGTCCACCTCGAGGTGGTTAGTGCTCTCACGACAGAGGCGTTCGTCGCTGCTCTTGGCAGATTTGTTTCGCGTCGCGGACTGCCGTCCTTAATTCGATCCGACTGTGGGACCAACTTTAAGGGTACCGATCGTTATTTGAAGGAAGTTTGTGAATTTTTAGATAAGCATAATGTTGAGATCGGATCCACACTCTCCCGCAGAGGGGTACGATGGCAGTACTCACCGCCGTCCTGCCCCCACTGGGGAGGTATATTTGAAGCAACTGTAAAGGCCGCCAAAACTCACCTTCGTCGCGTTATTGGAGATAGTATCCTAACTTTTGAGGAGCTCGCGACCGTATTTTGTAAGGTTGAGGCGGTCCTCAACTCGCGTCCGTTATGAAATGAAATGAAATGAAATGAAATCGTTTATTAAGCAAATAGGATCACCGATCACTTTTACACGTCATATATATATTTTTTTTAACTAGATGAAGCCGGCATTTCCTAACTGACTACCTCTGAGAAGAAATGGCCGAAACAAACTCAGGGATCATCGTCTTTTTTCAAGTCCAGACATTAAAAATGAGAATTTTTACAATAATTTATCTTATAATTACGCATATTGCTAATAACAATGCTTATCAGAGCGAACAGCTCAGTCCCAAGCTTTTTTGTCTTCTAAATAATCTGTGATTTTATAATACCCCTTTTTGCAAAGTTTGGCCTTTATATACTTTTTAAATCGTTTAATGGGTAAGTTTCGAATGTCCATGTGAAGCTTGTTGTAAAAGTGTATACATTGACCCATGAATGAGTTGCCTACTCTGTGGAGACGAGTGTGATGTACAGCAAGATTGTGTCCTTGCCCTTTGTCATCCGACGCGAATGATTTGGAGGCCCTCACGCCGGGCCATTTCTTGATAGGGAGACCACTTAACGCCCTGCCTGAGTATCCTTATTTGGACATTAACTCCGGACGGCTCTCGCGATTTGAATTGCTTCAACAGCTTACGCAGAGTTTTTGGCGCCGTTGGCATCTGGAGTATTTGCACATTTTACAACAGCGCGTTAAGTGGTCAGACAAGACGAACCCACCAAGAGTCGGAGACCTCGTTTTGTTAAAGGACCCAAACCTGCCACCCCTCCGATGGCGTCGTGGACGCATTGTTAAATTGTATCCGGGGTCGGATGGTGTTCCCAGGTTTGCCGAGGTCCTGGTGGGGGATGGGGGACTCTGTCTTGAAGCGCGCGATCGCCACACTCTCCCGCCTGCCCTTAGATTGAATTGTCGGACCGTTTGTTACTGTCCGGGGCGGGGGGATGTTTACGCTAGGTTATCGGCCGAGTCCGATTGTTAGTTAGTCGAGTTGATAGATGCACGACCGGTAGGGATGAGCGTAATTTAGTATTGTCTATGGTGACGCGCCGCCATTGACACAACGTTTTGCGACCCCGTCGAGTATGGTCCGTTGCTAAAATCCTTGACGAAATACTCGCGCGCGTGGCGCGTTCGGACGAGTGAATTTCGGGACGTAAATACCACCGGCCGCGGTTTGAATAGTTTCTCGCGATTGTTGCCCGTGCTTTTGAAGTATTTGCTTGAATTATAACCGTAACAGCGCCGTCTGTAATTGAGTTGAATCGGAAACGTGGTTTCATTTGTCGATTGTTTGTCGGGCGTGAACTGACGCTGCTAAGTAACGGTTTCTTACGTTGGTGAGCTTTGGTGCCCTAATAAGGGAACTTTAGTGTGTCGACTGGTATGGGACAGTCAGTGCTTTAAAGACATCGGATGTCAGTGTAAATCGACGCGCGCGCGTCGATTCTCCGGGGCTTCACTCCACGACGGAGCACACTGGGTCCCAGGTAAGTGCCTTAGATTTATTTGGGAGTGGTAAGAGATTGATTTACTTGTGGTATAAGCCGACCTTGTTTGTTGGATAAGCCGTGACAAATGCGCTGTACTGGGGCGCGTCTCCACTCTACCCAATTACATTCCCATATTTTTTCATAATTTAAGCGGATACGATAGTCACTTATTCATTAAGGAGCTAGCCTCAAGAGATGACATGCGTATTGAGTGTATACCACAGCATAAGTTACATTTTGAAGATAACGATGATGGCAGCACTCGAAAAGAAATAACTATACGTTTCGTTGATTCGTTTAAATTTATGTCTGCTAGTTTAGATAGTTTGGTGAAAAATCTCTCACGAGACCAATTTCATATATTACCCAAAAATTTTTCGGATCCCGAACAAATCAGCCTTTTAACACGAAAAGGTGTGTTTCCATACGAGTACCTTGACTGTTGGAGCAAACTTTGAAGTCAAATCACTACCTGATAAACAATCATTTTACAGTGAACTAACACAAACACATATTTCCAATGATGATTACATGCATGCACAAACTGTATGGAATAAATTTAATATAGAGACGCTAGGTGAATACTGTAATTTGTATCTCAAAACAGATGTTCTATTACTTGCTGAAGTGTTTGAAAACTTCCGCAGTATTTGTTTGAGTGCATATAAACTAGATCCTTGTAGATACCTCACAGCACCCGGTCTTTCGTGGGATGCCATGTTGAGACAGACGGGAATAAATTTCGAACTTCTCACTGATTATGAAATGATTCAGTTCTTACAGTCCGGTATTCGAGGTGAATACCACCTCGAATACCGGACTGTCAAGTTTCCAAAAGACACGCTCTAGCTAACAATAAGTTTATGGATCCAACCACATACAATTCCACACGAGATGACAGTTTCATTGTATATTTGGATGTTAATAATTTGTATGGTTATGCTATGAGTCAACATCTGCCTAATGCAAACTTTGTTTGGTTAACGAATCATGAAATTAACTCATTCGATATATTAGCACAGCATCCTGATTCAGATATCGGTTACATTTTGGAAGTGGATCTGGAGTATCCGTATTGTTTACATGATTTACACAATAACTATCCATTCTGTGCCGAAACAAAAACACCACCAAATGGTAAAACTAAAAAGCTTTTACTTACTCTCTACAACAAATACAATTATGTAATTCACTATGTGAACTTGAAGCAATGTATAGAACATGGATTAGTTTGTAAAAAAATCCATAGGATCTTATCGTTTCAGCAATCTCCATGGCTTAAGCCCTACATAGATTTAAACACACAGAAAAGAACATTGGCTAAAAATTTATTTGAAAAAGACTTCTATAAGCTCATGAACAATTCGATTTTCGGTAAAACCATAGAGAATGTAGGGAAGCGAATTGATGTGAAACTTTGTAACATGTGGGGTGATGAGAAAATAAAGACAAAATGCAAATATGGTGCTGAAAGATACATAGCTCATCCTAATTTTCATAGCTGTAAGATTTTCTCCGAAGGTTTTGTAGCAGTACAAATGAACAAAACAAAAATATTATACAATAAACCTATTTATGCTGGTTTCACTGTACTAGAACTTTCCAAGCATGTTATGTATAATTTTCACTACTCATATATGCTACCTAAATACAACCATAATATACATCTGCTCTACACAGATACGGATTCTTTCATCTATCAAATCACAACTAAATATTTTTATGAAGATATTAGACAAGACTTAGAGGCTAGATTTGACACCTCTGATTTCCCCAAGGACAATGTTTATAATCTACCACTAGTTAACAAAAAGGTTGTCGGCCTCATGAAAGATGAAACCAATGGTTGTATCATCAAAGAGTTTGTTGGTTTACGTTCCAAAATGTATAGTTATGTTTTACTAAATGATTTGACTGTAAAGAGAAACAAAGGTACCTCCGCTCCTATTGTAAGAAAGTTACATTTCGAAAATTATAAAAAAGCACTTGATTGTGTTTATGTAAAATATGATAACATGTATACATTTGCTAGCGATAAGCATCATGTTTATACACAAATTAAGAGAAGAAAAGTACTTTCTGGTGATGATGATAAAAGATGTATTACTGAGGATGGAATAAACACACTGGCTTGGGGACATTATAGTATAATCAAATAAAATTCATTATGTTTGTAGTACACAGTCTTTTATTTTACTTTTAACCTTTTTTTTTCTTACATGAAACTCTTTGCAAGTTTGAACTTGACATAAGCACACTGACTAAACCACTGAACATGCTGCTGCCAAGGATCATCATCTTCTTCCCAATCTTTTAATCCTCCACCACAATGGAAACACCTAGTTCTGTCTCCATAACCAGTATAAAAGAAACCAGCTTCTGCAAGATCTTCAGGCTTCTGGCGTAAACCTACAGGCCAGTCTTCGAAAGTGAGCAGTCGTCTTGATTTTAACTTGAAAAATGGAAATTCAGCTGTTTGATACATCTTCCTCACTATGTTTTCTCTACTCAACGACGAGGTTGTAGGTTTACTACTCACTGAGTCATCCTGTACGCGTATACCACACTCATCCCTTCCCTCCGCTCTTTTCTTTCTCTCAGAACCACAAAACAACTGCATCTTCTCACGCTCCATAATTATTATTTAAAGACTGCTAATCAATATGAAGCACATCAACTTAATGAGAATAAAGTCCTTTCATCATTCGTTTTATATTTAAATTTTCTTTATCATTTCTAATAGGATGCAGCTGAGTAATATAACAAAATTGATAAATAACCCGCCCCCGCACCACCATCGCGCATCGGCCGCCCCCTCCCCCACCACGTCACATTGTCCAACCGCAGAATCAAGCGAAAACGCACCTAAACCAACATAACCTGGTCGCGCGCTCCTACCAAACTACATACACACAGGGGTCTAGTTACGCTGGTCTTCCGGTGGTCCAGAACCCCCAATAAATAGCTACTGGCGGGATTGCGGTCAAGCGCTGGTTTAGATAAAAAAAAAAAAATGTAATAAGCGTAGGAAAAAGAAAAGAAATTATACTGATAGCAGTGATACAACACAATGCCAATGCATTATTACCTCAAATGATGTTGAGGAACCTCACATCCATATATCAGGCTCAGGCTCTCAACCTTTAATTGAAACAAGACAACAAAGTAGTGTGGATAATGCTACTGCAAAAATCCTTCTCTTGGTAGGAAAGAATACCTTGCTTCAGATTTGCAACCGTATGTAGTCCATGTCCAAAAAATAGAAGCATCCTCAAATGCTGGTACTACCTTACATCCCATGGCTTTTGGCAATTTTTTAAAGAAAAATAAATTTCAGAATATAATACCAGGTAATGTGAAAAGAATAGGTAGGAACACATGTGCTGTGGCTTTCACTACTCACAATGCTGCTAATGATTTTATTGGAAATAAAAATCTGACTACATACAATTTTAAGGTGTTCAATCCCACCTTTAGTGTGACAAGGATGGGACTGATTAGAGGTATCCCCAATGACTGGTCTGTGGAAGAAATTATGGAAAAAGTGTCAGTACCTGTTGGCTGTAGTAAAGTGCTAAAAGTTAGGCGTCTTAATTACAAAGTTACCACCACTGAATCTATCACATGGAAGCCCTCTCAATCAGTAGTTCTTACCTTTGATGGACAAGTCCTTCCAAAGACAGTGTTTGTTTGTTTTAACTCTGTTCCTGTTGATATTTACACATTTCCCACTATTCAGTGCTATAAGTGCTGCCGCTATGGACATACCAAAGCATTATGTCGTTCTGTACCAAGATGTTTTAAATGCAGTCAGAATCATACAGGCGATTCATGTTCTGTTGAGGATGATGCGGCTGTTTGTATTATGTGCAATGGTTTTCATTTTGCCACTAGCAAAGTTTGTCCAGAATTTAATCGCCAGAAGAAAATTAGCTGCGTTTCCTACCTACATGGAAGCATGTAAACTACACCCTCCAGTGTCTAAGTCATATGCGAATGCTTTAAGTACCCCAGTTAAACCAGCTTCACTTATTAAGAATGCAAGTCCAAGTTCTAGCAATGCTAATCCTGTTTCATATAATAAAACAGTTTTTCTGAAACCTCGGTCACTTCCTAAGTTTTCGAGGGGTTTTGACTGTGCTGCTCATAATGCAATTATTAAAGAAGGTGAAATTCCTACTCCGGCTAATGGTTGTGGTTTAAAAGCAAAATCAGATGATGATGGAAACTTGAAACATTCGCAGATATTAGATTTAATATTGAGCCTTCTTGGTGCATTGCTTCATAGTAATTCAAATATTTTAAAACCGTCCGACGTTGCCACTTTAAATGAGTTTAAAAAAAAAAACAGTTGATATCAATAATGGATTGCAAAATAGTTCAGTGGAATTGTCGGAATATAGTTCCTAAAGAGTGATTTAATCCTGTTCTTTATCATAGTTTATTATCTTCTTTTATTATACATAATAATATTAAAGTTTAGATTGTACCTAAATACTTACCTACCTACCTATATCATATATCCTTACTTTTATTATAATTTTTTAAAATTATTTTAAATAAGTTTAATACTTTTCCTGATCATATAAATAATTCCGTGATGTTTTGATATTCCTCCTGTCTGTTTCCTTACCTTTTCAAACACATTGACATTGGCACAAAGATACTCTACTCTAGTGCCATTAAAAAAAAAAAAGCCGCTAGCGGAATAATTGACGTAGGTTGAGTTGTCAAAGAATAGGAAAAAACCGTATCTGATAATTTCTGAGGTAAAAGATGGATAGACTACCAATGTGTAGGATATGTTTAGCGAAGAATGTCCGCCTGTGTATAGTGACCCACAGAAACTTGCACAAACTATATGAGACGCTGAATAATATTCCAGTAAGTTGTTTAGAGTTGTTATGTTCTAAGGCACCAATAATGTTGATAGTTTTGCACCACTGTATCCATTTTAAGACTGCTCTGGCAGTCTTTCTTGGACAGTTTCAGACTCAGTTTCTTTAGATAATAAACTAAAGTTAAGCAAAAAACTACACCGCTTAGTTACCCAATTAAACATAACACTAACTTTATTCAGTTGTCATGCGTCACAGTTTTACTTGCACTCTTCAATTCAAACATTTAAACTCACATAGTCAAACAGACAGACCCGGAACAACTATCTAGGCCATACAAATTTGTTCTGTGTGGCTTCAATTCCCACCCGTAAGATGCAGTGAACAAGGGCCACTAAGCCATTGCACAAACTGTGTTTTCTTATCCAAAGATTCACATTGCAAAGAATGTTTCTATTTGTAACCAGTCTTCCTCATCTAAGTGAATAATTGTATTCTGGTTTTGAGAAATAAATTAAACTTAGCAAGATTATTAACGAATTAATTAGGGAGAGACTTGTATTGCATATGTTCATTAACTAAGTCACATATTTTTTCTTTAACTTTACTTTGTTAGTAAGTTAATGAATAATAAATGATAAATAAATAATACAATCAAAATAGTAGATACATGACCAATGTTGTTGCAGTTTATAACTGAAGACAGTAGACCAATGCTTGCTTGTGTCTTCTGCTTTGCTAAATTAAAGCAGTGTTACCGATTACTGCGACAATGTCGGAAAGCCGAAGAGCTTTTCGCTCAGAAGCGGAATGAAACATATGAGGTAAGATTCTTTAACAGCAATTCATTCATTCTTATATGTTTTAATTTCCCTATAAGTAATGTGAAAGTGATTCCTTTCAATCTCATAAATATTTTGTTTGGATTTTAAACCAAGTAAACCATTGGGTTTTGACAATTGTATGCATAAAATTATTATACATACAATATTAGACATACAATTATTATCTGTTATTCTATGTTACAATAGCTAGTGCAGTGGTTAGTTAAATTGGTAGCATGACTGACTTGCCAGGATACATTGGAACTACTATACTGGAAGTGTCCTCACATAGGGCTCTTTTAAGTGACTAAGGAATATACGAAGTTTGTGCTTCTGACACTGTGATTAGCAGCATATTATCCTAATAATATAATTATCTCCTTATAGCCCAATCCTGTAGTGAATGAAAAATACTTTGAGATATTTGGAGGGCTTATTAAATCTCCAATAGAACAGATAAATGTTGATTGCGTTACTGTTGGAGAGGAATTATCAGCTGTTTGTGAGGGACCAGATGATGTTATTGAACCGAAGGAGGAACACCAAAATGATGGTATGTTTTAACAACTAAAATAATATTCTTGGTAAATAATATCTAAAACAAAAATATTATTTGTTCAATTGATTTTATATTGATTAGATGATGTTTTGGGTTATTTCAAACCTTTGCCAGTGTTAAGTTTTGGTCTCTCCAGGGAGACATTGGTTGCTGCTCTCAGGATGCGGGCTGGTCATGTTCCACTGAACAAGTTTTATCATCTCATGGGATTTAAGTCATCGCCAATGTGTGATGCGTGTCAGGTGCCCGAAGATTATATTCATGTGTTGGTGGAATGTGACCAGTATCGCAAACTGAGGAGGAGCCTGCTGGCAGGCATTGATCTCCATAATGGGGGAATCAATGTGGTTCTGAGCCGGCCAATGTCCGAAGAGGCCCAGTGTATCTATGGGTTCCTAAAGAGATGTATGAGAGAGAGAAATGATAGAGAGGGGCAGAGAGCGGGAGTGTGAGATTTGAAGATGTGATGTGTGAGTGTGTGATGTGTATGTGTGTGTGGATACACTGGGATTGATCCCATGAGGCTGGCATAGTCACCCTGAGTGCACTGAAGCCTCTAAATACAAGATAAAAAAAAAAATAGTTTTGGTCAATGTAACTGGAACCACATTGTGTTCTGAAATAAAACAAATAACACACTTCATTGTATTGTTTACTTACAGAGCTAGGAGCAGATAATTTAGACAGTAGTTGTTTAGATGTAGCAGATATACCACCACACTGTTCTGAGTCAGATTTAGAAGATGATGTCCCTTTAATGATCTGTAAATTTGAAGTGGAAGATGAAGGAGTATCAAAGACAAATAGAAGAGCCACGGAGACAATCAGTAAGTATTAGTTAGTTATATAGCTAAGCAGACAAGCCACAGTAACTCCACACATCCAACGCAGCATATTCATCTCTGTGACACGCAGCTCCTGCTTGTGTCGCTCAAGCACAGGCCACGCCTCACTGCCATACAGAAGGACAGGTCTAATGATGATCTTATAGACCTGTCCCTTAAGCTTAACTGGCATTTTGGGTTCACAAATGATACCTGTCACTTCACGCCATTTTGCCCAAGCTGCGGAAATGTGTGCTTTATCGTCGCAATCAATGTCGCCGGACGCGTTGGAGCACAGACCCCAAGATCATGTCTCCGTCTATGCACACAGGCATAGGGTCTGTGGTGTTGCTGGCCATGTACACCGTCTTCACCACATTGAGTTTAAGACCTCCGTTCTCAAGCGAGTTCTTCCACGCATTTACCCGCCGCACCAACCGTTCACTGTCCATATCTGGCAGCGCGATATCATCAGCATACATGAGCAACCAGGGAGGTTGCTCATCTGAATTCTTGATGCTGTCTGACAAGACATCTAATATCACGCTGAACAGGAACGGACTAAGGACGGATCCTTGGTGTACTTCGACGGTGATGGGGAAGGGTTTAGTGTCGCCAACAGTCAGGGTTGATATGATTTAAATCAGTGATTTTAATCGTGATTTTAATCAAGTGATTATTTTTTAAAATCAATGATTTAAATCATTACATTTTTACTGCAACCAAGTCGGCCAAAAATTGTCTAGGGACATCCTTCGACATAGATTACGGCGCACACACGAGCAACTGCTGAGTACAGTTGCTTCTTGGGCTGGGGTGGAAAGAATATTTTTGGCATTCAATTTAGTGCACAGCAAAATAAGAAACAGATTAGGCACCAATGAGGCAGCCGAATTAGTTTTCCTTTTGAAGGAACTCAATACTCAATTCTAAAAAATGATAAAGTTTACTAAGTTTATTAATACTTACCATAAGTAGTTGAGCATGTTTCTGTTTTAGTCCGTAAGTTATTTCTTTACTTGTAATTTTTTCAACGCTACTTGTTTTTTAAATTGTTGACTTTATTAGTAGAACTTGTTTAATTACCTTAATTGTATTAAGGATAAAATTAAACCAAAATCTTGTTTTCCTTTTAATGAAGAACTGACTATTAAATTTAAAAAAAGAAAAGAAAGTAAAAAACGTCATAAAAAACCGATTTAAATCAAATAAACCCTATTTAAATCAAATTAATTGGATTATTTTGATTTTTTTTTCAAATCATGATTTTTATCAACCCTGCCAACAGTGGTCCTAACAACGGAATCTGAATTGAGATATATGTCTCGAATTATGTCAACATAGGCTTCTGGTACCCCTTTGGACCTCAGTGCCCACCAGATTACCCCCCGAGGGACACACTCGAAGGCCTTCTGCATGTCTAAAAAGAGCATATGCAGAGGCGTGTTCTTCGATCTGTATCTCTCCATGGTGATCCTTAGGGCGAAGATTGGGCCCGTGGTTCCGTACCCTGGACGGAATCCATATTGACACGTCGAGACAGCACAGTCCCGGGATGACCCGGGACCGAGGCAGCAGATCCGGGAGTCTAAAATCCTCTCAAAGATCTTCATCGTGTGGGACATGACCTTTATACCGCGTAGTGATGGAAAACGATTTTTTCCTGATTGGCCTGGGTCTTGGATGTTTATATATATATGTATATATATATATAATCTATTATAAAATATACTATCGTTGAGTTAGTATCCCATAACACAAGTCTCGAACTTACTTTGGGGCTAGCTCAATCTGTGTTATAAAAAAAAAAATTACCACACTCTTGTACCGAGCCCTTGCCTTTGAAGACTGTTGTGATAATACTCAGCCTTTATTGGTTCGGGATTTTGCCGGTCAGGAGCACGCAGTTAGGAAAGTTCGTTAACATGCCCACACCGCGAGGACCCATCGCCTTCCAGGCATCAATGGGGACTCCGTCAGCTCCGACGGCTTTCCGATTCGCCATGCGTCGAAGAGCCATGTGGACTTTGTCACTAAGAAGTCTGAAATCATTAAAATGGCAGGAACAAATCTTTGTATATTTTGTCGGAGTCCAGTCTTATCTATTAATTTTAGTGATCCATTGCTGTTTAAGTATCTCTTCGAATGGAAATCTAAAACATACATAATTTAAACAAAAACTTTTATGATAGTTGTCTCACGAAGAGAAAGTACTTTTAATAATGTAGATAGAATATTTAATTTAAAGGAGGTTT
Organism: Sesamia inferens; assembly: GCA_037179545.1. NCBI lineage: Eukaryota > Metazoa > Arthropoda > Insecta > Lepidoptera > Noctuidae > Sesamia > Sesamia inferens. The sequence continues at coordinate 6,773,169 of CM073947.1, forward strand.
ATTTTAATTTCCTGAGTATTAAATATTTTATTAAAAGTATTTTCCATAGCCCTGGAACACTCCGTAAAATAATTGGATTGTAATTACGACCCTGTCTTTTTGTTAAATTCAAGGGATGACGATAGATGGTGATGATTGATTGTTTCATGATCATGATCATGATTATAATTGTTTATAAAAACTCAAAAATATATTTTGCCGGCTAAAAAGTCTTTAGGGGTGTCAGTAGAACATAATATATCAGTACGTACTCGTATGATTAATAAAGTGTATTAATACTGCTCTAATTCCTACTTAATTGAATTTCTATGACAAAGTGTCGCCATCTATTGTCAAGTAGAATAAGTATACTTGAAGGGCGTCTTCTAGTTAAGGTTTTTCTAGAACTATTCTATTAAATTATGAATAAAATTACTTACACGTGAAATGTGATGTCTTTCGTTGCACCAGAACGTCTTTCCGAGTAATTTTTACAAGATAAAACACGACATTTCATCATATTTTTACTTAATAATATGAAAATAACACGAAAAACCTCCGTTGTGAACAGAATGAACGACGACTGTACACTGAATAAGGCCACGCTCACTATGATGACGTCAGGACCTATTAAGAATCACAGTGCACAGGTACTTAGGCCGCCTCCTCTCTATATTTTCTCCACGAATGAAACCAACGGGGTCACACGAAAACAGTATATTGTAAAATAAATCAAAATCAACCGCAGAAAGCCAAGGAAACGAAGACCTGATGAAAAACCACCGAAAAACGTCAAAAATGTGACTTAACAAAAAGAAACTTAAAAAAGTATAAAGCTTAAAAAACTAATGACTAAGCCAGCCAGTTGCCAAAAACTTTAGTTTACTTAAAATCAATAAAGCCATTACCACTCCAGAGTATAAAACCTAAAAACAGATAACATCTAAGGTTGACTGTGGCGATGTCCCATAGGCATCGGTTTGGGGCCGCATCTGGTGGTAAATCGGGTACGACTGGGTGCTGGGCGCCGACGTCCCTATCGGCCTCAGAGTAATTAGTTTGTTACGCTGACCACACGGTGGTCCTGGCGCTGGAGCGGGCCGGGGCTACCTTTAGGCGGCTCGGCCCCAATCTAGGGGGTTGTAATGCCTCTTGCCGCAGGTTCTACGCCGAGGATTCCTCTAGTTGATCGCGTCCCAAAGGGTAATAGCTGTCCAGCCAGTCCAGGAATTTCGCACGGTATCCACAGAGGCGGCGAGCTTCCTTTCTGGAATGCCGCCATATAATCTGGAGGCCAAAGTCCTGGCCCATATATCAGAGTGGCGAGAGAAGGCAAAACTCTGTAATATAACTCCGATGCTGCAAGTACACCCGACAAAGCTCCGACGGGATCTCATGACGACATGGAGAGTGCGTTTGTCGAAACCCAGTGCTGGAAACGCTACAATAGTGGCTAGAGTGGAGGTTCTCACCGGACACGGCTGTTTGGAGAGGTTCCTAGGAACGCCAGGGTGTCACAACTGTGTTGATCGCTCTGAGGGCACGGTGTAGTGTAAAGTGGACGTGGGCTGGGCGAGCCTGTCGCCGCCCATTAAAGACCTGGCCCGGTTCGATGGCACATTGTGTTCCACGCGCGCCTCAAATTGATGTCAGCGCGTAGTAACGAGGTCAACTAGGACCGATGCCTCCCAGGGCACCGGTTGTTCGAAAGAGATATAGTGGACCTTGGCACACAGGCAAGGCATGCGTCTTTGTGTGTTGTTTGTTTGCGTGATACTTTTTAACGCTCATAGTTTTACATGGATTTGAAAGAAGTTTCATTATCAGGTTTACCATATGAACCTTTTCATCCCAGTTTTTCCATGGATTCAAAACTTATGCGGGTGAAACTGCGGGACGCAGCTAGTCCTTCCTTAGTAATATTATAAATCGGAAAGTGAGTTTGTTTGTTCCGCTTTCACGCCGTAATTACTGAACCGATTGCTTTGAAATTATGCAGACGTAAAGTTAGAAGTCCGGATTAAATAATAGGGTACTTTTTATACCGGAAAAAGTTTGATATTCCCGAGAGAAAACATAAATATTGTTAGCTTCATACCAATTCGATGATAGAGGGCACTATGTGTCGTTTAAAACAATATAATATATTACAAACGAGTATGCACATGTAAACATAAAAGCTAAATGATACGATAATTAATCCCCGAAAATGAGAAATCTAGAAAGCCCGATATAACCAAAATACACGCGGGCGAAGCCGCGGGTAGAAACATATTCTAATATTAATAAATACGAATAGGTACTCGAACCTCTTGACTCGATACCAAGTATTTATAGCATCGAGTCTTTCTCGGTGGTAGACCATAACGTCGGCCGCCGGCAGAAGTTACCACCCACGAGACAAAGCCTTGCCGCCAAGCGATTTGTCGTGTTCCGGCATGACGTCTGGTGAGCCGGAGGACGGGTCTGAGCAGTTGTGTTGCGATGTGTGCCGGGTACGATGCGCCTAATGTTGTTGTGTTTGGGAGTTTGGTCGTGGAGGGTCTTCAGATCAATCTCCCTTTGGCGCAGCATCGTTGGTCGTGTTGTTGGGTTTAACATTGCATCACCTCGCTCAACTGCCGTCTTCCTTCCTATTCGCTGAGTTTTTCTGAGTGAATAGGCTCTTAATAAACTAGCGCGCTTTACCATCAACGATCGCATCACTGCTTACCATCAGACGGGATTGCGGTCAAGCGCTAGTTTATAATTATTAAAAAAAAAAACGAGTCAATCTTGCGATAGATACTCGATGTCGAAAAAAAATTACTTAGTATCAAATCAAATCGGCATCACTATTAAAATAAAAATTCAGACACAACAGACAGAATGGGGCAGCAAAAGCTCTTGCTCGGTTACAGGTTTTCGTCGCCTTTTTTACATAGCCGGTCAAACAAGGGAAATATTGTAAAATACCTCGAACAGTTACTGTTTTTAGGAAACGATAAAAAACTGTTTAAAGTAAGTATGAATTATTGCCCTTCATCGTTCATTGTTTTTACATCGTCATCATCACTGCAGGGCACAGGTCTCCTCTCATACAGAGAAGGATTGAGTGATTGTTTTTACACACATCAAAAGTGTCTAGGGATCAACATATATTTTTGCAATAACTTTTCTCCTGATTGATATTAATTAAAATTTTCTTTAAAGATTCATCAAATAAAGTGTTTTCGTTTGTCACAGTAACGATAAACCAAGTCACCTTTGCATTAATAAAGAAATTTTCCATTTTCCTAATAAAGGGATATTTGACATTTGAACCACTAACACCAAAGTTCGAAAAAAGACTGAAATAACAGTTTTCTCTAAAATTTTATTGGGTAACTTAAACAATTAATAATCCGTATTTCTACCGCGTACACTAACAACACAAGAACATCGGTTTGGCATACTCAAAATGAGTTCATCCAAATCACGCTGTGGAATGGCCGCCCATGTTCGTTGCAACAACAAAAAAAGGTCTTCTTGCGACTGGATACCCTCCATATTCGGCAGAGCTCTTCTCTGTAGCATATCCCATGCATGCTCAATCGGGTTCAAGTCTGGCGACTGAGCAGGCCAGGGCAGGACATTGATGTTAGCTGCGGCGAGAGTCTGTCTTACAACTCTTGCGGTGTGCGGTCGTGCATTATCATGCATTAACTGAAATAAGGGACCGATTTGCACTTGTAGAGGAACGATGACGTCTGATACAATCGTCTCAGCATAAATTTGACCGTTGAGGTTGCCTCTGATCCAAATCAACTCAGTTCTTCCGCCGATCCAAATACCCGCCCATACCATGATGGTTCCACCACTATAAGGATGGACTTCCTGGCAGGATTTTAATCGCTGTTGGCGTCCAGGGGTTCTCCAGTGTCGTATACGTCTTGTATCCGGTCTCATACCAAAACGAGACTCATCAGAAAAGCACACGAAACGCCATTGTTCTTCTGCCCAATTTCTGTGTTCAAGAGCCCATTGATATCGAATCCTACGATTGTGCATTGCTATAGGTGGTACCCGTAGCGGTCTTCGGGAATGAAGGTTCACTTCATGCAAGCGGTTTCTGACTGTTTGGTCGCTAATTAAGTTCCCTGAAGAGTGATGAAGCCTCACGGCTAACATCATGGCGGTTATTGTTGGAGCTCTTCGAGTTAAGATTTGAATGTATCGGTCTTGTCTCCGTGTGGTGCAGCGATACCGTCCTCCATGGCGCTCAGCCACGGTACCAGTGCTTCGGTAACGTGTCCAAAGTCGACTGATAACACTCTGACTTGTATTCAGAGCTCTTTAGCTCTGAATACAAGTCAGAGTGTTTTGTTGTGCCGGGTACCAGCTTCTATCATTCCCACGGCTCTGAGCATTTCTTCCCCGCTTAAATGACGTCGCCGCTCCATAATAACGTTGGTTTTAATCAGTAGTAGGGAAACAGTAGCCCTAATAATGTCTTCAATGCGTTGTATGTTTTTATAGGGAAAATATTAACAGCTGATTTTCATCTTTTACTCGAATTTGATTCACAGTTCCTGATTCAAATTATGAAATGCACCAAAAAGGATCCATATAAATTTATAAAATCATAAATTTATTACAAAGCCACATCTCAATCTCAAGAAATCCGCATAAAAATGCTTGATCCCTAGACACTTTTGATGTGTGTACATACTTACCTCAAAATAAAAAAAAAGAAGTATTGATATCAGTAAGTATCGATACTTTAGTAGTATTTTTTAATATCGAAAAAAGATTTGAGTACTATCGAAATGTACTAGTAGGTAGCGATACTTTGATGATATCGGAACATCCCTAGTCTGGAAGAGTTTCCGTTTTTTTTTCGGTTAATATATAAATCCTACATGTCGGTTGCAATTTTTTGTAATGTGTGTGATTTCGATTTTCGAGGATGTTAACGCCCATAGTGAAATCAAAAAGAAAATCCAAGATGGCTGCTACACAAATTATATATTTTTCGCCTTCTTTTTTGTGGATAGGAAATCGTCAAATGACTTCTCCCGCTCTGGGAGGCAAGAAAGGAAACACGTGTCAGACTTTTAGTGACCAAAACTCACCCGTGTTTCTTCACCTGCCTGTGCGCCAGGGCTATAGTATTTCTTTCAAACAATCCGCAGCCCCGGCAGGATATATTTTTCTCTTCTCCTTGAGTGTCATTTTCTAAGCTTTGAGAGTACGAAAACCGATAGTGAGATGTAATTTAAAATCTACAGCTGATTTTGAAATAATAACCAACAACAACCAGACAACCACAGTCTTTCACGACTAAAAAAGAGTACAGAGTGAGAAGCCGACGTCAAGCCGAAAGCAGGTGGTAGACCGACTATACGAGGGTTAAACTGAAAGTTCTTAGAAAATCAAAAACTGATAACATTAGCCAGTTATTAGTTTTATTATATCTTTTCAAAATATTGTCCATTCACGTCAATACACCGTTGCATGCGATGGAACCACTGGGAAAAGCACTTTGCCCACTCGTCCTTAGGGGTCTCTTCAATGGCATCGCGATACGCAGCCATCGCTTCTTCAGCATTCATAAACCGCTTTCCTTTAAGTTTTTTCTTTAATTTTTGGAAATAAATAAAAATCACAAGGCGCGAGGTCGGGACTATATGGCGGGTGACCCAGTAATTCAATATTTGATGTCGCTAAAAAGTCGATCGTTCGCTTGGCGGTGTGCGACGAGGCGTTGTGGTGAATGAGGATCCTACTGCGAGGTCGTTTCTCTCGGAACTTTTTCCAAGACAAGTGGCAAACAATTGGTAGTGTACCATTGTGCAGAAACTGTTTTTTGATCCTCTAACACAATTGTTGCGAAATGACCTATCCTTCCAAAGAACGAGGCCACCATTTTTTTCCCGCACTTCGATACGGCACCAATCCACACGATGGAGTTTTTGAGCCTCAGTCAAATTATGAGGTATCCACCGGGCGCAAAGCTTCCTGACCGCTTAATGTTCGTGGAGGATTTTGTGCACTTGACTCATACCGATGCCTAAGTTTGTCCGAATCTGCTGATAGGTCACTCTTTTGTCAGTCTCTATCATACGCCGCACAACACAAATGTTATCTTCAGTCGTCGCCGTAGAAGGCCGTCCCTCACGTAAATTATCAGTGAGATTAGTGCGACCACGTTTAAACTCATTAAACCAGTTGTAAACAGTCGCACGAGATGGGGCTTCATCGTGAAAGGCCAATCGTAGTCTATCATAACTTTCTTGTTGACTTAAATAACATCGAAAGTAATAAAAAATCATTGCACGAAAATTTTCTCGTGTTAAATTCATGTTGACGTGACACAGACAATTTTAAATTTGCCGCCACATCGTATAACTAATGACAAATGAATGAAATATACCTATACTCAGTAATATTGCCAAAGAGTTCTATTTTAGAATATTTTTTTTATTATATTGTTTATAAGTGGCCAGTTCTAAGAACTTTCAGTTTGACCCTCGTATATGTTATAAGAAAAATATAAAAAAAAGACGTGTGGCACTCGGGGACTGCCGCGGTAAAGCTATTGCATAGCATTTTGTATCAATTTATGCAATTATAATTATTTATTTATTTTATTTATGCAGTATTTCTTTTTTCTTTGATATTAATTCAAGTTACACTTTTTGAGCGTGGTGACCGATAAGAAAACAAATTTTTCTTTTATTAAATAAATAAAAAGTTAATATTATTTAAAATATTTTTTATTATTTTACAATACATGTGGGTTTTATTAACTTACAGTAGCTGTTGGTTATTCAGGAATATTTATCATTGAAACTATAGGTTTATGATAACTGAAATAAGAAACATAAGTTTGCGACTTAATATCCTCTAAATACCTAGAAAATACCGCGTCAATGGTGGTCCCATATTTTGTTGTGGACTCTTGTGGATCATTATTCATTTTCAAATTCAATGTTTTTGATAGAAAAGTTGTCAACCGCTCTGATTTTTTATCAGCGAAGTTAATGTTGAAATCGCCAGCCAAGATAAGTGGAAATTTATTACCATTTGTACCAAGTATTTTCGAGCCTTCTTCAGTGTACTCCAGTAAAGTGCGATGAATAAAATGCTCTACCTCGTCCAATTTTGGATTCGGAGAAATGTAAATTGCTACCATAACTATTTGTAGGCCATTTCTAAGTTTGCATAAGCACGCACAAATATCTCCAACAACTGAGCGCCTAACATTAACATCGCTAACGTGTGCAATATTTATTTCAATATTCGGAGTCATAATATTAGTAATATCATTTTTATTTTGGTAAATAGCTACCCCACCTTTTGAAACAGTATCTCGTTTGAACTGAACAATACAATTAAAATTAGGTATTTCAATTGGATTATCATGCGTCATGCAAGTTTCGGTAAGAAGTAACACATTTGTTTGTCTCGTAACTGAATCTTGTAAATCGTATTTATGACTATTTAGACTTTGGCAGTTGAAAGTCATTATTGAAATGCCATTTCTATTACTAATGAAATCTAATACACTTTGAGCAATCGTCTGAAAACTATTTAAAGACAGTCTTTTGAATTCTTGCAACAATTGAAAAAACGGCCGCGTGAGCACTTTTTACTCTATAAAATCACGCGCTTTTATTTAGTAAACAACACTATGACAAAACAATGCTAAATAATTTAAAAGTCCAATGAAAAATTAGCGTGACATTCATCTTAGCTTTTCCGTTAAAAAAAAGCTATTTTATAAAAACACTACTAAATTAATTTGAATAAAAGTACTTAATAATTAATTATATGAAAAGTTTTTAAGGTAGCCATGACAACGTCGATGACGTCTATGACATATCTCTATAGTAGATCTATTTCAGAGAGAAAATTAATCGCAAGTTTAGCACATCGCGACTATCAGTAACATGGCAAGTGTGTAGAACTGAGTTCGCGCCCTGCAATATGCATGCTCTTTTTGAAAATCTACAAATTGTTTTCAAAAGATGTAGTCGCACGCACACAAACATACCGTGCCGAAGACTGCCGAACTGAAACGACGTTAGACGATGGGGAGCGTGAGGTTTTTTCGTTACGGAATTTCTGGATTCGGTCCCCGCGCTCAAGGCCCGCGATAGAAGCTATGCAATAGCTTAAAAGGTCTAAGTAATCTATAAAATTTACACTCTGTGACGGTTTTTTCACTCTTGTTGCTACAAATCTTGACTTTACTAAACATTTTTTTTTTGTCATCCTGAATAATGTTTCTGTATACTTGAATCTAAAGTTTAAAGCCATCTGCTCCAGATTAGAAGAATATGCCATTTATCTAAATTAACCGCGGAGGACCTGAGTACAATGCTCGAAGACCTCAGTAGGGCCTCCAAGTGAGTCGGTCTTAAAATGAAAATGGGCATGACGAAAGTCATGTCTAATGCCCATGTTGTACCGACTCCTATAAAGATTGGAGACTCTGTTCTCGAAGTTGTTGACAGCTACGTGTACCTGGGACAAACTATCCAGTTAGGAAGGTCCAACATCGAGAAAGAGGTCAATCGTCGAATCCAACTCGGCTGGGCTGCTTTCGGGAAGCTACGTAGAATCTTCTCGTCCGAAATACCGCAGTGTCTCAAGACAAAAGTCTTCGACCAGTGTGTGTTGCCAGTGATGACTTATGGAATTGAGACGTGGTCACTAACAATGGGCCTTATAAGAAGGCTCAAAGTAGCTCAAAGAGCAATGGAGAGGGCTATGCTTGGGGTTTCACTGCGCGATCGAATCAGGAATGAGGAGATCCGCAGAAGAACGAGAGTAACCGACATAGCCCGAAGAATTGCAACACTGAAGTGGCAATGGGCTGGACACATTGCCCGTAGGACCGATGCCCGATGGGGCCGACGGGTTCTCGAGTGGCGACCACGCACCGGAAGACGTAGCGTGGGTAGGCCCCCGACAAGATGGACCGACGACCTGGTGAAGGTCGCGGGAAACCGCTGGATGCGGGAGGCGCAGGACCGGTCGTTGTGGAGAACCTTGGGGGAGGCCTATATCCAGCAGTGGACGTCTTTCGGCTGAAATGATGATGATCTAAATTAAACATTCAAAATTCTTTTTTCTCATAACTTTAACAAGCTGTACTGAAAAAAAATTTCTATTCGAGTTTGGCAAGTAACTGCAAAAGTTGGCGCATTCAATAAGGATTCCAAAATGGTATGATACTTGCTAGAAAATTTCTTCAATTGTGGACAGTATTTTTTTCCAAAAACAGGTAGTTTTGAACAAATTTCTTACGTACATAAATTTTATTCAAATTTACCCATGTTACCTGTCATTAAAGTTACGACCTTAAAGCAAACGCTTTAAGGCCATAACTTTAAATTTCTAGTTTGAGTGAGACCGGAACAGTCATTTTACAAAGTTTGAGCGAGACAGATAGTGACGCTAACAGCAGACTGAATACGCGCTTCTTCGTGGAGCTGTGGAAACCAACCCGTTTTATCCTATTCTATCCTAACGTGACAGAGACGGCAAGAGTCATTTTACGAAGTGGAAGTGAGACAGATAGTGACGCCAATTATTAGCTAACGCACAAAAATCGCTTACTGCGCATCTTTTTGTACTAGTTCGTATTGATTCGTGCTTACCACTTTCTGCTTCGTTTATTGGACTTGATTGCTTGTGATTTGGATTCGGACTATTCAGTTTCTCTACCGACGACCTTTGCTTTGCTCCGGACTACTTATCTTTGATTGTGTAATTGTGTAGTGCCACCATGTCTGCGTACACGACACAAGAATATGCCAACACGCATCTCATTTATGGAAAAGAAAGAAAAGAAACCATTTATTTGGCGCACACCCTTATAAATACAGTATATGTTGTGATAGTAGTAGTAGTAATAATATTTTTAAACAAACAAAACAAAAAAAAGAAAGAGAGAGAAACAGATAAAAAGACAATTAACAAATGCGAGTTCAACGGTTGCGCCAAATAGGTCCAGTTCAGCATAAATGTCAGACGTAGCAGTTGCCTGACGCTGGTTTTCAACTGAACCTTGTAAAGAGTGCATAATAGTGTAATTATAGTGTTTGTGTGATAAATCATAAATAAATATGTGCTCAATATATAAAACAGGTATCTGTCTATGCATGGCATACCCACAATTGGTTGGAGACACTCGGCGGTATCGCAGGCGCGCGGGCATTTGCATCGTCATCGGCTGGCGGGTGTGGGCAGATGCACGTTTCACAAAATTGTATTTGTGCAGTACATACTTCAAATCTTATACAGACCACGTACCTATCACCGCCAAGTAAATACCGCAGTCGTCTCCAACAATATCAAATTTGGATACAATAATGGATGCAAGTAGGCCAGACACATAGGGTAAGTTAATATGAAAATTTTAAATTACCGTCATGTTATATTATATTTAAAACCACTAAGTAACGTATCCCTCGCTCCTCACAGGTCTCCAATAACACGCGAAAACTCAGACCAGGCATCGCGGAAGAAGTGCACACAGACACATACTATAATCATATTCTCGTATCTTCGTATCTCCGTCCAACCCATTCAAAACATGTCCCACGAATGAAATACTAACAGTTTACCTATATAAATGAGACGTTAAGATTGACCATATCCAGTTTCCTTTGCGCGTCAATCAGATACTGCCGCAAACGTGTTCTGAACGTATGGATGGTGCCCAGTACCCTTAAGGGGGGTGGAATATTATTCCACACTTTAGATGCAGCATATCGAAAACTGCCTCTGAACGCCGCCGTTCTATAAGGCTGAGTTGAAAGCTGCTGAGCGCAAAACCTGGGCGCGCACTCGCGTCTACCAGCCATCCAGTTGAGCCTGTCGTACAAGTACTTAGGTTTCTTAGTCTTGATGATGCCAAAAAGAAGACAGGCTAAATGAAGCTTTCGCCTAGATTTCATTTTCAGAATAAACTGTTTGTTAAGGAAGGGGGTGACATGACTTCTAGGGGGAACTGAATAGCAGAAACGAGCGCATGCATTTTGGACTCTCTGTATAAGCCTGTTGGTACGTGATAACAAGCGCGGGCCGTAAACCGTATCAGTACCGTACCGTACCGTACCGTACCAGTTTAGTATGGAAAGAACAAGGGTTTCGACTAACTGCTCGCGAAGCTTCTCCGATAAGAAAGGTCTCATTTTGTAAAGCAGTTTCAGACGATAAAAACAATTTCTAACGGAGTCAGCAACGTGCTTCTCAAACCTAAGTTTACTGTCCATATGCAACCCCAGGTTCCACGCTTCATTAACCCGCTCAATAGGCTCACCCATAAGAGTCAGACTTAGACTTGCAGGCAGCTTCTTCAACTGTTGCCTCGTACCAAACAACATATATTTAGTTTTCACTGGGTTTAACATTAGACAGTTCTCATTCGCCCAGGTGGAGATACTCTCAAGGTCATCAGTTAGATCTTTAATGGCTGAATCGTAGTCCTCTGGTTTGAAAGATAAATACAATTGCACATCATCCGCATATCCGCATAGATATGATATCTGCATTTCTGAAGGCACTTTATTATGTCTGCACAATAAATAATAAAAATAATCGGACCCAAAATTGATCCCTGGGGAACCCCCTCTTTCAATTGTAGAAAGAGCTGAAATCAAAGTGGTACCATCCGCCAAACGCAATTCCACGAGTTGCTTTCTGTCACCGAGGTAGCTTTGGAACCACTGTATGGCGTTATCGTCAAACCCGTAATATTTTAACTTAGAAATTAGTAACGATACATTGATACAGTCAAAAGCACGCGAGAAATCAAGTAGAACCAACAGTGAACACATGCCTTTATCTTGAGCTGACAGAATGTTGTCGGTAACGTCTAGCAAGGCCGTAGACGTACTCCGGTGCTTCCTAAAACCAGAATGTAGGAGAACAATTCATTTTACCCGCTGTTCAAGAGGTTTTAAAAACTGTTTTGCACAAATCTCCATTTGACGTACTAAATAGAATCCCATTAAGTAACAATACTGTACAAAGACGCATTGATGAAATGAGCTCTGATATCGAAAGCTTTTTGTGCAATCATCTGCAAAAAACTCATTTTTCTATACAACTGGACGAGTCAACGTTACCCAGTAATGAAGCATTACTATTGGCATATGTCCGATTTATTGTTGAGGAAGAAATTCACGAAGAATTGCTATTTGCCAGAACTTTGGAGACTGACACTAAAGGCGAATCAATATTTAATGTCCTGATTAATTTTTTTACGGAAAAATCGATCCCATTTACAAACATTATTTCAGTGGCAACAGACGGAGCTCCTGCAATACTCGGGCGATATCGTGGGTTTATAAGTCATCTCAAAAGAATTATACCAGGACTTACAGCTATTCATTGCGTAATCCACCGACAACATCTTGTGGCAAAACATTTAAGTGACAGGTTGAACCAATCTCTTCATTTTGTAATAAAAGCTGTCAACAAAATCAGAAGCAATGCATTGAATACGCGTTTATTTGCTCAATTGTGCGACGAAAATGATGAAGACTTCCAACGACTGCTCTTACATACTGAAGTACGCTGGTTGTCGAAAGGTGCATGCTTAACGAGATTTTACTCTGTTTTCGATTCCATATTAGAGTTCTTAGAAAGTAGAGATCCAGATTTAAAAGATAACTTGATCAAATTTAAAGCAGACATTGCGTATTTGAGAGATTTGTTTAAAAAATTTAATGATATTAACTTGCAGTTACAAGGGGACAGCCTGAATTTAATAAAAACAAAGGGGATAATTTCGGCTTTTCTTGGGAAATTGAAATTTATGAAGCAAAACATTAGTCGGCGCGAATTCTCTCAATTTCCAAACTTGTCGCAGGTAGAATGTATTGATGGGGATATCCATACCTACAGTCAACATTTAAGTGCCCTGCGTGATGACTTCAAAACCAGGTTTGAAGATATATTGACGATGGATATACCATCATGGATCATAAATCCATTTGATGAAACGGAAGTGGCCAATGTTGTATTACAAGAGGAGCTGCTCGAGCTAAGCACTAATGAGGAGCTGAAGGTGAAATTTAGAAAAGGCTACCCAACATTTTGGCTGCAAGCAGAAATACCCGAAAAATATCCTGGACTGTGGGAAATCGCAAGGAAATTTTTAATAGCTTTTCCCTCGTCATACCTTGTCGAAAGGAGTTTAAGTGCCGTTACAAACCTCTTAACAAAAAAAGGAGCAAATTAAACATCACAGAGCGGGGGGATTTGCGGTTATTGCTGACAAAAATAAAGCCAAACATTGATCGTTTGCTGACACTCCATCAGATACATCCTTCCCATTAATTAAAATTATGACCTGAACCTATATTACCTTAATATTTTTTTCTTGTAATTCTATTCTTTTAATAAATAAAGTGATATAAAATGTACCATTTTTCGTTTTTATTTTACATATCGGAATATAGGGACAGAACTCAGAAGTGACACAATTTTTATTTTTGGCGACTTTAAGAATGTGGTAGAAATGTAGCAGCAGGGGGTCCACCGATACCAGTAAAATTTTGAAAGTGGTCCACGAGAAAAATAAGTTTGGGAACTACTGATGTAAATGTATTCCTACAGAAGAACGAGTTTTTGTGTATATTAGTGGTCTTAGTGTGTTAACTTTGTAAACTGTAAAAAATAAACGGTAGTGTGGTAAATATACGCTGTACATCAGCCTGGCACCGTACTTGGCGAGCGGGCTCCCCGGGTTTGCATCTGGCAAGAATACGGCCTCGCTTGCACCAGACAAACTGCCAACCCAGCCTACCCCCAGCCTCCCGCGCCATCTGAAATAACTCACGGTTTTGTTTCATGAGTCGCTCGTTGACATAGAATCGCGCCAGCGCCCCCGGCATGCCAAGATCTGCAGAAGTCATACCACGACGTACTCGCGCAGCCTCCAGCATCCCATCACAAAGGTCGCGGCCTGCAAATCGCACGACGAGAAAGCGAGGGCAAGTCACTACCGACGCTGGCTGCGCAGCGTTTATGCGCCTACCGCCAGTACGCTCGGCGCTTACAATGTCGTGGGCCTCGATGTTGACGCCTAATTTTGACGCTACCAGTATGGCCGTGTGTATAGGGTTTTCACCGCTAGTCTCCGGTAGATTCGAGATCTGTATGTCAGTAGCCAATAGTACCTGATCACGCTCGTTGATGTCGCTGCGAAATTGGTCAATTAATGGGGAATGTAGATGTAACGCCAACGCTGCAGCTAGACTTTATCGTGAGAAATACCCAAATGCAGCTTGTTTTCCGGATCATCGAGTCTTTTCAAATGTGCACCGATTAATCTTCTTAGAGGGCCGACTGCCGAACCAAGTACATAGTGAAGGAAGATATCGTCCCCTTTACGAGGTCGTTATACTAGACATTGTCGAAGAAGATCGTAGTATTTCTGTACGCGGAACAGAGCACAGGAGTATCAAAAAGTACAGCCCATCGGATTTTTCAACGAAATCCGCTACACCCGTACCATGTACAGCGAATACAAACTCTTCTGCCCCAGACCATCGACCCCGTGTTGCTTTTTGTCAAACAATGCTACAAAGACACAGAGAAGGACCGCGATTTTTCGACAATTTTTTGTGGTCGGATGAATCGACATTTAAAAAAGATGGTTACATGGACCTACATAAGTTACACGAGTGGCATATCGAAAATCCTCATTCTAAGAGGCAAGATAGATCACAATATCGATTTAAAGTGAATATGTGGACCGGAATTTTAAATTGACAAATAATAGGTCCTTTTTAGCTGCCAGACGCTCGATCTGGGACTGTGTCGTGGCCAGTCCGTTCCCCAGATTTGATTCCATTAGATTTCTTTTACTGGGGAGCGGTTAAAGAAAAAGTTTACGCAAAGCCAATCGAAACTGTGACTGACTTACGGCAAAGAATAATAGAAGCAAATGATTTTGTTAATAATGGAAGATTCGCTTGCTTGCTAGCCCGATCTTTTTAAGAAGAGGTTGAGCCTGCATTAGAGCTGAAGAAAGATTTTGAACACCTTTTGTAAATCTTGACATTAAAATAAATAATGTTAAACAATTTTTGTGTAATTAATTTTCACTATCTGTCTCTTCCATACTTTGTAAAATGACTTTCCCGGTCTCATTCAATCTAGAATATTAAAGTTACGGCCTTAAAGCAAACCATGGGTACATTAGAGTAAATTTTAAATACGTAAGAAAAATTTATTCAAAACTACCTGTTTTAGGAAAAAAAATATTGTCCACAATTGAAAAAAAATTCCAACAAGTATCATACAATTTTGGAATCCTTATTGAGTGCGTCAAATTTTGCAGTTACTTGCCAAACTCGAATAGTACATTTTTTTTTCAGTACAGTTTGTAATATAATTTAGATAAAAAGGCATATTCTTCTAATCTAATTCTTCTAATTCTTACAGAGGCGACCGCTGTGAGGGAACCAAAACAGGACACACGAAGAACAAAAGAAAAAGATGCAATAACAACAGGCGATCAAGCTACCAAAGGCGAATCAGACTCCAAAGTTATCTGGACAACCCTGAAATGGACGTCCAAGCCTAACGCATATTTCAAAAAGCCTTACATTCAGAGTAGTTTTAATAATGTAAAAAAAGTGTATAAGTGTCATATTTGTCAACGTAATTTTAGCGGAAAGGGGAGCTTAACAGTGCATATGCGTACACACACTGGTCAAAAACCTTATCAGTGTGATATTTGTCAACGTAACTTTAGTAGAAAGGGGAGTTTAACAGTGCATATGCGTACACATAATGGTGAAAAGCTTTATCAGTGTGATAATTGTCAACGTAATTTTAGTGAAAAGGGGAGTTTAACAGTGCATATGCGTACACACACTGGTGAGAAACCTTATAAGTGTGATATTTGTCAACGTACTTTTAGTGAAAAGAGTAGTTTAACAGTGCATATGCGTACATACACTGCTGAGAAACCTTATCAGTGTGGTATTTGTCAACGTAATTTTAGACAAAAGGGGAGTTTAACAATACATATCCGTTCACACACTGGTGAGAAACCTTATAAGTGTTATCTATGTAAAAATATCTTTTCCCAAAGTAGTGCTTTAAAATTGCATATGCGTACACACACTGGTGAAAAATCTTATCAGTGTGGTATTTGTCAACGTAATTTTAGTCAAAAGGAGAGTTTAACAGTGCATATGCGTACACACAATGGTGAAAAACGTTATCAGTGTGATATTTGTCAACGTAATTTTAGTGAAAAGTGGAGTTTAACAGTGCATATGCGTACACATACTGGTGAAAAACCTTATCAGTGTGATATTTGTCAACGTAATTTCAGTAAAAGGGGTTATGTAACAAATCATATGCGCACACACACTGGTGAAAAACCTTATCAGTGTGATATTTGTCAACGTAATTTTAGTGAAAAGGGGAGTTTAACAGTGCATATGCGTACACACACTGGTGAGAAACCTTATAAGTGTGATATTTGTCAACGTAATTTCAGTGAAAAGGCGAGTTTAACAGTGCATATGCGTACACACACTGGCGACAAACCTTATCAGTGTGATATTTGTCAACGTAATTTCAGTAATAGGGGTTATGTAACAAAGCATATGCGCACACACACTGGTGAAAAACGTTATCAGTGTGATATTTGTCAACGTAATTTTTGTGCAAAGTGGAGTTTAACAGTGCATATGCGTACACATACTGGTGAAAAACCTTATCAGTGTGATATTTGTCAACGTAATTTCAGTAAAAGGGGTTATGTAACAAGGCATATGCGCACACACACTGGTGAAAAACCTTATCAGTGTGATATTTGTCAACGTAATTTTAGTGAAAAGGGGAGTTTAACAGTGCATATGCGTACACACACTGGTGAGAAACCTTATAAGTGTGATATTTGTCAACGTAATTTCAGTGAAAAGGCGAGTTTAACAGTGCATATGCGTACACACACTGGCGACAAACCTTATCAGTGTGATATTTGTCAACGTAATTTCAGTAATAGGGGTTATGTAACAAAGCATATGCGCACACACACTGGTGAAAAACGTTATCAGTGTGATATTTGTCAACGTAATTTTAGTGTAAAGGGAAGTTTAACAGTGCATATACGTACACACACTGGTGAAAAACCTTAGAGTTTTGATATAATATATGTGAACAACCATGGTAAATACCTATATCCGTATATAAAATCAATGGTTCAATCGCTCTCGCTCGTGTTATTTTTAATACATTTTTTTTTTCCTATTTTTATTCTGGATTTTTATTATGAATGCCCAATCTTGATTTTTTTTTCTAATTTTAAAACTTGTATTAATCATTCACAAGTCACAATGTATTTCTTTCTATTTGTATTGTCAAGTTATACTCGTATGTATTATACTGTGGTTTGTACTTGAAGGAATACAAGTTTTAAGAATCTTTTCTACTATCATATCTTTTGTGATATTGCCATCATTTATTTATGGCAATTATTCTTGTATTATTTGATTGCATTTATAATGCTGATAACTTATTGGTTTTAGTATATTTTGGTGTTTTGTTAAGTAAACACAATGCACTTCCGTGCGGCATTGGACAGAATTGGTGGGATTGCAAGGCGGCTGTTTCGTTTTATACAGGAGCGAGCACTATGTTGGTCATACATGTCCCACCGATCATTTCGAGTGGTGGTCGACGGAGCGCTGTCCAGCACCCACCCGTTGTACGTCTTGGAAAAACGGTGGTTATAATAAAAAATAGCTTAACGTGAGAACACTATATTTTTCACACAGACGTAGGTGACAGGCATGTGTCAATAAGATTATTCCATACTATATTTAAAACAGGCACATGCCAGTGCACTAGTTTTATATGCGACCTCCAATACGCCCCCTTAATCTTTTACACATGCGCATGATCACGAGAAAATTATCTATTACCTACTACACAAAATACACACAAAACAAAAAAAACATGATGTCTGGTGAAGCCATACGGAGAACGGGTCTGAGCAGTTGTGTTGCGATGTGTGCCGGGTACGATGCGCCAAATGTTGTTGTGTTGGAAGATTGGTCGTGGAGGGTCTCCAGATCAATCTCCCTTTGGCGCAGCATTGTTGGTCGTGTTGTTGGGTTTAACATTGCATCACCTCGCTCAACTGCCGTCTTCCTTCCTATTCGCTCAGTTTTTCTGTGTGAATAGGCTCTTAATAAACTAGCGCGCTTTACCATCAACGATCGCATCACTGCTTACCATCAGGCGGGATTGCGGTCAAGCGCTAGTTTATAATTAATTAAAAAAAAAAAACAATAAATAAAAACATGAAAACATCAAACTACTCATACGCCCCCTTAATAGATACATTTAAAAGGGATAAATCCTTTAAAAATCTCTTAGCCTCGGGCTGTGAACACTTTTTGTTAAGATGTAGGCTATCATGTTATCCGTTGACATGTACCTTATCTTAATTTTATTAGTTAGTATACTTGTTTACTTTTAAAACTATGATAAAAAAGCACTTCCTCTCTCTTTAAACATATTATTATATTTAATGTGCTCTTGTATGATATTTATTAATTAGATGTATAAGTTTATTTAAACTAGTATGATGCACTTAATGTATATATTTATTGTATAATCTATGTAAATAGTACACTGTAGACTACCTACACTATTTCTGTATCCTACCTCTTAGAATTCCATCCAAAGGTTGTCTGTAAAAGATCGCTCTTAGCGATAAGACCGCCCATTGTGTCACCCTTTGTAAAATATTTTTATTCATGTTCTGTAATCTATATGGTGTACATAATAAAGAGTATTCTATTCTATTCTATTCTTACGAATAAAATGATATTTGATATCAATGTGTTTTGTTCTATTATGGATCATTTTGTTAGCTGCAATTTTATGCGCCGACTGATTGTCATTATAGTTAACTACTGGTTTACTATTCACAGCTGCTGTTGTCAAACTGTTCAGTAAACTACGTAAATAAAGAGCTTCCTTTGAAGCTTGACTTAATCCTACGTACTCTGCCTCTGTGGAGGACAAGGATACTGTCGCTTGTTTTCTACTCTCCCATGACACTATATTTTTCCCTAATTTGAAAATTAATCCCGTGAAAGATTTTCTATCAAGTGCGCCACCCCAATCTGCATCAACGTACCCTCGTAAATCAAAATTTTCCGACTTCGTAAAAGTTCGACAAAGATTTAGACGTACCCTTCAAATGCCTTAAGACCCGCTTCGCACATTTAAAACGTGTTTCATTATAACACGAATTAAATTGTAAAAGCACACTTACCGCATGTGGTATGTCCGGTCGCGTATTACAGGCTAAATAGTTTAGATAGCCAAAATAAAGCAAA
The DNA here is from genome assembly GCA_037179545.1 of Sesamia inferens. Lineage (NCBI taxonomy): Eukaryota > Metazoa > Arthropoda > Insecta > Lepidoptera > Noctuidae > Sesamia > Sesamia inferens. The sequence goes on from CM073947.1 coordinate 6,792,506, forward strand.
ACCAGTAGCCAGAAAATCATTGCTTTTTAGTTTGATTTAAAATATTAACACCCTACCAAACTCTTATATGGTAGATTGCTATTGCATTTTGTCGATCTTTGTAATTTCAAACCGACTTCCATTGGGTTTAACACAGGCTTGGCGTCAGCCATGTTAAAATCTTTTAAAATTTCTGATATGAATTGTTGCTGATCTAGACAAATAATATTTTTATTTTTATGTCTCCTCAACCTACCAACTTAAGACGTGCCTGGCTGCGCCTAAATCTTTTATTTTGAACCTTTCCAGCAAAGATTTTTCAATTTTTGCTTTTCTTGATCACAATTTCCAAAAATGAAAAGATCATCTTTTTTTTTTTTTGACAAATCACACAGATTGAGCTAGCCCCAAAGTAAGCTCGAGACTTGTGTTATGGGATACTAACTCAATGATACTATATTTATAATAGATACATAAATAGATAAACATCCCAGACCCAGGCCAATCAGGAAAAGATCGTTTTCCATCATGACCTGGCCGGGGATCGAACCCGGGGCCTCCACGTCGCAGGCAGGCGTGTTGACCGCTGCGCCACGGAGGACGACAAATCTACATAAATAACGACAATTATGATCTTATTGTTTTTAAGTTGCTTTTGATACAAACACGGTTCTATTTTTGATTGTACAAAGCTTAAGCTTAACATCTCTTTGTCTAATTCCTTAAACCAAGCATTCGAAGCTTGTTTTAATCCATACAAAGAACGCTGCAACTTACATACTTTACTTTCTTGACCTTTGATTACTGCTCCTTTCGGTTGCAGCATATAAATGTCCTCTTTAATTTTGCCATGCAGTCGTGACATCTCATTGGTCAATAGACCATCCGTACTCAACAGCTAGCGAGAACAACAATCGTAAAGTTGAGCTTCGAACTACAGGAGAATAAGTCTCTGTATAGTCTATACCACATACCTGTGTAAAACCTTTTGCTACTATTCTAGCCTTGTACTTAGTTGCCCTGCCGTCGCTATCTCTTTTGATTCTGAACACCCATTTACATTGTATAGGCTTCTTATCAGCTGGAAGATCCACCAATGTCCAAGTCTGGTTCTCCTTTAGTGACGTCAGTTCATCATCTATCGCTTTTTGCCATAAGTTACCATCGAGTCTCTCCAACGGTTCATTAATAGTTAATGGATTACCATAAAGATTACTCTTCTTGGCATACATAACATTGCATCCATACCGATCGACTTGTCTGCGTTCTCGTACAGGATAACTTCTCACTGATTCAGGTATTATCGCTACCTCTTCAGGTAATACACCTTCAGGTACTTGCTCTAGTATAACAGATTCCGGTTCTATCACCTCCGATTCTTCTACATTCTCATCTGCATCATCACGATACAAACCATCATGTGCCTCTAAGGGTTCATTACTTGTTTGCCCGTTGGGTAAACTGGTAGGAACAGAATCTGTGTTCAAGTTTATGATTACTTCTGAATTTTCCAAATTTTCTTTTTGGAGAAAGACATTTTCCAGAAATTTGACATCTCTCGCAGTTGTCACTTCACCTGTCTTAGGATTCATCAGATGATAACCCTTCTGATTATCAGGATATCCAATAAAAATCATCGGTTCCATCTTTATGTCCAGTTTACGTCTCTTTTGTTTTGGTATCAATCTATACTTATATTTGTATGTTAGAAAATACTCAAAATTATTTAAACAAGTTTGCTATAGGCCATATAGCAAACTTGTCACGTTACTTGAGTTCAAAGATAAAAAACAGTAGTAATGTAATTAAAACGACTTGGAAAATTATTAATAGTGAAACGGGAAGGTCCAGTGATAGAAATACTGACTATAGCCTGACTGTTAATAGCAACGTAATAAAATCAGACTCGCAAGTCGCTGAGGTGTTTGAAAATTTATTTTCGGATATTCCTGTTTTAACTACTAAATCCCTAAACTCATCACCTTCTGTTGCTGAGTCTTTGCTTAAAGAAAATGTTAATGTTTGTAATTCGGAATTTCATTTTGAATATGTTACCAGTAAAGATATAATTAAAATCTTTCACACTCTCAATATAAAAAAGACTGCTGACCTATGGGGTCATTCGGTGGAAGTTGCGAAGTCTATTATTGATATTGTGGCACCCACTCTAGCGGTTATCTTTAATACTTGTATTGACTGTGGAGAGTTTCCTGATCTCATGAAAAATAGTAAGATAATACCTTTGTTTAAATCAGGCAGTACATCAGACCCCACAAATTATAGACCTATTTCTGTACTACCTACCTTTAGTAAAATTTTTGAGAAATTAATTTTAAACCTAACGCTAAGTTTTTTTAATAAACATAAATTATTACATAGCAAACAGTTCGGTTTTACAAGGGGTCGTTCAACTACTGATGCCGGTGTTGAAATTCTATGTCATATCTACAATGCATGGGAGGAAAAAGGCGATGCCTTGGGCATTTTTTGTGATTTGTCCAAGGCATTCGATTGCGTTCTTCACGAGACGTTAATCAGGAAACTCCGCCACTACGGGATCAGGAACTCTGCATTGGATCTTATTACATCCTACTTGAGTGGTAGGATTCAAAAAGTTGACGTTAATGGAAAAAGATCTTCCGGATCTTTAGTAACAATGGGAGTCCCACAGGGATCAATTCTTGGTCCCTTTTTGTTTCTTATTTACATTAATGACCTGCCGTACCTCATAAAGGATTATCACGATATAGTGTTGTTTGCAGATGACACTTCACTTTTATTAAACTTAAACGTCAGCAGCAGGTCACTGATGATGTAAATAGCGCGATCTCCAAAGTAGTCCACTGGTTTAATGTTAATAATTTACTCTTAAACGAGAAAAAAACCAAATGCATTAAGTTTACTCTACCTCACGTTAGGCAGGTGAAAACTAAAGTGTTGATAAAGGGCGAAGAATTGGAATCTGAAGACACCACAGTGTTCTTGGGTATAACTCTGGATGCTAAGCTTCAATGGGGTCCCCATATAGAAAAATTGTCAAAAAAACTAAGTTGTGCTGCGTACGCAGTTAGAACAATTCGTAATTTGACTGATATTGAGACGGCCCGTTTAGTGTACTTTGGCTATTTCCATAGCGTAATGTCGTACGGCATTCTGTTGTGGGGAAATGCCACTGATATTCAGACAATATTTGTTTTGCAGAAACGAGCTGTTCGTGCAATTTATAAATTAAGTTCAAGACACTCTCTCAGAGAAAAATTTAAAGAAATTAATGTACTGACCGTGCCGTCTCAATATATTTATGAAAATCTTTTGTATGCTCATAAAAATATAAAATTGTATAAAAAATACAGTGATGTCCATAATATAAATACTAGGAACAAGCACAAATTTATTTTACCTACAACAAGGCTCAAGAAAATAGGTGGCTCTTTTAGATGCCAATGTATACATTTTTACAATAGGCTTCCAGAGGTGGTTCAAGATCTGAGCCTGAATAAATTCAAATCCTTCATTAAACGTAAGTTGTGTCAGAAAGCATTTTATAGTGTTAAAGATTATATTGACGACAAAAAGGCTTGGGCTTGAGCTGCGTCCGATTTCTATGCTTACACTGATTGTTCTTTGATTTTTTCTCCTGTAGTTTAAATTTGTAATTGTTTGTTTTTTTTTTTAACTCAAAGCCAGTACACACTATGTAGCCAGGCATATTATACGTTACGGAATTGCATCGCTGACAGGGGTATTCAGCACTGGTGTAGCTACACAGGAGCTAAACCTAGCATTCGGGAACACCGTTGGAGCTGCTGAACCTTGGACAAAACTGTCTTTGCATTGTGTAGATTCAATTTCCTAGTATTGTATAATTGCATGGAACACGTGTGAGCACGATCTACTTGCTGTAAAGCATCTATTTGTTGGGTTAGTCGTTTATTGACTTGATAGTGCTATGGCTGTTGAGAGTATGTCATGCTCACTCAAATGTCTCGCTGGTGGTGGCGTGTGTGTTGGGTCATTAGGTTCCCTTCAATATGGTTGAGCTGAATGATGCTGATCCATACGTCATGTTCGTGAACGGACGCCGTCAGAGGGGACTGGTCATCTCTTAGCTGCTACGGCGTATTTTAAATTCTGGATTGTTGTTTTTTTTTTTCCATAATAGACGCTCTCAGCGTACAATATATTTCTGCATCGTTCTCACACGATTGATTTCAAAATGAATGATGTAATCAAATATTTGTATCAATAGCTTGATAATTTAAAAGAGTGTCCATGGAGTTTCTTGCCCGTCCTTCTCCATAGGTACCTACTCTTTGGAATGGGCGACTAGCTTCACCTTACTGACTGACCGACCTTCTGACAATTCAAAAGTGCCTGTAACTGGTTTATTTGAAATAAATGCTTTGATTTTGATTTTTGATTTTGATACGCCAAACAACCAAAGATTTTCAGATAACTAACATCGATATCTTTTTTACTCCAAAGTTTCTCTGGCACAACATTTTTCAGTGCTTTCGTTGGGCTTCTGTTCTTTAGATGAATATCAGTATTTACAGCCTCAGCCCAATACTTTTTGCTCAGATTCGATTCTGACAATAACGTTCTTGCCTTTTCTATTATAGTCCGATTCGCTCTTTCTGCAATAGAATTTTGTTCCGGCGTATAAGGTTAAACCCAACAACACGACCAACGATGCTGCGCCAAAGGGAGATTGATCTGAAGACCCTCCACGACCAAACTCCCAACACAACAACATTTGGCGCATCGTACCCGGCACACATCGCAACACAACTGCTCAGACCCGTCCTCCGTACGGCTTCACCAGACATCATGCCGGAACACGACAAATTGCTTGGCGGCAAGGCTTTGTCTGGTGGGTGGTAACTTCTGCCGGCGGCCGGTGTTATGGCCTACCACCGAGAAAAGTTTGTTTTCAGTGCTCGGTTTTGTTTATTTTTTCTTTTCCGATTAAATGCAAATTAAAATGTTTATAAATTAAACCACTGCTTTGGTTTTTAAATGGCAACGATTTCAATTTGTTATGGTACAAAGCAATATTCATCTTTCAAATGTTATGTTTTCAGCTTCGACAGCTCAATGAAATTAAAAATGTTGTCAAAATTCTTGATTCGCCTTTTTCGGCGACGAAGTGGACTTGTGACCCCATCGTGAGCCGACGGTCTATTGGTGGTATATACGGTGACCCGAGGCGACCATGTAACGTCGGCTCTTTGCTCCTTGTCGGTTGAAGGGTGGCGGGAGGGACGCTGATCCTGTGACCATCGCCTGTGTCTTACCCAGATTCACCGACAGCCGCCACTTGGACAACCAGACATTCGAAACTTACCCATTAAACGATATAAAAACTATATAAAGGCTAAACTTTGCAAAAAGGGGTATTATAAAATCACACATTATTTAGAAGACAGAAAAGCTTGGGACTGAGCTGATCGCTCTGTTAAGCATTGTTATTAAGCAATATGCGTAATTATAACGTAAATTATTGTAAACATTTTCATTTTGAATGTCTGGACTTGAAAAAAGACGATGATCCCTGTGTTTGTTTCGGCTATTTCTTCTCAGAGGAGGAAGGTTAGGAAATGCCGGCTTCATCTAGTTAAAAAAAAATATGACGTGTAAAAATGATCAGTGATCCTACTTGCTTAATAAACGATTTCATTTCAGTCAGTCCAGAAGGAGCTCTAGTAGGCGCTGCATCTTGACGGCAGCGTACTTTGCATTTAGGGACGAAGTAATGTACGCGGCGTGGTCCGCGTACAGCCGGTCCGCGTACAGCCCGAGTATCGTGAGTAACACTCCGGCGACAGGCAACTGCCCTGCGGCACATTTGCGTACTATTGGAGGTCGCATATAAAACTAGTGTACTGGCATGTGCCTGTTTTAAAAATAGTATGGAATAATCTTATTGACACATGCCTGTCACCTATGTCTGTGTGAAAAATATAGGGATCTCACGTTAAGCTATTTTTATTATAACCACCGTTTTTCCAATAGGTTATGTGCTTAGATAAAAGGGTTGAGTAATTTTATTAGCAATAAAATTATGTGCCTGTGGAATTAAGGAATTATGGCAACTGAAGTTGGCATAAGTGCTATTAAAAAGCTGAAAGGATCGTCTGACTACCCAAACTGGAAGTACTTGGTGCGGAATTACTTGGAAAATAAAAACTGGTGGGGAGTAATTTCTGCAGATGTAGTGAATGCTGACGTTGACCGGCAGGCACGAACGACAATATGCTCTTTGCTGGAACCAGAGTGCTTTACCCACGTCTACAATGCGAAGACTGCAAAAGAAGCATGGAACAGCTTACAGAAGGCATATGAAGATAAAGGTTGGGGAAGACGTATACAAATTCAACGAGAGCTTTTTAACTGTAAGTTAGAAAATTTTATTTCTATGGAGAGCTATTTATCTAGGATTACATTCTTGACGCAACAATTGACAGATATTGATGCCCAAATCCCTAATGATTGGATCATATCGATTTTGATGGGTGGTTTGATGGTGGTTTTTGGTGAAAACAGCCCACTCATAATGACTGTTGATAATAGTGGTAAAGAGATCATATTAGAACAAATAAAAACGAAATTATTACAAGAAGGAAGTAGACAAAGTAAGTTGAACACTGAGCACGAACAAGTGTTAATGACTCGTAAAGTACTGAATGATGTAAGATCTAACATAAAAACTAACGGTCTCAAGTAGAAGTTCGTCTACAAGTGTTTAAAATGCCATAAGCAAGGACACAAGGCGTCCGAATGAAAGGTCCGGATAAAAACCGCGAATATCTGCCTGAATACAAAAGAGGCGCGATAAATAAAGACAAATGGTATTTAGATAGTGGATGTTCAAACCATATAACACACGACAAAAGTAAATTGTTGTCTTATAAACCAGAAAAGAGCAACATAAAGATCGCAGTAGCAAACGGCGAGAAGTTAGTGGTAAAAGGACGTGGAATTGCTGAGCCACAAGTCAGCGAAAATGAAAAATTTATTTTAGAAAATGTTTTACACGTTCCTGATTTATCCATGAACCTAATTTCTGTGAGCGATTTGACCAAGAAAAATTATTCGATGAATTTTGACAAAGGAGGTTGCATGATTCAAAACAAGAATCGAATCGTTGCAAGATGTCAAGACATCGATGGAATTTATGAGTTGATAGAAAAGAAGAACAATGTCGTGAATGTGACACTGTCAAAACCAAATGAAAATATTTCAAATATTTGGCATAAAAGATTAGCTCATTTATCGCGTAATTATATGAATAAAATGAAAGTTTTAGTAAGCGGTATGGAATGTAAGCCGGTATATATAATTTATTTACCTATCATATTCGGTTGATTATATTAAGAACAATACTAGTGAATTAAAACAAATAAAAATAGTGAATATAACCATAAATATACCAAGAAATTATCCGAATTTAGCAATAGTAATAAAATGTACTTACCAGAATTAGCATGCATCAAACAACAGGTTAACACTCCCTCACGTAGGATGCACTCTACTACAACTTACAAGAAAATCCGAAAATATGAACATCAACAATATCGACGTATTTAATTTAGCATGCATCAAACAGCAGGCAATAATACTCACTTAGAAAACACTTTTTTAAAGCATACAAGGACAACATTTTTAATTTCACTGAGCCGTCGAAGCTGAAAACATTTTAAAATAAATCGTTGGCATGTGAAAACCAAAGCAGTACCTAGTTTAATTTACATTAATTTAATTTGCATTTAATTGGAAAAGAAAAAACAAACAAAACCGAGCACTGAAAATAAACTGGCGGCAGTTGCACATAGTAATGTAAAGGTACTAACACGTAACGTGCATGTATTAAAACGTCGAGGTTAATAGGACTCTATCCTACGATAGAGTCCTGTGTCAGTGTGTGTGTAGGGTGAGGTGTCCAACAGTGAACCATGAAAAAGTTGCACATTCATAGCTCAGCTGTTTCTAAAGATAATGAAGTTTTTAAGCTATTGCATAGCTTCTATCGCGGGCCTTGAGCGCGGGGACCGAATCCAGAAATTCCGTAACGAAAAAACCTCACGCTCCCCACTCCGACGGGCACGGAGGTGTGGCTTGAAGGCCGTACATCGTCTAACGTCGTTTCAGTTCGGCAGTCTTCGGCACGGTATGTTTGTGTGCGTGCGACTACATCTTTTGAAAACAATTTATAGATTCAAAAAGAGCATGCATATTGCAGGGCGCGAACTCAGTTAAACTACACACTTGCCATGTTACTGATAGTCGCGATGTGCTAAACTTGCGATTAATTTTCTGTCTGAAATAGGTCTTCTATAGAGATATGTCATAGACGTCATCGACGTTGTCATGGCTACCTTAAAAACTTTTCATATTATTAAGTACTTTTATTCAAATTAATTTAGTAGTGTTTTTATAAAATAGCTTTTTTTTTTTAACGGAAAAGCTAAGATGAATGTCACGCTAATTTTTCATTGGACTTTTAAATTATTTATAGTGTTGTTTACTAAATAAAAGCGCGTGATTTTATAGAGTAAAAAGTGCTCACGCGGCCGTTTTTTCAACTGTTATTGGCGATATCCGCCATTATTGTGTTTTTAAAGAATTTCTATAATTTGTTACACGTGTTATTGGCAAAATTGTGGTATCTATCCACAGGGACCAGATCAAGAGTTGAAGTTGAAGTTTTTATTAAATAAAATATTACAGAAAGATGTCGGTGAACAATGTTAATACGAGTACATTTAAGTGTACGAGTTGTAATATTGTTATCTCCGAAACGAAACAACGAAAGTTTAATAAAAATATGCTCGTCGGCTTTTTCTGAGGAAGACATTGATGAGGCAAAAAAGTTATTGTTTGTTTCTACGAAGACAAGACAAAAACATGTATCGAGGCGTAAGAACAAAAAGCAGAAAGACCTAAAATATACGATTACGGTGTTTAAAATCACGGATCCCGAACAATCCCAGTTTTTGTGGCATATGACCTTCACAAATTGCCACCAGTTTGCTTTGACTACGTAGAACGTACGTAAAGAAGTTGATGAAGGATTTATTAATTCTACGGTCAGATGTTAACGCAATCAGAAGTGATTATGTTACTAAAGATCAGCTCGAAAATATTAAATTGATAACAAATAATTCGACACCGACGCCGTTCATCATCAACAACCTTTTTATCGTCCCACTGCTGGGCAGATCTCCTCTCATACAGAGAAGGATTGAGCGTAATCACCACGCTTGCTCAATGCGGGTTGGCGATTTCAGACTTATAAAGCCCAGGTTTCCTCAAGATGTTTTCCTTCGCCTTCAGTCATTGGTGTCCAAGATATACTTAGAAAGTACATATAACTTTAGAAAAGTTACATTGGTACTTGCCTGACCTGGAATCGAACCCGCGCACTCATACTTGAGAGGCTGGTGTTTTAACCACTAGGCCACCACGACAAAACAGTGGGGTATATTGAAAAAGAACCTCGGAGTCTTTGAGTATATTTCGTGGTGCTCCCTGTGCGCCGTTTCCGAGTCAACGAAATACCAGTTGGTGGAGTCATAAGGATATATATAGCTGTCTTGCCTGCCCCTCAGTGCCCGGCCGGTCTTGCGATTGCACCGAAACAGCACACAATGACAGAGATTATAAGTAATAGCATAGACAGACCTTACGGAGGAATTGCCCTATTGTAGAGGAAGTCCGCTTTCTCAAAGGTGTCAGTGTTGTTGTGTAATAGTGATCGTTTAGTTCTCACACGGATCGTTCTATGTTAGTTTTCTCATTTTACACGCTTACTGACTCGAGTGATAATATAATAGATTTCATGGGTTTTTTCTTTATTTCTTTATTTTTTGGCTTCGCACGGTTTGTGCATTTAGCCAATGCCACGTAATTATGAATTATTCATGTCGAAAAAGACGGCCGCGTGACCCGTCTTACGAGTGAGGTTTGGGACAAAGTCATGATGTGGCCACTATGCAGCGATATTTTACTGTTCTTTATGAACTATTTACTAAATGCACTTTTTACTACATAAATCACGCACTTTTATTTAGTAAACAACACTATAAATAATTTTAAAAGTCCAATAAAAAACGAGCGTGACACTCAGCTTGACTTTCCCGCCAAAACTCAGGGTGCTGATCACGAAAATGATTTCATTTTTGAAATCCAAGATGGCCGACATCATATTTCATGACAGTCTGACATGGGTGTGATAACGTACATGACGTCATTTTTAAGCTATTGCTTAGCTTCTTTCTATCTCTTTATCAAAGTCGAACAGAAAACATTGAATATAGTTTAGTCGCTTAATCGTCACCATTTTTCGCACTTTTTTGATAACGTCGCTGGTAAAAAATAAATAAATTACAAAACAGAAAGAAAACTTGAATTGATATCAAAGAAAAAAAAAACAAAGGAAAAATTACTGTACCTATAAATAAATAATTATAATTGCAAGTTATAGTTGATAAAAAAAAGGCTATGCAATAGCTTTACCGCGGCAGTCTCCGAGTGCCACACGCCTTTTTTTTTACTAGAGGACTTTCCATATATCTGGCTATAATTTTGCATATTCATTTTAGAACCAAACGCAACTGGATAGCATATATTTAAGTTTTTTTAAAAGATGGCAAATGGCTCACTGAGTCCACCACGTGGGACACTCTGAACCGGGGCCAGGTCAACAGTGAACCAATATGTACTCAGTGAAGCTTCCTATTTATTTTACAATAAATTATGACTATTTATGCTACAAAACTAAGGTAAAGCAATATAACGCCTTGTAAAAGTTACTAAGTAATCAACTTTATTAATTAAATGTTTTTGACAATGTTTTTTATTTTTAAATATGAAACGTCCATATTTTACTAGCAACATGGCTTGCAACACGAGTTCTTTTGTGTGGCCTCCAATTTTCCTAGGCGCTGGTTTGATTCGCCCTATGCTGAAACAATAACAATTTTATTATTATGTTCGCGCTTCACTGTGTACTACACCCACCATTCAACGTTTAAGATGATGTTAAAAACAAATGAAAAGAGTTATTGTAGTGATTTTAGTTGCATACGATAGCCAAATAAACGCTATATTAGGTATAATAAATGTCACATAATAAAAATACGCATAACAGATGTAATACGAAAAGGTAATACTTACGTTTTATTGCGTTTTATCGCCAAAAATCGTATTGCGATCCGCCACACGGACGTCTTTGACGCTAGCTAGTTCCCGACTTACCAACAGGCGGCGCAGTAAAAACTGAGTATATTCGTGTCCAACCACGGTTTGGAAACGAAGCATTTACAAAGTAAGAATGGTGGCTCAATGTGTACCACTGGTTCACTGTTGGACATCTCACCCTATAGGTAGGTAGGTAAGTACGGAACGTTTTATGTGACATCTGATATAAAGAAACATTTAGTAATCTGATACATATGGTGGCCCTGAAAAGGGCCTTTTATTCAGGGTGCATCCAAGACTGGTTTCAGCGTTGTAACAGTGACGCTGGCGCCCCGTAGACGTAGTTTCAGAGATTCTGTGTGTAAGCACTAAGCACTAAGCTCTGAACACTAAGCACTAAGCAGGTGAACTTACTCTCAGCATATATGACATGCATACGAGTCTACGTACACTTGGAGAGAAAGCATGGCGAAAATAAATAAAGCATAGGCATATAATTATGTAGTAGGCATTGAGTGGAACAAAGCAGGTGAAAATGGTAAATATTATCATTAGTCGATGTAGCAGCGTGCATCGAAGACTGCATTCAGCGTTGTAACCATGAAGCCGGCACTCCGTCGACGTAGTTCCAAGATTCTGAATGTAAGCACTAAGCACTAAGCTTTAAACACTAAGCACTAAGCAGGTGAACTTACTCTCAGCATGTGTGACATAAATGCGAGTGTATGTACACTTGGAAGGCAAGCATAGCAAAAAATAAAAAGGCATAGGCAGCGACTGGATAAAAGCTGGTGAAAATGGTGATTATTATCTTTAGTCGATGTAGCAGCGTGCATCGAAGACTGCATTCAGCGTTGTAACCATGAAGCCGGCACTCCGTCAACGTAGTTCCAAGATTCTGTATGTAAGCACTAGGCACTAAGCTTTAAACAAAAAAACACTAAGCAGGTGAACTTACTCTCAGCATGTGTGACATACATGCGAGTGTATGTACACTTGGAAGGCAAGCATAGCAAAAAATAAATAAGGCATATGCAGCGACTGGATAAAAGCTGGTGAAAATGGTGATTATAAACTTAAGTCGATGTAACCATGACGCTGGCGCTATGTTGACGTAGTTTCATAGATTATGTCTGGCAGTATCGACATGAGTTCACCTGTGTAAAAATTAGTTTGACACATCCGCGACATGATATACGATTCCGCCCGGAATCTTTGGAGTGCCTTTTTTATTTGGCATGGGAAATCATCAAATGATCTCTCTCGCTCTGGGCGGAGCCTAAGGGCGTGTCAGACTTTTATTGACTAAAACCCACCCGTGTTCCTTCACTTGCCTGTAGGCCGGGGCCACGGTTTCTTTTTTAACCAACCCGCAAGGTTCACGAGCGAGGAGGCATCGGTCTTCGTGGACCCCGTGACGATGTGCAGACTCAGGCATGGTCCTTACCGGGCGGCGAGCTGCCCACTGCTCACCGCCAGCAAGCCCGCGCCTACGGTGGCCGGGAGTTCGATGTTGTCTCCCGGCCAGGGCGTCTCCCGGCCAGGGCGTCTCCTGCGGTGACTAGAGGCGTGGAGCGCTGGGATCCCCGCTCCGTCACGCCCTCCTTTGCTAGCATCACTGCTCAGCAGAAGGAGGTGACGGCCTGTCATGCACTCTCGATCAGGACCATGGCCTGGACCAGGGTCGGACGCGAGAGATCGAAGCCGATCGCCGCCACGAGGACACAGCGGTTCTTTACCCAAGTCGGGCAGACCTCCCACAGTATGCTCCACCGTGTCCTTAGGGCGATCCACACAGCGGTGACACCCTGGCGTTTCAGCACTGGGTTGTGACAATCGCACTCTACATGTTTTTTTTTTTTTAATAATTATAAACTAGCGCTTGACCGCAATCCCGCCTGATGGTAAGCAGTGATGCGATCGTTGATGGTAAAGCGCGCTAGTTTATTAAGAGCCTATTCACTCAGAAAAACTGAGCGAATAGGAAGGAAGACGGCAGTTGAGCGAGGTGATGCAATGTTAAACCCAACAACACGACCAACGATGCTGCGCCAAAGGGAGATTGATCTGAAGACCTTCCACGACCAAAATCCCAACACAACAACATTAGGCGCATCGTACCCGGCACACATCGCAACACAACTGCTCAGAACCGTCCTCCGTACGGCTTCATCAGACATCATGCCGGATCACGACAAATCGCTTGGCGGCAAGGCTTTGTCTGGTGGGTGGTAACTTCTGCCAGCGGCCGATGTTATGGTCTACCACCGAGAGCCATGAGATCCCACCGGAGCCCTGCCCCGGCGTTTTGTCTCCTCTTGCCACTCCCACATGTGGGTGAGGGCTTTGGCCTCCAGATTCCATGGCGGCAATGCGGCAAGGAAGCGCATCTATACAGTGCCTTACAACAGAATGAGTATAAACTCAGGAGACGTGACGACCGCTGGACGCGTCCGAGCGCCGGTCGAAAAAGTCACGCCGTTTAAAATCCATTTCATACAACGACCGTTCAAACACGGAGACGCGCATTTAATCACGTTCCGTCGGTCCCCACAGTTCTGAATCGGTTTAAGAAGACAGTGGCCGGTCAGTCGTTGTGAGGATTGGGTTTTTTTTTTTTTAAATGTGCCGTCTCTTTTCTTCTTGCATGGCAAGAATCATTGTTTGCTCTTTTATTTTTTCCGCCAATTCTGTTTTTTTCCGGGCTTACTTTTTTTTTGCGGCATTGGCCTTGTCGTTTTCTTTTCGGGGTCGCTTTTTTCCCCAGTCAATATTTTCTTTTCTTTCTTAGTCATTCTTTTCTTTTTATGTCATATTACAATTAATCTTATCCTACTTAAGCTATCTTACTTCTATTACCTCTATACAATTTTCATACTTCAACAATTCTTGCCGACGGCACAGTGCTTGGCTGTGCTGCCCTTGTCCGATTCCTCTCTATACATATTTTGGCCACTTTGAGGCAAAACCGCTCCAGGTACGGCCTGGAGTGTTTATCCGCCATGAGGTCGGCTATAGATGACTCGGTCTAAATTTTTCCAGTACTTACTTCCAGGTCGTACCTGTCACGGTTGTGCCTCGGACACTCGAAGAGAAGGTGCTGGACTGTCTCGCTGGCCTGTGTGTCACACACACAGGCTGGACTACTTTTCAACTTAAATTTATGCAGGTACGCGGCGAAGCCGCCGTGACCCGTCAGGATCTGCGCCCAGATAGACGTCCTGTCGAGGCACTTCAGGACCCTGCGCGCGCGCACCACATCGGGGAAGAACATCCGCGTGACCCCAGCCGTGGCCTCGCCGGTGTACCTCCCGTTCCAGACAGCTACTGTGCCCTCCCTCAAACGTCGCTTGACGTATGAGACTGGACACCTGTCATACGCTGGGGCGACCCTGGACTGGGCCGCCGCCTGCCTAGCCAGTTCGTCGGCGCGCTCATTGCCGGGGATCCCGACATGAGCTTTCACCCAAAAGAACCGGAGGACTTTACCACTCCCCTCTTGCTCCCTGATATTCTTACGAATATGGGTAGCAAGGGGATGGTGCGTTTCCGGGTTTCGGATCAAGTCGAGCGAGGATCGAGAGTCGCTGAGCACCGCCGCGCAGTCGAAGCCTCTCAGGACAACCAGGTCCGTAGCCCTGGCTATCGCGAGCAGCTCCGCCTGAAAGACGGTATAGTTCTTGCAATTCACGAACGCGCGTGGCTCTTAGTTGTGTTCAAGTCGTGTCTGTATACGTGTAAATGTGTGCGTGCGCGTAGGCGCGCTACGGTTAGCATACAAATAATCAATGTTAAAATTATTTTTTCTTTGAAACCAACAATGATAATAAAACAAATATTTTAATAGTAAGTTTTATTAAAATTAATTATTATTCATCGTCAGAAGTGTCACTATCTTCAAACTCTTCAGTGTCGCTCTCAGTTGATTCTACATTAATCGTTAACTCGAAATCCAAATCGAAATATTTTCTATATTCTTCTTCAAGTTTTTCGACATGCTTGCAAGTTTTACGCCAGGTATCATTGTCGATATCGTTCAAACACTCATAAATTTTGTAAAATAGTCATATTTTGCCCGATATTTTTAGTTGCAATTTTATTTATTATTTATTTATTTTTTAAAATTCCCCAGATATTTTCGATACAGTTCAACTCGGGGTGATAGGGCGGCAAACGTAATATTTCAAAATTCTTGCTTTTAACTATTTCGTCGATTTTGAATGTTATGAAACGATGTTTATTAGTTTTTATTAAATCATAGAGTTCGATTTTTTTTAATCGTTCGTCACATAAAATTCCGTTATCAGTTAGCCATTTTATCATATCGCTCTTCCTGGAACTGGACGTAGGAATTTTACTGCTGCGGGCGTTATGATAGGACGCGTTATCCATCACAATAACTGCCCTTTCTGGCAAATTTGGCATAAGCTTCTCTTCTAGTCACTTCTTAAAATCTCCAGTTGTGGAGGATGCTTTATATACCAATGAGGCATTTGGAATGAATCCATCTTTAGTACCTGCGTGCACTATAATAAACCGGCTCCCAGTACCTAATTTCTTCATAAATGGAGTATCTTTATCCTTTATGCCCCATGTATTTTGTCGAACGTGTGACGTTAAAACATATGTTTCGTCAGTGTAAACAATAGGACGTCCTTCTGCACGGCACTGAGAAATCTTTTTCAAATATTTTAAACGCCATAGTTGTAAATCATGCCTTTCTTGTAATACTCGTCGGTTACTGCTAATCTTTCGCCATTTATAACCAATTTTTATGAGCAATGAACGTAAAGTGCTTAGACACCCGTCAAAGTCCTGAGAACTGACCGAATTTTGTTTAAAGTTGGAATTTCCTTGTGTTCGATGTGATAATTTTGAATTGTACTTCGAATCAAATTAGTGTCGAAATTATCAAAATCAAATTTGTTACTTCTTTTACGACGTTTTTTCATTGGTGAAAGAAACTTGGCAGATGTAGAGGGCATCTCTTTTTCTTCTTTCAAAATAGAAGTTACAGTACGATCACTGACCCCTGTTGCTTCGGCGGTTCGTTTTCTTACGTTAGCCAAAGGACTCAAATCACAATTATCATTATTATTCGCCTTCATGAAATTATATTGTTACGGGCTAGGGGTACTAAAACGCCGGTTAAGGGTTTCGAAATTTATTGGCAACGAAGGTACAGTCGATTGTAGGCAATGACAAGTAGAATGTTGCTGATGTTGCATCGAAGTCTTCCCTTACGTCCACGAAGTCCGTGTCGTAAACACACAATAACACTACAAATGTTACTTCACGTAGTACTCACAGTTCTCGTTACAGTTGTCGCAGTAGGTATTCTCAAAGATCGCTTCTTAAGTGTCGCTGTTTTCGTATCGGTAGTCAAGTGTAGACTGACTCGGCGTCGGCGTCACGGCGCTATATATAGGCCAGCTGATCGAACATTCCAGAATCGTCTAGACGTAATAATAATAGCGCATAACTTCGAGTACATCCAGTAGGTACCTACGGTAATTCCCGGAAACGGGTTTCTAGAAATTTCGATGTCGTCACTTTGTTGACAAAATTGATAAAACCTGTACCATTCAATAGGCCACCTTAAGTCTAGGAATGCGTTTTTATATTACATCTAGACAATGTCTAGATCTCGAGTTACAGAGCTTAAAAGTTACGCACTGCATGTCACGCGATATTGAACCTTATGCCCTCGACATAAGGTGCATTCGTAACATTGCCCCCTTCTTAGTCGTGCTCGTCCCGAGCATGATTTGATCCATAATAGCGAGCTAGGCGGTCTACGTGTACGATCTTCAGCTTCCCTCTAGGTCCTTTCCTTATCCGGTAGGTGACATCGTTTATCCTGGTCATTATCGTGTACGGACCCTCCCATTTGGCTTGAAATTTCGGACTCTTTCCTTTTCTCCTAATGGGATTATGTAACCATACCAAAGTTCCCTCTTCAAAGCCGGGCACGTTAGCCTTGCGGTCGTATCGGATCTTCATTTTCTCGCTGGTTTTCAGACCGCTCTCTCTCACTAGCTCATGTATTCTATCGAGCTTACGCCGCAGGTCGGCCACATAGTCGACAGCTAGGATAGGGGTATCGGGGGGTGTTCCGGTAAGTGCATCTATGGGTAGTCTAATCTCTCGGCCGAAGTTGACTTTCGCCGGTGTACAATTTGTGCTGTCATGTGTTGCAGAGCGGTATGACATTAAGAAGAGTGGAATATATTGGTCCCAATCCCTCTGGTGTTCTTCCACTACTTTGGCCAAATGATTCTCTAGCGTCTGGTTGAATCTTTCGACCATTCCATCTGACTGAGGGTGATATGGTGTTGTACGAGTCTTATGTATCCCAAGTAGTTGGCAAACCTCTCGGAACAGTGAAGACTCGAAGTTTCTACCCTGGTCAGAGTGCAACTCCAAGGGGACGCCAAATCGACAGAACACCTCGTTAACTAGCTTTTTGGCAACGGTATGAGCTTCTTGGTTGGGTACTGCAAAAGCTTCTGGCCATTTGCTGAAATAGTCTTGCATGACGATGATATACCTATTCCCTTCTTCAGTGATAGGGAATGGCCCAGCTATATCGACAGCAACTCTTTCCCATGGTGCACCAACATTGTACACTTTCAGCCGACCTCTGGCTCTCGTTTGCGGTCCCTTTACTGAGGAGCAGGCTACACATTTCCTACACCAGTCCTCTACGTCTTCGCGGCAATGCACCCAATAGAACCTTTTTCTCACCTTCTCCAGAGTTTTCTTTACTCCTAGATGTCCTCCGGATACTCCGTCGTGCACCTGTCTTAGCACCGACGCGACCTTCTCACAGGGGACAACTATCTGTAAGGCGACCTCCTGTCCACTAGGTGATTCCCATTTCCTCTTCAGAACTCCATTATCAATTATCAGGCTGTCCCATTGAGCCCAGTAACTTTTTGCTGTCGGGCTATGCGCTGATATTTCACTCCAAGGGGGCCGCTGGCCACTTTTCTTCCATTCAATTACTGTCTTCAAGTCACTATCTTCCTTTTGTGCGTCTTCCAATGATCGATTATCCCAGTCTTCATCCAAATCGTTCACCTGGATAATCCTCACGTTCTCTGTCTTTTCCTGTTTGCGTTCTTCACCTCGGTCCGTACTACCTGAAGTAATCTGGCGGCGGCGGACCTTTCGTTTTGCCTTTTTCTCGAGGCGCTTCTTCTTACGCGCCTCGTCCTCGACTTCCTTGTCCCGCCTTGCTTCCGCCGCACTCCACGACTTCCCGCGCGACCGCTCGCGCTCTTGTTCTCGCTTGCCGGAACGTTCGCTTTCCCGGTCCTTGACACGTACCCGCTCTCGTTCAGCGGGTCGCTCGCGGCGCCCACTCCGATCGCTCCGCTCGCGCCAATCGACGCGCTCGCTCGGGCGCTCGGGCTCGACCTTGGCGTCGCGCTTGCGCCACAGCAACACCTCTGCGTCTTTACTTGTCCAAGAAGCACTTCTTCCCTTAGCCTTCCTGGGACAATCAATTCGAATGTGCCCCTTTTCGCCGCACTCATAACAAGTTGGTCCTCGTCGGGCTTTTATTTGTGCGGTTACTTCACGAATACGGTCGTGTTGTTGACCATCTTGGCGCACTGCTTCCACCTCCAGAGCGTGCATCAAGGCTGCCTTCAGGGTCTGATGGTGACCCAGGCGTACTGCAGCCCTGACTTCTGCATCTCGAATCCCATCAGTGAAGTATCGCAGAGTAGTAGCGTCAATCAATCCCGGTGTTGATGCATACGCCTTGCGAACGATGCGCTCTATTTCCGTAGCCCATTGTTGCAAACCTTCATTGCTCTTCTGTGTGCGGTCGCGGAGTTGAGCTCTGTAGACATGTTCGAGGTGTTTCTCCCCGTATCTAGACTCTAACGCTTCCAACAAACAGGCTAGGGTATTACAATCGCCGGAAATATTTTCGAGGATTTGTACCGCATCACCACGCAGAGCAAGCGTAAGAGCGGTTACCGCTTGATCGTCGTCCCAGTTGTTGCCTTTCGCGACCTTTTCGAATTGAAGGCGGAAGGCCACCCATGACGTTGTTCCGTCAAAATGAGGTACTTGGAACGTCGGCAAAGCATTGGGTACAGGTACCACACCTTTAATACCTCCTTTCTGCACAGCTTTATGGAGAAACTGTATTTCTTTCTCACACTCCATGATGGTACTGTCTAGTTTATCAAAACGCACATCATGTTTGTCTATTCGAGCGTCTTGCTGGTCTATGCGCGTATCTTGCTGGTCCATACGTGCATCTTGTTGTGCTGTTTTTACTCTAAGTTCGTTGACCTCTTCTTTGGTGTTTTCCCATTTTTCGTTTAATTCTAATACCAGCTGCTGAGATTCCTTTATTTGTGCCTGGGTTTGTTTTATTTGTACCTGGGTTTCTGCCTGGGATTCTGCTACTATGCTCTTTATTTGCGCCTGGGTTTCTGCCTGGGATTGTTTTATCTGTGCCTGGGTTTCTGCCTGGGATTCTGCTATACTCAGCCTTATTTGCGCCGTCAAGTGAGCCAGTAATGCCGATAAATCGCATCCGCTGGTTCCGGGAATAGTGGTGGTACTAGCCGCACTCACATTCGTCGGTGTTACGACGGCCGCATCTTCTATGGGTGCAGGGGCACTGAGCGATTCTTCCTCTTGACGCGCCAAATCCATCGCTGCTTGTCGTCGCGTGCGAACTCTTTCGTCTTCCCTTGGCGTGACCGGCATTCCGCTTCTGACACCAATTGTTACGGGCTAGGGGTACTAAAACGCCGGTTAAGGGTTTCGAAATTTATTGGCAACGAAGGTACAGTCGATTGTAGGCAATGACAAGTAGAATGTTGCTGATGTTGCATCGAAGTCTTCCCTTACGTCCACGAAGTCCGTGTCGTAAACACACAATAACACTACAAATGTTACTTCACGTAGTACTCACAGTTCTCGTTACAGTTGTCGCAGTAGGTATTCTCAAAGATCGCTTCTTAAGTGTCGCTGTTTTCGTATCGGTAGTCAAGTGTAGACTGACTCGGCGTCGGCGTCACGGCGCTATATATAGGCCAGCTGATCGAACATTCCAGAATCGTCTAGACGTAATAATAATAGCGCATAACTTCGAGTACATCCAGTAGGTACCTACGGTAATTCCCGGAAACGGGTTTCTAGAAATTTCGATGTCGTCACTTTGTTGACAAAATTGATAAAACCTGTACCATTCAATAGGCCACCTTAAGTCTAGGAATGCGTTTTTATATTACATCTAGACAATGTCTAGATCTCGAGTTACAGAGCTTAAAAGTTACGCACTGCATGTCACGCGATATTGAACCTTATGCCCTCGACATAAGGTGCATTCGTAACAATATTCTTCTTGAAGAAAATGAAAAACTCGGGCGATAATTGCACGACCCTACAAATAATAAAGATAATACAATGCTCATGATCGTTGATCCATACAAATAGTTTAATATTAAATTAACGCTATAAATGCATATTTAAATAACTCACCTCACTACGAATAATTTTTCGCTTTTAATCGGTATTTGACACGCTGACGGTACTTCGTGGCGGATAGCGACGTGAAAACAATAAACACAAGTGACCTGAGCGGGCGACCGCTCGCTACTGAACGCTCCGTCAGGCACACACACTAACGGATTGTGCATGTACACAACATACCACAAGCAAGACTCACGCGCGCTCGTAAATTGCAAGAACTATACACATCGGCTCCAACCTCATTCGCTTGGTCCGAATCTCGGACCCATCCCGCCAGTATGAATATGCCGCCCCGACCCCTTCATCCGATTTACTACCGTCTGTGTAAATCAGATAAGCGGGGAGCTGTAGCTGAGCCACAGTTTCGGGGAGCATATTCTCCAGACACTGGTATTCAACATCTGGCTCACTGGCGGGGTGAGGGGCCTCCGTGAAGGCCCTACGCTCCTCCAGTTCGCGGGATTCCAGCTCATCTATCGGACGTCCCCGTTTGCACTCAAACAGCCGGGCGACCTCCAACACTCGAAGATCGAGCTGGAGGAGACCCGACAGCTGAGGATTGGGTTAAGTCTGTCCGTTTCGCGTATCACCACCGAGTCCACGCATGGCAGCGGTCGTCGGCAGAGCCGGTGTGCACCACACCACCAACTATACTACTTCTATCTAGTATAACAAACTCTTCGGATCAACGCAAACTACTAACTTTACCACAATCTTCACAACAACACAGCGCACTACTTCCTAAACTTCAAGCGCCCGCGCACGGCATTAGCCGCTCGCGTCGCTTGACACATATGTGAAACAAGAAAACGATATCATTGGTCTTATGTTGACCGCCGAGCGCGCTACGGCAAACACAAGTACAGGATTTTTCATTAAGAGCGCTCGAACTTTGAAATGAAATAAAACAATCTGTTTAAGTGATATTACCATAATTTTTATTACATTTTAAAGAATGTTCAATGACATTATGTGTGGAAAATAATATAAGGTAAATGGCCACCGCGACTCCGCTGTAGATGGTAGGTATATTCTGGTGGACCAATTTTGAAGGACGTCTTCGCATAAATGGGGTTAAATTTCACAAAGAACGCGAGTTATGTTGGCCTTTAGAGCAGCAATTGACGTGGTTTATCAGCATACAATAGAGATTTCACGTAGCTCCACAGAAAATAATCGAGCGGTGTTAAGTCACACGATCTCAGGGGCCAGTTGATGTCGCCAAAAACGCGAGATGACGAAGCCCTCGAACTTCTCTTTCAATAAATTTAATGTTTCCCGTGCTGTATGGCAAGTGGCGCCGTCCTGTGGGAACCGAATATTTGTTACACGATAAATATGGCAAAAAAAGTATCAACCAAGAAGAAGAGGAATCTCGTAATCTCTAGAAATGTTTATACTTTAATTTTGGTCCCATAGGATTTTCATAGAAATCTGTGTTTGGTATTTAAAGTAAAATTACCGGTAAAAATTACTTGAAATAAATAATGGCATGAACCACAACATATTTAAATTTTTGGCATTTAGAAACGAAAGCATTCGTTTAATTTATAAACATTTATTTAATTTGCGCTTTATAGGCAATGACATATCAAACAAAATCGAGCACAGAATAGAAATTAGCGGCGGTAACACGTGGTAATGTAAAGGATGAACACATAACGATAATGTATAAAAACGTCGCAATTACTTACGAAAAGTTGAATATTTTAAAAATAATACTAGTACACTGAAAAAATAAAATAATACAATAGGAAAATAAAAGCACAGAATAGTAATAAGCTACAGACGTACGTGGTTAGTTAAAGAACCAATACATAAAATAATGAATCTAAACATAAATATACCTAAAGAATATTCGAATTTAACAATAGTAAAAAGTGAACTTACCTACCTATCAGAATTAGCATGCATAAACAACAGGTTAATACACATACACGTAGAATACACTTTACTACAACTCACATAAAATTCAAAATTAAAAACAGTCATGAAAAATATTGACTTATCTGATATAGCACACATCAAATAGCAGGTTTAATCCCCACTCACCGAGGACACACAAAAATAACAGTAGTTGTAAAAAACATTAATTTACCAGATTTAGCATATAACAAACAGCAGCTTATACTACTCACTCACTTAGAAGAAACTTTTTTAAAACAAAGAAGAATTTTAACAACATTTTTAATTTCACTGATCCGTCGAAACTGAAGTCATGTTATATGAAAGAAATAAGTAATAGCTTATACCATGACAATTTAAAATAGTCGGCATATAAAAACCAAAGCAGTCGCTAATATATAAATATTTATTTAATTTGTATTGAATAGGAAATGAAAAGACAAACAAAATCGAAATCCAAAAGAAACTGGCGGCAGTAGCTCGTGGTAATGTAAAGGACGACAAATAACGATAACGTATTAAAAGGTTCCGGTACATTTACAAGAAGCTAAATAGTTGATTATATTAAGAACAATACTAGTGAATTAAAACAAATAAAAATAGTGAATATAACCATAAATATACCAAGAGAATATCCGAATTTAGCAATAGTAATAAAATGTACTTACCAGAATTAGCATGCATCAAACAACAGGTTAACACCCCCTCACGTAGGATGCACTCTACTACAACTTACAAGAAAATCCGAAAATATAAACATCAACAATATCGACGTATTTGATTTAGCATGCATCAAACAGCAGGCAATAACACTCACTTAGAAAACACTTTTTATAAGCATACAAGAATTTTGACAACATTTTTAATTTCACTGAGCCGTCGAAGCTGAAAACATAATATTTTAAAATAAATCGTTGCCATGTGAAAACCAAAGCAGCAGTTTAATTATAAACATTAATTTAATTTGCATTTAATTGGAAAAGAAGAAACAAACAAAACCGAAAACTGGAAATAAACTGGCGGCAGTTGCACGTAGTAATGTAAAGGACTAACACATAACGTTCGTGTATTAAAACGTCGAGGTTAATAGGACTCTATCCTACGATAGAGTCCTGTGTCAGTGTGTGTGTATAGGTAGGTAGGTAGGTAAGTACGTAACGTTTTGTGTGACATCTGATATAAAGAAACATTTAGTAATCTGATACATATGGTGGCCCTGAAAAGGGCCTTTTTATTCAGTGTGCATCGAAGACTGGTTTCAGCGTTGTAACAGTGACGCTGGCGCTCCGTAGACGTAATTTCATAGATTCTGTGTGTAAGCACTAAGCACTAAGCTCTGAACACTAAGCACTAAGCAGGTGAACTTACTCTCAGCATATATGACATGCATGCGAGTCTACGTACACTTGGAAAGAAAGCATGGCAAAAATAAATAAGGCATAAGCATATAGTAGGCAGCGAGTGGAAAAATGCTCGTGAAAATGGTAAATATTATCATTAGTCGATGTAGCAGGGTGCTTCGAAGACTGCATTCAGCGTTGTAACCATGAAGCCGGCACTCCTTCGACGTAGTTCCAAGATTCTGTATGTAAGCACTAAGCACTAAGCTTTAAACACTAAGCACTAAGCAGGTGAACTTACTCTCAGCATGTGTGACATACATGCGAGTGTATGTACACTTGGAAGGCAAGCATAGCAAAAAATAAATAAGGCATAGGCAGCGACTGTATAAAAACTGGTGAAAATGGTGATTATAAACTTAAGTCGATGTAGCAGCGTGCATCGAAGACTGCATTCAGCGTTGTAACCATGAAGCCGGCACTCCTTCGACGTAGTTCCAAGATTCTGTGTGTAAGCACTAAGCACTAAGCTCTGAACACTAAGCACTAAGCAGGTGAACTTACTCTCAGCATGTGTGACATACATGCGAGTGTATGTACACTTGGAAGGCAAGCATAGCAAAAAATAAATAAGGCATAGGCAGCGACTGGATAAAAGCTGGTGAAAATGGTGATTATAAACTTAAGTCGATGTAACCATGATGCTGGCGCTATGTTGACGTAGTTTTATAGATTATGTCTGGCAGTATCGACATGAGTTCACCTGTGTAAAAATTAGTTTGACACATTCGCGACATGATATACGATTCCGCCCGGAATCTTTGGAGTGCCTTTTTTATTTGGCATGGGAAATCATCAAATGATCTCTCTCGCTCTGGGCGGAGCCTAAGGGCGTGTCAGACTTTTATTGGCTAAAACCCACCCGTGTTCCTTCACTTGCCTGTAGGCCGGGGCCACGGTTTCTTTTTTAACCAACCCGCAAGGCTCACGAGCCAGGAGGCATCGGTCTTCGTGGACCCCGTGACGATGTGCAGACTCAGGCATGGTCCTTACCGGGCGGCGAGCTGCCCACTGCTCACCGCCAGCAAGCCCGCGCCTACGGTGGCCGGGAGTTCGTTGCTGTCTCCCCGGACAGGGCGTCTCCTGCGGTGACTAGAGGCGTGGAGCGCTGGGATCCCCGCTCCGTCACGCCCTCCTTTGAAGCATTACTGCTCCGCAGAAGGAGGTGACGGCCTGCCATGCACTCTCGATCAGGACCATGGCCTGGACCAGGGTCGGATGCGAGAGATCGAAGCCGATCGCCACCACGAGGACACAGCGGTTCTTTACCCAAGTCGGGCAGACCTCCCACAGTATGCTCCACCGTGTCCTTAGGGCGATCCACACAGTGGTGACACCCTGGCGTTTCAGCACTGGGTTGTGACAATCGCACTCTAGATGTCGCCATGAGATTCCACCGGAGCTCTGCCCCGGCGTTTTGCCTCCTCTTGCCGCTCCCACATGTGGGCGAGGGCTTTGGCCTCCAGATTCCATGGCGGCAATGCGGCAAGGAAGCGCATCTATACAGTGCCTTACAACAGAATGAGTATAAACTCAAGAGACGTGACGACCGCTGGACGCGTCCGAGCGCCGGTCGAAAGTCACGCCGTTTAAAATTCATTTTATACAACGACCGTTCAAACACGGAGACGCGCATTAAATCACGCTCCGTCGGTCCCCACAGTTCTGAATCGGTTTAAGAAGACGGTGGCCGGTCAGTCGTTGTGAGGATTGGGTTAAGTCTGTCCGTTTTGCGTATCACCACCGAGTCCACGCATAGCAGCGGTCGTCGGCAGAGCTGGTGGGCACCACACCACCAACTATACTACTACTCTCTAGTATAACAAACTCTTCGGATGACGCAAACTACTAACTTTACCACAATCTTCACAACAACACAGCGCACTACTTCCTAAACATCAAGCGCCCGCGCACGGCGTTAGCCGCTCGCGTCGCTTGACAAATATGTGAAACAAGAAAACGATATCATTGGTCTTATGTTGACCGCCGAGCGCGCTACGGCAAACACAAGTACAGGGTTTTTCATTAAGAGCGCTCGAACTTTGAAATGAAATAAAACAATCTTTTTAAATGATATTACCATAATTTTTATTACATTTTTAAGAATATTCAATGACATTATGTGTGGAAAATAATATTAGGTAAATGGCCACCGCGACTCCGCTGTAGATGGTATATTCTGGTGGACCAATTTTGAAGGACGTCTTCGCATAAATGGGGTTAAATTTCACGAAGAACGCGAGTTATGTTGGCCAGCATACACTAGAGATTTCACGTAGCTCCACAGAAAATAATCGAGCGGTGTTAAGTCACACGATCTCAGGGGCCAGTTGATGTCGCCACCATGCGAGATCACGAAGCCCTCGAACTTCTCTTTCAATAAATTTAATGTTTCCCGTGCTATATGGCAAGTGGCGCCGTCCTGTGGGAACCGAATATTTGTAAGATCCATACCACCTACGCTAGGCCACAAAAAAATTGTTATTATCGTCCGAAATCGGTCGTCCTTAGGCGAATAGAGCATTGATTTTGATAATAAAATTTAATAATTTCTACACGTTGTTGAAGGGTGTAGCGATCCGTGGTGAAATGTCACGAATAAATATGTATTCATGCCCAATTTTACAGCTATCGCATTACCAAGAAGGCTGTTATGCGCTGTCAAAATTCCAGCGTCCCTATTGAAAAACCATTTATAATAATGTGTCCAATACAAGAGCTCATGTGAATACGCGCGTGTGACTTTCTTCGGTTATGTTTGTTTATAGGCAATGACATATCAAACAAAATCGAGCACAGAAAAGAAATTAGCGGCGGTAACACGTGGTAATGTAAAGGACGAACACATAACGATAATGTATAAAAACTTCGCAATTACTTACGAAAAGTTAAAAATAATACTAGTACACTGAAAAAATAAAATAATACAATAGGAAAACAAAAGCACAGAATAGTAATAAGCTACAGACGTACGTGGTTAGTTAAAGAACCAATACATAAAATAATGAATCTAACATAAATATACCTAAAGAATATTCGAATTTAACAATAGTAAAAAGTGAACTTACCTATCAGAATTAGCATGCATAAACAACAGGTTAATACACATACACGTAGAATACACTTTACTACAACTCACAATAAAATTCAAAATTAAAAACAGTCATGAAAAATATTGACTTATCTGATATAGCACACATCAAATAGCAGGTTTAATCCCCACTCACCGAGGACACACAAAAATAACAGTAGTTGTAAAAAACATTAATTTACAAGATTTAGCATATAACAAACAGCAGCTTATACCACTCACTCACTTAGAAGAAACTTTTTTAAAACAAAGAAGAATTTTAACAACATTTTTAATTTCACTGATCCGTCGAAACTGAAGTCATGTTATATGAAAGAAAGAAGTAATAGCTTATACCATGACAATTTAAAATAGTCGGCATATAAAAACCAAAGCAGTCGCTAATATATAAATATTTATTTAATTTGTATTGAATAGGAAATGAAAAGACAAACAAAATCGAAATCGAAAAGAAACTGGCGGCGGTAGCTCGTGGTAATGTAAAGGACGACAAATAACGATAACGTATTAAAAGGTTCCGTTACATTTACAAGAAGCTAAATAGTTGATTATATTAAGAACAATACTAGTGAATTAAAACAAATAAAAATAGTGAATACTACAACTTACAAGAAAATCCGAAAATATAAACATCAACAATATCGACGTATTTGATTTAGCATGCATCAAATAGCAGGGAATAACACTCACTTAGAAAACACTTTTTTAAAGCATACAAGAATTTTGACAACATTTTTAATTTCACTGATCCGTCGAAGCGGAAAACATAATATTTTAAAATAATAAATGGTTGCCATGTGAAAACCAAAGCAGCAGTTTAATTTATAAACATTAATTTAATTTGCATATAATTGGAAAAGAAAAAACAAACAAAACCGAGCACTGAAAATAAACTGGCGGCAGTTGCACGTAGTAATGTAAAGCACTAACACATAACGTTCGTGTATTAAAACGTCGAGGTTAATAGGACCCTATCCTACGATAGAGTCCTGTGTCAGTGTGTGTGTATAGGTAGGTAGGTAAGTACGGAACGTTTTATGTGACATCTGATATAAAGAAACATTTAGTAATCTGATACATATGGTGGCCCTGAAAAGGGCCTTTTTATTCAGTGTGCATCGAAGACTGGTTTCAGCGTTGTAACAGTGACGCTGGCGCTCCGTAGACGTAGTTTCATAGATTCTGTGTGTAAGCACTAAGCACTAAGCTCTGAACACTAAGCACTAAGCAGGTGAACTTACTCTCAGCATATATGACATGCATGCGAGTCTACGTACACTTGGAAAGAAAGCATGGCAAAAATAAATAAGGCATAAGCATATAGTAGGCAGCGAGTGGAAAAATGCTCGTGAAAATGGTAAATATTATCATTAGTCGATGTAGCAGGGTGCTTCGAAGACTGCATTCAGCGTTGTAACCATGAAGCCGGCACTCCTTCGACGTAGTTCCAAGATTCTGTATGTAAGCACTAAGCACTAAGCTTTAAACACTAAGCACTAAGCAGGTGAACTTACTCTCAGCATGTGTGACATACATGCGAGTGTATGTACACTTGGAAGGCAAGCATAGCAAAAAATAAATAAGGCATAGGCAGCGACTGGATAAAAGCTGGTGAAAATGGTGATTATAAACTTAAGTCGATGTAGCAGCGTGCATCGAAGACTGCATTCAGCGTTGTAACCATGAAGCCGGTACTCCTTCGACGTAGTTCCAAGATTCTGTGTGTAAGCACTAAGCACTAAGCTCTGAACACTAAGCACTAAGCAGGTGAACTTACTCTCAGCATGTGTGACATACATGCGAGTGTATGTACACTTGGAAGGCAAGCATAGCAAAAAATAAATAAGGCATAGGCAGCGACTGGATAAAAGCTGGTGAAAATGGTGATTATAAACTTAAGTCGATGTAACCATGATGCTGGCGCTATGTTGACGTAGTTTTATAGATTATGTCTGGCAGTATCGACATGAGTTCACCTGTGTAAAAATTAGTTTGACACATTCGCGACATGATATACGATTCCGCCCGGAATCTTTGGAGTGCCTTTTTTATTTGGCATGGGAAATCATCAAATGATCTCTCTCGCTCTGGGCGGAGCCTAAGGGCGTGTCAGACTTTTATTGGCTAAAACCCACCCGTGTTCCTTCACTTGCCTGTAGGCCGGGGCCACGGTTTCTTTTTTAACCAACCCGCAAGGCTCACGAGCCAGGAGGCATCGGTCTTCGTGGACCCCGTGACGATGTGCAGACTCAGGCATGGTCCTTACCGGGCGGCGAGCTGCCCACTGCTCACCGCCAGCAAGCCCGCGCCTACGGTGGCCGGGAGTTCGTTGCTGTCTCCCCGGACAGGGCGTCTCCTGCGGTGACTAGAGGCGTGGAGCGCTGGGATCCCCGCTCTGTCACGCCCTCCTTTGAAGCATTACTGCTCCGTAGAAGGAGGTGACGGCCTGCCATGCACTCTCGATCAGGACCATGGCCTGGACCAGGGTCGGATGCGAGAGATCGAAGCCGATCACCGCCACGAGGACACAGCGGTTCTTTACCCAAGTCGGGCAGACCTCCCACAGTATGCTCCACCGTGTCCTTAGGGCGATCCACACAGTGGTGACACCCTGGCGTTTCAGCACTGGGTTGTGACAATCGCACTCTAGATGTCGCCATGAGATTCCACCGGAGCTCTGCCCCGGCGTTTTGCCTCCTCTTGCCGCTCCCACATGTGGGCGAGGGCTTTGGCCTCCAGATTCCATGGCGGCAATGCGGCAAGGAAGCGCATCTATACAGTGCCTTACAACAGAATGAGTATAAACTCAAGAGACGTGACGACCGCTGGACGCGTCCGAGCGCCGGTCGAAAGTCACGCCGTTTAAAATTCATTTTATACAACGACCGTTCAAACACGGAGACGCGCATTAAATCACGCTCCGTCGGTCCCCACAGTTCTGAATCGGTTTAAGAAGACGGTGGCCGGTCAGTCGTTGTGAGGATTGGGTTAAGTCTGTCCGTTTTGCGTATCACCACCGAGTCCACGCATAGCAGCGGTCGTCGGCAGAGCTGGTGTGCACCACACCACCAACTATACTACTACTCTCTAGTATAACAAACTCTTCGGATGACGCAAACTACTAACTTTACCACAATCTTCACAACAACACAGCGCACTACTTCCTAAACATCAAGCGCCCGCGCACGGCGTTAGCCGCTCGCGTCGCTTGACAAATATGTGAAACAAGAAAACGATATCATTGGTCTTATGTTGACCGCCGAGCGCGCTACGGCAAACACAAGTACAGGGTTTTTCATTAAGAGCGCTCGAACTTTGAAATGAAATAAAACAATCTTTTTAAATGATATTACCATAATTTTTATTACATTTTTAAGAATATTCAATGACATTATGTGTGGAAAATAATATTAGGTAAATGGCCACCGCGACTCCGCTGTAGATGGTATATTCTGGTGGACCAATTTTGAAGGACGTCTTCGCATAAATGGGGTTAAATTTCACGAAGAACGCGAGTTATGTTGGCCAGCATACACTAGAGATTTCACGTAGCTCCACAGAAAATAATCGAGCGGTGTTAAGTCACACGATCTCAGGGGCCAGTTGATGTCGCCACCATGCGAGATCACGAAGCCCTCGAACTTCTCTTTCAATAAATTTAATGTTTCCCGTGCTATATGGCAAGTGGCGCCGTCCTGTGGGAACCGAATATTTGTAAGATCCATACCACCTACGCTAGGCCACAAAAAAATTGTTATTATCGTCCGAAATCGGTCGTCCTTAGGCGAATAGAGCATTGATTTTGATAATAAAATTTAATAATTTCTACACGTTGTTGAAGGGTGTAGCGATCCGTGGTGAAATGTCACGAATAAATATGTATTCATGCCCAATTTGACAGCTATCGCATTACCAAGAAGGCTGCTATGCGCTGTCAAAATTCCAGCGTCCCTATTGAAAAACCATTTATAATAATGTGTCCAATACAAGAGCTCATGTGAATACGCGCGTGTGACTTTCTTCGGTTATGTTTCTCGTCGTGGTAGTGACTCCATCGAACGTGTCGTGGTGCAGGGAAAGGTTGAGGGCTCCTGAACACGTGGCAGATCACCAATGAGATGGACGGATCGGATCAAGGATGCTAATAAGTGTTCAATTTGTGAATGAAACCGGAAGGCTGCAATCCGTGTTGAATGGCGCCGCATAACTAAAATTTTCACTCGTCGTGATTCGTAATGACCCACGATAAATCTGGCAAAAAAGTATCAACCAAGAAGAAGAGGAATCACGTAATCTCTAGAAATGCTTATACTTTAATTTTGGTCCCATAGGATTTGCATAGAAATCGGTGTTTGGTATTTAAATAAATAAATAAATACGGACTAATCACACAGATTGAGCTAGCCCCAAAGTAAGTTCGAGACTTGTGTTATGGGATACTAACTCAACGATACTATATTTTATAATAGATACATAAATAGATAAACATCCAAGACCCGGGCCAATCAGGAAAAGATCGTTTTCCGTCATGACCTGGCCGGGGATCGAACCCGGGGCCTCCTCGTCGCAGGCAGGCGTGTTGACCGCTGCGCCACGGAGACCGATATAACATTTAAAGTAAAATTACGGGTAAAAATTACTTGAAATAAATATTGGCATGAACCACAACATATTTAAATTTTTGCCATTTAGAAACGAAAGCATTCGTTTAATTTATAAACATTTATTTAATTTTCACTTTATAGGCAATGACATATCAAACAAAATCGAGCACAGAAAAGAAATTAGCGGCGGTAACACGTGGTAATGTAAAGGACGAACACATAACGATAATGTATAAAAACTTCGCAATTACTTATGAAAAGTTAAAAATAATACTAGTACACTGAAAAAATAAAATAATACAATAGGAAAACAAAAGCACAGAATAGTAATAAGCTACAGACGTACGTGGTTAGTTAAAGAACCAATACATAAAATAATGAATCTAACATAAATATACCTAAAGAATATTCGAATTTAACAATAGTAAAAAGTGAACTTACCTATCAGAATTAGCATGCATAAACAACAGGTTAATACACATACACGTAGAATACACTTTACTACAACTCACAATAAAATTCAAAATTAAAAACAGTCATGAAAAATATTGACTTATCTGATATAGCACACATCAAATAGCAGGTTTAATCCCCACTCACCGAGGACACACAAAAATAACAGTAGTTGTAAAAAACATTAATTTACAAGATTTAGCATATAACAAACAGCAGCTTATACCACTCACTCACTTAGAAGAAACTTTTTTAAAACAAAGAAGAATTTTAACAACATTTTTAATTTCACTGATCCGTCGAAACTGAAGTCATGTTATATGAAAGAAAGAAGTAATAGCTTATACCATGACAATTTAAAATAGTCGGCATATAAAAACCAAAGCAGTCGCTAATATATAAATATTTATTTAATTTGTATTGAATAGGAAATGAAAAGACAAACAAAATCGAAATCGAAAAGAAACTGGCGGCGGTAGCTCGTGGTAATGTAAAGGACGACAAATAACGATAACGTATTAAAAGGTTCCGGTACATTTACAAGAAGCTAATTAGTTGATTATATTAAGAACAATACTAGTGAATTAAAACAAATAAAAATACTACAACTTACAAGAAAATCCGAAAATATAAACATCAACAATATCGACGTATTTGATTTAGCATGCATCAAATAGCAGGCAATAACACTCACTTAGAAAACACTTTTTTAAAGCATACAAGAATTTTGACAACATTTTTAATTTCACTGATCCGTCGAAGCGGAAAACATAATATTTTAAAATAATAAATGGTTGCCATGTGAAAACCAAAGCAGCAGTTTAATTTATAAACATTAATTTAATTTGCATATAATTGGAAAAGAAAAAACAAACAAAACCGAGCACTGAAAATAAACTGGCGGCAGTTGCACGTAGTAATGTAAAGGACTAACACATAACGTTCGTGTATTAAAACGTCGAGGTTAATAGGACCCTATCCTACGATAGAGTCCTGTGTCAGTGTGTGTGTATAGGTAGGTAGGTAAGTACGGAACGTTTTATGTGACATCTGATATAAAGAAACATTTAGTAATCTGATACATATGGTGGCCCTGAAAAGGGCCTTTTTATTCAGTGTGCATCGAAGACTGGTTTCAGCGTTGTAACAGTGACGCTGGCGCTCCGTAGACGTAGTTTCATAGATTCTGTGTGTAAGCACTAAGCACTAAGCTCTGAACACTAAGCACTAAGCAGGTGAACTTACTCTCAGCATATATGACATGCATGCGAGTCTACGTACACTTGGAAAGAAAGCATGGCAAAAATAAATAAGGCATAAGCATATAGTAGGCAGCGAGTGGAAAAATGCTCGTGAAAATGGTAAATATTATCATTAGTCGATGTAGCAGGGTGCTTCGAAGACTGCATTCAGCGTTGTAACCATGAAGCCGGCACTCCTTCGACGTAGTTCCAAGATTCTGTATGTAAGCACTAAGCACTAAGCTTTAAACACTAAGCACTAAGCAGGTGAACTTACTCTCAGCATGTGTGACATACATGCGAGTGTATGTACACTTGGAAGGCAAGCATAGCAAAAAATAAATAAGGCATAGGCAGCGACTGTATAAAAGCTGGTGAAAATGGTGATTATAAACTTAAGTCGATGTAGCAGCGTGCATCGAAGACTGCATTCAGCGTTGTAACCATGAAGCCGGCACTCCTTCGACGTAGTTCCAAGATTCTGTGTGTAAGCACTAAGCACTAAGCTCTGAACACTAAGCACTAAGCAGGTGAACTTACTCTCAGCATGTGTGACATACATGCGAGTGTATGTACACTTGGAAGGCAAGCATAGCAAAAAATAAATAAGGCATAGGCAGCGACTGGATAAAAGCTGGTGAAAATGGTGATTATAAACTTAAGTCGATGTAACCATGATGCTGGCGCTATGTTGACGTAGTTTTATAGATTATGTCTGGCAGTATCGACATGAGTTCACCTGTGTAAAAATTAGTTTGACACATTCGCGACATGATATACGATTCCGCCCGGAATCTTTGGAGTGCCTTTTTTATTTGGCATGGGAAATCATCAAATGATCTCTCTCGCTCTGGGCGGAGCCTAAGGGCGTGTCAGACTTTTATTGGCTAAAACCCACCCGTGTTCCTTCACTTGCCTGTAGGCCGGGGCCACGGTTTCTTTTTTAACCAACCCGCAAGGCTCACGAGCCAGGAGGCATCGGTCTTCGTGGACCCCGTGACGATGTGCAGACTCAGGCATGGTCCTTACCGGGCGGCGAGCTGCCCACTGCTCACCGCCAGCAAGCCCGCGCCTACGGTGGCCGGGAGTTCGTTGCTGTCTCCCCGGACAGGGCGTCTCCTGCGGTGACTAGAGGCGTGGAGCGCTGGGATCCCCGCTCCGTCACGCCCTCCTTTGAAGCATTACTGCTCCGCAGAAGGAGGTGACGGCCTGCCATGCACTCTCGATCAGGACCATGGCCTGGACCAGGGTCGGATGCGAGAGATCGAAGCCGATCGCCGCCACGAGGACACAGCGGTTCTTTACCCAAGTCGGGCAGACCTCCCACAGTATGCTCCACCGTGTCCTTAGGGCGATCCACACAGTGGTGACACCCTGGCGTTTCAGCACTGGGTTGTGACAATCGCACTCTAGATGTCGCCATGAGATTCCACCGGAGCTCTGCCCCGGCGTTTTGCCTCCTCTTGCCGCTCCCACATGTGGGCGAGGGCTTTGGCCTCCAGATTCCATGGCGGCAATGCGGCAAGGAAGCGCATCTATACAGTGCCTTACAACAGAATGAGTATAAACTCAAGAGACGTGACGACCGCTGGACGCGTCCGAGCGCCGGTCGAAAGTCACGCCGTTTAAAATTCATTTTATACAACGACCGTTCAAACACGGAGACGCGCATTAAATCACGCTCCGTCGGTCCCCACAGTTCTGAATCGGTTTAAGAAGACGGTGGCCGGTCAGTCGTTGTGAGGATTGGGTTAAGTCTGTCCGTTTTGCGTATCACCACCGAGTCCACGCATAGCAGCGGTCGTCGGCAGAGCTGGTGTGCACCACACCACCAACTATACTACTACTCTCTAGTATAACAAACTCTTCGGATGACGCAAACTACTAACTTTACCACAATCTTCACAACAACACAGCGCACTACTTCCTAAACATCAAGCGCCCGCGCACGGCGTTAGCCGCTCGCGTCGCTTGACAAATATGTGAAACAAGAAAACGATATCATTGGTCTTATGTTGACCGCCGAGCGCGCTACGGCAAACACAAGTACAGGGTTTTTCATTAAGAGCGCTCGAACTTTGAAATGAAATAAAACAATCTTTTTAAATGATATTACCATAATTTTTATTACATTTTTAAGAATATTCAATGACATTATGTGTGGAAAATAATATTAGGTAAATGGCCACCGCGACTCCGCTGTAGATGGTATATTCTGGTGGACCAATTTTGAAGGACGTCTTCGCATAAATGGGGTTAAATTTCACGAAGAACGCGAGTTATGTTGGCCAGCATACACTAGAGATTTCACGTAGCTCCACAGAAAATAATCGAGCGGTGTTAAGTCACACGATCTCAGGGGCCAGTTGATGTCGCCACCATGCGAGATCACGAAGCCCTCGAACTTCTCTTTCAATAAATTTAATGTTTCCCGTGCTATATGGCAAGTGGCGCCGTCCTGTGGGAACCGAATATTTGTAAGATCCATACCACCTACGCTAGGCCACAAAAAAATTGTTATTATCGTCCGAAATCGGTCGTCCTTAGGCGAATAGAGCATTGATTTTGATAATAAAATTTAATAATTTCTACACGTTGTTGAAGGGTGTAGCGATCCGTGGTGAAATGTCACGAATAAATATGTATTCATGCCCAATTTTACAGCTATCGCATTACCAAGAAGGCTGCTATGCGCTGTCAAAATTCCAGCGTCCCTATTGAAAAACCATTTATAATAATGTGTCCAATACAAGAGCTCATGTGAATACGCGCGTGTGACTTTCTTCGGTTATGTTTGTTTATAGGCAATGACATATCAAACAAAATCGAGCACAGAAAAGAAATTAGCGGCGGTAACACGTGGTAATGTAAAGGACGAACACATAACGATAATGTATAAAAACTTCGCAATTACTTACGAAAAGTTAAAAATAATACTAGTACACTGAAAAAATAAAATAATACAATAGGAAAACAAAAGCACAGAATAGTAATAAGCTACAGACGTACGTGGTTAGTTAAAGAACCAATACATAAAATAATGAATCTAACATAAATATACCTAAAGAATATTCGAATTTAACAATAGTAAAAAGTGAACTTACCTATCAGAATTAGCATGCATAAACAACAGGTTAATACACATACACGTAGAATACACTTTACTACAACTCACAATAAAATTCAAAATTAAAAACAGTCATGAAAAATATTGACTTATCTGATATAGCACACATCAAATAGCAGGTTTAATCCCCACTCACCGAGGACACACAAAAATAACAGTAGTTGTAAAAAACATTAATTTACAAGATTTAGCATATAACAAACAGCAGCTTATACCACTCACTCACTTAGAAGAAACTTTTTTAAAACAAAGAAGAATTTTAACAACATTTTTAATTTCACTGATCCGTCGAAACTGAAGTCATGTTATATGAAAGAAAGAAGTAATAGCTTATACCATGACAATTTAAAATAGTCGGCATATAAAAACCAAAGCAGTCGCTAATATATAAATATTTATTTAATTTGTATTGAATAGGAAATGAAAAGACAAACAAAATCGAAATCGAAAAGAAACTGGCGGCGGTAGCTCGTGGTAATGTAAAGGACGACAAATAACGATAACGTATTAAAAGGTTCCGTTACATTTACAAGAAGCTAAATAGTTGATTATATTAAGAACAATACTAGTGAATTAAAACAAATAAAAATAGTGAATACTACAACTTACAAGAAAATCCGAAAATATAAACATCAACAATATCGACGTATTTGATTTAGCATGCATCAAATAGCAGGGAATAACACTCACTTAGAAAACACTTTTTTAAAGCATACAAGAATTTTGACAACATTTTTAATTTCACTGATCCGTCGAAGCGGAAAACATAATATTTTAAAATAATAAATGGTTGCCATGTGAAAACCAAAGCAGCAGTTTAATTTATAAACATTAATTTAATTTGCATATAATTGGAAAAGAAAAAACAAACAAAACCGAGCACTGAAAATAAACTGGCGGCAGTTGCACGTAGTAATGTAAAGCACTAACACATAACGTTCGTGTATTAAAACGTCGAGGTTAATAGGACCCTATCCTACGATAGAGTCCTGTGTCAGTGTGTGTGTATAGGTAGGTAGGTAAGTACGGAACGTTTTATGTGACATCTGATATAAAGAAACATTTAGTAATCTGATACATATGGTGGCCCTGAAAAGGGCCTTTTTATTCAGTGTGCATCGAAGACTGGTTTCAGCGTTGTAACAGTGACGCTGGCGCTCCGTAGACGTAGTTTCATAGATTCTGTGTGTAAGCACTAAGCACTAAGCTCTGAACACTAAGCACTAAGCAGGTGAACTTACTCTCAGCATATATGACATGCATGCGAGTCTACGTACACTTGGAAAGAAAGCATGGCAAAAATAAATAAGGCATAAGCATATAGTAGGCAGCGAGTGGAAAAATGCTCGTGAAAATGGTAAATATTATCATTAGTCGATGTAGCAGGGTGCTTCGAAGACTGCATTCAGCGTTGTAACCATGAAGCCGGCACTCCTTCGACGTAGTTCCAAGATTCTGTATGTAAGCACTAAGCACTAAGCTTTAAACACTAAGCACTAAGCAGGTGAACTTACTCTCAGCATGTGTGACATACATGCGAGTGTATGTACACTTGGAAGGCAAGCATAGCAAAAAATAAATAAGGCATAGGCAGCGACTGGATAAAAGCTGGTGAAAATGGTGATTATAAACTTAAGTCGATGTAGCAGCGTGCATCGAAGACTGCATTCAGCGTTGTAACCATGAAGCCGGTACTCCTTCGACGTAGTTCCAAGATTCTGTGTGTAAGCACTAAGCACTAAGCTCTGAACACTAAGCACTAAGCAGGTGAACTTACTCTCAGCATGTGTGACATACATGCGAGTGTATGTACACTTGGAAGGCAAGCATAGCAAAAAATAAATAAGGCATAGGCAGCGACTGGATAAAAGCTGGTGAAAATGGTGATTATAAACTTAAGTCGATGTAACCATGATGCTGGCGCTATGTTGACGTAGTTTTATAGATTATGTCTGGCAGTATCGACATGAGTTCACCTGTGTAAAAATTAGTTTGACACATTCGCGACATGATATACGATTCCGCCCGGAATCTTTGGAGTGCCTTTTTTATTTGGCATGGGAAATCATCAAATGATCTCTCTCGCTCTGGGCGGAGCCTAAGGGCGTGTCAGACTTTTATTGGCTAAAACCCACCCGTGTTCCTTCACTTGCCTGTAGGCCGGGGCCACGGTTTCTTTTTTAACCAACCCGCAAGGCTCACGAGCCAGGAGGCATCGGTCTTCGTGGACCCCGTGACGATGTGCAGACTCAGGCATGGTCCTTACCGGGCGGCGAGCTGCCCACTGCTCACCGCCAGCAAGCCCGCGCCTACGGTGGCCGGGAGTTCGTTGCTGTCTCCCCGGACAGGGCGTCTCCTGCGGTGACTAGAGGCGTGGAGCGCTGGGATCCCCGCTCTGTCACGCCCTCCTTTGAAGCATTACTGCTCCGTAGAAGGAGGTGACGGCCTGCCATGCACTCTCGATCAGGACCATGGCCTGGACCAGGGTCGGATGCGAGAGATCGAAGCCGATCACCGCCACGAGGACACAGCGGTTCTTTACCCAAGTCGGGCAGACCTCCCACAGTATGCTCCACCGTGTCCTTAGGGCGATCCACACAGTGGTGACACCCTGGCGTTTCAGCACTGGGTTGTGACAATCGCACTCTAGATGTCGCCATGAGATTCCAAACGGAGCTCTGCCCCGGCGTTTTGCCTCCTCTTGCCGCTCCCACATGTGGGCGAGGGCTTTGGCCTCCAGATTCCATGGCGGCAATGCGGCAAGGAAGCGCATCTATACAGTGCCTTACAACAGAATGAGTATAAACTCAAGAGACGTGACGACCGCTGGACGCGTCCGAGCGCCGGTCGAAAGTCACGCCGTTTAAAATTCATTTTATACAACGACCGTTCAAACACGGAGACGCGCATTAAATCACGCTCCGTCGGTCCCCACAGTTCTGAATCGGTTTAAGAAGACGGTGGCCGGTCAGTCGTTGTGAGGATTGGGTTAAGTCTGTCCGTTTTGCGTATCACCACCGAGTCCACGCATAGCAGCGGTCGTCGGCAGAGCTGGTGTGCACCACACCACCAACTATACTACTACTCTCTAGTATAACAAACTCTTCGGATGACGCAAACTACTAACTTTACCACAATCTTCACAACAACACAACGCACTACTTCCTAAACATCAAGCGCCCGCGCACGGCGTTAGCCGCTCGCGTCGCTTGACAAATATGTGAAACAAGAAAACGATATCATTGGTCTTATGTTGACCGCCGAGCGCGCTACGGCAAACACAAGTACAGGGTTTTTCATTAAGAGCGCTCGAACTTTGAAATGAAATAAAACAATCTTTTTAAATGATATTACCATAATTTTTATTACATTTTTAAGAATATTCAATGACATTATGTGTGGAAAATAATATTAGGTAAATGGCCACCGCGACTCCGCTGTAGATGGTATATTCTGGTGGACCAATTTTGAAGGACGTCTTCGCATAAATGGGGTTAAATTTCACGAAGAACGCGAGTTATGTTGGCCAGCATACACTAGAGATTTCACGTAGCTCCACAGAAAATAATCGAGCGGTGTTAAGTCACACGATCTCAGGGGCCAGTTGATGTCGCCACCATGCGAGATCACGAAGCCCTCGAACTTCTCTTTCAATAAATTTAATGTTTCCCGTGCTATATGGCAAGTGGCGCCGTCCTGTGGGAACCGAATATTTGTAAGATCCATACCACCTACGCTAGGCCACAAAAAAATTGTTATTATCGTCCGAAATCGGTCGTCCTTAGGCGAATAGAGCATTGATTTTGATAATAAAATTTAATAATTTCTACACGTTGTTGAAGGGTGTAGCGATCCGTGGTGAAA
Organism: Sesamia inferens; assembly: GCA_037179545.1. Classification (NCBI taxonomy): domain Eukaryota; kingdom Metazoa; phylum Arthropoda; class Insecta; order Lepidoptera; family Noctuidae; genus Sesamia; species Sesamia inferens. Next base: position 6,832,876 of record CM073947.1, read on the forward strand.
TGTCACGAATAAATATGTATTCATGCCCAATTTGACAGCTATCGCATTACCAAGAAGGCTGCTATGCGCTGTCAAAATTCCAGCGTCCCTATTGAAAAACCATTTATAATAATGTGTCCAATACAAGAGCTCATGTGAATACGCGCGTGTGACTTTCTTCGGTTGTGTTTCTCGTCGTGGTAGTGACTCCATCGAACGTGTCGTGGTGCAGGGAAAGGTTGAGGGCTCCTGAACACGTGGCAGATCACCAATGAGATGGACGGATCGGATCAAGGATGCTAATAAGTGTTCAATTTGTGAATGAAACCGGAAGGCTGCAATCCGTGTTGAATGGCGCCGCATAACTAAAATTTTCACTCGTCGTGATTCGTAATGACCCACGATAAATCTGGCAAAAAAGTATCAACCAAGAAGAAGAGGAATCACGTAATCTCTAGAAATGCTTATACTTTAATTTTGGTCCCATAGGATTTGCATAGAAATCGGTGTTTGGTATTTAAATAAATAAATAAATACGGACTAATCACACAGATTGAGCTAGCCCCAAAGTAAGTTCGAGACTTGTGTTATGGGATACTAACTCAACGATACTATATTTTATAATAGATACATAAATAGATAAACATCCAAGACCCGGGCCAATCAGGAAAAGATCGTTTTCCGTCATGACCTGGCCGGGGATCGAACCCGGGGCCTCCTCGTCGCAGGCAGGCGTGTTGACCGCTGCGCCACGGAGACCGATATAACATTTAAAGTAAAATTACGGGTAAAAATTACTTGAAATAAATATTGGCATGAACCACAACATATTTAAATTTTTGCCATTTAGAAACGAAAGCATTCGTTTAACTTATAAACATTTATTTAATTTTCACTTTATAGGCAATGACATATCAAACAAAATCGAGCACAGAAAAGAAATTAGCGGCGGTAACACGTGGTAATGTAAAGGACGAACACATAACGATAATGTATAAAAACTTCGCAATTACTTACAAAAAGTTAAAAATAATACTAGTACACTGAAAAAATAAAATAATACAATAGGAAAACAAAAGCACAGAATAGTAATAAGCTACAGACGTACGTGGTTAGTTAAAGAACCAATACATAAAATAATGAATCTAACATAAATATACCTAAAGAATATTCGAATTTAACAATAGTAAAAAGTGAACTTACCTATCAGAATTAGCATGCATAAACAACAGGTTAATACACATACACGTAGAATACACTTTACTACAACTCACAATAAAATTCAAAATTAAAAACAGTCATGAAAAATATTGACTTATCTGATATAGCACACATCAAATAGCAGGTTTAATCCCCACTCACCGAGGACACACAAAAATAACAGTAGTTGTAAAAAACATTAATTTACAAGATTTAGCATATAACAAACAGCAGCTTATACCACTCACTCACTTAGAAGAAACTTTTTTAAAACAAAGAAGAATTTTAACAACATTTTTAATTTCACTGATCCGTCGAAACTGAAGTCATGTTATATGAAAGAAAGAAGTAATAGCTTATACCATGACAATTTAAAATAGTCGGCATATAAAAACCAAAGCAGTCGCTAATATATAAATATTTATTTAATTTGTATTGAATAGGAAATGAAAAGACAAACAAAATCGAAATCGAAAAGAAACTGGCGGCGGTAGCTCGTGGTAATGTAAAGGACGACAAATAACGATAACGTATTAAAAGGTTCCGGTACATTTACAAGAAGCTAAATAGTTGATTATATTAAGAACAATACTAGTGAATTAAAACAAATAAAAATAGTGAATACTACAACTTACAAGAAAATCCGAAAATATAAACATCAACAATATCGACGTATTTGATTTAGCATGCATCAAATAGCAGGCAATAACACTCACTTAGAAAACACTTTTTTAAAGCATACAAGAATTTTGACAACATTTTTAATTTCACTGATCCGTCGAAGCGGAAAACATAATATTTTAAAATAATAAATGGTTGCCATGTGAAAACCAAAGCAGCAGTTTAATTTATAAACATTAATTTAATTTGCATATAATTGGAAAAGAAAAAACAAACAAAACCGAGCACTGAAAATAAACTGGCGGCAGTTGCACGTAGTAATAATGTAAAGGACTAACACATAACGTTCGTGTATTAAAACGTCGAGGTTAATAGGACCCTATCCTACGATAGAGTCCTGTGTCAGTGTGTGTGTATAGGTAGGTAGGTAAGTACGGAACGTTTTATGTGACATCTGATATAAAGAAACATTTAGTAATCTGATACATATGGTGGCCCTGAAAAGGGCCTTTTTATTCAGTGTGCATCGAAGACTGGTTTCAGCGTTGTAACAGTGACGCTGGCGCTCCGTAGACGTAGTTTCATAGATTCTGTGTGTAAGCACTAAGCACTAAGCTCTGAACACTAAGCACTAAGCAGGTGAACTTACTCTCAGCATATATGACATGCATGCGAGTCTACGTACACTTGGAAAGAAAGCATGGCAAAAATAAATAAGGCATAAGCATATAGTAGGCAGCGAGTGGAAAAATGCTCGTGAAAATGGTAAATATTATCATTAGTCGATGTAGCAGGGTGCTTCGAAGACTGCATTCAGCGTTGTAACCATGAAGCCGGCACTCCTTCGACGTAGTTCCAAGATTCTGTATGTAAGCACTAAGCACTAAGCTTTAAACACTAAGCACTAAGCAGGTGAACTTACTCTCAGCATGTGTGACATACATGCGAGTGTATGTACACTTGGAAGGCAAGCATAGCAAAAAATAAATAAGGCATAGGCAGCGACTGGATAAAAGCTGGTGAAAATGGTGATTATAAACTTAAGTCGATGTAGCAGCGTGCATCGAAGACTGCATTCAGCGTTGTAACCATGAAGCCGGCACTCCTTCGACGTAGTTCCAAGATTCTGTGTGTAAGCACTAAGCACTAAGCTCTGAACACTAAGCACTAAGCAGGTGAACTTACTCTCAGCATGTGTGACATACATGCGAGTGTATGTACACTTGGAAGGCAAGCATAGCAAAAAATAAATAAGGCATATGCAGCGACTGGATAAAAGCTGGTGAAAATGGTGATTATAAACTTAAGTCGATGTAACCATGATGCTGGCGCTATGTTGACGTAGTTTTATAGATTATGTCTGGCAGTATCGACATGAGTTCACCTGTGTAAAAATTAGTTTGACACATTCGCGACATGATATACGATTCCGCCCGGAATCTTTGGAGTGCCTTTTTTATTTGGCATGGGAAATCATCAAATGATCTCTCTCGCTCTGGGCGGAGCCTAAGGGCGTGTCAGACTTTTATTGGCTAAAACCCACCCGTGTTCCTTCACTTGCCTGTAGGCCGGGGCCACGGTTTCTTTTTTAACCAACCCGCAAGGCTCACGAGCCAGGAGGCATCGGTCTTCGTGGACCCCGTGACGATGTGCAGACTCAGGCATGGTCCTTACCGGGCGGCGAGCTGCCCACTGCTCACCGCCAGCAAGCCCGCGCCTACGGTGGCCGGGAGTTCGTTGCTGTCTCCCCGGACAGGGCGTCTCCTGCGGTGACTAGAGGCGTGGAGCGCTGGGATCCCCGCTCTGTCACGCCCTCCTTTGAAGCATTACTGCTCCGCAGAAGGAGGTGACGGCCTGCCATGCACTCTCGATCAGGACCATGGCCTGGACCAGGGTCGGATGCGAGAGATCGAAGCCGATCGCCACCACGAGGACACAGCGGTTCTTTACCCAAGTCGGGCAGACCTCCCACAGTATGCTCCACCGTGTCCTTAGGGCGATCCACACAGTGGTGACACCCTGGCGTTTCAGCACTGGGTTGTGACAATCGCACTCTAGATGTCGCCATGAGATTCCACCGGAGCTCTGCCCCGGCGTTTTGCCTCCTCTTGCCGCTCCCACATGTGGGCGAGGGCTTTGGCCTCCAGATTCCATGGCGGCAATGCGGCAAGGAAGCGCATCTATACAGTGCCTTACAACAGAATGAGTATAAACTCAAGAGACGTGACGACCGCTGGACGCGTCCGAGCGCCGGTCGAAAGTCACGCCGTTTAAAATTCATTTTATACAACGACCGTTCAAACACGGAGACGCGCATTAAATCACGCTCCGTCGGTCCCCACAGTTCTGAATCGGTTTAAGAAGACGGTGGCCGGTCAGTCGTTGTGAGGATTGGGTTAAGTCTGTCCGTTTTGCGTATCACCACCGAGTCCACGCATAGCAGCGGTCGTCGGCAGAGCTGGTGTGCACCACACCACCAACTATACTACTACTCTCTAGTCTAGTATAACAAACTCTTCGGATGACGCAAACTACTAACTTTACCACAATCTTCACAACAACACAGCGCACTACTTCCTAAACATCAAGCGCCCGCGCACGGCGTTAGCCGCTCGCGTCGCTTGACAAATATGTGAAACAAGAAAACGATATCATTGGTCTTATGTTGACCGCCGAGCGCGCTACGGCAAACACAAGTACAGGGTTTTTCATTAAGAGCGCTCGAACTTTGAAATGAAATAAAACAATCTTTTTAAATGATATTACCATAATTTTTATTACATTTTTAAGAATATTCAATGACATTATGTGTGGAAAATAATATTAGGTAAATGGCCACCGCGACTCCGCTGTAGATGGTATATTCTGGTGGACCAATTTTGAAGGACGTCTTCGCATAAATGGGGTTAAATTTCACGAAGAACGCGAGTTATGTTGGCCAGCATACACTAGAGATTTCACGTAGCTCCACAGAAAATAATCGAGCGGTGTTAAGTCACACGATCTCAGGGGCCAGTTGATGTCGCCACCATGCGAGATCACGAAGCCCTCGAACTTCTCTTTCAATAAATTTAATGTTTCCCGTGCTATATGGCAAGTGGCGCCGTCCTGTGGGAACCGAATATTTGTAAGATCCATACCACCTACGCTAGGCCACAAAAAAATTGTTATTATCGTCCGAAATCGGTCGTCCTTAGGCGAATAGAGCATTGATTTTGATAATAAAATTTAATAATTTCTACACGTTGTTGAAGGGTGTAGCGATCCGTGGTGAAATGTCACGAATAAATATGTATTCATGCCCAATTTGACAGCTATCGCATTACCAAGAAGGCTGCTATGCGCTGTCAAAATTCCAGCGTCCCTATTGAAAAACCATTTATAATAATGTGTCCAATACAAGAGCTCATGTGAATACGCGCGTGTGACTTTCTTCGGTTGTGTTTCTCGTCGTGGTAGTGACTCCATCGAACGTGTCGTGGTGCAGGGAAAGGTTGAGGGCTCCTGAACACGTGGCAGATCACCAATGAGATGGACGGATCGGATCAAGGATGCTAATAAGTGTTCAATTTGTGAATGAAACCGGAAGGCTGCAATCCGTGTTGAATGGCGCCGCATAACTAAAATTTTCACTCGTCGTGATTCGTAATGACCCACGATAAATCTGGCAAAAAAGTATCAACCAAGAAGAAGAGGAATCACGTAATCTCTAGAAATGCTTATACTTTAATTTTGGTCCCATAGGATTTGCATAGAAATCGGTGTTTGGTATTTAAATAAATAAATAAATACGGACTAATCACACAGATTGAGCTAGCCCCAAAGTAAGTTCGAGACTTGTGTTATGGGATACTAACTCAACGATACTATATTTTATAATAGATACATAAATAGATAAACATCCAAGACCCGGGCCAATCAGGAAAAGATCGTTTTCCGTCATGACCTGGCCGGGGATCGAACCCGGGGCCTCCTCGTCGCAGGCAGGCGTGTTGACCGCTGCGCCACGGAGACCGATATAACATTTAAAGTAAAATTACGGGTAAAAATTACTTGAAATAAATATTGGCATGAACCACAACATATTTAAATTTTTGCCATTTAGAAACGAAAGCATTCGTTTAATTTATAAACATTTATTTAATTTTCACTTTATAGGCAATGACATATCAAACAAAATCGAGCACAGAAAAGAAATTAGCGGCGGTAACACGTGGTAATGTAAAGGACGAACACATAACGATAATGTATAAAAACTTCGCAATTACTTATGAAAAGTTAAAAATAATACTAGTACACTGAAAAAATAAAATAATACAATAGGAAAACAAAAGCACAGAATAGTAATAAGCTACAGACGTACGTGGTTAGTTAAAGAACCAATACATAAAATAATGAATCTAACATAAATATACCTAAAGAATATTCGAATTTAACAATAGTAAAAAGTGAACTTACCTATCAGAATTAGCATGCATAAACAACAGGTTAATACACATACACGTAGAATACACTTTACTACAACTCACAATAAAATTCAAAATTAAAAACAGTCATGAAAAATATTGACTTATCTGATATAGCACACATCAAATAGCAGGTTTAATCCCCACTCACCGAGGACACACAAAAATAACAGTAGTTGTAAAAAACATTAATTTACAAGATTTAGCATATAACAAACAGCAGCTTATACCACTCACTCACTTAGAAGAAACTTTTTTAAAACAAAGAAGAATTTTAACAACATTTTTAATTTCACTGATCCGTCGAAACTGAAGTCATGTTATATGAAAGAAAGAAGTAATAGCTTATACCATGACAATTTAAAATAGTCGGCATATAAAAACCAAAGCAGTCGCTAATATATAAATATTTATTTAATTTGTATTGAATAGGAAATGAAAAGACAAACAAAATCGAAATCGAAAAGAAACTGGCGGCGGTAGCTCGTGGTAATGTAAAGGACGACAAATAACGATAACGTATTAAAAGGTTCCGGTACATTTACAAGAAGCTAATTAGTTGATTATATTAAGAACAATACTAGTGAATTAAAACAAATAAAAATACTACAACTTACAAGAAAATCCGAAAATATAAACATCAACAATATCGACGTATTTGATTTAGCATGCATCAAATAGCAGGCAATAACACTCACTTAGAAAACACTTTTTTAAAGCATACAAGAATTTTGACAACATTTTTAATTTCACTGATCCGTCGAAGCGGAAAACATAATATTTTAAAATAATAAATGGTTGCCATGTGAAAACCAAAGCAGCAGTTTAATTTATAAACATTAATTTAATTTGCATATAATTGGAAAAGAAAAAACAAACAAAACCGAGCACTGAAAATAAACTGGCGGCAGTTGCACGTAGTAATGTAAAGGACTAACACATAACGTTCGTGTATTAAAACGTCGAGGTTAATAGGACCCTATCCTACGATAGAGTCCTGTGTCAGTGTGTGTGTATAGGTAGGTAGGTAAGTACGGAACGTTTTATGTGACATCTGATATAAAGAAACATTTAGTAATCTGATACATATGGTGGCCCTGAAAAGGGCCTTTTTATTCAGTGTGCATCGAAGACTGGTTTCAGCGTTGTAACAGTGACGCTGGCGCTCCGTAGACGTAGTTTCATAGATTCTGTGTGTAAGCACTAAGCACTAAGCTCTGAACACTAAGCACTAAGCAGGTGAACTTACTCTCAGCATATATGACATGCATGCGAGTCTACGTACACTTGGAAAGAAAGCATGGCAAAAATAAATAAGGCATAAGCATATAGTAGGCAGCGAGTGGAAAAATGCTCGTGAAAATGGTAAATATTATCATTAGTCGATGTAGCAGGGTGCTTCGAAGACTGCATTCAGCGTTGTAACCATGAAGCCGGCACTCCTTCGACGTAGTTCCAAGATTCTGTATGTAAGCACTAAGCACTAAGCTTTAAACACTAAGCACTAAGCAGGTGAACTTACTCTCAGCATGTGTGACATACATGCGAGTGTATGTACACTTGGAAGGCAAGCATAGCAAAAAATAAATAAGGCATAGGCAGCGACTGTATAAAAGCTGGTGAAAATGGTGATTATAAACTTAAGTCGATGTAGCAGCGTGCATCGAAGACTGCATTCAGCGTTGTAACCATGAAGCCGGCACTCCTTCGACGTAGTTCCAAGATTCTGTGTGTAAGCACTAAGCACTAAGCTCTGAACACTAAGCACTAAGCAGGTGAACTTACTCTCAGCATGTGTGACATACATGCGAGTGTATGTACACTTGGAAGGCAAGCATAGCAAAAAATAAATAAGGCATAGGCAGCGACTGGATAAAAGCTGGTGAAAATGGTGATTATAAACTTAAGTCGATGTAACCATGATGCTGGCGCTATGTTGACGTAGTTTTATAGATTATGTCTGGCAGTATCGACATGAGTTCACCTGTGTAAAAATTAGTTTGACACATTCGCGACATGATATACGATTCCGCCCGGAATCTTTGGAGTGCCTTTTTTATTTGGCATGGGAAATCATCAAATGATCTCTCTCGCTCTGGGCGGAGCCTAAGGGCGTGTCAGACTTTTATTGGCTAAAACCCACCCGTGTTCCTTCACTTGCCTGTAGGCCGGGGCCACGGTTTCTTTTTTAACCAACCCGCAAGGCTCACGAGCCAGGAGGCATCGGTCTTCGTGGACCCCGTGACGATGTGCAGACTCAGGCATGGTCCTTACCGGGCGGCGAGCTGCCCACTGCTCACCGCCAGCAAGCCCGCGCCTACGGTGGCCGGGAGTTCGTTGCTGTCTCCCCGGACAGGGCGTCTCCTGCGGTGACTAGAGGCGTGGAGCGCTGGGATCCCCGCTCCGTCACGCCCTCCTTTGAAGCATTACTGCTCCGCAGAAGGAGGTGACGGCCTGCCATGCACTCTCGATCAGGACCATGGCCTGGACCAGGGTCGGATGCGAGAGATCGAAGCCGATCGCCGCCACGAGGACACAGCGGTTCTTTACCCAAGTCGGGCAGACCTCCCACAGTATGCTCCACCGTGTCCTTAGGGCGATCCACACAGTGGTGACACCCTGGCGTTTCAGCACTGGGTTGTGACAATCGCACTCTAGATGTCGCCATGAGATTCCACCGGAGCTCTGCCCCGGCGTTTTGCCTCCTCTTGCCGCTCCCACATGTGGGCGAGGGCTTTGGCCTCCAGATTCCATGGCGGCAATGCGGCAAGGAAGCGCATCTATACAGTGCCTTACAACAGAATGAGTATAAACTCAAGAGACGTGACGACCGCTGGACGCGTCCGAGCGCCGGTCGAAAGTCACGCCGTTTAAAATTCATTTTATACAACGACCGTTCAAACACGGAGACGCGCATTAAATCACGCTCCGTCGGTCCCCACAGTTCTGAATCGGTTTAAGAAGACGGTGGCCGGTCAGTCGTTGTGAGGATTGGGTTAAGTCTGTCCGTTTTGCGTATCACCACCGAGTCCACGCATAGCAGCGGTCGTCGGCAGAGCTGGTGTGCACCACACCACCAACTATACTACTACTCTCTAGTCTAGTATAACAAACTCTTCGGATGACGCAAACTACTAACTTTACCACAATCTTCACAACAACACAGCGCACTACTTCCTAAACATCAAGCGCCCGCGCACGGCGTTAGCCGCTCGCGTCGCTTGACAAATATGTGAAACAAGAAAACGATATCATTGGTCTTATGTTGACCGCCGAGCGCGCTACGGCAAACACAAGTACAGGGTTTTTCATTAAGAGCGCTCGAACTTTGAAATGAAATAAAACAATCTTTTTAAATGATATTACCATAATTTTTATTACATTTTTAAGAATATTCAATGACATTATGTGTGGAAAATAATATTAGGTAAATGGCCACCGCGACTCCGCTGTAGATGGTATATTCTGGTGGACCAATTTTGAAGGACGTCTTCGCATAAATGGGGTTAAATTTCACGAAGAACGCGAGTTATGTTGGCCAGCATACACTAGAGATTTCACGTAGCTCCACAGAAAATAATCGAGCGGTGTTAAGTCACACGATCTCAGGGGCCAGTTGATGTCGCCACCATGCGAGATCACGAAGCCCTCGAACTTCTCTTTCAATAAATTTAATGTTTCCCGTGCTATATGGCAAGTGGCGCCGTCCTGTGGGAACCGAATATTTGTAAGATCCATACCACCTACGCTAGGCCACAAAAAAATTGTTATTATCGTCCGAAATCGGTCGTCCTTAGGCGAATAGAGCATTGATTTTGATAATAAAATTTAATAATTTCTACACGTTGTTGAAGGGTGTAGCGATCCGTGGTGAAATGTCACGAATAAATATGTATTCATGCCCAATTTTACAGCTATCGCATTACCAAGAAGGCTGCTATGCGCTGTCAAAATTCCAGCGTCCCTATTGAAAAACCATTTATAATAATGTGTCCAATACAAGAGCTCATGTGAATACGCGCGTGTGACTTTCTTCGGTTATGTTTGTTTATAGGCAATGACATATCAAACAAAATCGAGCACAGAAAAGAAATTAGCGGCGGTAACACGTGGTAATGTAAAGGACGAACACATAACGATAATGTATAAAAACTTCGCAATTACTTACGAAAAGTTAAAAATAATACTAGTACACTGAAAAAATAAAATAATACAATAGGAAAACAAAAGCACAGAATAGTAATAAGCTACAGACGTACGTGGTTAGTTAAAGAACCAATACATAAAATAATGAATCTAACATAAATATACCTAAAGAATATTCGAATTTAACAATAGTAAAAAGTGAACTTACCTATCAGAATTAGCATGCATAAACAACAGGTTAATACACATACACGTAGAATACACTTTACTACAACTCACAATAAAATTCAAAATTAAAAACAGTCATGAAAAATATTGACTTATCTGATATAGCACACATCAAATAGCAGGTTTAATCCCCACTCACCGAGGACACACAAAAATAACAGTAGTTGTAAAAAACATTAATTTACAAGATTTAGCATATAACAAACAGCAGCTTATACCACTCACTCACTTAGAAGAAACTTTTTTAAAACAAAGAAGAATTTTAACAACATTTTTAATTTCACTGATCCGTCGAAACTGAAGTCATGTTATATGAAAGAAAGAAGTAATAGCTTATACCATGACAATTTAAAATAGTCGGCATATAAAAACCAAAGCAGTCGCTAATATATAAATATTTATTTAATTTGTATTGAATAGGAAATGAAAAGACAAACAAAATCGAAATCGAAAAGAAACTGGCGGCGGTAGCTCGTGGTAATGTAAAGGACGACAAATAACGATAACGTATTAAAAGGTTCCGGTACATTTACAAGAAGCTAAATAGTTGATTATATTAAGAACAATACTAGTGAATTAAAACAAATAAAAATAGTGAATACTACAACTTACAAGAAAATCCGAAAATATAAACATCAACAATATCGACGTATTTGATTTAGCATGCATCAAATAGCAGGGAATAACACTCACTTAGAAAACACTTTTTTAAAGCATACAAGAATTTTGACAACATTTTTAATTTCACTGATCCGTCGAAGCGGAAAACATAATATTTTAAAATAATAAATGGTTGCCATGTGAAAACCAAAGCAGCAGTTTAATTTATAAACATTAATTTAATTTGCATATAATTGGAAAAGAAAAAACAAACAAAACCGAGCACTGAAAATAAACTGGCGGCAGTTGCACGTAGTAATGTAAAGCACTAACACATAACGTTCGTGTATTAAAACGTCGAGGTTAATAGGACCCTATCCTACGATAGAGTCCTGTGTCAGTGTGTGTGTATAGGTAGGTAGGTAAGTACGGAACGTTTTATGTGACATCTGATATAAAGAAACATTTAGTAATCTGATACATATGGTGGCCCTGAAAAGGGCCTTTTTATTCAGTGTGCATCGAAGACTGGTTTCAGCGTTGTAACAGTGACGCTGGCGCTCCGTAGACGTAGTTTCATAGATTCTGTGTGTAAGCACTAAGCACTAAGCTCTGAACACTAAGCACTAAGCAGGTGAACTTACTCTCAGCATATATGACATGCATGCGAGTCTACGTACACTTGGAAAGAAAGCATGGCAAAAATAAATAAGGCATAAGCATATAGTAGGCAGCGAGTGGAAAAATGCTCGTGAAAATGGTAAATATTATCATTAGTCGATGTAGCAGGGTGCTTCGAAGACTGCATTCAGCGTTGTAACCATGAAGCCGGCACTCCTTCGACGTAGTTCCAAGATTCTGTATGTAAGCACTAAGCACTAAGCTTTAAACACTAAGCACTAAGCAGGTGAACTTACTCTCAGCATGTGTGACATACATGCGAGTGTATGTACACTTGGAAGGCAAGCATAGCAAAAAATAAATAAGGCATAGGCAGCGACTGGATAAAAGCTGGTGAAAATGGTGATTATAAACTTAAGTCGATGTAGCAGCGTGCATCGAAGACTGCATTCAGCGTTGTAACCATGAAGCCGGTACTCCTTCGACGTAGTTCCAAGATTCTGTGTGTAAGCACTAAGCACTAAGCTCTGAACACTAAGCACTAAGCAGGTGAACTTACTCTCAGCATGTGTGACATACATGCGAGTGTATGTACACTTGGAAGGCAAGCATAGCAAAAAATAAATAAGGCATAGGCAGCGACTGGATAAAAGCTGGTGAAAATGGTGATTATAAACTTAAGTCGATGTAACCATGATGCTGGCGCTATGTTGACGTAGTTTTATAGATTATGTCTGGCAGTATCGACATGAGTTCACCTGTGTAAAAATTAGTTTGACACATTCGCGACATGATATACGATTCCGCCCGGAATCTTTGGAGTGCCTTTTTTATTTGGCATGGGAAATCATCAAATGATCTCTCTCGCTCTGGGCGGAGCCTAAGGGCGTGTCAGACTTTTATTGGCTAAAACCCACCCGTGTTCCTTCACTTGCCTGTAGGCCGGGGCCACGGTTTCTTTTTTAACCAACCCGCAAGGCTCACGAGCCAGGAGGCATCGGTCTTCGTGGACCCCGTGACGATGTGCAGACTCAGGCATGGTCCTTACCGGGCGGCGAGCTGCCCACTGCTCACCGCCAGCAAGCCCGCGCCTACGGTGGCCGGGAGTTCGTTGCTGTCTCCCCGGACAGGGCGTCTCCTGCGGTGACTAGAGGCGTGGAGCGCTGGGATCCCCGCTCTGTCACGCCCTCCTTTGAAGCATTACTGCTCCGTAGAAGGAGGTGACGGCCTGCCATGCACTCTCGATCAGGACCATGGCCTGGACCAGGGTCGGATGCGAGAGATCGAAGCCGATCACCGCCACGAGGACACAGCGGTTCTTTACCCAAGTCGGGCAGACCTCCCACAGTATGCTCCACCGTGTCCTTAGGGCGATCCACACAGTGGTGACACCCTGGCGTTTCAGCACTGGGTTGTGACAATCGCACTCTAGATGTCGCCATGAGATTCCACCGGAGCTCTGCCCCGGCGTTTTGCCTCCTCTTGCCGCTCCCACATGTGGGCGAGGGCTTTGGCCTCCAGATTCCATGGCGGCAATGCGGCAAGGAAGCGCATCTATACAGTGCCTTACAACAGAATGAGTATAAACTCAAGAGACGTGACGACCGCTGGACGCGTCCGAGCGCCGGTCGAAAGTCACGCCGTTTAAAATTCATTTTATACAACGACCGTTCAAACACGGAGACGCGCATTAAATCACGCTCCGTCGGTCCCCACAGTTCTGAATCGGTTTAAGAAGACGGTGGCCGGTCAGTCGTTGTGAGGATTGGGTTAAGTCTGTCCGTTTTGCGTATCACCACCGAGTCCACGCATAGCAGCGGTCGTCGGCAGAGCTGGTGTGCACCACACCACCAACTATACTACTACTCTCTAGTATAACAAACTCTTCGGATGACGCAAACTACTAACTTTACCACAATCTTCACAACAACACAACGCACTACTTCCTAAACATCAAGCGCCCGCGCACGGCGTTAGCCGCTCGCGTCGCTTGACAAATATGTGAAACAAGAAAACGATATCATTGGTCTTATGTTGACCGCCGAGCGCGCTACGGCAAACACAAGTACAGGGTTTTTCATTAAGAGCGCTCGAACTTTGAAATGAAATAAAACAATCTTTTTAAATGATATTACCATAATTTTTATTACATTTTTAAGAATATTCAATGACATTATGTGTGGAAAATAATATTAGGTAAATGGCCACCGCGACTCCGCTGTAGATGGTATATTCTGGTGGACCAATTTTGAAGGACGTCTTCGCATAAATGGGGTTAAATTTCACGAAGAACGCGAGTTATGTTGGCCAGCATACACTAGAGATTTCACGTAGCTCCACAGAAAATAATCGAGCGGTGTTAAGTCACACGATCTCAGGGGCCAGTTGATGTCGCCACCATGCGAGATCACGAAGCCCTCGAACTTCTCTTTCAATAAATTTAATGTTTCCCGTGCTATATGGCAAGTGGCGCCGTCCTGTGGGAACCGAATATTTGTAAGATCCATACCACCTACGCTAGGCCACAAAAAAATTGTTATTATCGTCCGAAATCGGTCGTCCTTAGGCGAATAGAGCATTGATTTTGATAATAAAATTTAATAATTTCTACACGTTGTTGAAGGGTGTAGCGATCCGTGGTGAAATGTCACGAATAAATATGTATTCATGCCCAATTTGACAGCTATCGCATTACCAAGAAGGCTGCTATGCGCTGTCAAAATTCCAGCGTCCCTATTGAAAAACCATTTATAATAATGTGTCCAATACAAGAGCTCATGTGAATACGCGCGTGTGACTTTCTTCGGTTGTGTTTCTCGTCGTGGTAGTGACTCCATCGAACGTGTCGTGGTGCAGGGAAAGGTTGAGGGCTCCTGAACACGTGGCAGATCACCAATGAGATGGACGGATCGGATCAAGGATGCTAATAAGTGTTCAATTTGTGAATGAAACCGGAAGGCTGCAATCCGTGTTGAATGGCGCCGCATAACTAAAATTTTCACTCGTCGTGATTCGTAATGACCCACGATAAATCTGGCAAAAAAGTATCAACCAAGAAGAAGAGGAATCACGTAATCTCTAGAAATGCTTATACTTTAATTTTGGTCCCATAGGATTTGCATAGAAATCGGTGTTTGGTATTTAAATAAATAAATAAATACGGACTAATCACACAGATTGAGCTAGCCCCAAAGTAAGTTCGAGACTTGTGTTATGGGATACTAACTCAACGATACTATATTTTATAATAGATACATAAATAGATAAACATCCAAGACCCGGGCCAATCAGGAAAAGATCGTTTTCCGTCATGACCTGGCCGGGGATCGAACCCGGGGCCTCCTCGTCGCAGGCAGGCGTGTTGACCGCTGCGCCACGGAGACCGATATAACATTTAAAGTAAAATTACGGGTAAAAATTACTTGAAATAAATATTGGCATGAACCACAACATATTTAAATTTTTGCCATTTAGAAACGAAAGCATTCGTTTAACTTATAAACATTTATTTAATTTTCACTTTATAGGCAATGACATATCAAACAAAATCGAGCACAGAAAAGAAATTAGCGGCGGTAACACGTGGTAATGTAAAGGACGAACACATAACGATAATGTATAAAAACTTCGCAATTACTTACAAAAAGTTAAAAATAATACTAGTACACTGAAAAAATAAAATAATACAATAGGAAAACAAAAGCACAGAATAGTAATAAGCTACAGACGTACGTGGTTAGTTAAAGAACCAATACATAAAATAATGAATCTAACATAAATATACCTAAAGAATATTCGAATTTAACAATAGTAAAAAGTGAACTTACCTATCAGAATTAGCATGCATAAACAACAGGTTAATACACATACACGTAGAATACACTTTACTACAACTCACAATAAAATTCAAAATTAAAAACAGTCATGAAAAATATTGACTTATCTGATATAGCACACATCAAATAGCAGGTTTAATCCCCACTCACCGAGGACACACAAAAATAACAGTAGTTGTAAAAAACATTAATTTACAAGATTTAGCATATAACAAACAGCAGCTTATACCACTCACTCACTTAGAAGAAACTTTTTTAAAACAAAGAAGAATTTTAACAACATTTTTAATTTCACTGATCCGTCGAAACTGAAGTCATGTTATATGAAAGAAAGAAGTAATAGCTTATACCATGACAATTTAAAATAGTCGGCATATAAAAACCAAAGCAGTCGCTAATATATAAATATTTATTTAATTTGTATTGAATAGGAAATGAAAAGACAAACAAAATCGAAATCGAAAAGAAACTGGCGGCGGTAGCTCGTGGTAATGTAAAGGACGACAAATAACGATAACGTATTAAAAGGTTCCGGTACATTTACAAGAAGCTAAATAGTTGATTATATTAAGAACAATACTAGTGAATTAAAACAAATAAAAATAGTGAATACTACAACTTACAAGAAAATCCGAAAATATAAACATCAACAATATCGACGTATTTGATTTAGCATGCATCAAATAGCAGGCAATAACACTCACTTAGAAAACACTTTTTTAAAGCATACAAGAATTTTGACAACATTTTTAATTTCACTGATCCGTCGAAGCGGAAAACATAATATTTTAAAATAATAAATGGTTGCCATGTGAAAACCAAAGCAGCAGTTTAATTTATAAACATTAATTTAATTTGCATATAATTGGAAAAGAAAAAACAAACAAAACCGAGCACTGAAAATAAACTGGCGGCAGTTGCACGTAGTAATAATGTAAAGGACTAACACATAACGTTCGTGTATTAAAACGTCGAGGTTAATAGGACCCTATCCTACGATAGAGTCCTGTGTCAGTGTGTGTGTATAGGTAGGTAGGTAAGTACGGAACGTTTTATGTGACATCTGATATAAAGAAACATTTAGTAATCTGATACATATGGTGGCCCTGAAAAGGGCCTTTTTATTCAGTGTGCATCGA
Source organism: Sesamia inferens (assembly GCA_037179545.1). Classification (NCBI taxonomy): domain Eukaryota; kingdom Metazoa; phylum Arthropoda; class Insecta; order Lepidoptera; family Noctuidae; genus Sesamia; species Sesamia inferens. Next base: position 6,849,712 of record CM073947.1, read on the forward strand.
AGACTGGTTTCAGCGTTGTAACAGTGACGCTGGCGCTCCGTAGACGTAGTTTCATAGATTCTGTGTGTAAGCACTAAGCACTAAGCTCTGAACACTAAGCACTAAGCAGGTGAACTTACTCTCAGCATATATGACATGCATGCGAGTCTACGTACACTTGGAAAGAAAGCATGGCAAAAATAAATAAGGCATAAGCATATAGTAGGCAGCGAGTGGAAAAATGCTCGTGAAAATGGTAAATATTATCATTAGTCGATGTAGCAGGGTGCTTCGAAGACTGCATTCAGCGTTGTAACCATGAAGCCGGCACTCCTTCGACGTAGTTCCAAGATTCTGTATGTAAGCACTAAGCACTAAGCTTTAAACACTAAGCACTAAGCAGGTGAACTTACTCTCAGCATGTGTGACATACATGCGAGTGTATGTACACTTGGAAGGCAAGCATAGCAAAAAATAAATAAGGCATAGGCAGCGACTGTATAAAAGCTGGTGAAAATGGTGATTATAAACTTAAGTCGATGTAGCAGCGTGCATCGAAGACTGCATTCAGCGTTGTAACCATGAAGCCGGCACTCCTTCGACGTAGTTCCAAGATTCTGTGTGTAAGCACTAAGCACTAAGCTCTGAACACTAAGCACTAAGCAGGTGAACTTACTCTCAGCATGTGTGACATACATGCGAGTGTATGTACACTTGGAAGGCAAGCATAGCAAAAAATAAATAAGGCATAGGCAGCGACTGGATAAAAGCTGGTGAAAATGGTGATTATAAACTTAAGTCGATGTAACCATGATGCTGGCGCTATGTTGACGTAGTTTTATAGATTATGTCTGGCAGTATCGACATGAGTTCACCTGTGTAAAAATTAGTTTGACACATTCGCGACATGATATACGATTCCGCCCGGAATCTTTGGAGTGCCTTTTTTATTTGGCATGGGAAATCATCAAATGATCTCTCTCGCTCTGGGCGGAGCCTAAGGGCGTGTCAGACTTTTATTGGCTAAAACCCACCCGTGTTCCTTCACTTGCCTGTAGGCCGGGGCCACGGTTTCTTTTTTAACCAACCCGCAAGGCTCACGAGCCAGGAGGCATCGGTCTTCGTGGACCCCGTGACGATGTGCAGACTCAGGCATGGTCCTTACCGGGCGGCGAGCTGCCCACTGCTCACCGCCAGCAAGCCCGCGCCTACGGTGGCCGGGAGTTCGTTGCTGTCTCCCCGGACAGGGCGTCTCCTGCGGTGACTAGAGGCGTGGAGCGCTGGGATCCCCGCTCCGTCACGCCCTCCTTTGAAGCATTACTGCTCCGCAGAAGGAGGTGACGGCCTGCCATGCACTCTCGATCAGGACCATGGCCTGGACCAGGGTCGGATGCGAGAGATCGAAGCCGATCGCCGCCACGAGGACACAGCGGTTCTTTACCCAAGTCGGGCAGACCTCCCACAGTATGCTCCACCGTGTCCTTAGGGCGATCCACACAGTGGTGACACCCTGGCGTTTCAGCACTGGGTTGTGACAATCGCACTCTAGATGTCGCCATGAGATTCCACCGGAGCTCTGCCCCGGCGTTTTGCCTCCTCTTGCCGCTCCCACATGTGGGCGAGGGCTTTGGCCTCCAGATTCCATGGCGGCAATGCGGCAAGGAAGCGCATCTATACAGTGCCTTACAACAGAATGAGTATAAACTCAAGAGACGTGACGACCGCTGGACGCGTCCGAGCGCCGGTCGAAAGTCACGCCGTTTAAAATTCATTTTATACAACGACCGTTCAAACACGGAGACGCGCATTAAATCACGCTCCGTCGGTCCCCCACAGTTCTGAATCGGTTTAAGAAGACGGTGGCCGGTCAGTCGTTGTGAGGATTGGGTTAAGTCTGTCCGTTTTGCGTATCACCACCGAGTCCACGCATAGCAGCGGTCGTCGGCAGAGCTGGTGTGCACCACACCACCAACTATACTACTACTCTCTAGTCTAGTATAACAAACTCTTCGGATGACGCAAACTACTAACTTTACCACAATCTTCACAACAACACAGCGCACTACTTCCTAAACATCAAGCGCCCGCGCACGGCGTTAGCCGCTCGCGTCGCTTGACAAATATGTGAAACAAGAAAACGATATCATTGGTCTTATGTTGACCGCCGAGCGCGCTACGGCAAACACAAGTACAGGGTTTTTCATTAAGAGCGCTCGAACTTTGAAATGAAATAAAACAATCTTTTTAAATGATATTACCATAATTTTTATTACATTTTTAAGAATATTCAATGACATTATGTGTGGAAAATAATATTAGGTAAATGGCCACCGCGACTCCGCTGTAGATGGTATATTCTGGTGGACCAATTTTGAAGGACGTCTTCGCATAAATGGGGTTAAATTTCACGAAGAACGCGAGTTATGTTGGCCAGCATACACTAGAGATTTCACGTAGCTCCACAGAAAATAATCGAGCGGTGTTAAGTCACACGATCTCAGGGGCCAGTTGATGTCGCCACCATGCGAGATCACGAAGCCCTCGAACTTCTCTTTCAATAAATTTAATGTTTCCCGTGCTATATGGCAAGTGGCGCCGTCCTGTGGGAACCGAATATTTGTAAGATCCATACCACCTACGCTAGGCCACAAAAAAATTGTTATTATCGTCCGAAATCGGTCGTCCTTAGGCGAATAGAGCATTGATTTTGATAATAAAATTTAATAATTTCTACACGTTGTTGAAGGGTGTAGCGATCCGTGGTGAAATGTCACGAATAAATATGTATTCATGCCCAATTTTACAGCTATCGCATTACCAAGAAGGCTGCTATGCGCTGTCAAAATTCCAGCGTCCCTATTGAAAAACCATTTATAATAATGTGTCCAATACAAGAGCTCATGTGAATACGCGCGTGTGACTTTCTTCGGTTATGTTTGTTTATAGGCAATGACACATCAAACAAAATCGAGCACAGAAAAGAAATTAGCGGCGGTAACACGTGGTAATGTAAAGGACGAACACATAACGATAATGTATAAAAACGTCGCAATTACTTACAAAAAGTTGAATATTTTAAAAATAATACTAGTACACTGAAAAAATAAAATAATACAATAGGAAAACAAAAGCACAGAATAGTAATAAGCTACAGACGTCCGTGGTTAGTTAAAGAACCAATACATAAAATAATGAATCTAAACATAAATATACCTAAAGAATATTCGAATTTAACAATAGTAAAAAGTGAACTTACCTATCAGAATTAGCATGCATAAACAACAGGTTAATACACATACACGTAGAATACACTTTACTACAACTCACAATAAAATTCAAAATTAAAAACAGTCATGAAAAATATTGACTTATCTGATATAGCACACATCAAATAGCAGGTTTAATCCCCACTCACCGAGGACACACAAAAATAACAGTAGTTGTAAAAAACATTAATTTACCAGATTTAGCATATAACAAACAGCAGCTTATACCACTCACTCACTTAGAAGAAACTTTTTTAAAACTGTAATGATCTATTGTAGCTCGTAAGCCCAACACTAGATGGCGCTACTAGGCTCACTCCAATAGTTTTAATAAAGTGAGATTAGACGACGGACAAGTGACGGTAGATTAAAAATAAATTGAAAAAAAAGACGGGGGATCGGAAGCTGTCAAGAGGTGACAGACAGAAAAGGTATCGTTGCTTGGAGTGATTTGCACAAAAGTCCTTTAAATTAAAACTATTGGTCATATTCGGAAATTACTACGAAATATATATACGTGTTGTTGTCAGTGCAAACTTATTAATTGTTGTGCTCGTGACAGGAGAAACGGGGTAAGTGCTTACGACTATTTAACGAAGTGTAGGTTACTTAGCTTGTATGTTTAACAAGGCTGACTGTTTTATTTTGTCATCAGCCTGTAGAAACGCCCCTACCCGTCTGGCAAATTGTTGCGGATCAAGACCCGGCCTTTGCTGACTTGCTCGACCCTGACCTTCTTCCGCTACCCACGGGATTTGAACCGATCACTAAGTGACGTACTCGCCACGGTACACGGGAAGCTAGCTAGGTCTTGGAACAGTACCATACTAATGTTAAATAAGTTATTGGTTCTGCTCGTCCGTATTGCAAGGAAACTTGTAGTCATTAAGTAAATTATAAGAAAGATTGTAGTCGTTAAGTAAATTTGTATTTCTTGCCTAGCTTTGTCTTTCATTGCTTGAACCCAGGACATTACATTGGCGCCCAAGGGTATACTGAATGTAAGATGAAGTAGGTGTAATCATCAGCATATTTTGGTAAATATTATGGATAAACGTGGGTAATCGATACAACTTTGAAAAATAGTTTATGCGACAAGCCAGCAGATTTGTTTTCTAATTTTAAAGTTACCTACGATTGTTAATTAAAATTACCTACTATTGATTATTAAGATTAACTACTATTGTTTATTAATATTACCTGCTATTGTTTATTAAAATTGTGATACTGTCTTTGATCATGGATGTTAATTCACTGCATAAAGATGAGCTCGAGTTTGAATTGGCTTGTCGAGGAGTCTTTGATTGTAAGACCGTGGCGACTATGCGGAAATTTTTACGGGAAATTTTAGTACGAGAACAATCGGGCGAGTCAACTATTTCCTTTAAGGCTCCAAAATCCTGCATTGATAACCCGAATAATGAGTTATTGGTTTGTGAAAAAAAATTATCGGCAATAATTTTACTTGTAACTGAAGTATCGCACAGTCCCGAACATTCGTTTTATAGTCGTATACACTCTCGTTTGACACACTTATCGAACCTTGCGAAACTTATTATTCCATCTGAGCCTAGTGACATTGAGAAACACATGACTTTGCTAAAGAACATTCAGGATACCTTGTCGTCGCTAAAGCAACTTCAGCGAGAAGAAAGTGAGGAAGAAGATTTAATTTCGGAACATGACAAAGATATTTTACAGAGATCCCTGGGAAATGAAGCTGTTCAGATAATGGATCAATTGGAAAAGCACCGAGTCTCAGGAAAATCTTCCTTACCTAAGGATGGTGATACGGAAAATCACCAGAATCATGCATTGCAGTCTGCTGTTGCCAACGCTGACTTACCACGATCGCATTTAGAGAAACGTAGTCTTTTCTCACATCATCAGGGCATACAAAGGACATCCACGTTTGATGATGGCTTCTGCAAACGTAAGTTGGTCCCCATTAAAGATTGGGGTGTCAAATTTAGTGGTAAGGGTACTGTAAGTGTGAACGCCTTCTTGGAAAGAATTGAGGAACTTAAAGAAGCAAGGAATGCTGCCGATGAAGACTTATTTCGTTATGCAATAGACTTCTTCGAAGAAGAAGCACTAATATGGTTTAGGGCCAATAAAGGTGCAGTAAGTAACTGGGCTCAATTAGTGAGGCTATTGTTGGACACATTTCAGCATCCATGCTACCAAGAGGAACTATTAGAGGAGATTAAACGGAGAATACAAAGCAACCAGGAAGGTATTTTGATATATATAGCTATTATGCAGAATATGTTTAATCGGCTACCCACTCCTATCACAGAAGCACAAAAAGTGGCAATACTTAGAAGGAATTTACAACCCTACTTGCAGAAGGCCGTATGCCGAGACACGTTCGATTCAGTGAGCGAATTAACATCCATTCTAAGGATTATTGAACGCACCAAGATAAGCTGTGATAATTTCAAGGAACCTACCCAAAGTGATAAATCTCTGGAAAGAGATTTAGCGTATAAAGGAAGCACCTCTAAGACATTGCGAAATGATCACACGACTGAGGTGGCAGCTATAGATAACAAGGAAGTACCCTCAACAAAATGCTGGAACTGCAGAACCCCAGGGCTTCGTTTCAGAGATTGTAAGTTGCCAAAACAACGACTCTTCTGCTACAGATGTGGTCGTTTCGGAAAGACCACAAACAAATGTTCATGCAATACTACCGATAAGGGAAACGACAATTCGGAGTCGATGTCGGCCGGTCGTACCCCGAAAAACTAAGTCACTCCACTACGGAGGAGTGGCAACAATGGCTACATACCATTTCGATTTTCTTTAAAACAGGTAAGATCTGTAATATTAATAAGCACTACCAAGACAATCGATATTATGCGGAGATAAAAATCTTGAATCAGTCGTTTGTGGGATTATTGGATTCTGGAGCAACGGTATCGGTCATTTCGCAGAAGTTTGCAACAAAAAACAAAAATGAAGAAATTGGGGTTTTCAGAACGTAAAGTCGATAAAGAAATGATATCGACGGCTGATGGGACCTACCATACATTGGATTTCATCCTTCATTTACCTATTGAATTTTCGGGGAAATACAACGTGGTAGATTTTTATATCATGAACTCTATAAAACATGATATTATTTTAGGTATGAATTTTTTTGAGTCATTTAATTTAATTGTAGGAGCAGGAAAACCAGCTGCTGACATTACGGAAATTAACGTCTCACAACCTGTGGTTTCGAGGGGCGAACTTTCTGTTCAACAGGCAGAGTGCCTGGACAAATTATTGGAGGAAATGGCAGCAGAGATTGGTAAAGGTTTAGGAAGAACCACGTTAATCAAGCATAGGATTGACACAGGAGATAGTTTGCCCATCAAACACAGACAGTACCCCTTGGCTCCTCCAATCATGGCGGAACTTGAAAAGGAAATCCAGGAAATTCTGAACAATGACGTAATAGAATCTTCTTTCAGTTCATGGCGTTCCCCGGTATTATTGGTGAAGAAATCTTCGGGAAAGAATCGTTTATGTCTCGACAGTCGTCAATTAAATAAAGTTACAGTGAAAGACTCTTATCCACTGCCGAGGGTTACCACCATTTTAGATAGCCTAAAAAATGCTCGTTTCCTATCAACTATCGACCTACGATCAGCCTTCTGGCAGATCCCACTAGAAAAAACACGCAAGGAAAAGACAGCGTTCGGACTCGCTGGAAAAGGGCTTTTTCAGTTCAAGGTCATGCCATTTGGGCTAAGTAATGCATCTCAAACACAGCAATGTTTGATGGATCGTTTATTCACCCCTGAATTTGAAAGTAGAGTGTTCACTTATTTAGATGATATCGTCATTTGTGACGATAATTTTGACGGTCATTTATCGTCATTAACACATGTAAAAAATCAGCTTAAGAAAGCAGGCTTGACGATCAATCTGGAAAAATGCGTATTTGCAAGATCATCCTTAAAATACTTAGGCTATATTGTAGATAAGGAAGGGTTACGTACAGACCCGGACAAAGTTAAAGCTATACTCGAATACCCCAGGCCTGCGACATACACGGAGCTAAAGCGTTTTATTGGTTTAGCAAGCTGGTACAGGCGGTTTGTGGAAAATTTTGCCATTGTTGCAGCTCCATTACATGAACTAACTAAGGGTGGCAAGAAGACTAAACGCATTGTTTGGAATAAGGAGGCAGAAGACTCTTTCTTAAAATTAAAGACTGCACTAACTTCTACACCAGTGCTGAGGGTACCAGACTTTACAAAACCCTTTTCTATTCAATGTGATGCTTCTAACAGGGGAACTGGGGGAGTTTTGTTCCAAATAGTCGATAATCTGAAGGTCCCTATTGCTTACACTAGCAAAAAACTGACAGAAAGAGAATGCAAGTATTCAGCGTCGGAACGAGAACTATTAAGTGTTCTGCATGCTGTAGAACAGTTTCGACCATATGTAGAAGGAAATCATTTTAAGGTAATTTCCGACAATAGTGCCCTTCAGTGGCTACACCGAAACAAAGACCCCCACGGACGTTTAGCAAGATGGGCTATGCGCACAAAAGTCCTTTAAATTAAAACTATTAGTCATATTCGGAAATTACTACGAAATATATATACGTGTTGTTGTCAGTGCAAACTTATTAATTGTTGTGCTCGTGACAGGAGAAACGGGGTAAGTGCTTACGACTATTTAACGAAGTGTAGGTTACTTAGCTTGTATGTTTAACAAGGCTGACTGTTTTATTTTGTCATCAGCCTGTAGAAACGCCCCTACCCTTCTGGCAAATTGTTGCGGATCAAGACCCGGCCTTTGCTGACTTGCTCGACCCTGACCTTCTTCCGCTACCCACGGGATTTGAACCGATCACTAAGTGACGTACTCGCCACGGTACACGGGACTACCATACTAATGTTAAATAAGTTATTGGTTCTGCTCGTCCGTATTGCAAGGAAACTTGTAGTCATTAAGTAAATTATAAGAAAGATTGTAGTCGTTAAGTAAATTTGTATTTATTGCCTAGCTTTGTCTTTCATTGCTTGAACCCAGGACATTACAAAACAAAGAAGAATTTTAAAAACATTTTTAATTTCACTGATCCGTCGAAACTGAAGTCATGTTATATGAAAGAAATAAGTACATAATAGCTTATACCATGACAATTTAAAATAGTCGGCATATAAAAACCGAAGCAGTCGCTAATATATAAATATTTATTTAATTTGTATTGAATAGGAAACGAAAAGACAAACAAAATCGAAATCGAAAAGAAACTGGCGGCAGTAGCTCTTGTTAATGTAAAGGACGACAAATAACGATAATGTATTAAAAGGTTCCGGTACATTTACAAGAAGCTAAATAGCTGATTATATTAAGAACAATACTAGTGAATTAAAACAAATAAAAATAGTGAATATAATCATAAATATACAAAGAGAATATCCGAATTTAGGAATAGTAATAAAATGTACTTACCAGAATTAGCATGCATCAAACAACAGGTTAACACCCCCTCACGAAGGATGCACTCTACTACAACTTACAAGAAAATCCGAAAATATAAACATCAACAATATCGACGCATCGAAGACTGGTTTCAGCATTGTAACAATGACGCTGGCGCTCCGTAGACGTAGTTTCATAGATTCTGTGTGTAAGCACTAAGCACTATGCTCTGAACACTAAGCACTAAGCAGGTGAACTTACTCTCAGCATATATGACATGCATGCGAGTCTACGTACACTTGGAGAGAAAGCATGGCGAAAATAAATAAAGCATAGGCATATAATTATGTAGTAGGCATTGAGTGGAACAAAGCAGGTGAAAATGGTAAATATTATCATTAGTCGATGTAGCAGTGTGCATCGAAGACTGCATTCAGCGTTGTAACCACGAAGCCGGCATTCCGTCGACGTAGTTCCAAGATTCTGTATGTAAGCACTAAGCACTAAGCTTTAAACACTAAGCACTAAGCAGGTGCACTTACTCTTAGCATGTGTGACATACATTCGAGTGTATGTACACTTAGAAGGCAAGGATAGCAAAAAAAGAAACGAGTGTACTTATGACCACACGACTGAAGTGAAACTTCTTTCGCACCATCTGTATGTATATATATATATATATGTGTGTACAATATATACATGTATACACATATACATATATTAATTTTCTATAAATGTTTAAATTTATTTCATGCTTTCATTTATAAATTAATATTTTTCATTTTGGGGAGTGTGCGAGGGAATTGCACGATTTAATTCCCCCATCTCCGTTCCACCATCGGACGACCCGTCGTACGGCGAGTTTCCACCCTTATGTTGTTAACACCTCTACGATCCGGACGAAGCGTTTCGCCTCCTCCTTTATACCGCGTACATAGAGGGACTGGAACAATCTGCCGGCGGCGGTGTTTCCGTCGGACTACAATTTGAGTGTCTTCAAGGCTAGAGTGAATAGGCTCTTAATAAACTAGTGCGCCATACCATCAACGATTGCGTCACTGCTTACCATCAGGCGGGATTGCGGTCAAGCGCTGGTTTATAAATTAATAAAAAAAGAAAAAAATTGTATTGAATAGCAAACGAAAAGACAAACAAAATCGAAATCGAAAAGAAACTGGCGGCGGTAGCTCGTGGTAATGTAAAGGACGACATATAACGATAACGTATTAAAAGGTTCCGGTACATTTACAAGAAGCTAAATAGTTGATTATATTAAGAACAATACTAGTGAATTAAAACAAATAAAAATAGTGAATACTACAACTTACAAGAAAATCCGAAAATATAAACATCAACAATATCGACGTATTTGATTTAGCATGCATCAAATAGCAGGCAATAACACTCACTTAGAAAACACTTTTTTAAAGCATACAAGAATTTTGACAACATTTTTAATTTCACTGAGCCGTCGAAGCGGAAAACATAATATTTTAAAATAATAAATGATTGCCATGTGAAAACCAAAGCAGCAGTTTAATTTATAAACATTAATTTAATTTGCATTTAATTGGAAAAGAAAAAACAAACAAAACCGAGCACTGAAAATAAACTGGCGGCAGTTGCACGTAGTAATGTAAAGGACTAACACATAACGTTCGTGTATTAAAACGTCGAGGTTAATAGGACCCTATCCTACGATAGAGTCCTGCGTCAGTGTGTGTGTATAGGTAGGTAGGTAAGTACGGAACGTTTTATGTGACATCTGATATAAAGAAACATTTAGTAATCTGATACATATGGTGGCCCTGAAAAGGGCCTTTTTATTCAGTGTGCATCGAAGACTGGTTTCAGCGTTGTAACAGTGACGCTGGCGCTCCGTAGACGTAGTTTCATAGATTCTGTGTGTAAGCACTAAGCACTAAGCTCTGAACACTAAGCACTAAGCAGGTGAACTTACTCTCAGCATATATGACATGCATGCGAGTCTACGTACACTTGGAAAGAAAGCATGGCAAAAATAAATAAGGCATAAGCATATAGTAGGCAGCGAGTGGAAAAATGCTCGTGAAAATGGTGATTATTATTTTTAGTCGATGTAGCAGCGTGCATCGAAGACTGCATTCAGCGTTGTAACCATGAAGCCGGCACTCCGTCGACGTAGTTCCAAGATTCTGTATGTAAGCACTAAGCACTAAGCTTTAAACACTAAGCACTAAGCAGGTGAACTTACTCTCAGCATGTGTGATATACATGCGAGTGTATGTACACTTGGAAGGCAAGCATAGCAAAAAATAAATAAGGCATAGGCAGCGACTGGATAAAAGCTGGTGAAAATGGTGATTATAAACTTAAGTCGATGTAGCAGCGTGCATCTAAGACTGCATTCAGCGTTGTAACCATGAAGCCGGCACTCCTTCGACGTAGTTCCAAGATTCTGTGTGTAAGCACTAAGCACTAAGCTCTGAACACTAAGCACTAAGCAGGTAAACTTACTCTCAGCATGTGTGACATACATGCGAGTGTATGTACACTTGGAAGGCAAGCATAGCAAAAAATAAATAAGGCATAGGCAGCGACTGGATAAAAGCTGGTGAAAATGGTGATTATAAACTTAAGTCGATGTAGCAGCGTGCATCGAAGACTGCATTCAGCGTTGTAACCATGAAGCCGGCACTCCTTCGACGTAGTTCCAAGATTCTGTGTGTAAGCACTAAGCACTAAGCTCTGAACACTAAGCACTAAGCAGGTGAACTTACTCTCAGCATGTGTGACATACATGCGAGTGTATGTACACTTGGAAGGCAAGCATAGCAAAAAATAAATAAGGCATAGGCAGCGACTGGATAAAAGCTGGTGAAAATGGTGATTATAAACTTAAGTCGATGTAACCATGATGCTGGCGCTATGTTGACGTAGTTTTATAGATTATGTCTGGCAGTATCGACATGAGTTCACCTGTGTAAAAATTAGTTTGACACATTCGCGACATGATATAAGATTCCGCCCGGAATCTTTGGAGTGCCTTTTTTATTTGGCATGGGAAATCATCAAATGATCTCTCTCGCTCTGGGCGGAGCCTAAGGGCGTGTCAGACTTTTATTGGCTAAAACCCACCCGTGTTCCTTCACTTGCCTGTAGACCGGGGCCACGGTTTCTTTTTTAACCAACCCGCAAGGCTCACGAGCCAGGAGGCATCGGTCTTCGTGGACTCCGTGACGATGTGCAGACTCAGGCATGGTCCTTCCCGGGCGGCGAGCTGCCCACTGCTCACCGCCAGCAAGCCCGCGCCTTCGGTGGCCGGGAGTTCGTTGCTGTCTCCCCGGACAGGGCGTCTCCTGCGGTGACTAGAGGCGTGGAGCGCTGGGATCCCCGCTCCGTCACGCCCTCCTTTGAAGCATTACTGCTCCGCAGAAGGAGGTGACGGCCTGCCATGCACTCTCGATCAGGACCATGGCCTGGACCAGGGTCGGATGCGAGAGATCGAAGCCGATCGCCGCCACGAGGACACAGCGGTTCTTTACCCAAGTCGGGCAGACCTCCCACAGTATGCTCCACCGTGTCCTTAGGGCGATCCACACAGTGGTGACACCCTGGCGTTTCAGCACTGGGTTGTGACAATCGCACTCTAGATGTCGCCATGAGATTCCACCGGAGCTCTGCCCCGGCGTTTTGCCTCCTCTTGCCGCTCCCACATGTGGGCGAGGGCTTTGGCCTCCAGATTCCATGGCGGCAATGCGGCAAGGAAGCGCATCTATACAGAGCCTTACAACAGAAGGAGTATAAACTCAAGAGACGTGACGACCGCTGGACGCGTCCGAGCGCCGGTCGAAAGTCACGCCGTTTAAAATTCATTTTATACAACGACCGTTCAAACACGGAGACGCGCATTAAATCACGCTCCGTCGGTCCCCACAGTTCTGAATCGGTTTAAGAAGACGGTGGCCGGTCAGTCGTTGTGAGGATTGGGTTAAGTCTGTCCGTTTTGCGTATCACCACCGAGTCCACGCATAGCAGCGGTCGTCGGCAGAGCTGGTGTGCACCACACCACCAACTATACTACTACTCTCTAGTATAACAAACTCTTCGGATGACGCAAACTACTAACTTTACCACAATCTTCACAACAACACAGCGCACTACTTCCTAAACATCAAGCGCCCGCGCACGGCGTTAGCCGCTCGCGTCGCTTGACAAATATGTGAAACAAGAAAACGATATCATTGGTCTTATGTTGACCGTCGAGCGCGCTACGGCAAACACAAGTACAGGGTTTTTCATTAAGAGCGCTCGAACTTTGAAATGAAATAAAACAATCTTTTTAAATGATATTACCATAATTTTTATTACATTTTTAAGAATATTCAATGACATTATGTGTGGAAAATAATATTAGGTAAATGGCCACCGCGACTCTGCTGTAGATGGTATATTCTGGTGGACCAATTTTGAAGGACGTCTTCGCATAAATGGGGTTAAATTTCACGAAGAACGCGAGTTATGTTGGCCAGCATACACTAGAGATTTCACGTAGCTCCACAGAAAATAATCGAGCGGCGTTAAGTCACACGATCTCAGGGGCCAGTTGATGTCGCCACCATGCGAGATCACGAAGCCCTCGAACTTCTCTTTCAATAAATTTAATGTTTCCCGTGCTATATGGCAAGTGGCGCCGTCCTGTGGGAACCGAATATTTGTAAGATCCATACCACCTACGCTAGGCCACAAAAAAATTGTTATTATCGTCCGAAATCGGTCGTCCTTAGGCGAATAGAGCATTGATTTTGATAATAAAATTTAATAATTTCTACACGTTGTTGAAGGGTGTAGCGATCCGTGGTGAAATGTCACGAATAAATATGTATTCATACCCAATTTGACAGCTATCGCATTACCAAGAAGGCTGCTATGCGCTGTCAAAATTCCAGCGTCCCTATTGAAAAACCATTTATAATAATGTGTCCAATACAAGCGCTCATGTGAATACGCGCGTGTGACTTTCTTCGGTTATGTTTCTCGTCGTGGTAGTGACTCCATCGAACGTGTCGTGGTGCAGGGAAAGGTTGAGGGCTCCTGAACACGTGGCAGATCACCAATGAGATGGACGGATCGGATCAAGGATGCTAATAAGTGTTCAATTTGTGAATGAAACCGGAAGGCTGCAATCCGTGTTGAATGGCGCCGCATAACTAAAATTTTCACTCGTCGTGATTCGTAATGACCCACGATAAATCTGGCAAAAAAGTATCAACCAAGAAGAAGAGGAATCACGTAATCTCTAGAAATGCTTATACTTTAATTTTGGTCCCATAGGATTTGCATAGAAATCGGTGTTTGGTATTTAAATAAATAAATAAATACGGACTAATCACACAGATTGAGCTAGCCCCAAAGTAAGTTCGAGACTTGTGTTATGGGATACTAACTCAACGATACTATATTTTATAATATATACATAAATAGATAAACATCCAAGACCCGGGCCAATCAGGAAAAGATCGTTTTCCGTCATGACCTGGCCGGGGATCGAACCCGGGGCCTCCTCGTCGCAGGCAGGCGTGTTGACCGCTGCGCCACGGAGACCGATATAACATTTAAAGTAAAATTATGGGTAAAAATTACTTGAAATAAATAATGGCATGAACCACAACATATTTAAATTTTTGCCATTTAGAAACGAAAGCATTCGTTTAATTTATAAACATTTATTTAATTTTCACTTTATAGGCAATGACATATCAAACAAAATCGAGCACAGAAAAGAAATTAGCGGCGGTAACACGTGGTAATGTAAAGGACGAACACATAACGATAATGTATAAAACCGTCGCAATTACTTACGAAAAGTTGAAAATTTTAAAAATAATACTAGTACACTGAAAAAATAAAATAATACAATAGGAAAACAAAAGCACAGAATAGTAATAAGCTACAGACGTACGTGGTTAGTTAAAGAACCAATACATAAAATAATGAATCTAACATAAATATACCTAAAGAATATTCGAATTTAACAATAGTAAAAAGTGAACTTACCTATCAGAATTAGCATGCATAAACAACAGGTTAATACACATACACGTAGAATACACTTTACTACAACTCACAATAAAATTAAAAATTAAAAACAGTCATGAAAAATATTGACTTATCTGATATAGCACACATCAAATAGCAGGTTTAATCCCCACTCACCGAGGACACACAAAAATAACAGTAGTTGTAAAAAACATTAATTTACCAGATTTAGCATATAACAAACAGCAGCTTATACCACTCACTCACTTAGAAGAAACTTTTTTAAAACAAAGAAGAATTTTAACAACATTTTTAATTTCACTGATCCGTCGAAACTGAAGTCATGTTATATGAAAGAAAGAAGTAATAGCTTATACCATGACAATTTAAAATAGTCGGCATATAAAAACCGAAGCAGTCGCTAATATATAAATATTTATTTAATTTGTATTGAATAGAAAACGAAAAGACAAACAAAATCGAAATCGAAAAGAAACTGGCGGCAGTAGCTATTGTTAATGTAAAGGACGACAAATTACGATAATGTATTAAAAGGTTCCGGTACATTTACCTACAAGAAGCTAAATAGCTGATTATATTGAGAACAATACTAGTGAATTAAAACAAATAAAAATAGTGAATATAATCATTAATATACAAAGAGAATATCCGAATTTAGGAATAGTAATAAAATGTACTTACCAGAATTAGCATGCATCAAACAACAGGTTAACACCCCCTCACGAAGGATGCACTCTACTACAACTTACAAGAAAATCCGAAAATATAAACATCAACAATATCGACGTATTTGATTTAGCTCAAACAGCAGGCAATAACACTCACTTAGAAAACACTTTTTTAAAGCATACAAGAATTTTGACAACATTTTTAATTTCACTGAGCCGTCGAAGCTGAAAACATAATATTTTAAAATAAATCGTTGCCATGTGAAAACCAAAGCAGCAGTTTAATTATAAACATTAATTTAATTTGCATTTAATTGGAAAAGAAGAAACAAACAAAACCGAAAACTGAAAATAAACTGGCGGCAGTTGCACGTAGTAATGTAAAGGACTAACACATAACGTTCGTGTATTAAAACGTCGAGGTTAATAGGACTCTATCCTACGATAGAGTCCTGTGTCAGTGTGTGTGTATAGGTAGGTACGTAAGTACGTGACGTTTTATGTGACATCTGATATAAAGAAACATTTAGTAATCTGATACATATGGTGGCCCTGAAAAGGGCCTTTTATTCAGTGTGCATCGAAGACTGGTTTCAGCATTGTAACAATGACGCTGGCGCTCCGTAGACGTAGTTTCATAGATTCTGTGTGTAAGCACTAAGCACTATGCTCTGAACACTAAGCACTAAGCAGGTGAACTTACTCTCAGCATATATGACATGCATGCGAGTCTACGTACACTTGGAGAGAAAGCATGGCGAAAATAAATAAAGCATAGGCATATAATTATGTAGTAGGCATTGAGTGGAACAAAGCAGGTGAAAATGGTAAATATTATCATTAGTCGATGTAGCAGTGTGCATCGAAGACTGCATTCAGCGTTGTAACCACGAAGCCGGCATTCCGTCGACGTAGTTCCAAGATTCTGTATGTAAGCACTAAGCACTAAGCTTTAAACACTAAGCACTAAGCAGGTGAACTTACTCTCAGCATGTGTGACATACATTCGAGTGTATGTACACTTAGAAGGCAAGGACAGCAAAAAAAGAAACGAGTGTGCTTATGACCACACGACTGAAGTGAAACTTCTTTTGCACCATCTGTATGTATATATATATATATATGTGTGTACAATATATACATGTATACACATATACATATATTAATTTTCTATAAATGTTTAAATTTATTTTATGCTTTCATTTATAAATTAATATTTTTCATTTTGGGGAGTGTGCGAGGGAATTGCACGATTTAATTCCCCCATCTCCGTTCCACCATCGGACGACCCGTCGTACGGCGAGTTTCCACCCTTATGTTGTTAACACCTCTACGATCCGGACGAAGCGTTTCGCCTCCTCCTTTATACCGCGTACATAGAGGGACTGGAACAATCTGCCGGCGGCGGTGTTTCCGTCGGACTAAAATTTGAGTGTCTTCAAGGCTAGAGTGAATAGGCTCTTAATAAACTAGTGCGCCATACCATCAACGATTGCGTCACTGCTTACCATCAGGCGGGATTGCGGTCAAGCGCTGGTTTATAAATTAATAAAAAAAGAAAAAAATTGTATTGAATAGCAAACGAAAAGACAAACAAAATCGAAATCGAAAAGAAACTGGCGGCGGTAGCTCGTGGTAATGTAAAGGACGACAAATAACGATAACGTATTAAAAGGTTCCGGTACATTTACAAGAAGCTAAATAGTTGATTATATTAAGAACAATACTAGTGAATTAAAACAAATAAAAATAGTGAATACTACAACTTACAAGAAAATCCGAAAATATAAACATCAATAATATCGACGTATTTGATTTAGCATGCATCAAATAGCAGGCAATAACACTCACTTAGAAAACACTTTTTTAAAGCATACAAGAATTTTGACAACATTTTTAATTTCACTGAGCCGTCGAAGCGGAAAACATAATATTTTAAAATAATAAATGGTTGCCATGTGAAAACCAAAGCAGCAGTTTAATTTATAAACATTAATTTAATTTGCATTTAATTGGAAAAGAAAAAACAAACAAAACCGAGCACTGAAAATAAACTGGCGGCAGTTGCACGTAGTAATGTAAAGGACTAAACCATAACGTTCGTGTATTAAAACGTCGAGGTTAATAGGACCCTATCCTACGATAGAGTCCTGTGTCAGTGTGTGTGTATAGGTAGGTAGGTAAGTACGGAACGTTTTATGTGACATCTGTTATAAAGAAACATTTAGTAATCTGATACATATGGTGGCCCTGAAAAGGGCCTTTTTATTCAGTGTGCATCGAAGACTGGTTTCAGCGTTGTAACAGTGACGCTGGCGCTCCGTAGACGTAGTTTCATAGATTCTGTGTGTAAGCACTAAGCACTAAGCTCTGAACACTAAGCACTAAGCAGGTGAACTTACTCTCAGCATATATGACATGCATGCGAGTCTACGTACACTTGGAAAGAAAGCATGGCAAAAATAAATAAGGCATAAGCATATAGTAGGCAGCGAGTGGAAAAATGCTCGTGAAAATGGTAAATATTATCATTAGTCGATGTAGCAGGGTGCTTCGAAGACTGCATTCAGCGTTGTAACCATGAAGCCGGCACTCCTTCGACGTAGTTCCAAGATTCTGTATGTAAGCACTAAGCACTAAGCTTTAAACACTAAGCACTAAGCAGGTGAACTTACTCTCAGCATGTGTGACATACATGCGAGTGTATGTACACTTGGAAGGCAAGCATAGCAAAAAATAAATAAGGCATAGGCAGCGACTGGATAAAAGCTGGTGAAAATGGTGATTATAAACTTAAGTCGATGTAACCATGCTGCTGGCGCTATGTTGACGTAGTTTTATAGATTATGTCTGGCAGTATCGACATGAGTTCACCTGTGTAAAAATTAGTTTGACACATTCGCGACATGATATACGATTCCGCCCGGAATCTTTGGAGTGCCTTTTTTATTTGGCATGGGAAATCATCAAATGATCTCTCTCGCTCTGGGCGGAGCCTAAGGGCGTGTCAGACTTTTACTGGCTAAAACCCACCCGTGTTCCTTCACTTGCCTGTAGGCCGGGGCCACGGTTTCTTTTTTAACCAACCCGCAAGGCTCACGAGCCAGGAGGCGTCGGTCTTCGTGGACCCCGTGACGATGTGCAGACTCAGGCATGGTCCTTACCGGGCGGCGAGCTGCCCACTGCTCACCGCTAGCAAGCCCGCGCCTACGGTGGCCGGGAGTTCGTTGCTGTCTCCCCGGACAGGGCGTCTCCTGCGGTGACTAGAGGCGTGGAGCGCTGGGATCCCCGCTCCGTCACGCCCTCCTTTGAAGCATTACTGCTCCGCAGAAGGAGGTGACGGCCTGCCATGCACTCTCGACCAGGACCATGGCCTGGACCAGGGTCGGATGCGAGAGATCGAAGCCGATCACCGCCACGAGGACACAGCGGTTCTTTACCCAAGTCGGGCAGACCTCCCACAGTATGCTCCACCGTGTCCTTAGAGCGATCCACACAGTGGTGACACCCTGGCGTTTCAGCACTGGGTTGTGACAATCGCACTCTAGATGTCGCCATGAGATTCCACCGGAGCTCTGCCCCGGCGTTTTGCCTCCTCTTGCCGCTCTCACATGTGGGCGAGGGCTTTGGCCTCCAGATTCCATGGCGGCAATGCGGCAAGGAAGCGCATCTATACAGTGCCTTACAACAGAAGGAGTATAAACTCAAGAGACGTGACGACCGCTGGACGCGTCCGAGCGCCGGTCGAAAGTCACGCCGTTTAAAATTCATTTTATACAACGACCGTTCAAACACGGAGACGCGCATTAAATCACGCTCCGTCGGTCCCCACAGTTCTGAATCGGTTTAAGAAGACGGTGGCCGGTCAGTCGTTGTGAGGATTGGGTTAAGTCTGTCCGTTTTGCGTATCACCACCGAGTCCACGCATAGCAGCGGTCGTCGGCAGAGCTGGTGTGCACCACACCACCAACTATACTACTACTCTCTAGTATAACAAACTCTTCGGATGACGCAAACTACTAACTTTACCACAATCTTCACAACAACACAGCGCACTACTTCCTAAACATCAAGCGCCCGCGCACGGCGTTAGCCGCTCGCGTCGCTTGACAAATATGTGAAACAAGAAAACGATATCATTGGTCTTATGTTGACCGTCGAGCGCGCTACGGCAAACACAAGTACAGGGTTTTTCATTAAGAGCGCTCGAACTTTGAAATGAAATAAAACAATCTTTTTAAATGATATTACCATAATTTTTATTACATTTTTAAGAATATTCAATGACATTATGTGTGGAAAATAATATTAGGTAAATGGCCACCGCGACTCTGCTGTAGATGGTATATTCTGGTGGACCAATTTTGAAGGACGTCTTCGCATAAATGGGGTTAAATTTCACGAAGAACGCGAGTTATGTTGGCCAGCATACACTAGAGATTTCACGTAGCTCCACAGAAAATAATCGAGCGGCGTTAAGTCACACGATCTCAGGGGCCAGTTGATGTCGCCACCATGCGAGATCACGAAGCCCTCGAACTTCTCTTTCAATAAATTTAATGTTTCCCGTGCTATATGGCAAGTGGCGCCGTCCTGTGGGAACCGAATATTTGTAAGATCCATACCACCTACGCTAGGCCACAAAAAATTGTTATTATCGTCCGAAATCGGTCGTCCTTAGGCGAATAGAGCATTGATTTTGATAATAAAATTTAATAGTTTCTACACGTTGTTGAAGGGTGTAGCGATCCGTGGTGAAATGTCACGAATAAATATGTATTCATGCCCAATTTGACAGCTATCGCATTACCAAGAAGGCTGCTATGCGCTGTCAAAATTCCAGCGTCCCTATTGAAAAACCATTTATAATAATGTGTCCAATACAAGAGCTCATGTGAATACGCGCGTGTGACTTTCTTCGGTTGTGTTTCTCGTCGTGGTAGTGACTCCATCGAACGTGTCGTGGTGCAGGGAAAGGTTGCGGGCTCCTGAACACGTGGCAGATCACCAATGAGATGGACGGATCGGATCAAGGATGCTAATAAGTGTTCAATTTGTGAATGAAACCGGAAGGCTGCAATCCGTGTTGAATGGCGCCGCATAACTAAAATTTTCACTCGTCGTGATTCGTAATGACCCACGATAAATCTGGCAAAAAAGTATCAACCAAGAAGAAGAGGAATCACGTAATCTCTAGAAATGCTTATACTTTAATTTTGGTCCCATAGGATTTGCATAAAAATCGGTGTTTGGTATTTAAAGTAAAATTACGGGTAAAAATTACTTGAAATAAATAATGGCATGAACCACAACATATTTAAATTTTTGCCATTTAGAAACGAAAGCATTCGTTTAATTTATAAACATTTATTTAATTTTCACTTTATAGGCAATGACATATCAAACAAAATCGAGCACAGAAAAGAAATTAGCGGCGGTAACACGTGGTAATGTAAAGGACGAACACATAACGATAATGTATAAAAACGTCGCAATTACTTACGAAAAGTTGAAAATTTTAAAAATAATACTAGTACACTGAAAAAATAAAATAATACAATAGGAAAACAAAAGCACAGAATAGTAATAAGCTACAGACGTACGTGGTTAGTTAAAGAACCAATACATAAAATAATGAATCTAACATAAATATACCTAAAGAATATTCGAATTTAACAATAGTAAAAAGTGAACTTACCTATCAGAATTAGCATGCATAAACAACAGGTTAATACACATACACGTAGAATACACTTTACTACAACTCACAATAAAATTCAAAATTAAAAACAGTCATGAAAAATATTGACTTATCTGATATAGCACACATCAAATAGCAGGTTTAATCCCCACTCACCGAGGACACACAAAAATAACAGTAGTTGTAAAAAACATTAATTTACCAGATTTAGCATATAACAAACAGCAGCTTATACCACTCACTCACTTAGAAGAAACTTTTTTAAAACTGTAATGATCTATTGTAGCTCGTAAGCCCAACACTAGATGGCGCTACTAGGCTCACTCCAATAGTTTTAATAAAGTGAGATTAGACGACGGACAAGTGACGGTAGATTAAAAATAAATTGAAAAAAAAGACGGGGGATCGGAAGCTGTCAAGAGGTGACAGACAGAAAAGGTATCGTTGCTTGGAGTGATTTGCACAAAAGTCCTTTAAATTAAAACTATTGGTCATATTCGGAAATTACTACGAAATATATATACGTGTTGTTGTCAGTGCAAACTTATTAATTGTTGTGCTCGTGACAGGAGAAACGGGGTAAGTGCTTACGACTATTTAACGAAGTGTAGGTTACTTAGCTTGTATGTTTAACAAGGCTGACTGTTTTATTTTGTCATCAGCCTGTAGAAACGCCCCTACCCTTCTGGCAAATTGTTGCGGATCAAGACCCGGCCTTTGCTGACTTGCTCGACCCTGACCTTCTTCCGCTACCCACGGGATTTGAACCGATCACTAAGTGACGTACTCGCCACGGTACACGGGAAGCTAGCTGGTCTTGGAACAGTACCATACTAATGTTAAATAAGTTATTGGTTCTGCTCGTCCGTATTGCAAGGAAACTTGTAGTCATTAAGTAAATTATAAGAAAGATTGTAGTCGTTAAGTAAATTTGTATTTCTTGCCTAGCTTTGTCTTTCATTGCTTGAACCCAGGACATTACAAAACAAAGAAGAATTTTAAAAACATTTTTAATTTCACTGATCCGTCGAAACTGAAGTCATGTTATATGAAAGAAATAAGTACATAATAGCTTATACCATGACAATTTAAAATAGTCGGCATATAAAAACCGAAGCAGTCGCTAATATATAAATATTTATTTAATTTGTATTGAATAGGAAACGAAAAGACAAACAAAATCGAAATCGAAAAGAAACTGGCGGCAGTAGCTCTTGTTAATGTAAAGGACGACAAATAACGATAATGTATTAAAAGGTTCCGGTACATTTACAAGAAGCTAAATAGCTGATTATATTAAGAACAATACTAGTGAATTAAAACAAATAAAAATAGTGAATATAATCATAAATATACAAAGAGAATATCCGAATTTAGCAATAGTAATAAAATGTACTTACCAGAATTAGCATGCATCAAACAACAGGTTAACACCCCCTCACGAAGGATGCACTCTACTACAACTTACAAGAAAATCCGAAAATATAAACATCAACAATATCGACGCATCGAAGACTGGTTTCAGCATTGTAACAATGACGCTGGCGCTCCGTAGACGTAGTTTCATAGATTCTGTGTGTAAGCACTAAGCACTATGCTCTGAACACTAAGCACTAAGCAGGTGAACTTACTCTCAGCATATATGACATGCATGCGAGTCTACGTACACTTGGAGAGAAAGCATGGCGAAAATAAATAAAGCATAGGCATATAATTATGTAGTAGGCATTGAGTGGAACAAAGCAGGTGAAAATGGTAAATATTATCATTAGTCGATGTAGCAGTGTGCATCGAAGACTGCATTTAGCGTTGTAACCACGAAGCCGGCATTCCGTCGACGTAGTTCCAAGATTCTGTATGTAAGCACTAAGCACTAAGCTTTAAACACTAAGCACTAAGCAGGTGAACTTACTCTCAGCATGTGTGACATACATTCGAGTGTATGTACACTTAGAAGGCAAGGATAGCAAAAAAAGAAACGAGTGTGCTTATGACCACACGACTGAAGTGAAACTTCTTTCGCACCATCTGTATGTATATATTTATATATATGTGTGTACAATATATACATGTATCAGTGGCGAAGAGTCCATACAAGCCGATTCCCACCGGGTTACCTTTCAAAAATCAGTTCCATATTCATACAAAAGTATTTACATTCTATTTCATTAACAAAGTATTATTAATCAAATAGTAATTCTTAGCAATACCCTAAGTATCACATTTCAGAAGATATCCTGCAGTAGGTAAGTGTTTAAGTGTTTATTTTTTTGGACCGGCTTCCCTTTGTCAAAATTTCACCCTTCGCCACTGACATGTATACACATATACATATATTAATTTTCTATAAATGTTTAAATTTATTTCATGCTTTCATTTATAAATTAATATTTTTCATTTTGGGGAGTGTGCGAGGGAATTGCACGATTTAATTCCCCCATCTCCGTTCCACCATCGGACGACCCGTCGTACGGCAAGTTTCCACCCTTATGTTGTTAACACCTCTACGATCCGGACGAAGCGTTTCGCCTCCTCCTTTATACCGCGTACATAGAGGGACTGGAACAATCTGCCGGCGGCGGTGTTTCCGTCGGACTACAATTTGAGTGTCTTCAAGGCTAGAGTGAATAGGCTCTTAATAAACTAGTGCGCCATACCATCAACGATTGCGTCACTGCTTACCATCAGGCGGGATTGCGGTCAAGCGCTGGTTTATAAATTAATAAAAAAAGAAAAAAATTGTATTGAATAGCAAACGAAAAGACAAACAAAATCGAAATCGAAAAGAAACTGGCGGCGGTAGCTCGTGGTAATGTAAAGGACGACAAATAACGATAACGTATTAAAAGGTTCCGGTACATTTACAAGAAGCTAAATAGTTGATTATATTAAGAACAATACTAGTGAATTAAAACAAACAAAAATAGTGAATACTACAACTTACAAGAAAATCCGAAAATATAAACATCAACAATATCGACGTATTTGATTTAGCATGCATCAAATAGCAGGCAATAACACTCACTTAGAAAACACTTTTTTAAAGCATACAAGAATTTTGACAACATTTTTAATTTCACTGAGCCGTCGAAGCGGAAAACATAATATTTTAAAATAATAAATGGTTGCCATGTGAAAACCAAAGCAGCAGTTTAATTTATAAACATTAATTTAATTTGCATTTAATTGGAAAAGAAAAAACAAACAAAACCGAGCACTGAAAATAAACTGGCGGCAGTTGCACGTAGTAATGTAAAGGACTAACACATAACGTTCGTGTATTAAAACGTCGAGGTTAATAGGACCCTATCCTACGATAGAGTCCTGCGTCAGTGTGTGTGTATAGGTAGGTAGGTAAGTACGGAACGTTTTATGTGACATCTGATATAAAGAAACATTTAGTAATCTGATACATATGGTGGCCCTGAAAAGGGCCTTTTTATTCAGTGTGCATCGAAGACTGGTTTCAGCGTTGTAACAGTGACGCTGGCGCTCCGTAGACGTAGTTTCATAGATTCTGTGTGTAAGCACTAAGCACTAAGCTCTGAACACTAAGCACTAAGCAGGTGAACTTACTCTCAGCATATATGACATGCATGCGAGTCTACGTACACTTGGAAAGAAAGCATGGCAAAAATAAATAAGGCATAAGCATATAGTAGGCAGCGAGTGGAAAAATGCTCGTGAAAATGGTGATTATTATTTTTAGTCGATGTAGCAGCGTGCATCGAAGACTGCATTCAGCGTTGTAACCATGAAGCCGGCACTCCGTCGACGTAGTTCCAAGATTCTGTATGTAAGCACTAAGCACTAAGCTTTAAACACTAAGCACTAAGCAGGTGAACTTACTCTCAGCATGTGACATACATGCGAGTGTATGTACACTTGGAAGGCAAGCATAGCAAAAAATAAATAAGGCATATGCAGCGACTGGATAAAAGCTGGTGAAAATGGTGATTATAAACTTAAGTCGATGTAACCATGACGCTGGCACTATGTTGACGTAGTTTCATAGATTATGTCTGGCAGTATCGACATGAGTTCACCTGTGTAAAAATTAGTTTGACACATCCGCGACATGATATACGATTCCGCCCGGAATCTTTGGAGTGCCTTTTTTTATTTGTCATGGGAAATCATCAAATGATCTCTCTCGCTCTGGGGGAGCCTAAGGGCGTGTCAGACTTTTATTGGCTAAAACCCACCCGTGTTCCTTCACTTGCCTGTAGGCCGGGGCCACGGTTTCTTTTTTAACCAACCCGCAAGGCTCACGAGCCAGGAGGCATCGGTCTTCGTGGACCCCGTGACGATGTGCTGACTCAGGCATGGTCCTTACCGGGCGGCGAGCTGCCCACTGCTCACCGCCAGCAAGCCCGCGCCTACGGTGGCCGGGAGTTCGATGTTGTCTCCCGGCCAGGGCGTCTCCTGCGGTGACTAGAGGCGTGGAGCGCTGGGATCCCCGCTCCGTCACGCCCTCCTTTGCTAGCATCACTGCTCAGCAGAAGGAGGTGACGGCCTGTCATGCACTCTCGATCAGGACCATGGCCTGGACCAGGGTCGGACGCGAGAGATCGAAGCCGATCGCCGCCACGAGGACACAGCGGTTCTTTACCCAAGTCGGGCAGACCTCCCAGAGTATGCTCCACCGTGTCCTTAGGGCGATCCACACAGTGGTGACACCCTGGCGTTTCAGCACTGGGTTGTGACAATCGCACTCTAGATGTCGCCATGAGATTCCACCGGAGCTCTGCCCCGGCGTTTTGCCTCCTCTTGCCGCTCCCACATGTGGGCGAGGGCTTTGGCCTCCAGATTCCATGGCGGCAATGCGGCAAGGAAGCGCATCTATACAGTGCCTTACAACAGAATGAGTATAAACTCAAGAGACGTGACGACCGCTGGACGCGTTCGAGCGCCGGTCGAAAGTCACGCCGTTTAAAATTCATTTTATACAACGACCGTTCAAACACGGAGACGCGCATTAAATCACGCTCCGTCGGTCCCCACAGTTCTGAATCGGTTTAAGAAGACGGTGGCCGGTCAGTCGTTGTGAGGATTGGGTTAAGTCTGTCCGTTTTGCGTATCACCACCGAGTCCACGCATAGCAGCGGTCGTCGGCAGAGCTGGTGTGCACCACACCACTAACTATACTACTACTCTCTAGTATAACAAACTCTTCGGATGACGCAAACTACTAACTTTACCACAATCTTCACAACAACACAGCGCACTACTTCCTAAACATCAAGCGCCCGCGCACGGCGTTAGCCGCTCGCGTCGCTTGACAAATATGTGAAACAACAAAACGATATCATTTGTCTTGTAGCATTGTACAAATGCCACACGTGTTCGCTATTGTGGCGATGTACAAAGGCTACACATGTCCTCTTACAAATTACACCAAAAAGGTCGACTATTAATCACACGAGGATCGCGGAAGTCATGGCGCGCGTCCCACTCCCGCAGCGAGGGTTCTCATAAATCTCACGTCCCAGAACACATCTGCAGGGCCAACGGTCAACGTCCGTGGGAACCATAACGAGTCATCTAGCACGTGACGGAATTGGCGCGCGTTCCACGTTAACCAGTCATACGCAGTGGCCTGCCTCGATCAACGAATCAGCATCAAGAACGCACGCAACACCGCGTGGACATCGCAGGACGGAAGCTGATTCGTTATTGGTTACCCCACTATCATTTAGAGATAGTATTTAAGTGAGTGCATAGCTTGTAAGACACATTATTATCATATTCTACATCATTGTACAACATCATTATACAACATCATTATTATATCCATTCCTTGATCACACTCTTGTATCGCGTCATTTTACACGTCGAATACATTGTACTCTTTTACATTCGTGCAATACATAAAGTTCGATTTATCTGAGTTTTAATTACGCGACACAACCTACGCGCTACAGTGGTGACCCCGACGTGATTTGAACACGCAACCTTCTGACCCAGACTATGGTTTACAAACTTCGAAGCAGTTATGGCGCCACAGAGACAAGGTGATGACGCGCGCTATCAAGCAGCTATCGCCCGACTAGGCCTGGACGCACTTCAACAAGTAAGTGATATTATAACCAACCCGCCCATTGAAAACAAATACGAAGCCCTGAAGTCCCGACTCATCAGCGTCTACGAGGAATCCGAAAGCCGGAAGCTGCAGAAGCTGATGGATGAGATGGAACTCGGAGATCAGAAACCCTCACAGTTGTTGCGAAAAATGCGGGAACTAGCCGGACAGAAAATACCAGACGGTACACTGCGCATCATGTGGACCCGGCTACTTCCACCCTCATTACGCGCTGTCCTCACCGTGAGCAACACTACGGACTTGGAAAAGTTATCGCAAGTAGCAGACAGTGTGATGGACAGTATCGCGCAACCTAACCAGGTCGCGCAGATTTCACGCACGAGCGATGTGGCTGCCCTACACGATCAAATAAGGCAGTTATCTCTGGAGCTGGCAGAACTCAAGAACAGGCAGGAACCCAGACCACGATCACACAGATCATTCGACAGACGGCGTTCAAGATCGCGTTCAACAAGCAACGATAAGAGCAACCGCAAGTATTCAGAAAAATCATTTATCTGTTATTACCATCGCAAGTACGGCACGGAGGCGCGTAAGTGTACACGCCCGTGCAACTTCAACAACAACTTCAACAACAACAGTGCCCAGTCGGAAAACTAACGCCTGCGTCGGTTGAGGCGGCAACTGATGCGAACAAAACTTCTCACCGCTTATTCATAACTGATAGGAATTCGCGTCTGTCATTTCTAATTGATACGGGCGCAAACGTTTCCGTGATACCGAGGACAAAAGGCGGGAGAGCAAAACAAACCGATTTCTGTTTGTACGCAGCAAACAACACGACCATTCCAACGTACGGAGAGAAAACCCTACAACTGGATCTCAACCTACGACGGCCGTACACCTGGAAATTTATCGTCGCTGCAGTCAGCAAACCCATCATCGGAGCAGATTTTCTGAAGCGTCATCAACTTCTCGTCGACATAGCCGGCCGACGTCTCGTCGACAAAGTTACCAATCTGACCGTCAGAGCGTCACTCATTCATTCCGCCGAACCTACAGTTCGAAGTATCGACATGGAACAGCCGTATCACCAGCTCCTCAGTAAGTTTCCTGATATCCTGCGACCATCAAGCATGAAGGATACTCCCAAACACAGGGTAGAACATCACATCGAAACTACTGGCCCACCAGTGTTCAACAAGTGCAGACCTCTTCCTCCACATCGCTACCTGCCCGTGAAGAAAGAATTCGAGCTCATGATGCAGCAAGGAATTTGCCGACCAAGCAAAAGCCCTTGGTCCAGTCCGCTACACGTCGTTCCTAAGAAAAACGGCGACTTACGCATCTGTGGTGACTACAGAAGACTCAATGACGTCACCAAACCGGATCGCTATCCAGTCCCACGCCTCAAAGATTTTACCTACCTACTTCACGGCAAGAAAATCTTCAGTACTCTCGATTTAAACCGAGCTTACTCTCAATTAAAGATCTTCGAACCTGATATCGAGAAGACAGCGATCACTACACCATTCGGTTTATTCGAATTTCCACGAATGTGCCCAGGTCTCAAGAACGCCGGACAGACATTCCAACGATTCATAAACGAAGTACTCAACGGAATAGACTACGCGTTCCCATTCATCGACGATGTTATCGTTGCATCTGAAAATGAAGCAAGCCACATCGGAGATCTGCAGGAAGTTTTACGCCGATTAGACACGTATGGTGTCACTATAAATCCCTCTAAGTGTGTTTTCGGCAGCGAAACCGTCAAGTTCCTAGGTTATGAAGTATCAAGCAAGGGAATCAAACCACTTCAAGACAAAGTCAAAGCAATCACAGAGTACCCCAAACCCAAAACCATTCAAGACTTACGAAGATTTATGGGCATGATAAAATTTTACCGAGACAGTGTCCCAAATGCGGCAAGCATTCAGGCACCGCTGAATGCATTCCTTCATAATTCAAAAAAACGAGACAAGACGGAAGTAAAGTGGCACAATCAATCGACAAAAGCTTTTGAGTTGTGCAAACAAAGCATAATAAACGCTGCTTTATTGTCTTACCCATCCAGTTCGTCAGAGGACCAAATCGCTATTTTTTCGGACGCCTCAGCTACCTGCGCCGGGGCATCTCTACAACAAAGGCGAAACAAAGAACAATGGATGCCACTCGGATTTTTTTCTAAAAATTTTTCGGAAAGACAAAAGAAGTACTCGACTTTCGATAGGGAGCTCTCATCAATACACATGGCAATAAAACATTTCAGAAAGATGTTTGAAGGCAAAGAACTCGTGATTTACACTGACCATAAACCGCTGACCTACGCGATTCGTAAGCCGCCTTCCGATAACGACCAGTTGTATCCCTACATTGTCTCAACAGACCAACATACAACTCAGGAAAATCATCTTACCGGGTACTAACAAGCCAATATTCTGCGAAACATCAACGCCACATGTTCGTCCCTACTTAACAGCTGATTTTCGTCGCATAGCTTTCAACGCCGTGCACAGCCCAAGCCACCCAGGAGTACGATCCACACGGAAGCTGATGCAAGAGCGATTCTTTTGGCCGTCAATGAATACCGACATCGGCCAGTGGACTAAGACATGCAATTCGTGTCAGCTCTCCAAAGTACAGCGACACAATCATAGTGACATCGCAAC
The DNA here is from genome assembly GCA_037179545.1 of Sesamia inferens. Lineage (NCBI taxonomy): Eukaryota > Metazoa > Arthropoda > Insecta > Lepidoptera > Noctuidae > Sesamia > Sesamia inferens. The sequence continues at coordinate 6,879,510 of CM073947.1, forward strand.
ATTCCCACCGAGCGAACGATTTCAACATATTCACGTTGATATCGTTGGACCGCTACCGACGTCCGCATGTGGACACAAATACTTGCTCACGATGATCGACCGGTGCACACGATGGCCTGAAGCTGTACCACTTCAGGAGACAACCGCTGAAATCGTCGCAAGAAAACTCTACGAAGTGTGGATATCTCGTTTCGGTTGTCCAATAAGAATCACTACCGACCAAGGAAGACAGTTTGAAAGTAGACTATTCCGAGACCTCGCTCAATTACTCGGTGTAGAAAAAACCCGTACTACTGCATACCACCCGCAGAGTAATGGAATCGTCGAACGCTGGCACAGGACATTAAAAGCCGCACTCATGGCTAGACTAGAAAACACCAACAAATGGATCGACGAATTGCCTGCTGTTCTAATGGGTCTCAGAGCCGCTATCCGCTCCGACTCTAACACAAGCGCAGCGCAACTCACCTACGGTCAAGCAATACGACTACCAGGCGATTTCATATCACCGACACCAGCTACACCGAAAATGGACCACGACTACGTCAATCACCTGCAAGAAGTTATCACGAAGCTCACACCTACATACAAATCGCATGCAAACAAGCGATGTATGTTCGTCCACAACGACCTACAAACATGTAGCCAGGTGTTTGTACGCGATGACACCGTCCGCAAACCTCTGCAGCATCCATACCAAGGTCCATTCAAGATCATCGAACGTAAAGAAAAGTATTTTACAATCCAATTACCAGGACGAATTAGCAATATATCGATTGATCGCCTCAAACCTGCGTACACAATCAACACAGAAGATGATCCCAGGCATACGAACAGCGAGACCAATCAAGCACCTGCAGCTACCACAGATGAGCAACCCAGCCTACATCCAGACCCGCATACGAGGGAACAACCTACCAGATCAGGCAGGATCGTCAAGACGCCTGCACGCTACGTACGCTTTGCTAAAAAGGGGGGAGTACTGTAGCATTGTACAAATGCCACACGTGTTCGCTATTGTGGCGATGTACAAAGGCTACACATGTCCTCTTACATATTACACCAAAAAGGTCGACTATTAATCACACGAGGATCGCGGAAGTCATGGCGCGCGTCCCACTCCCGCAGCGAGGGTTCTCATAAATCTCACGTCCTAGAACACATCTGCAGGGCCAACGGTCAACGTCCGTGGGAACCATAACGAGTCATCTAGCACGTGACGGAATTGGCGCGCGTTCTACGTTAACCAGTCATACGCAGTGGCCTGCCTCGATCAACGAATCAGCATCAAGAACGCACGCAACACCGCGTGGACATCGCAGGACGGAAGCTGATTCGTTATTGGTTACCCCACTATCATTTAGAGATAGTTAGTATAGAAATTGTTAGTATTTAAGTGAGTGCATAGCTTGTAAGACACATTATTATCATATTCTACATCATTGTACAACATCATTATACAACATCATTATTATATCCATTCCTTGATCACACTCTTGTATCGCGTCATTTTACAAGTCGAATACATTGTACTCTTTTACATTCGTGCAATACATAAAGTTCGATTTATCTGAGTTTTAATTACGCGACACAACCTACGCGCTACAGTCTTATGTTGACTGCCGAGCGCGCTACGGCAAACACAAGTACAGGGTTTTTCATTAAGAGCGCTCGAACTTTGAAATGAAATAAAACAATCTTTTTAAATGATATTACCATAATTTTTATTACATTTTTAAGAATATTCAATGACATTATGTGTGGAAAATAATATTAGGTAAATGGCCACCGCGACTCCGCTGTAGATGGTATATTCTGGTGGACCAATTTTGAAGGACGTCTTCGCATAAATGGGGTTAAATTTCACGAAGAACGCGAGTTATGTTGGCCAGCATACACTAGAGATTTCACGTAGCTCCACAGAAAACAATCGAGCGGTGTTAAGTCACACGATCTCAGGGGCCAGTTGATGTCGCCACCATGCGAGATCACGAAGCCCTCGAACTTCTCTTTCAATAAATTTTAATGTTTCCCGTGCTATATGGCAAGTGGCGCCGTCCTGTGGGAACCGAATATTTGTAAGATCCATACCACCTACGCTAGGCCACAAAAAAATTGTTATTATCGTCCGAAATCGGTCGTCCTTAGGCGAATAGAGCATTGATTTTGATAATAAAATTTAATAATTTCTACACGTTGTTGAAGGGTGTAGCGATCCGTGGTGAAATGTCACGAATAAATATGTATTCATGCCCAATTTGACAGCTATCGCATTACCAAGAAGGCTGCTATGCGCTGTCAAAATTCCAGCGTCCCTATTGAAAAACCATTTATAATAATGTGTCCAATACAAGAGCTCATGTGAATACGCGCGTGTGACTTTCTTCGGTTATGTTTCTCGTCGTGATAGTGACTCCATCGAACGTGTCGTGGTGCAGGGAAAGGTTGCGGGCTCCTGAACACGTGGCAGATCACCAATGAGATGGACGGATCGGATCAAGGATGCTAATAAGTGTTCAATTTGGGAATGAAACCGGAAGGCTGCAATCCGTGTTGAATGGCGCCGCATAACTAAAATTTTCACTCGTCGTGATTCGTAATGACCCACGATAAATCTGGCAAAAAAATATCAACCAAGAAGAAGAGGAATCACGTAATCTCTAGAAATGCTTATACTTTAATTTTGGTCCCATAGGATTTGCATAGAAATCGGTGTTTGGTATTTAAAGTAAAATTACGGGTAAAAATTACTTGAAATAAATAATGGCATGAACCACAACATATTTAAATTTTTGCCATTTAGAAACGAAAGCATTCGTTTAATTTATAAACATTTATTTAATTTTCACTTTATAGGCAATGACATATTAAACAAAATCGAGCACAGAAAAGAAATTAGCGGCGGTAACACGTGGTAATGTAAAGGACGAACACATAACGATAATGTATAAAAACTTCGCAATTACTTACGAAAAGTTGAAAATTTTAAAAATAATACTAGTACACTGAAAAAATAAAATAATACAATAGGAAAACAAAAGCACAGAATAGTAATAAGCTACAGACGTACGTGGTTAGTTAAAGAACCAATACATAAAATAATGAATCTAACATAAATATACCTAAAGAATATTCGAATTTAACAATAGTAAAAAGTGAACTTACCTATCAGAATTAGCATGCATAAACAACAGGTTAATACACATACACGTAGAATACACTTTACTACAACTCACAATAAAATTCAAAATTAAAAACAGTCATGAAAAATATTGACTTATCTGATATAGCACACATCAAATAGCAGGTTTAATCCCCACTCACCGAGGACACACAAAAATAACAGTAGTTGTAAAAAACATTAATTTACAAGATTTAGCATATAACAAACAGCAGCTTATACCACTCACTCACTTAGAAGAAACTTTTTTAAAACAAACAAGAATTTTAAAAACATTTTTAATTTCACTGATCCGTCGAGACTGAAGTCATGTTATATGAAAGAAATAAGTACATAATAGCTTATACCATGACAATTTAAAATAGTCGGCATATAAAAACCGAAGCAGTCGCTAATATATAAATATTTATTTAATTTGTATTGAATAGGAAACGAAAAGACAAACAAAATCGAAATCGAAAAGAAACTGGCGGCAGTAGCTCTTGTTAATGTAAAGGACGACAAATAACGATAATGTATTAAAAGGTTCCGGTACATTTACAAGAAGCTAAATAGCTGATTATATTAAGAACAATACTAGTGAATTAAAACAAATAAAAATAGTGAATATAATCATAAATATACAAAGAGAATATCCGAATTTAGCAATAGTAATAAAATGTACTTACCAGAATTAGCATGCATCAAACAACAGGTTAACACCCCCTCACGTAGGATGCACTCTACTACAACTTACAAGAAAATCCGAAAATATAAACATCAACAATATCGACGTATTTGATTTAGCATGCATCAAACAGCAGGCAATAACACTCACTTAGAAAACACTTTTTTAAAGCATACAAGAATTTCATTTTTAATTTCACTGAGCCGTCGAAGCTGAAAACATAATATTTTAAAATAAATCGTTGCCATGTGAAAACCAAAGCAGCAGTTTAATTATAAACATTAATTTAATTTGCATTTAATTGGAAAAGAAGAAACAAACAAAACCGAAAACTGAAAATAAACTGGCGGCAGTTGCACGTAGTAATGTAAAGGACTAACACATAACATTCGTGTATTAAAACGTCGAGGTTAATAGGACTCTATCCTACGATAGAGTCCTGTGGCAGTGTGTGTGTATAGGTAGGTAGGTAAGTACGGAACGTTTTATGTGACATCTGATATAAAGAAACATTTAGTAATCTGATACATATGGTGGCCCTGAAAAGGGCCTTTTATTCAGTGTGCATCGAAGACTGGTTTCAGCATTGTAACAATGACGCTGGCGCTCCGTAGACGTAGTTTCATAGATTCTGTGTGTAAGCACTAAGCACTATGCTCTGAACACTAAGCACTAAGCAGGTGAACTTACTCTCAGCATATATGACATGCATGCGAGTCTACGTACACTTGGAGAGAAAGCATGGCGAAAATAAATAAAGCATAAGCATATAATTATGTAGTAGGCATTGAGTGGAACAAAGCAGGTGAAAATGGTAAATATTATCATTAGTCGATGTAGCAGTGTGCATCGAAGACTGCATTCAGCGTTGTAACCACGAAGCCGGCATTCCGTCGACGTAGTTCCAAGATTCTGTATGTAAGCACTAAGCACTAAGCTTTAAACACTAAGCACTAAGCAGGTGAACTTACTCTCAGCATGTGTGACATACATGCGAGTGTATGTACACTTAGAAGGCAAGGATAGCAAAAAAAGAAACGAGTGTGCTTATGACCACACGACTGAAGTGAAACTTCTTTTGCACCATCTGTATGTATATATATATATATATGTGTGTACAATATATACATGTATACACATATACATATACTAATTTTCTATAAATGTTTAAATTTATTTCATGCTTTCATTTATAAATTAATATTTTTCATTTTGGGGAGTGTGCGAGGGAATTGCACGATTTAATTCCCCCATCTCCGTTCCACCATCGGACGACCCGTCGTACGGCGAGTTTCCACCCTTATGGTGTTAACACCTCTACGATCCGGACGAAGCGTTTCGCCTCCTCCTTTATACCGCGTACATAGAGGGACTGGAACAATCTGCCGGCGGCGGTGTTTCCGTCGGACTACAATTTGAGTGTCTTCAAGGCTAGAGTGAATAGGCTCTTAATAAACTAGTGCGCCATACCATCAACGATTGCGTCACTGCTTACCATCAGGCGGGATTGCGGTCAAGCGCTGGTTTATAAATTAATAAAAAAAGAAAAAATTGTATTGAATAGCAAACGAAAAGACAAACAAAATCGAAATCGAAAAGAAACTGGCGGCGGTAGCTCGTGGTAATGTAAAGGACGACAAATAACGATAACGTATTAAAAGGTTCCGGTACATTTACAAGAAGCTAAATAGTTGATTATATTAAGAACAATACTAGTGAATTAAAACAAATAAAAATAGTGAATACTACAACTTACAAGAAAATCCGAAAATATAAACATCAATAATATCGACGTATTTGATTTAGCATGCATCAAATAGCAGGCAATAACACTCACTTAGAAAACACTTTTTTAAAGCATACAAGAATTTTGACAACATTTTTAATTTCACTGAGCCGTCGAAGCGGAAAACATAATATTTTAAAATAATAAATGGTTGCCATGTGAAAACCAAAGCAGCAGTTTAATTTATAAACATTAATTTAATTTGCATTTAATTGGAAAAGAAAAAACAAACAAAACCGAGCACTGAAAATAAACTGGCGGCAGTTGCACGTAGTAATGTAAAGGACTAACACATAACGTTCGTGTATTAAAACGTCGAGGTTAATAGGACCCTATCCTACGATAGAGTCCTGTGTCAGTGTGTGTGTATAGGTAGGTAGGTAAGTACGGAACGTTTTATGTGACATCTGATATAAAGAAACATTTAGTAATCTGATACATATGGTGGCCCTGAAAAGGGCCTTTTTATTCAGTGTGCATCGAAGACTGGTTTCAGCGTTGTAACAGTGACGCTGGCGCTCCGTAGACGTAGTTTCATAGATTCTGTGTGTAAGCACTAAGCACTAAGCTCTGAACACTAAGCACTAAGCAGGTGAACTTACTCTCAGCATATATGACATGCATGCGAGTCTACGTACACTTGGAAAGAAAGCATGGCAAAAATAAATAAGGCATAAGCATATAGTAGGCAGCGAGTGGAAAAATGCTCGTGAAAATGGTAAATATTATCATTAGTCGATGTAGCACGGTGCTTCGAAGACTGCATTCAGCGTTGTAACCATGAAGCCGGCACTCCTTCGACGTAGTTCCAAGATTCTGTATGTAAGCACTAAGCACTAAGCTTTAAACACTAAGCACTAAGCAGGTGAACTTACTCTCAGCATGTGTGACATACATGCGAGTGTATCTACACTTGGAAGGCAAGCATAGCAAAAAATAAATAAGGCATAGGCAGCGACTGGATAAAAGCTGGTGAAAATGGTGATTATAAACTAAAGTCGATGTAGCAGCGTGCATCGAAGACTGCATTTAGCGTTGTAACCATGAAGCCGGCACTCCTTCGACGTAGTTCCAAGATTCTGTGTGTAAGCACTAAGCACTAAGCTCTGAACACTAAGCACTAAGCAGGTGAACTTACTCTCAGCATGTGTGACATACATGCGAGTGTATGTACACTTGGAAGGCAAGCATAGCAAAAAATAAATAAGGCATAGGCAGCGACTGGATAAAAGCTGGTGAAAATGGTGATTATAAACTTAAGTCGATGTAACCATGATGCTGGCGCTATGTTGACGTAGTTTTATAGATTATGTCTGGCAGTATCGACATGAGTTCACCTGTGTAAAAATTAGTTTGACACATTCGCGACATGATATATGATTCCGCCCGGAATTTTTGGAGTGCCTTTTTTATTTGGCATGGGAAATCATCCAATGATCTTTCTCGCTCTGGGCGGAGCCTAAGGGCGTGTCAGACTTTTATTGGCTAAAACCCACCCGTGTTCCTTCACTTGCCTGTAGGCCGGGGCCACGGTTTCTTTTTTAACCAACCCGCAAGGCTCACGAGCGAGGAGGCATCGGTCTTCGTGGACCCCGTGACGATGTGCAGACTCAGGCATGGTCCTTACCGGGCGGCGAGCTGCCCACTGCTCACCGCCAGCAAGCCCGCGCCTACGGTGGCCGGGAGTTCGTTGCTGTCTCCCCGGACAGGGCATCTCCTGCGGTGACTAGAGGCGTGGAGCGCTGGGATCCCCGCTCCGTCACGCCCTCCTTTGAAGCATTACTGCTCCGCAGAAGGAGGTGACGGCCTGCCATGCACTCTCGATCAGGACCATGGCCTGGACCAGGGTCGGATGCGAGAGATCGAAGCCGATCGCCGCCACGAGGACACAGCGGTTCTTTACCCAAGTCGGGCAGACCTCCCACAGTATGCTCCACCGTGTCCTTAGGGCGATCCACACAGTGGTGACACCCTGGCGTTTCAGCACTGGGTTGTGACAATCGCACTCTAGATGTCGCCATGAGATTCCACCGGAGCTCTGCCCCGGCGTTTTGCCTCCTCTTGCCGCTCCCACATGTGGGCGAGGGCTTTGGCCTCCAGATTCCATGGCGGCAATGCGGCAAGGAAGCGCATCTATACAGTGCCTTACAACGGAATGAGTATAAACTCAAGAGACGTGACGACCGCTGGACGCGTCCGAGCGCCGGTCGAAAGTCACGCCGTTTAAAATTCATTTTATACAACGACCGTTCAAACACGGAGACGCGCATTAAATCACGCTCCGTCGGTCCCCACAGTTCTGAATCGGTTTAAGAAGACGGTGGCCGGTCAGTCGTTGTGAGGATTGGGTTAAGTCTGTCCGTTTTGCGTATCACCACCGAGTCCACGCATAGCAGCGGTCGTCGGCAGAGCTGGTGTGCACCACACCACCCACTATACTACTACTCTCTAGTATAACAAACTCTTCGGATGACGCAAACTACTAACTTTACCACAATCTTCACAACAACACAGCGCACTACTTCCTAAACATCAAGCGCCCGCGCACGGCGTTAGCCGCTCGCGTCGCTTGACAAATATGTGAAACAAGAAAACGATATCATTGGTCTTATGTTGACCGCCGAGCGCGCTACGGCAAACACAAGTACAGGGTTTTTCATTAAGAGCGCTCGAACTTTGAAATGAAATAAAATAATCTTTTTAAATGATATTACCATAATTTTTATTACATTTTTAAGAATATTCAATGACATTATGTGTGGAAAATAATATTAGGTAAATGGCCACCGCGACTCCGCTGTAGATGGTATATTCTGGTGGACCAATTTTGAAGGACGTCTTCGCATAAATGGGGTTAAATTTCACGAAGAACGCGAGTTATGTTGGCCAGCATACACTAGAGACTTCACGTAGCTCCACAGAAAATAATCGAGCGGTGTTAAGTCACACGATCTCAGGGGCCAGTTGATGTCGCCACCATGCGAGATCACGAAGCCCTCGAACTTCTCTTTCAATAAATTTAATGTTTCCCGTGCTGTATGGCAAGTGGCGCCGTCCTGTGGGAACCGAATATTTGTAAGATCCATACCACCTACGCTAGGCCACAAAAAAATTGTTATTATCGTCCGAAATCGGTCGTCCTTAGGCGAATAGAGCATTGATTTTGATAATAAAATTTAATAATTTCTACACGTTGTTGAAGGGTGTAGCGATCCGTGGTGAAATGTCACGAATAAATATGTATTCATGCCCAATTTGACAGCTATCGCATTACCAAGAAGGCTGCTATGCGCTGTCAAATTTCCAGCGTCCCTATTGAAAAACCATTTATAATAATGTGTCCAATACAAGAGCTCATGTGAATACGCGCGTGTGACTTTCTTCGGTTATGTTTCTCGTCGTGGTAGTGACTCCATCGAACGTGTCGTGGTGCAGGGAAAGGTTGAGGGCTCCTGAACACGTGGCACATCACCAATGAGATGGACGGATCGGATCAAGGATGCTAATAAGTGTTCAATTTGTGAATGAAACCGGAAGGCTGCAATCCGTGTTGAATGACGCCGCATAACTAAAATTTTCACTCGTCGTGATTCGTAATGACCCACGATAAATCTGGCAAAAAAATATCAACCAAGAAGAAGAGGAATCACGTAATCTCTAGAAATGCTTATACTTTAATTTTGGTCCCATAGGATTTGCATAGAAATCGGTGTTTGGTATTTAAAGTAAAATTACGGGTAAAAATTACTTGAAATAAATAATGGCATGAACCACAACATATTTAAATTTTTGCCATTTAGAAACGAAAGCATTCGTTTAATTTATAAACATTTATTTAATTTTCACTTTGCAAGCAATGACATATTAAACAAAATCGAGCACAGAAAAGAAATTAGCGGCGGTAACACGTGGTAATGTAAAGGACGAACACATAACGATAATGTATAAAAACTTCGCAATTACTTACGAAAAGTTGAAAATTTTAAAAATAATACTAGTACACTGAAAAAATAAAATAATACAATAGGAAAACAAAAGCACAGAATAGTAATAAGCTACAGACGTACGTGGTTAGTTAAAGAACCAATACATAAAATAATGAATCTAACATAAATATACCTAAAGAATATTCGAATTTAACAATAGTAAAAAGTGAACTTACCTATCAGAATTAGCATGCATAAACAACAGGTTAATACACATACACGTAGAATGCACTTTACTACAACTCACAATAAAATTCAAAATTAAAAACAGTCATGAAAAATATTGACTTATCTGATATAGCACACATCAAATAGCAGGTTTAATCCCCACTCACCGAGGACACACAAAAATAACAGTAGTTGTAAAAAACATTAATTTACCAGATTTAGCATATAACAAACAGCAGCTTATACCACTCCCTCACTTAGAAGAAACTTTTTTAAAACAAAGAAGAATTTTAACAACATTTTTAATTTCACTGATCCGTCGAAACTGAAGTCATGTTATATGAAAGAAATAAGTACATAATAGCTTATACCATGACAATTTAAAATAGTCGGCATATAAAAACCGAAGCAGTCGCTAATATATAAATATTTATTTAATTTGTATTGAATAGGAAACGAAAAGACAAACAAAATCGAAATCGAAAAGAAACTGGCGGCAGTAGCTCTTGTTAATGTAAAGGACGACAAATAACGATAATGTATTAAAAGGTTCCGGTACATTTACAAGAAGCTAAATAGCTGATTATATTAAGAACAATACTAGTGAATTAAAACAAATAAAAATAGTGAATATAATCATAAATATACAAAGAGAATATCCGAATTTAGCAATAGTAATAAAATGTACTTACCAGAATTAGCATGTATCAAAGAACAGGTTAACACCCCCTCACGAAGGATGCACTCTACTACAACTTACAAGAAAATCCGAAAATATAAACATCAACAATATCGACGTATTTGATTTAGCTCAAACAGCAGGCAATAACACTCACTTACAAAACACTTTTTTAAAGCATACAAGAATTTTGACAACATTTTTAATTTCACTGAGCCGTCGAAGCTGAAAACATAATATTTTAAAATAAATCGTTGCCATGTGAAAACCAAAGCAGCAGTTTAATTATAAACATTAATTTAATTTGCATTTAATTGGAAAAGAAGAAACAAACAAAACCGAAAACTGAAAATAAACTGGCGGCAGTTGCACGTAGTAATGTAAAGGACTAACACATAAAGTTCGTGTATTAAAACGTCGAGGTTAATAGGACTCTATCCTACGATAGAGTCCTGTGTCAGTGTGTGTGTATAGGTAGGTAGGTAAGTACGTGACGTTTTATGTGACATCTGATATAAAGAAACATTTAGTAATCTGATACATATGGTGGCCCTGAAAAGGGCCTTTTATTCAGTGTGCATCGAAGACTGGTTTCAGCATTGTAACAATGACGCTGGCGCTCCGTAGACGTAGTTTCATAGATTCTGTGTGTAAGCACTAAGCACTATGCTCTGAACACTAAGCACTAAGCAGGTGAACATACTCTCAGCATATATGACATGCATGCGAGTCTACGTACACTTGGAGAGAAAGCATGGCGAAAATAAATAAAGCATAGGCATATAATTATGTAGTAGGCATTGAGTGGAACAAAGCAGGTGAAAATGGTAAATATTATCATTAGTCGATGTAGCAGTGTGCATCGAAGACTGCATTCAGCGTTGTAACCACGAAGCCGGCATTCCGTCGACGTAGTTCCAAGATTCTGTATGTAAGCACTAAGCACTAAGCTTTAAACACTAAGCACTAAGCAGGTGAACTTACTCTCAGCATGTGTGACATACATGCGAGTGTATGTACACTTAGAAGGCAAGGATAGCAAAAAAAGAAACGAGTGTGCTTATGACCACACGACTGAAGTGAAACTTCTTTTGCACCATCTGTATGTATATATATATATGTGTGTACAATATATACATGTATACACATATACATATATTAATTTTCTATAAATGTTTAAATTTATTTCATGCTTTCATTTATAAATTAATATTTTTCATTTTGGGGAGTGTGCGAGGGAATTGCACGATTTAATTCCCCCATCTCCGTTCCACCATCGGACGACCCGTCGTACGGCGAGTTTCCACCCTTATGTTGTTAACACCTCTACGATCCGGACGAAGCGTTTCGCCTCCTCCTTTATACCGCGTACATAGAGGGACTGGAACAATCTGCCGGCGGCGGTGTTTCCGTCGGACTACAATTTGAGTGTCTTCAAGGCTAGAGTGAATAGGCTCTTAATAAACTAGTGCGCCATACCATCAACGATTGCGTCACTGCTTACCATCAGGCGGGATTGCGGTCAAGCGCTGGTTTATAAATTAATAAAAAAAGAAAAAAATTGTATTGAATAGCAAACGAAAAGACAAACAAAATCGAAATCGAAAAGAAACTGGCGGCGGTAGCTCGTGGTAATGTAAAGGACGACATATAACGATAACGTATTAAAAGGTTCCGGTACATTTACAAGAAGCTAAATAGTTGATTATATTAAGAACAATACTAGTGAATTAAAACAAATTAAAATAGTGAATACTACAACTTACAAGAAAATCCGAAAATATAAACATCAATAATATCGACCTATTTGATTTAGCATGCATCAAATAGCAGGCAATAACAATCACTTAGAAAACACTTTTTTAAAGCATACAAGAATTTTGACAACATTTTTAATTTCACTGAGCCGTCGAAGCGGAAAACATAATATTTTAAAATAATAAATGGTTGCCATGTGAAAACCAAAGCAGCAGTTTAATTTATAAACATTAATTTAATTTGCATTTAATTGGAAAAGAAAAAACAAACAAAACCGAGCATGAAAATAAACTGGCGGCAGTTGCACGTAGTAATGTAAAGGACTAACACATAACGTTCGTGTATTAAAACGTCGAGGTTAATAGGACCCTATCCTACGATAGAGTCCTGTGTCAGTGTGTGTGTATAGGTAGGTAGGTAAGTACGGAACGTTTTATGTGACATCTGATATAAAGAAACATTTAGTAATCTGATACATATGGTGGCCCTGAAAAGGGCCTTTTTATTCAGTGTGCATCGAAGACTGGTTTCAGCGTTGTAACCATGAAGCCGGCACTCCTTCGACGTAGTTCCAAGATTCTGTATGTAAGCACTAAGCACTAAGCTTTAAACACTAAGCACTAAGCAGGTGAACTTACTCTCAGCATGTGTGACATACATGCGAGTGTATGTACACTTGGAAGGCAAGCATAGCAAAAAATAAATAAGGCATAGGCAGCGACTGGATAAAAGCTGGTGAAAATGGTGATTATAAACTTAAGTCGATGTAGCAGCGTGCATCGAAGACTGCATTCAGCGTTGTAACCATGAAGCCGGCACTCCTTCGACGTAGTTCCAAGATTCTGTGTGTAAGCACTAAGCACTAAGCTCTGAACACTAAGCACTAAGCAGACGAACTTACTCTCAGCATGTGTGACATACATGCGAGTGTATGTACACTTGGAAGGCAAGCATAGCAAAAAATAAATAAGGCATAGGCAGCGACTGGATAAAAGCTGGTGAAAATGGTGATTATAAACTTAAGTCGATGTAACCATGATGCTGCCGCTATGTTGACGTAGTTTTATAGATTATGTCTGGCAGTATCGACATGAGTTCACCTGTGTAAAAATTAGTTTGACACATTCGCGACATGATATACGATTCCGCCCGGAATCTTTGGAGTGCCTTTTTCATTTGGCATGGGAAATCATCAAATGATCTCTCTCTCTCTGGGCGGAGCCTAAGGGCGTGTCAGACTTTTATTGGCTAAAACCCACCCGTGTTCCTTCACTTGCCTTTAGGCCGGGGCCACGGTTTCTTTTTTAACCAACCCGCAAGGCTCACGAGCCAGGAGGCATCGGTCTTCGTGGACCCCGTGACGATGTGCTGACTCAGGCATGGTCCTTACCGTCCTTACCTACGGTGGCCGGGAGTCCGATGTTGTCTCCCGGCCAGGGCGTCTCCCGGCCAGGGCGTCTCCTGCGGTGACTAGAGGCGTGGAGCGCTGGGATCCCCGCTCCGTCACGCCCTCCTTTGCTAGCATCACTGCTCAGCAGAAGGAGGTGACGGCCTGTCATGCACTCTCGATCAGGACCATGGCCTGGACCAGGGTCGGACGCGAGAGATCGAAGCCGATCGCCGCCACGAGGACACAGCGGTTCTTTACCCAAGTCGGGCAGACCTCCCACAGTATGCTCCACCGTATCCTTAGGGCGATCCACACAGTGGTGACACCCTGGCGTTTCAGCACTGGGTTGTGACAATCGCACTCTACATGTTTTTTTTTTTTTAATAATTATAAACTAGCGCTTGACCGCAATCCCGCCTGATGGTAAGCAGTGATGCGATCGTTGATGGTAAAGCGCGCTAGTTTATTAAGAGCCTATTCACTCAGAAAAACTGAGCGAATAGGAAGGAAGACGGCAGTTGAGCGAGGTGATTAAAATGGCAAGAACAAATCTTTGTATATTTTGTCGGAGTCTTCGCTTAAATGGGGTTAAATTTCACGAAGAACGCGGGTTATAACCAAGAGGAAGAGGAATCACGTAATCTCTAGAAATGCTTATACTTTAATTTTGGTCCCATAGGATTTTCATAGAAATCGGTGTTTGGTATTTAAAGTAAAATTACGGGTAAAAATTACTTGAAATAAATAATGGGATGAACCACAACTTATTTAAATTTTTGGCATTTAGAAACGAAAGCATTCGTTTAATTTATAAACATTTATTTAATTTGCACTTTATAGGCAATGACATATCAAACAAAATCGAGCACAGAAAAGAAATTAGCGGCGGTAACACGTGGTAATGTAAAGGACGAACACATAACCAAAAGGAGCCCGTTCACCTTGGCTCCTACTTTCCGGAATGTATCCTTGGAGTGTACCGACCGCCTTCAGCTTTTGGGTGTTAAGATTTCCTCGAACCTAAACTTTGGGCGGTTCATTGGCTCCAAGGCCAAGGTGGCTGCCAGGAAACTTGGCGTTATCGCAAAGGTCCGGCAGTACTTCACACCAGGGCAGCTTCTAATGTTGTACAAAGCACAGGTCCGTTCGTGTGAGGAGTACTGCAGCCACATTTGGGCTGGTGCTGCTAAGTGTCACCTGGCCACTTTGGATTCAGTGGAGAGGCGTGCAAAGAGGCTGATTGCTGACTCTGATTTAACTCGAGTTGGTCTCCAAAGCCTAGAGCACAGGCGTAGAGTAGCCAGCCTTTCGTTGTTCTATAGGATACATTTTGGGGAGTGTGCGAGGGAATTGCACGATTTAATTCTCCCATCTCCGTTCCACCATCGGACGACCCGTCGTACGGCGAGTTTCCACCCTTATGTTGTTAACACCTCTACGATCCGGACGAAGCGTTTCGCCTCCTCCTTTATACCGCGTACATAGAGGGACTGGAACAATCCGCCGGCGGCGGTGTTTCCGTCGGACTACAATTTGAGTGTCTTCAAGGCTAGAGTGAATAGGCTCTTAATAAACTAGTGCGCCATACCATCAACGATTGCTTCACTGCTTACCATCAGGCGGGATTGCGGCCAAGCGCTGGGTTATAAATTAATAAAAAAAGAAAAAAATTATATTGAATAGCAAACGAAAAGACAAACAAAATCGAAATCGAAAAGAAACTGGCGGCGGTAGCTCGTGGTAATGTAAATGACGACAAATAACGATAACGTATTAAAAGGTTCCGGTACATTTACAAGAAGCTAAATAGTTGATTATATTAAGAACAATACTAGTGAATTATAACAAATAAAAACAGTGAATATAACCATAAATATACCAAGAGAATATCCGAATTTAGCAATAGTAATAAAATGTACTTACCAGAATTAGCATGTATCAAAAAACAGGTTAACACCCCCTCACGAAGGATGCACTCTACTACAACTTACAAGAAAATCCGAAAATATAAACATCAACAATATCGACGTATTTGATTTAGCTCAAACAGCAGGCAATAACACTCACATACAAAACACTTTTTTAAAGCATACAAGAATTTTGACAACATTTTTAATTTCACTGAGCCGTCGAAGCTGAAAACATAATATTTTAAAATAAATCGTTGCCATGTGAAAACCAAAGCAGCAGTTTAATTATAAACATTAATTTAATTTGCATTTAATTGGAAAAGAAGAAACAAACAAAACCGAAAACTGAAAATAAACTGGCGGCAGTTGCACGTAGTAATGTAAAGGACTAACACATAAAGTTCGTGTATTAAAACGTCGAGGTTAATAGGACTCTATCCTACGATAGAGTCCTGTGTCAGTGTGTGTGTATAGGTAGGTAGGTAAGTACGTGACGTTTTATGTGACATCTGATATAAAGAAACATTTAGTAATCTGATACATATGGTGGCCCTGAAAAGGGCCTTTTATTCAGTGTGCATCGAAGACTGGTTTCAGCATTGTAACAATGACGCTGGCGCTCCGTAGACGTAGTTTCATAGATTCTGTGTGTAAGCACTAAGCACTATGCTCTGAACACTAAGCACTAAGCAGGTGAACATACTCTCAGCATATATGACATGCATGCGAGTCTACGTACACTTGGAGAGAAAGCATGGCGAAAATAAATAAAGCATAGGCATATAATTATGTAGTAGGCATTGAGTGGAACAAAGCAGGTGAAAATGGTAAATATTATCATTAGTCGATGTAGCAGTGTGCATCGAAGACTGCATTCAGCGTTGTAACCACGAAGCCGGCATTCCGTCGACGTAGTTCCAAGATTCTGTATGTAAGCACTAAGCACTAAGCTTTAAACACTAAGCACTAAGCAGGTGAACTTACTCTCAGCATGTGTGACATACATGCGAGTGTATGTACACTTGGAAGGCAAGCATAGCAAAAAATAAATAAGGCATAGGCAGCGACTGGATAAAAGCTGGTGAAAATGGTGATTATAAACTTAAGTCGATGTAGCAGCGTGCATCGAAGACTGCATTCAGCGTTGTAACCATGAAGCCGGCACTCCTTCGACGTAGTTCCAAGATTCTGTGTGTAAGCACTAAGCACTAAGCTCTGAACACTAAGCACTAAGCAGACGAACTTACTCTCAGCATGTGTGACATACATGCGAGTGTATGTACACTTGGAAGGCAAGCATAGCAAAAAATAAATAAGGCATAGGCAGCGACTGGATAAAAGCTGGTGAAAATGGTGATTATAAACTTAAGTCGATGTAACCATGATGCTGCCGCTATGTTGACGTAGTTTTATAGATTATGTCTGGCAGTATCGACATGAGTTCACCTGTGTAAAAATTAGTTTGACACATTCGCGACATGATATACGATTCCGCCCGGAATCTTTGGAGTGCCTTTTTCATTTGGCATGGGAAATCATCAAATGATCTCTCTCTCTCTGGGCGGAGCCTAAGGGCGTGTCAGACTTTTATTGGCTAAAACCCACCCGTGTTCCTTCACTTGCCTTTAGGCCGGGGCCACGGTTTCTTTTTTAACCAACCCGCAAGGCTCACGAGCCAGGAGGCATCGGTCTTCGTGGACCCCGTGACGATGTGCTGACTCAGGCATGGTCCTTACCGTCCTTACCTACGGTGGCCGGGAGTCCGATGTTGTCTCCCGGCCAGGGCGTCTCCCGGCCAGGGCGTCTCCTGCGGTGACTAGAGGCGTGGAGCGCTGGGATCCCCGCTCCGTCACGCCCTCCTTTGCTAGCATCACTGCTCAGCAGAAGGAGGTGACGGCCTGTCATGCACTCTCGATCAGGACCATGGCCTGGACCAGGGTCGGACGCGAGAGATCGAAGCCGATCGCCGCCACGAGGACACAGCGGTTCTTTACCCAAGTCGGGCAGACCTCCCACAGTATGCTCCACCGTATCCTTAGGGCGATCCACACAGTGGTGACACCCTGGCGTTTCAGCACTGGGTTGTGACAATCGCACTCTACATGTTTTTTTTTTTTTAATAATTATAAACTAGCGCTTGACCGCAATCCCGCCTGATGGTAAGCAGTGATGCGATCGTTGATGGTAAAGCGCGCTAGTTTATTAAGAGCCTATTCACTCAGAAAAACTGAGCGAATAGGAAGGAAGACGGCAGTTGAGCGAGGTGATTAAAATGGCAAGAACAAATCTTTGTATATTTTGTCGGAGTCTTCGCTTAAATGGGGTTAAATTTCACGAAGAACGCGGGTTATAACCAAGAGGAAGAGGAATCACGTAATCTCTAGAAATGCTTATACTTTAATTTTGGTCCCATAGGATTTTCATAGAAATCGGTGTTTGGTATTTAAAGTAAAATTACGGGTAAAAATTACTTGAAATAAATAATGGGATGAACCACAACTTATTTAAATTTTTGGCATTTAGAAACGAAAGCATTCGTTTAATTTATAAACATTTATTTAATTTGCACTTTATAGGCAATGACATATCAAACAAAATCGAGCACAGAAAAGAAATTAGCGGCGGTAACACGTGGTAATGTAAAGGACGAACACATAACCAAAAGGAGCCCGTTCACCTTGGCTCCTACTTTCCGGAATGTATCCTTGGAGTGTACCGACCGCCTTCAGCTTTTGGGTGTTAAGATTTCCTCGAACCTAAACTTTGGGCGGTTCATTGGCTCCAAGGCCAAGGTGGCTGCCAGGAAACTTGGCGTTATCGCAAAGGTCCGGCAGTACTTCACACCAGGGCAGCTTCTAATGTTGTACAAAGCACAGGTCCGTTCGTGTGAGGAGTACTGCAGCCACATTTGGGCTGGTGCTGCTAAGTGTCACCTGGCCACTTTGGATTCAGTGGAGAGGCGTGCAAAGAGGCTGATTGCTGACTCTGATTTAACTCGAGTTGGTCTCCAAAGCCTAGAGCACAGGCGTAGAGTAGCCAGCCTTTCGTTGTTCTATAGGATACATTTTGGGGAGTGTGCGAGGGAATTGCACGATTTAATTCTCCCATCTCCGTTCCACCATCGGACGACCCGTCGTACGGCGAGTTTCCACCCTTATGTTGTTAACACCTCTACGATCCGGACGAAGCGTTTCGCCTCCTCCTTTATACCGCGTACATAGAGGGACTGGAACAATCCGCCGGCGGCGGTGTTTCCGTCGGACTACAATTTGAGTGTCTTCAAGGCTAGAGTGAATAGGCTCTTAATAAACTAGTGCGCCATACCATCAACGATTGCTTCACTGCTTACCATCAGGCGGGATTGCGGCCAAGCGCTGGGTTATAAATTAATAAAAAAAGAAAAAAATTATATTGAATAGCAAACGAAAAGACAAACAAAATCGAAATCGAAAAGAAACTGGCGGCGGTAGCTCGTGGTAATGTAAATGACGACAAATAACGATAACGTATTAAAAGGTTCCGGTACATTTACAAGAAGCTAAATAGTTGATTATATTAAGAACAATACTAGTGAATTATAACAAATAAAAACAGTGAATATAACCATAAATATACCAAGAGAATATCCGAATTTAGCAATAGTAATAAAATGTACTTACCAGAATTAGCATGTATCAAAAAACAGGTTAACACCCCCTCACGAAGGATGCACTCTACTACAACTTACAAGAAAATCCGAAAATATAAACATCAACAATATCGACGTATTTGATTTAGCTCAAACAGCAGGCAATAACACTCACATACAAAACACTTTTTTAAAGCATACAAGAATTTTGACAACATTTTTAATTTCACTGAGCCGTCGAAGCTGAAAACATAATATTTTAAAATAAATCGTTGCCATGTGAAAACCAAAGCAGCAGTTTAATTATAAACATTAATTTAATTTGCATTTAATTGGAAAAGAAGAAACAAACAAAACCGAAAACTGAAAATAAACTGGCGGCAGTTGCACGTAGTAATGTAAAGGACTAACACATAAAGTTCGTGTATTAAAACGTCGAGGTTAATAGGACTCTATCCTACGATAGAGTCCTGTGTCAGTGTGTGTGTATAGGTAGGTAGGTAAGTACGTGACGTTTTATGTGACATCTGATATAAAGAAACATTTAGTAATCTGATACATATGGTGGCCCTGAAAAGGGCCTTTTATTCAGTGTGCATCGAAGACTGGTTTCAGCATTGTAACAATGACGCTGGCGCTCCGTAGACGTAGTTTCATAGATTCTGTGTGTAAGCACTAAGCACTATGCTCTGAACACTAAGCACTAAGCAGGTGAACATACTCTCAGCATATATGACATGCATGCGAGTCTACGTACACTTGGAGAGAAAGCATGGCGAAAATAAATAAAGCATAGGCATATAATTATGTAGTAGGCATTGAGTGGAACAAAGCAGGTGAAAATGGTAAATATTATCATTAGTCGATGTAGCAGTGTGCATCGAAGACTGCATTCAGCGTTGTAACCACGAAGCCGGCATTCCGTCGACGTAGTTCCAAGATTCTGTATGTAAGCACTAAGCACTAAGCTTTAAACACTAAGCACTAAGCAGGTGAACTTACTCTCAGCATGTGTGACATACATGCGAGTGTATGTACACTTAGAAGGCAAGGATAGCAAAAAAAGAAACGAGTGTGCTTATGACCACACGACTGAAGTGAAACTTCTTTTGCACCATCTGTATGTATATATATATATGTGTGTACAATATATACATGTATACACATATACATATATTAATTTTCTATAAATGTTTAAATTTATTTCATGCTTTCATTTATAAATTAATATTTTTCATTTTGGGGAGTGTGCGAGGGAATTGCACGATTTAATTCCCCCATCTCCGTTCCACCATCGGACGACCCGTCGTACGGCGAGTTTCCACCCTTATGTTGTTAACACCTCTACGATCCGGACGAAGCGTTTCGCCTCCTCCTTTATACCGCGTACATAGAGGGACTGGAACAATCTGCCGGCGGCGGTGTTTCCGTCGGACTACAATTTGAGTGTCTTCAAGGCTAGAGTGAATAGGCTCTTAATAAACTAGTGCGCCATACCATCAACGATTGCGTCACTGCTTACCATCAGGCGGGATTGCGGTCAAGCGCTGGTTTATAAATTAAT
The DNA here is from genome assembly GCA_037179545.1 of Sesamia inferens. NCBI lineage: Eukaryota > Metazoa > Arthropoda > Insecta > Lepidoptera > Noctuidae > Sesamia > Sesamia inferens. Next base: position 6,900,227 of record CM073947.1, read on the forward strand.
AAAAAAAGAAAAAAATTGTATTGAATAGCAAACGAAAAGACAAACAAAATCGAAATCGAAAAGAAACTGGCGGCGGTAGCTCGTGGTAATGTAAAGGACGACATATAACGATAACGTATTAAAAGGTTCCGGTACATTTACAAGAAGCTAAATAGTTGATTATATTAAGAACAATACTAGTGAATTAAAACAAATTAAAATAGTGAATACTACAACTTACAAGAAAATCCGAAAATATAAACATCAATAATATCGACCTATTTGATTTAGCATGCATCAAATAGCAGGCAATAACAATCACTTAGAAAACACTTTTTTAAAGCATACAAGAATTTTGACAACATTTTTAATTTCACTGAGCCGTCGAAGCGGAAAACATAATATTTTAAAATAATAAATGGTTGCCATGTGAAAACCAAAGCAGCAGTTTAATTTATAAACATTAATTTAATTTGCATTTAATTGGAAAAGAAAAAACAAACAAAACCGAGCATGAAAATAAACTGGCGGCAGTTGCACGTAGTAATGTAAAGGACTAACACATAACGTTCGTGTATTAAAACGTCGAGGTTAATAGGACCCTATCCTACGATAGAGTCCTGTGTCAGTGTGTGTGTATAGGTAGGTAGGTAAGTACGGAACGTTTTATGTGACATCTGATATAAAGAAACATTTAGTAATCTGATACATATGGTGGCCCTGAAAAGGGCCTTTTTATTCAGTGTGCATCGAAGACTGGTTTCAGCGTTGTAACCATGAAGCCGGCACTCCTTCGACGTAGTTCCAAGATTCTGTATGTAAGCACTAAGCACTAAGCTTTAAACACTAAGCACTAAGCAGGTGAACTTACTCTCAGCATGTGTGACATACATGCGAGTGTATGTACACTTGGAAGGCAAGCATAGCAAAAAATAAATAAGGCATAGGCAGCGACTGGATAAAAGCTGGTGAAAATGGTGATTATAAACTTAAGTCGATGTAGCAGCGTGCATCGAAGACTGCATTCAGCGTTGTAACCATGAAGCCGGCACTCCTTCGACGTAGTTCCAAGATTCTGTGTGTAAGCACTAAGCACTAAGCTCTGAACACTAAGCACTAAGCAGACGAACTTACTCTCAGCATGTGTGACATACATGCGAGTGTATGTACACTTGGAAGGCAAGCATAGCAAAAAATAAATAAGGCATAGGCAGCGACTGGATAAAAGCTGGTGAAAATGGTGATTATAAACTTAAGTCGATGTAACCATGATGCTGCCGCTATGTTGACGTAGTTTTATAGATTATGTCTGGCAGTATCGACATGAGTTCACCTGTGTAAAAATTAGTTTGACACATTCGCGACATGATATACGATTCCGCCCGGAATCTTTGGAGTGCCTTTTTCATTTGGCATGGGAAATCATCAAATGATCTCTCTCTCTCTGGGCGGAGCCTAAGGGCGTGTCAGACTTTTATTGGCTAAAACCCACCCGTGTTCCTTCACTTGCCTTTAGGCCGGGGCCACGGTTTCTTTTTTAACCAACCCGCAAGGCTCACGAGCCAGGAGGCATCGGTCTTCGTGGACCCCGTGACGATGTGCTGACTCAGGCATGGTCCTTACCGGGCGGTGAGCTGCCCACTGCTCACCGCCAGCAAGCCCGCGCCTACGGTGGCCGGGAGTCCGATGTTGTCTCCCGGCCAGGGCGTCTCCCGGCCAGGGCGTCTCCTGCGGTGACTAGAGGCGTGGAGCGCTGGGATCCCCGCTCCGTCACGCCCTCCTTTGCTAGCATCACTGCTCAGCAGAAGGAGGTGACGGCCTGTCATGCACTCTCGATCAGGACCATGGCCTGGACCAGGGTCGGACGCGAGAGATCGAAGCCGATCGCCGCCACGAGGACACAGCGGTTCTTTACCCAAGTCGGGCAGACCTCCCACAGTATGCTCCACCGTGTCCTTAGGGCGATCCACACAGTGGTGACACCCTGGCGTTTCAGCACTGGGTTGTGACAATCGCACTCTACATGTTTTTTTTTTTTTAATAATTATAAACTAGCGCTTGACCGCAATCCCGCCTGATGGTAAGCAGTGATGCGATCGTTGATGGTAAAGCGCGCTAGTTTATTAAGAGCCTATTCACTCAGAAAAACTGAGCGAATAGGAAGGAAGACGGCAGTTGAGCGAGGTGATTAAAATGGCAAGAACAAATCTTTGTATATTTTGTCGGAGTCTTCGCTTAAATGGGGTTAAATTTCACGAAGAACGCGGGTTATAACCAAGAGGAAGAGGAATCACGTAATCTCTAGAAATGCTTATACTTTAATTTTGGTCCCATAGGATTTTCATAGAAATCGGTGTTTGGTATTTAAAGTAAAATTACGGGTAAAAATTACTTGAAATAAATAATGGGATGAACCACAACTTATTTAAATTTTTGGCATTTAGAAACGAAAGCATTCGTTTAATTTATAAACATTTATTTAATTTGCACTTTATAGGCAATGACATATCAAACAAAATCGAGCACAGAAAAGAAATTAGCGGCGGTAACACGTGGTAATGTAAAGGACGAACACATAACCAAAAGGAGCCCGTTCACCTTGGCTCCTACTTTCCGGAATGTATCCTTGGAGTGTACCGACCGCCTTCAGCTTTTGGGTGTTAAGATTTCCTCGAACCTAAACTTTGGGCGGTTCATTGGCTCCAAGGCCAAGGTGGCTGCCAGGAAACTTGGCGTTATCGCAAAGGTCCGGCAGTACTTCACACCAGGGCAGCTTCTAATGTTGTACAAAGCACAGGTCCGTTCGTGTGAGGAGTACTGCAGCCACATTTGGGCTGGTGCTGCTAAGTGTCACCTGGCCACTTTGGATTCAGTGGAGAGGCGTGCAAAGAGGCTGATTGCTGACTCTGATTTAACTCGAGTTGGTCTCCAAAGCCTAGAGCACAGGCGTAGAGTAGCCAGCCTTTCGTTGTTCTATAGGATACATTTTGGGGAGTGTGCGAGGGAATTGCACGATTTAATTCTCCCATCTCCGTTCCACCATCGGACGACCCGTCGTACGGCGAGTTTCCACCCTTATGTTGTTAACACCTCTACGATCCGGACGAAGCGTTTCGCCTCCTCCTTTATACCGCGTACATAGAGGGACTGGAACAATCCGCCGGCGGCGGTGTTTCCGTCGGACTACAATTTGAGTGTCTTCAAGGCTAGAGTGAATAGGCTCTTAATAAACTAGTGCGCCATACCATCAACGATTGCTTCACTGCTTACCATCAGGCGGGATTGCGGCCAAGCGCTGGGTTATAAATTAATAAAAAAAGAAAAAAAATATATTGAATAGCAAACGAAAAGACAAACAAAATCGAAATCGAAAAGAAACTGGCGGCGGTAGCTCGTGGTAATGTAAATGACGACAAATAACGATAACGTATTAAAAGGTTCCGGTACATTTACAAGAAGCTAAATAGTTGATTATATTAAGAACAATACTAGTGAATTATAACAAATAAAAACAGTGAATATAACCATAAATATACCAAGAGAATATCCGAATTTAGCAATAGTAATAAAATGTACTTACCAGAATTAGCATGCATCAAACAACAGGTTAACACCCCCTCACGTAGGATGCACTCTACTACAACTTACAAGAAAATCCGAAAATATAAACATCAACAATATCGACGTATTTGATTTAGCATGCATCAAATAGCAGGCAATAACACTCACTTAGAAAACACTTTTTTAAAGCATACAAGAATTTTGACAACATTTTTAATTTCACTGATCCGTCGAAGCGGAAAACATAATATTTTAAAATAATAAATGGTTGCCATGTGAAAACCAAAGCAGCAGTTTAATTTATAAACATTAATTTAATTTGCATATAATTGGAAAAGAAAAAACAAACAAAACCGAGCACTGAAAATAAACTGGCGGCAGTTGCACGTAGTAATGTAAAGGACTAACACATAACGTTCGTGTATTAAAACGTCGAGGTTAATAGGACCCTATCCTACGAGAGAGTCCTGTGTCAGTGTGTGTGTATAGGTAGGTAGGTAAGTACGGAACGTTTTATGTGACATCTGATATAAAGAAACATTTAGTAATCTGATACATATGGTGGCCCTGAAAAGGGCCTTTTTATTCAGTGTGCATCGAAGACTGGTTTCAGCGTTGTAACAGTGACGCTGGCGCTCCTTCGACGTAGTTCCAAGATTCTGTATGTAAGCACTAAGCACTAAGCTTTAAACACTAAGCACTAAGCAGGTGAACTTACTCTCAGCATGTGTGACATACATGCGAGTGTATGTACACTTGGAAGGCAAGCATAGCAAAAAATAAATAAGGCATAGGCAGCGACTGGATAAAAGCTGGTGAAAATGGTGATTATAAACTTAAGTCGATGTAGCAGCGTGCATATTCAGCGTTGTAACCATGAAGCCGGTACTCCTTCGACGTAGTTCCAAGATTCTGTGTGTAAGCACTAAGCACTAAGCTCTGAACACTAAGCACTAAGCAGGTGAACTTACTCTCAGCATGTGTGACATACATGCGAGTGTATGTACACTTGGAAGGCAAGCATAGCAAAAAATAAATAAGGCATAGGCAGCGACTGGATAAAAGCTGGTGAAAATGGCGCTATGTTGACGTAGTTTTATAGATTATGTCTGGCAGTATCGACATGAGTTCACCTGTGTAAAAATTAGTTTGACACATTCGCGACATGATATACGATACCGCCCGGAATCTTTGGAGTGCCTTTTTTATTTGGCATGGGAAATCATCCAATGATCTTTCTCGCTCTGGGCGGAGCCTAAGGGCGTGTCAGACTTTTATTGGCTAAAACCCACCCGTGTTCCTTCACTTGCCTGTAGGCCGGGGCCACGGTTTCTTTTTTAACCAACCCGCAAGGCTCACGAGCCAGGAGGCATCGGTCTTCGTGGACCCCGTGACGATGTGCAGACTCAGGCATGGTCCTTACCGGGCGGCGAGCTGCCCACTGCTCACCGCCAGCAAGCCCGCGCCTACGGTGGCCGGGAGTTCGTTGCTGTCTCCCCGGACAGGGCGTCTCCTGCGGTGACTAGAGGCGTGGAGCGCTGGGATCCCCGCTCCGTCACGCCCTCCTTTGAAGCATTACTGCTCCGCAGAAGGAGGTGACGGCCTGCCATGCACTCTCGATCAGGACCATGGCCTGGACCAGGGTCGGATGCGAGAGATCGAAGCCGATCGCCGCCACGAGGACACAGCGGTTCTTTACCCAAGTCGGGCAGACCTCCCACAGTATGCTCCACCGTGTCCTTAGGGCGATCCACACAGTGGTGACACCCTGGCGTTTCAGCACTGGGTTGTGACAATCGCACTCTAGATGTCGCCATGAGATTCCACCGGAGCTCTGCCCCGGCGTTTTGCCTCCTCTTGCCGCTCCCACATGTGGGCGAGGGCTTTGGCCTCCAGATTCCATGGCGGCAATGCGGCAAGGAAGCGCATCTATACAGTGCCTTACAACAGAATGAGTATAAACTCAAGAGACGTGACGACCGCTGGACGCGTCCGAGCGCCGGTCGAAAGTCACGCCGTTTAAAATTCATTTTATACAACGACCGTTCAAACACGGAGACGCGCATTAAATCACGCTCCGTCGGTCCCCACAGTTCTGAATCGGTTTAAGAAGACGGTGGCCGGTCAGTCGTTGTGAGGATTGGGTTAAGTCTGTCCGTTTTGCGTATCACCACCGAGTCCACGCATAGCAGCGGTCGTCGGCAGAGCTGGTGTGCACCACACCACTAACTATACTACTACTCTCTAGTATAACAAACTCTTCGGATCACGCAAACTACTAACTTTACCACAATCTTCACAACAACACAGCGCACTACTTCCTAAACATCAAGCGCCCGCGCACGGCGTTAGCCGCTCGCGTCGCTTGACAAATATGTGAAACAAGAAAACGATATCATTGGTCTTATGTTGACCGCCGAGCGCGCTACGGCAAACACAAGTACAGGGTTTTTCATTAAGAGCGCTCGAACTTTGAAATGAAATAAAACAATCTTTTTAAATGATATTACCATAATTTTTATTACACTTTAAAGAATATTCAATGACATTATTGGTGGAAAATAATATTAGGTAAATGGCCACCGCGACTCCGCTGTAGATGGTATATTCTGGTGGACCAATTTTGAAGGACGTCTTCGCATAAATGGGGTTAAATTTGACGAAGAACGCGAGTTAAGTTGGCCTTTAGAGCAGCAATTGACGTGGTTATCAGCATACACTAGAGATTTCACGTAGCTCAACGAGTTTTTTTTTTCATGTAAAATAGAAGATCTATGCAAAAATATTAATTTACCAATGAAACCATGAAATAAATTTAAATATTTATGGAAAATTAATATATGTATATGTGTATACATGTATATATTGCACACACATATATATATATACATACAGATGGAGCGAAAGAAGTTTCACTTCAGTCGTGTGGTCATAAGCACACTCGTTTTTTTTAGTTTAGGAATACTGGTGGAGAACAAATCGAGATCATTAACCCTCCGACACAACAAATTATATGCTCTGCTAGCTCTTATCATATAAGAGTTTTGTCGGTATACGCATCGCACAGAGGGAACATACAGAGGCTGATGATTCCTTAAGGCGATTAGTTACGACGATGACCTTGCGCATCTGGGCGGGGCTAGGCAGAAACCCCCGCGCACCCCGCAACATATTTACGTGCACATTTCCTACTCCCTTGCTTCGAGCGCGGACGTCTCGCAACAAACGTACCTATAATGCCATAACATGTCTAAAAAGTATACTCATCTGCACGCGCAGTAGTCTCGCAACAAACGTATAATTCATAGTATTCTGTCTAAAAAGTACCTAATATAAAATTACGTGGTATCTAAACTCATGCCCTAAAGTGAAACATATTATGTAATTACTTTTATTATGTTGTTTTCGATACCGCATTGCAGGGATTTTTTATTTAAAAAAGGGAAAACAAATATTTATTTATAAAAATGATTAATGCAAATCGGGAACCGGTTTTCTTTTATTTAAAGTTATTATTTAGCATTTAGCGTTTTTGGTATAATTCCCATTGAAACATTGGAAACTTATATATATTATTATTGTTTAAAAATTTAGCTGACCAAATTTTAGGTAATGAACACCTGAGACTTATGAACTTATAGAATGAAAAAAAAAAAAAGAATTTGTTTTGGTTTACTAAAAAAAAAAATGACAAGTACCATTTATATATATTTTTAAGGAAGGAAAAAAAAAATGTTTTGGACTTAGCAAAAATTTACCGAATTTTTTTTTTTTTTTTTTGAGATGTCCTTTATCTTCATTTTGTATAGTATATCATACATACAACTTTATAAAAATATACGATCACTATAAAATAATTTTTCACCTTTATTAAACACATGACATTTCTCGTCAAAAATAAAAATAGTGGGTTATCTGTCATAGTTTTAAATTAGCTGTGAAAAGTAACTGTCTAGATGCGACTCTCAGTTTTATCTAAGGTAAGTTTTATTTTATTTTTGTTTATACCCCTAAATGTGTATCATCATCAACCTTTTTATCGTCCCACTGCTGGGCATAGTACATATGACTTTAGAAAAGTTGTATTGGTACTTGCCTGACCTGGAATCGAACCCGCGCACTCATACTTGAGAGACTGGTGTTTTAACCACTAGGCCACCTCGACTTTTATATGTGTATGTGTATGTTTATTAACTAATACGTATGCCTGAATGTTTGTTCCTACACATTTTGATATATTTGCTGTTGTTGCTGTGAGAATTATACTAGACATCACCAGAGTTGCAGTAATTTACCTTCCGTTATATTTATAGTATAAAATTTTAATTGCATGTGTGTTGTCTTATACAGTATGTTAAGAAAACTCTGTCCGACCCATAAGGATAATAAAGGTTAGGTAAACACATGACCAAATATAATATAAAATTTTACGTAATCATCATAGAACCAATACAAATGAATTTTGAAATAATCTTTTTTTCCCGCGAATTAATTCCAACTTCCCCGAAATTTGGTAATTTTTAAAAAAGTGACAACACTGGTATTATTATGAGCGAATAGCGATGCAACGACGTGCCGCGTGCCCTGCCGCCCGTCGCCCGCGGAAGGGTGCTTACGCACATTTATTAAGTTATCTCTTTTTGCGAAATAATATTTATTTTTTTAAGGGGATTTTTTTTTTATGTTTAGCCCGGTTTTGTATCCATTAGTAGAATCAGTTATCGATACCTAACAACACCTTCACGGGTCGGACAGGGTTTTTATAACATACCGTATACTAAACCATGTAAATTAAATAAAATAAATTGTAATAAAATTTGACTGCCTCGTTGAAATAGTGGTTGTAGAAAGTGACACAAAGTTGTGGGTTTGATTCCCACAATAAATACTAAATAATATTATTATTACTGCATGACTACCTAATAAAGGTAATGGACAAATAACGTTACACACATTATCTACCTAGCTATATTACAATATGGTTTGGTTTTGCTATGGTGATGGTTTTTTGCATGTTTCTTTTGCCTTGGCTTTAGACTGCTATGAGCTAGGCGCATTTAAGCCTTGGTGCCTGATGAAGGATGCAGACTCTGACATAAAACGGAGCTAGTAGCGGTGATGTAGTAGAATCTTTGGATTTGCAGAAAGTTTTCCAGCACCATCGATAAATTCCAGTCTCAAGTGTTAAACCTCCCACAAACTGATAATGAAATAGGAACGCGTGCAGATGATATTTATGCTGATACAACCGAAGTGCCTCTTATACCTATTCTTACTTAGGTATTTCCTAATATATCAGAAAGTAATTATGGCGTTCTACCTTAAATTTCATCTTTGCCTTCTAATCAACCACTTCCATCCACGCCTGTCGGCACAACTTTGTCGCGCGCTCAAAAAATGAAACCCAAAGCTTCTGCCATCGTTGCACGAAAAATAAAAAGACAATGTAACAGAAGACTAAACGTATCTTTTCGTTAGCAAAAAGCACAATTTCAACACAAGGCTGAAATAGCAATAACTACATTTTTGGAAAATGTGCCTTCCGATTGGTCATGATTAGATTATTTTTATAGATTTTTCACTGAAGGCTTAGTAAATATTATCACCAGTCACACAAATTTATACAGCGTACATAGAACAGGAAGATCCAGAATAGTTTCAAGGAAAGAAATACTAGATTTTTTGGCAATAAATGTCATCATGGGTAATGTAGTTATACCATCCTACAAATATTACTGGTAAAAGTATTTTCGTTATGCAAAGCATTAGCATACATAATGCTCCTAAAGAGATTTGATAAAATCAGGCGATTTTTACATTTTACCAACAATTCTGAAGCCGATACATGAGATAGGTATTAGAAACTACGTCCTGTAATTGATCGTATTCCAGCACAGTGTTTATTCGTAGCAGAAGAGAATGCTTTTAGTATCGACGAAATTGTTGTACCGTAGAAAGGGAAGAAAAATTTGATCATTGGCCACAAATAACTGGATATCAGAGGTGCAAGTACTGCAAAGCTGGCCAGGCAAGTACGATGTGCACAAATGGAAGGTTCATCTTTGTTATGTGAAGAATAGAAACCGTTTTTGGAGTACCACCGCAAGCAATAGGATATCTGAATTATTATGTTAGAATATACAGTATGTTAAGAAAACCCTGTCCGACCCATGATGGTGTTGTTAGGTATCGATAACTGATTCTACTAATGCATACAAAACCGGGCTAAACTTAAAAAAAAATCCCCCTAAAAAAATAAATATTATTTCACAAAAAGAAGTAACTTAAAAAATGCACGGTAACAACCCTTCGCCTGCCGCCCGCGGGGGGCGGGCAGCAGGGCACGCGGCACGTGGTCGCATCGCTATTCGCTCATAATAATACCGGTGTTGTCACTTTTTAAAAATTACCAAATTTCGGGGAAATTGGAATTAATCCGCGGGTAAAAAAGATTATTTCAAAATTCATTTGTATTGGTACTATGATGAATATGTAAAATTTTATATTATATTTGATCATGTGTTTACCTAACCTTTATTATCCTTATGGGTCGGACAGGGTTTTCTTAACATACTGTATATTTATAAAAAAAAAACTGTTTAAGAGAGATTTATTTTATTAAATCAATTTTCTTCCACTAAGACAGTTATTTTTGTTTAAAATCATGTTATTTACAATGATATTTTAGTAAATGTTCAAAACTACCAGTAACATTCAAACTTTCCATGGAGTCTATGGAGTTTCTTGCACGTTCTTCTCCATAGAGATCTACTCTTTGGAACGTGCAATTTAGCTTCACTTTTCTTGGACTGACCGACATTGACTATTCAAAAGCACCAACGGGTGGTTAATTTGAAATAAACAATTTTGATTTTGATTTTTCCCTAAACATAGCAATGTATAGCATAATATACATCACTAAAATTGCAATATTCACTGTACGTGTAGCAATGTATAGATTAATATACCTACGTCTTGTTTTTTTTTTTAAATTTTCATATTATGATTTTTTCCCTTATTTTTTATACGTTCCTTATAGCCCACAAAAGCTATTATATATATATATATATATATATATATATATATATTTTGCTTTTCTTCGAACAAAGAATCTTGCCACGATAAGGGTAAATTTTTATTGGCGGAATGAATAGGGTGTGGGGGGTCCGACCCCCCACGTCGTGGGCCGTTTTATCTCGAAAACGGTACGTCGCAGCGAAAAAGTGCTAGGGTACAAAGTTCTTTCTTAGACCTTCCCCTATTCATGCCGTCAAAAAAAATTGGAGAAATTTCGAGTCTGGTTTTTAACCACCCGATAAAAATGATCCGAAATTATAAAATAACCCGAATAAAAAGTTACCCTCTTGACGCCCTCTACATGATGCAATTATTTTTTTTCGAAAATTTAAAAACTCAAAAAAAAATTTGTTCCCAAAAATTGTTTTATTCTTTTTCTTTACGTTTCATAAAAGGAGCGTATAATCCAACTCCAACAACCCGCCTTGAAATCGACCGGTTACGCGCGCGGTTGATTTTTTTGACAGCATCATGCGCCTAGTTAAAATAATCGTGTTATAAGTAAACGAAACGAAACGGGAAAATTAAGCGGATGAGACTACAGGCAAAAATATAGGTACAGTCAACGGCACATCTAGTTATACACCCGCAGTAACAAAACTATTTACACTGATCAGAATATCGAAATAAAACGTCATATAAAATCACGTAAAGCGTCCAAGCGCAGCAATAAATGCAAAAATTCAATAATCATACACAAAATCACTAAAAATACTTCGTTGCACTCCAAGTCGGTATCCAAGGGTGCGCGGAGCAAAAAGTGACACAGTCTCCTCTCACGAGCGCTGGCGCGCGACTGCCGGCCACCCGCGCCCGCGTCCCGCATAGAGCCCCTCTGAACTTCGTAAGGCGGAAACTCGTGCGGAACCTCATTTTTATTACTATTCTTATTAAATATTTCATTAATTTTAAAATAAAACTATGATTCTATAGTTCTTACAGGTACACGTTACTGCGAGTAAGAATATTTACAAAAGTCTAAGCGCTTTAAGAGAAATATCGATTTTAAGGTTAAAAACGTCGTGTAGAAATGTTTTTTTTTTGACGTAAATATAGGCCGTATAGAAAATAATAAACAATAAATATGTTGTGCTTGAATCTATGATCATATCATATTTTTTTCAAAATTTTTGAACAAGGCATTTTTGAGGAATAAACTTCCAAAGTTGAGCGATTTTGGACGCTCACGGGTATCTATCACCTTAAAGTGAAGGATGGAACACGCAGACCAATTTTGCTCAAAAAAGTAAAAGTATTTAGTAAACAAAGCTTCTGATTAGCGTCTGATTTAGTGATCATAGCTAAATTCAGTGGCTAACATATTTTATTTGCCTATAGTAGTTGCTTAGCTGGCGCTTGAGGCAAACAATGTTTTTTTAGTAAACTTATCAATACCAAATTCACATTATTTATTATGATTATTGTATTAGGCAAGTCTGGCCATAACGATAAAATAAGCAAGTGATTAGATACGTGGATGTGAGTGAGCTAGCAAGATAGTGACGCTAGACGATGCAAGCGAGAGTTGTTGTGTAATATAATATTGTAATTATCTTATGTATCTTGTATTACCATTGTAAAACTTTTGTAAATAATGTCCTATTAAATACGATACTACAATACTTTTGTTATTTTCATATGTTTATATATAAGTAGTATTACAAGCATTGTTAACTTTCTAGAGTCCTTTTGTATAGTAATCATATGAAATAATGTCAATTTATAAATAATACATTGTTTTCCTTGAGCGCCTATGCTAATTAATAACTTTTAATGGCCAAAAACATGTTAGCCACTGAATTCAGCAACGATCATAACTCAGAACAACTATACTAATTTTAATTTAAAATCTGATATATTACATTTTTGCGTCAGGCTTGGGGTTTTTTTTTGTGTGGGTCGTGGCCGTTCTCCTTTAAATGTTAATTGTCAAGCAAGCTTTGTAACCTTTTTTAAAGATGACAAAAAATTGTTGGCATGTGCTAAAAGCACACAAAAATACGTTTTTAATGTAATAGAAACATATAATTTTAAAAATACTTTTTTCTACCTAATACTTTATTTTTTTCCTATTCAAACCACTTTGTACGTTTTTTTGTAAAAATAGTTGATAACCCTACTTGTGAACCATGTTAAGTTCCTATTACCAATTAACAAAATGATCTGATAAGGTTGCCAGAACTAGGATTTTTAAAAAGGAAATTTAATTGAAATTGGTAATTTAAATGATCTACTTCTAATTATTAGAAATTTATCGTATTTTTTCATAAAAATGCAAAATATTTATTTTTCAAATTGTTTACAGAGACATCAATGATATGGTTTTAGGTCAGGAAGTGTAGATGGCGTTACTTTCTTTGCTACACGTTCGTTCAAGGGAACTGTCTCCCCCCTGAGCCGGGCGTTATTAGTAGGAAACGTTTTTCTTTGTAAACAGCAGTGTTTGTGTTTCTCTTATAAATAAACACGTCTTTCATTTAATACTTAAGTAGTTCGGTTCTCGACACTCCAGTGTCCAACAAATCCTCCGTATCACCGAGCACATCCACGCAGGATTCCTACGTGGTATGATGACAGGTGTTATTTACTTCGACATAGCGAAAGCCTTTGACAAAGTCTGGCACAACGGCTTAATATACAAGCTGTACCAACTCGGCGTGCCTGACCGTCTCGTACTCATCCTGCGAGACTTTCTGTCAAACCGCACTTTCCGCTACAAAACCGAAGGAGCTATCCCCCCCCCCCCCCCCCCCCCCCACCTCATCCGGGCTGGAGTCCCCCAGGGCTCCGTACTGGCCCCTTTGATCTTCACGCTGTTCACCAGCGACATCCCTAAAAGTAAAAAGGCCCACCTCGCTCTCTTCGCAGACGACACATCCAATTACTGTTCAGGAACCAGCCCCAATCAAATTAAACTAAATCTCCAAACCGCTGTCAACGCTCTTGCTGACTGGTTTAAAAAATGGAGAATAGAAGTTAATCCCGACAAATTCACTAATCCACTAATTTTGTTACACAACGCGACTTTAATAAAATTTCTAGATTATTTAAACCTCAGAATGAAGTCTGGGAGGACCTCTTATCCGAATGGCAAAGTAGGTGGGATAATTCCATCAAGGGCCTCCATCTATTCTTTCCATCCGTTGGCGATCGGCTGGCTAAGACATGGCTGGAGGTTGACCACTGCGTTGCCCAATTTCTCACAGGTCATGGCAACTTTAAAAGTTAACTCTATTCTTTTAAACTTATTCCTTCGCCTTTGTGTCAGTGTTCTACATCGAACTGTGAATTTGAACTGTCCGCACATCACATCTTGTGGGAGTGTGTTCTTTGGCAGAATGAACGCAATATTATGTTGGATAGTGTACAAGTTACATCCAGAGTCGTTTATTATACGGACCTTGTAGAAACTAGAACCAATTTCCGTGCGTTCAGGCGCTTTTGCCATACCTATTATTGGAATCAATTGTAACAGCTAATACCTACTTAGGACCCATTAACTTAATCAAATTTTATTCCGTGGTGTTTGGCAATCTGGGCTTCTCCCAGTTGCAATAATGTCCCTTTGTGCCGATTGGCCTAGTTCTGTTCTGTCTCCTGCTTGTTATGGAGGGAAGTGGAAAAATATCCTTTTTCTTACTCCTCCGCTATTCTTTTCTGATTAATTTCGTTGCGGGACCCAAGACAGTTGAATCGTTTCTCCGGGACTCGTCGAGCTTCATTGCTCGGCGTTTTTCTGGCGGTCGCCACTGTTGATTCTGGCTTTCAGGAGTTGCAGTGGTTGGGAAAAGTGTGGCGGGTTTTGTCCCAAGATTAATCCCGACAAAAGCCAAGCGCTGCGGTCCTCCACTCCAAACCGCGCAGCAAACCCACCCTCCCCCGACCAATCACCATGTCTGGCAAGCCGATCCCTTGGGAAAAGCGAGCCAAATACCTAGGAGTCATCCTAGACGAACACCTCACCTTCAGAGAACAAATAAGGACGGTCCGCTCGCGCGCCGCCTACGCACTCTATCAACTCCACTCTCTCCTCAACCCACGCAGCAAGCTGTCCCTCAGGTGCAAAATGCGTCTGTACACAGCCTGCATACGCCCCATCATGACATACGCCTGTGTAGTCTTCGCACACACCGAGCCCAGTCATATCCATAGGATGCAGACACTCCAAAACCGCTTTCTTCGTAGAGCAACAAACGCCCCTTGGTTCGTCCGAAATGAGATCCTCCATCTAGATTTCAAAATCCCCTCTATCCAGCAGTACATGAAACGCCTTTCCAAGCGTTTCTTTGACACAGCCGCTGAACATCACAACCCTCTGGTTGTGGCGGCAGCAAAGTACACCCCCTCCAAAATAAGTAAGCTTCGCCGACCTAGGCAGGCTGTCACAGATCCTGATGACCCCATAACGCTCCTCCAAGAAGTCAATAGGACCACTAGCACAAAATACAAAAAACCGACCTACCGACCTCGCCGCCGAGGTCCATCGCGACGCGTTCAACGTAGTAATCGCCCTCGCCGTCCCTTGTCCGATGAAGGCCAGCCCGCGCCGCAGCTGAGCCAGTAAATATAAACTCCCGACTATGACCTCTGAGTTTCTTTAGGCCGTTTCTTCTCAGAGCTAGTACTAGGAAAGGCCGTGGTCATCAAACCGAAATAAAAATAAAATAATTCGATCCAGCCGTCCAGCCGCCTCTCCAGCGACACCCTAAGCCGAGATTCGTACCCCACAGGGGGTGCCCTTAGCGTGTAGTCGCTTAGCTTTTAGTAGCCCTGGCTGGAGGCTTTAAATTCACTTAAGGTAGCCACAGGATAGTCCAGTTAAGTAGTCACGACCTCTCAAGGTCAACTACGTGATGCCATATCAAAAAAATTAATACTTAGTCGATTTAAACACTAAACTCCAGGCTGTATGGCGTATCATGCCTTTGCCTTTTCCGTTCGGAAGTACGGAAAGAAGATAAGAAAAAAAGCGCGGGAATCGTTGAATTTGGCGGACGCGGATTTTGAGGAAAAAATAATTTTAATTGTTAAATAGTTGATTTTCGTATTGGATTGGATCATTTCATGAGTATTTTTAGATTTTAGTTATGTAAATACTGTAGTTTTGTCTATTTAAGTTCTGTTACTTAAATTTTTTCGTGTATATTGTATATATAGTTTTGCCGCCTAAATTGGTAAGTTCTTAAAATTTTATTTTTATGGATCCTCCTCAGGATCCAGGGGGTACGGCCCCCGACATTGGTTATGTCGTAACAATACAAGGCAATGACATGGATTGTGATGACCCCAATGCATCTGTCAATGAAAGTAGTTTTGATACTGATAGTTCTCTGTCCTTAGCAAATTGCAAACGTAAAAGAATCAGTGCACAGCGCATTTGTAAACATTGCAATAAAAAAAGGCGAAAGCATGGCAGTAATAAGAAGACAAGAGATTCTGATTGCCAATGTCGTTCATCTGTTGATGATAAAGTGCTCGTTGAACTTACCCAACCTTCATCTTCTAGCTCTGATAACAAGACATCTAGATTGACAAGGAATCAGGAGGATGAGGATTTATCTGTTCTTAAACATGTTCCAACTACTGTTGCTCGACTTTTATATGAAAATACTGACTCTGCTCCTTTCATAGTACATGTACCTACAGAGAAAGCAGCAATCCCCTGATGACAATATTACATTGCATCCCATATTTTTCGGCCACTTTTTAAAGAAAAATAATATCCTTTCTATTGTAAATGGGAGTTTAAAACGTATAGGACGTAATAGACTTTGCATATCATTTATAACATACCATGAGGCTAATTTATTCTTGACAAATAGTACTATTACAAAGTTTTTATACCAGTTTTTATAAAGATTACAAAGTTTTTATACCAGCATTTAGTGTAACCCGACTAGGAGTAGTTTGTGGTATTCCTGCTGAGTGGTCTGATGAAGAAATAAAAGAAAACATTAATGTTCCCATCGGTACTGGGGCAATTCTTAAAGTAAGACGTATTAGGAAGAAAATTACTGTTGAAGGCAAGTATGAATTCAAGCCAACTGAGACTGTTGTTTTGACTTTTGATGGCCAAGTTTTGCCGAAACGTATATTTGTTTGCTATACATCTTTATTGGTAGATCTATACATTTACCCTACTATTCAATGTTATAATTGTTGCCGCTATGGTCATGTGAAGATTCAATGTAGGTCCAAACCTAGATGTTATAAATATGGACAAGGGCACTCTGGGGATAGCTGTTCAGTTACTGAGGATGATTTATTATGTTGTCTATGCAAGGGCTTTCATCTTGCCACTAGTAAATCTTGTTTGGAATATGAAAGGCAAAAAGCCATTAAAGAAACTATGGCAAAAAGTTGTATTTCATACGCGGAAGCATTTAAGTTACACCCACCTATTTCAAAGATATCATATGCTTGTAGCGTGTAGCACAAAGGACTATAAATCACTCACACCAGATCACAGCTACACAAAGGACTAAGAACGCGGAAGTCATGGCGCGCGTCCCTGCGACCCTGACGCCCGCAGCGAGGGTTCCGATCCTGGCTCCCGCTGCGAGGGTTCTCATAAATCTCACGTCCCGGAACACATCTGCAGGGCCAACGGTCAACGTCCGTGGGAACCATAACGAGTCATCTAGCACGTGACGGAATTGGCGCGCGTTCTACGTTAACCAGTCATACGCAGTGGCCTGCCTCGATCAACGAATCAGCATCAAGAACGCACGCAACACCGCGTGGACATCGCAGGACGGAAGCTGATTCGTTATTGGTTACCCCACTATCATTTAGAGATAGTTAGTATAGAGATAGTTAGTATTTAAGTGAGTGCATAGCTTGTAAGACACATTATTATCATATTCTACATCATTGTACAACATCATTATACAACATCATTATTATATCCATTCCTTGATCACACTCTTGTATCGCGTCATTTTACACGTCGAATACATTGTACTCTTTTACATTCGTGCAATACATAAAGTTCGATTTATCTGAGTTTTAATTACGCGACACGACCTACGCGCAACAGTGGTGACCTAAGCGACGTGAATCAAGACAAACGTGACGATACTCGTGATTAGCACATTCTAGTGGCTTCCCACAAGCGGGTCTCACCACTAGGATTTCAAGAGGCTATATTCACGGTATTGCTGCGTGATACACCAGAAGAGTAATCAGGATGGCGACCAGCAACGCAACACAGGTAAGCAACGCAACACAGGTAGGAGGGCAAGTCGACACGCTCACACTACAAGCACGGCTGTCTGACTTTTGGCCGGCGTATCCCAGACTATGGTTTACACACTTCGAAGCAGTAATGGCGCCACAGAGACAAGGTGATGACGCGCGCTATCAAGCAGCTATCGCCCGACTAGGCCTGGACGCACTTCAACAAGTAAGTGATATTATAACCAACCCGCCCATTGAAAACAAATACGAAGCCCTGAAGTCCCGACTCATCAGCGTCTACGAGGAATCCGAAAGCCGGAAGCTGCAGAAGCTGATGGATGAGATGGAACTCGGAGATCAGAAACCCTCACAGCTGTTGCGAAAAATGCGGGAACTAGCCGGACAGAAAATACCAGACGGTACACTGCGCATCATGTGGACCCGGCTACTTCCACCCTCAGTACGCGCTGTCCTCACCGTGAGCAACACTACAGACTTGGAAAAGTTATCGCAAGTAGCAGACAGTGTAATGGACAGTATCACGCAACCTAACCAGGTCGCGCAGATTTCACGCACGAGCGATGTGGCTGCCCTACACGATCAATTAAGGCAGTTATCTCTGGAGCTGGCAGAACTCAAGGAACTCAAGAACAGGCAGGAATCCAGACCACGATCACACAGATCATTCAACAGACGGCGTTCAAGATCGCGTTCAACAAGCAACGATAATAGCAACCGTAAGTATTCAGAAAAATCACTTATCTGTTATTACCATCGCAAGTACGGCACGGAGGCGCGTAAGTGTACACGCCCGTGCAACTTCAACAAGAACAGTGCCCAGTCGGAAAACTAACGCCTGCGTCGGCTGAGGCGGCAACTGATGCGAACAACACTTCCCACCGCCTATTCATAACTGATAGGAATTCGCGTCTGTCATTTCTAATTGATACGGGCGCAAGCGTTTCCGTGATACCGAGGACAAAAGGCGGGAGAGCAAAACAAACCGATTTCTGTTTGTACGCAGCAAACAACACGACCATTCCAACGTACGGAGAGAAAACCCTACAACTGGATCTCAACCTACGACGGCCGTACACATGGAAATTCATCGTCGCTGCAGTCAGCAAACCCATCATCGGTGCAGATTTTCTGAAGCGTCATCAACTTCTCGTCGACATAGCCGGCCGACGTCTCGTCGACAAAGTTACCAACATGACCGTCAGAGCATCACTCATTCATTCTGCCGAACCTACAGTTCGAAGTATCGACATGGAACAGCCGTATCACCAGCTCCTCAGTAAGTTTCCTGATATCCTGCGACCATCAAGCATGAAGGATACTCCCAAACACTGGGTAGAACACCACATCGAAACTACTGGCCCACCAGTGTTCAACAAGTGCAGACCTCTTCCTCCACATCGCTACCTGCCCGTGAAGAAAGAATTCGAGCTCATGATGCAGCAAGGAATTTGCCGACCAAGCAAAAGCCCTTGGTCCAGTCCGCTGCATGTCGTTACTAAGAAAAACGGCGACTTACGCATCTGTGGTGACTACAGAAGACTCAATGACGTCACCAAACCCGATCGCTATCCAGTCCCACGCCTCAATGATTTTACCTACCTACTTCACGGCAAGAAAATCTTCAGCACTCTCGATTTAAACCGAGCTTATTCTCAGTTAAAGATCTTCGAACCTGATATCGAGAAGACAGCGATCACTACACCATTCGGTTTATTCGAATTTCCACGAATTTGCCCAGGTCTCAAGAACGCCGGACAGACATTCCAGCGATTCATACACGAAGTACTCAACGGAATAGACTACGCGTTCCCATTCATCGACGATGTTATCGTTGCATCTGAAAGTGAAGCAAGCCACATCGGAGATCTGCAGGAAGTTTTACGCCGATTAGACACGTATGGTGTCACCATAAATCCCTCTAAGTGTGTTTTCGGCAGCGAAACCGTCAAGTTCCTAGGTTATGAAGTATCAAGCAAGGGAATCAAACCACTTCAAGACAAAGTCAAAGCAATCACAGAGTACCCCAAACCCAAAACCATTCAAGACTTACGAAGATTTATGGGCATCATAAATTTTTACCGAGACAGTGTCCCAAATGCGGCAAGCATTCAGGCACCGCTGAATGCATTCCTTCATAATTCAAAAAAACGAGACAAGACGGAAGTAAAGTGGGACAATCAATCGACAAAAGCTTTTGAGTTGTGCAAACAAAGCATAATAAACGCTGCTTTATTGTCTTACCCATCCAGTTCGCCAGAGGACCAAATCGCTATTTTTTCGGACGCCTCAGCTACCTGCGCCGGGGCATCTCTACAACAAAGGCGAAACAAAGGACAATGGCTGCCACTCGGATATTTTTCAAAGAAATTTTCGGAAAGACAAAAGAAGTACTCGACTTTCGATCGTGAGCTCCAGTCAATACATATGGCAATAAAACATTTCAGAAAGATGTTTGAAGGCAAAGAACTCGTGATTTACACTGACCATAAACCGCTGACCTACGCAATTCGTAAGCCGCCTTCCGATAACGACACACCACGGCGAATCAGGCAGCTACTGTTTATCAGCGAGTTCACTACTGATATTCGACACGTGAGCGGAGCTCAAAACGTTGTAGCAGATACATTATCACGCGTCGAAACTATCGACGTGCCCTCACCCATCAACTACGACGAGTTATCTCAAGCTCAAGAAAACGACAGTTGTATCCCTACATTGTCTCAACAGACCAACATACAACTCAGGAAAATCATTTTACCGGGTACTAACAAGCCAATATTCTGCGAAACATCAACGCCACATGTTCGTCCCTACTTAACAGCTGATTTTCGTCGCATAGCTTTCAATGCCGTGCACAGCCTAAGCCACCCAGGAGTACGATCCACACGGAAGCTGATGCAAGAGCGATTCTTTTGGCCGTCAATGAATACCGACATCGGCCAGTGGACTAAGATATGCAATTCGTGTCAGCTCTCCAAAGTACAGCGACACAATCATAGTGACATCGCAACATTCCCACCGAGCGAACGATTTCAACATATTCACGTTGATATCGTTGGACCGCTACCGACGTCAGCATGTGGACACAAATACTTGCTCACGATGATCGACCGGTGCACACGATGGCCTGAAGCTGTACCACTTCAAGAGACAACCGCTGAAATCGTCGCAAGAAAACTCTACGAAGTGTGGATATCTCGTTTCGGTTGTCCAATAAGAATCACTACCGACCAAGGAAGACAGTTTGAAAGTAGACTATTCCGAGACCTCGCTCAATTACTCGGTGTAGAAAAAACCCGTACTACTGCATACCACCCGCAGAGTAATGGAATCGTCGAACGCTGGCACAGGACATTAAAAGCCGCACTCATGGCTAGACTAGAAAACAGCAACAAATGGATCGACGAATTGCCTGCTGTTCTAATGGGTCTCAGAGCCGCTATCCGCTCCGACTCTAACACAAGCGCAGCGCAACTCACCTACGGTCAAGCAATACGACTACCAGGCGATTTCATATCACCAACACCAGCTACACCGAAAATGGACCACGACTACGTCAATCACCTGCAAGAAGTTATCACCAAGCTCACACCTACATACAAATCGCATGCAAATAAGCGATGTATGTTCGTGCACAACGACCTACAAACATGTAGCCACGTGTTTGTACGCGATGACACCGTCCGCAAACCTCTACAGCATCCATACCAAGGTCCATTCAAGATCATCGAACGTAAAGAAAAGTATTTTACAATCCAGCTACCAGGACGAATTAGCAATATATCGATTGATCGCCTCAAACCTGCGTACACAATCAACACAGAAGATGATCCCGGGCATACGAACAGCGAGACCAATCAAGCACCTGCAGCTAGCACAGATGAGCAATCCAGCCTACATCCAGACCCGCATACGAGGGAACAACGTACCAGATCAGGCAGGATCGTCAGGACGCCTGCACGCTACGTACGCTTTGCTAAAAAGGGGGGAATAGTGTAGCGTGTAGCACAAAGGACTATAAATCACTCACACCAGATCACAGCTACACAAAGGACTAGGAACGCGGAAGTCATGGCGCGCGTCCCTGCGACCCTGACGCCCGCAGCGAGGGTTCCGATCCTGGCTCCCGCTGCGAGGGTTCTCATAAATCTCACGTCCCGGAACACATCTGCAGGGCCAACGGTCAACGTCCGTGGGAACCATAACGAGTCATCTAGCATGTGACGGAATTGGCGCGCGTTCTACGTTAACCAGTCATACGCAGTGGCCTGCCTCGATCAACGAATCAGCATCAAGAACGCACGCAACACCGCGTGGACATCGCAGGACGGAAGCTGATTCGTTATTGGTTACCCCACTATCATTTAGAGATAGTTAGTATAGAGATAGTTAGTATTTAAGTGAGTGCATAGCTTGTAAGACACATTATTATCATATTCTACAACATTGTACAACATCATTATACAACATCATTATTATATCCATTCCTTGATCACACTCTTGTATCGCGTCATTTCACACGTCGAATACATTGTACTCTTTTACATTCGTGCAATACATAAAGTTCGATTTATCTGAGTTTTAATTACGCGACACGACCTACGCGCTACATGCTGATGCCTTGGTATCTACACCTAATACTTTTTCTTCAACTCAAAATTCTACTTCTCAAAGTCAAACTTTAACTTCATATAAAAAGACAGTATTTCTAAAACCGAGATCTCCTCCTAGATTAACTAAAGGATATGACAAAGACAGTCATAATGATATTATTAAGGATTATAATATGCCCACTCCGGCCAATGGGTGTGCTTTACAAACTCCCAAAAACTCTTCAAATAACTCAGTTGCTGAAATAATTGTTGCTCTTATCAACTTATTGTCTCAATCTAATATAATTACACCGTCCGTCGCTGCTTCATTATCTGGAATACTATCACAAATCCCCAAATCCTCCAACAATGGACAACAAGAGCCTTCCCAAAGCCTTGCAGTGTCGTAGTGTAGTCCCGAAAAAAAAGTGATTTAATACGTCAGATTAATAAATATAATGTAATATAAATGCCTTCTCTTTTGTTTTACAAGAAACTTTGCTTAAGCCTCCGACTTTAGTTAGAATTTAGAATTTCAGGTTTCAGGTTATAAATCAATGTTTACGAGAAGATCGCGTTGACGGGTATGACGATGTTGCAATACTTGCTGAAAATTCTACTGATTTTGAACATTTTTCTATACATGGTTGTATCATAATATTAAGATTGGGTCATTTTTCAACTCCTGCACATTTATATAAACTTAGCATAGCCACTAGTACCTAATATTTGCTATTGTGGCACAGATATTGGCGATCCGAATCATATCTTCTTTTCTTGTTCATTAAATAACTGTACTGCGTTCATAGAATCACTGATCTCTCTTAACCTTCCCCTCCCAATCTCTGTTCCTATATTATTAGCTTATCGAAATTTTTATATTTAGGTATAAAACTATTTCCCTATTTATTGAAAGTAATAATATCAGCGTATAATTTTTTCTGCTATATTTTATTAAAACCTATCATATTTTACCTATCCGTACAACTGTTTTGATCCATTTTCCTTATCCTACCGCAAAATTTCCTTCGCACATCATATCGATTCCCTACCTTTGTACTAAAATCTACTGAAACAAAATCAAATACTCGAAAATGGCAATACGCAAGCAGCGTCATGCCAAATGAAGAAAAAAAAAAAAAGAAGATAACCAAAAAAAAAGTCGATTTAATAACCCATACAAGAAAAAGCGCGGGAAACTTCGTAGAAGGCGGGAGTGTTTTTTTCTTTGCAAAATTAATTTTTAACTTTTCTTATTTACTTTGATCAGTTGAGGTTGTAGTTTAGCTTGTACATATTTATTGTACTTTGATATTTGTATATTTTGCTGAGTTTTCGGTAAGTGTACCTATATATTTTACTATTGGTGTTGTAGCGCGTAGGTCGTGTCGCGTAATTAAAACTCAGATAAATCGAACTTTGTGTATTGCACGAATGTAAAAGGGTACAATGTATTTGACGTGTACAATAATGACGTGATGACGTGACGTGAGAGTGCGAACAGGAACGGCCTGTCTTGTAATAGAATGGAATAGAATATAATAATGATGTGTCTTACAAGCTATGCACTCACTTAAATATTAACTATCTCTAAATAATAGTGGGGTAACCAATAGCAAATCAGCTTGCTGTCCTGCGGAAGTCCACGCGGTATTGCGTGCGTTCTTGATGCTGATTCGTTGATCGAGGCAGGCCGCGGCGTTTGATTGGTTAATGTAGAAAGCGCGCCAGTTCAGTCTTCACGTGCTAGACGACTCGCTATAGTTCTCACGCACATTGACCGTTGATCAAGATGTTGTCCGGGGTGAGATTTATGGGAACCCTCGCTGCGGGAGTCAGGGTCGCAGGGACGCGCGCCATGACTTCCGCGTTTCTTTAGTGATTTACAGTCGACCTTTTCCCAGCGGGTAAGAGAACATGTGTAGCATTTGTACAACGCTACAATAGAGAACATGTATAGCATTTGTTCAATGCTATAGTGTATGAACGACCCTCCTGACGTCGAGCCGGGGGGTTCAGGCTTATGCTTGGATCCCCCTGTCGCAAGTTATGTGACTATTTCCGATGATTTGAGTGGAATGGATACGGATATTTTTTTTTTTTTTTTTTAATAAATTATAAACCAGCGCTTGACCGCAATCCCGCCTGATGGTAAGCAGTGACGAGATCGTTGATGGTAAAGCGCTAGTTTATTAAGAGCCTATTCACTCTAGCTTTGAAGACACTCAAATCGTAATGTGACGGAAACACCGACGCCGGCAAATTGTTCCAGTCCCTCGATGTACGCGGTATAAAGGAGGAAGCAAAACGCTTCGTCCGGATCGCAGTGGTGTCAACAACGTAAGGGTGGAAACTCGCCGTACGACGGGTCGTCCGATGATGGAACGGAGATGGGGGAATTAAATCATGCAATTCCCTTGCACACTCACCAGAATGCATCCTATAGAAGACCGAAAGGCTGGCTACTCTACGCCTGTGCTCCAGGCTTTGGAGACCGTTTCGAGTTAAGTCTGGGTCGCCAATCAACCTCTTCGCACGCCTCTCCACCGAATCCAAAGTGGTAAGGTGACACTTTGCAGCACCAGCCCAAATGTGGCTGCAGTACTCCACACACGAACGGACCTGTGCTTTGTATAAAATTACCGCCGGACCTTCGCGATGACGCCTAGTTTTCTGGCAGCCACCCTGGCCTTGGACTCAATGAACCGCCCAAAGTTAAGGCTCGAGGAAATCTCAACTCCCAAAAGCTGAAGGCGGTCGGTACACTCCAAGGATACATTCTGAAAAGTAGGAGCCAAGGTGAACGGGCTCCTTTTGGCGGTGAAAAGACACGCCTGTGTTTTCGCGGCATTGAATGCTACAAGATTGGCATTGCCCCATTCGGAGACTGCCTGCAGTGCAGCACTCACACGCTCTACCATGGCCTCTCTTTCGGACCGGATTGTTTCCTTACTAGCCCGAGCTTCCGGCAGGTATCTCTCCACAACTGTGCTGTCATCTGCATACCCATAGATACCGGGCATCAGCAGATCATTAATATGCAGCAGGAACAGAGTTGCAGAGAGAACAGACCCCTGAGGAACACCGGCATTGGTCGACATGGGCTCAGATGAACATCCGTCGACAACAACTCGGAGGGACCGTTCAGTCAGGAAGTCTTTTACCCAGCCAGTCAGGCCAGCGGAAATACCGTACGCTGGAAGCTTACTCAAAAGGCCAGCGTGCCATACCCGGTCGAAGGCCATCGAGACATCAAGGGAGACGGCAATCGCTTCCCCATTTTTCTCGAGGGCCTCGCCCCACAAGTGAGCGGCATACACTAGTAGGTCCCAGTTGACCGATTGCGTCGAAAACCGTACTGTCGGTCACTGAGGAGATCGTTACCTTCCAGGTATGCCAAGAGGCGCGAGTTCAATACACGCTCCATAATCTTGCAGAGTATGGAGGTTATTGAAATCGGCCGATAGTTGGTAGGATCGGCACGACTACCCTTTTTGGGCACGGGCTGCACGTTGGCAAGCTTCCAGGACTTGAGCACTATACCAGTCCTAAATGAGAGGCGATACAGGCGCGTCAATACAGGAGACAACTCGGGCGCACAAGCATTAAGAACAATCGCTGGTATACCATCTGGACCACTAGCCTTATTCACGTCCAGACGACACAATACTCTCAGAACCTCCTTGTTTCTAATGCGAACCTCCGGCATTGAAGTTCCGCAGTGAGGTAAATTAGGTGGAGTAGCATTGCCAGTGTCAAGACGCGAACTATGGGCAAAGAGAGATGCAAAGAGACCTGCTTTCTCTCTCGCCGTATGGGCCAGTGCTCCATCAGGCCTAACCAGCGGAGGCAGTGTGGGCCGACAGAAGTTCGCCTCGACCGATTTGGCTAGGGACCAGAAAGATCTGCTACCGGAAGGGTGCGCAGAGAGCTTGTTACCAATGTTAGTAATGCGGTCGAAGCGAGCCTTCTTAAGCGCCTTTTTGTAGGACTTGGCAGCACGGTTAAAGGCTGTTTGCAAGCATTGTAATAAGCGTAGGAAAAAGAAAAGAAATTATACTGAGAGCAGTGATACAACACAATGCCAATGCATTATTACCTCAAATGATGTTGAGGAACCTCACATCCATATATCAGGCTCAGGCTGTCAACCTTTAATTGAAACAAGACAACAAAGTAGTGTGGATAATGCTACTGCAAAAATCCCTCTCTTGGTAGGATAGAATACCTTGCTTCAGATTTGCAACCGTATGTAGTACATGTCCAAAAAAATAGAAGCATCCTCAAATGCTAGTACTACCTTACATCCCATGGCTTTTGGCAATTTTTTAAAGAAAAATAAATTTCAGAATATAATACCAGGTAGTTTGAAAAGAATAGGTAGGAACAGATGTGCTGTGGCTTTCACTACTCACAATGCTGCTAATGATTTTATTGGAAATAAAAATCTGACTACATACAATTTTAAGGTGTTCATTCCCACCTTTAGTGTGACAAGGATGGGACTGATTAGAGGTATCCCTAATGACTGGTCTGTGGAAGAAATTATAGAAAATGTGTCAGTACCTGTTGGCTGTGGTAAAGTGCTAAAAGTTAGGCGTCTCAATTACAAAGTTACCACCACTGAATCTACCACATGGAAGCCCTCTCAATCAGTAGTTCTTACCTTTGATGGACAAGTCCTTCCAAAGACAGTGTTTGTTTGTTTTAACTCTGTTCCTGTTGATATTTACACATTTCCCACTATTCAGTGCTATAAGTGCTGCCGCTATGGACATACCAAAGCATTATGTCGTTCTGTACCAAGATGTTTTAAATGCAGTCAGAATCATACAGGCGATTCATGTTCTGTTGAGGATGATGCGGCTGTTTGTATTATGTGCAATGGTTTTCATTTTGCTACTAGCAAAGTTTGTCCAGAATTTAATCGCCAGAAGAAAATTAGCTGCGTACCTATATGGAAGCATGTAAACTACACCCTCCAGTGTCTAAGTCATATGCGAATGCTTTAAGTACCCCAGTTAAACCAGCTTCACTTATTAAGAATGCAAGTCCAAGTTCTAGAAATGCTAATCCTGTTTCATATAATAAAACAGTTTTTCTGAAACCTCGGTCACTTCCTAAGTTTTCGAGGGGTTTTGACTGTGCTGCTCATAATGCAATTATTAAAGAAGGTGAAATTCCTACTCCGGCTAATGGTTGTGGTTTAAAAGCAAAATCAGATGATGATGGAAACTTGAAACATTCGCAGATATTAGATTTAATATTGAGCCTTCTTGGTGCATTGCTTCATAGTAATTCAAATATTTTAAAACCGTCCGACGTTGCCACTTTAAATGAGTTAAAAAAAAAAAACAGTTGATATCAATAATGGATTGCAAAATAGTTCAGTGGAATTGTCGGAATATAGTTCCTAAAGAGTGATTTAATCCTGTTCTTTATCATAGTTTATTATCTTCTTTTATTATACATAATAATATTAAAGTTTAGATTGTACCTAAATACTTACCTACCTACCTATATCATATATCCTTACTTTTATTATAATTTTTTAAAATTATTTTAAATAAGTTTAATACTTTTCCTGATCATATAAATAATTCCGTGATGTTTTGATATTCCTCCTGTCTGTTTCCTTACCTTTTCAAACACATTGACATTGGCACAAAGATACTCTACTCTAGTGCCATTAAAAAAAAAAAAGCCGCTAGCGGAATAATTGACGTAGGTTGAGTTGTCAAAGAATAGGAAAAAATCGTATCTGATATTTTCTGAGGTAAAAGATGGATAGACTACCAATGTGTAGGATATGTTTAGCGAAGAATGTCCGCCTGTGTATAGTGACCCACAGAAACTTGCACAAACTATATGAGACGCTGAATAATATTCCAGTAAGTTGTTTAGAGTTGTTATGTTCTAAGGCACCAATAATGTTGATAGTTTTGCACCACTGTATCCATTTTAAGACTGCTCTGGCAGTCTTTCTTGGACAGTTTCAGACTCAGTTTCTTTAGATAATAAACTAAAGTTAAGCAAAAAACTACACCGCTTAGTTACCCAATTAAACATAACACTAACTTTATTCAGTTGTCATGCGTCACAGTTTTACTTGCACTCTTCAATTCAAACATTTAAACTCACATAGTCAAACAGACAGACCCGGAACAACTATCTGTAGGCCATACAAATTTGTTCTGTGTGGCTTCAATTCCCACCCGTAAGATGCAGTGAACAGGGGCCACTAAGCCATTGCACAAACTGTGTTTTCTTATCCAAAGATTCACATTGCAAAGAATGTTTCTATTTGTAACCAGTCTTTCTCATCTAAGTGAATAATTGTATTCTGGTTTTGACAAATAAATTAAACTTAGCAAGATTATTAACGAATTAATTAGGGAGAGACTTGTATTGCATATGTTCATTAACTAAGTCACATATTTTTTCTTTAACTTTACTTTGTTAGTAAGTTAATGAATAATAAATGATAAATAAATAATACAATCAAAATAGTAGATACATGACCAATGTTGTTGCAGTTTATAACTGAAGACAGTAGACCAATGCTTGCTTGTGTCTTCTGCTTTGCTAAATTAAAGCAGTGTTACCGATTACTGCGACAATGTCGGAAAGCCGAAGAGCTTTTCGCTCAGAAGCGGAATGAAACATATGAGGTAAGATTCTTTAACAGCAATTCATTCATTCTTATATGTTTTAATTTCCCTATAAGTAATGTGAAAGTGATTCCTTTCAATCTCATAAATATTTTGTTTGGATTTTAAACCAAGTAAACCATTGGGTTTTGACAATTGTATGCATAAAATTATTATACATACAATATTAGACATACAATTATTATCTGTTATTCTATGTTACAATAGCTAGTGCAGTGGTTAGTTAAATTGGTAGCATGACTGACTTGCCACGATACATTGGAACTACTATACTGGAAGTGTCCTCACATAGGGCTCTTTTAAGTGACTAAGGAATATACGAAGTTTGTGCTTCTGACACTGTGATTAGCAGCATATTATCCTAATAATATAATTATCTCCTTATAGCCCAATCCTGTAGTGAATGAAAAATACTTTGAGATATTTGGAGGGCTTATTAAATCTCCAATAGAACAGATAAATGTTGATTGCGTTACTGTTGGAGAGGAATTATCAGCTGTTTGTGAGGGACCAGATGATGTTATTGAACCGAAGGAGGAACACCAAAATGATGGTATGTTTTAACAACTAAAATAATATTCTTGGTAAATAATATCTAAAACAAAAATATTATTTGTTCAATTGATTTTATATTGATTAGATGATGTTTTGGGTTATTTCAAACCTTTGCCAGTGTTAAGTTTTGGTCTCTCCAGGGAGACATTGGTTGCTGCTCTCAGGATGCGCTGCTGGTCTGCTGCTGGTCATGTTCCACTGAACAAGTTTTATCATCTCATGGGATTTAAGTCATCGCCAATGTGTGATGCGTGTCAGGTGCCCGAAGATTATATTCATGTGTTGGTGGAATGTGACCAGTATCGCAAACTGAGGAGGAGCCTGCTGGCAGGCATTGATCTCCATAATGGGGGAATCAATGTGGTTCTGAGCCGGCCAATGTCCGAAGAGGCCCAGTGTATCTATGGGTTCCTAAAGAGATGTATGAGAGAGAGAAATGATAGAGAGGGGCAGAGAGCGGGAGTGTGAGATTTGAAGATGTGATGTGTGAGTGTGTGATGTGTATGTGTGTGTGGATACACTGGGATTGATCCCATGAGGCTGGCATAGTCACCCTGAGTGCACTGAAGCCTCTAAATACAAGATAAAAAAAAAATAGTTTTGGTCAATGTAACTGGAACCACATTGTGTTCTGAAATAAAACAAATAACACACTTCATTGTATTGTTTACTTACAGAGCTAGAAGCAGATAATTTAGACAGTAGTTGTTTAGATGTAGCAGATATACCACCACACTGTTCTGAGTCAGATTTAGAAGATGATGTCCCTTTAATGATCTGTAAATTTGAAGTGGAAGATGAGGAAGTATCAAAGACAAATAGAAGAGCCATGGACACAATCAGTAAGTATTAGTTAGTTATATAGCTAAGCAGACAAGCCACAGTAACTCCACACATCCAACGCAGCATATTCATCTCTGTGACACGCAGCTCCTGCTTGTGTCGCTCAAGCACAGGCCACGCCTCACTGCCATACAGAAGGACAGGTCTAATGATGATCTTATAGACCTGTCCCTTAAGCTTAACTGGCATTTTGGGTTCACAAATGATACCTGTCACTTCACGCCATTTTGCCCAAGCTGCGGAAATGTGTGCTTTATCGTCGCAATCAATGTCGCCGGACGCGTTGGAGCACAGACCCCAAGATCATGTCTCCGTCTATGCACACAGGCATAGGGTCTGTGGTGTTGCTGGCCATGTACACCGTCTTCACCACATTGAGTTTAAGACCTCCGTTCTCAAGCGAGTTCTTCCACGCATTTACCCGCCGCACCAACCGTTCACTGTTCACATCTGGCAGCGCGATATCATCAGCATACATGAGCAACCAGGGAGGTTGCTCATCTGAATTCTTGATGCTGTCTGACAAGACATCTAATATCACGCTGAACAGGAACGGACTAAGGACGGATCCTTGGTGTACTTCGACGGTGATGGGGAAGGGTTTAGTGTCGCCAACAGTCAGGGTTGATATGATTTAAATCAGTGATTTTAATCGTGATTTTAATCATGTGATTATTTTTTAAAATCAATGATTTAAATCATTACATTTTTACTGCAACCAAGTCGGCCAAAAATTGTCTAGGGACATCCTTCGACATAGATTACGGCGCACACACGAGCAACTGCTGAGTACAGTTGCTTCTTGGGCTGGGGTGGAAAGAATATTTTTGGCATTCAATTTAGTGCACAGCAAAATAAGAAACAGATTAGTCACCAATGAGGCAGCCGAATTAGTTTTCCTTTTGGAGGAACTCAATACTCAATTCTAAAAAATGATAAAGTTTACTAAGTTTATTAATACTTACCATAAGTAGTTGAGCATGTTTCTGTTTTAGTCCGTAAGTTATTTCTTTACTTGTAATTTTTTCAACGCTACTTGTTTTTTAAATTGTTGACTTTATTAGTAGAACTTGTTTAATTACCTTAATTGTATTAATGATAAAATTAAACCAAAATGTTGTTTTCCTTTTAATGAAGAACTGACCATTAAATTTAAAAAAAGAAAAGAAATTAAAAAACGTCATAAAAAACCGATTTAAATCAAATAAACCCGATTTAAATCAAATTAATCGGATTATTTTGATTTTTTTTTCAAATAATGATTTTTATCAACCCTGCCAACAGTGGTCCTAACAACGGAATCTGAATTGAGGTATATGTCTCGAATTATGTCAACATAGGCTTCTGGTACCCCTTTGGACCTCAGTGCCCACCAGATCACCCCCCGAGGGACACACTCGAAGGCCTTCTGCATGTCTAAAAAGAGCATATGCAGAGGCGTGTTCTTCGATCTGTATCTCTCCATGGTGATCCTTAGGGCGAAGATTGGGCCCGTGGTTCCGTACCCTGGACGGAATCCATATTGACACGTCTAGACAGCACAGTCCCGGGATGACCCGGGACCGAGGCAGCAGATCCGGGAGTCTAAAATCCTCTCAAAGATCTTCATGGTGTGGGACATGACCTTTATACCGCGTAGTGATGGAAAACGATTTTTTCCTGATTGGCCTGGGTCTTGGATGTTTATATATATATATGTGTGTACAATATATACATGTATACACATGTATATTAATTTTCTATAAATATTTAAATTTATTTCATGGTTTCATTGGTAAATTAATATTTTTGCATAGATCTTCTATTTTTATTGAAAAAAAAAACTGGTTGTAGACCTTGTAGTACCAAGCTCGCGCCACGGGCGCCTCTGTGCTTATATCCCCCACTTAACTTCCGTTCGCCTTGCCTTGGATATAAGCACAGAGGCGCCCGTGGCGCGAGCTTGGTACTACAAGGTCTACAACGAGTTTTTGAAGTGAAACTTCTTTACGCACGCTTGACTTGGGGAGTAAGCTGGCGAACGCGTGACGTAAGCGTTACGAAAAGTGATCGGGCAAGGCGAACGGAAGTTAAGTGGGGGATATAAGCACAGAGGCGGCCGTGGCGCGAGCTTGGTACTACAAGGTCTACAACAAGTTTTTTTTTTTTTTTTCAATAAAAATAGAAGATCTTTGCAAAAATATTAATTTACTAATGAAACCATGAAATCAATTTAAATATTTATAGAAAATTAATATATGTATATGTGTATACATGTATATATTGTACACACACACACATATATATATGTATATATAATCTAATATACAGGGTGTAAGGAGAACGCTTCCGAAGCCAGAACGTAGATTATATACAACCTAAATGCAAACGGATACCAATAACCTTTCGCTTTAAATTGATTATTTTCAAGACTTCATATTTCGTAAACAAGCATTGGATAGTGTACGAAACGTGAGGTCACTGACACGCAAGGTGACGTCGCACTACCGCGTCCGCGCTTATCCGCCGCCGAAAAGAGCCGATTTATACGCAATTTACAAACATCACTTTCAAAATCGCAATTGTAGTCCATTGTAAAAAGCTGACAGAGGCATTTTACGTACCTGTCTAAATCCTTTGCGACCTTATGAGGTTTGGCTCGAACTGAGTTCCATTCATTTCAATACAAAGCCGGGCCCGTCGCTGTGTCGATCCGTGAACACGAGGCATCAGTATTCCTCAACACATTCTTCACGTAGTTTATTAAAAACACTCACTATTCTGCCCCGCATTTCATCAGCACTGTCACATTCCCGATCAAACACTCTTTCTTTCACATACCCCCATAAAAAGAAGTCCAACGGCGTTAAGTCGGGTGAACGGCCAGACGTGCGGCCCCAGCCTTCCGATCCAGCAGTCATTAAAAAGCTCAGTGAGACGCTCGCGGACGGGACGCGTAACGAGCATGCTTCCATCGTGCTGGAACCATGCTCGACGAAATTCAGCCACAGACACATTCTAGCATATCATTTAAATGTCCATTTATAAAATTAAGATATGCTGATCCATTGAGACGCTGCGGTAGAAACACTGGTCCTAGAATTCTTCTCCTAAACACATCAACATGTTGCCGTATTCACGAGCACTGTACACGTATGCCTCAGGCATTGTCTAAAACAACAAAAAGTTATAACTAAAAAGAATAAAACAGCACTAAAAACGTAACAATACCTAATAACTAAACACAAATTTAAAACTAACAAAACAATAATTAAATAATCGATTAAAAACGTAACCGCTCACGAACCGAGTCGGGAATGAACTGATTAATTATTTACTAAAGAAGTACTATGAAGGTCAAACAAGCCCGTGCGGACGTCGACAAACGCATTGGGGACATCCCCGCGTGAACGAAAGAATAATTACGAGATCAGAAATCAATTGATTTTAATTGTTAGGAAATTGTACTTATGCTTTATTACAAACTGTTTTCATTTTCTAACTTTTAAATAAGATTTAACTGGTTTCTTAGATTCAATTAATTTAATTATTCACTTTAAATTGATTAGGTTTACTTACTAAATGAAGGATCCAGTTCTTGCAATAAACGAGCACGCATCGTGTGACTTTAATTACATTATTATAAAGTTCAAATTCAATTGATTCACATGCGATGAAAAAATTTTAGTCAATTACAGCTGATGTCAGCGATCTTTTGCTTTATTTCATTTACTATCGATTATCGACATAATACAAAACTGTTATTAAATTCACGATCAATCAATTAAAACTGTTGACGCCTCTGTAATGTTTATTTTTCTTTATTTTAGCGGCGCTTTACAAAGGATTTTTATGGCCTTACAGCCACACTGCCGGCTGTAGGTATCTAAGTACCTTCGATATGGGCCTCAAGGTTAAGCAAAGTAAACTGGATTTTTCTGATTTGTAAATTTGAACGTTCAGATCAAAATAAAATTGTAACCCTGTTCAAGGGGAAAATCATTACGATCCTTGCACGAATGGAACCCGTAAGCAGATATCCCACAACTAGATAGAAGTGAACTGAAAAGACATTTGCTTCAAGCGATCGAGTGAAGGTTAGTAGTTTAGGAAGATAGTCCGATCACATGGGCCCGCCGCACTAAGTCAGCCGGCGCATCGCCCGTCGCGCGTCGCGATGTCGGTGACCGCACGCGGCCTTTGAACTCGAGTCTATGCGCGAGCGTCAGCTGTCAGCTGATTATTTATTTACGAATACATTACTTGTTAGAGTTGTAAAGAAAAAAAAAATGTTTAATCGCAAATAATGGTTTCATTTAACTCATTTAACTGTTCCCACAGCATAGTGTACGAAAAATGCTTAAGTAAAATTGTAAAAAAAAAATCCTCATTTTTTGATGGTATCGTATCGAGAATCACTAGCCTTATCACCTGTCTTCGTTTTCGGAAGCGTTTCCCTGGCACCCTGTATAAAATTCTCGTGTCACGGTGTTCGGATTTAAACTCCTCCGAAACGGCTCGACCGATTTTGATGAAATTTTTTGTGCTTATCCAGTATCTATGAGAATCGGCCAACATCTATTTTTCATCCCCCTAAATGTTAGGGGTAGTCTACCCCTAAATATTTTTTTTTATTTTTTAGACAAAATTTTTAATTTCTATTTTTTTATGATACAACATACAAAAATACATACAATCCCCAATTTTCACCCTTCTACGATCAACCCTTATTTTTTAATAGCCATTTTAATAATTTAATCTATTATTTATATGGCAAAACAACGTTTGCCGGTCGGCTAGTATATATATATATATATATATATATCCATCTGTATGTATGTAAATATATATATATATACATACATACAGATGGAGCGAAAGAAGTTTCACTTCAGTCGTGTGGTCATAAGCACACTCGTTTTTTTTGTGGTCGGATGAATCGACATTTAAAAAAGATGGTTACATGGACCTACACAAGTTACACGAGTGGCATATCGAAAATCCTCATTCTAAGAGGCAAGATAGATCATAATATCGATTTAAAGTGAATATGTGGCCCGGAATTATAAACTGACAAATAATAGGTCCTTTTTAGCTGCCAGACGATCGATCTGGTACTATGTCGTGGCCAGTCCGTTCCCCAGATTTGATTCCATTAGATTTCTTTTACTGGGGAGCGGTCAAAGAAAAAGTTTATGCAAAGCCAATCGAAACTGTGACTGACTTACGGCAAAGAATAATAGAAGCAAATGATTTTGTTAATAATGGAAGATTCGCTTGCTTGATAGCCCGATCTTTTTTAAGAAGAGGTCGAGCCTGCATTAGAGCTGAAGAAATATTTTGAACACCTTTTGTAAATCTTGACATTAAAATAAATAATGTTAAACAATTTTTGTGTAATTAATTTTCACTATCTGTCTCTTCCATACTTTGTAAAATGACTCTCCCGGTCTCATTCAATCTAGAATATTAAAGTTACGGCCTTAAAGCAAACCATGGGTACATTACAGTAAATTTTAAATACGTAAGAAAAAATTGTTCAAAACTACCTGTTTTAGGAAAAAAATATTGTCCACAATTGAAAAAAAAATCCAACAAGTATCATATAATTTTGGAATCCTTATTGAGTGCGTCAAGTTTTGCAGTTACTTGCCAAACTCGAATAGTACATTTTTTTTTTCAGTACAGTTTGTAATATAATTTAGATGAAAAGGCATATTCTTCTAATCTAATTCTCCCAATTCTTACAGAGGCGATCGCTGTGAGGGAACCAAAACAGGACACACGAAGAACAAAAGAAAAAGATGCAATAACAACAGGCGATCCAGCTACCAAAGGCGAATCAGACTCGAAAGTTATCTGGACAACCCAGAAATGGACGTCCAAGCCTAACGCATATTTCAAAAAGCCTTACATTCGGAGTAGTTTTAATAATATAAAAAAAGTGTGTAAGTGTCATATTTGTCAACGTAATTTTAGTGGAAAGGGGAGCTTAACAGTGCATATGCGTACACACACTGGTCAAAAACCTTATCAGTGTGATATTTGTCAACATAATTTTAGTAGAAAGTGGAGTTTAACAGTGCATATGTGTACACATACTGGTGAAAAACCTTATCAGTGTGATATTTGTCAACGTAATTTTAGTGGAAAGGGGAGCTTAACAGTGCATATGCGTACACACACTGGTCAAAAACCTTATCAGTGTGATATTTGTCAACATAATTTTAGTAGAAAGTGGAGTTTAACAGTGCATATGTGTACACATACTGGTGAAAAACCTTATCAGTGTGATATTTGTCAACGTAATTTTAGTGAAAAGTGGGGTTTAACAGTGCATATGCGTACACATACTGGTGAAAAACCTTATAAGTGTGATATTTGTCAACGCAATTTTAGTGAAAAGTGGAATTTAACAGTGCATATGCGTACACACACTGGTGAGAAACATTTTAAGTGTGATATTTGTCAACGTAATTTTAGTGAAAAGGGTAGTTTAACAGTGCATATGCGTACACACAATGGTGAAAAACTTTATCAGTGTGATATTTGTCAACGTAATTTTAGTGAAAAGCGGAGTTTAACAGTGCATATGCGTACACATACTGGTGAAAAACCTTATCAGTGTGATATTTGTCAACGTAATTTTAGTGTAAAGCGAAGTTTAACAGTGCATATGCGTACACACACTGGTGAGTTTTGATATAATATATGTGAACAACCATGGTAAATACCTATATCCGTATATAAAATCAATGGTTCAATCGCTCTCGCTCGTGTTATTTTTAATACATTTTTTTTTTCCTATTTTTATTCTGGATTTTTATTATGAATGCCCAATCTTGATTTTTTTTTCTAATTTTAAAACTTGTATTAATCATTCACAAGTCACAATGTATTTCTTTCTATTTGTATTGTCAAGTTATACTCGTATGTATTATACTGTGGTTTGTACTTGAAGGAATACAAGTTTTAAGAATCTTTTCTACTATCATATCTTTTGTGATATTGCCATCATTTATTTATGGCAATTATTCTTGTATTATTTGATTGCATTTATAATGCTGATAACTTATTGGTTTTAGTATATTTTGGTGTTTTGTTAAGTAAACACAATGCACTTCCGTGCGGCATTGGACAGAATTGGTGGGATTGCAAGGCGGCTGTTTCGTTTTATACAGGAGCGAGCACTATGTTGGTCATACATGTCCCACCGATCATTTCGAGTGGTGGTCGACGGAGCGCTGTCCAGCACCCACCCGTTGTACGTCTTGGAAAAACGGTGGTTATAATAAAAAATAGCTTAACGTGAGAACACTATATTTTTCACACAGGCATAGGTGATAGGCGTGTGTCAATAAGATTATTCCATACTATATTTAAAACAGGCACATGCCAGTACACTAGTTTTATATGCGACCTCCAATACGCCCCCTTAATCTATTACACATGCGCATGATCACGAGAAAATTATCTATTACCTACTACACAAAATACACACAAAACAAAAAAACAATAAATAAAAACATGAAAACATCAAACTACTCATCCGCCCCCTTAATAGATACATTTGAAAGGGATAAATCCTTTAAAAAATCTCTTAGCCTCGGGCTGTGAACACTTTTTGTTAAGATGTCGGCTATCACGTTATCCGTTGACATGTACCTTGTCTTAATTTTATTAGTTAGTATACTTACGAATAAAATGATATTTGATATCAATGTGTTTTGTTCTATTATGGATCATTTTGTTAGCTGCAATTTTATGCGCCGACTGATTGTCATTATAGTTAACTACTGGTTTACTATTCACAGCTGCTGTTGTCAAACTGTTCAGTAAACTACGTAAATAAAGAGCTTCCTTTGAAGCTTGACTTAATCCTACGTACTCTGCCTCTGTGGACGTACTCTGCCTCTGTGGAGGACAAGGATACTGTCGCTTGTTTTCTACTCTCCCATGACACTATATTTTTCCCTAATTTGAAAATTAATCCCGTGAAAGATTTTCTATCAAGTGCGCCACCCCAATCTGCATCAACGTACCCTCGTAAATCAAAATCTTCCGACTTCGTAAAAGTTAGACAAAGACTAGACGTACCCTTCAAATACCTTAAGACCCGTTTCGCACATTTAAAACGTGTTTCATTATAACACGAATTAAATTCTAAAAGCACACTTACCGCATGTGGTATGTCTGGTCGCGTATTACAGGCTAAATAGTTTAAACACCCTACCAAACTCTGATATGGTAGATTGCTATTGCAATTTGTCGATCTTTGTAATTTCAAACCGACTTCCATTGGGTTTATTAATACAGGCTTGGCGTTAGCCATGTTAAAATCTTTTAAAATTTCTGATATGAATTGTGGCTGATCTAGACAAATAATATTTTTATTTTTATGTCTCCCCAACCTACCAACCTATGGCTGAAATGGCCGCAAGTCGCTCCGGGGCAGGCAGCCCCACCAGCAAATATGTAGTAGCCCAGGCGAACCTCCAGAGGAAACAACTGGCGACCACGGAGCTCATGATAGCTGCCAGTAAGCGAAAACTCGCTTTTGCTCTGGTCCAGGAGCCATATGTGGGCGGGGCGAGGAGGATGAAGGATTACCGGGGGGCGAGAGTCTTCCAGTGCGCAGCAGTAGGAGATGGGACTGTGAAGGCGGCTATCGTCGTTTTTGACGATGATCTTGACGTCATCCAGTGCCCGAAACTCACGACCAACAATATTGTTGTAGTGAAGATCCGAATCAGCGCCTGGGAAATCGCGGCGGTGTCCTTCTACTTCGAGCCAGATCAACCCATAGGGCCATACCTGGATCAGATCAGAAATATCAGAGGAGCTGGGCTCAATAGGACTGCTTATTGGAGGCGATAGTAACGCCAAGAGTAGCTGGTGGGGAAGCACCATAGAAGACCACAGGGGAGTTGAGATGTCCGGTACCCTGGAAGAGTCCGGTCTGCAGGTACTCAACAGAGGTGATACTCCCACTTTCGACACCGTGAGAGGTAACAGGGAGTACACCAGTTTCGTAGTTATAACAGCCTGTTCAGAAGATCTGCTAGAATTGGTAGAGAACTGGAGGGTAGACCAGGAGATGACGAGCTCGGACCACAACGCCATCCTACTCGATATAAATCTCCGCACGAGTAGAGGCCTCAGAGTTTAGAGAACCACGAGGCTATACAACACCAAGAAGGCAAAATGGGACTTCTTTAACAAGAAACTTAGGGAACTCAATCTGTCTAACAATTTTAACGCACGGTCAATAGGAAACATAGACAGTAAATCAACACTAGAAAATGTTGTTAGTAAATTCACCGAGGCCATCACAGAAGCATGCAAAATCAGCATGCCTCTCAAGAAGAGTACAGAGGTACTCAAGGTCCCATGGTGGAATGATGAGCTCGCAAGGCTGAAGAAAGTTGCCACTACCTTCAGACGAAAAATTAGAAACGCGGCACCGTACCGCAAAGAAATAGTGGTAACTGAGTACCTGAAAAAGAAAGAAGAATATGAGTGCCAAGCCAAGAAAGCCCAAATAGAAAGTTGGAAGGAGTTCTGTAGAAGACAGGACAGGGAAGGGGTATGGGACGGTATATACCGCATCATCCGTAGGACCACCAGGTGACAAGAAGACTTGACCCTAACCAAAGAGGGTGCATTCCTTAACCCAAGAGAGTCGGCTGCTTTACTTGCGGAGACGTTCTACCCACAAGACCTGGAGGAAACTGACGATGAAGACCATCACCGCGCTAGAGAAGCGGCAAAGCGGGTAAATGACTGGCGGCATGATGAAATTCATGACCCACCGTTTACGCTGCTAGAGCTGAAGACCGCGGCGGGCAGTTTCAATCCCAAGAAGGCCCCGGGAGCTGATGGCTTCATAGCAGATATTTGCAGCAGGGCTATCTACCAGGACCTAAACGCATTCCTTGCCCTATTCAACAAGTGCCTAGCAAGGATGATTATACGAACCCCAAAGCTTACAGGCCGATTACCTTCTCTTATCACGATCTCATTTATCTCTCATATCGTATTCGTGTTCCCAAGCGTAAGGCCCAGTTTCTGTATCTCCGCAACTACAAGGGCATAGATATGGAAGCCTTGCGGCGTGATGCAGACTATCTCGACTGGACCCCTATTGTTGAGTTGGATGACATCGACGATAAGGTGAATTGCTTTAATGCAACGGTTCTCAACTTATATGATCAGCATGCTCCTATCCGAACGTGTCAAAGTTAGACATAATCCTGCACCTTGGATAACTCTGCAAATTAAAGAGTTTATGGCTCGCAGGGATAAAGCTAAGAGCAGATAAAAGCGCAGACCTTCAGAGCTGAATCTCTCTTATTACAAATCTTTGCGTAATCGCTGCAGTCATCTGTGTCAGGATGCTAAGAGACGCTATTTTCACGACCAACTCATTAACCGCAGTTCTTCCGATGTATGGAAATTTCTAAAATCTGTTGGCATAGGCAAGTCCCCTGCCAACCAGTGCAAAGATGTGAACCTCAATTATCTTAACAAACATTTCTCCCACTTTCCCTTTTCTCTTGATCCTTCTATCAAGGCTGCGACACTAGAGAGTCTTGCTAGTCTGCCATTACCGCAATATTCTCTCTTCAAACTTAACGATATTTCTGAGGATGATGTTAAGTAGTCTATACATGCAATTATTTCTTCGGCAGTCGGTAATGATAAGTTGTGCTCAAGAATGATTACTCCTATCCTTTCTTCATTACTCCCTGTTCTAACTCACATCTTCAATCATTCATTTTCTTCTTGCTCCTTCCCGTCAGTTTGGAAACAGGCTCGCATAATACCTTTACCTAAAACTAACAGTCCTACTTTATTAACCCACTTTAGGCCTATTTCTATTCTCCCATTCCTCTCTAAAGTTTTTGAGCACGTAGTTAATAGGCAATTATCATATTTCTTGGCGTCAAACTCGATAATATCTCCATTTCAATCCGGTTTTCGCTCGGGTCACAGTACCGTAACCGCGCTTTTGAAGGTGACTGACGACATTCGCTGGACAATGGAAAATAAATTACTGACTGTCCTTTTATTGCTTGACTTTAGCAGCGCCTTTAACTCAGTGGACTTTGACATTTTACTAGGCATTCTCAATTCTATCAATTTCTCTTCTTCCGCTTTAGCCTGGTTCAGCTCGTATCTCCGGGGACGCTCTCAGTGTGTTCGCCTAGAGGAGTCCTTCTCCGATTGATGTAATCTCACTGAGGGTGTTCCTCAGGGTAGCGTTCTCTCTCCTCTTCTTTTTTCAATGTTCATTAACTCTGTTACTAGAGTAATCTCCTCCAGTTTCCATCTCTACGCAGATGACCTGCAGCTCTATCGACATTCTTCTGCTGACAACACGAGCTCTGCAATTGCCGCAATGAATCATGACCTGGCTTGTGTTGGTGCTTGGGCTAAGTCATTTGGCTTACAAATTAACCCAACTAAATCCCAGGCTATGATCATAGGCAGCAGATTCGTTCGCAATGCAGCCAATATTACATCCCTCCTGCCTTTATATCTTGATGGTGTAAGAATTGGCTTTACTGAAACTGCCAAAGATCTGGGTGTAGTTATAGACTCCAATCTATCGTGGCGTGCTCAGGTCAGTGAGGTCAGTCGAAAGGTACATTTTTCCTTTCATTCCCTGAAATGCCTTCAGGGTCTTCTGCCCTTGAAGACTAAAATTTCTTTAGCACAAACCCTTATTCAGCCGATTATAGATTATGCCGATGCCTGTTACCTGGATGCTACTGAGGAACTGTTAAACAAGCTTGAGCGCTTGCAAAACCTGTGCATTCGCTTTGTTTTCGGTCTTCGTAAGTACGACCATGTTTCTCACCTTCGCAAGGAACTCAAGTGGCTCCCAATTCGCCTTCGCAGGAATACTAGGATTTTATGTCTCCTTTTCAACATCTTACACAACCCATCTTATCCTTCCTGCCTGCGTGAGCGTTTTTCTTACGCGCGCTCTAGCGACGCACCCTGTAGACCACACCTAAGATTCATCCTTAAATCTCATCCTCATAAAACGATTTACTATTCCTATTCCTTCTCTGTACATGCTGTAAGATTGTGGAATTCACTCCCGCCTAACATTCGTGATTTAAAAACTATTTCTAATTTTAAGCATCGACATCAACACACACACACACACACACACACACACACACACGCACGCACGCACGCACGCACGCACGCACGCACGCACGCACGCACGCACGCACGCACGCACGCACGCACGCACGCACGCACGCACGCACGCACGCACGCACGCACGCACGCACGCACGCACGCACGCACGCACGCACGCACGCACGCACGCACGCACGCACGCACGCACGCACGCACGCACGCACGCACGCACGCACGCACGCACGCACGCACGCACGCACGCACGCACGCACGCACGCACGCACGCACGCACGCACGCACGCACGCACGCACGCACGCACGCACGCACGCACGCACACACACACACACACACACACACACACACACACACACACACACACACACACACACACACACACACACACTGATACAGGACTCTATCTTAGGATAAAGTCCTATTAACCTCGACGTTTTAATACATGAACGTTATGTGTTAGTCCATTACATTACTACGTGCAACTGTCGCCAGTCTTTTTTTTTAATATTTATAAACTAGCACTTGACCGCAATCCCGCCTGATGGTAAGCAGTGATGCGATCGTTGATGTTAAAGCGCACTAGTTTATTAAGAACCTATTCACTCAGATTGAGCGAATAGGAAGGAAGACGGCAATTGAGCGAGGTGATGCAATGTTAAACCCAACAACACGACCAACGATGCTGCGCCAAAGGGAGATTGATCTAAAGACCCTCCACGACCAAACTCCCAACACAACAACTTTTGGTGCATCGTACCCAGCACACATCACAACACAACTGCTCAGACCCGTTCTCCGTACGGCTTCACCAGACATCATGCCGGAACACGACAAATCCCTTGGCGGCAAGGCTTTGTCTGGTGGGTGGTAACTTCTGCCGGCGGCCGGAGTTATGGCCTTCCACCGAGAAAAGTTTGTTT
Organism: Sesamia inferens; assembly: GCA_037179545.1. Classification (NCBI taxonomy): domain Eukaryota; kingdom Metazoa; phylum Arthropoda; class Insecta; order Lepidoptera; family Noctuidae; genus Sesamia; species Sesamia inferens. The sequence goes on from CM073947.1 coordinate 6,943,776, forward strand.
TCAGTGCTCGGTTTTGTTTATTTTTTCTTTTCCAATTAAATGCAAATTAAATTAATGTTTATAAATTAAACTACTGCTTTGGTTTTTAAATGGCAACGATTTCAATTTGTTATGGTACAAAGCAATATTTCTTTCAAATATTATGTTTTCAGCTTCGACAGCTCAATGAAACTAAAAATGTTGTCAAAATTCTTGATTCGCCTTTTTCGGCGACGAAGTGAACTTGTGACCCCATCGTGAGCCGACGGTCTATTGGTGGTATATACGGACGGTATATGCGGTGACCCGAGGCGACCATGTAACGTCGGCTCTTTGTAACGGGTCGGCTCCTTGTCGGTTCAAGGTTGGCGGGAGGGACGCTGATCCTGTGACCATCGCCTGTGTCTTACCCACATTCACCGACAGCCGCCACTTGGACAACCAGACATTCGAAACTTACCCATTAAACGATATAAAAACTATATAAAGGCCAAACTTTGCAAAAAGGGGTATTATAAAATCACAGATTATTTAGAAGACAGAAAAGCTTAGGACTGAGCTGATCGCTCTGTTAAGCATTGTTATTAACCAATATGCGTAATTATAACGTAAATTATTGTAAACATTTTCATTTTGAATGTCTGGACTTGAAAAAAGACGATGATCCCTGTGTTTGTTTCGGCTATTTCTTCTCAGAGGAGGAAGGTTAGGAAATGGCGGCTAGTTAAAAAAAAAATATGACGTGTAAAAATGATCAGTGATCATACTTGCTTAATAAACGATTTCATTTCATTTCAGTCAGTCCAGAAGGAGCTCTAGTAGGCGCTGCATCTTGACGGCAGCGTACTTTGCATTTAGGGACAAAGTAATGTACGCGGCGTGGTCCGCGTACAGCCGGTCCGCGTACAGCCCGAGTATCGTGAGTAACACTCCGACGACAGGCAACTGCCCTGCGGCACACTTGCGTACTATTGGAGGTCACATATAAAACTAGTGTACTGGCATGTGCCTGTTTTAAAAATAGTATGGAATAATCTTATTGACACATGCCTGTCACCTATGTCTGTGTGAAAAATATAGGGATCTCACGTTAAGCTATTTTTATTATAACCACCGTTTTTCCAATAGGTTATGTGCTTAGATAAAAGGGTTGAGTAATTTTATTAGCAATAAAATTATGTGCCTGTGGAATTAAGGAATTATGGCAACTGAAGTTGGCATAAGTGGTATTAAAAAGGCTGAAAGGATCGTCTGACTACCCAAACTGGACGTACTTGGTGCGGAATTACTTGGAAAATAAAAACTGGTGGGGAGTAATTTCTGCAGATGTAGTGAATGCTGACGTAGACCGGCAGGCACGAACGACAATATGCTCGTTGCTGGAACCAGAGTGCTTTACCCACGTCTACAATGCGAAGACTGCAAAAGAAGCATGGAACAGCTTACAGAAGGCATATGAAGATAAAGGTTGGGGAAGACGTATACAAATTCAACGAGAGCTTTTTAACTGTAAGTTAGAAAATTTTATTTCTATGGAGAGCTATTTATCTAGGATTACATTCTTGACGCAACAATTGACAGATATTGATGCCCAAATCCCTAATGATTGGATCATATCGATTTTGATGGGTGGTTTGATGGTGGTTTTTGGTGAAAACAGCCCACTCATAATGACTGTTGATAATAGTGGTAAAGAGATCATATTAGAACAAATAAAAACGAAATTATTACAAGAAGGCAGTAGACAAAGTAAGTTGAACACTGAGCACGAACAAGTGTTAATGACTCGTAAAGTACTGAATGATGTAAGATCTAACATAAAAACTAACGGTCTCAAGTAGAAGTTCGTCTACAAGTGTTTAAAATGCCATAAGCAAGGACACAAGGCGTCCGAATGAAAGGTCCGGATAAAAACCGCGAATATCTGCCTGAATACAAAAGAGGCGCGATAAATAAAGACAAATGGTATTTAGATAGTGGATGTTCAAACCATATAACACACGACAAAAGTAAATTGTTGTCTTATAAACCAGAAAAGAGCAACATAAAGATCGCAGTAGCAAACGGCGAGAAGTTAGTGGTAAAAGGACGTGGAATTGCTGAGCCACAAGTCAGCGAAAATGAAAAATTAATTTTAGAAAATGTTTTACACGTTCCTGATTTATCCATGAACCTAATTTCTGTGAGCGATTTGACCAAGAAAAATTATTCGATGAATTTTGACAAAGGAGGTTGCATGATTCAAAACAAGAATCGAATCGTTGCAAGATGTCAAGACATCGATGGAATTTATGAGTTGATAGAAAAGAAGAACAATGTCGTGAATGTGACACTGTCAAAACCAAATGAAAATATTTCAAATATTTGGCATAAAAGATTAGCTCATTTATCGCGTAATTATATGAATAAAATGAAAGTAGTTAGAAGTTTAGTAAGCGGTATGGAATGTAAGCCGGTATATATAATTTATTTACCTATCATATTCGGTTGATTATATTAAGAACAATACTAGTGAATTAAAACAAATAAAAATAGTGAATATAACCATAAATATACCAAGAAATTATCCGAATTTAGGAATAGTAATAAAATGTACTTACCAGAATTAGCATGCATCAAACAACAGGTTAACACTCCCTCACGTAGGATGCACTCTACTACAACTTACAAGAAAATCCGAAAATATGAACATCAACAATATCGACGTATTTAATTTAGCATGCATCAAACAGCAGGCAATAATACTCACTTAGAAAACACTTTTTTTAGAGCATACAAGGACAACATTTTTAATTTCACTGAGCCGTCGAAGCTGAAAACATTTTAAAATAAATCGTTGGCATGTGAAAACCAAAGCAGTACCTAGTTTAATTTACATTAATTTAATTTGCATTTAATTGGAAAAGAAAAAACAAACAAAACCGAGCACTGAAAATAAACTGGCGGCAGTTGCACATAGTAATGTAAAGGTACTAACACGTAACGTGCATGCATTAAAACGTCGAGGTTAATAGGACTCTATCCTACGATAGAGTCCTGTGTCAGTGTGTGTGTAGGGTGAGGTGTCCAACAGTGAACCATGAAAAAGTTGCACATTCATAGCTCAGCTGTTTCTAAAGATAATGAAGTTTTTAAGCTATTGCATAGCTTCTATCGCGGGCCTTGAGCGCGGGGACCGAATCCAGAAATTCCGTAACGAAAAAACCTCACGCTCCCCACTCCGACGGGCACGGAGGTGTGGCTTGAAGGCCGTACATCGTCTAACGTCGTTTCAGTTCGGCAGTCTTCGGCACGGTATGTTTGTGTGCGTGCGACTACATCTTTTGAAAACAATTTATAGATTCAAAAAGAGCATGCATATTGCAGGGCGCGAACTCAGTTAAACTACACACTTGCCATGTTACTGATAGTCGCGATGTGCTAAACTTGCGATTAATTTTCTGTCTGAAATAGGTCTTCTATAGAGATATGTCATAGACGTCATCGACGTTGTCATGGCTACCTTAAAAACTTTTCATATTATTAAGTACTTTTATTCAAATTAATTTAGTAGTGTTTTTATAAAATAGCTTTTTTTTTTAACGGAAAAGCTAAGATGAATGTCACGCTAATTTTTCATTGGACTTTTAAATTATTTATAGTGTTGTTTACTAAATAAAAGCGCGTGATTTTATAGAGTAAAAAGTGCTCACGCGGCCGTTTTTTCAACTGTTATTGGCGATATCCGCCATTATTGTGTTTTTAAAGAATTTCTATACTTTGTTACACGTGTTATTGGCAAAATTGTGGTATCTATCCACAGGGACCAGATCAAGAGTTGAAGTTGAAGTTTTTATTAAATAAAATATTACAGAAAGATGTCGGTGAACAATGTTAATACGAGTACATTTAAGTGTACGAGTTGTAATATTGTTATCTCCGAAACGAAACAACGAAAGTTTAATAAAAATATGCTCGTCGGCTTTTTCTGAGGAAGACATTGATGAGGCAAAAAAGTTATTGTTTGTTTCTACGAAGACAAGACAAAAACATGTATCGAGGCGTAAGAACAAAAAGCAGAAAGACCTAAAATATACGATTACGGTGTTTAAAATCACGGATCCCGAACAATCCCAGTTTTTGTGGCATATGACCTTCACAAATTGCCACCAGTTTGCTTTGACTACGTAGAACGTACGTAAAGAAGTTGATGAAGGATTTATTAATTCTACGGTCAGATGTTAACGCAATCAGAAGTGATTATGTTACTAAAGATCAGCTCGAAAATATTAAATTGATAACAAATAATTCGACACCGACGCCGTTCATCATCAACAACCTTTTTATCGTCCCACTGCTGGGCAGATCTCCTCTCATACAGAGAAGGATTGAGCGTAATCACCACGCTTGCTCAATGCGGGTTGGCGATTTCAGACTTATAAAGCCCAGGTTTCCTCAAGATGTTTTCCTTCGCCTTCAGTCATTGGTGTCCAAGATATACTTAGAAAGTACATATAACTTTAGAAAAGTTACATTGGTACTTGCCTGACCTGGAATCGAACCCGCGCACTCATACTTGAGAGGCTGGTGTTTTAACCACTAGGCCACCACGACAAAACAGTGGGGTATATTGAAAAAGAACCTCGGAGTCTTTGAGTATATTTCGTGGTGCTCCCTGTGCGCCGTTTCCGAGTCAACGAAATACCAGTTGGTGGAGTCATAAGGATATATATAGCTGTCTTGCCTGCCCCTCAGTGCCCGGCCGGTCTTGCGATTGCACCGAAACAGCACACAATGACAGAGATTATAAGTAATAGCATAGACAGACCTTACGGAGGAATTGCCCTATTGTAGAGGAAGTCCGCTTTCTCAAAGGTGTCAGTGTTGTTGTGTAATAGTGATCGTTTAGTTCTCACACGGATCGTTCTATGTTAGTTTTCTCATTTTACATGCTTACTGACTCGAGTGATAATATAATAGATTTCATGGGTTTTTTCTTTATTTCTTTATTTTTTGGCTTCGCACGGTTTGTGCATTTAGCCAATGCCACGTAATTATGAATTATTCATGTCGAAAAAGACGGCCGCGTGACCCGTCTTACGAGTGAGGTTTGGGACAAAGTCATGATGTGGCCACTATGCAGCGATATTTCACTGTTCTTTATGAACTATTTACTAAATGCACTTTTTACTACATAAATCACGCACTTTTATTTAGTAAACAACACTATAAATAATTTTAAAAGTCCAATAAAAAACGAGCGTGACACTCAGCTTGACTTTCCCGCCAAAACTCAGGGTGCTGATCACGAAAATGATTTCATTTTTGAAATCCAAGATGGCCGACATCATATTTCATGACAGTCTGACATGGGTGTAATAACGTACATGACGTCATTTTTAAGCTATTGCTTAGCTTCTTTCTATCTCTTTATCAAAGTCGAACAGAAAACATTGAATATAGTTTAGTCGCTTAATCGTCACCATTTTTCGCACTTTTTTGATGACGTTGCTGGTAAAAAATAAATAAATTACAAAACAGAAAGAAAACTTGAATTGATATCAAAGAAAAAAAAAAACAAAGGAAAAATTACTGTACCTATAAATAAATAATTATAATTGCAAGTTATAGTTGATAAAAAAAAGGCTATGCAATAGCTTTACCGCGGCAGTCTCCGAGTGCCACACGCCTTTTTTTTTTACTAGAGGACTTTCCATATATCTGGCTATAATTTTGCATATTCATTTTAGAACCAAACGCAACTGGATAGTATATATTTAAGTTTTTTTAAAAGATGGCAAATGGCTCACTGAGTCCACCACGTGGGACACTCTGAACCGGGGCCAGGTCCACAGTGAACCAATATGTACTCAGTGAAGCTTCCTATTTATTTTACAATAAATTATGACTATTTATGCTACAAAACTAAGGTAAAGCAATAAAACGCCTTGTAAAAGTTACTAAGTAATCAACTTTATTAATTAAATGTTTTTGACAATGTTTTTTATTTTTAAATATGAAACGTCCATATTTTACTAGCAACATGGCTTGCAACACGAGTTCTTTTGTGTGGCCTCCAATTTTCCTAGGCGCTGGTTTGATTCGCCCTATGCTGAAACAATAACAATTTTATTATTATGTTCGCGCTTCACTGTGTACTACACCCACCATTCAACGTTTAAGATGATGTTAAAAACAAATGAAAAGAGTTATTGTAGTGATTTTAGTTGCATACGATAGCCAAATAAACGCTATATTAGGTATAATAAATGTCACATAATAAAAATACGCATAACAGATGTAATACGAAAAGGTAATACTTACGTTTTATTGCGTTTTATCGCCAAAAATCGTATTGCGATCCGCCACACGGACGTCTTTGACGCTAGCTAGTTCCCGACTTACCAACAGGCGGCGCAGTAAAAACTGAGTATATTCGTGTCCAACCACGGTTTGGAAACGAAGCATTTACAAAGTAAGAATGGTGGCTCAATGTGTACTACTGGTTCACTGTTGGACATCTCACCTTATAGGTAGGTAGGTAAGTACGGAACGTTTTATGTGACATCTGATATAAAGAAACATTTAGTAATCTGATACATATGGTGGCCCTGAAAAGGGCCTTTTATTCAGGGTGCATCCAAGACTGGTTTCAGCGTTGTAACAGTGACGCTGGCGCCCCGTAGACGTAGTTTCATAGATTCTGTGTGTAAGCACTAAGCACTAAGCTCTGAACACTAAGCACTAAGCAGGTGAACTTACTCTCAGCATATATGACATGCATACGAGTCTACGTACACTTGGAGAGAAAGCATGGCGAAAATAAATAAAGCATAGGCATATAATTATGTAGTAGGCATTGAGTGGAACAAAGCAGGTGAAAATGGTAAATATTATCATTAGTCGATGTAGCAGCGTGCATCGAAGACTGCATTCAGCGTTGTAACCATGAAGCCGGCACTCCGTCGACGTAGTTCCAAGATTCTGAATGTAAGCACTAAGCACTAAGCTTTAAACACTAAGCACTAAGCAGGTGAACTTACTCTCAGCATGTGTGACATAAATGCGAGTGTATGTACACTTGGAAGGCAAGCATAGCAAAAAATAAAAAGGCATAGGCAGCGACTGGATAAAAGCTGGTGAAAATGGTGATTATTATCTTTAGTCGATGTAGCAGCGTGCATCGAAGACTGCATTCAGCGTTGTAACCATGAAGCCGGCACTCCGTCAACGTAGTTCCAAGATTCTGTATGTAAGCACTAGGCACTAAGCTTTAAACAAAAAAACACTAAGCAGGTGAACTTACTCTCAGCATGTGTGACATACATGCGAGTGTATGTACACTTGGAAGGCAAGCATAGCAAAAAATAAATAAGGCATATGCAGCGACTGGATAAAAGCTGGTGAAAATGGTGATTATAAACTTAAGTCGATGTAACCATGACGCTGGCGCTATGTTGACGTAGTTTCATAGATTATGTCTGGCAGTATCGACATGAGTTCACCTGTGTAAAAATTAGTTTGACACATCCGCGACATGATATACGATTCCGCCCGGAATCTTTGGAGTGCCTTTTTTATTTGGCATGGGAAATCATCAAATGATCTCTCTCGCTCTGGGCGGAGCCTAAGGGCGTGTCAGACTTTTATTGACTAAAACCCACCCGTGTTCCTTCACTTGCCTGTAGGCCGGGGCCACGGTTTCTTTTTTAACCAACGCGCAAGGCTCACGCGCCAGGAGGCATCGGTCTTCGTGGACCCCGTGACGATATGCTGACTCAGGCATGGTCCTTACCGGGCGGCGAGCTGCCCACTGCTCACCGCCAGCAAGCCCGCGCCTACGGTGGCCGGGAGTTCGATGTTGTCTCCCGGCCAGGGCGTCTCCCGGCCAGGGCGTCTCCTGCGGTGACTAGAGGCGTGGAGCGCTGGGATCCCCGCTCCGTCACGCCCTCCTTTGCTAGCATCACTGCTCAGCAGAAGGAGGTGACGGCCTGTCATGCACTCTCGATCAGGACCATGGCCTGGACCAGGGTCGGACGCGAGAGATCGAAGCCGATCGCCGCCACGAGGACACAGCGGTTCTTTACCCAAGTCGGGCAGACCTCCCACAGTATGCTCCACCGTGTCCTTAGGGCGATCCACACAGTGGTGACACCCTGGCGTTTCAGCACTGGGTTGTGACAATCGCACTCTACATGTTTTTTTTTTTTTAATAATTATAAACTAGCGCTTGACCGCAATCCCGCCTGATGGTAAGCAGTGATGCGATCGTTGATGGTAAAGCGCGCTAGTTTATTAAGAGCCTATTCACTCAGAAAAACTGAGCGAATAGGAAGGAAGACGGCAGTTGAGCGAGGTGATGCAATGTTAAACCCAACAACACGACCAACGATGCTGCGCCAAAGGGAGATTGATCTGAAGACCTTCCACGACCAAAATCCCAACACAACAACATTAGGCGCATCGTACCCGGCACACATAGCAACACAACTGCTCAGAACCGTCCTCCGTACGGCTTCACCAGACATCATGCCGGAACACGACAAATCGCTTGGCGGCAAGGCTTTTCGATATTGCGGCGGCCGATGTTATGGCCTACCACCGAGAGCCATGAGATCCCACCGGAGCCCTGCCCCGGCGTTTTGTCTCCTTTTGCCACTCCCACATGTGGGTGAGGGCTTTGGCCTCCAGATTCCATGGCAGCAATGCGGCAAGGAAGCGCATCTATACAGTGCCTTACAACAGAATGAGTATAAACTCAAGAGACGTGACGACCGCTGGACGCGTCCGAGCGCCGGTCGAAAGTCACGCCATTTAAATTCCATTTCATACAACGACCGTTCAAACACGGAGACGCGCATTAAATCACGTTCCGTCGGTCCCCACAGTTCTGAATCGGTTTAAGAAGACAGTGGCCGGTCAGTCGTTGTGAGGATTGGGTTTAGTCTGTCCGTTTCGCGTATCACCACCGAGTCCACGCATGGCAGCGGTCGTCGGCAGGGCCGGTGTACACCACACCACCAACTATACTACTACTACTCTGTAGTATAACAAACTTTTCGGATCAACGCAAACTACTAATTTTACCACAATCTTCACAACAACACAGCCCACTACTTCCTAAACATCAAGCGCCCGCGCACGGCCTTAGCCGCTCGCGTCGATTGACACATATGTGAAACAAGAAAACGATATCATCGGTCTTATATTGACCGCCGAGCGTGCTACGGCAAACACAAGTACAGGGTTTTTCATTAAGAGCGCTCGAACTTTGAAATGAAATAAAACAGTCTGTTTAAGTGATATTACCATAATTTTTATTACACTTTAAAGAATATTCAATGACATTATGTGTGGAAAATAATATTAGGTAAATGGCCACCGCGACTCCGCTGTAGATGGTATATTCTGGTGGACCAATTTTGAAGGACGTCTTCGCATAAATGGGGTTAAATTTGACGAAGAACGCGAGTTAAGTTGGCCTTTAGAGCAGCAATTGACGTGGTTATCAGCATACACTAGAGATTTCACGTAGCTCCACAGAAAAGAAATAAGTAATAGCTTATACCATGACAATTTAAAATAGTCGGCATATAAAAACCCACTTTTCTTACTCCTCCGCTATTTCTTACTCCTCCGCTATTCTTTTCTGATTAATTTGTTGCGGGACCCAAGACAGTTGAATCGTTTCTCCGGGACTCGTCGAGCTTCATTGCTCGGCGTTATTCTGGCGGTCGCCACTGTTGATTCTGGCTTTCAGGAGTTGCAGTGGTTGGGAAAAGTGTGGCGGGTTTTGTCCCAATAAAAAAAAAAAAATATATAAAAACCCAAGCAGTCGCTAATATATAAATATTTATTTAATTTGTATTGAATAGGAAACGAAAAGACAAACAAAATCGAAATCGAAAAGAAACTGGCGGCAGTAGCTCGTGGTAATGTAAAGGACGACAAATAACGATAATGTATTAAAAGGTTCCGGTACATTTACAAGGAGCTAAATAGTTGATTATATTAAGAACAATACTAGTGAATTAAAACAAATAAAAATAGTGAATATAACCACAAATATACCAAGAGAATATCCGAATTTAGCAATAGTAATAAAATGTACTTACCAGAATTAGTATGCATCAAACAACAGGTTAACACCCCCTCACGTAGGATGCACTCTACTACAACTTACAAGAAAATCCAAAAATATAAACATCAACAATATCGACTTATTTGATTTAGCATGCATCTCACTTAGAAAACACGTTTTTAAAGCATACAAGAAATTTGACAACATTTTTAATTTCACTGAGTCGTCGAAGCTGAAAGCATAATATTTTAAAATAAATCGTTGCCATGTGAAAACCAAAGCAGCAGTTTATAAACATTAATTTAATTGGAAAAGAAAAAACAAACAAAACCGAGCACTGAAAATAAACTGGCGGCAGTTGCACGTAGTAATGTAAAGGACTAACACATAACGTTCGTGTATTAAAACGTCGAGGTTAATAGGACTCTATCCTATCATAGAGTCCTGTGTCAGTGTGTGTGTATAGGTAGGTAGGTAAGTACGTGATGTTTTATGTGACATCTGATATAAAGAAACATTTAGTATTCTGATACATATGGTGGCCCTGAAAAGGGCCTTTTATTCAGTGTGCATCGAAGACTGGTGTCAGCGTTGTAACAGTGACGCTGGCGCTCCGTAGACGTAGTTTCATAGATTCTGTATGTAAGTACTAAGCACTAAGCTCTGAACACTAAGCACTAAGCAGGTGAACTTACTCTCAGCATATATGACATGCATGCGAGTCTACGTACACTTGGAAAGAAAGCATGGCAAAAATAAATAAAGCATAGGCATATAATTATGTAGTAGGCAGTGAGTGGAACAAAGCAGGTGAAAATGGTAAATATTATCATTAATCGATGTAGCAGCGTGCATCGAAGACTGCATTCACCGTTGTAACCATGAAGCCGGCACTCCGTCGACGTAGTTCCAAGATTCTGTATGTAAGCACTAAGCACTAAGCTTTAAACACTAAGTACTAAGCAGGTGGAACTTACTCTCAGCATCTGTGACATAAATGCGAGTGTATGTACACTTGGAAGGCAAGCATAGCAAAAAATAAATAAGGCATAGGCAGCGACTGGATAAAAGCTGGTGAAAATGGTGATTATAAACTTAAGTCGATGTAACCATGACGCTGGCGCTATGTTGACGTAGTTTCATAGATTATGTCTGGCAGTATCGACATGAGTTCACCTGTGTAAAAATTAGTTTGACACATTCGCGACATGATATACGATTCCGCCCGGAATCTTTGGAGTGCCTTTTTTTATTTGTCATGGGAAATCATCAAATGATCTCTCTCGCTCTGGGCGGAGCCCAAGGGCGTGTCAGACTTTTATTGACTAAAACCCACCCGTGTTCCTTCACTTGCCTGTAGGCCGGGGCCACGGTTTCTTTTTTAACCAACCCGTAAGGCACACGAGCTAGGAGGCATCGGTTTTCGTGGACCCCGTGACGATGTACTGACTCAGGCATGGTCCTTACCGGGCGGCGAGCTGCCCACTGCTCACCGCCAGCAAGCCCGCGCGTCTACGGTGGCCGGGAGTTTGATGTTGTGTCCCGGCCAGGGCGTCTCCTGCGGTGACTAGAGGCGTGGAGCGCTGGGATTCCCGCTCCGTCACGCCAATTTTATTTTCGTGTTCAGTAAATTGCAGCTAAAAAGTATTTATGAAAATCCTAAGCCCGTAAAAGTATGAATGGATAATAGTTGAAGCACGCGGATCAATGGCCCCGTACCATTCAGCTGTAGATTATCAGAAGTTTACTATTGGTTCGTGCTCACTTTCCAGTTTTTTTTGTCACTATGTTAAATCTGCCATTTTATGTTTCTAAAATTTTATTTATTGATGAAACGATTTTATTACTAAGACAAAACCGTTTCGCTGCGGGAAAACAACCATTAAAATTCCACGCTGTATTGTTGATTTGATATAGATCTATATCGCCCTTGCTAGAGGATGTCAGCATGAGTTGCGGCTCCATACATGGTGGGCGATAGATAAGTATTATATAACCGACTAGCGGCCGCCCGCGATTTCCTTCGCGTTTTTTATGTCCTGCGCTCCTATTGGTCGCAGCGTGATGTTATATAGCCTAAAGCACTTTCCGGTTTCATTAATACAGAAAGGCTTTAGGGCATTGGCTATCCAACGCAAAAATATTTTTTCAAATCGGACCAGTATTTCCTGAGATTAGCGCGTTCAAACCAACAAACAAACTCTTCAGCTTTATATATTAGTATAGATTAGCGTAGTGACGATTGTGAATCAATTGTAATAATTACATGCATTATACCTCCTTTTTAGAGTTCCGTAGCCAAATGGCTAAAAACGGAACCCTTGTAGATTCGTCATGTCTGTCTGTCCGCCTGTCGTCCGAAAAATCTAAAAAAAACACATGACTTACATTACTATAAAAACTACCAACGAAAATTGTTTTGAACGAGATCTAGTAAGTAGTTTTTTTTAATACCTCGTAAATCGTAAACCGCTTACTACCGCGTAATATTTCATACAAATAACTTAAATCCATTAATTTCATAAATCAATGTTATGGAACCCTTTGTGCGTGAGTCCGACACGCACTTGTTTGATGTTGGTTCAAAAAATCTAAACTCGTCTGGTGTCACCATTATAACGAACCTTGCCGGAAATGGTTGCGACGTTGGCAACCAGTATTTTTAATTTGATTATTCTAGAATTTTTTATAATAATCAAATACACGCACCACTCTGCGAGTCTAAAATAATAATGCGTTCAGAATACTGTTCGGACTACGACGCTGCTGCAACGCTTCAGCAATGTTTGCTGGGAAAAGAGTGGATGGTTTCCATGCCATCATGCGAAAACGCTGTGCATCTCTCATGAAGCGAATGCGGGTCAGCCCGAACAGCCTTCTGAGTGTTTTCGTGGACCGCTGGGACTCGCCGATGTGGCAGCACTGGATGCGACTACACACTACGGGTGGTCGCGTCCCGGGCTTGGCGTAACTTGGCACTTCTGTGCGGTTCCATTTGATTGTGTTGTATTTCTGTTTTGTGTACAATAGATTTATAAGGTTTTATTTTTATTTCAATTTTTGTATGACTATCATTATATGGACTACGTCTGAAATAAATTATTATTATTATAAGAATATATGTTTAGTACCTATTTTGATTAATGTAGCATAACATTTAGGTGTTGTACTATAATTTAAAATTAAAATAATTTCAACTTCTACCTTAAAATTTTTATATTTCTTGTAAACGTAGGTACTTCTCCATTTTTAGGGTTCCGTAGCTATATGGCAAAAACGGAACCCTTATAGATTCGTTATGTCTGTCTGTCCGTCTGTTCGTCCGTATATCACAGCCATTTTTTTCCGAAACTATAAGAGCTATACTGATGAAACTTGGTAGCTAGATGTATTTTGTGAACCGCATTAAGATTTTGTGCAAAAATAAAAAAAAAAAAAATAAATATTTGGGGCTCCGCATACTTTGAACTGAAACTCATTTTTTTTTTCATCAAACACATACGTGGGGTATCTATGGATAGGACTACAAAAATGATATCGAGGTTTCGAAAATATTTTTTTACTAAACCGAATAGTTTGCGCGACAGACGCTTCCGAAGTGGAAAAAGGTTGGTCCTGCCCTCTAACTTCTAAAATAAGAAAATGAAAAATCTAAAAAAAGCATATGATGTTGTACAATTTACTATAAAATCTACCAACGAAAATTGTTCTGAACGAGATCTTTTAAGTAGTTTTCTCTTAATATTTTTTATCGTCCCATTGCTGGGCAGCTGTGGCGTAGCGTGGCTTTTCGCCGCCCGGGGCCGTCCGGAAATCCGCCGCCCTTTATTTTAATTATAAATAACTAGCTTTCCGCCCGCGGCTTCGCTCGCGTGGAGATCGGTTATATCGCGCTTTTAGATTTCCCTCGTGAACATAATTTTTTTCTGGGATAAAAAAAGTACCCTATTATTTAATCCTGACTTCTAACTTTACGTCTGCAAAATTTCAAAACAGTCGGCTTACTAGTTACGGCGTGAAAGCGGAACAAACAAACAAACTCACTTTCCGATTTATAATATTAGGATATTTTGTGTACACATACAAATATTCCAGTAATCTCCCTTGGGAACTTGATGTCTTTTTAGGACCAAAAGTAGCCTATGTTACTCTCCATCTTTTCAACTAACTGTATGCCAAAAATCAGGTCGATTGATTGCTTAGCTACGGCGTGAAGGAAGGACAAACAAACAAACAAACACACTTTCACATCTATAATATTAGTATGGATAGTATGGATTTAAAGTTTTAATATTATATTGAATGGACTTCATGTCCATTATTCACCTTATTTGTTGCAAGTCAAAATAAACTACCATGCACTGCTTCAGAAGGAAAATAAAGGGTTTTTCAATAGGGACGCTCGAACTTTGACAGCTCATAGCGGCCATCTTGGTAATACGATAGCTGTCAAATTTGGCATGAATACTTAATTAGTCGCGACATTTCACCATGGAACACTACACGCTTCAACAACGCGTAGAAATGATTAAAATGTATTATTAAAATCAGTACTCTATTCGCCTAACGTGTTTATGGCCGTCCTGCAGAGTCCACAATCAGTCGTTTGATAAATATATTTGAGACAACCGGGTCGGTGATCGATGAAGCAGTTCCTGTACGTCAAGGAAACGCAAGATCGTTGGAGAATATTGTTGCCATACGAGACAGTGTGCGAGAAAACCCCAGACAATCCATTCCGCGTCGTGCGCAAGAACTGGGTCTTTCTGCGACATCAACATGGCGAATTTTGCGCCGAGATTTGGGTTTTCATCCATATAAAGTCCAATTAACTCAAGAGCTAAAACCCAATGACCACAGGCAGCGCCGTGTATTCGCTGGTTGGGCGTTAGAGCATCTGGCAGCTGAACCTGCTTTTGCAAAAAAAAATTCATCTTCACTGATGAGGCTCATTTCTAGTTAAGCGGCTTTGTTAATAAACAAAATTGCCGGATTTGGTGCGATGAAAATCCGCGGGAGATTCATCAGGTGCCTTTACACTCCGAAAAAGTAACTGATGTGGATTTTGGTCAGGCGGTATTATCGGCCCTTATTTCTTCGAAGATGCGCAAGGAGCCGCACTCACTGTCAATGGCGACCGATATCAGACGATGATAACAATTTTTTTGTGGCCTAAGGTAGCTGGTATAGATCTCACAAACATGTGGTTCCAACAGGACGGCGCCACTTGCTATACAGCACGGGAAACATTAAATTTATTGAAAGAGAAGTTCGAGGGCTTCGTCATCTCGCGTGGTGGCGACAACAACCGGCCCCCGAAATTGTGTGACTTAACACAGCTTGATTATTTTATGTGGGGCTACTTGAAATGTCTAGTATATGCAGATAACCACAGTCAATTGCTGCCCTAAAGGCCAACATAACTCGCGTTCTTCGTGAAATTGAGCCCCATTTATGCGAAGACATCCTTCAAAATTGGACCACCAGAACCTTCTACAGCGGAGTCGCGGTGGCCATTTGGCTGATTTTATTTTCCACACATAATGTCATTGAATATTCTTTAAAATGTAATAAAAATTTTGGTAATATCACTTAAACAGATTGTTTTATTTCATTTCAATGTTCTAATGCTCTTAATGAAAAACCCTCTACATCTAAGAGAAGCAATTGCGCAAGAAACCCACAGAAAGTTTGATTTTCTTAAATGGCTCAGCTTTATTATGTAACGTTAGCTTTACATAATAAAGCTGAGCATAATAATAACAAGTATTAAAGTATTTATTTGTCAATTGAGTGTAAATAATATCCTAAATTATACATAGTGCTTATTGAACTTAGAAGGAATAAAATATGTGCTTAATATTATTAAGGGTTGTGCCCTAGCTAACCAGCGCCACCATATTTTTTCTTGATTAGGTACTCTTGTTATAGACCGAAATTAAAAAAGTGGTTTGAAAAATGTATAAGATGTATCGAAGCTATTTTTTTAAATGATTTGTTTGAATTCATTTGATATTTGCAGCTAGTTACAGATTTAATTTCTGCTAAAAGTTGTGGTTTTTAGCTAATTTTGAATTTCGAACTTGCTGAATATAATAAATACACTGTTTCAAAAGTAGCTTAGATATGGCTTTAAATATTTTCAAACCACTTTTTTTATTTCGGTATGTAACAAGAGAAAACACGAAAGATTATCTGTGGCACTAGTTTTAGAGGGGTAAGTAACCTCCTTAAATATTTTTGTTACTATTACTTTAAAAAAACTAGATTAAAAATGTACTCTTCGTGCTTTTTTCAAAGCAAAATCTTTTACACAATCGTCAATATCAAATTGTATCTCATTTAAAACTGCCAGTATAGCTAGATTTGTTAGCCTCAACGTAGACATAGACGGCATAGCAGGAATTGTCGGTCTCCGTGGCGCAGCGGTCACCACGCCTGACTGCGACGTGGAGGCCCCGGGTTCGATCCCCGGCCAGGTCATGATGGGAAACGATCTTTTCCTGATTGGCCTGGGTCTTGGATGTTTATCTATATATGTATCTATTATAAAATATAGTATCGTTGAGTTAGTATCCCATAACACAAGTCTCGAACTTACTTTGGGGCTAGCTCAATCTGTGTGATTTGTCCGTATATATATATTTATTTATTTATTTATTTATAGACGACCTAAGGTAATTTTTTATCAGCTTTAGTTTAGAAAAGCTTCTCTCACAACTGGCATTGCTGACGGCAGACAGAAAAATTCTGAACATAATTACAATGTTTGGCAAGCCATCTTTCAAGTTTGGAGTCAATAATATATTTTAATAGTCCCAGAGAGCCGGACTTCATAAACTGTTTTTTACAGTCTGGATTCGATGTGATTTGGAATAACTTTTTTTTTCTTGGTCATGCAATGTTTTTTTCCTTATCCGCCGCCCCCTTTCATGTGCCGCCCGGGGCCATGGCCCCCCCTGCCCCCCCCAAGCTACGCCACTGCTGGGCAGAGGTCTTCTCTCATATAGAGAAGGATTGGGCGTAATCACCACGCTTGCTCAATGCGGGTTGGCGATTTCAGACTTAAAGTCCAGGTTTCCTCAAGATGTTTTCCTTCACCTTCAGTCATTGGTGTCTAAGATATACTTAGAAAGTACATATAACTTTAGAAAAGTTACATTGGTACTTGCCTGAACCTGGAATCGAATCCGCGCACTCATGCTTGAGAGGCTGGTGTTTTAACCACTAGACCACCACGACTTCCGCTTATTACCGTCTAATCTTTCATACAAATAACTTAAATCCTTTAATTTCATTAATCAATGGTACGGAACCCAAAGCTTAAGTGCATTTTAAAATTTGTTTTTTCATAATAATTTCAAAGTTTATTATACTCTTAAAGCCCAGCAGAGGTACGGTATTTACAACGCTAAATGTAGGTAAGTGTGTTAAAATTATGATACATTATTGAGTGTGTATTTCACCCGTCATTTTATTAGTGTATATTACTTCCCGTGTGGTACCGGGCTTAGAATAGTACCATCCAATATCCTCCCGTGCATGTCGTAAGAGGTGACTAAGGGTACTCTCACCAGTCAAGTTGGCAGCAGCGCTTCCCCTGTGGAATATCACATTAGTGCCATCCCCAATCCGCCTGCCAAGCGTTGGGATTATGGCAAACCCCCTCAATGGAAAGAAAGCCTTGGGGCAGGCCTTTATCCAGCAGTGTTCCTCTATGGGCTATAGAAGAAAAAGACGAAGATATTAGTTACATCACAGGTCATGTAGGAGACACAGTCCTACAACAGTTCTAGGGAAGCAATTCGCTATAGATAAGATACGCAAACCCACAGCCTAATATGTTTTGTTACATGTTCTGTAATAGTCCTGTACCTACCAACCGGAGGTTGTTCTTGGGTAGTGGCGGCGTAAAAGGCGGGCGGTGGGGGCCGTCCGCCCCGGGTGCCAAGCATCAACAGGTGACAATACGGTGACAAAGCAATGCCAACTCTGTCGCGCAGACAGGGTTGCCAATCTCAAAATGAGTTCGTCAGTGTTTTGGGGAGAGAGGTGAAGAATAACATTTTGGACGACATAAAAAAAAGCTAAATATTTCGGAATTACTAAATATTTCGGATTTTTTTTTATAGTTAAAAACTAGCACTTGACCGCATTCCCGCCTGATGGTAAGCAGTGAAGCGATCGTTGATGGTAAAGCGCGCTAGTTTATTAAGAGCCTAATCACTCAGAAAAACTGAGCGAATAGGAAGGAAGACGGCAGTTGAGCGAGGTGATGCAATGTTAAACCCAACAACACGACCAACGATGCTGCGCCAAAGGGAGATTGATCTGAAGACCCTCCACGACCAAACTCCCAACACAACAACATTAGGCGCAACGTACCCGGCACACATCGCAACACAACTGCTCAGACCCGTCCTCCGAACGGCTTCACCGGACATCATGCCGGCACACGACAAATCGCTTGGCGGCAAGGCTTTTCGATAGTAGGACACCAGATAAATCACATTTTTTTTTTATTGTGACAAAACCCGCCACACATTTTCCCGCCCACTGCAACTCCTGAAAGCCAGAATCAGCAGTAAAGAGCGCCAGAAAAAACGCCGAGCAATGAAGCTCGATGAGTCCCGGAGAAACGATTCAACTGTCATGGGTCCCACAACGAAATTAATCAGAAAAGAATAGCGGAGGAGTATCATCATCATTTCAGCCGAAAGACGTCCACTGCTGGACATAGGCCTCCCCCAAGGTTCTCCACGACGACCGGTCCTGCGCCTCCCGCATCCAGCGGTTTCCCGCGACCTTCACCAGGTCGTCGGTCCACCTTGTCGGGGGCCTACCCACTCTTCGTCTTCCGGTGCGTGGTCGCCACTCGAGAACCCGTCGGCCCCGTCGGGCATCGATCCTACGGGCAATGTGTCCAGCCCACTGCCACTTTAGTGTTGCAATTCTTCGGGCTATGTCGGTTACTCTCGTTCTTCTGCGGATCTCCTCATTCCTGATTCGATCGCGCAATGAAACCCCAAGCATAGCCTTTTCCATTGCCTTTGAGTGACTTTGAGCCTTCTTATAAGGCCCATTGTTAGCGACCACGTCTCAATTCCATAAGTCATCACTGGCAACACACACTGGTCGAAGACTTTTGTTTTGAGAAACTGTCGGACGAGAAGATTCTACGTAGCTTCCCGAAAGCAGCCCAGCCGAGTTGGATTCGACGATTGACCTCTTTCTCGAAGTTGGACCTTCCTAACTGGATAGTTTGTCACAGGTACACGTAATTGTCAACAACTTCGAGAACAGAGTCTCCAATCTTTATAGGAGTCGGTACAACGAAGTGTAGAGCTGTCCATAGAAATTTTCGACTTCCCTCAAAAGCTCGGGCCCGGACGTTATGATCTTGCCGTCGTCAGTCTTCAGCTTGCTTAGCCGGCTATGCCCAATAGTCAGATCCCTAGCGAAAACTTTAGAGCCTTTGTTTCGCTCTATAGCCTCCGTTATACGCTCGGTATTATACCGACGTAGGTCGCGTTTCAGAGACTTTGAGATCTGCTTATTGAGCTGCCGGTATCTGCAAGCATCACTTGACGAACGCAAAACCATCTCACGTCTGTCCTCCATGAGCTCGAGAGTGTAGTCCGAGAGCTTTTTAGTTCTATTTGTACAGCGGGTCTTAAAATACTTAGTCCCGACCGTACGGATAGCTTCTACAAACCCGTCATTGTATTCGTCCACGTCGCCACTTAGGCATTCGAAGCGATTTTGGAGCTCGAGCTGGAAACTTTCGGAGTTATGGATCTGGATGGGTGCTGGCCGGAGCGTAGACTTCATCAGGCGAGATCTTTCGGACACTATGTTCAGATTCAATGTGCCTCTGACCAAACGGTAATCGCAGCCGCATTTGAGCGAGTTGATCACTAAGACATCATTGAATATGGAGGAGTAAGAAAAAAGATATGTTTTCCACTTCCCTCCATAACAAGCAGGAGACAGAACAGAACTAGGCCAATCGGCACAAAGGGACGTTATTGCAACTGGGAGATCAGATTGCCAAGCACCATGGAATAAATATGTAGCACGGCCGCTACACAAAGGACTATAAATCACTCACACCAGATCACAGCTACACAAAGGACTATAAATTACTCACACCAGATTACCGAGGAACGCGGAAGTCATGGCGCGCGTCCCGGCGACCCTGACTCCCGCAGCGAGGGTTCCGACCCTGGCTCCCGCAGGGAGGGTTCCCATAAATATCGAACCCGGAACACATCTGCATGGCCAACGGTCAATGTGCGTGGGAACCATAACGAGTCATCTAGCACGTGACTGAATTGGCGCGCGTTCTACATCAACCAATCATACGCCGCGGCCTGCCTCGATTAGCGAATCAGCATCAAGAACGCACGCAACACCGCGTGGACTTCCGCACGACAGCAAGCTGATTCGCTATTGGTTACCCCACTATTATTTAGAGATAGTTAGTATTTAAGCGAGTGCATAGCTTGTAAGATACATCATTATATTCTACATCATTATACGACATCATTATACAACATCATTGTACAACATCATTATACTTCATTATACATCATTGTTACAGTACAGTCCATTCCTTGTTCACACTCTTGTATCGCGTCATTGTACACGTCCAATACATTGTACTCTTTTACATTCGTGCAATACACAAAGTTCGATTTATCTGAGTTTTAATTACGCGACACGACCTACGCGCTACAGTGGTGACCTAAGCGACGTGAATCAAGACAGACGTGACGATATTCGTGATTAGCACATTCTAGTGGCTTCCCACAAGCGGGTCTCACCACTAGGATTTCAAGAGGCTATATTCACGGTATTGCTGCGTGATACATCAGAAGAGTAATCAGGATGGCGACCAGCAACGCAACACAGGTAAGAGGGCAAGTCGACACGCTCACACTACAAGCACGGCTGTCGGACTTTTGGCCGGCGTATCCCAGACTATGGTTTACACACTTCGAAGCGGTAATGGCGCCACAGAGGCAAGGTGATGACGCGCGCTATCAAGCAGCTATCGCCCGACTAGGCCTGGACGCACTTCAGCAAGTAAGTGATATTATAATCAACCCGCCCATTGAAAACAAGTACGAAGCCCTGAAGTCCCGACTCATCAGTGTCTCCGAGGTATCCGAGAGCCGGAAGCTGCAGAAGCTGATGGATGAGACGGAACTCGGAGATCAGAAACCCTCACAGCTGTTGCGAAAAATGCGGGAACTAGCCGGACAGAAAATACCAGACTGTACACTGCGCATCATGTGGACCCGGCTACTTCCACCCTCAGTACGCGCTGTCCTCACCGTGAGCAACACTACAGACTTGGAAAAGTTATCGCAAGTAGCAGACAGTGTAATGGACAGTATCGCGCAACCTAACCACGTCGCGCAGATTTCACGCACGAGCGACGTGGCTGCCCTACACGATCAAATAAGGCAGTTATCTCTGGAGCTGGCAGAACTCAAGAACAGGCAGGAATCCAGACCACGATCACACAGATCATTCGACAGACGGCGTTCAAGATCGCGTTCAACAAGCAACGATAAGAGCAACCGCAAGTATTCAGAAAAATCACTTATCTGTTATTACCATCGCAGGTACGGCACGGAGGCGCGTAAGTGTACACGCCCGTGCAACTTCAACAACAACAGTGGCCAGTCGGAAAACTAACGCCTGCGTCGGTTGAGGCGGCAACTGACGCGAACAACACTTCCCACCGCCTATTCATAACTGATAGGAATTCGCGTCTGTCATTTCTAATTGATACGGGCGCAAACGTTTCCGTGATACCGAGGACAAAAGGCGGGAGAGCAAAACAAACCGATTTCTGTTTGTACGCAGCAAACAACTCGACCATTCCAACGTACGGAGAGAAAACCCTACAACTGGATCTCAACCTACGACGGCCGTACACCTGGAAATTCATCGTCGCTGCAATCAGCAAACCCATCATCGGTGCAGACTTTCTGAAGCGTCATCAACTTCTCGTCGACATAGCCGGCCGACGTCTCGTCGACAAAGTTACCAATCTGACCATCAGAGCGTCACTCATTCATTCCGCCGAACCTACAGTTCGAAGTATCGACATGGAACAGCCGTATCACCAGCTCCTCAGTAAGTTTCCTGATATCCTGCGACCATCAAGCATGAAGGATACTCCCAAACAGAGGGTAGAACATCACATCGAAACTACTGGCCCACCAGTGTTCAACAAGTGCAGACCTCTTCCTCCACATCGCTACCTGCCCGTGAAGAAAGAATTCGAGCTCATGATGCAGCAAGGAATTTGTCGACCAAGCAAAAGCCCTTGGTCCAGTCCGCTACACGTCGTTCCTAAGAAAAACGGCGACTTACGCATCTGTGGTGACTACAGAAGACTCAATGACGTCACCAAACCCGATCGCTATCCAGTCCCACGCCTCAAAGATTTTACCTACCTACTTCACGGCAAGAAAATCTTCAGCACTCTCGATTTAAACCGAGCTTACTCTCAGTTAAAGATCTTCGAACCTGATATCGAGAAGACAGCGATCACTACACCATTCGGTTTATTCGAATTTCCACGAATGTGCCCAGGTCTCAAGAACGCCGGACAGACATTCCAGCGATTCATACACGAAGTACTCAACGGAATAGACTACGCGTTCCCATTCATCGACGATGTTATCGTTGCATCTGAAAATGAAGCAAGCCACATCGGAGATCTGCAGGAAGTTTTACGCCGATTAGACACGTATGGTGTCACTATAAATCCCTGTAAGTGTGTTTTCGGCAGCGAAACCGTCAAGTTCCTAGGTTACGAAGTATCAAGCAAGGGAATCAAACCACTTCAAGACAAAGTCAAAGCAATCACAGAGTACCCCAAACCCAAAACCATTCAAGACTTACGAAGATTTATGGGCATGATAAATTTTTACCGAGACAGTATCCCAAATACGGCGAGCATTCAGGCACCTCTGAATGCATTCCTTCATAATTCAAAAATACGAGACAAGACGGAAGTAAAGTGGGACAATCAATCGACAAAAGCTTTTGAGTTGTGCAAACAAAGCATAATAAACGCTGCTTTATTGTCTTACCCATCCAGTTCGCCAGAGGACCAAATCGCTATTTTTTCGGACGCCTCAGCTACCTGCGCCGGGGTATCTCTACAACAAAGGCGAAACAAAGAACAATGGATGCCACTCGGATTTTTTTCTAAAAATTTTTCGGAAAGACAAAAGAAGTACTCGACTTTCGATAGGGAGCTCTCATCAATACACATGGCAATAAAACATTTCAGAAAGATGTTTGAAGGCAAAGAACTCGTGATTTACACTGACCATAAACCGCTGACTTACGCAATTCGAAAGCCTCCGTCCGATAACGACACACCACGGCGAATTCGGCAGCTACTGTTTATCAGCGAGTTCACTACAGACATTCGACACGTGAGCGGAGCTCAAAACGTTGTAGCAGATGCGTTATCACGAGTCGAAACTATCGACGTGCCATCACCTATCAACTACGAGTTATCTCAAGCTCAAGAAAACGACAGTTGTATCCCGACATTGTCTCAACAGACCAACATACAACTCAAGAAAATCATTTTACCGGGCACTAACAAGCCAATATTCTGCGAAACATCAACGCCACATGTTCGTCCATACTTAACAGCTGATTTTCGTCGCATAGCTTTCAACGCCGTGCACAGCCCAAGCCACCCAGGAGTACGATCCACACGGAAGCTGATGCAAGAGCGATTCTTTTGGCCGTCAATGAATACCGACATCGGCCAGTGGACTAAGACATGCAATTCGTGTAGCACGGCCGCTACACAAAGGACTATAAAATTATAAATCACTCACACCAGATCACAGCTACACAAAGGACTATAAATTACTCACACCAGATTACCGAGGAACGCGGAAGTCATGGCGCGCGTCCCGGCGACCCTGACTCCCGCAGCGAGGGTTCCGACCCTGGCTCCCGCAGGGAGGGTTCCCATAAATATCGAACCCGGAACACATCTGCATGGCCAACGGTCAATGTGCGTGGGAACCATAACGAGTCATCTAGCACGTGACTGAATTGGCGCGCGTTCTACATCAACCAATCATACGCCGCGGCCTGCCTCGATTAGCGAATCAGCATCAAGAACGCACGCAACACCGCGTGGAATTCCGCACGACAGCAAGCTGATTCGCTATTGGTTACCCCACTATTATTTAGAGATAGTATTTAAGCGAGTGCATAGCTTGTAAGATACATCATTATATTCTACATCATTATACGACATCATTATACAACATCATTGTACAACATCATTATACTTCATTATACATCATTGTTACAGTACAGTCCATTCCTTGTTCACACTCTTGTATCGCGTCATTGTACACGTCAAATACATTGTACTCTTTTAGTGCTTGTTCACGTAGAAACGCGCGGGCGCGGGGGCGGGTTCGGGCGCGGAGACGTTGCGAGTTCGTGTTCACATTAGCCGCCAGGCGTTTGCGCGATTGCGATTCAAGCGATAAGTTCAAACTGGTTGATCTTACCTGACGTCGCGGGGTAATCGCGCGCTTTGCGGCTAGTTTAACGTGAACACACACAAACATCTCTCGCGTTTGTAATTGTAGCGAGCGCGCCGCGCGCGCCGGTCGCCTGCTAGCCCGCTACTTACACCGCACGTGCGTTTCATACGTGAACACTTTGATGTTTCGTCATTTGTTTGATATTTCGTGACCGAGCCCGCCACCGCGCCCGCGAGTCTACGTGATCAAGCACTTTCATTCGTGCAATACACAAAGTTCGATTTATCTGAGTTTTAATTACGCGACACGACCTACGCGCTACAAATATTTGATTAAGTTAATGGGTCCTAAGTAGGTATGTGGTATGGCAAAAGCGCTTGAACGCACGGAAATTGGTTCTAGTTTCTTTAAGGTCCGTATAATAAATGACTCCGGATGTAACTTTTACACTATCCAACATAATATTGCGTTCATTCTGCCAAAGAATGCACTCCCTCAAGTTGTGATGTGCGGACTGTTCAAATTCACAGTTCGATGTAGCTACATGATGCCGATCTCGTATAAAAGCAAGTATTTCCGATATCACTAGGTTACAACTAGTACACTTTAGTTTATTAACGGAAATTTTCGCAAGACAAAATCGGCGACCGCCAATGACAGCGCGCCCACGACGACTCCAGAACAAGAAAAAAAAAAGAAAAATACAATGTCAAATCAGTGTTGCCATTGCTACAGCAATTACCGTGTACTACGGCTTTCAGGTCTGAAAATCACTAAATCTACGGGCTACGGCCTTCATCTTAAGGCCGTTGCAGAATTTACGGCTTTTCGCAAGTTCTACAGTAATTCATTAATTTATCGTAACTTTTAGAGTAGACAATGAATTTACAAATATTTCGAGTGTGTATCCGGTTATTCCGAATGCCAAGAATGTAAAGGCTGGACGGGGATTTCCCCTCATGGAACGCTTCTTATTACAATAATAATTAGAAAACTAAAAAAAACGACTAAGCGTATCTTCAACAACCTTTTTATCGTCCCACTGCTGGGCACAGGTCTCCGTTCATACAGAGAAGGATTGAGCGTAATCACCACGCTTGCTCAATACGGGTTAGCGATTTCAGATTCATAAAGTCCAGGTTTCCTGAAGATGTTTTCCTTCACCTTCAGTCATTGGTGTCCAATATATACTTAGAAAATACATATAACTTTAGTAAAGTTACATTGGTACTTGCCTGACCTGGAATCGAACCCGCACACTCATACTTGAGAGGCTGTTGTTTTAACCACTAGGCCACCACGACAACTACAGTGTATAAAAAATGCAAAACACTGTCTTTTTGAGTAATAATTTCTTTGACTTAGTATTTTATTTATTACGTCCATCTTATATTATAGGAAAATAAAAAGTTTACAAATACATTTAAAAATTGCCGGAGTCCGAAATTTTTTTTCGAGTGTATGATGATTGAAAAATGGCACTTATCAGCCTACCTTCTTTAATATAAGCGCCATTTTTATTTTCTCTACAAAAATTTGGCAAATGACACGGCCGACAGTCGAAGTTTTTCCTTACGAACACGGCTTTTTTACCATAGATACACGGCCTCCTCAAAATTTGCATTGGCAACACTGTGTCAAATTCCATTGTTTTGGAATTTTTGGCGGGAAGTCGACCTAAGCGGCAGCTTCAAATTTTCTATTTCAATAAAAGTTAATTTTCCTTGACTGTCCTATCATAAACGTCTGAAAACGAAAAATAAACCAAAATGGGTCCCCCTAGTGATGGGGAGGACCTTGGAGACGGAAAAAAGAAACGGAAATACGACAATGTTTTCCCCAGCCCAAGCAACCAACAAGATAAGTACAAAATATTTACGAAACCCAATTATAAACGACAATTCCTAGAAAGCAGTACTGGTGATTTCACAGTATTTGTTCAATCAACCGAACGAGAAAAACTAGGTAACAGAAATCCTATATCACTAACGAAATTATTCACAGAAAATGTCAAGGGCATTACTGGTGTCCACCGTGTCAATGCGCACAAAATTGGAGTCTCTTTTAGAAAAGCCATACCAGCCAATTATTTCCTTAAAATGGATGAATTTTTATTTAAAAATAAAATGAAGGCATTCATACCGTCACACTTAACAGAGAAAATAGGTATTCTAAAATATGTACCTAAAGACATGTCCAACGAAGAAATTTATAAGAATATCACGTGCGATGCCGAAGTTATATCCATTAAAAGATTTATGAAAAAGATAGATAACATACTAACTCCGTTGACCACAGTTGCCGTAACCTTTGCCACTACAACATTGCCACAACATGCTTACATTCAATTATTCCGTTATCCTGTTCACCAATATATACCTCCAGTCTTACAATGTTTTAAATGCCTTAAGTTTAACCACTCGGCCAAGGTTTGCAGAAGTCCTCAGCAGATGTGCTCCTCATGTAGTGGAAATCACTCTTATATGGAATGTGATGTGGAAGAAATAACTTGTATTAATTGCGGTGGATCTCATTTAGCAATATCCAGAGATTGTCCAATAAAAAAACAGAAAATAGATGAAAACATGAAGAAATATACTCAGCAAAACTATGCCACTGTGGTGAGTTCTCCACCATCTAATGATTTGAAGGCCTATCCACCTCTGAATGTAAATAATGTAAAAAAGTCTTTAGATATAGATACAATTATCAATAATGACATTATCCTGAATGCTATTGTAAAATCATTATTGGCCCTAGGTAATAACAAAAATAAAGAACCTTTAACAACTAAGAAAATAAAAGAAATATTTATATCAAACTTAGTTTAATGGAGGATTATTTACATATAGTTCAATTCAATATACAAAGTTTACAGAGCAAGAAAACATTGTTACATAAATTACTTGAAGATAAGAAAATAGACATTTGTCTACTTAATGAAACTTGGCTTACTAATAAATCTATTATCCCTTATATTCCAAATTACAATTTTATTTACAAGAACTCTGAAAATAGATGCAATGGTGTAGGTATTTTAATTAAACATGGGTTGAAATATTCTGTATTGAACACTAACTTTCATGAAAATATCCAAAACATAGCCATAAATTTTGAGACAAAATCGGGGAATATCAGTATACTTTGTGTATATTGTCCACCTAGAAGTGGCAGATTTAATACTAATAAGCTTAGGAATATTTTTAATAATATTCCCAAACCTTGCATTATTATGGGTGACTTTAATGCACATCATATCAGTTTTGGTTGCAATAGCAATAATAATAGAGGAAATAATATATATAACTTAATTGACCATATATCCCAACAGGCAGGCTTCTGCAATAGATGTCACTCTTGTTAGTCCTTCGATTGCTCATTTGTGTAATTGGCAGGTTCAGGATGATCCTTTAGGCAGCTACCACTATCCAGTTTCCCTCTATGTAAATATTCAACCATGCATTTATGAAGTAGGTCCTGTGGAAGAAAAATTTATTTATAGTAAAGCTAACTGGTCTGAATTTTATGCTCTATCTGAAAATTTATTTTCCAAATTAACCATTGAGTCTGAAGATTGCCTAGAATTGTATAATAGTTTTGTAAATACTTTAAATGATTTAAGAGATATAACTATTCCTAAGAGTAAGAGAAAAAACAGTAATGTTATCCGTAAAAAACCTGCTCCATGGTGGAATGCAAAGTGTGAGGTAGCCGTGAATGCATCTAAAGAAGCTTTAAAGCAATATAAGTCATGTCCCACTATAGCTAATTTTATAGAATATAAAAAACTAGATGCTCAAAAGAAAAGAACTATTAAAATCGAGAGCACAGAGTCATGGAAAAAATTGTGTAGCAGCTTTAATAGAATGACTCCAGTTTCTAGGATTTGGGATTATGTTAAAAAATTTAAGAGAATTGGAAATAGTAGTCACAATAAGAACTTTGATGATTCATGGATTCCAACTTTTCTAGATAATCTATCAGACAACCACAGCTTTAATGTAGACAGGTTATTATCTTTGTTTCATAGTGCTCAAGAAAATGCAGTTAATTCTTTTCTTTTTTTTTTTTTTTTTTTTATTCTAAATTTTTGCGAGGCTTCAGTACACATGGAGTGACTATGCCAGCCTCATGGGGAACCTCCAGTACTAAAAGAAATCATCTTTCCCTCATTATCTCTCTCCACAAGCGAAATACGGCCCTTGCCGCATGTGAACATGGATTGCTTAACGCAATGTTCAGCAAACCATCCCGCAGCGGCACCCCAGCTAAAAACCTATCCCGTAGAGTAGCATATTGACCACATTCCAGCAACACATGTATCAAGTCTTCCTCTGCACCACAATAAGTACACAAATTAGTTTGAGTTACACGCATTAGTGAAAGGAACTTATTTACTGGAACATGGCCAGATCTAATTCTAAATGCACAGACAAGAAGTTCCCTACTGAAGCCGGCACTGCCAAACCAGGGCACCAGCGCAGGTGAGTCTTGGACTGTCCTATACCAAATCCCTTTTGTCTCCGAGCACTTGTCAAAA
This sequence comes from Sesamia inferens, assembly GCA_037179545.1. Lineage (NCBI taxonomy): Eukaryota > Metazoa > Arthropoda > Insecta > Lepidoptera > Noctuidae > Sesamia > Sesamia inferens. Next base: position 6,972,907 of record CM073947.1, read on the forward strand.
TATTCCTTCCATTTATCTATGCTATACGCTTTAATTCTAGGTAATAGCTCGGAGGCATAAGGCAGGTACAAGACCTCCCGATCCCCCCCAACTGCTTGTCTTGCTGCCAAGTCTGCCACTTCATTACCTCGAATACCGACGTGGGATGGCACCCACTGCAACTTGATATTTTGTTGCGTGTTTAGTACCATTCCCAGTATTTCATAGGCTATCGGCATGCCTCGGCTGTCCGAGGTACACCGAGCCAAGTGTTGCAGAGCGCTTCTTGCATCCGTAAGGATTACAATATTTGTAGATGTTAAATCTGCAGCATACTTTAAGGCTTCTGCAATGGCAACTAGTTCCGCTCTCATGATGCATATCTTTCCACTCAAACGCCATATCTTGGTGGTTCCCGACTGAGGGTCGTAGAAAGCAGCACCAGCTCCATTGCTCTCCTTTGATGCATCTGTGTATATTTTGTAATATTCACAATATTCTTTTTCGAGGTGATAAAGTGTCAGATTTTTCAGCACATCAACATTGGTATCCTTTTTTGATCTATTTATGCCATTAACATTTATTGATAAAAAGGATGTATCTGCAGCTGACAACATTACATCAAAGGAATACACTTCTAGGATGCCACCACTTCTGTACAGGTCCATGTTATGGAACTTACGATGTACATCTGTCAATAAAGGTCTTATTTTATTATTCCAATAACAATTCTCTCGAGATAATTCTTCAATTAAGTCGAGAGTGTTGCTTGATATGGAAGCTAATTTCATCCAGAATCTACAGCCCAATTCGAATCTTCTGATAAACAGCGGGGGAATGCACAATTCGCATTCCATAACATGGACCGGGGTGCTTCTTATAAAACTACCACATATCCTCATAGCTCTATTCTGTAGTAAATTAAGCTTTTTGAGATGAATTTTAGCTGCGTTTGCATACAAAAAACTTCCATAGTCTAATCTACTTCTTATCAATGACATATACAGTCTACGCAGATGTTTAGGGTGGACTCCCCATGTTCTACCTGACAACACTTTAAGAATGTTTATGTATTTATAACATTTTCCACACATCTCATTTATATGTGCTGCCCATCTCAAGGATCTATCCAACCAAAGCCCAAGGTATCTGACTTGATCGACTACAGGTAACCTTTTACCATTGATATTTATATCAACAGTTATTTTCTTATGGGATCTATTAAAAATACATAATGATGTTTTTGTTTCTGATAAATTAAGTCCAATTAGGTCTAGGCTAGTTGTTGTCGATTTCAAGTCTTCTTCAATATTGGTCACAGCCGCTTTTACATCCTTATTTTCAACGGTAAAGTACAAAACAAAATCATCTGCATACTGTGATACCCTTACATGTAAAAGATGTTGAATAACATCCATGGTAACGACATTAAAAAGCAGTGGCGATAACGGATCACCCTGAGCTAGGCCTTTTCTGGCATTTCTAGTAATATGGTTATTGTTGCTGTCGGTTATGGTGCACAACCTTTCTGATAGAAAGTTCCATAGGTATTTGCATATTTTATTTCCGACGCCAATGGATTGTAATGTCGCTACCAAACATGAAATATTGACATTATTATATGCATTTTCTATATCTAAAAATACAGCAATAGTGGGCGCATTTTTTATGAATCCAATTTGGATTGTGGAAACCATCGCAACCAAAGCATCAATACAAGATTTACCTCTTCTAAAACCAACAGTGTAGTTACTTAACAATCTTTTGTTTTCCACATACCATTCCAATCTTTTCATAATAATTAAATGAAATAGTTTGCAAGGGCAGGACATCAAAGATATAGGCCGTAAGGTATCTTTGCCAGGTTTTGGTATTGGTATTACTTTTATGTCCCGCCACTGCTTTGGTACAATTCCTGTTTGTAAAATCCTATTGTAAATGTTAAGTAAAAATAACTTAGCTGATGTTGACAAATTATACAACATAGAGTATGAAAAATTGTCAGCCCCTGGTGAAGTGTCTTTACGTTTTAGAGAGTTTTCCATCTCTACCATAGTGATTTCCTTTTCTATTGTGCATGGGGGCCCATCTGTAAATGTTGGTGGTGGATCTTGCACGGAGTCCGGTGTCAATGACTGAAGTAACTCTGTTGCTTTAGCTTGTGTAACCGTGGAGCAATTACTTCTTCTCTCTCCCTTCATCCATTTCATTTTCTTCCATAACACGGTTGGTGACGCCTCATTATCTATTTCACTACAGAATTTAGTCCAACCACGAGTCACACTGTCCTGAATATGTTTTTTTGCTTTAGAAATTTTTTCTTTATATTTTATATAGTTTCCTGGAGTGGGATTTCTTCTTAATTGTGCTAGGGATAGTCTTCTTTCGGCAACCACTTTAGATAGCTCTGTATTCCAATATGGTTTTGGTTTGAATTTAGAAGTAGGGTCTTGACAAATTCTTATCAAAGGTATGGTTTTTTCTGCTACAGATTCGATCTTCTCCATAAATGTATCATACATTGATTGTGGATTAGAAGAGATTGGGAGTTCATTAAATATTTTTTCTGTTTGTTCTTTGTACTCTTCCCACTGAGCTTTCCGAAAGTTTCGTTTTTTAACAAGTGTCTCAGTTGCTTTAAAGCCAAAATTCATGCTTATGATGATATGGTCGCTACCAAGCGACTCATTTGTAACGTTCCATGTGAACTTGTGAGCTATATCCACAGATGCAAATGTGATATCAGGTGCAGATTGTTGCAGTACTCCATTTACCAGTTTGATTCTTGTCATACTTCCGTCATTTAAACATGTGAAATCGTTTTCAAACATGGCTTTGTAAATTTGCTCCCCTCTTCGCTCATTTTTATTAGACCATAAGCAGTGATGACCGTTCATATCACCCAATATTATTGTCTCAGAGTTAGCCAGAGAAAAAAGGTAATCCCAACTCTGTTGGTCATCATTAGCAGTAGGGGGGCAGTATAAGGCAATTATGTTCTTTATGTTAGGTATATTCAGCACTTCAAGTTTTAAGATTTCTATGTCTGAGAATGGGATGATGCAAGATTTTGAAATTAACTTAATACTTTTATATACAATCACGCATATACCTCCATAACTATCATCTCTATCTTCTCTATAAATATTGTAACTACTTACTTTAATGATATTTTGCTCTGACAGCCATGACTCACTGATAATTGCTATATGAACTTTTTCTCTATTCAATATTATTTCAAATTCTTTTAACTTGGGCTTCAAACTATTTGCATTCCATTGTAATATTTTTATCATACTGTTTGTATTGGTGTAATTATCCATCTGTTATTTTGACCCCCAATAGCCGCCAAATTATGTCTGGATTTAAATAACTTCCTACAAGTGTGATAACTTCTTCAAGTATATACTTAATAATAAGCTCTATCTTAGTCTGTATGTTTTCATGACTGAAGAGGATACTTTTCATATCTTCCAAAAATCTTTTTATTGTAATACTTCTTCTTTTCTTTTTTTGCTTTTCCTCTGCATCATTAGCTGTAGTGTGGGTTGATGGTTGCGCTGTTGTTTCATTCCTCTCTGCTAATTTTTCTGCAGTATTCTTTACTTCTTCAGGTAAATTATTTCTCCTCTTGTTTAATTTTGTCTTCTTCTGTTTATTTTGTTTTTTCCACCCTTTTACTTGTTCATCACTTTCTATTATCTGGTCTTCTTCTCCACTACTGCTATATTTTCCTCTTACAATATCAGCATAAGTAGTTTGTGTCAGCAGAGTTGTTACCGGGTTTGAATTTCTAACATCTAGTGACTGTTGGGAGACATACTGCGGTGCTAAGGTCTGATTTTGCCTGTCCTCCTTGATTTTGATCAATGCTACCTTATATGTGCAACTGTTCGTAGACATGACTTCTCTGATCTCTTTTTCACGTATAAATGCCGGGCACAAGCTTTTAATGATCGACATATGATCCCCTTTGCAGTTGACACATTTATACGTTGTTGTATTGCAATTGTCATGTTCTCCTCCACATTTAGGGCATAGTTGCATCTTTAGTGGACAATAATTCCTTATATGTCCATATTTCCAGCATTTGGAGCACTGTGTGACAGGGAATGTGTATGGGTCTACCTTAATCCGACTGCCATATGCATACACATATGGTGGTAAAACAGAACCTTTAAAGCACACCCTCACTGTTTCACTCTTCTCCCATTTTCCATCTCTACACTTTTTATTTAGCCTTTTTGTAGCGAGAATCTCAGTGCTGCTCTCTAGGAACCCTTTGATGTTCTCCTCCTCAATATCCAGGTCTATATCTTTAATTACTCCATAGGAATATACTACTTCGTTGGTCTTTCTGCATATCCACTCCTTTTCTTTAAAAGTATCACATTTTATTAACTTTTCAACATCTTCTTTATCTTTAATTCGAATTAATACCTTATATGGACTTTTATAAATCACTTTCTGAACAGATTGCACATTTTCTTTAAATAATAATCTAGCCAAACCAATTTGTTTGGGCAGAACTTCCTTTGAGGACAAAGATACCTCATGCAAAGGAGAATTGAGACTTTCTGTACCTTGATGTTTCCACTCTCCACCACACACCAACCTTCTTTTTTTCGTCTTATTCTTCCCCACTTCTATAAAAGGTGAAGAATCATCCTCCTTTGAACTAGATCTGAGCCTTTTCCCTGAACTATTTGCCCTATTTTCTTCTACCCTCTGTCCAGTGGTTATCTCCGTGCTATCCCACTCCAATTCCGGTCCCACCACAATGTTACGTATTTCTTCTTGGGTGTAGTCCCTTTGAGTTTCCATTTCTGGGTCTACTTCTTCCTCATTCATCATAAAATCACAAAATTAAACTTTTTTTTTTTTAAGTGGGTACTTCAATGTCGCTGATTTTTGTAACTTATGAAAAACAAAGTAACTATGTTTAAAACACCGTAACTACATTGTCATTGAACTTTATAATTGTCACAAATATAATTTAAAACAGTTCCACAACAGTGTCCACAATTATTCAATTTAATAGATGGCACTCAAACTAATATGTCTTTACCCTACAGGTTTGACACATGTCATGAATTCTTTTCTTAATAAACCTTTTTCTTTTAATGAAATGACTGCTTCATTACAAAGTAGGAAAGACACTACACCAGGCTTAGATAATTTACCCTATTTACTTATTAAAAGGTTACATCCAAATGCTCAAAAAATACTACTTTGTATATATAACAAACTTTGGCAAAGTCATATTATACCAATATCCTGGAAAACTCAATGTGTCATTCCAATATTAAAGCTAAATAAACCTATAAATACTGCTTCTTCATACAGGCCTATATCGCTATCTTCATGCTTGGGAAAGTTATTTGAAAATATGCTAAAGCTACGTTTGGAATACTTTTCAGAAAGTAATAATTTAATTCCTGAAATTCAGCATGGTTTTAGAAAAGGTAAAAGTTGCTCGGAAAGCTTTGTGTCTTTGATTCATGACATTAAACAAGTCAAACTCAGTAATTCTAACATGGTTTGTGTTTTCTTAGATGTTAAAGGTGCTTTTGATAATGTAAATATAGAACAGCTTATTGAAGTTTTATGTGACATTGGCATTCCAGGAAGTACTTTGAAATGGTTATTTGAATTTTTAAGTAATCGAACTATTTATGTAAAGTACAATAATAAACTGCACGGCCCTAGATCTGCTAATAAAGGAACTATACAAGGTGCTACTTTGTCTCCCTTGCTGTACAATCTATATACTTCAGAGATTTTGAAATATGTCAATACTGAAACGGTCAACATCTTACAATTTGCAGATGATTTACTATTATATAGTATAAATCAAAATATAGATATAGCTAAAAATAACATAAATAATGCTTTAAACCAATTGTATAGATATTATCATAACAAACTTAAATTAGAAGTGAGTCCAGAAAAGAGTTCACTTTTAATATTCAGTAAGGAAAATACAGTCATGAAAATTCTTTATAATAACACAGAAATTCCCATTGTTGACTATCATAAATTTTTGGGTGTAGTAATTGATTCACATTTAAAATTTGATAAACATATAGACTATATTAGTAAGAAAGCTATGAGAGGTATAAATATCTTACGCCATTTAGCAGGTACTTACTGGGGATCAGACCCTAAAACTATGAGTATGCTGTATAAAAGCATAGTCAGAAGCCAATTTGATTACAGTAGCTTAGCTTACTTAAACACTAATAATTCCCACCTCCACAAACTAGATGTAATACAAAATATAGGGTTAAGACTAATTTGTGGAGCAATGCGCTCTACTCCTATAAACTCATTAGAAGTGGAAACTTGCATACCCCCCTTGTTCCTTAGAAGGCTTCAACTAGCAGAAAGATTCTTTTTAAAGTTAGTAGCTTCAGATAATCCTCTCAACACTAAACTTCACAACATGAGAGAGGCTATGCACTTCATGCCCACACCTACTATATCTCCTCAGTCACTTCTTTCTGGAACTGAAATTATAACTATTTATAGTCACGTTAAAAGTAAAATGCAAGACGTACATAAATGTAAGAAATGGCCAATTTATGAATGCTCATATAACAGTCTCATAAACTATGATAGAAATAAGTTTCATTTAGATTTAATAAAAAATAAAACAGATTTCTTAGAATTCAAACATAAAAGACCTGATTGTTATTTTATATATACAGACGGATCTAAAAAAGAACAAAATGTAAGAGCAGCCTTTTATGATCCACAAGCCAATTACAGTGAAAGCATTCAGTTAAATAGCAATTTTAGCATTTTTTCTGCAGAAAGCTATGCTATCCTTAAATGTCTAATGTATATAACTAGTAGTGTAAGTAATGTAAATATTGTTCTAGTCACTGATGCTAAAAGCGTTTTAACTTCATTGTTTTATGGACTTTGGTCCTACAAAACTAACTACATTTTATTTAAAATATGTACTCTCATAGATAATTTGTACAACAGAGGCATTAATATAGAATTTATATGGGTTCCCTCCCACAGTGGTATAGACGGTAATGAGATTGCAGTAGGCCTAGTATGAGTTTTCATTACGAAACTCGTTCGACGATATCGAGCGCGTTTGACTCAGCGATTGGCCCGCTTCAAGGTCGTAAGAACTCTCAACCAATGAGAGCGCCAAACGCGCTCGATACCAACGATCGAGTTTCGTATTGAAAACTCATACTAGGCCTACTTATACTATAACACATACAGATTCTAATCGAGATGACAGTCAATCACAAGTACCATTCTCCGATTACTATGTTTACTTCAAAACCAATTCGCGAAAGCTTTGGAAAGAGCACTGGGACACTACAGTTGAGACCAAAGGAAAGTGGTATGCTGAGGTGCAGAAAAACTTACCAATAAGGCCATGGTATGATAAACTTGGCGCAAAAGGAAGCCGGAAATTCATAACGATTATATCAAGAATGCGGCTGGGTCACTGCCTTATTCCTACACATCTCCATCGAATCAATATCTATCAGAACAGTCACTGTAAACATTGTCCTGAGGAATCTTCCGATTTACAACATCTTGTTTTCGCTTGCCCAAAATTCAACAACCAACGACAGTTTTTTTTTTTTTTTTCTCTTCTTTGGCAACTGAGCCGGTTTCGACTATTCTGCCAGTGTCATGTGGTGACGGCAGCAAGTAGTCAGGCCGTCGAACTTTTCCCTTCGTGGTAGGTGTTAGTATGCTGCATGGACAAACACATGGGTTAGTAAGACAAAAAATCTAATATACAAGAACACATATACAAGACAACAGTTAAACTACATAGTTTATAATATATACAGACTATTTACACACAAACTATGCACCAATTAAAATTTTAACTCGTTCTCTTTCAGGAATTTGGACAAAAGGTTAATTAATTTAGGGGAGAAGTGGGAAAGTAGGGTATGAAAATTAGTTGGGAGAGGGATGTTGATTTGGGGGATTTTTGGATAGAGGTCAAAAGATTTATTATTACGGGAGCAGGAAAAGAAAATATGGTCTAAAGTACCATCCTCAAGACCGCACTCGCACAGGGAATTATCCCGGACGTGGATCTTTTTCAGGAACACTGGGCTACAACAATGTCCGAGTCGAAGTCTACACAGTGAGGAAACAGTTCTCTTCGACAATTTAGGACATTTAGAAAACCAAGGCCTACGCTGAACCTCAGGCTGTATGGCAGCGTAGTAGATGCCCTTGGTTTTAGAAGTCGCCTTCCATGTTTCAGTCCACGAGTTAAATAACTTGGGTCTGGCACCATTCCGCAAATCATAGTTATGCGCTACGTAGTACTTTTGATCAACCGGATTCGATGTGGCATACTTTGCTAACGAATCAGCGCACTCATTGCCAGCAATACCCGAGTGACCGGGGATCCAGGCTCAACGTCCAAGCCGTTTTGGTAGCATTCAAATAACAAGTTATTTTGCTATGAAATTGATTTTGTTTAAGGGCCTGAAGACTACTAAGGGAATCTGAAAAAATTACTGACCTTGTTATTTGATGGGATTTAATATAGTTTAAGGCTTCTAAAATAGCAACACACTCTCCTGTAAAGACTGATGCTTCTGGTGGACATTGGAACAGTAAGGCTATTCTAGAGTTTTGAAAATAAACTGCCACCCCAGTACATTCAGTTTCAGAAAATTTTGAAGCATCAGTGAAAAAAAAATTCCATCCTTCCCAATAACGCTTGACAGCTGACTCGAAGTCCTCTCTAGCGTTTTGGGAATTCTTTGGTATACCTAAACCTAAAACGACTTTTGGTTCATAATAAATCGCCTCGTATGCAGCGGAGAAGACCGGAAGAGATGGGTATTGGCAGATAGGCACGGAGAGTTGTTTAAGCTCTCTATACCTACCTATCAATAGGGGAACTGTTTTATGGTTCCAATAGGAAGAATTATGAAAAGAGAGGTCAATTTGTTCTAAAATTGGGAGCAAGGGATGGGATGAGAGGAAAAACACTTTAGTTAGGAATCGATCTGCCAAGTATTGTCTCCTAAGATGTAAGGGAGGGTCAGCACTTTCCACTTGAAGTGCGTTTATGGGAGATGATTTCATAGCCCCTACCACTATCCTTAGGCATTTGGACTGGATGCTATCTAGTTGCTTTAGCGCTTCTTTATTGCAAGGCTCAAGTAAGTAGCTGCAGTAATCCATTGCGCTTCTGGTCAGAGCATTATAGACCAGTTTAAGGGTGTAGGGGTGAGCTCCCCACCACACCCCAGCCAAAGCCTTGAGGACCGACACGGAACGTTCGCACTTTTTGACCGTGTTGCTGATGTGATCAACCCCAGACAACTTTGAGTCCAAGGTTACTCCCAGAAACCTAGCCTTATTTGCGACTGGAATACCTTGACCATTGACGTTTAGGTCTATGGGAGGAACAGAACGCTTGCGTGTAAAAATGACAGCTTTACTCTTTGGCGCACTTAAGGACAAACCATTGTCAAGTAGCCATTGGTTTAATGAGGCCAGAGAGACATTCATTGAAAGGGCGGCATCCTGAATGGAACTGCCACACACCATTAGTGCGATATCGTCAGCATACTGAAGGATCTTACAGTCGAAATTAAGGGAAGAAGGCAAGCTAGCTGTGTAGATATTGTATAATGGGGGACTAAGAACTGATCCTTGAGGTAGACCTCTCCAGACCGATCTTTGTTCAGAGTCACCCCCTGGTATTCTGAGTTGAATGGTGCGACTGGTAAAAATGCTACCAATGATGCGACAAATCCTAGCCGGGATTCTCAGCTCGTGCAACTTTTGCCTGAGATTAGGGAGGAGGACGGAATCATAGGCAGCTGATATATCCAGAAAGACAGCAACCACAGACTCATTTCTGCTAAGGGCCAGCCGGACCTCTGACGTGAGGATACCCACACTATCAGCTGTGCCCAGACCTTTCCTAAAGCCAAATTGAGTCGTTGGAAGCAGTCTCCTGTTTTCCACCAACCACACTAATCGGTTTTTAACTAAATGTTCCAATAGTTTGATAAGTATGGATGATAGGGCAATGGGTCTGTATGAGCAATGATCATTCGGATCTTTGCCTGGTTTTAAAATCGGGATGACAACTTGAACCTTCCACTCTGTGGGAATGAAACCAGAAGTAAAACAGAAATTAGCCAGGTCCAGGTAATATTTTCGAGCTTTTGGTCCAGCTTTAGAAATAAAGGAGTACGGGAATCCATCCACTCCCGGAGCGGAGTCCTTGACGTGGGATAGCACGGCTTTCAACTCGTCCAAGCTAAATGGCATGTTCATTGGTTCCTCAATGTTGTCTGCATCATAGATGTCAACATTGGTTTCCTCAAGACTTGGAACATAAGCCGGAGCGATTTTTGAAAAAAACTGGTATCCCAGTTCTTCCGTGAGGTTGTTGGAAGAGGAGGCAGGTGCTAAACTGCTCCTAAAACGTTTCACCTTTCGCCAAACCACCGAAACCGGGGTGGACGGATCCAGCGAACTACAATATTTTGACCAACCTTCGCGTTTTTTCCTTTTTAGGAATTTTCTGGACTTGGCCAATATCTGTTTGAAGGCAATGAAGTTATCCAGGTTCATATTGCCATTGACTGTCTTTTCAGCCTCATTCCTGGCCCTGACCATGTCAGTGCATTCCCTATCCCACCATGGCGGGGGGGGGGAGTTTACCAGAAAAGGGTTTTTTGGATGGAAAACAATCATCAGCAGTGGAAGCAATGGTGGAGGAGAAGGACAAGAAACATTCCTGGGCGTTAGCATAGTTAACTTCTGGGAGGGAGGATATTCTGAGATCTAGGATTTTAGAATATAAATCCCAGTCTGCTGAGTTTATTTGGTGTTTTAAAAGAGGGGGAGAAACTTTAACAGGAGTGCTTTTGGAAGGAAATTCTATTATGATGGGGTAGTGATCACTTCCATAGGTCATATCCAAGCGACGCCAAATGAGAAGGCTAGCTATATTGGATGAGCAGAATGCCAAGTCAACACAGCTACTATTCTGACCAGGCATAGACCTACGAGTAGCATTACCATCGTTGATTAGGCATAGATTGTGTTCATCCAATATATCCAGCAAGCCGATGCCAAAGTTATCACAAGTATCTGATCCCCAGCGGTAATGGTGACAATTGAAATCACCCATGACAAGTATCGGACCACTAACATTGCATAATAAATTCCTAATTACTGAAAGATATTCAAGTTGTGGGTGCGCAATATAAAAAGAAAAAATATTTATACCCTCAGCCTTCACAGCAACAACATTTATGTTATCACCAACAAAGGTTAGAGGAATCTGAGAGAATGATACCTTGCTATTGATGAGCAAGGCACATCCTCCGTATCCATCAGATCTATCATCACGAACACTGGCGAAACATGGCAGCCTGAAATTGCTTCCAGGCAAAAGCCATGTCTCAGCAATGCCGCAGATTGATGGTTTAAACCTATTAATTAAAAAAGAAAGATCAGGCTTTCTGGGAGTAATACTCCTCACGTTCCATTGGAGAAATGTTAGGGGATGGAATTTTGTGGATATAGTTTAATATGGAGGTCAATTTTGATGCAACGTGGTCAGGTATGGAGTGAGATGGGCTAGCAAGAGCAGACATGAGCATGTCTGTGATTAGGTTTAGGATATCAGTATATTTATCCTGCTGCTGGTGGAGGATTGGCTCTGGAGCTTCCAATGGAAGAGCACAGCTATTTTTGGATGGGGAAAAGGAGTAATTTTGGGTGAGGTTCAGGTGGGACCGTTTATCATAGCCGGGTGAAAGTGGGGTATGGGATTTTGGTTTCAAAAGTACCGTTTTCCGGTATGAATTTTGGGTTACTGGGATGGGTCTTGAGGACAGGGGTTGGGGTTTATTTGTAGTAGCTTTGTTACGTGAGTGGGATTTAGAGACATCAGCATATGATCTGGAAACAGGTGGGAAGACCCGACTTGCCTCCGCATACGAGATCGATTTTTCCGCCATCAGAGCTTTGATGCTCTTCTGTCGGCCCAATTCAGGACAAGCACTATCATTTGCGAAATGGTTACCAGTACACGAAACACATAGACTCAATTCACGGGTGACTTCACATCCATCACCTGGATGATCTTCACCGCACTTAAAACATCTAGGTTTCGATCTGCAGATGGTGCGGGTATGGCCAAAGCGGCAACAATTATAGCACTGGACCGTTGGGTAGGTGTATCTTTCCACTGGGAGAGCCGAGTAGAAGCAATAGACACGCTTAGGTAGTACTTGTCCATCAAATGTAATAACTACAGTCTGTGTGGGCTTCCACTCGGTCACACCGGCAGAAGACACCTTCCTGCTCATTCTTCTCGCCTTGATGACAGAGCCACACCCCTCAGGAACCTGGATATTTTTAATGATTTCATCTTCCGACCATTCGACTGGGATATCCCTCACAATACCCATTCTTGTGATGTTGTATTGTGGAATGGCAGCCATGTAATTGTGTTGGGATAAAATCTTATTATTAAGGAAACTGTTTGCATCCTGGCAGGACTTGAACTCCACTGACACACGATTTCTGCCTACACGTTTGATCCCATCGAGACGTATGTTATTCACGTTATTCATCGTCAAAAACATACCAAACTTGATAGGTTGTAGCACAGTGCCTGAAGTTTGTTCATCTTTAAGTGATACATTTACTATATAGGGTGGATTGTCTTGTGGTTTGTACGAAAGCCTACCTAGTGTATTTTTGGGAATCTTAGTTTTAATATTTGAAGAGACCGGGGGCGAACTAGCGGCCCTCTTACGACTATGGGAGTCCGTATCCATAACATTGTCGTTTGAGGTTATTTGTATGTCCTGTGGAAGGGTGATTGTAAGTCCAGGAGAAAGATCAAATAAGTCAGGGGGGGGATCAGGATCAGGGGGCTTTTTTGAAGCCATTTTGAATTATGCTAAGAAAAATAAAATAAAATAACAATATAAAAGGACGATTACAACAAACAAACCTTACACCAAGTACACAAACACAATGAACACTTTCGATCGAGTTTCACAACAACAAAAAAAATCACTATAATCGAAAATATTCGTAGCACTGACAAAAGCACGTGTTAAGCCTTTCACCACTACCGACGAAACCCCCCCCGCCCCCCCCCAACGACAGTTACTCTTCCAAGAAATAACTGACACTGACAATCGTGAGAGTGATAGTGATAGTACCCGTCCAGCAATACATATTAGCAAAGAGTATAATAATACCATATTAGTTTACCCCGCCACGTCAAAGATTTATTAAATAGACCGCAGTTTTTTGTTCATCTCTTCAAGTTCATTACAACAACAATAAAAAAAATTTAGCTCAGTTTGATTGTTTGTTTGTAAAAGTTTAGTCATTTATTTTAGAACTTAATTTTAATTTTAAGTTTTATTGTTATCCCTCGTATTATTGTCTGTATAGTTTGTTTGATTCCATTTTTAGTTGCTTTTGTATTAAGTTTTATATTATATGTATACGGCTGAAGGACTTTGAATCCAGGTCAGAAATAAATAAAAAAAAAAAAATCCATTGTTTTGCTCTCCGTATCAAGCAAATTCCTATAGGTACTCTTTGTACAGCGTTGCCAACTCTACATCTTTTTACGTAGATCTACGTATTTTAGGTCTTTCCTGAAAACCTACGACTTTCAGTCCCAGAATCTACGTACTTTTAGTCAATTTGTAAAAGTATGCAAAGTAACTAAACTGATGCAAAAATTATATTGTCGCACTGTCTTTCTCACTGTTACGGGGGCGCTAGTGTCTTTGTACTTGACTGTATGGACTCTAAACCTTTGCTTTTCCTTTAAAGGAAAGGAAGTTGTTGTCATTCAAAGAGTTTCGCTACCCTGCCAATCCAATACACTGTATTTTCTGAAAAGCTTATATAGAAAATACAGTGTATTGGATTGGCAGGGTAGTTCGGTCTCTTTTTTTTTTCTATTAATATTATCCAGTGGTTTTAACCAAATACTGGTATAACATTTAATTATTTCAACATGTCTTCTCAGAAATTTAATATAGTTTATCACAAGAAAAACAACATGAAATTGACAGTGACAGTTGGCGGAAATATTACGGCGCCATCAGACGAGACAAATTTGCAGTTACATATTATGTTCTGTTCTGTCAGAGGCCGCGTGAAAACTATCCAAAACATAGATAGGTGTTTATTTCTATTCAAAGAAGTATTTCATTTCAAAATTCAACAGATAGATCGGATTTGGTTCTATTTTTTGTGACAATCTATTTTTGATAACGAAGAGCGCTTCCTCTTGGCACAGATATTTTAATTAGGTACATAAAAAGAGGACTAAGGATAAGGAGAGGATCGTCAGTGCCTGTAATGATTTCAGTCGATCAATGTAATGAAAAATGACATCAGAAACAGACTTACTACACGCTTACAGACTTACTTATCTGTCCAACAGCGACCTGAAAAGAAACATTGAGCCTACTCACGAAAACATAGAATATTTTAACAAAAATATGTATAAATTGTCGTGATGGCCCAGTGATTAAAACACCAATGTAACTTTTCTTAGTTATATGTACTTTCTAAGTATATCACCAATGACTGATTACAAGGTGAAGGTATATCAAAATACTCGTTTTATTTAATTTCACCTACCCAAACATCTTCATTTTACCTTGTGTACGGGGCAGGGGTCAGCATATACGTTCCGTACTACCCCATGTGTACATGAAGAAACAACACTATTTATGGACTGTATATACTATTTATTTTACTATAAAAAACTGTGGTAAACTATTTTATTATGTTGGCAACACTATTACTACGACAGGTACAGAAATTTATAATTATAGCAACACTGACAACGCTATAACACTATGGCGGGAAAGGTATTTAAAAAGACGGAAACACTGTTACTATTACTCCACTGTTACTGTACTGTACTGTTTACTATCACTATTCACTTTACTGTACTGTTCACTGTCGCAGATCAGCTCGAAGTACTCGGAAACTCAACTGTAGACTGAATGAACTGAATAACTATTTGCTCTTACTATACTGTATTCACTATACTGTACTGTTCACTGTCGCAGATCAGCTCGAGGTACTCGGAAACTCAACTGTAAACTGAATGAACTGAATAACTATTTGCTGTTACTATACTGTATTCACTATACTGTACTGTTCACTTTCGCAGATCAGCTCGAGGTACTCGGAAACTCAACTGTAAACTGAATGACACTCGCCGGCCTTTACGCGTATTTATACGGTCAAACCAGGAGCGGAGAACTCTCTCGAATTGCTTCCCAGAATAGTCCTGAATCTTCTCGCGGCTACGCGGACAGGAAGTTCGTATGTCTGTACTCTTTTTTATCTATCTGTCTCGTTCTAACATCGGCGGTTGGGAGGTTCCGCTACTCGACACCAGACGTCGCTGATGCTTGCCGCGCTGTCATTGGTCAATGCGTGTGTGTGAGTTGATAGATTGTCAGATCAATAACTGTCAATATGTTAATGTAGATTATTCCTCCGAATTCTAGATGTCGCTAGATCTTTACATCGTTTCATAAATGTTTCCGTTTTGTTCCTTATCTATAGTTATTGCGTCGAAATGTCATCTGTCAGTCTTGCTATTATTTGTTTACATATTTTGTTGAGATAATTTTCTTAAAACGTTTCTATTAATGTTCATGTGAATGTGCAATGTGAAGTGGGATGTTTTCGTCGCGAACATACTCCCGCCGTGCGTTGTCGGTATCGACGGCGCATCTATTCAGGTGAAGCGACGATACTATCTGTGACTGGAAGCAGCACGAGCTTCTTTGTCGGTCTTCGTAAAATCCTGCCTACTGTTTTCCATTACCTCTAGGCTCCCGCCGGTATTGCGAATTCGGAAGATATTCTTTTATCCACCTTTTCCAAAATATATGCACATGTCCCTGTGCTTTTAGGTATTCTTCTCTGTATTTTTCTGCCTTGTATAATGCAGTACACGGTGAATTTCTTGCTCCGAAGTTTGCAGACTTCTTTCTATATTCTGTTGGAGGACCCTCCCGCCGGTATTTTCGCCACAAAAATCGTAATCTGTCTCTGTCTTCTTTTATGATACCAAACTGTTTCTCATTGCTTGCTTTTAGCTCAAGATTTCTATCTAATTTTCTCTCAATTCCACTCAGTCTCTTGAATGCTTGTTCATAGCTGTTTGGTAGTTCTATTTTATCCTTCTTCCAAAGCAGACCTGTTTCGTATCCGCCTTCGGGACATTCTACGGTTTTCTCTGTAAGAACTGATAGTGCTCTTTCTTTTGTATAGGTTTTTGGTTTACTTGCTGTTACTCCCAACGAGTCTATCAAGAAGTATTTCTTCATCTGTTCATCTAATTCTTCTAAAGAGGTTCTATAGCAGTAGTTGACTTGTCTTCCGAGGCTTCTTGTATTTACTCCGTGAAGAACCCATCCTAAAGAGGTTAATGATGCCACTGGTTGATCTGCGGAACCTCTTTTTATCGTTTCGGCAATTAAGAATTGCCAGTTATCCTGTCCAATCAACAGAGTTGGTCTTCCTTCTTCGTATTGGATGACGTGTTTAATGTCTTCGAGGTGCATGCAATGGTCTATGTCTTCTATTTTTACTGTTTGCGGTGCTAAATTTAATTGGTCAATAGTGCGTGCCTTGATTTTCAATTCCTTTCCTTGACCTCTAATTTTGAAAGTGACTCGTTGTGATCTATCTGCTTCTAATTTAGCTCCTGCTACTGCTTCTATTTGCAAGGGATCGGTTGGACCTCGACATCCAATTTGGCTTGCTACCTTTGAGTCTATGAGTGTTACCGTTGATCCGTCGTCCAATAAAGCGTGGATGTTCATTTCCCCACGAGGTCCTTTGACTGTAACGGGTAGGATTTTCAAAAATGCGAACTGTTTCTGGGTTGCAGCTGAAGTTACACGTTCTTCTGTTTTGGAGGTGTTTTGTTCTTCTTTTCTTGTTGTGAAATGTAATAGCGAATGGTGCGTGCGTTCACACCCGTCGACTTTGCAGGTCTGTGATCGGCAGCTATGTTCTGAAGTTCTTTTCTTCATACATCGAAAACAAAGGTTGTGCTCCTTTGCCAGTTCCCAGCGCTTGTTGCTGTCTGCTTCTTTAAATTTCGGGCAATCTCTTGCTTCATGCTTCGAATTCTTGCAGAGACAGCATGTTTGAGTAGCGTTTTTTGTCTTCTTATCTTTTTCTGTTGTTCGATAGGTTCTGTCTCTATAATATTGCCCGAATTCTTTTCGTGGTTCCCTATTTTGCTGTTCTTTTCTATATTCCTTTTGCCGTGGCTCTCTTCTATAATCCACTGGATGATACTGTTCTCTGCGGTATGGTTGATTGGCATCTCTTCTTGGTTGATCGTAATCGCGTTTTTCTATTCTTTCGGGCGATGCAAATCTTCCAATCTTGCGGGCTTCTTTAGCGATGAATTTGCTGAATGTAACTAAATCTGGTTCATCTTCATTTTCTCCGTCAACAATATCCAGCCACCTAGAGCGGAGTGTAGGCGTCAACTTCGCGTCGTACAGGTAGTGGCTACGCTTCAGTGCTTGGAGAGTGGCGACGGCGTTCTGTACTTTGCTTGCGAACAGGCATATATCTTGTGGCGATTCTGTTATGCGTCGCAGGTTTATCAGGCTGTCTAGCTCGGAGAGTGAAATCGAATCTGGTCTACCGAATCGATACTCTAATGTTTCTAAAACATCAGCTGGTTTTGCATTTGCAATAAGTAGGCAACGGACTGCTTCTTGGGCTCTTCCCTTCAGTGATCGACGCAGTCTTGCAGTATTCTCTACTTCTGTATAGTATTTCTCTGTTTCTTTATATGCTGCGCGATAGGCGGGCCATTCTGTATGAGCTCCGCTGAAGTAGGGCAATTCTCCGATATATCGTGGTTTATACGAACGGGCTGCTTGTGCTATAGCTGAAGCCAAGTCGGTGACATCTATCTTCTGTCTGTTGTCGCTTTCTTCTTTCTTCTTTTCCGAGTTGTGATTTTCATCTTTATTCTGATTTTTAGGCCATCTTCTGTCTTCGTGCTTCTTTTCCTTATAGTCTTTATATTCTTCATCTTCGTCTTCTTGTTTCAATCTTCTCTTTATCGTGGTCTTGAAATCTTCTGTCTTCTGGTATTTTTCTATTTCTTGTTCCTCAGTCTTCATTCTTGAATTTTCTTTCTTCAGTTCTTCGGTTTTCAACTTGAAGGATTTTTGTTCTTGAAAATTTTCAGTTTTCATTTTTCTGGGAGTATCTGGTTTATTTTCTTCAAAATATTCCCACGATACGTTGGAATGTTGATCCACCCATTCTCGAACCCGATCTGTTCTTCGGCTGTTTTCACTGACATGTGAGGAGTTTTCATGCTCTTGTTCTCTATTTTCTTCTATCTGGAGTAGGATTTCTAATTGCTCTCTTTTCAGCCTCTCTTCTTTTATTTTACTTCGAATAATCTGTTCTTTAAGTCGTAGTGATTTTTCAGAAACTGTAGACTTCATTGATGGAGCTTTTTGTACTGTATCATCTCTTTGTAGTGAGTGACGCGCTGACGTCTGTGGTAGTACCTGAGGTGGTAGCTGTGGCGACATATGCGATGGCAGATGTGCAACCTTTTGCGGCGATTGTTGAGGCGCCTGCTCAAGTTCATGAGCAGACTGCTGCATGTCGGTGTGCACTTGCGCTCTAGTAACGGACCTTGTCACTGGCATTTTTAAAGTCCTTGTAAAAGGTGTACACAGTAATATTCACAAAAATGTCCACTAAAACATGAACAAAAACTGTCTATTCACAAATGAAAATGTCTATGGTCCACTATTGTCCACTGTATAACTCGGTTGTATAACATTAATCGTACGAATAAATGTCTATATTAATCGATTGTCTATGAAACTTTATACTCTAAATGTCCATGTATCTATGTAACTATCAGTCTATACTGTTTTCACAAAAACAACACTCAAACGCGTGCGTGCGAAGTGCCTTTTCACTGACACTCACGAAACTATATCGTCCTTTAAAATAACTATGTATAACGAAACACTGTTTTAACACTCGCGGCGCGGTGATACGACGCGATACGAAACACTGTCAGAGTCTATATCACGATCTGCTTCACGATCCGGCTCTCGAAGGACCACTATGTACGGGGCAGGGGTCAGCATATACGTTCCGTACTACCCCATGTGTACATGAAGAAACAACACTATTTATGGACTGTATATACTATTTATTTTACTATAAAAAACTGTGGTAAACTATTTTATTATGTTGGCAACACTATTACTACGACAGGTACAGAAATTTATAATTATAGCAACACTGACAACGCTATAACACTATGGCGGGAAAGGTATTTAAAAAGACGGAAACACTGTTACTATTACTCCACTGTTACTGTACTGTACTGTTTACTATCACTATTCACTTTACTGTACTGTTCACTGTCACTATTTACTCGCAGATCAGCTCGAAGTACTCGGAAACTCAACTGTAGACTGAATGAACTGAATAACTATTTGCTGTTACTATACTGTATTCACTATACTGTACTGTTCACTGTCGCAGATCAGCTCGAGGTACTCGGAAACTCAACTGTAAACTGAATGAACTGAATAACTATTTGCTGTTACTATACTGTATTCACTATACTGTACTGTTCACTGTCGCAGATCAGCTCGAGGTACTCGGAAACTCAACTGTAAACTGAATGACACTCGCCGGCCTTTACGCATATTTATACGGTCAAACCAGGAGCGGAGAACTCTCTCGAATTGCTTCCCAGAATAGTCCTGAATCTTCTCGCGGCTACGCGGACAGGAAGTTCGTATGTCTGTACTCTTTTTTATCTATCTGTCTCGTTCTAACATCGGCGGTTGGGAGGTTCCGCTACTCGACACCAGACGTCGCTGATGCTTGCCGCGCTGTCATTGGTCAATGCGTGTGTGTGAGTTGATAGATTGTCAGATCAATAACTGTCAATATGTTAATGTAGATTATTCCTCCGAATTCTAGATGTCGCTAGATCTTTACATCGTTTCATAAATGTTTCCGTTTTGTTCCTTATCTATAGTTATTGCGTCGAAATGTCATCTGTCAGTCTTGCTATTATTTGTTTACATATTTTGTTGAGATAATTTTCTTAAAACGTTTCTATTAATGTTCATGTGAATGTGCAATGTGAAGTGGGATGTTTTCGTCGCGAACACCTTGAAAAAAAAAACTACGTAGATCTACGAACTTTTAGTAAGTCATTTTTACTAAATCTACGCCTTTTTCAAAATCAGAGTTGGCAACACTGTCTTTGTATCAAGCTGACATGTTTGGAGAGTTTTTGGCGGGAAGGCTAAGACGAGTGCCACGCTCATTTTTCATTGAACTTTTAAATTATTTATAGTGTCGTTTACTAAATAAAAATGCGTGATTTATGTAGTAAAAAGTGCATTCAGTGAATAATTCATAAAGAGCAGTGAAATATTGTAGCATAGTGGTCACATCATGGCTTTTTCCCAAATCTTCCTCCAAGTGTCCGTTCACTCGGGAAACGAAAGGAGATAGGTTTAGGTTAGGTTAAGCTAGGATAAGAGATAGATGGGGTACGCCCCACAGTGCTGACTTCCTCGCAGTGTACCCCGGGCAACGCCGTGTCTGACCACCGTAACGGAGTGGCAGACCGGTGGCTAACAAGCACTGTGACCTACGCGATCCTACTTTCTTTTACTCTGAGGGCGATTGCGTAATTGTGGATGTTTAAATTGTGGTTTTTGTTCTAACTGTGGGTTTTATTTTTATTGTGGTTTTTGGTTGACGCTATGCCGAAGCCGAAATCATTGCGGAATGCCTCCGGGCGTTTCGTCTCAAAAGGCCCTTCTCAGGGCCAACCAACCGGCCCTTCTCAGGGCCAACCAAAAGGCCCTTCTCAGGGCCAACCAAAAGGCCCTTCTCAGGGCCAACCCGACGACTTGTCGGCGTCGGAAGCCAGTCGCGCACCATCGGCGGCGGGCTCTTGCGGGGAGGACGAGTACTCCGACTCGGACATGGGGTCCGTTGTCGGGGACTCGTCGTCCGTGTGTGGAGTGGCTGCGGACCGCAGCTTGAAGAGGGCCTACCTGAGGCCCGGGTCCGAGTGTTCTTCGGACTCGGCCAAGGGTAAGCCCAAACAGAAGAAGCCGAGGGCGAAAACTTCTTCGCTCTCGACTTCTTCTCAGACTGGCACCCATGATGTGGGTCTAGCGGACGCCCAGCGTCAGCTTGACTTGGCCAGACGGGCCGACCTCGAGCTGGAGCTGGAGGAGAAGGTTGCCGCGAAAGAGAGGCAGGCGCGTGCAGCCAAGTCGAGGGCCGGATATGGTTCAGCCCTCGTCAGTTTCGAGGGATTGTCCGTGACGGAGCTGGCCCGACTGGCAGAAGAGGACAAGGAGGAGATCGTCGAGGTCGCCTCCAAGTCCTCCAACCTGAAGGGCACGATTCAAAAGGCCCTGAAATGCCGAGCAACTAGCCTGCTCGGCATTGTGTCTGAACTGACGCAGCGTACTGCGTCAGAGGAGACGCGGCAGCTGCAGGCGAGGGTGGATCGCCTGCAAGCAGAAGTCAGCCAGCTTCACAAGAAGCTGGCTGAAGCTACGGCCCCGCCCCCGTTAGCAGCGGCCCCGTCGGCAGTGGTTCCCGCCCCCTCCTCCTCCAATCTCGAGGAACTGTTCCGCAAGGTTGTCATGGAGGAGAGGGCGTTCATCCGTGCCTGTTTTGCAGGTATAGAAGACCGCCTCTTGCCCGAACCGCGTCTCCGTCCACCACTAGCGGCGGACAAGACGCCGACAGTGGCTCCCCCTGTCCCAAAGCCCTCAAAGGGCAAGGGCAAGGGGAAGAAGACGCCGGGGGCTCTGCCTCCCCCCGGTACGAGTGCGGGTGCCGAACTGGGGCCGGTTGCCATCGCGACACCTGCCCCCCAGGTTCAGGAGGGAGACGCCCTCCTCCCCTCCACCACCCCATCCAACCAGCCGTGGTCAGAGGTGGTGAAGAGGGGCAGGAGGAAGAAGGCGACCCAAGCCCCGGCAACCCCAGCGGCTGCACCAGCGGCTGCCTCGGCAGCTAAAAAGTCTCCGAGGCTGGTTGCCCCCAAATCCGCGGCGGTCACGGTGACCATCGTGCCCGAGGCCGCGGAGAGGGGGGTAACCTACGAGTCCGTCCTGAGACGGGCTCGAGCCGTCGCAGACCCCGCCGAGTTGGGGCTCGGTAACTGCCGACGTACCCAAACCGGAGCTCGACTCTTCGAGTTTCCGGGGAAGGACGGCGGCAGGAACGCTGACTTATTCGCCGGCAAGTTGAGGGAGGCACTTGCCGACGTGGCGAAGGTCGCCAGGCCGACCAAAACCACAGCCATTGAGGTGACCGGTCTAGATGACTCGGTCACCAAGGAGGAAGTGGTGGAGGCGGTCGCGAAAGCCGGTGGCTGCGAACCCACAGCGGTGCAGGCTCGGGATATCAGGCCCGGCCGCGGTGGACTGGGCACTATCCGGCTGATGTGCCCAGTCGCCGCAATGTTGGCCGTCCAGGCTAAATGCCAGGGACGGCTTCTGGTAGGCTTCAGCCGGGCTGTGATCCGGGTGCTTGAAGCAGCGCCAATGCGCTGCTTCAAGTGCTTCGGCATCGGCCACACCCGAGCCATGTGTCCATCCACCGTGGATAGGGCGGACACATGCTTCCGCTGCGGGAAACAGGGGCATATGGCGGCCACGTGTGAGGCCGCCAAGTCGCACTGCGCCGCGTGTGCCTCTAGTGGCCGCCCCGCGGACCACGTGATGGGGGGGAGGTCATGCCGACCCCCGTCTAAGAAGGGCAAGCCGCAAGCGGTTATAAGCCGTCCTGCCGCTGCTGCCACTACCCCCGCTGATATCCCATCAGCGGCGGTGGCCGAGGGTGATGCGATGGTCGAATAATGGGTACCGACCGTCGCATCCTGCAGGCAAACATCAACCACTGCCGGGCTGCCCAGGACTTACTGGTGCAGTCAATGGCCGAGTGGTTGGTGGATGTGGCAGTGGTGGCCGAGCCGTACTATACTCCCAGCAATTGGCTGGGAGATAGTGACGGCTTGGTGGCAATCGCGGTGCGGTCCTCCACGGACTCCCCTCCCCTCTCGCTCTTAGAGAGGGGACCGGGATACGTGGCCGCCGCGTGGGGAGGGATGGCCCTTGTGGGGGTCTATTTCTCCCCAAACCGCCCACTTCAGGACTTCGAGGACTTCCTCGGAGTCCTGACGGCGGTCATAGGTAGGGCGACAACGCGTCAGGTCTCCGTTTTGGGAGATCTGAATGCCAAATCGGTGGTCTGGGGAAACCCGGCCACCGACAATCGCGGACGGGCGGTCGAATTGTGGGCGGCCACGTCTGGTCTCTCCCTCTTGAATAGGGGGAGCGTCCAGACGTGCGTGCGGCGGCAGGGCGGGTCCATAGTAGACCTCACCTTCGCCACACCGGCACTGGCCGCCCGCATTCGTAACTGGAGGGTGGAACTGGGGGAGACGATCTCGGATCACCGCTACGTGCGATTCGAGATCTCCCCCCAGAATCCACGGGGGCGCCGCAGCACCCCCTCATCGTCGGGCCGTTCCCCGTTTCCAAGGTGGGCTCTGACCCACCTGGATCGGGAGGCGGCACGGGAGGCCGCGTTCGTCCAGGACTGGCTTTGGCCAGGTCCCGGCGTGGACGTCCTGGACGTGGACGCGGCGGCGGCCCGACTGAGGGGGTCATTGACCGAGGTGTGCAACGCCAGCATGCCTCGGTCGAGACGTCCACCTCCCCGACGTGCCGTGTACTGGTGGTCGGAGGAGTTGGCGGAGCTGCGGGCCTCCTGCGTGGCGGCACGGCGGGCCTACACCCGCTCGCGTCGGCGAAGTCGGCGGGATCTGGCTGACGAGGACCGCCTCTACGCCAGATACGTGGAGGCGAGGGCGGCCTTCAAGTCGGCCATCGGCGCCGCCAAGGACGCGGCGAGGGCTGAGCTGCTGGAGGGTCTCGACAACGACCCATTCGGGAGGCCATATAAGGCGGCGCGGAACAAACTGCGTCGCATTGGTCCCCCGGTTGCCGAGAACCTCGAACCAGCGCTCCTGGATGGGGTGGTGCGGTCCCTGTTTCCGCGCAGGGATCCACACTTCACCCCACCAGCGATGGGCCCGCCAAGAGCAGCGGCTCTACCGGAGGAGGAAGCTCCTCCTCCTCCGGTTTCAGAGGAGGAATTTGGCGCGGCGACTATTCGTCTCCGCGCCAAAAAGACGGCTCCGGGCCTGGACGGCGTTCCCGCTCGGGTGGTGGCCATCGCGGCCACGGAGATGGAGGGAAGGTTTCGGGACCTCTTCGACGCGTGCTTCGCGTCGAGGAGGTTCCCGAAACCTTGGCGGGAAGGCCAACTGTGCCTCCTCCGGAAGGAAGGGCGGCCGGCGGACTCCCCCTCGGCTTACCGGCCCATCGTCTTGCTTGACGAGGCCGGTAAGATGTTCGAGGGGATTATCGCCGCCCGCTTGAAGCGCCATCTGCAGGACGTGGGACCGGACCTGTCGGACGCCCAGTTCGGTTTTCGAGCTGGGCGTTCGACAGTGGACGCCCTGGCCCGTCTAAAGGGCCAGGTGACAGAGGCGGTAGGAGTGGGGGATGGAGTGTTGGCTGTGTCATTCGACATTGCCAACGCCTTCAACTCCATCCCCCACTCCACCATCCTGGAGGCGCTCCGGTTCCACGGTGTGCCCCTGTACTTGCGGGGCCTCCTGGCCAGCTACTTGGCGGACCGTGCCGTCCTCCTCGTGGACGGGGCTGGCCAGGTCCGGCGGTATGGCGTGGAAACCGGCGTTCCACAGGGGTCCGTTCTAGGGCCTCTTCTGTGGAACGTCGGTTATGACTGGCTCCTGCGGGGAACCCTCCTACGAGGCACGAGTGTCATCTGCTACGCGGATGACACTCTCCTCACTTCCCGCGGGAGCACCTTCCGGGAGGCGGCCAGTTTGGCATCGGCGGGCGGATCCTTAGTGGCGGGGAGGATCCGCCGCCTGGGCTTGAGGGTGGCGCTGCACAAAACGGAGGCCGTGTTCTTTCACGGCCCCCGGCAGCGCCCCCCACCCGACGCCCACATATTTGTGGAGGGAGTGAGGGTCGGGGTTGAGGCCCAGATGAAGTATCTGGGCCTCATTGTGGACAGCAGGCTGCGCTTCGGCCCGCATTTCAGCGGGCTGTCGACGCGCCTGCTGAAGGCTGCGAACGCCCTCTCATGGCTCATGCCGAACATGGGAGGGCCGAGCAGTCGTTGCCGGCGGTTATACGCCGGTATACTGCGGAGCATGGCCCTTTATGGGGCCCCCATTTGGGCGGACTCCCTCCATAGGAGGGAGAACGTCACCGCTCTTCGGGCGCCCCAAAGGGCCATCGCCCAGCGGGTAGCGCGGGCCTACCGCACGGTAGGCTTCGCTTCGGCATGCGCTCTGGCGAGCACCCCGCCTTGGGAGCTCGAGGCCTGGGTGCTCGCCAGAGTGTACGAGTGGACGGCGGGGCGCAGGGCGCTGGGCGAGCGTCCGGCCCCGGAGCTGAGGGAGGCCGTCCGCCGGGAGGCGAGGGATGCCATCGTCCAACATTGGACGCGCGACCTCGCCTCCGCGGTGTTCGGCCGTCGCACCCTCGACGCCATCGGGCCGGTCCTGAAGGACTGGCTCGACAGGCGTCACGGGTTCCTCTCCTTCCGTCTGGTGCAGGTACTCTCCGGTCACGGCTGCTTCGGCAGGTACCTGCACCGGATAGGACGAGAGGAAACGCCGTCGTGCCACGGTTGCGGCGCGGCGGAGGACACGGCGGACCACACCCTCGCGGTGTGCCCGTCGTGGGCCGTGCCGCGCCGCGATCTTGTCGCGGCGGTAGGAGGGGACCTCTCGCTGCCCGCCGTCGTCAGAGCGATGGTAGGGAGCGAGGGGGCCTGGGCGGCGATGGCCTCCTTCTGCGAGGTCGTGATGTCGCAGAAGGAGGCCGCGGAGCGGGAGCGAGAGGAGGATCCCCTCGCTCCGGCGCTCCGTAGGCGGCGTAGGGGCAGGAGAAGGCGGAATTTCGCCCGCTTTCTCCCGCCCTGAGGTGAGCGGCGGGCGTGAGGCACGGGGGTGCCCGCGCCCGCCCTGCACCGCTCACCACGCGGGAGCCACGGCCCCTCTTTAAGAGGGGCAAATGAGGGCCCGCCTTCTTAGGCGGGTTTCGCCGGCGGGGGAGAGGTAGCTGAGGCTGTGCTAGTTTCCCACTCCCCCGCCACTATGGCGATGCCGGAGTTGCGCTGGGGTTTTTAGTGGGTATACCGGGAGGCTCTCTCCCGGGGAGTCCCACATACCCTGCCCGTCCCCCGACGGGTAGGGATGCGTAATTGACATTTTCCCCAGCGAGAACAAAAAAAAAAAAAAAAAAAAAAAAAGGATAAGAGATAGATTAGGTTAATTTAAATTAGGATAAGATACTAAGTTAAAATCTATTTAAGTATGCGACTGAAGGACTTGTATCCATGGTCATGAATAAAAAAATAAAAATAAAAAAAAATCAAGCTGACACTGGTGACAGTTGGCCCAGATGTAACCTAACTTTTAAACTTTGTGTTAATTATTGTATATTATAATTTCATGCTTTTTGTGCTGTACGGTAACTAATAAATCAAACCTCATAAACTTACGCCTTCTTCCTACGGTCGTAGACATATACTACTCGACTCTATCTGCTACGTTCCAAACGTGAATAAAACAAGCCGGGCGTTATTAGTAGGAAACTTTTTTCTTTCAAAACAGTAGTGTTTCTCTTATAAACAAATACGTTTTTCATTTAATACTTAGTCGATTTAATAGAACCATACAAGACGCTGGCAGAATAATTGACATCGGATGAGTTGTCAAAGAATAGAAAATAACCGTATCTATCTGATACTTTCTGAGGTAAACGATGGATAGACTACCAATGTGTAGGATATGTTTAGCGCAGAATGTCCGCCTGTGTATAGTGGCCCACAGAAACTTGCACAAACTATATGAGATGCTGAATAATATTCCAGTAAGTTGTTTTGAGTTGTTATGTTCTGAGGCACCAACTGCTCTGGCACAGTCTTTTTCTTGGACAGTTGTCTACTCTTGACTCAATTTTTTTAGATAATAAACTAAAGTTAAGCAAACAACTACATGGCTTAGTTATCCAATTAAATATATCAGCTTTATTCAGTTGTCATGCTCCATCACAGTTTTACTTGCACTCTTTAATTTTTTTTTAAAGTTACCTGCAATGTGTGCAATTATAAACATTTAAATTCACATAGTCAAACAGACAGACCCGGAACAACTATCTGTAGGACATACAAATTTGTTCTGTGTAGCTTCAATTCCCACCCGTCAGATGCAGTGAACAAGGGCCGCTAAGCCATATATTTGTAACCAGTGTTTCTCATCTAAGTGAATAATTGTATTCTGGTTTTGAGAAATAAATTAAACTTAGCAAGATTATTAACAAATTAAATGGGGGAGACTTGTATTACAAGTGTTCATTAACTAAGTCACATAGTTTTTCTTGAACTTTAGTTTGTTAGTAAGTTAATGAATAATAAATGATAAATAAATAATACAATCAAAATAGTAGATACATGACCAATGTTGTTGCAGTTTATGACTGAAGACAGTAGACCGATGCTTGCATGTGTCTTCTGCTTTGCTAAATTAAAGCAATGCTACAGATTACTGCGACAATGTCTGAAAGCCGAAGAGCTTTTCACTCAGAAGTTGAATGAAAAATATGAGGTAAGATTCTTTAACAGCAATTCATTCATTCTTATATGTTTTAATTTCCCTATAAGTAATGTGAAAGTGATTCCTTTCAATTTCATAAATATTTTGTTTTGGATTTTAAACCAAGTATACCATTGGGTTTTGACAATTATATGCATACAATATTAGACTTACAATTATTATCTGTTATTCTATGTTACAATAGCTAGTGCAGTGGTTAGTTAAATTGGTAGCATGACTGACTTGCCAGGATACATTGGAACTACTATACTGGAAGTGTCCTCACATAGGGCTCTTTTAAGTGACTAAAGAAATATATGAAGTTTGTGCTTCTGACACTGTGATTAGTAGCATATTTTCCTAATAATATAATCATCTCCTTATAGCCCAATCCTGTAGTGAATGAAAAATACTTTGAGATATTTGGAGGGCTTATTAAATCTCCAATAGAACAGATCAATGTTGTTGATTGCATTGCTGTTGGAGAGGATTTATCAGCTGTTTGTGAGGGACCAGATGATGTTATTAAACCGAAGGAGGAACACCAAAATGATGGTATGTTTTAATAACTAAAATAATATTCTTGGTAAATAATATCTAAAACAAAAATATTATTTGTTCAATTGATTTTATATTGATTAGATGATGTTTTGGGTTATTTCAAACCTTTGCCAGTGTTAAGTTTTGGTCTCTCCAGGGAGACATTGGTTGCTGCTCTCAGGATGCGGGCTGGTCATGTTCCACTGAACAAGTTTTATCATCTCATGGGATTTAAGTCATCGCCAATGTGTGATGCGTGTCAGGTGCCCGAAGATTATTTTCATGTG
Organism: Sesamia inferens; assembly: GCA_037179545.1. Classification (NCBI taxonomy): domain Eukaryota; kingdom Metazoa; phylum Arthropoda; class Insecta; order Lepidoptera; family Noctuidae; genus Sesamia; species Sesamia inferens. Next base: position 7,001,527 of record CM073947.1, read on the forward strand.
TTGGTGGAATGTGACCAGTATCGCAAACTGAGGAGGAGCCTGCTGGCAGGCATTGATCTTCATAATGGGGGAATCAATGTGGTTCTGAGCTGGCCAATGTCTGAAGAGGCCCAGTGTATCTATGGGTTCCTAAAGAGATGTATGAGAGAGAGAAATGATAGAGAGGGGCGGAGAGCGGGAGTGTGAGATTTGAAGATGTGATGTGTGAGTGTGTGATGTGTATGTGTGTGTGGATACACTGGGATTGATCCCATGAGGCTGGCATAGTCACCCTGAGTGCACTGAAGCCTCTAAATCTATATATATAAAAGAAAGTCGTGTTAGTTACATCATTTATAACTGAAGAACGGCTATACCAATTTGGCTAAAAATTGGTAAGGAGGTAGCTAAGAATTGGGAGAAGGACATAGGATACTTTCTATGCCGCTCCCCGTCGTTCCTGTGGGAATAAATGAGCTTCTTTGTTTCGACTTCTCCCACGCTTTTATGCTACCCTGGTACCTTGAACGTCAAAAAAATATGCACAATAAACCTTCTTTCATGTATTATGATTATTTGATAATGATGAATGAATGACGTTTATTGTTTCGACTTCTCCTACAGTTTTGTGATACCCTGGTACCTTCCATGTCAAAAAAATATGCACAATAAACCTTCTTTCATGTAAGAATGAATGACGTTTATTGTTTCGACTTCTCCTACAGTTTTGTGATACCCTGGTACTTTGCACGTCCACAAACTATGCACAATAAAACCTCTTTCATGTATTATGGTGATTTGATAATGATGAATGAGCTTTTTTATTGTTTCGATTTCTCCTACACTTTTATGCTACCCTGGTACCTTGCACGTCAAAAAATATGAACAATAAACCTTCTTTCATGTATTACGATTATTTATTTGATAATGATGAATGAATGAGGTTTATTGTTTCGACTTCTCCTAAACTTTTGTGCTACCCTGGTACCCTGCACCTCCACAAAGTAGGAAACACGTGTCCAGTATTTTTAAGTTAAAAATATTATGTACAAAATTTCAAAAAGATATAATGAAAAACCACAAAGTTATAATAAGCTTGCTATGAGTATTCTAATTGGTTGTCCCAACATAAATATGATCAAAGATCCGCGCGCGAGCGAGCGCGGTGCGTTGATCTCTAGCGTCAGCTGTTGCGCGCGCACAATACTATGATGATGTATTGTAAGCTGCGTGACGCACTCGGTAACTACACTGTAACAATTTCTAAATGTATTTGGGACAAAATATAACATGGTGTCAAAATTATTGGAATCGATTCAGTTGCTTATTCACTATCTATACAGTATGTTAAGAAAACCCGGAATAAGGATAATAAAGGTTAGGTAAACACATGGCCAAATATAATATAAAATTTTACGTATTCATTATAGTACCAATAGAAATGAATTTTGAAATAATCTTTTTTTCCCGCGAATTAATTCCAATTTCCCCGAAATTTGGTAATTTTTAAAAAGTGACAACACCGGTATTATTATGAGCGAATAGCGATGCGACCACGTGGCGAAGTGTGGTCAACGCACATTTATTAAGTTACCTCCTTTTGCGAAATAATATTTATTTTTTTTAGGGGGATTTTTTTTTTTAAGTTTAGTCCGGTTTTGTATGCATTATTGGAATCAGTTATCGATACCTAACAACACCTTCACGGGTCGGACTGATTCTACTAATGCATACAAAACCGGGCTAAACTTAAAAAAAAATCCCCCTAAAAAAAATAAATATTATTTCGCAAAAGGAGGTAACTTAATAAATGTGCGTTGACCACCCTTCGCCTGCCGTCCGCGGGGGGGCGGGCGGCAGGACACGCGGCACGTGGTCGCATCGCTATTCGCTCATAATAATACCGGTGTTGTCACTTTTTTAAAATTACCAAATTTCCGGGAAGTTTGAATTAATTCGCGGGAAAAAAAGATTATTTCAAAATTCATTTGTATTGGTACTATGATGAATACGTAAAATTTTATATTATGTTTGGTCATGTGTTTACCTAACCTTTATTATCCTTATGGGTCGGACAGGGTTTTCTTAACATACTGTATATAAAAGAAAGTCGTGTTAGTTACTCCACTTATAACTCAAGAACGGCTCCATCGATTTGGCTGAAAATTGGTAGGGGGGTAGCTAAAAACTAGGAAAAGGACATAGGATACCTTTTATCCCGTTCCCGTCGATCCCATGAGAATGAATTAGCTTCATTGTTTCGACTTCTCCTACACTTTTGTGCTACCCTGGTACCTTGCACGTCCACAAACTATGCACAATAAAACTTCTTTCATGTATTATGATGATTTGTGATAATGATGAATGAATGATGGTTTATTGTTTCGACTTCTCCTACAGTTTTGTGCTACCCTGGTACCTTGCACCTCCACAAAGTAGGAAACACGTGTCCAGTATTTAGAAGTTAATAATATTATGTACAAAATTTCAAAAAGATATAATGAAAAACCACAAAGTTATAATAAGCTTGCTACGTGTTTTCTACTTCGTTGTCCCAACATAAATATGGTCAAAGGTCCGCGGGCGAGCAAGCGCAGTGCATTGACCTCTAGCGTCAGCTGTTGCGCGCGCACAATACTATAATGATGTATCGTAAGCTGCGTGACGCACTCGGTAACTACAAAACCACAAAGCCAACTTCAACTTCAAAATTTCTAATATTGTATTGCTGTGCCATTTATCATCAATAAAAATATCATGCCGTGACCAAGACCATCAAATCTTTCTCGACAAAGTGGTAATGCAAGAGTAAATCGAAACATTCTGAATGAAAGCACTGAAGAAGAGCAAGAAATTGCACGTGCAGAGCGCCGCCTTACTATGACTCGACTTCGTGCTTCTCACTCACAAGAGCAAAGGGAGGCGGCAGTCCGTGAAACTGTTCCGTTGACAATGCGAAATCGGCGAACAAACCTCAGAGATCATCATCATCATCATTAATCTTTTTATCGTCCCATTGCTGGAGACAGGTCTCCTCTCATGCAGAGAAGGATTGAGTGTAATCACCACGCTTGCTCAATGCGGGGTGGCGATTTCAGACTTATAAAGTCCAGGTTTCCTCAAGATTTTTTCCTTCACGTTCAGTCATTGGTGTCCTAGATATTATACTTAGAGAGTACATATCACTTTAGAAAAGTTACATCGATACTTGCCTGACCTAGAATCCCGCGCAATCATACAAGAGAGGCTGGTGCTTTAACCACTAGGCCACCACGACATCTCAGAGATCAATACCTAGATAATTTACGAAGCACAAGTAGAAATTCATTTCTTTCACAAGGTGCTACACTAAATAAATGACAAATAAAAAAATCATGGAATACTTTTTTTTTTATTTACAGTGTTCCTAATTTAAAAAGTAAAAAATGTGATCATGTGATATTTATTGCCTTTAAGGCGGAACAAAGTTCGCCGGGTCAGCTAGTACAAGATAAAAAAAAAATAGTTTTGGTCAATGTAATTGGAACCACATTGTGTTCTGAAATAAAACAAATAACACACTTCATTGTATTGTTTACTTACAGAGCTAGAAGCAGATAATTTAGACAGTAGTTGTTTAGATGTAGCAGATATACCACCACACTGTTCTGAGTCAGATTTAGAAGATGATGTCCCTTTAATGATCTGTAAATTTGAAGTGGAAGATGAGGAAGTATCAAAGACAAATAGAAGAGCCATGGACACAATCAGTAAGTATTAGTTAGTTATATAGCTAAGCAGACAAGCCACAGTAACTCCACACATCCAACGCAGCATATTCATCTCTGTGACACGCAGCTCCTGCTTGTGTCGCTCAAGCACAGGCCACGCCTCACTGCCATACAGAAGGACAGGTCTAATGATGATCTTATAGACCTGTCCCTTAAGCTTAACTGGCATTTTGGGTTCACAAATGATACCTGTCACTTGACGCCATTTTGCCCAAGCTGCGGAAATGTGTGCTTTATCGTCGCAATCAATGTCGCCGGACGCGTGGAGCACAGACCCCAAGATCATGTCTCCGTCTATGCACACAGGCATAGGGTCTGTGGTGTTGCTGGCCATGTACACCGTCTTCACCACATTGAGTTTAAGACCTCCGTTCTCAAGCGAGTTCTTCCACGCATTTACCCGCCGCACCAACCGTTCACTGTCCACATCTGGCAGCGCGATATCATCAGCATACAGGAGCAACCAGGGAGGTTGCTCATCTGAATTCTTGATGCTGTCTGACAAGACATCTAATATCACGCTGAACAGGAACGGACTAAGGACGGATCCTTGGTGTACTTCGACGGTGATGGGGAAGGGTTTAGTGTCGCCAACAGTCAGGGTTGATATGATTTAAATCACTTGATTTAAATCAGTGATTTTAATCGTGATTTTAATCAAATGATTCTTTTTTAAAATCAATGATTTAAATCATTACATTTTTACTGCAACCAAGTCGGCCAAAAATTGTCTAAGGACATCCTTCGACATAGATTACGGCGCGCACACGAGCAACTGCTGAGTACAGTTGCTTCTTGGGCTGGGATGGAAAGAATATTTTTGGCATTCAATTTATTGCACAGCAAAATAAGAAACAGATTAGGCACCGATGAGGCAGCCAAATTAGTTTTCCTTTTGAAGGAACTCAATACTCATTTCAAAAAAATGATAAAGTTTACTAAGTTTATTAATACTTACCACAAGTAGTTGAGCATGTTTCTTTTTTAGTCCGTAAGTTATTTCTTTACTTGTAATTTTTTCAACGCTACTTGTTTTTTAAATTGTTGACTTTATTAGTAGAACTTGTTTAATTACCTTAATTGTATTAAGGATAAAATTAAACCAAAATGTTGTTTTCCTTTTAATGAAGAACTGACTATTAAATTTAAAAAAAGAAAAGAAAGTAAAAAACGTCATAAAAAACCGATTTAAATCAAATAAACCCTATTTAAATCAAATTAATTGGATTATTTTGATTTTTTTTTCAAATCATGATTTTTATCAACCCTGCCAACAGTGGTCCTAACAACGGAATCTGAATTGAGATATATATCTCGAATTATGTCAACATAGGCTTCTGGTACCCCTTTGGACCTCAGTGCCCACCAGATCACCCACTGAGGGACACACTCGAAGGCCTTCTGCATGTCTAAAAAGAGCATATGCAGAGGCGTGTTCTTCGATCTGTATCTCTCCATGGTGATCCTTAGGGCGAAGATTGGGCCCGTGGTTCCGTACCCTGGACGGAATTCATATTGACACGTCGAGACAGCACAGTCCCGGGATGACCCGGGACCGAGGCAGCAGATCCGGGAGTCTAAAATCCTCTCAAAGATCTTCATGGTGTGGGACATGACCTTTATACCGCGTAGTGATGGAAAACGATTTTTTCCTGATTGGCCTGGGTCTTTGATGTTTATATATATATATATAATCTATTATAAAATATACTGTTACGGGCTAGGGGTACTAAAATACCGGTTAAGGGTTACGATGTTTATTGGCAACGAAGGTACAGTCGATTGTAGGCAATGACAAGTAGAATGTTGCTGACGTTGCACCGAAGTCTTCACTTACGTCCACGAAGTCCGTGTTGTAAACACACAATAACACTACAGATGTTTCTTCACGTAGTATTCAATGTTCTTGTTACAGTTGTCGCAGTAGGTATTCTCAAAGATCACTTCTTAATTGTCGCTGTTTTCGTCTCGGTAGTCAAGTGCAGACTGACTGGCGCTGGCGTCACGGCGCTATATATAGTCCAGCTGATCGAACATTCCAGAATCGTCTAGACGTAATAATAATAGCACATAACTTCGAGTACATTCAGTAAGTACCTACGGTAATTCCCGGAAATAGGTTTCTAGAAATTTCGATGTCGTCACTTAGTTGACAAAATTGATAAAACCTGTACCATTCGATAGGCCACCTTAAGTCTAGCAATGCGTTTTTATATTACACCTAGACAACGTCTAGGTCTCGAGTTATAGGGCTTAAAAGTTATGCACTGCATGTCACGCGATATTGAACCTTATGCCCTCGACATAAGGTGCATTCGTAACAATACTATCGTTGAGTTAGTATCCCATAACACAAGTCTCGAACTTACTTTAGGGCTAGCTCAATCTGTGTTTTAAAAAAAAAGTTACCACACTCTTGTACCGAGCCCTTGCCTTTGAAGACTGGAGTGATAATACTCAGCCTTTATTGGTTCGGGATTTTGCCGGTCAGGAGCACGCAGTTAGGAAAGTTCGTTAACATGCCCACACCGCGAGGACCCATCGCCTTCCAGGCATCAATGGGGACTCCGTCAGCTCCGACGGCTTTCCGATTCGCCATGCGACGAAGAGCCGTGTGGACTTTGTCACTAAGAAGTCTGAAATCATTAAAATGGCAAGAACAAATCTTTGTATATTTGGTCGGAGTACAGTCTTATCTATTAATTTTAGTGATCCATTGCTGTTAAAAAGTCGGCCGGCTAAAAAGTCTTTAGGGGTGTCAGTAGAACATAATATATCAGTACGTATGATTAATAAAGTATATTAATACTGCTCTAATTACTAATTTAATTGAATTTCTATGACAAAGTGTCGCCATCTATTGTCAAGTAGAATAAGTATACTTGAAGGGCGTCTTCAAGTTAAGGTTTTTCTAGAACTATTCTATTAAATTATGAATAAAATTACTTACACGTGAAATGTGATGTCTTTCGTTGCACCAGAACGTCTTTCCGAGTAATTTTTACAAGATAAAACACAACATTTCATCTTTTTTTTACTTAATAATATGAAAATAACACGAAAAACCTCCGTTGTGAACAGAATGAACGACGACAGTACACTGAATAAGGCCACGCTCACTATGAAGACGTCAGGACCTATTAAGAATCACAGTGCACAGGTACTTAGGCCGCCTCCTCTCTATATTTTCTCCACGAATGAAACCAACGGGGTCACACGAAAACAGTATATTGTAAAATAAATTAAAATCAACCGCAGAAAGCCAAGGAAACGAAGACCTGATGAAAAACCACCGAAAAACGTCAAAAATGTGACTTAACAAAAAGAAACTTAAAAAAGTATAAAGCTTAAAAAACTAATGACTAAGCCAGCCAGTTGCCAAAAACTTTAGTTTACTTAAAATCAATAAAGCCATTACCACTCCAGAGTATAAAACCTAAAAACAGATAACATCTAAGGTTGACTGTGGCGATGTCCCATAGGCATCGGTTTGGGGCCGCATCTGGTGGTAAATCGGGTACGACTGGGTGCTGGGCGCCGACGTCCCTATCGGCCTCAGAGTAATTAGTTTGTTACGCTGACCACACGCTGGTCCTGGCGCTGGAGCGGGCCGGGGCTACCTTTAGGCGGCTCGGCCCCAATCTAGGGGGTTGTAATGCCTCTTGCCGCAGGTTCTACGCCGAGGATTCTTCTAGTTGATCGCGTCCCAAAGGGTAATAGCTGTCCAGCCAGTCCAGGAATTTCGCACGGTATCCACAGAGGCGTCGATCTTCCTTTCTGGAATGCCGCCATATAATCTGGAGGCCAAAGTCCTGGCCCATATATCAGAGTGGCGAGAGAAGGCAAAATTGTAATATAACTCCGCTGCTGCAAGTACACCCGAAAAGCTCCGACGGGATCTCATGACGACATGGAGAGTGCGTTTGTCGAATCCCAGTGCTGGGAACGCTACAATAGTGGTTAGAGTGGAGGGCCTCACCGGACACGGCTGTTTCGAGAGGTTTCTGTTTTGTATAAGGCGGTAGGAACGCCAGGGTGTCACAACTGTGTGGATCGCTCTGAGGACACGGTGTAGTGTAAAGTGGACGTGGGCTGGGCGAGCCTGTCGCCGCCCATTACAGACCTGGCCCGGTTCGACGGCGCATTGTGTTCCACGCGCGCCTCAAATTGATGTCAGCACGTAGTAACGAGGTCAATTAGGACCGATGTCTCCCAGTACACCGGTTGTTCGAAAGAGATATAGTGGACCCTGGCACACCGACAAGGCATGCGTGTTAGTGTGTTGTTTGTTAAGCGTGATGCTTTTTAACGCTTAAAGTTTTACATGGATTTGGAAGAAGTTTCATTATCAGATGTACCATATGAACCTTTTCATCCCAGTTTTTCCATGGGTTCAAAACTTATGCGGGTGAAACTGTGGGGCGCAGCTAGTCCTTCCTTAGTAATATTATAAATCGGAAAGTGAGTTTGTTTGTTCCGCTTTCACGCCGTAAATACTGAACCGATTGCTTTGAAATTTGGCAGACGTAAAGTTAGAAGTCCGGATTAACTAATAGGGTACTTTTTATACGGGAAAAAAAAATGATGTTCCTGAGAGAAAACAAAAATATTGTTAGCTTCATACCAATTCGATGATAGATGGCGCTATGTGTCGTTTAAAACAATATAATATATTGCAAACGAGTATGCACATGTAAACTTAGAAGCTAAATGATACGATAATTAATCCCCGAAAATGAGAAATCTAAAAAGCGCGATATAACCGAATTCCACGCGGGCGAAGCCACGGGTGGAAAGATAGTAATAAATAAATAACAGGTACTTTACTACAAACAATGCCAGGTTGTACAGTATTCTACTTTGTTCTGACGAAGGACATGACAGCATAACATGACATTCTCCATTGTCATATTTCAGGGGTCAATTAAATTAAATGTCACAGCCCCCTGCCACCTCGCACGCCATCAAGACATGTTGCTCACCTTCGTCTGCTCAACATCGTTCAAAGGTGGCTGGTGTGAAGTTCTTTGAAGTGGCTTGCGGTAGGAGTTGACTGGAATAGGGATATTCTAATATTATTAAATACGAATAGGTACTCGAAGCTCTTGACTCGATACCAAGTATTTATAGTATCGAGTCTTTCTCGGTGGTAGGCCATAACATCGGCCGCCGGCACAAGTTACCACCCACCAGACAAAGCCTTGCCGCCAAGCGATTTGTCGTGTTCCGGCATGACGTCTGGTGAAGCCGTACGGAGGACGGGTCTGAGCAGTTGTGTTGCGATGTGTGCCGGGTACGATGCGCCTAATGTTGTTGTGTTGGGAGTTTGGTCGTGAAGGGTCTTCAGATCAATCTCCCATTGGCGCAGCATCGTTGGTCGTGTTGTTGGGTTTAACATTGCATCATCTCGCTCAACTGCCGTCTTCCTTCCTATTCGCTCAGTTTGTCTGAGTGAATAGGCTCTTAATAAACTAGCGCGCTTTACCATCAACGGTCGCATCACTGCTTACCATCAGGCGGGATTGCGGTCAAGCGCTAGTTTATAATTATAAAAAAAAAACGAGTCAGTCTTGCGATACATACTCGATGTCGAAAAAAATGTACTTAGTATCAAATCAAATCGGCATCACTATTAAAATAAAAATTCAGACACAACAGACAGAATGAGGCAGCAATAGCTCTTGCTCGGTTACAGGTTTCGTCGCCTTTTTTACATAGCCGGTGCAACTGCACACATCAAAAGTGTCTAGGGATCAACATATATTTTTGCAATAACTTTTCTCCTGATTGATATTAATTAAAATTTTCTTTAAGGATTCATCAAATAAAGTGTTTTCGTTTGTCACAGTAACGATAAACCAAGTCACCTTTGCATTAATAAAGAAATTTGCCATTTTCCTAATAAAGGGATATTTGACATTTGAACCACTAACACAAAAGTTAAAGTTGACTGAAATAACAGTTTTCTCTAAAATTTTATTGGGTAACTTAAAGAATTAATAATCCGTGTTTCTACCGCGAACACTAACAACACAAGAACATCGGTTTGGCATACTCAAAATGAGTTCATCCAAATCACGCTGTGGAATGGCCGCCCATGTTCGTTGCAACAACAAAAAAAGGTCTTCTTGCGACTGGATACCCTCCATATTCGGCAGAGCTCTTCTCTGTAGCATATCCCATGCATGCTCAATCGGGTTCAAGTCTGGCGACTGAGCAGGCCAGAGCAGGACATTGATGTTAGCTGCGGCGAGAGTCTGTCTTACAACTCTTGCGGTGTGCGGTCGTGCATTATCATGCATTAACTGAAATAAGGGACCGATTTGCACTTGTAGAGGAACGATGACGTCTGATACAATCGTCTCAGCATAAATTTGAGCGTTGAGGTTGCCTCTGATCCAAATCAACTCAGTTCTTCCGCCGATCCAAATACCCGCCCATACCATGATGGTTCCACCACTATAAGGAGGGACTTCCTGGCAGGATTTTAATCGCTGTTGGCGTCCAGGGGTTCTCCAGTGTCGTATACGTCTTGTATCCGGTCTCATACCAAAACGAGACTCATCAGAAAAGCACACGAAACGCCATTGTTCTTCTGCCCAATTTCTGTGTTCAAGAAAATCAAATTAAATAAAATTCAAATATATTGACGACAAAAAGGCTTGGGCTTGAGCTGCGTCCGATTTCTATGCTTACACTGATTGTTCTTTGATTTTTCCTCTCGTAGTTTAAATTTGCAATTGTTTGTTTATTCTTAACTCAAAGCCAGTACACACTATGTAGCCAGGCATATTGTACGTTACGGAATTGCATCGCTGACAGGGGTATTCGGCACTGGTGCAGCTGCACAGGAGCTAAACTTAGCATTCGGGTACACCGTTGGAGCTGCTGAACCTTGGACAAAACTGTCTTTGCATTGTGTAGATTCAATTTCTTAGTATTGTATAATTGCATGGAACACGTGTGAGCACGATCTATTTGCTGTAAAGCATCTATTTGTTGGGTTAGTCGTTTATTGACTTGATAGTGCTATGGCTGTTGAGAGTATGTCATGCTCACTCAAATGTCTCGCTGGTGGTGGCGTGTGTGTTGGGTCATTAGGTTCCCTTCAATATGGTTGAGCTGAATGATGCTGATCCATACGTCATGTTCGTGAACGGACGCCGTTAGAGGGGACTGGTCATCTCTTAGCTGCTACGGCGTATTTTAATTTCTGAATTGTTGTTTTTTTTTTTCCATAATGGACGCTCTCAGCGTACAATATATTTCTGCATCGTTCTCACACGATTTATTTCAAAATGAATGATGTAATCAAATATTTGTATCAATAGCTTGATATTTTAAAAGAGTGTCCATGGAGTTTCTTGCCCGTTCTTCTCCATAGGTACCTACTTTTTGGAATGGGCGACTAGCTTCACCTTACTGACTGACCGAACTTCTGACAATTCAAAAGTGCCTGTAACTGGTTTATTTGAAATAAATGCTTTGATTTGATTTGATTTGAAGAGCCCATTGATATCGAATCCTACGATTGTGCATTGCTATAGGTGGTACCCGTAGCGGTCTTCGGGAATGAAGGTTCACTTCATGCAAGCGGTTTCTGACTGTTTGGTCGCTAATTAAGTTCCCTGAAGAGTGATGAAGCCTCACGGCTAACATCATGGCGGTTATTGTTGGAGCTCTTCGAGTTAAGATTTGAATGTATCGGTCTTGTCTCCGTGTGGTGCATGGCGCTCAGCCACGGTACCAGTGCTTCGGTAACGTGTCCAAAGTCGACTGATAACACTCTGACTTGTATTCAGAGCTAAAGCCACAGTACGTTGCCGGGAACCAGCTTCTATCATTCCCACGGCTCTGAGCATTTCTTCCCTGCTTAAATGACGTCGCCGCTCCATAATAACGTTGGTTTTAATCAGTAGTAGGGAAACAGTAGCACTAATAATGTCTTCAATGCGTTGTATGTTTTTATAGGGAAAATATTGACAGCAGATTTTCATCTTTTACTCGAATTTGATTCACAGTTCCTGATTTAAATTATGAAATGCACCAAAAAGGATCCATATAAATTTATAAAATCATAAATTTATTACAAAGCCACATCTCAATCTCAAGAAATCCGCATAAAAATGCTTAATCCCTAGACACTTTTGATGTGTGTATGTCTCAAACAAGGGAAATATTGTAAAATACCTCGAACAGTTACTGTTTTTTAGGAAACGATAAAAAAAAAATGTTTAAAGTAGGTACTTAACGTGACGCAAAACTTTTATAATAAAAGATTTTGTTTCCTTCGAATTAGAAGTATTGATATCAGTAAGTATCGATACTTTAGTAGTATTTTTTATCGAAAAAAGATTTGAGTACTATCGAAATGTACTAGTAGGTAGCGATACTTTGATGATATCGGAACATCCCTAGTCTGGATGAGATTCGGGTTTTTTCCGGTTAATATATAAATCCTACACGTCGGTTGCAATTTTTTGTAATGTGTGTGATTTCGATTTTCGAGGATGTTAACGCCCATAGTGAAATCAAAAAGAAAATCCAAGATGGCTGCTACACAAATTATATATTTTTCGCCTTCTTTTTTGTGGATAGGAAATCGTCAAATGACTTCTCCCGCTCTGGGCGGCAAGAAAGGAAACACGTGTCAGACTTTTAGTGACCAAAACCCACCCGTGTTTCTTCACCTGCCTGTGCGCCAGGGCTATAGTATTTCTTTCAAACAATCCGCAGCCCCGGCAGGATATATTTTTCTCTTCTCCTTGAGTGTCATTTTCTAAGCTTTGAGAGTACGAAAACCGATAGTGAGATGTAATTTAAAATCTACGGCTAATTTTGAAATAATAACCAACAACAACCAGACAACCACAGTCTTACACTACTAAAAAAGAGTACAGAGTGAGAAGCCGACGTCAAGCCGAAAGCAGGTGGTAGACCGACTATACGAGGGTTAAACTGAAAGTTCTTAGAAAATCAAAAACTGATAACATTAGCCAGTTATTAGTTTTATTATATCTTTTCAAAATATTGTCCATTCACGTCAATACACCGTTGCATGCGATGGAACCACTGGGAAAAGCACTTTGCCTACTCGTCCTTAGGGGTCTCTTCAATGGCATCGCGATACGCAGCCACCGCTTCTTCAGCATTCATAAACCGCTTTCCTTTAAGTTTTTCTTAAATTTTTGGAAATAAATAAAAATCACAAGGCGCGAGGTCGGGACTATACGGCGTGTGACCCAGTAATTCAACGTTTGATGTCGCCAAATAGTCGATCGTTCGCTTGGCGGTGTGCGACGAGGCGTTGTGGTGAAGGAGGATCCTACTGCGAGGTCGTTTCTTTCGGAACTTTTTCCAAGACAAGTGGCAGACAATTGGTAGTGTACCATTGTGCAGAAACTGTTTTTTGATCCTCTAACACAATTGTTGCGAAATGACCTATCCTTCCAAAGAACGAAGCCACCATTTTTTTTCCCGCACTTCGATCTCTCTTCACTTTAGTTGGCAACTCCTCAAAAGGAAACACCCACTGAGCAGATTGTCTTTTGGTTTCAGGATCATAACAGTAAATCCAGCTTTCGTCACCTGTTAGTATGTCGAACACAGCATTTGAGTCACCTCCGTTAAATCTTTCAATCATTTTACGGCACCAATCCACACGATGGAATTTTTGAGCCTCAGTCAAATTATGAGGTATCCACCGGGTTGCAAAGCTTCCTGATCGCTAAATGTTCGTGGAGGATTTTGTGCACTTGACTCATACCGATGCCTAAGCTTGTCCGAATCTGCTGATAGGTCACTCTTTTGTCAGTCTCTATCATACGCCGCACAACACGAATGTTATCTTCAGTCGTCGCCGTAGAAGGCCGTCCCTCACGTAAATCATCAGTGAGATTAGTGCGACCACGTTTAAACTCACTAAACCAGTTGTAAACAGTCGCACGAGATGGGGCTTCATCGTGAAAGGCCAATCGTAGTCTATCATAACTTTCTTGTTGACTTAAATGACATCGAAAGTCATAAAAAATCATTGCACGAAAATTTTATTTTGTCATCCTGAATAATGTTTCTGTATACTTGAATCTAAAGTTTAAAGCCAGCTGCTCCAGATTAGAAGAATATGCCATTTTTATCTCAATTAAATATTCAAAATTATTTTTTCTCATTCAAATTTTTTTTTAACAAGCTGTACTGAAAAAAAAATGTACTATTCGAGTTTGGCAAGTAACTGCAAAAGTTGGCGCATTCAATAAGGATTCCAAAATGGTATGATACTTGCTAGAAAATTTCTTCAATTGTGGACAGTATTTTTTTCCAAAAACAGGCAGTTTTGAACAAATTTCTTACGTACATAAATTTTATTCTAATTTACCCATGTTACCCGTCATTAAAGTTACGACCTTAAAGCAAACGCTTTAAGGCCGTAACTTTAAATTTCTAGTTTGAGTGAGACCGGAACAGTCATTTTACAAAGTTTGAGCGAGACAGATAGTGACGCTAACCAGACAGAATACGCGCTTCTTCGTGGAGCTGTGGAAACCAACCCGTTTTATCCTATTCTATCCTAACGTGACAGAGACGGCAAGAGTCATTTTACGAAGTGGAAGTGAGACAGATAGTGACGCCAATTATTAGCTAACGCACAAAAATCGCTTACTGCGCATCGTTTTGTACTAGTTCGTATTGATTCGTGCTTACCACTTTCTGCTTCGTTTATTGGACTTGATTGCTTGTGATTTGGATTCGGACTATTCAGTTTCTCTACCGACGACCTTTGCTTTGCTCCGGACTACTTATCGTTGATTGTGTAATTGTGTAGTGCCACCATGTCTGCGTATACGACACAAGAATATGCCAACACGCATCTCATTTATGGGGAATGTAGATGTAACGCCAACGCTGCAGCTAGACTTTATCGTGAGAAATACCCAAATGAAGCTTGTTTTCCGGATCATCGAGTCTTTTCAAATGTGCACCGATTAATCTTCTTAGAGGCCCGACTGCCGAACCAAGTACATAGTGAAGGAAGATATCGTCCCCTTTACGAGGGCGTTAGACATTGTCGAAGAAGATCGTAGTATTTCTGTACGCGGAACAGAGCACAGGAGTATCAAAAAGTACAGCCCATCGGGTTTTTCAACAAAATCCGCTACACCCGTACCATGTACAGCGAGTACAAACTCTTCTGCCCCGGCACCATCGACCCCGTGTTGCTTTTTGTCAAACAATGCTACAAAGACAGAGAACGACCGCGATTTTTCGACAATTTTTTGTGGTCGGATGAATCGACATTTAAAAAAGATGGTTACATGGACCTACACAAGTTACACGAGTGGCATATCGAAAATCCTCATTCTAAGAGGCAAGATAGATCACAATATCGATTTAAAGTGAATATGTGGACCGGAATTTTAAATTGACAAATAATAGGTCCTTTTTAGCTGCCAGACGATCGATCTGGTACTATGTCGTGGCCAGTCCGTTCCCCAGATTTGATTCCATTAGATTTCTTTTACTGGGGAGCGGTCAAAGAAAAAGTTTACGCAAAGCCAATCGAAACTGTGACTAACTTACGGCAAAGAATAATAGAAGCAAATGATTTTGTTAATAATGGAAGATTCGCTTGCTTGATAGCCCGATCTTTTTTAAGAAGAGGTCGAGCCTGCATTAGAGGTGAACAAAGATTTTGAACACCTTTTGTAAATCTTGACATTAAAATAAATAATGTTAAACAATTTTTGTGTAATTAATTTTCACTATCTGTCTCTTCCATACTTTGTAAAATGACTCTCCCGGTCTCATTCAATCTAGAATATTAAAGTTACGGCCTTAAAGCAAACCATGGGTACATTAGAGTAAATTTTAAATACGTAAGAAAAATTTGTTCAAAACTACCTGTTTTAGGAAAAAAAATATTGTCCACAATTGAAAAAAAATTCCAACAAGTATAATACAATTTTGGAATCCTTATTGAGTGCGTCAAGTTTTGCAGTTACTTGCCAAACTCGAATAGTACATTTTTTTTTTCAGTACAGTTTGTAATATAATTTAGATAAAAAGGCATATTCTTCTAATCTAATTCTTCTAATTCTTACAGAGGCGACCGCTGTGAGGGAACCAAAACAGGTCACACGAAGAACAAAAGAAAAAGATGCAATAACAACAGGCAATCAAGCTACCAAAGGCGAATCAGACTCGAAAGTTATCTGGACAACCCAGAAATGGACGTCCAAGCCTAACGCATATTTCAAAAAGCCTTACATTCGCAGTAGTTTTAATAATGTAAAAAAAGTGTATAAGTGTCATATTTGTCAACGTAATTTTAGTCTAAAGAGGAGTTTAACAGTGCATATGCGTACACACACTGGTGAGAAACCTTATCAGTGTGATATTTGTCAACGTAATTTTAGTAGAAAGGGGAGCTTAACACTGCATATGCGTACACACACTGGTGAGAAACCTTATAAGTGTCATCTATGTAAAAATATTTTTTCCCATAGTAGTGCTTTAAAATTGCATATGCGTACTCACACTGGTGAAAAATCTTATCAGTGTCATATTTGTCAACGTAATTTTAGTGAAAAGGGGAATTTAACAGTGCATATGCGTACACATACTGATGAAAAACCTTATCAGTGTGATATTTGTCAACGTAATTTTAGTGAAAAGGGGAGTTTAACAGTGCATATGCGTACACACACTGGTCAAAAACCTTATCAGTGTGATATTTGTCAACGTACTTTTAGTGAAAAGGGTAGTTTAACAGGGCATTTGCTTACACACACTGCTGAAAAACCTTATCATTGTGGTATTTGTGAAAGTAATTTTAGAGAAAAGGGGAGTTTAACAATGCATATCCGTACACACACTGATGAGAAACCTTATAAGTGTTATCTATGTAAAAATATCTTTTCCCAAAGTAGTGCTTTAAAATTGCATATGCGTACTCACACTGGTGAAAAATCTTATCAGTGTGATATTTGTCAACGTAATTTTAGTGAAAAGGGGAATTTAACAGTGCATATGCGTACACACACTGGTGAGAAACCTTATAAGTGTGATATTTGTCAACGTAATTTCAGTAAAAGGGATTATGTAACAAAGCATATGCGCACACACACTGGTGAAAAACCTTATCAGTGTGATATTTGTCAACGTAATTTTAGTAAAAAGCGGAATTTAACAGTGCATATGCGTACACACACTGGTGAGAAACCTTATAAGTGTGATATTTGTCAACGTAATTTTAGTGAAAAGGGGAATTTAACAGTGCATATGCGTACACACACTGGTGAGAAACCTTATAAGTGTGATATTTGTCAACGTAATTTTAGTGAAAAGGGGAATTTAACAGTGCATATGCATACACACACTGATGAGAAACCTTATAAGTGTGATATTTGTCAACGTAATTTTAGTAAAAAGCGGAATTTAACAGTGCATATGCGTATACACAATGGTGAAAAACGTTATCAGTGTGATATTTGTCAACGTAATTTTAGTGAAAAGGGGAATTTAACAGTGCATATGCGTACACACACTGGTGAGAAACCTTATAAGTGTGATATTTGTCAACGTAATTTTAGTGCAAAGTGGAATTTAACAGTGCATATGCGTACACACACTGGTGAAAAACCTTATCAGTGTGATATTTGTCAACGTAATTTTAGTGAAAAGGGGATTTTAACAGTGCATATGCGTAAACACAATGGTGAAAAACGTTATCAGTGTGATATTTGTCAACGTAATTTTAGTGAAAAGTGGAGTTTAACAGTCCATATGCGTACACATACTGGTGAAAAACCTTATCAGTGTGATATTTGTCAACGTAATTTCAGTACAAGGGGTTATGTAACAAAGCATATGCGCACACACACTGGTGAAAAACCTTATAAGTGTGATATTTGTCAACGTAATTTCAGTACAAGGGGTTATGTAACAGTGCATATGCGTATACACAATGGTGAAAAACGTTATCAGTGTGATATTTGTCAACGTAATTTCAGTACAAGGGGTTATGTAACAAAGCATATGCGCACACACACTGGTGAAAAACCTTATCAGTGTGATATTTGTCAACGTAATTTTAGTGAAAAGGGGAGTTTAACAGTGCATATGCGTATACACAATGATGAAAAACGTTATCAGTGTGGTATTTGTCAACGTAATTTTAGTGAAAAGGGGAGTTTAACAGTGCATATGCGTATACACAATGGTGAAAAACGTTATCAGTGTGATATTTGTCAACGTAATTTTAGTGAAAAGGGAAATTTAACAGTGCATATGCGTACACATACTGGTGAAAAACCTTATCAGTGTGATATTTGTCAACGTAATTTCAGTACAAGGGGTTATGTAACAGTGCATATGCGTACACATACTGGTGAGAAACCTTATAAGTGTTATCTATGTAAAAATATCTTTTCCCAAAGTAGTGCTTTAAAATTGCATATGCGTACACACACTGGTGAAAAACCTTATCAGTGTGATATTTGTCAACGTAATTTTAGTAACAAGAGCAATGTAACAATGCATATGCGTACACACACTGGTGAAAAACCTTATAAGTGTGATATTTGTCAACGTAATTTTAGTGTAAAGGGAAGTTTAACAGTGCATATACGTACACACACTGGTGAAAAACCTTAGAGTTTTGATATAATATATGTGAACAACCATGGTAAATACCTATATCCGTATATAAAATCAATGGTTCAATCGCTCTCGCTCGTGTTGTTTTTAATACATTTTTTTCCTATTTTTATTCTGGATTTTTATTATGAATGCCCAATCTTGATTTTTTTTTCTAATTTTAGAACTTGTATTAATCATTCACAAGTCACAATGTATTTCTATTTGTATTGTCAAGTTATACTCGTATGTATTGTACTGTGGTTTGTAATAGAAGGAATACAAGTTTTAAGAATCTTTTCTACTATCGTATCTTTTGTGATATTGCCATCATTTATTTATGGCAATTATTCTTGTATTATTTGTTTGCATTTATAATGCTGATAACTTATTGGTTTATATTTTGGTGTTTTGTTAACTAAAAAAAAAATGTATAATGCACTTCTGTGCGGCATTGGACAGAATTGGTGGGATTGCAAGGCGGCTGTTTCGTTTTATACTGGAGCGAGCACTATGTTGGTCATACATGTCCCACCGATCATTTCGAGTGGTGGTCGACGGGGCGCTGTCCAGCACCCACCCGTTGTACGTATTGGAAATAGCTTAACGTGAGAACACTATATTTTTCACACAGACATAGGTGACAGGCATGTGTCAATAAGATTATTCCATACTATAGTTAAAACAGGCACATGCTAGGCACTAGCAGGCACTAGTTTTATATGCGACCTCCAATACGCCCCCTTAATCTGTTACACATGCGCATGATCACGAGAAAATTATCTATTACCTACTACACAAAATACACACAAAACAAAAAAACAATAAATAAAAACATGAAAACATCAAACTACTCATCCGCCCCCTAATAGATACATTTGAAAAGGATAAATCCTTTAAAAAATCTCTTAGCCTCGGGCTGTGAACACTTTTTGTTAAGATGTCGGCTATCATGTTATCCGTTGACATGTACCTTATCTTAATTTTATTAGTTAGTATACTTACGAATAAAATGATATTTGATATCAATTGATTGGGGAGTGAGGTGGCAGGTGTGTTTGACGTGGTGGGGGAGGGGGCGGCCGATGCGCGATGGTGGCGCAGCGGGTTATCTTTCTATTTAATTTAAATATTTATTTGCATATTAAATATAGAACAGGATGTATGATATGTTTGATGAGTAATAGAACAAAGGAATATAAAACAGGATGTATGATATGCTTGATAATTAGTAATAGAACAAAGGAAATGAAATAAGAGTACTTTCATAATTGTGTGGGCGAATGCGTTTATATAAGATCGATTTTAACAATAATTTTACAGTTCATTTCACGCCTGTTCTGTTGATAAACATCCATAATGCTTTTTACAAGCTTATTACCTTGGGTGGTAGTGTTGTACTTACAGCAAAAAGACAATGATACAGAAGTGATGTTGAAGTATATTACACGATCCTTAGATGAAGATTTGAGAGATTTGTGTATTACCAATAAAATATGGTATATTAAGAAGGTGGAACTTTATAACAAGGAAGGTAATTTAATGAGAAGATGGTTGATGAAATTCTATTTTGAAGATGTCAGTAGCGGTAGAAGTGGAGAAAAGGATCGTTATGAATTGGTGAGCATTAACAGCGATCAAAATACATTAAATTTACGTTTGTGTAGTGACAGCAATACATTATTATTGCATAAGCTGGAAATCACGAGATTCATTAGTTCTCGTTCAAGACGAAGCAGCAAGCGGCCCAATAGTTTACAACAAAATTGGTCGTCAGAAGCATTCGAACAAACATATAAAGATGAAAAGGGTTTGGAGATTACAGTGAAAGTACCTAGGGGTGATGGAATAGCGATTGCTGAAAGTCATAAACCTAAGGTTGAGGGAGATAGAGAGGAATTGCTTACCTCGGAGCCATCTATAATGAAAACCACTAGCAAACCTTCTTCGTCAACAACCATACCTTATCCTTTAAGTGAAACGTGTCAGAGATTTAAGAATGTACTTGAAAGTGTTCAATTTTGGACATATGCACGGTTGACGAAAATGGAGAAAGGTGAAATAACCGATGCTGAATGTTCAAGCAGTATGCCATTTAGATAATTTATGATAAGGATGTGGTATTAGATTCCCTATCCATTAAACAACTGTGGTGAGTATTTTTCTTATCTTATTTTGATTAGAGGTACTGTTAAAAACACAATGTGAATATCACACACACTCCAAATACAGTGTAGAATACGCTATCGGTTTAGTATATAAACTTCCATCATTCAATTTATTCAGTTGTCATTGGGAGAGTACAATAGTAACAAGCAGTTACCCGTAAACTTCCGACTCATTATTGCTGTAAGTGTTAATTTTCCTTAAATATCGTTATTAGATAAAGCAATGTCTTCAAATCAAGGGAAGAGTAATACTGTTCTCGCTGATTTAAATAGTTGGGGAAATAAAACCTGGAAAAAAATGTGTGATTTAGAGATTAGTAAGCCTTATAAGATCATAGAAACTAGCAGGATGTCTTCAAAGTATACACAAAATGCAATGCAGACGGTGGTGCACCTGGAGAATGGATACATAATCACGCTCCCATCAAGGTTTAACGATATAAATGAGGATCAACTAGCAGAACTTAATAGTGGTGTTCACATCGTTAATAAAGGACCAAGCGGGAAAACATGGATTATCAACTTTTTATCAGATAGATCTGTTGAGGAAGGATAATAAAAGATTATTTTGTTTGACAGCGACTGACACTACTCGCATAAGCAATTTCAGATATGATGATGTCACTAGTTGAAGCAATGTATTTTGAATGTAAGAGCAGTTGGTTAAAACATTTATCTTCTAACAGATTACTACAACTGTGGAGAAGACCTATACCACTTGCGAAAATAAATGGAGATGTGAGTGGAGTTCTTAAAAGTGTTTACGAGAAAAGTGACTTTAGTGATATAAACACCTATTCCCTAATTGAGATCTGGGGCGACATTACGTCTCATCTGGAGGACACTGTGGGTGATATCAATGTGGAAGTGGAAGAGTGGCTTCAGTTGTTAAGTCACACACCGTCAGAGTGTTTCGCCCATGAACTGTTCACCGAACAACTAGGTAATGATTTGTTAAATTACATAATTTATGCTGTAAGCGAGTGTGGTATAGAGCTATTTTAAAGTTTTTGCGATATTGTTTAGTTTTTTTTTTTTTTATGTAACATAAATTCCACCATTTATGCTGTAAGCGATTGCTATAACGATTCATAAATAGCTATTTTAAAGTGTTGCACTTGCTATAATATCAAGTTGAATTTTAATATATATAAGTATAGTTTTACTATATAATTTACTATAATCAGTAAATATTATAATGGATGTAGAAAAAATTAAATATATTATCGATATAGATGGTTTTCAGGTATCAAAAATAATGTATTTTAAAGAAGTAGGTGTTTATAATATTCAGGATAGGATCCTTTATTTATTTCATATAAAACTTCTGGAATGGAATATTACACTATCGAGATAAAACAACCTCATATGCAACTAATTACATTCATGGGATGTATTTAAAAAACTATAACAATGACATCAGTTTTACAGAGTTTTTAAGAAAAATAAAGGACTTTGACCCGAAAAAACAGTTTATATGGATGTATAAGAGGGGTATCATTGAAAGAGACTTGTTAGAGAGTCTAGGATTTTCATCAATGAATTTAGAAACACTACAATGTCCAAAAGTCGAAATTATAATGAAAAATTTGAATTTAAACCATATTTTAAGGAATTGTGTGAGACATAAAGCATTTAAAGGAAAATCACCTCGCACCTGTCACTGTAGTGGTGTAGAGGTGCAAGCTTTTGCAAGGTGGTTAGAAAACTATTTAAATCGATAAGTTTGTAATTGTAACTGTTAGTATTATGACTTTTATATCATATACTTTAAGACTTATTTTAATGATAAGATTTTTGTTTAAATCGATAAGTTTGTAATTGTAACTGTTAGTATTATGACTTTTATATCATAAACTTTAAGACTTATTTTAATGATAAGATTTTTGTTAATCTAATCATACAAATAGATAAATGATAGAAAGCTTATGTTAGTAGGTACGTCAGTCAAATAAAACATTATAATGATTCTTTAACTAATCTTGTTTTCTTTATTTATCCAACTTGTTGAATCTATACCGAACCATTTCACTAGAACTTTGTCACCCTTTCTCTTCAACACTTTCTCCACCAGATACACATCAGGATATTTAACTTTTTGTAGTTCCTGTTCATAAAAAGCACCTAAGATTGGTTGTTGCCTTTCATCTTGCAGCTGATAGGTCACAGGATTGGTGTTATTCACCTTTACCACTTGAAATATTTCCGCATACCAATTTCCGGTGTATCCCTTGGAAAAAGAAGATTTATATTTGCTGATACGTACGTAATCTCCATACCTATACTTTGTTTTAGGTCGTACTTTGATATGATTGTAAACAGTAGATAAAAGTTCATTAGCGTTAGTGTGATTCACGGACACTGGGGCAATCCTGATAGTACTATGTATTTTATTATTATATCTGTTTACTATATCAGAGAGTTTCTGTCCAATCCATTTATATGAACCATTGTAGGTAAATCACTGCCAAAGCCAATTTTTGATAGTTCTAATAAATCTCTCTACAATAGAAGCTTTCATTACACTGTATGTTGAGTAATGGTTTACATTAAACTTTCTCATTAGGGCTTGGAACTTTTCATTGAAAAACTCTCGTCCATCATCAGATTGAATATTTTTTGGTCTACGACTTAAGTTGTTTTTTAACAGGTTGAGCATCCCTTGCGTCACATTATCACCTGATTTGCTTTTTAATGGCTGCAGCCAAGCATACTTTGAAAATGTGTCAATGCAGGCTAAAATATACTTAAACCCCCTGTTGTATTTAGAATATTTTTGCATGTCAATCAAATCTATTTGCCAGGTGTCATCGAGTCCTTTTTGTATGAAACGTCTTCGGGGGAAGTTTTTACGGGCATTCTTGTGAAGTTCCTGAACGACTGTCCATTTGCTCATATTGGTTTTTTACTTTGGGCTTTTACTTTTCCTGTGGAGGTTTCGACAATACCACCCACCGGTGTGGTGGTGGTGGTGGTGGTGGGAATGGTAGATGTGCTGGGGGTGGTAGTGGAATATTTTTCTGAGATCTCTTGTAGACTACGAGAGTTTTTTTTTATTTTCTGTAAACGTGCTTTTATAACTACATCATTTTTTAGAATACCATTTCTTAACAAACGATTTTCACAGTCCACCAAATGTTTCAGTACTTTGAGCAACAGCTGTGGTGTTTGTTGATGGTTTCTGTGCAGGTGACGTCCAAACTTATCGATAGTCATAATTACAATGAAAGTATGTTTAGTTGAGTATACGTTTAAGTATATTGGAAAGTCGACGGGGTGATTCAATTATGTTAGCTTCTATCAATTCCCCCAATATCGCAATAATTTCATTATCATGACCGTTGTTACCAGCATTTCGCGAAGCGATAAGCAGTCGTAATCGATCTATTAGTTCATTAGGGTTATCCCAATACATAATATCCGTATTAGGGTAGTATTTCTTCATTAATAGAGTTGTCTCTGTATTGGAATTGTTATTATTAGTAGACGATGATGATGACAAGCCTCTGCCGGTAACTAACTGATCTCTTGCATTCAATAGGTCATCTGTTCTGTTATCAGCTTCATGTAACAGACCTGATCTATTATCTGTTCCACCTGATCTGTTATCTGTTCCACCTGATCTGTTATCTGTTCCACCTGATCTGTTATCTGTTCCACCTGATCTGTTAAAACATCCACCAGTTTTTGATTTTTGAATAGGGGTAGAAGAAGAAGACAGATGGTTTGCCTCCTTTATATATTGAGTATATTTAAGACTCTTGTCACCCTGTATCTGACCTTCTGCAGAAAAATTACGTCTATGTGCATTTGTCAACATTATTATTTTAAAGTAGACGTCACTATCTGTAGGTTGAATCAAAGAAGTATTAGGTTCCCGTTTGAATAACAATTCCATTAGCCCTGGTGTATAGTTAAACTTCTGATTGTTTATTATTAAATGATTTGTATCGAATTCAACAGCACTGTCACCTATGTAATAGTATCCCCTCCGGTGTTATGTAAATACCATAAGGCACCTTTTTAATTTTATTAATAACAAGATTATCCAAATAGCTTCGTGCTAATGGATGTAACGTAGAACCTTCTTCCATTTCTGATTGAATTGTTTTATTTAGAGAATCAAACGATTCATCAGCATCTTCGTACTCTTCTTTATCAACATTGCTGTACTCTTCTTGTTTCCCGTGCGTTACTTCACCAACAGCAGTTTTAATTTTTTTTTTTTTATTAAAATATAAATCAGCGCTTGACTGCAATCCCGCCTGATGGTAAGCAGTGACGCAATCGTTGATGGTAAAGCGCACTAGTTTATTAAGAGCCTATTCACTCTAGCCTTGAAGACACTCAAATTGTAGTCCGACGGAAACACCGCCGCCGGCAGATTGTTCCAGTCCCTCGATGTACGCGTATAAAGGACGAGGCGAAACGCTTCGTCCGGATCGTAGAGGTGTTAACAACATAAGGGTGGAAACTCGCCGTACGACGGGTCGTCCGATGGTGGAACGGAGATGGGGGAATTAAATCGTGCAATTCCCTCGCACACTCCCCAGAATGTATCCTATAGAACACCGAAAGGCTGGCTACTCTACGCCTGTGCTCTAGGCTTTGGAGACCAACTCGAGTTAAATCAGGGTCACCAATCAGCCTCTTCGCACGCCTCTCCACTGAATCCAAAGTGGCCAGGTGACACTTAGCAGCACCAGCCCAAATGTGGCTGCAGTACTCCACACACGAACGGACCTGTGCTTTGTACAACATTAGAAGCTGCCCTGGTGTGAAGTACTGCCGGACCTTTGCGATTACACCAAGTTTTCTGGCAGCCACCTTGGCCTTGGACTCAATGAACCGCCCAAAGTTTAGGTTCGAGGAAATCTCAACACGCAAAAGCTGAAGGCGGTCGGTACACTCCAAGGATACATTCCGAAAAGTAGGAGCCAAGGTGAACGGGCTCCTTTTGGCGGTGAAAAGACACGCCTGCGTTTTGGCGGCATTGAATGCTACAAGATTGGCATTGCCCCATTCGGAGACTGCCTGAAGTGCAACACTCGTTCGCTCTACCATGGCCTCTCTTTCGGACCGGATTGATTCCCTACTAGCCCGAGCATCCGGCAGGTGTCTCTCCATAACTGTGCTGTCATCTGCATACCCATAGATACCGGGCATCAGCAGATCGTTAATATGCAGCAGAAACAGAGTTGCAGAGAGAACAGACCCCTGAGGAACACCGGCATTAGTCGACATGGGCTCAAATGAGCATCCGTCGACAACAACTCGGAGGGACCGTTCAGTCAGGAAGTCTTTTACCCAGCCAGTCAGGCTAGGGGAAATGCCGTATGCTGGAAGCTTACTCAAAAGGCCAGCGTGCCATACCCGGTCGAAGGCCTTCGAGACATCAAGGGAGACGGCAATCGCTTCCCCATTTCTCTCGAGGGCCTCGCCCCACAAGTGAGTGGCATACACTAGTAGGTCCCCAGTTGACCGATTGCGGCGAAACTCGTACTGTCGGTCACTGAGGAGATCGTTACCTTCCAGGTATGCCAAGAGGCGCGAGTTCAATACACGCTCCATAATTTTGCAAAGTATGGAGGTGATCGAAATCGGCCGATAGTTGGTAGGATCGGCACGACTACCCTTTTTGGGCACGGGCTGCACGTTGGCAAGCTTCCAGGACTTGGGCACTATACCAGTCCCAAATGAGAGGCGGTACAAGCGTGTCAATACAGGAGACAACTCGGGCGCACATGCTTTTAGAACAATCGCTGGTATACCATCCGGACCACTAGCCTTATTCACGTCCAGACGACACAGTGCTCTCAGAACCTCCTTGTTCCGAATGCGAACCTCAGGCATTGAAGTACCGCAATGGGGTAAAATAGGTGGAGTAGCACTGCCAGTATCAAGACGCGAATTATGGGCAAAGAGAGATGCAAAGAGACCTGCTTTCTCTCTCGCCGTATGAGCCAGTGTTCCATCAGGCCTAACCAGCGGAGGCAGTGAGGGCCGACAGAAGTTCGCCTCGACCGATTTGGCAAGGGACCAAAAAGATCTGTTACCGGAAGGCTGCACAGATAACCCTTTGTCATCATTCGAATTGATGTGATGTAATAAAGTGTTTAGAGGTTGTGTGATTGGTTGAAATGTCTCTTGTAAGGTTGACGTCAATTCAGCTTTACCCTCATTTAAAGCTTTGATTTTCTTTTTTACTGAACTCACAGACTGAAGAAGTTTACGTTTAAGCTCCTTATCCCCAAATAACTGTGCTGTTGAAGAGTCCATAGCGATATGTAAACAGCTTCATTGTAACATATATTCTTATACTACTATAATGTGATAAAGTCATCAAAACCTCTCCGATATCGACCCTTATTCATCTCAACATCTTTATTAATCACTAAAAATCCATACTTGTTCTTCCAACAAGCTCTGCACATTTCTAGGAAAGTATCCCACGACATGTCTGTATTCACATGATCATCATACGCATGTTTTAGGTTTATTTCATCTTAAAGAGTATAATGAAGTTTGCATTATCTCGTACCAGCTGTTTAGGTATTTTGCTGTATGTTTGACATAGATAAAAACAATCTAGTCTCTTGTGTCTACCCACTGAGAAGTGTAAACGTATAGGTTCTTGATCTTGCATCGATACATCATCAAAAATTATGATACTATTACTCTGAGTCTCTTCCGGTGAGGCTACCTCACTTTTATCTGTAGAAATTCACCTCCGACACCTGGCTAAGTACTTTGCTTAAAAATATGTATTTCGATTGATTTAGCGATTTGGATTATAAGTAGACATTTTCAAATATCAGACCATTTCGTTCAAGCAGTAAGGTGAGTAAAAGATTAGTTTTACACTACAAACATGGTGTACTCCTACCCAATAGTATCAGATGTCTAGTATGCGGTCCATCTGGTTGTGGTAAAACTAATCTTTTTGGGCACGGGCTGCACGTTGGCAAGCTTCCAGGACTTGGGCACTATACCAGTCCCAAATGAGAGGCGGTACAAGCGTGTCAATACAGGAGACAACTCGGGCGCACATGCTTTTAGAACAATCGCTGGTATACCATCCGGACCACTAGCCTTATTCACGTCCAGACGACACAGTGCTCTCAGAACCTCCTTGTTCCGAATGCGAACCTCAGGCATTGAAGTACCGCAATGGGGTAAAATAGGTGGAGTAGCACTGCCAGTATCAAGACGCGAATTATGGGCAAAGAGAGATGCAAAGAGACCTGCTTTCTCTCTCGCCGTATGAGCCAGTGTTCCATCAGGCCTAACCAGCGGAGGCAGTGAGGGCCGACAGAAGTTCGCCTCGACCGATTTGGCAAGGGACCAAAAAGATCTGTTACCGGAAGGCTGCACAGATAACCCTTTGTCATCATTCGAATTGATGTGATGTAATAAAGTGTTTAGAGGTTGTGTGATTGGTTGAAATGTCTCTTGTAAGGTTGACGTCAATTCAGCTTTACCCTCATTTAAAGCTTTGATTTTCTTTTTTACTGAACTCACAGACTGAAGAAGTTTACGTTTAAGCTCCTTATCCCCAAATAACTGTGCTGTTGAAGAGTCCATAGCGATATGTAAACAGCTTCATTGTAACATATATTCTTATACTACTATAATGTGATAAAGTCATCAAAACCTCTCCGATATCGACCCTTATTCATCTCAACATCTTTATTAATCACTAAAAATCCATACTTGTTCTTCCAACAAGCTCTGCACATTTCTAGGAAAGTATCCCACGACATGTCTGTATTCACATGATCATCATACGCATGTTTTAGGTTTATTTCATCTTAAAGAGTATAATGAAGTTTGCATTATCTCGTACCAGCTGTTTAGGTATTTTGCTGTATGTTTGACATAGATAAAAACAATCTAGTCTCTTGTGTCTACCCACTGAGAAGTGTAAACGTATAGGTTCTTGATCTTGCATCGATACATCATCAAAAATTATGATACTATTACTCTGAGTCTCTTCCGGTGAGGCTACCTCACTTTTATCTGTAGAAATTCACCTCCGACACCTGGCTAAGTACTTTGCTTAAAAATATGTATTTCGATTGATTTAGCGATTTGGATTATAAGTAGACATTTTCAAATATCAGACCATTTCGTTCAAGCAGTAAGGTGAGTAAAAGATTAGTTTTACACTACAAACATGGTGTACTCCTACCCAATAGTATCAGATGTCTAGTATGCGGTCCATCTGGTTGTGGTAAAACTAATCTTTTACTCACCTTACTGCTTGAACGAAATGGTCTGATATTTGAAAATGTCTACTTATAATCCAAATCGCTAAATCAATCGAAATACATATTTTTAAGAAAAATTATGATACTATTACTCTGAGTCTCTTCCGGTGAGGCTACCTCACTTTTATCTGTAGAAATTCACCTCCGACACCTGGCTAAGTACTTTGCTTAAAAATATGTATTTCGATTGATTTAGCGATTTGGATTATAAGTAGACATTTTCAAATATCAGACCATTTCGTTCAAGCAGTAAGGTGAGTAAAAGATTAGTTTTACCACAACCAGATGGACCGCATACTAGACATCTGATACTATTGGGTAGGAGTACACCATGTTTGTAGTGTATATACACTACAGACATGGTGTACTCCTACCCAATAGTAAGTGAGTTAAAGGTTGGGATATAAATTCAAAATACAATAGCGATAATATTATCGCTATTGTATTATGAATTTATATCCCAACCTTTAACTGATAAACACGTGGGTTGCTTCTGAAACTTCATTTTCATGAGTCATTTAATTATATGCACATGCTTTATATATCTTAATTTAGTAGTGACATCAGCAGAGGTAGCAGCTAGTCTTCTTTTAATTAAAAAAAAAATGATTGTCCAAAAGAAAAATAAGGTTAGTCTTCATGAACCACTTATAAAAGGTGGTTGTGGTTTAGTTAACACACTTATCAATAACCTACCTTTCGAGTTACACGTACCCGGCTACAATTATTGCGGACCCGGAACAAAATTGGAAAAACGCTTAAAGAGAGGTGATGTTGGTCTTAATCCTTTGGACGAAGCCTGTAAATTACATGACATTGTATACAGTCAAAACTCATCCTTAGACAGTCGACATACAGTTGATTTGGAATTAGCGTTAGCGGCGAAAAAACGTTGGCTAGAATCAAATAGTTTACCTGAACAATTAGTAGCGCTTGGTGTAAATAAAATAATGAAACAGAAAGTGAAAAGAGGTTTAGGAATGCCTCTCACAAAGGTTATAACAGCTGCACGTAAAGCGATGAAAAAACACCAACAACATGGTGTAAATATAAAAAAAATACCCATAAGTAAATTGATGAACACGGCTATCAAAGCTGCTAAAAGAAGCATCAAGGATAACAAAAGGAATGTGAAAAAGCCGAGGGTTATTCCTCTACCAAAAAGTGGTGGTTTTCTACCATTGATACCGATACTGGGGGCGTTGGCGGCTGCCGGATCTTTAGCTGGTGGCGTCACAACTGCTGCTAGAAATATTTATGAAATGGTTAAAAAGAAAGATTTATCGAAAAATACAGTACCCGTAGCTGTAGGAAAGGGTATGTATATGGCGCCTTACAAAAAAGGTATGGGCCTATATCTGACACCGTACCAAAAAAACTAAACATAGCTCTACCGAATCAAAATTGTGAATACTTTGACAGTTATGGAAATTCGAGACCACCACGGGAGTTTCTCAAATACATGACAAATGGTGATGATGTCATCAAAATCAGTTATAACTATAACAATATACAAAAAGATAAGACATATAATTGTGGTCATTTATGTTTACGTTTTTTGGTAAATGCTTCTAATCATAACTTTAGAGTGAAGTAAAATATATATTTAAATATATAAGCATTAAGAAAAAAATCATCTTTCATTTCACATCCTTCTGTTAGATTGTGACAATGTCTCTTACTTTAACGCTTAATGGTATGGATTCCTTATTGAGTTCTGACTTTTTACCACCTATCGAACTGGGTGAAGGTGAATACGAATGTGCTTTGATTTATTTTAAATCTTTCAATTCTATTCCTAATGTGGATAAGAGCAACAACCTATTTCACTATGGGGATAATATTATTACGATTCCTGAAGGCTCCTATGAGTTGGATAACATTATTCACTACCTGGAGCAAGAGATAAATAGTACAGCAGGTGGTGATCCCAATAAAACAATTGATATACTAGCTAATACGAATACTATGAAATGCATGTTTTATTCTCCATATTATGATATACACTTTGAGAAAGAGAACAGCATTGGAAGCATTTTTGGTTTCTCTCGGAAAATTCTTCCCAAAAATCAAGTGCATAACTCTAATCAACCGATAAACATACTAATCACAAACACTATAGAGACACTATAGAGTGTAATATAGTTCGAGGTTCATTCATAAATAATAAATCATCCCATGTGCTACACGAGTTTGCACCGTCTGTACCTCCTGGATACCAAATTATAGAGTGTCCTCCAAATCTTATATATCTACCGTTAAAGACGAATACTATTCAAAATCTACAAGTGTGTATTGTTAACGAAGAAGGGAATCTTGTGAACTTTAGAAACGAGAACATTTCACTTCGCTTGCATATAAGGAAAATAGCCTCATGATTATCTATAAAACGAATGGTGAGGTAATACAATACCACAGTCTTTCCAACTCTCAATTGGAAGGAACATCTCACCAAAAGCAACAGCCAAAAGTGGAAGCAAGAACAAAGATAACGAAAGATAACGTATTATTTCTTCAATCTCTCGGATTACGAGTAAACTCCTAATAATAATAATAATTGGCAACACCAACGACAATGTCAACATCTCTTTTGATAGCTTCTCATATTTAAATTTAATTATAAAATTATTACAAGCATTTTACATATTTATATACAAGTGGAATTCAAAACCAAATTTTTAAAATACCTTATTTATAATTTAAAGACGATAAAATGAAAAGAAAGCATGCATCAACAAATAGAAAATCAGTGACATCTGTCATGTCACCTGCACAGTCCTATATACAATAAAGATGAGAAAACTATGAAGATGTTGACACGAGCAGCCACACGAAGAGCACGCCCACCACCTCCGGACTCGTCGCTCAGCTCCGCCTCGCCGCCGCCGTTCTCCAGCCCCACTGTGAATGCTGTGATGACACCGGCCGCGGTAGTTGCGTCGAGCTCGAGCGACGAGTATTTCTCTCCGCCGACGTCGCCAACACCTGTACGTCGGCAGGGGAGAGGCCGGCCACCGACGAGCTTGGGACTTAGGGGCCATCCGGCCCCGAGCCGGGTCCCCACTGCCGG
The DNA here is from genome assembly GCA_037179545.1 of Sesamia inferens. Classification (NCBI taxonomy): domain Eukaryota; kingdom Metazoa; phylum Arthropoda; class Insecta; order Lepidoptera; family Noctuidae; genus Sesamia; species Sesamia inferens. Next base: position 7,033,418 of record CM073947.1, read on the forward strand.
TGGTTGTGTGCAGCGCATGAGATGGTCTCAAACAATGAATGAGAACGTCATGCGCGCATATTACGGGGCTACAGAGGGGGGAACTAACCTCACTGCGTACCGTGAAAGGATGCTGTCTCTGTTTCAGGCACTGGAACCAACTGTCAACGTCTCGGCCCAACGACTGTCGGATCAGGTGCGGGTCATCCAACGCAATCACAGGTTGGACGATATCGCACTTGATAGGCTGCGCTCAGAGGTACTGAGCAACCAAATCGCCCCGACTCTGACACAGACCGCGGCACAAGCGTCAACTATTGATGCTGTTCCGCCGCGGTCCAATCGTGTTGAAGAAGAGGATGATAGGGTTGAACCAGTAAGTAGCCAGTATAACGATCGACTGAGGAGCGCACTGGAGGATGCGTTCCGCGAATATAGATCCACTCCGACCAACCTTAGACCCCGGTTACCACGGCTACCTATGCACAAAAAAAATAGGGCGCTGGTGAGTGCTTTGGACTCGCAGCTCAAGATTTTCTTCGAGAGCAGCGAGGATCTCATTGATACACACTCAATCCTGTATTGCGCGGCTGTGGCGGCATGTCGATTAGCCAATATTAAGTTCCCAAACTGTGATGAAGCTAACCGACCAAAACCAGCCGTACCAGCCTGGCAGCACAGGATCGAGCGTCGTATCGATGAGGCCAGGGTACTCATCGGCAAACTATACTGCTTCAGGGAGGGCAATACACGACCAAGAGTGATGCGCTTTGTGAGACAGGCATTCTCGGGGACTGGAATCAATCCTCGAGAATACATATCACATGTCACAGAGCGCATCGACTTCCTGAAGCAAAAAGTTTGTGCATGGGCGAGCCGTATACGGCGGTATAAGAGGCGAGTGGATCGTTATACGCAGAATCGCATGTTCCAGTGTGATGAGAGGTGGGTTTTCAGAGCTTGGGAGCGTTCTGAACAAAACGTGACCGACGTGTACCGCCCGGATGAGGCCGCCACGAGTGCATTCTGGCGCAGCATTTGGTCAGTACCCGTCTGTCACGCTGAGGGTGACTGGATAAAGGATGTCGAGCAAGTGTGTGAAATTTTACCAGAAATGGATACCATTTTAATAACACCAATAGATGTAGCCACAGCAGTCCGTTCGTTACCGAATTGGAAATCTCCAGGACCGGACGGGCTGCATAACTTTTGGCTAAAATGGCTAAGTAGTTCACACACTTGTTTGGCATCTCAATTCCAGTCATCCTTAGAGTCTGGCTCGCTACCCCAGTTCTTAACAACTGGAATTACCCACCTGGTCCACAAATCAGGAAGCACCGCGGAACCCAAAAATTATAGACCGATCACTTGTTTACCAACGGTCTATAAAGTTCTTACATCCATTTTGAAAGCTAAAATTAAAAAACATCTTGACAGCAACTCCATCATGTCTGTCTCTCAAAATGGATGTAGGAGCGGGTCCCGTGGTACTAAGGAGCTACTCCTCATAGACATGGCCATCAGCCAACAGGTTCGTCGATCCCGCAAGGATCTCTCAACCTGCTGGATAGATTATAAGAAGGCCTACGATTCGGTGCCACATACATGGCTTTTGAGGGTGCTGGAGTTGTACAAGATAAATGCAACTCTACGCACTTTCCTTAAGTCGTGTATGGGGCAATGGAAGACAGTCCTTCGCTATCCAGGGAGTCGACAGATCCAGGGGAATGATGAACCTGTATGGATTAAGCGGGGAATATTCCAGGGCGACAGTCTGAGTCCACTATGGTTCTGCTTAGCTCTGAATCCTCTAAGCACACTGCTGGAGGATTCAGGTCTGGGTTATCGATTGAAGAGAGGTGGTCAGGTCATATCTCATCTCCTCTACATGGATGATTTGAAACTCTTTGCCCCCAATAAATAGCATCTGATGAAGCTACTGAATGTAACAAAAACTTTTAGTAGTGGCATCAAAATGGAATTTGGCGTGGATAAATGTGCAGTCATGCATGTAAAGCGAGGGCAGATTATGGAATCCGAGGGAATTACACTCCCGGATTCCATACACCTTAGATCCCTCTCCTCATTCGAGAGCTATAAATATTTGGGTATGTCGGAAGCGTTAGGTATCAACGATACTGACATGAAACAATCGTTGAAGGAGCGCTTCTTTGGTCGCCTGAGGAAGGTATTAAATAGTCTTCTTTCGGGCGGAAATAAGGTGCGCGCCTTCAACGGGTGGGTCATGCCAGTTTTGATGTACTCTTTCGGCATACTTAAATGGACTCAGACCGAACTCGACGCCCTGGATAGAAGGGTCCGTACACTGCTGACAGCAAACAGGATGCATCACCCACGATCATCGGTGATGAGACTGTATATTCCGCGGAAGTGCGGGGGTCGAGGCTTTTTAAATGCGAAGACCCTCCACAACCGAGAGATATGCAGTCTCAGAGAACATTTTTTAAAAACCGTAGTGGGTATGCATCATGATGTGGTCACAGTAGACAAGGGGCTTACTCCGCTATCCATGGCGAAAGAGAACTGGCACAAGCCTATAATACTTACCACAGATGACCGCAAGATGATATGGCAAAACAAGGAACTTCACGGGCGATTTTATCGGGCTCTTCATGAGCCCGATGTAGACTTCTTAGCTTCCGTTTCCTGGCTACGATTCAGTGACCTTTTCGGGGAAACTGAAGGTTTCATCTGTGCAATTATGGACGAAGTTATCTTGACGAATAACTACCGGAGATATATTATGAAGGACGGGACGATTGATGTGTGTCGGGCATGTCATCATCCGGGTGAGTCCATCAGACACATTATCTCTGGTTGCTCTCGTTTAGCTAACGGCGAGTATTTGCACAGGCATAACCAAGTAGCTAGGATTATCCACCAGCAACTTGCTTTGAAATATAAACTTGTGGATTCTGAGGTACCGTATTATAAGTATGTGTCCGACCCAGTTCTAGAAAATGACCATGCCACGTTATACTGGGATCGGTCTATCATTACTGACAGGACTATTGTTGCAAATAAGCCTGATATAGTAGTGATAGATCGATTAGCGCGCCTCGCAATGATTGTCGATGTTACCATTCCACATGACGGGAATCTCGTGAAAGCTGAGAAAGAGAAACAAATTAAGTATCTCGACTTGGCGCACGAGGTTGTTGACATGTGGAATGTGAACTCGGCTGTCATTGTACCGATTGTCGTATCGGCCAATGGTCTGATAGCCAAGAGCCTCGACCAACATCTATTGAGGCTCTCGTTAGGCAGTTGGATCAAAGGCCTGATTCAAAAGGCAGTACTCCTTGATACGGCCCGCATCGTGAGGAGGTTCCTGTCTCTGGAGCCCTAACCACCGGTAGCTTGGACCCTGCTCCCGTCATCGGTGGAACACTATTTTTTTTTTATTTTTAAATGTATTTGTATGTATTTTATAAATCAATATATTTAAAAATGTAACTTAATGAGAAAAAAGACTAATAAAGGAAATAATAATGGTATCATCATCGATTCTGAATATAGGAGATAGCGTGTTATTTGATGATAGTATAGAGGGTATTGAATATCACTCATATCTACCCTACAGTGAATCATATAAAACCAATGATGAGATCCGGATCCGTATCAACGATCAAGATGCAATAGTACTACCATGTGAGAGTCAGTTGGTAATTGAAGGCTACAAAATCTTCTGCTTTCATTAACAATGCCCCCGCTCACCTGTTTCATGACATCCGCTATGAATTGAATGGTGTAGAGATTGACAGAACAAAGAATTACGGTATTACTACCGCAATGAAGGGAGTGCTATCCTATGGAGAAGAGGAGTCTAAAAGTTTGGAAAATAGCGGTTGGAATGTTAGTGGTTTTAAAGAGTTCGATGGTGTCTTCTGTTTCACTATTCCACTTCGACACTTGTTGGGGTTCGCTGAGGATTATAATAAAGTAATAGTTAATGCGAAACATGAACTGATATTGAACCGAAGCTCGTCAAATTTAAACTGCGCAATTCTCAAAGCCACAACAAAAAAGATTGAGATTGTCATAACTCGTATAGCATGGCGTATGCCTATTGTTAAGGTATCTGATAAAGAAAAACTACGCTTGTTGAAGTATGTGAAGAATAATATCTCTATCCCCATTGCATTCCGCTCGTGGGATCTTTATGAGTATCCAGTGTTACCAACATCCCAGAAACATATTTGGACCGTGAAAACGACTACACAATTGGAGAAACCTCGCTACGTCATTATTGGATTCCAACATTCACTCAATAATGATGCAATCAAAGATAAGAGTATCTTTGATCACTCCAACTTGTATAATGCTCGTTTATATCTCAATTCTCAATACTATCCGTATGACTCATTCTCTAATGACTTTGAAAAGGGAGTATTTTCACTTTTGTATGAAGCATTCATCAATTTTAAAAAATCATACTACAGTTTGAAGAGCTCCAACGTACAAATGAATCCAAATCATTTCAAAACGAAAGCTCCTTTGATTGTTATCGATTGTTCCAGACAATCTGATACACTTCATTCGGGTGTTGGTGGTGCTATAGATATCAAAGTAGATGTTCGCGCTCGTTTTATCGGTCGAGTCCGATTGTGAGTTAGTCGAGTTTGATAGACGGCGACCGTCTTCACTTCCTTCGCGCCCCCGCGCCGTGTGGTGTGAAGTTAATACGCTCCGGTTATATTTACGAATATCGTGTTCCGTTAATCAGTTCCGGCTGGTGTTTTTCTTTCTAGGCTGTTAAATTTGTGTCTAGTTTTGGTATCGTAAGTTTATTTTTAGTGTTTGTTTTTGTAATTACTGTAAATCAATCAATCTCGGTGAGTACATTTATTTTCTTTTTTGTGAGGGTAACGTAATTTTATTTTTTTCTCACTAGTTTTATTTTCGTTTCGTTAAGTTAGATTTGTTTTCTTGTTTATTAATTAGTTATGTCAACTTATAATGATGACCCGCCTGATCGTGGTGGAGATATATTCCGTAGAAATAATAAAACACTTAGGTCGCCAACGCAGACCTCCGCTAAGCGTCTATTTTGTGAAATGTCTCCGACCGACAAATTAGTAGATGATAGGTCGAAACGCCTACAAATAGCACACAATTCTCCAGAAAAGTCCTCGCCTACATTAAATATGTCCAATAGTAACTGTGATAATTATTACGATTTGGTTTCGGAGGCGTCTGTGTACTTGTCCAAAATCAACGAACTGGTTAACGATAACGGTTCTCGTATAAATGTCGCGAATAAATCATCTATTATGGATATGACTCAACGAGTTACAAGTATCGTGTCTTTGTTAGCTTTAAAATCTTCGTGTAACGAAACAAAGCTTGCTAATACCGAGCGCGAATTAGAAATGATCAAATTAAAATCCGGCGTTAAAACCGTTAATGAGGACAATAAAATGTCGTACGCAGATTCTTTGAAACTGCGGTTGCCTAAAGTAGCCCCGGCTATTGAATCTAGAGTGCCTCTGCCTTGTGTCGTCGCCTATCCGACCCAGGAGCGATCAGCTGACTATGCGTCATCGTCCGCCACTAAACAAGCTCTTATGAAGGCGATTAGACCGAGTGACGATGGATTTCAAATAGTCGGTATTAAAAAAACCGCCAAAGCGGGGGTTGTTCTACGTGTGGCTAATGAAAACCAATTAAAAAGATTAGAATCGGTAGATGCTATAAAGTCTGCCGGTCTCCGCTTAGAAAAACCAAAGGGTCGCCGCCCCCGTCTATTAGTTAAGGACATTCCCGCTTCAATGGAAGACAAAAATTTTTTGCAAGCTATATACCGCCAAAACATTAAAAATGAGTTGTCAATAAAAGAAGACGATTTTATTAAATCCACAAAAATAGTCCGTAGGCGTTCTACCGATACCGGTCGGAAGTGGATAGGCATAGAAATTGAACCTGCGGTACGTAAACATCTTGTGACTACCAAGGATAAATTATTTATTGACTGGGCCACTTGCCGTTTTGTTGATGATATCGAGGTAGTTCGTTGCGCGTATTGTCAACAATTCGGTCATGTTAAAAAGCATTGCGCTAATAAATCACCAACCTGCGCTGTCTGTTCCGAGGCTCACGAAACCAATGTTTGCCCGCATAAGGGCGATTCAAATTTTACCCCGGTTTGCGCGGCGTGTAAACGTTATAAAAAGCCCTATGAGCATCGTTGCGGATCTGAACAGTGCGGTACCTATAAATTAAAACTCTAACAACTTATCCTGCATACTAATTACTAATTAAGATGGATAGGTTAAACATAGGGCAATTAAACCTTCACAACGATAAGGTGGCGACTTCAGAGTTAGATAAATTAATTATTGACTACAACTTAGACCTTGTACTCATTCAAGAACAATATCAAAACTCACGTTTACGTCACAGGGTTGTGCAACTGGATTGCAGGGCACGAGCCGGAATTTATGTTACGCGGTCTTCTAACTTTACGGTAACGTCTTTACGTGACCTCATGACGCCACACTGTGCGGTTGCCGAAGTATCATCAGCTTCGTTTAAAGTATTCGTTGTAAGCTGTTACTTTCAATATTCAGATCCTGTTACTCCTCATATACATAATCTCCGTCATGTCTTGCGGTCACTCGCGGGCTGCAAAGTTATCGTTGGCGCGGATGTCAACGCGTCATCGTCTCTGTGGTATGGCAAGGTTCGGGCCACCGATACCGAACGACGCTGCGCTGTTGAGGATTTCATTGCTGAGATGAACCTATCGATTCATAATTCCCCTGATGCACCACCTACTTTCTGCAGCCAAATGGGCGAATCTTGTATTGACGTCACACTTTCAAGTGCGGACGTACGTTTGGATAGGTGGCGTGTCCTACCGGATGCGTCTTGTAGTGATCATCGCCTGATCGTGTACGAATTTGTTCCTGGTTATATTCAGGGTCCGTCTCATATTCCCGGTAATTTCAGATATAGATGTAAAGGCGCGAACTGGGAATTTTTCGGCTCGCTTTTTGCGTGTCACGCCAAAGAATTCACTCGGGACGGGCTGTCAGCCGAAGAAAGTGCTGACATTATGTCAGAAACCTTTACCTACTGTGCTGACATTGCCATTGGTCGCGGATCTATGACCAATATTCGTAGATGTGACTGGTGGAGTGATTACTTTGTTGAACAGCGTAAAAGATATCGCAGAGCGCGTAGACAGTTAAATAAACTCAAGAGCCGAAAGATTACTGGAGATCTTCTTACGTTCGCTTTGAATGCTTTTAGAGTTGCCAAGTCACGCTACAAAGCATCGGTGGAAAAATCTAAGGGTAATTTGTTGCGAAAAATTGTTGATAAGCTTGACAGGGAGGGTCCGTGGTCTCCCTTATATCACGAATTTAAAGCTAACAGATCGGTCGACCTTGCATACGTTCAAAACATTAAAGTCAATGATAAGCATACCACAGGCATAGAGGAAACAACAGAAGTGCTAATTAATACACTTATCCCTGATGATTCACCGGCTAACGATAGCGACTACCACCAACAGATTAGAGCGTGGGCTCCTGTGCCACCTGAATCACCAATGTCAGACGTACCATCTAATGACGAATTTATAAATATTGTTAGAAAACTACCGGTCAACAAATCATCAGGTGAAGATAAAATATCTAATAGGATGATTAAAGAAGCGTGTAAAACAGCGGGTGATGCCATCTTAACTGTATATAACCGATGCATTGCTGAAGGCGTTTTTCCTCGTAAATGGCGACGCGGTTTCTTACGAATAATACCAAAGTGTGGTGACAAACCACCGGATGATCCGAAGTCATATCGTCCTATCACACTTCTACCATCTTTGGGTAAACTTCTTGAGCGCCTCATCGTTCCACGTTTACTACCGAACGGTCCAAAATTCCATAATAATCAATATGGCTTCACCATAGGTAAATCTACAGTCGACGCGGCGCTTTCTGTTAGAAGAACCGTTAACCAATCTGAAAACAAGTACGTAATTGGGATCTTCCTGGATATTTCTGGGGCTTTTGATAACGCCTGGTGGCCTATGCTGTTGTTAAAATTAAAAACCCGCGGTTGCTATAGAAACATATATAATCTCGTTTACTCTTACTTTATAAACGGTTCCGCGGTACTTAAGCTCGGTCATTTTTCTAGTACTAAAACACTAACCATGGGATGTCCTCAGGGTTCAGTTGTCGGTCCTTATTTATGGAATTTGGGTTTTGATGACTTCCTCGCGATCCCGCTTCCTTGCGGCTGTTCACTTACTGGTTACGCGGACGATGGCCTACTGCTCATTCAGTCAAGTACCCGAGCTGGACTTGAGAACTTGGCCAATACTTGCCTAAATCTAATATCTCAGTGGGGTGATCGTAACCGCCTAGCATTTGCGCCACATAAAACCTATCAACTTCTACTAAAAGGTAATCTTAAATCATTGCCTACTATTAAATTTAACAACGTTCCCATTAAAAAACAGCAATCCGTATGCTACCTTGGTATGATCTTAGAAAGGAATTTTTCATTTATCGAACATATAAAAATAGTTGGTAAAAAGGTAAAAAGAACTTTTATGCCCTAACTAGAATATCCAAAGCAACTTGGGGTCTATCATTCCTAACTTTAAAAACTATATATGGAGCTACCTACTTAGGATGTATATGCTACGGTGCACCTGTTTGGGCCGATAGGGCCAGCATAGGAGCGGCACGACGTAAACTGCTTCAAAGCTAACGTTTGGCATTGATATTTTTATGCAAGGCGTATAGAACGGTCAGTACTGAAGCCTTACCGGTACTGGCAGGTGTACTTCCAGTCGACCTTGAGGTACAGCGACGTGCTTCAATGTTCTACTCCGCGAGGGGGGAGGCCATGGACACTAATTTTGTTACACAACGCGACTTTAATAAAATCTCTAGATTATTTAAACCTCAGACTGAAGTCTGGGAGGACCTCTTATCCGAATGGCAAAGTAGGTGGGATAATTCCATCAAGGGCCGGCACCTCCATCTGTTCTTTCCATCCGTTGGCGATCGGCTGGCTAAGACATGGCTGGTGGTTGACCACTGCGTTGCCCAATTTCTCACAGGTCATGGCAACTTTAAAAGTAAACTGTATTCTTTTAAACTTGTTCCTTCCCCTTTGTGTCAGTGTTCTACATCGAACTGTGAATTTGAACAGTCCGCACATCACATCTTGTGGGAGTGTGTTCTTTGGCAGAATGAACGCAATATTATGTTGGATAGTGTACAAGTTACATCCGGAGTCGTTTATTATACGGACCTTGTAGAAACTAGAACCAATTTCCGTGCGTTCAGGCGCTTTTGCCATACCTATTATTGGAATCAATTGTAACAGCTAATACCTACTTAGGACCCATTAACTTAATCAAATTTTATTCCGTGGTGTTTGGCAATCTGGGCTTCTCCCAGTTGCAATAATGTCCCTTTGTGCCGTTTGGCCTAGTTCTGTTCTGTCTCCTTCTTGTTATGGAGGGAAGTGGAAAAAATATCTTTTTTCTTACTCCTCCGCTATTCTTTTCTGATTAATTTCGTTGCGGGACCCAAGACAGTTGAATCGTTTCTCCGGGACTCGTCGAGCTTCATTGCTCGGCGTTTTTCTGGCGGTCGCCACTGTTGATTCTGGCTTTCAGGAGTTGCAGTGGTTGGGAAAAGTGTGGCGGGTTTGTCCCAAAAAAAAAAAAAAAAGGCATAGAGGAAACAACAGAAGTGCTAATTAATACACTTATCCCTGATGATTCACCGGCTAACGATAGCGACTACCACCAACAGATTAGAGCGTGGGCTCCTGTGCCACCTGAATCACCAATGTCAGACGTACCATCTAATGACGAATTTATAAATATTGTTAGAAAACTACCGGTCAACAAATCATCAGGTGAAGATAAAATATCTAATAGGATGATTAAAGAAGCGTGTAAAACAGCGGGTGATGCCATCTTAACTGTATATAACCGATGCATTGCTGAAGGCGTTTTTCCTCGTAAATGGCGACGCGGTTTCTTACGAATAATACCAAAGTGTGGTGACAAACCACCGGATGATTCGAAGTCATATCGTCCTATCACACTTCTACCATCTTTGGGTAAACTTCTTGAGCGCCTCATCGTTCCACGTTTACTACCGAACGGTCCAAAATTCCATAATAATCAATATGGCTTCACCATAGGTAAATCTACAGTCGACGCGGCGCTTTCTGTCAGAAGAACCGTTAACCAATCTGAAAACAAGTACGTAATTGGGATCTTCCTGGATATTTCTGGGGCTTTTGATAACGCCTGGTGGCCTATGCTGTTGTTAAAATTAAAAACCCGCGGTTGCTATAGAAACATATATAATCTCGTTTACTCTTACTTTATAAACGGTTCCGCGGTACTTAAGCTCGGTCATTTTTCTAGTACTAAAACACTAACCATGGGATGTCCTCAGGGTTCAGTTGTCGGTCCTTATTTATGGAATTTGGGTTTTGATGACTTCCTCGCGATCCCGCTTCCTTGCGGCTGTTCACTTACTGGTTACGCGGACGATGGCCTACTGCTCATTCAGTCAAGTACCCGAGCTGGACTTGAGAACTTGGCCAATACTTGCCTAAATCTAATATCTCAGTGGGGTGATCGTAACCGCCTAGCATTTGCGCCACATAAAACCTATCAACTTCTACTAAAAGGTAATCTTAAATCATTGCCTACTATTAAATTTAACAACGTTCCCATTAAAAAACAGCAATCCGTATGCTACCTTGGTATGATCTTAGAAAGGAATTTTTCATTTATCGAACATATAAAAATAGTTGGTGAAAAAGCTAAAAAGAACTTTTATGCCCTAACTAGAATATCCAAAGCAACTTGGGGTCTATCATTCCTAACTTTAAAAACTATATATGGAGCTACCTACTTAGGATGTATGTGCTACGGTGCACCTGTTTGGGCCGATAGGGCCAGCATAGGAGCGGCACGACGTAAACTGCTTCAAAGCCAACGTTTGGCATTGATATTTTTATGCAAGGCGTATAGAACGGTCAGTACTGAAGCCTTACCGGTACTGGCAGGTGTACTTCCAGTCGACCTTGAGGTACAGCGACGTGCTTCAATGTACTACTCCGCGAGGGGGGAGGCCATGGACACTAATTTTGTTACACAACGCGACTTTAATAAAATCTCTAGATTATTTAAACCTCAGACTGAAGTCTGGGAGGACCTCTTATCCGAATGGCAAAGTAGGTGGGATAATTCCATCAAGGGCCGGCACCTCCATCTGTTCTTTCCATCCGTTGGCGATCGGCTGGCTAAGACATGGCTGGTGGTTGACCACTGCGTTGCCCAATTTCTCACAGGTCATGGCAACTTTAAAAGTAAACTGTATTCTTTTAAACTTGTTCCTTCCCCTTTGTGTCAGTGTTCTACATCGAACTGTGAATTTGAACAGTCCGCACATCACATCTTGTGGGAGTGTGTTCTTTGGCAGAATGAACGCAATATTATGTTGGATAGTGTACAAGTTACATCCGGAGTCGTTTATTATACGGACCTTGTAGAAACTAGAACCAATTTCCGTGCGTTCAGGCGCTTTTGCCATACCTATTATTGGAATCAATTGTAACAGCTAATACCTACTTAGGACCCATTAACTTAATCAAATTTTATTCCGTGGTGTTTGGCAATCTGGGCTTCTCCCAGTTGCAATAATGTCCCTTTGTGCCGTTTGGCCTAGTTCTGTTCTGTCTCCTGCTTGTTATGGAGGGAAGTGGAAAAAATATCTTTTTTCTTACTCCTCCGCTATTCTTTTCTGATTAATTTCGTTGCGGGACCCAAGACAGTTGAATCGTTTCTCCGGGACTCGTCGAGCTTCATTGCTCGGCGTTTTTCTGGCGGTCGCCACTGTTGATTCTGGCTTTCAGGAGTTGCAGTGGTTGGGAAAAGTGTGGCGGGTTTGTAGACGGCGACCGTTAGGGGCGAGCGTAATTATTGTAATCTGTGGTGATCGATGACGCGCTATTGACACAACGTTTTCGACCGTACGTTAAGACACAACGTTTCGGGAAGGCCTTGAATAATCATCGCGCGCGTGGCGTGTTTCGGACGATTGATTTTCGGGAAATAAATACCACCGGCCGCGGTTTTGGACGGGTTCGCGTTTGTTGCCCGTGTTTTGAAGTATTTACTTGAATTATAACCCGTAATAACAGTGCCGTTTGTAAATTGAGTTGAGTTTGAATCGGAAACGTGGTTTCATTGTCGATTGTTTGTCGGGCGTGATTTGACGCTGCTAAATAACGGTTTCCTACGTTGGTGAGCTTTGGTGCCCTCCTGGAGGAACTTTAATGTGTCGACTGGTATTGGACAATGAGTGTGTTTGAAGACATCGGACAGCTTTGTAAGTCAGCGCGCGCCGGCTCTTCGGGACTTCATTCCACGACTGAACACACTGGGTCCTAAGGTAAGTGCCTTAGTTTTGTTGTGGAGTGGTAAGAGATTGATTTACTTGTGGTATAAGTCGACTTATTTGTTGTATAAGCCGTGACAAATGCGCGGTACAGGGGCGCCTACATATTTTTGGTAGCAGAGCGTGGTTCCTAATTACTAATTGGATTAATTAGAGTAACATTCCAGTATCTTGGTAGCCCCCAGCGGCTAATTTGCAAAAATTTGATTTTTTATTTGTTGTTGTCGGTACTTGTAAAATTGAATCTCTCACCCACCTACCACACCTGTGTGGATCCGATAATTTTACAAAGTAAAAAATGTAAAAACAAATGTAGGTAGATTGTTTTTTTTTTTTGGTTCTCTTCTTTCCGTACTTCCGAACGAAAAGGCAAAGGTATGATACGCCATACAGCCTGGTAAGTAGTTCGTTTTGTTATTAAATTATTGACCTACGGTTATCAGTAATTACGAGTTATTTTTATGACTAATGTTTTGTTTTGTTGATTTAGTCAATTTGTGTATCAAGTACGATTTAGCTCGGAATTCACAGTAATAATTTTGTTCTGTTTGTTGTTTGATTTATTATGTAATTCGCAGTAATAATTTTGTTCTGCTGGTTGTTTGATTTATTACATAATACGTAGTAATAATGTTGTTTGTTTATAAGTTTTGACCTGTGTCGCAATTAAGTTAGGCCGTTAGTACACTGATATTTTGTATTTATACATTGTAATATTTTTATTTGTACTTGTTAATATTTTGTTTGTAACGGTTGCCCTTAGCCTTGGTCCCCACACGGTCTCGCGGAATTTATCGAGTTATTTACGCCTTTTTTGTTATTTTCCGCGCGTTCTTTAATTGAATTTAATTTGTTGATTTGAATTTGTGGCTTTCATTTGAAATGGCTCCCAGTCCGCTTGCTACGGCTAAGGCAGAGGTTCAGGCCGCATTGCGTTGGCTCGCGGGTGCGGCTGCCCTGATTGTTCGGCAGGATCGGGTACAGGCTTTGTTGACCCGGTATGAAGGGTTGCCAGCACGCATGGAAGGGTTGGAGCGACACGTTGTCGACTTCCATGCCTACGTTTTGGAACACCCTCCAACGGATGAAGCCATAGTGGAGACCTTTAAAAGGGATGTCGACCAGGCGTACGAATTGGCTGACCAAATTACGGAGTCTGCAGAAGGGCTCCTGGCTGCCCGTAGGGGAGAGCCGACTTGAGCGGGGAGGTTAAACCGACCCCGCCGGCTTTGTTAGGGAGACTGCCCACATTGGAGATTCCCCACTTTGACGGGGACCTCATGGCTTGGAGGGGCTTCATCAACCTGTTTGACAGCTTGGTGGACTCCAGGGAAGATTTGTCCCCCAGCCAGAAACTGGCTTATTTGCGCTCCGCCCTCCGCGGAGAAGCCAGTGCAGTGGTCCAGCACCTAATAGTTAGCGATGCTAACTACCAGGTCGCGCGGCAGTTGTTGCTGGACCGCTACCAAAACGTCCGCTTGCTAGCGGACACCCATGTGGCAGCCATTTTGGCCTTACCAAAGGCAACGCGGGTTTCCTCATTGCGGAAGGATTCGGTCAACCCGCTCTTGACCGCCATCCACTCGTTGCGCCGGCTGGATTTGCCGGTCGACCAGTGGTCTTTTCTTCTTCTGCACATCGTCCTAATGAAATTGCCCGCAGAGGTAAAGGGGCGATTTGAACAGAGGTACGGGGGCAATAGCGCCTCGTATCTCCCCCCCTTCTCGGACTTGCTTCGTTTTTTGGAGGAAGAGTGCAGAGTGATGGACCAGCTGACCGACCCCACACCGGGAACGAGCACGGGTCGTCCGGTGGCGGCGAGGGGACAACCCCGCCGTCCGACCAAACAATTCTCGGTTGTCCGAAGGGACTCCCCCCCCGCACCAGGTAAACGGTGCCGGTATTGCCGGGGGGACGGACATGACGTGCGTGCTTGCGCGAAGTTCGGGGGCCTCCGGACTGCGGGTCGAAGAGCCCTCGCCAAGCAACGCGCCTGGTGTTACATGTGTCTGGGGGACCACCGCCAGTCAGTGTGCCCCCAGGCTAAGGCTTGTCCACATTGCGGCGGGAGACATCACGCTCTCCTGTGCTTGAACCGCAATGGTGGCGGGTCCGAAAGGGACCCAGATTCCCCGCGCACGGGCGGGGGCCCCAAGGGCGGGGGCCCCACGGGCGGGGGCCCCCCGCAGGATGTAGCGGTGGCCGTCGGGGGCTCGGGGAGGCGGGCGGTACGCTGCTCCCCCCCCTTGATGGAATACCCTCGACTGGGGCGTTATGTTCCCCCGTATGCGGCCCACGGTTATTGCCCCACACCTCGGAGTAGAGTTGGAAGGAGTCCCTACGTTGCGGAGTGGGACCCTCTCGCCTACTGTCGGCGATCCCCTCCGATCTTTTCGACTCAGTCCAACCGGGGTCCAGGGGGGCAATCACCCCCCCCCGGGTTTTCATTAATGCCACTGTCGGGCGCAACCCCCCCACAGGAGTTTGTGCTGTTGCCAACAGCTTCCGTGCTTGTTTGGGGCTCCAAAGGTGATTTTGTCACAGTGCGTGCCCTCTTGGATTCAGGGGCCCAGGGTTGCATAATTTCTACTTGGCTCGTCCAACAGTTGGGCTTAAATATTGTGCCGCATAGGGAATCGGTACGGGGCGTTGGAGACCTGCGGATTTCGGATCCGATCGGTCGGGTTTCGTTCTCCTTCTCCCCCCACTCCTCCTCAACGCCGAAAATCGATACTTTGGCGATTGTTTTTGAAACGGTGGTCGGGCCGCTTCCGCAAGTGCGAGCCCCACACGCCGCCGTTGAATTGTCGGCTGGATTGGCTCTGGCTGATCCTCACTTCCACCGACCTGGTCCGATCCATTTATTGATCGGTGTGAATGTTTTAGGTCGTTTGCTGCGTGGAAGCAAACGAGTTTTGCAGGCAGCCGGTTTTGTAGCCATATCCACCTCTTTGGGTCATGTAGTAATGGGATCGTTCAGGGACGTCCCAGACCCCCCTTCGGCAGACAGCGACCTCGCTGTTGGTTCTGCCTTGTCGGACATCCTCCAACGCTTTTGGAAGGTTTGCATGGTCTGACAGCCAAGTCGTCCTTTGTTGGCTGAAAAGTTCAGTCCATACCCTCGAGGTATTCGTGGCCAACCGGGTGTCGCAAATTCAGACATCGAAAGCCGAGTTGATTTGGCGCCACGTGCCTGGCGATTTGAACCCCGCAGACTGCGCTTCCCGCGGCTGCGAGGCGCCCGAACTTGTGAATCACCAGCTGTGGTGGGGTCCACCATGGTTGTTACAGCTGGAGGGTTCTTGGCCCCATACCCCCGCAGTGGTCAGGGCATCTACGCCAGGGGTGCATGTTCACGCCACCGAGACTGTAGCGGCTCCAGATCCAGAGCTTTTGCTTGAGCGCTACAGCTCTTTGGATAAATTGCTCATCGTCACCGCCTGGATACGGCGTTTCATCCACAACTGTCGTAACCCTCGTGGCAAATTTGAGTCTCCGGTCCTCTCACTGCAAGAGCGCAATGACCCTCTGCTATATTGGGTGTGGATAGTTCAAGAGAGTGAATTTGCATCGGAGTTGAAAACCCTCCGCCAACGCACATCCAATCTGAAGGGACCCTTAGGGCGCTTGAATCCTTTCGTGGATGATCAGGGTTTGATGCGTGTCGGAGGTCGGCTTAGAAATGCTAAGCTCCCCTATGGGGCTCGTCATCCATTGTTGCTCCCCAAGAACGGCCCCTTAGTGAAGTTGTTGATTACGGACCGCCATGTGAAAAATGCACATGCCGGATGTAACGCTCTTACTGCGATCCTCCAACGTGAATTTTGGATTTTGTCTGGGCGGAGAGTGATATGTTATCTTTCGTTGTCTCCCGTGCTACCGCTTGAAGGCGGACATCGTGCAGCCCCAAATGGGGGATTTGCCTGCCGATCGAGTCACCGAATCGATGCCCTTTGCTGGAGTTGGTACGGATTTTGCGGGACCATTTATTGTTAAAGCTTCGCGTCTCCGTAACGCTAAGACCGAGAAGGCTTACTTGTGCGTTTTTGTGTGTTTAGCTACTAAAGCGGTCCACCTCGAGGTGGTTAGTGCTCTCACGACAGAGGCGTTCGTCGCTGCTCTTGGCAGATTTGTTTCGCGTCGCGGACTGCCGTCCTTAATTCGATCCGACTGTGGGACCAACTTTAAGGGTACCGATCGTTATTTGAAGGAAGTTTGTGAATTTTTAGATAAGCATAATGTTGAGATCGGATCCACACTCTCCCGCAGAGGGGTACGATGGCAGTACTCACCGCCGTCCTGCCCCCACTGGGGAGGTATATTTGAAGCAACTGTAAAGGCCGCCAAAACTCACCTTCGTCGCGTTATTGGAGATACTATCCTAACTTTTGAGGAGCTCGCGACCGTATTTTGTAAGGTTGAGGCGGTCCTCAACTCGCGTCCGTTATGCCCTTTGTCATCCGACGCGAATGATTTGGAGGCCCTCACGCCGGGCCATTTCTTGATAGGGAGACCACTTAACGCCCTGCCTGAGTATCCTTATTTGGACATTAACTCCAGACGGCTCTCGCGATTTGAATTGCTTCAACAGCTTACGCAGAGTTTTTGGCGCCGTTGGCATCTGGAGTATTTGCACATTTTACAACAGCGCGTTAAGTGGTCAGACAAGACGAACCCACCAAGAGTCGGAGACCTCGTTTTGTTAAAGGACCCAAACCTGCCACCCCTCCGATGGCGTCGTGGACGCATTGTTAAATTGTATCCGGGGTCGGATGGTGTTCCCAGGTTTGCCGAGGTCCTGGTGGGGGATGGGGGACTCTGTCTTGAAGCGCGCGATCGCCACACTCTCCCGCCTGCCCTTAGATTGAATTGTCGGACCGTTTGTTACTGTCCGGGGCGGGGGGATGTTTACGCTAGTTTATCGGCCGAGTCCGATTGTTAGTTAGTCGAGTTGATAGATGCACGACCGGTAGGGATGAGCGTAATTTAGTATTGTCTATGGTGACGCGCCGCCATTGACACAACGTTTTGCGACCCCGTCGAGTATGGTCCGTTGCTAAAATCCTTGACGAAATACTCGCGCGCGTGGCGCGTTCGTACGAGTGAATTTCGGGACGTAAATACCACCGGCCGCGGTTTGAATAGTTTCTCGCGATTGTTGCCCGTGCTTTTGAAGTATTTGCTTGAATTATAACCGTAACAGCGCCGTCTGTAATTGAGTTGAATCGGAAAGTGGTTTCATTTGTCGATTGTTTGTCGGGCGTGAACTGACGCTGCTAAGTAACGGTTTCTTACGTTGGTGAGCTTTGGTGCCCTAATAAGGGAACTTTAGTGTGTCGACTGGTATGGGACAGTCAGTGCTTTAAAGACATCGGATGTCAGTGTAAATCGACGCGCGCGCGTCGATTCTCCGGGGCTTCACTCCACGACGGAGCACACTGGGTCCCAGGTAAGTGCCTTAGATTTATTTGGGAGTGGTAACAGATTGATTTACTTGTGGTATAAGCCGACCTTGTTTGTTGGATAAGCCGTGACAAATGCGCTGTACTGGGGCGCGTCTCCACTCTACCCAATTACATTCCCATATTTTTTCATAATTTAAGCGGATACGATAGTCACTTATTCATTAAGGAGCTAGCCTCAAGAGATGGCATGCGTATTGAGTGTATACCACAGCATAAGTTACATTTTGAAGATAACGATGATGGCAGCACTCGAAAAGAAATAACTATACGTTTCGTTGATTCGTTTAAATTTATGTCTGCTAGTTTAGATAGTTTGGTGAAAAATCTCTCACGAGACCAATTTCATATATTACCCAAACATTTTTCGGATCCCGAACAAATCAGCCTTTTAACACGAAAAGGTGTGTTTCCATACGAGTACCTTGACTGTTGGAGCAAACTTGAAGTCAAATCACTACCTGATAAACAATCATTTTACAGTGAACTAACACAAACACATATTTCCAATGATGATTACATGCATGCACAAACTGTATGGAATAAATTTAATATAGAGACGCTAGGTGAATACTGTGATTTGTATCTCAAAACAGATGTTCTATTACTTGCTGAAGTGTTTGAAAACTTCCGCAGTATTTGTTTGAGTGCATATAAACTAGATCCTTGTAGATACCTCACAGCACCCGGTCTTTCGTGGGATCCATGCCATGTTGAGACAGACGGGAATAAATCTCGAACTTCTCACTGATTATGAAATGATTCAGTTCTTACAGTCCGGTATTCGAGGTGGTATTAGTCAAGTTTCCAAAAGACACGCTCTAGCTAACAATAAGTTTATGGATCCAACCACATACAATTCCACACGAGATGACAGTTTCATTGTATATTTGGATGTTAATAATTTGTATGGTTATGCTATGAGTCAACATTTGCCTAATGCAAACTTTGTTTGGTTAACGAATCATGAAATTAACTCATTCGATATATTAGCACAGCATCCTGATTCAGATATCGGTTACATTTTGGAAGTGGATCTGGAGTATCCGTATTGTTTACATGATTTACACAATAACTATCCATTCTGTGCCGAAACAAAAACACCACCAAATGGTAAAACTAAAAAGCTTTTACTTACTCTCTACAACAAATAATAATAATAATAATAATAAAGCTTTATTTATTCCACAAATAGTTATATGTTTTACATTTATATGTTATTTATTTTTTTATAAATGTGGACCCCCTTAGGGTAAAAGCCTCCTCCAAAGAAATCCATTTCATTCTATCTTTGGCCGTGGTCATCCAGTCTCTTCCTGCATTAGCCACAATCTCGTCCTGCCACCGGGCGCGAGGACGACCTCTGCTTCTCAGGCCATGCGGTCCTTTCCATTTCGTGGTGTTGATTGTCCATCGGTTATCGTCATATCTCGCAACATGACCGGCCCATCTCCATTTTAGACGTTGAGCATAATATAGAGCATCATTTACCTTGGTTCTTTTTCGAATTTCTGTATTTCTTATTTTGTCTCTTAATTTTACATTTAAACAGCTTCTTTCCATTGCTCTCTGAGTGGTTTGGATTTTTTGTCTTGTCTTGTGGTCGTAGATCCACGTTTGGCAGCCATATGTGAGACAAGGTAAAATTGTCGTGTCTAAGATAGTTCTTTTCAATTTAATTGGCAGTTTCGATTTGAGAATTTCCTTTTGGGCCCAGTATTTTTTCCATGTGATGGCTACTCTTCTATTTATTTCCTCTATATTTCGGTCTTTCCCAAATGAAATTTCCTTTCCAAGGTAAGTGTAGCTGCCTACGTACTCGAGTGGTACCTTTTTAACCAGTACTGGCGATAACTCCCCGTTAGTCATGACTTTGGTTTTTTCTAGGTTCATTTCCAAGCCCACGCGAGCACTAGCAGTTTGAAGTTCATTTATCATTGTATTGAGCTTGTACGAACTTTCAGAGAACAGGACGATGTCGTCCGCAAAGCGAAGGTGGCTAAAATGTTTACCATCCACATTGATTCCTTGTTTTGACCATGGTAAGTCTCCCATTACATTTTGTAAGACTGCAATAAATAATTTCGGCGAGATAGGGTCACCTTGTCTGACTCCTCGGTTAATACTAATCCTGGTACCCACTCTATCTAGCCTGACTCTACTAGTGCAATTGCCATATATATTCTTGATAATTTTTATATATTTTGTGTTTATGTTCTGTTTGTTCAATGTTTCCCAGATGCTATTGTGAGAGATAGAGTTTTCGACTCTATCTCTCACAATAGCATCTGGGAAACATTGAAACTTTCTTATAATCGATAAAGGCTATGTAGAGCGATTTTTTATATTCGACATACTTTTCGATAACTTGGTCTACGGTGTGAATATGGTCTATAGTGCTAAATCCACTTCGAAAACCAGCTTGTTCCATAGGTTGGCATGAGTCTATTTGAGAGGATATTCTATTTAATAAACAAGATGCAAAGAGTTTGTATGGACAAGACATGAGACTTATCGGGCGGTAGTTGCCTATATCTTTCGGATCACCCTTTTTATACAGTAAAATAATATCAGATTCTGCCCATTGCTGTGGCACAGTTTCTTCTTTGAGTATTTTATTAAATAATATTTTAAGGGGTGTTGATAAAAGTGTTCTACCGTATTTGATGCATTCATTACTTAAACTGTCTGGTCCTGGGCTCTTATCTGATTTCAATTTATTTATTTGTTGTATGATTTCGATTTCGCTAAATTTAGATACATTTGAAGTGTTTTTTGGTTGATCTTGTTCTGTATTTTCCACTGGGACCGCTGTAGAACTATAAAGGTTTGCATAGAAATCTCCAGCTATGTTAATAATGTCAGTTCGTGATTTGCATGTTGTAGAGCCTCTCTGGAGAGATGGGATCCATTTTTTTGACATATCTAGTTCTTTGTACGCCTTTTTTGCGGATCTCGTGTTTTCTATATGTTTTTCCAATATTTGTAATCTATTATTTTCATAACATTTTCTTATTTCTTTATTTGTTTATTTGTTTCTACAACAAATACAATTATGTAATTCACTATGTGAACTTGAAGCAATGTATAGAACATGGATTAGTTTGTAAAAAAATCCATAGGATCTTATCGTTTCAGCAATCTCCATGGCTTAAGCCCTACATAGATTTAAACACACAGAAAAGAACATTGGCTAAAAATTTATTTGAAAAAGACTTCTATAAGCTCATGAACAATTCGATTTTCGGTAAAACCATAGAGAATGTAGGGAAGCGAATTGATGTGAAACTTTGTAACGAGAAATGTTGTGATGAGAAAATAAAGACAAAATGCAAATATGGTGCTGAAAGATACATAGCTCATCCTAATTTTCATAGCTGTAAGATTTTCTCCGAAGGTTTTGTAGCAGTACAAATGAACAAAACAAAAATATTATACAATAAACCTATTTATGCTGGTTTCACTGTACTAGAACTTTCCAAGCATGTTATGTATAATTTTCACTGCTCATATATGCTACCTAAATACAACCATAATATACATCTGCTCTACACAGATACGGATTCTTTCATCTATCAAATCACAACTAAAGATTTTTATGAAGATATTAGACAAGACTTAGAGGCTAGATTTGACACCTCTGATTTCCCCAAGGACAATGTTTATAATCTACCACTAGTTAACAAAAAGGTTGTCGGCCTCATGAAAGATGAAACCAATGGTTGTATCATCAAAGAATTTGTTGGTTTACGTTCCAAAATGTATAGTTATGTTTTACTAAATGATTTGATTGTAAAGAGAAACAAAGGTACCTCCGCTCCTATTGTAAGAAAGTTACATTTCGAAAATTATAAAAAAGCACTTGATTGTGTTTATGTAAAATATGATAACATGTATACATTTGCTAGCGATAAGCATCATGTTTATACACAAATTAAGAGAAGAAAAGTACTTTCTGGTGATGATGATAAAAGATGTATTACTGAGGATGGAATAAACACACTGGCTTGGGGACATTATAGTATAATCAAATAAAATTCATTATGTTTGTAGTACACAGTCTTTTATTTTACTTTTAACCTTTTTTTTTCTTACATGAAACTCTTTGCAAGTTTGAACTTGACATAAGCACACTGACTAAACCACTGAACATGCTGCTGCCAAGGATCATCATCTTCTTCCCAATCTTTTAAATCCTCCACCACAATGGAAACACCTAGTTCTGTCTCCATAACCAGTATAAAAGAAACCAGCTTCTGCAAGATCTTCAGGCTTCTGGCGTAAACCTACAGGCCAGTCTTCGAAAGTGAGCAGTCGTCTTGATTTTAACTTGAAAAATGGAAATTCAGCTGTTTGATACATCTTCCTCACTATGTTTTCTCTACTCAACGACGAGGTTGTAGGTTTACTACTCACTGAGTCATCCTGTACGCGTATACCACACTCATCCCTTCCCTCCGCTCTTTTCTTTCTCTCAGAACCACAAAACAACTGCATCTTCTCACGCTCCATAATTATTATTTAAAGACTGCTAATCAATATGAAGATTAATAATAATTATTATTATATATTATTATTAATCAATATGAAGCACATCAACTTAATGAGAATAAAGTCCTTTCATCATTCGTTTTATATTTAAATTTTCTTTATCATTTCTAATAGGATGCAGCTGAGTAATATAACAAAATTGATAAATAACCCGCCCCCGCACCACCTTCGTGCATCGGCCGCCCCCTCCCCCACTACGTCAAACACACCTGCCACCTCACTCCCCAATCAGTGCCAATCAATTTCTCACGGCTCCTTAGCAACATTGTTTCGTTCCTTATCAACGCACCACGTCACATTGTCCAACCGCAGAATCAAGCGAAAACGCACCTAAACCAACATAACCTGGTCGCGCGCTCCTACCAAACTACATACACACAGGGATCTAGTTACGCTGGTCTTCCGGTGGTCCAGAACCCCCAAATAAATAGCTACTGGCGGGATTGCGGTCAAGCGCTGGTTTAGATTTTAATAAAAAATAAAAAAAATAAATGTAACAAGCGTAGGAAAAAGAAAAGAAATTATACTGATAGCAGTGATACAACACAATGCCAATGCATTATTACCTCAAATGATGTTGAGGAACCTCACATCCATATATCAGGCTCAGGCTCTCAACCTTTAATTGAAACAAGACAACAAAGTAGTGTGGATAATGCTACTGCAAAAATCCTTCTCTTGGTAGGAAAGAATACCTTGCTTCAGATTTGCAACCGTATGTAGTCCATGACCAAAAAATAGAAGCATCCTCAAATGCTGGTACTACCTTACATCCCATTGCTTTTGGCAATTTTTTAAAGAAAAATAAATTTCAGAATATAATACCAGGTAGTGTGAAAAGAATAGGTACGAACAGATGTGCTGTGGCTTTCACTACTCACAATGCTGCTAATGATTTTATTGGAAATAAAAATCTGACTACATACAATTTTAAGGTGTTCATTTCCACCTTTAGTGTGACAAGGATGGGACTGATTAGAGGTATCCCCAATGACTGGTCTGTGGAAGAAATTATGGAAAAAGTGTCAGTACCTGTTGGCTGTGGTAAAGTGCTAAAAGTTAGGCGTCTTAATTACAAAGTTACCACCACTGAATCTACCACATGGAAGCCCTCTCAATCAGTAGTTCTTACCTTTGATGGTCAAGTCCTTCCAAAGACAGTGTTTGTTTGTTTTAACTCTGTTCCTGTTGATATTTACACATTTCCCACTATTCAGTGCTATAAGTGCTGCCGCTATGGACATACCAAAGCATTATGTCGTTCTGTACCAAGATGTTTTAAATGCAGTCAGAATCATACAGGCGATTCATGTTCTGTTGAGGATGATGCGGCTGTTTGTATTATGTGCAATGGTTTTCATTTTGCTACTAGCAAAGTTTGTCCAGAATTTAATCGCCAGAAAGAAATTAAGCATACAATGGCACACAGCTGCGTTTCCTATATGGAAGCATGTAAACTACACCCTCCAGTGTCTAAGTCATATGCGAATGACTTAAGTACCCCAGTTAAACCAGCTTCACATAATAAGAATGCAAGTCCAAGTTCTAGCAATGCTATTCCTGTTTCATATATTAAAACAGTTTTTCTGAAACCTCGGTCACTTCCTAAGTTTTCGAGGGGTTTTGACTGTGCTGCTCATAATACAATTATTAAAGAAGTTGAAATTCCTACTCCGGCTAATGGTTGTGGTTTAAAAGCAAAATCAGATGATGATGGAAACTTGAAACATTCGCAGATATTAGATTTAATATTGAGCCTTCTTGGTGCATTGCTTCATAGTAATTCAAATATTTTAAAACCGTCCGACGTTGCCACTTTAAATGAGTTTAAAAAAAAAAACAGTTGATATCAATAATGGATTGCAAAATAGTTCAGTGGAATTGTCGGAATATAGTTCCTAAAGAGTGATTTAATCCTGTTCTTTATCATAGTTTATTATCTTCTTTTATTATACATAATAATATTAAAGTTTAGATTGTACCTAAATACTTACCTACCTACCTATATCATATATCCTTACTTTTATTATAATTTTTTAAAATTATTTTAAATTAGTTTAATACCTTTCCTGATCATATAAATAATTACGTGATGTTTTGATATTCCTCCTGTCTGTTTCCTTACCTTTTCAAACACATTGACATTGGCACAAAGATACTCTAGTGCCATTAAAAAAAAAAAAGCCGCTAGCGGAATAATTGACGTAGGTTGAGTTGTCAAAGAATAGGAAAAAACCGTATCTGATAATTTCTGAGGTAAAAGATGGATAGACTACCAATGTGTCGGATATGTTTAGCGAAGAATGTCCGCCTGTGTATAGTGGCCCACAGAAACTTGCACAAACTATATGAGACGCTGAATAATATTCCAGTAAGTTGTTTAGAGATGCTATGTTCTAAGCCACCAATAATGTTGATAGTTTTGCACCACTGTATCCATTTTAAGACTGCTCTGGCAGTCTTTCTTGGACAGTTTCAGACTCAGTTTCTTTAGACAATAAACTAAAGTTAAGCAAAAAACTACACCGCTTAGTTACCCAATTAAACATAACACTAGCTTTATTCAGTTGTCATGCGTCACAGTTTTACTTGCACTCTTCAATTCAAACATTTAAACTCACATAGTCAAACAGACAGACCCGGAACAACTATCTGTAGGCCATACAAATTTGTTCTGTGTGGCTTCAATTCCCACCCGTAAGATGCAGTGAACAAGGGCCACTAAGCCATTGCACAAACTGTGTTTTCTTATCCAAAGATTCACATTGCAAAGAATGTTTCTATTTGTAACCAGTGTTTCTCATCTAAGTGAATAATTGTATTCTGGTTTTGAGAAATAAATTAAACATAGCAAGATTATTAACGAATTAATGGGGGAGAGACTTGTATTGCATATGTTCATTAACTAAGTCACATATTTTTTCTTTAACTTTACTTTGTTAGTAAGTTAATGAATAATAAATGGTAAATAAATAATACAATCAAAATAGTAGATACATGACCAATGTTGTTGCAGTTTATAACTGAAGACAGTAGACCAATGCTTGCTTGTGTCTTCTGCTTTGCTAAATTAAAGCAGTGTTACCGATTACTGCGACAATGTCTGAAAGCCGAAGAACTTTTCGCTCAGAAGCGGAATGAAACATATGAGGTAAGATTCTTTAACAGCAATTCATTCATTCTTATATGTTTTAATTTCCCTATAAGTAATGTGAAAGTGATTCCTTTCAATCTCATAAATATTTTGTTTGGATTTTAAACCAAGTATACCATTGGCTTTTGACAATTGTATGCATACAATTATTATACATACAATATTAGACATACAATTATTATCTGTTATTCTATGTTACAATAGCTAGTGCAGTGGTTAGTTAAATTGCTAGCATGACTGACTTGCCAGGATACATTGGAACTACTATACTGGAAGGGTCCTCACATAGGGCTCTTTTAAGTGACTAAGGAATATATGAAGTTTGTGCTTCTGACACTGTGATTAGTAGCATATTTTCCTAATAATATAATCATCTCCTTATAGCCCAATCCTGTAGTGAATGAAAAATACTTTGAGATATTTGGAGGGCTTATTAAATCTCCAATAGAACAGATAAATGTTGATTGCGTTACTGTTGGAGAGGAATTATCAGCTGTTTGTGAGGGACCAGATGATGTTATTGAACCGAAGGAGGAACATCAAAATGATGGTATGTTTTAATAACTAAAATAATATTCTTGGTAAATAATATCTAAAACAAAAATATTATTTGTTCAATTGATTTTATATTGATTAGACCATGTTTTGAGGTATTACAAACCTTTGCCAGTGTTAAGTTTTGGTCAATGTAAGTGGAACCACACTGTGTTCTGAAATAAAACAAATAATACACTTCATTGTATTGTTTATTTACAGAGCTAGAACCCGATAATTTAGACAGTAGTTGTTTAGATGTAGCAGATATACCAACAAACTGTTCTGAGTCAGATTTAGAAGATGATGTCCCTTTAATGATCTGTAAATTTGAAGTGGAAGATGAAGGAGTATCAAAGACAAATAGAAGAGCCACGGAGACAATCAGTAAGTATTAGTTAGTTATATAGCTAAGCAGTCAAGCCAATGGTTCATCTGATAGGATGTGGCTAGTGTAAACGGACCTAAAGAGCTGACTGAATAGCGGGGGGGAAACTAGTTTTATACTAGATTTGCGGGGTATTCCAACACTTTTGTTAATGAGCATGGACTGTATGAGGTGATGTAGCTGGTAATGGATCCAATGAAACCATGGAGCAAATATAGAGAGGAGGTGTTGTAATTAGCCTTCTCTAAGAAACAACGCGTGACAATTTGCAGGATGAGGGGTACAAAAAGTGGGCGGGATCTTGTTTGATCCCGCCCACTACCGGTCAATAGCAAAACTGCTTGCTTCGTTCTGAATCGGATGTTACTACGTAGTTTAACTACCTCACACACACAACATCTACTACTACAGAGACGTACTCATAATTTTCGTACCATTACCTATTATGTAAACAAGTAATACTTTCCTAAATCAAAAGTAGCATGATGCGAATGAAGCTGTGTGTGTGTGTATGGCCAAGTAATGTTAATTTCAGAGGCAGTACAAATAATAAACAAATTATATCGAACATAATTTTATTGACAAACACTATTATGTAGGAATATACTACATATGGCGCGAGTGCTATTTACACGGAGCGCCGTGTACCGAACACATGGAATCCTCACCCCCCAACTGTGACGGAACCTACCTCATATAAATATAAATAAATAAATAATAATAACCAAATCAAAAATCAAATTTTATACCAGTGCTTATATGATTTACCTAAAGCAAAATGCTGTATTGTGTATAGATTCATGACGTTTATTTTTAACTAGTAGTAAAAATGCAGATTATTGACTAATGCAGTATTATGATCGTTAACTATATTTACTTTTATGAATGATATTAAAGGACTAAATTATATTATGGTTCGACTAGACTCAGATTATAATTGATATTGTTGCGGAGATTTTACTTAAGTATAACAATGTTTTTTCAATTTTACTTATTTTTATCAATGTTTTATGTTCTTTTAAGTTTTTGTACTAGACACTTTTATCATAGAGCAAAGACTCGGCTCTCGCTACAAAAAACAATAATTACGAAGTTGATCTATTTCTTGCTTCAACTTTTTCTTTCTAGGTGAATCATGAAGTATCAAAAATTCATTTAAATCACTTGTGGTAGGTTTTGGTGATGATATTGTGGGCTCTGGTTATTTTCTTTTAAGCTGTAACATAAAGGATAAAACAAAAAATATTAAATTAATTCATTATCCCAAAATAATTGAAACTGGTAAATACAAACAACATTGAAACGAACCGATATATCTATTTTTATATAAGATAATGTTAAAAAGTCCTTTTTTTGTTACCAAGAAGTCATCATCATCATCATCTCAGCAGAGTATAATGCCGGTCGCATCCGCGGCTTTCGCGTTGGAGCCCGGGGGCGGACCCCGGGCTCCCCACTAATACGCCTCCTTTTCGCACGATCTCTGGCATCCCGTGGTGTGAGATTGTTGGCACGCATGTCATCTCTTACAACGTCAAGCCAGCACTTCTTTAGTCTGCCTCGCTTGTTGCGGCCCGGCGGAGGCGCCATGGCAAGACATTTGTTACCCAAGTAACATTTTTAACAGCGTTTACGTAAGATGTGACCGTACCAGCGCAGGCGACTCTCTTGCAGTTTGTCTGCTATGTCACGGACATGGAGACTGCCACGGATGATGGAGTTCTTGATGCGGTCTTTCCGCGTAACTCCACACATCCACCGCAGCATATTCATCTCCGTGACACGCAGCTTCTGCTTGTGTCGCTCAAGCACAGGCCACGCCTCACTGCCATACGGAAGGACAGGTCTAATGATGGTTTCATAGACCTGTCCCTTAAGCTTAATTGGCATTTTGGGGTCACAAATGATACCTGTCACCTCACGCAAGTATTTAAATTGGTATGTGCATTCGACCATGTCTCCGCCTATGCACACAGGCATTGGGTCTATGGTGTTGCTGATATTTTGCACACTATCGCCACATTGAGTTTAAGACCTCCGTTCTCAAGCGAGTTCTTCCACGCATTTACCCGCCGCACCAACCGTTCCCTGTCCGCGTCTGCCAGCGCGATATCATCAGCATACATGAGCAACCAGGGAGGTTGCTCATCTGAATTCTTGATGTTGGCTGACAAGACATCTAATATCACGCTGAACAGGAACGGACTAAGGACAGATACTTGGTGTACACCGACGGTGATGGGGAAGGGTTTAGTGTCGCCAACAGCGGTCCTAACAACGGAATCGGAATTGAGGTTCATGCCTCGAATTATGTCAACATAGGCTTCTGGTACCCCTTTGGACCTCAGTGCCCACCAGATCATCCCCGAGGGACACAGTCGAAGGCCTTCTGCATGTCTAAAAAGAGCATATGCAGAGGTGTGTTCTTCGATCTGTAACTCTCTATGGTGATCCTTAGGGCGAAGATAGGGCACGTGTTTCCGTACCCTGGACGGAATCCATATTGACACGTCGAGACAGCACAACCGGGATGACTCGGGACCGAGGCAGCAGATCCAGGAGTCTAAAATCCTCTCAAAGATCTTCATGGTGTGGGACATGACCGTACCCTGCCCTTGCCTTTGAAGACTGGAGTGATAATACTCAGCCTTCTTTGGCTCGGGGTTTTGCCGGTCAGGAGCACGCGGTTCAGAAAGTTCGTTAACATGCCCACACCGCGAGGACCCATCGCCTTCCAGGCATCAATGGGGACTCCGTCAGCTCCGACAGCTTTCCGATTCGCCATGCGACGAAGAGCCGTGTGGACTTTGTCACCAAGAAGTCTTCATCATTAAAATGGCAAGAACAAATCTTTGTATATTTTGTCGGAGTCCAGTCTTATCTATTAATTTTAGTGATCCATTGCTGTTTAAGTATCTCTTCGAATGGAAATCTAAAACATACTTATTTTTAACAAAAACTTTTATGATAGTTGTCTCACGAAGAGAAAGTACTTTTAATAATGTAGATAGAATAATTAATTTAAAGGAGGTTTATTTTCATTTCCTGAGTATTAAATATTTTATGAAAAGTATTTTCCATAGTCGTAGCACATTGTAAAATAATTGGATTCTAATTAAAACCCTGTCTTTTTGTTAAATTCAAGGGTTGACGATAGATGGAAGATAAAAAGTCTTTAGGGGTGTTAGTAGAACAAATATCAGTACGTATGATTATTAAAGTATATTAATACTGCTCTAATTACTAATTTAATTGAATTTCTATGACAAAGTGTCGCCGTCTATTGTCAAGTAGAATAAGTATATTTTAAGACGCCCACAAGATAAGGTTTTTCTAGAACTATTCTATTAAATTATGAATAAAATTACTTACACGTGAAATGTGATGTCTTTCGTAATACCAGAACGTCTGTCCAAATAATTTTTACAAGATAAAACACAACATTTCATCTTTTTTTTACTTAATAATATGAAAATAACACCAAAAACCTCCGTTGTGAACAGAACGAACGACGACAGTACACTGAATAAGACCACGCCCACTATGATGACGTCAGGGCCTATTAAGAATCACAGTGCACAGGTACTTAGGCCGCCTCCGCTCTATATTTGCTCCACGAATGAAACCAACGGGATCACACGAAAACAGTATATTGTAAAGTAAATCATAATCAACCGCAGAAAGCCAAGGAAACGAAGACCTTATGAAAAACCACTGAAAACGTCAAAATATTGACTTAACAAAAAGAAACGTAAAAAAGTATAAAGCTTAAAAAACGAATGACTAAGCCAGCCAGTTGCCAAAAACTTTAGTTTACTTGAAATCAATAAAGCCATTACCGCTCCACAGTATAAAACCTAAAAACAGATAACATCTAAGGTTGACTCTAGCGATGTCCCACAGGCATCGGCTTGGGGCTGCATCTGGTGGTAAATCGGGTACGACTGGGTGCTGTGCGCCGACGTCCCTATCGGCCTCAGTGTAATTAGTTTGATACGCTGACCACACGCTGGTCCTGGCGCTGGAGCGGGCCGGGGCTACCTTTAGGCGGCTCGGTCCCAATCTAGGGGGTTGTAATGCCTCTTGCCGCAGGTTCTACGCCGAGGATTCCTCTAGTTGATCGCGTCCCAAAGGGTAATAGCTGTCCAGCCAGTCCAGGAATTTCGCACGGTATCCACAGAGGCGGCGAGCTTCCTTTCTGGAATGCCGCCATATAATCTGGAGGCCAAAGTCCTGGCCCATATATCAGAGTGGCGAGAGAAGGCAAAACTCTGTAATATAACTCCGATGCTGCAAGTACACCCGACAAAGCTCCGACGGGATCTCATGACGACATGGAGAGTGCGTTTGTCGAAACCCAGTGCTGGAAACGCTACAATAGTGGCTAGAGTGGAGGTTCTCACCGGACACGGCTGTTTGGAGAGGTTCCTAGGAACGCCAGGGTGTCACAACTGTGTTGATCGCTCTGAGGGCACGGTGTAGTGTAAAGTGGACGTGGGCTGGGCGAGCCTGTCGCCGCCCATTAAAGACCTGGCCCGGTTCGATGGCACATTGTGTTCCACGCGCGCCTCAAATTGATGTCAGCACGTAGTAACGAGGTCAACTAGGACCGATGCCTCCCAGGGCACCGGTTGTTCGAAAGAGATATAGTGGACCTTGGCACACAGGCAAGGCATGCGTCTTTGTGTGTTGTCTGTTTGCGTGATACTTTTTAACGCTCATAGCACACACGCTTTTACATGGATTTGAAGGAAGTTTCATTATCAGATTTACCATATGAACCTTTTCATCCCAGTTTTTCCATGGATTCAAAACTTATGCGGGTGAAACTGCGGGACGCAGCTAGTCCTTCCTTAGTAATATTATAAATCAGAAAGTGAGTTTGTTTGTTCCGCTTTCACGCCGTAATTACTGAACCGATTGCTTTGAAATTATGCAGACGTAAAGTTAGAAGTCCGGATTAAATAATAGGGTACTTTTTATACCGGAAAAAGTTTGATATTCCCGAGAGAAAACATAAATATTGTTAGCTTCATACCAATTCGATGATAGAGGGCACTATGTGTCGTTTAAAACAATATAATATATTACAAACGAGTATGCACATGTAAACTTAAAAGCTAAATGATACGATAATTAATCTCCGAAAATGAGAAATCTAGAAAGCCCGATATAACCAAAATCCACGCGGGCGAAGCCGCGGGTAGAAAGATATTCTAATATTAATAAATACGAATAGGTACTCGAACCTCTTGACTCGATACCAAGTATTTATAGCATCGAGTCTTTCTCGGTGGTAGACCATAACATCGGCCGCCGGCAGAAGTTACCACCCACGAGACAAAGCCTTGCCGCCAAGCGATTTGTCGTGTTCCGGCATGACGTCTGGTGAAGCCGTACGGAGGACGGGTCTGAGCAGTTGTGTTGCGATGAGTGCCGGGTACAATGCGCCTAATGTTGTTGTGTTGGGAGTTTGGCCGTGGAGGGTCTTCAGATAAATCTCCCTTTGGCGCATTATCGTTGGTCGTGTTGTTGGGTTTAACATCGCATCACCTCGCTCAACTGCCGTCTTCCTTCCTATTCGCTCAGTTTTTCTGAGTGAATAGGCTCTTAATAAACTAGCGCGCTTTACCATCAACGGACGCATCACTGCTTACCATCAGACGGGATTGCGGTCAAGCGCTAGTTTATAATTATTAAAAAAAAAAACGAGTCAATCTTGCGATATATACTCGATGTCGAAAAAAAATTACTTAGTATCAAATCAAATCGGCATCACTATTAAAATAAAAATTCAGACACAACAGACAGAATGGGGCAGCAAAAGCTCTTGCTCGGTTACAGGTTTTCGTCGCCTTTTTTACATAGCCGGTGCAACTATGTCTCAAACAAGGGAAATATTGTAAAATACCTCGAACAGTTACTGTTTTTAGGAAACGATAAAAAAAAATGTTTAAAGTAAGTATGAATTATTGCCCTTCATCGTTCATTGTTTTTACATCGTCATCATCACTGCAGGGCACAGGTCTCCTCTCATACAGAGAAGGATTGAGTGATTGTTTTACACACATCAAAAGTGTCTAGGGATCAACATATATTTTTGCAATAACTTTTCTCCTGATTGATATTAATTAAAATTTTCTTTAAGGATTCATCAAATAAAGTGTTTTCGTTTGTCACAGTAACGATAAACCAAGTCACCTTTGCATTAATAAAGAAATTTGCCATTTTCCTAATAAAGGGATATTTGACATTTGAACCACTAACACAAAAGTTAAAGTTGACTGAAATAACAGTTTTCTCTAAAATTTTATTGTATTGGGTACCTTAAACAATTAATAATCCGTGTTTCTACCGCGAACACTAACAACACAAGAACATCGGTTTGGCATACTCAAAATGAGTTCAGTGGCATACCAAATCACGCTGTGGAATGGCCGCCCATGTTCGTTGCAACAACAAAAAAAGGTCTTCTTGCGACTGGATACCCTCCATATTCGGCAGAGCTCTTCTCTGTAGCATATCCCATGCATGCTCAATCGGGTTCAAGTCTGGCGACTGAGCAGGCCAGGGCAGGACATTGATGTTAGCTGCGGCGAGAGTCTGTCTTACAACTCTTGCGGTGTGCGGTCGTGCATTATCATGCATTAACTGAAATAAGGGACCGATTTGCACTTGTAGAGGAACGATGACGTCTGATACAATCGTCTCAGCATAAATTTGAGCGTTGAGGTTGCCTCTGATCCAAATCAACTCAGTTCTTCCGCCGATCCAAATACCCGCCCATACCATGATGGTTCCACCACTATAAGGATGGACTTCCTGGCAGGATTTTAATCGCTGTTGGCGTCCAGGGGTTCTCCAGTGTCGTATACGTCTTGTATCCGGTCTCATACCAAAACGAGACTCATCAGAAAAGCACACGAAACGCCATTGTTCTTCTGCCCAATTTCTGTGTTCAAGAGCCCATTGATATCGAATCCTACGATTGTGCATTGCTATAGGTGGTACCCGTAGCGGTCTTCGGGAATGAAGGTTCACTTCATGCAAGCGGTTTCTGACTGTTTGGTCGCTAATTAAGTTCCCTGAAGAGTGATGAAGCCTCACGGCTAACATCATGGCGGTTATTGTTGGAGCTCTTCGAGTTAAGATTTGAATGTATCGGTCTTGTCTCCGTGTGGTGCAGCGATACCGTCCTCCATGGCGCTCAGCCACGGTACCAGTGCTTCGGTAACGTGTCCAAAGTCGACTGATAACACTCTGACCTGTATTCAGAGCTAAAGCCACAGTACGTTGCCGGGAACCAGCTTCTATCATTCCCACGGCTCTGAGCATTTCTTCCCTGCTTAAATGACGTCGCCGCTCCATAATAACGTTGGTTTTAATCAGTAGTAGGGAAACAGTAGCACTAATAATGTCTTCAATGCGTTGTATGTTTTAATTGGGAAAATATTGACAGCTGATTTTCATCTTTTACTCGAATTTGATTCACAGTTCCTGATTCGAATTATGAAATGCACCAAAAAGGATCCATATAAATTTATAAAATCATAAATTTATTACAAAGCCACATCTCAATCTCAAGAAATCCGCATAAAAATGCTTGATCCCTAGACACTTTTGATGTGTGTACATACTTACCTCAAAATAAAAAAAAGAAGTATTGATATCAGTAAGTATCGATACTTTAGTAGTATTTTTTAGTATCGAAAAAAGATTTGAGTACTATCGAAATGTACTAGTAGGTAGCGATACTTTGATGATATCGGAACATCCCTAGTCTGGAAGAGTTTCCGTTTTTTTTCGGTTAATATATAAATCCTACATGTCGGTTGCAATTTTTTGTAATGTGTGTGATTTCGATTTTCGAGGATGTTAACGCCCATAGTGAAATCAAAAAGAAAATCCAAGATGGCTGCTACAGAAATTATATATTTTCGCCTTCTTTTTTGTGGATAGGAAATCGTCAAATGACTTCTCCCGCTCTGGGCGGCAAGAAATGAAACACGTGTCAGACTTTTAGTGACCAAAACCCACCCGTGTTTCTTCACCTGCCTGTGCGCCAGGGTTATAGTATTTCTTTCAAACAATCCGCAGCCCCGGCAGGATATATTTTTCTCTTCTCCTTGAGTGTCATTTTCTAAGCTTTGAGAGTACGAAAACCGATAGTGAGATGTAATTTAAAATCTACAGCTGATTTTGAAATAATAACCAACAACAACCAGACAACCACAGTCTTTCACGACTATAAAAGAGTACAGAGTGAGAAGCCGACGTCAAGCCGATAGCAGGTGGTAGACCGACTATACGAGGGTTAAACTGAAAGTTCTTAGAAAATCAAAAACTGATAACATTAGCCAGTTATTAGTTTTATTATATCTTTTCAAAATATTGTCCATTCACGTCAATACACCGTTGCATGCGATGGAACCACTGGGAAAAGCACTTTGCCCACTCGTCCTTAGGGGTCTCTTCAATGGCATCGCGATACGCAGCCATCGCTTCTTCAGCATTCATAAACCGCTTTCCTTTAAGTTTTTTCTTTAATTTTTGGAAATAAATAAAAATCATAAGGCGCGAGGTCGGGACTATATGACTAAATAGTCGATCGTTCGCTTGGCGGTGTGCGACGAGGCGTTGTGGTGAAGGAGGATCCTACTGCGAGGTCGTTTCTCTCGGAACTTTTTCCAAGACAAGTGACAAACAATTGGTAGTGTACCATTGTGCAGAAACTGTTTTTTGATCCTCTAACACAATTGTTGCGAAATGACCTATCCTTCCAAAGAACGAGGCCAGCATTTTTTTTCCCGCACTTCGATCTCTCATCACTTTAGTTGGCAACTCCACGAAAGAATACACCCACTGAGCAGATTGTCTTTAGGTTTCAGGATCATAACAGTAAATCCAGCTTTCGTCACATGTTAATATGTCGAACACAGCATTTGAGTCACCTCCGTTAAATCTTTCAATCATTTTAAGGCACCAATCCACACGACGCAGTTTTTGAGCCTCAGTCAAATTATGAGGTATCCACCGGGCGCAAAGCTTCCTGACCGCTAAATGTTCGTGGAGGATTTTGTGCACTTGACTCATACCGATGCCTAAGCTTGTCCGAATCTGCTGATAGGTCACTCTTTTGTCAGTCTCTATCATACGCCGCACAACACAAATGTTATCTTCAGTCGTCGCCGTAGAAGGCCGTCCCTCACGTAAATCATCAGTGAGATTAGTGCGACCACGTTTAAACTCATTAAACCAGTTGTGTAAACAGTCGCACGAGATGGGGCTTCATCGTGAAAGGCCAATCGTAGTCTATCATAACTTTCTTGTTGACTTAAAT
Source organism: Sesamia inferens (assembly GCA_037179545.1). Lineage (NCBI taxonomy): Eukaryota > Metazoa > Arthropoda > Insecta > Lepidoptera > Noctuidae > Sesamia > Sesamia inferens. The sequence goes on from CM073947.1 coordinate 7,069,299, forward strand.
AACATCGAAAGTAATAAAAAATCATTGCACGAAAATTTTCTCGTGTTAAATTCATGTTGACGTGACACAGACAATTTTCAATTTGCCGCCAAATCGTATAACTAATGACAAATGAATGAAATATACCTATACTCAGTAATATTGCCAAAGAGTTCTATTTTAGAATATTTTTTTTATTATATTGTTTATAAGTGGCCAGTTCTAAGAACTTTCAGTTTGACCCTCGTATATGTTATAAGAAAAATATAAAAAAAGGTCTAAGTAATCTATAAAATTTACACTCTGTGACGGTTTTTTCACTCTTGTTGCTACAAATCTTGACTTTACTAAACATTTTCTTTTGTCATCCTGAATAATGTTTCTGTATACTTGAATCTAAAGTTTAAAGCCAGCTGCTCCAGATTAGAAGAATATGCCATTTTTATCTAAATTAACCGCGGAGGACCTGAGTACAATGCTCGAAGACCTCAGTAGGGCCTCCAAGTGAGTCGGTCTTAAAAATGAACATGGGCATGACGAAAGTCATGTCTAATGCCCATGTTGTACCGACTCCTATAAAGATTGGAGACTCTGTTCTCGAAGTTGTTGACAGCTACGTGTACCTGGGACAAACTATCCAGTTAGGAAGGTCCAACATCGAGAAAGAGGTCAATCGTCGAATCCAACTCGGCTGGGCTGCTTTCGGGAAGCTACGTAGAATCTTCTCGTCCGAAATACCGCAGTGTCTCAAGACAAAAGTCTTCGACCAGTGTGTGTTGCCAGTGATGACTTATGGAATTGAGACGTGGTCACTAACAATGGGCCTTATAAGAAGGCTCAAAGTCGCTCAAAGGGCAATGGAGAGGGCTATGCTTGGGGTTTCACTGCGCGATCGAATCAGGAATGAGGAGATCCGCAGAAGAACGAGAGTAACCGACATAGCCCGAAGAATTGCAACACTGAAGTGGCAATGGGCTGGACACATTGCCCGTAGGACCGATGCCCGATGGGGCCGACGGGTTCTCGAGTGGCGACCACGCACCGGAAGACGTAGCGTGGGTAGGCCCCCGACAAGATGGACCGACGACCTGGTGAAGGTCGCGGGAAACCGCTGGATGCGGGAGGCGCAGGACCGGTCGTCGTGGAGAACCTTGGGGGAGGCCTATATCCAGCAGTGGACATCTTTCGGCTGAAATGATGATGATCTAAATTAAATATTCAAAATTCTTTTTTCTCATAACTTTAAAAAAAATTTACTATTCGAGTTTGGCAAGTAACTGCAAAAGTTGGCGTATTCAATAAGGATTCCTAAAAGGTATGATACTTGCTAGAAAATTTCTTCAATTGTGGACAGTATTTTTTTCCAAAAACAGGCAGTTTTGAACAAATTTCTTACGTACATAAATTTTATTCTAATTTACCCATGTTACCTGTCATTAAAGTTACGACCTTAAAGCAAACGCTTTAAGGCCGTAACTTTAAATTTCTAGTTTGAGTGAGACCGGAACAGTCATTTTACAAAGTTTGAGCGAGACAGATAGTGACGCTAACCAGACAGAATACGCGCTTCTTCGTGGAGCTGTGGAAACCAACCCGTTTTATCCTATTCTATCCTAACGTGACAGAGACGGCAAGAGTCATTTTACGAAGTGGAAGTGAGACAGATAGTGACGCCAATTATTAGCTAACGCACAAAAATCGCTTACTGCGCATCTTTTTGTACTATTTCGTATTGATTCGTGCTTACCACTTTCTGCTTCGTTTATTGGACTTGATTGCTTGTGATTTGGATTCGGACTATTCAGTTTCTCTACCGACGACCTTTGCTTTGCTCCGGACTACTTATCTTTGATTGTGTAATTGTGTAGTGCCACCATGTCTGCGTACACGACACAAGAATATGCCAACACGCATCTCATTTATGGAAAAGAAAGAAAAGAAAAGAAACCATTTATTTGGCGCACACCCTTATAAATACAGTATATGTTGTGATAGTAGTAGTAGTAGTAATAATATTTTTAATCAAACAAAACAGAAAAAAAAGAAAGAGAGAGAAACAGATAAAAAGACAATTAACAATTGTGAGTCCAAATACATTTAAAAAAGATGGTTACATGGACCTACACAAGTTACACGAGTGGCATATCGAAAATCCTCATTCTAAGAGGCAAGATAGATCACAATATCGATTTAAAGTGAATATGTGGACCGGAATTTTAAATTGACAAATAATAGGTCCTTTTTAGCTGCCAGACGATCGATCTGGGACTGTGTCGTGGCCAGTCCGTTCCCCAGATTTGATTCCATTAGATTTCTTTTACTGGGGAGCGGTTAAAGAGAAAGTTTACGCAAAGCCAATCGAAACTGTGACTGACTTACGGCAAAGAATAATAGAAGCAAATGATTTTGTTAATAATGGAAGATTCGCTTGCTTGCTAGCCCGATCTTTTTAAGAAGAGGTCGAGCCTGCATTAGAGCTGAAGAAAGATTTTGAACACCTTTTGTAAATCTTGACATTAAAATAAATTATGTTAAACAATTTTTGTGTAATTAATTTTCACTATCTGTCTCTTCCATACTTTGTAAAATGACTTTCCCGGTCTCATTCAATCTAGAATATTAAAGTTACGGCCTTAAAGCAAACCATGGGTACATTAGAGTAAATTTAAAATACGTAAGAAAAATTTACCTGTTTTAGGAAAAAAAATATTGTCCACAATTGAAAAAAATTTCCAACAAGTATCATACAATTTTGGAATCCTTATTGAGTGCGTCAAATTTTGCAGTTACTTGCCAAACTCGAATAGTACTTTTTTTTCAGTACAGTTTGTAATATAATTTAGATAAAAAGGCATATTCTTCTAATCTAATTCTTCTAATCTAATTCTTCTAATTCTTACAGAGGCGACCGCTGTGAGGGAACCAAAACAGGACACACGAAGAACAAAAGAAAAAGATGCAATAACAACAGGCGATCAAGCTACCAAAGGCGAATCAGACTCCAAAGTTATCTGGAGAACCCTGAAATGGACGTCCAAGCCTAACGCATATTTAAAAAAGCCTTACATTCGGAGTAGTTTTAATAATGTAAAAAAAGTGTATAAGTGTCATATTTGTCAACGTAATTTTAGTGGAAAGGGGAGCTTAACAGTGCATATGCGTACACACACTGGTCAAAAACCTTATCAGTGTGATATTTGTCAACGTAATTTTAGTAGAAAGGGGAGTTTAACAGTGCATATGCGTACACACAATGGTGAAAAGCTTTATCAGTGTGATAATTGTCAACGTAATTTTAGTGAAAAGGGGAGTTTAACAGTGCATATGCGTACACACACTGGTGAGAAACCTTATAAGTGTTATCTATGTAAAAATATTTTTTCCCATAGTAGTGCTTTAAAATTGCATATGCGTACACACACTGGTGAGAAACCTTATAAGTGTGATATTTGTCAACGTACTTTTAGTGAAAAGAGTAGTTTAACAGTGCATATGCGTACATACACTGCTGAGAAACCTTATCAGTGTGGTATTTGTCAACGTAATTTTAGAGAAAAGGGGAGTTTAACAATGCATATCCGTACACACACTGGTGAGAAACCTTATAAGTGTTATCTTTGTAAAAATATCTTTTCCCAAAGTAGTGCTTTAAAATTGCATATGCGTACACACACTGGTGAAAAATCTTATCAGTGTGGTATTTGTCAACGTAATTTTAGTCAAAAGGAGAGTTTAACAGTGCATATGCGTACACACAATGGTGAAAAACGTTATCAGTGTGATATTTGTCAACGTAATTTTAGTGAAAAGTGGAGTTTAACAGTGCATATGCGTACACATACTGGTGAAAAACCTTATCAGTGTGATATTTGTCAACGTAATTTCAGTAAAAGGGGTTATGTAACAAAGCATATGCGCACACACACTGGTGAAAAACCTTATCAGTGTGATATTTGTCAACGTAATTTTAGTGAAAAGGGGAGTTTAACAGTGCATATGCGTACACACACTGGTGAGAAACCTTATAAGTGTGATATTTGTCAACGTAATTTTAGTGAAAAGGGGAGTTTAACAGTGCATATGCGTACACACACTGGCGACAAACCTTATCAGTGTGATATTTGTCAACGTAATTTCAGTAATAGGGGTTATGTAACAAAGCATATGCGCACACACACTGGTGAAAAACGTTATCAGTGTGATATTTGTCAACGTAATTTTTGTGCAAAGTGGAGTTTAACAGTGCATATGCGTACACATACTGGTGAAAAACCTTATCAGTGTGATATTTGTCAACGTAATTTCAGTAAAAGGGGTTATGTAACAAAGCATATGCGCACACACACTGGTGAAAAACCTTATCAGTGTGATATTTGTCAACGTAATTTTAGTGAAAAGAGGAATTTAACAGTGCATATGCGTACACACACTGGTGAGAAACCTTATAAGTGTGATATTTGTCGACGTAATTTTAGTGAAAAGGGGAGTTTAACAGTGCATATGCGTACACACAATGGTGAAAAACGTTATCAGTGTGATATTTGTCAACGTAATTTTAGTGAAAAGTGGAGTTTAACAGTGCATATGCGTACACATACTGGTGAGAAACCTTATAAGTGTTATCTATGTAAAAATATCTTTTCCCAAAGTAGTGCTTTAAAATTGCATATGCGTACACACACTGGTGAAAAACCTTATCAGTGTGATATTTGTCAACGTAATTTTAGTAACAAGAGCAATGTAACAATGCATATGCGTACACATACTGGTGAAAAACCTTATCAGTGTGATATTTGTCAACGTAATTTCAGTAAAAGGGGTTATGTAACAAGGCATATGCGCACACACACTGGTGAAAAACCTTATCAGTGTGATATTTGTCAACGTAATTTTAGTGAAAAGAGGAATTTAACAGTGCATATGCGTACACACACTGGTGAGAAACCTTATAAGTGTGATATTTGTCGACGTAATTTTAGTGAAAAGAGGAGGTTAACAGTGCATATGCGTACACACAATGGTGAAAAACGTTATCAGTGTGATATTTGTCAACGTAATTTTAGTGAAAAGTGGAGTTTAACAGTGCATATGCGTACACATACTGGTGAGAAACCTTATAAGTGTTATCTATGTAAAAATATCTTTTCCCAAAGTAGTGCTTTAAAATTGCATATGCGTACACACACTGGTGAAAAACCTTATCAGTGTGATATTTGTCAACGTAATTTTAGTAACAAGAGCAATGTAACAATGCATATGCGTACACACACTGGTGAAAAACCTTATAAGTGTGATATTTGTCAACGTAATTTTAGTGTAAAGGGAAGTTTAACAGTGCATATACGTACACACACTGGTGAAAAACCTTAGAGTTTTGATATAATATATGTGAACAACCATGGTAAATACCTATATCCGTATATAAAATCAATGGTTCAATCGCTCTCGCTCGTGTTGTTTTTAATACATTTTTTTTTCCTATTTTTATTCTGGATTTTTATTATGAATGCCCAATCTTGATTTTTTTTTCTAATTTTAGAACTTGTATTAATCATTCACAAGTCACAATGTATTTCTTTCTATTTGTATTGTCAAGTTATACTCGTATGTATTATACTGTGGTTTGTACTAGAAGGAATACAAGTTTTAAGAATCTTTTGTACTATCATATCTTTTGTGATATTGCCATCATTTATTTATGGCAATTATTCTTGTATTATTTGATTGCATTTATAATGCTGATAACTTATTGGTTTTAGTATATTTTGGTGTTTTGTTAAGTAAACACAATGCACTTCCGTGCGGCATTGGACAGAATTGGTGGGATTACAAGGCGGCTGTTTCGTTTTATACAGGAGCGAGCACTATGTTGGTCATACATGTCCCACCGATCATTTCGAGTGGTGGTCGACGGTCCAGCACCCACCCGTTGTACGTATTGGAAAAACGGTGGTTATAATAAAAAATAGCTTAACGTGAGAACACTATATTTTTCACACAGACGTAGGTGACAGGCATGTGTCAATAAGATTATTCCATACTATATTTAAAACAGGCACATGCCAGTGCACTAGTTTTATATGCGACCTCCAATACGCCCCCTTAATCTTTTACACATGCCCATGATCACGAGAAAATTATCTATTACCTACTACACAAAATATACACAAATCAAAAAAACAATAAATAAAAACATGAAAACATCAAACTACTCATCCGCCCCCTTAATAGATACATTTAAAAGGGATAAATCCTTTAAAAATCTCTTAGCCTCGGGCTGTGAACACTTTTTGTTAAGATGTAGGCTATCATGTTATCCGTTGACATGTACCTTATCTTAATTTTATTAGTTAGTATACTTACGAATAAAATGATATTTGATATCAATGTGTTTTGTTCTATTATGGATCTTTTTGTTAGCTGCAATTTTATGCGCCGACTGATTGTCATTATAGTTAACTACTGGTTTACTATTCACAGCTGCTGTTGTCAAACTGTTCAGTAAACTACGTAAATAAAGAGCTTCCTTTGAAGCTTGATTTAATCCTACGTACTCTGCCTCTGTGGAGGACAAGGATACTGTCGCTTGTTTTCTATTCTCCCATGACACTATATTTTTCCCTAATTTGAAAATTAATCCCGTGAAAGATTTTCTATCAAGTGCGCCACCCCAATCTGCATCAACGTACCCTCGTAAATCAAAATTTTCCGACTTCGTAAAAGTTCGACAAAGATTTAGACGTACCCTTCAAATGCCTTAAGACCCGCTTCGCACATTTAAAACGTGTTTCATTATAACACGAATTAAATTGTAAAAGCACACTTACCGCATGTGGTATGTCCGGTCGCGTATTACAGGCTAAATAGTTTAGACACCCTACCAAACTCTTATATGGTAGATTGCTATTGCAATTTGTCGATCTTTGTAATTTCAAACCGACTTCCATTGGGTTTAACACAGGCTTGGCGTCAGCCATGTTAAAATCTTAAAATTTCTGATATGAATTGTTGCTGATCTAGACAAATAATATTTTTATTTTTATGTCTCCTCAACCTACAAACTTAAGACGTGCCTGGCTGCGCCTAAATCTTTTATTTTGAACCTTTCCAGCAAAGATTTTTCAATTTTTGCTTTTCTTGATCACAATTTCCAAAAATGAAAAGATCATCTTTTTTTTTTTTGACAAATCACACAGATTGAGCTATTTTTTTTTTTTTTTGGGACAAAACCCGCCACACTTTTCCCAACCACTGCAACTCCTGAAAGCCAGAATCAACAGTGGCGACCGCCAGAAAAACGCCGAGCAATGAAGCTCGACGAGTCCCGGAGAAACGATTCAACTGTCTTGGGTCCGAAATTAATCAGAAAAGAATACCGGAGGAGTAAGAAAAACGATATTTTTTCCACTTCCCTCCATAACAAGCAGGAGACAGAACAGAACTAGGCCAAACGGTACAAAGGGACATTATTGCAACTGGGAGAAGCCCAGATTGCCAAACACCACGGAATAAAATTTGATTAAGTTAATGGGTCCTAAGTAGGTATTAGCTGTTACAATTGATTCCAATAATAGGTATGGCAAAAGCGCCTGAACGCACGGAAATTGGTTCTAGTTTCTACAAGGTCCGTATAATAAACGACTCCGGATGTAACTTGTACACTATCCAACATAATATTGCGTTCATTCTGCAAAAGAACACACTCCCACAAGATGTGATGTGCGGACTGTTCAAATTCACAGTTCGATGTAGAACACTGACACAAAGGGGAAGGAACAAGTTTAAAAGAATACAGTTTACTTTTAAAGTTGCCATGACCTGTGAGAAATTGGGCAACGCAGTGGTCAACCTCCAGCCATGTCTTAGCCAGCCGATCGCCAACGGATGGAAAGAATAGATGGAGGTGCCGGCCCTTGATGGAATTATCCCACCTACTTTGCCATTCGGATAAGAGGTCCTCCCAGACTTCAGTCTGAGGTTTAAATAATCTAGAGATTTTATTAAAGTCGCGTTGTGTAACAAAATTAGTGTCCATGGCCTCCCCCCTCGCGGAGTAGTACATTGAAGCACGTCGCTGTACCTCAAGGTCGACTGGAAGTACACCTGCCAGTACCGGTAAGGCTTCAGTACTGACCGTTCTATAGGCCTTGCATAAAAATATCAATGCCAAACGTTGGCTTTGAAGCAGTTTACGTCGTGCCGCTCCTATGCTGGCCCTATCGGTCCAAACAGGTGCACCGTAGCACATACATCCTAAGTAGGTAGCTCCATATATAGTTTTTAAAGTTAGGAATGATAGACCCCAAGTTGCTTTGGATATTCTAGTTAGGGCATAAAAGTTCCTTTTAGCTTTTTCACCAACTATTTTTATATGTTCGATAAATGAAAAATTCCTTTCTAAGATCATACCAAGGTAGCATACGGATTGCTGTTTTTTAATGGGAACGTTGTTAAATTTAATAGTAGGCAATGATTTAAGATTACCTTTTAGTAGAAGTTGATAGGTTTTATGTGGCGCAAATGCTAGGCGGTTACGATCACCCCACTGAGATATTAAATTTAGGCAAGTATTGGCCAAGTTCTCAAGTCCAGCTCGGGTACTTGACTGAATGAGCAGTAGGCCATCGTCCGCGTAACCAGTAAGTGACAGCCGCAAGGAAGCGGGATCGCGAGGAAGTCATCAAAACCCAAATTCCATAAATAAGGACCGACAACTGAACCTTGAGGACATCCCATGGTTAGTGTTTTAGTACTAGAAAAATGACCGAGCTTAAGTACCGCGGAACCGTTTATAAAGTAAGAGTAAACGATTATATATGTTTTTATAGCAACCGCGGGTTTTTAATTTTAACAACAGCATAGGCCACCAGGCGTTATCAAGAGCCCCAGAAATATCCAGGAAGATCCCAATTACGTACTTGTTTTCAGATTGGTTAACGGTTCTTCTGACAGAAAGCGCCGCGTCGACTGTAGATTTACCTATGGTGAAGCCATATTGATTATTATGGAATTTTGGACCGTTCGGTAGTAAACGTGGAACGATGAGGCGCTCAAGAAGTTTACCCAAAGATGGTAGAAGTGTGATAGGACGATATGACTTCGGATCATCCGGCGGTTTGTCACCACACTTTGGTATTATTCGTATGAAACCGCGTCGCCATTTACGAGGAAAAACGCCTTCAGCAATGCATCGGTTGTATACAGTTAAGATGGCATCACCCGCTGTTTTACACGCTTCTTGAATCATCCTATTAGATATTTTATCTTCACCTGATGATTTGTTGACCGGTAGTTTTTTAACAATATTTATAAATTCGTCATTAGATGGTACGTCTGACATTGGTGATTCAGGTGGCACAGGAGCCCACGCTCTAATCTGTTGGTGGTAGTCGCTATCGTTAGCCGGTGAATCATCAGGGATAAGTGTATTAATTAGCACTTCTGTTGTTTCCTCTATGCCTGTGGTATGCTTATCATTGACTTTAATGTTTTGAACGTATGCAAGGTCGACCGATCTGTTAGCTTTAAATTCGTGATATAAGGGAGACCACGGACCCTCCCTGTCAAGTTTATCAACGATTTTTCGCAACAAGTTACCCTTAGATTTTTCCACCGATGCTTTGTAGCGTGACTTGGCAACTCTAAAAGCATTTAAAGCGAACGTAAGAAGATCTCCAGTAATCTTTCGGCTCTTGAGTTTATTTAACTGTCTACGCGCTCTGCGATATCTTTTACGCTGTTCAACTAAGTAATCACTCCACCAGTCACATCTACGAATATTGGTCATAGATCCGCGACCAATGGCAATGTCAGCACAGTAGGTAAAGGTTTCTGACATAATGTCAGCACTTTCTTCGGCTGACAGCCCGTCCCGAGTGAATTCTTTGGCGTGACACGCAAAAAGCGAGCCGAAAAATTCCCAGTTCGCGCCTTTACATCTATATCTGAAATTACCGGGAATATGAGACGGACAGATTGAGCTAGCCCCAAAGTAAGCTCGAGACTTGTGTTATGGGATACTAACTCAACGATACTATATTTATAATAGATACATAAATAGATAAACATCCCAGACCCAGGCCAAACAGGAAAAGATCGTTTTCCATCATGACCTGGCCGGGGATCGAACCCGGGGCCTCCACGTCGCAGGCAGGCGTGTTGACCGCTGCGCCACGGAGGACGACAAATCTACATAAATAACGACAATTATGATCTTATTGTTTTTAAGTTGCTTTTGATACAAACACGGTTCTATTTTTGATTGTACAAAGCTTAAGCTTAACATCTCTTTGTCTAATTCCTTAAACCAAGCATTCGAAACTTGTTTTAGTCCATACAAAGAACGCTGCAACTTACATAGTTTAGTTTCTTGACCTTTGACTACTGCTCCTTTCGGTTGCAGCATATAAATGTCCTCTTTAATTTTGCCATACAAAAAGGCAGTCGTGACATCTCATTGGTCAATAGACCATCCGTACTCACCAGCTAGCGAGAACAACAATCGTAAAGTTGAGCTTCAAACTACAGGAGAATAAGTCTCTGTATAGTCTATACCACATACCTGTGTAAAACCTTTTGCTACTAATCTAGCCTTGTACTTAGTTGCCCTGCCGTCGCTATCTCTTTTGATTCTGAACACCCATTTACATTGTATAGGCTTCTTATCAGCTGGAAGATCCACCAATGTCCAAGTCTGGTTCTCCTTTAGTGACGTCAGTTCATCATCTATCGCTTTTTGCCATAAGTTACCATCGGGTCTCTCCAACGCTTCATTAATAGTTAATGGATTACCATCAAGATTACTCTTCTTGGCATCCATAACATTGCATCCATACCGATCGACTTGTCTGCGATCTCGTACAGGATACCTTCTCACTGATTCAGGTATTATCGCTACCTCTTCAGGTAATACACCTTCAGGTACTTGCTCTAGTATAACAGATTCCGGTTCTAGAACCTCCGATTCTTCTACATTCTCATCTGCATCATCACGATACAAACCATCGTGTGCCTCTAAGGGTTCATTACTTGTTTGCCCGTTGGGTAAACTGGTAGGAACAGAATCTGTGTTCAAGTTTATGATTACTTCTGACTTTTCCAAATTATCTTTTTGGAGAAAGACATTTTCCAGAAATTTGACATCTCTCGCAGTTGTCACTTCACCTGTCTTAGGATTCATCAGACGATAACTCTTCTGATTATTAGGATATCCAATAAAAATCACCGGTTCCGTCTTTATGTCCAGTTTACGTCTCTTTTGTTTTGGTATCAATCTATACGCCAAACAACCAAAGATTTTCAGATAACTAACATCGATATCTTTCTTACTCCAGTTTCTCTGGCACAACATTTTTCAATGCTTTCGTTGGGCTTCTGTTCTTTAGATGAACAACAGTATTTACAGCCTCAGCCCAATACTTTTTGCTCAAATTCGATTCTGACAATAACGTTCTTACCTTTACTATTATAGTCCGATTCGCTCTTTCTGCAATAGAATTTTGTTCCGGCGTGTAAGGTACAGTCGTCTGGTGTTTTATACCTGCAGACTTCAAAAAACGTTTAAATTTATTATTACAGTACTCTGCGCCGTTGTCAGTTCTCAGACATTTAATAGATTATTTGTCTCATTCTCAACTTCCGCTTTGTATACACGGAATTTATCAAAAGTTTCACTTTTATTCTTCAAGAAATAAACATGAGTTTTCCGAGTATAATCGTCTATAAACAGAAGAAAACACCTCGCACCTCCAAAGGATGGCTCTTCCATTGGTCCACAAATATCGCTCAAAACCGACTGTAAAACTTCAGTTGCTCTCGTACCTTCATTCTTTTTTGCATGTCTTACCTTCGATACATGGAATACATGGCTCGCATAAATCGGTATAATTATATAAATCAATAATAATCACCATTTTCACGAGCATTTTTCCACTCGCTGCCTACTATATGCTTAAGCCTTATTTATTTTGTGCCATGCTTGCCTTCCAAGTGTACATTAGGGTGGAGCGAAAATTTTTTTTTCGCATTTGCAACTTCTAAGAGTAAAAAGTTTATGCCTTTTAAGCTCAAACATACACCTGTAAAATATTATTTGATAAAAATAAATATAACTACCTCCGAAAGGTTATTGAACTTTTACTAAATTCAGAATTTATGCAGGAGTTTGTGATTTATTTTTTCTATAGCATTTTAATCTTTCTTTCTATATTACTATATTAATTAATTGGAAATATACGGTATTTAAACAATAAAAAATAAAAACCTACTATTGTAAGTACTGTAAGTACGAACAAGGAGTGCAAACCGGACTATTTGCGCGTGGACCGTGCGGGGCAGTGCACTATTGTCTTTCGAGGTGAACTGTCGCTCGCGCGCAATTAAAACATAACCTAAAACATTGTTTTTGTTAAATATGGAAAAAACTCGTAGTGCTTCTAAATGCCCACTATTTGGTGAATGTTGTGAGTTAAAGAGAAATGTTCTACCTACTTACGAAGATGTTGTGAAACATTACGACTGGACGAGGCAAAGCATGAAAACTAGCAAACAGGAGCCCAAATTTTCAGAAATTGCCGATAAAATTGTGCCTGAAATCGAGAGCATATGGCAAGCGGCATCTTTACCAACAGTGACTAGTACCAGAATTATACAAATGTTAAAAACTTACCACGAGAAGCGGAAAAATCTTCTGAAGTCGATGAAAAAGAATTCCCAGCAAACTTTAGAAAATTTTATGAAAAATAAAACGTTACTTTTTGATATATCAGCTTGTAAATGCAAAGATTTTAAATATTGCACGTGTCCAAGAGAAAAGTAGGTCCCTAAATGTGAACAAGCTTTTTTAATTGACCAAAGAACGGCTCGTAAAATGATAATTGGCAGAGTTGATGTTACTGTAAGTAAAAAAAATCTAATAAATCAGGAAAGGAAGTTAAAACAACAATATCGCTCTGTTAGCCCGGCGATTGCAAGTACATCCTCTGTTAATTTAGATATCAGCACCTCTTCTCTTTCTTCCGAAACGGATGAGCCACTAAAAAACGATGCCTGCGCTGAGAAAATTGAATCCGTTTCTCCTCTAAAGAAAAAGAAAAAAGTGTCGTCCATTGACTTGCCTACGGTATCGAAAACGTGTGATAGATACGGAGTGTCTGACAGGGCTGCTGCTGCGATTGTGTCATCAGTATTACATGACATTGGTTCTGAAGTTGAAGTTATAGATAGAAGTAAGCTACGAAGAGAAAGAAACAAGACTAGACAGGAGTTACAGAAACAAGTAAACCTCAAAGATATTTCCGCGTTATATTTTGATGGCAGAAAAGATAAAACTTTAAAAATCATTAAGAAAGGGAATCGAAATTACAGAAAAGTAATGATTGAGGAACATATTGCGCTTGTTCAGGAGCCAGGATCTACCTACTTAGGTTACGTAGTACCTCACATTGGTTCAGCAAAAGGAATAGCATTTTCAATCACAAATTTTTTAAAACAGCTAAATATTTCTCATGACGGTCTTATGGCAATTGGTTGTGACGGTACTAATGTAAACACTGGAAAGTATGGGGGCATTATACGGCTGCTCGAAAAACAGCTTAATAAACCACTTCAGTGGATAATTTGTTTACTGCACATGAATGAGTTACCTTTACGTCATTTATTTTTTCATCTTGATGGTTCAACTTCAGGACCCAAGTCTTACAATGGTCCGTTAGGCAAAGCATTAGAAAATTGTGAAGAACTCCCGGTAATAAAATATAAAATAATTGAAGGAGATATGCTACCTGAAATGCCCAACGATCTAAGTACAGACCAGAAGTACTTGCATAGAATTGTTTCAGCAATTATTACAGGCACTTTTCCTGACGATTTGGGACACAAGTCTCCAGGAAAATTGTCTCATGCGCGCTGGCTTACGCGTGCAAATAGACTTTTGCGCCTTTACGTCGCTACCGAAAACCCAACATCTGCCTTGGTTACTTTAACTACATTTATTGTTAAAGTATATGCGCCTTCCTGGTTCGCAATTAAGAGTAAACCTTCTTGTAAAGATGGTTCCCGCCATTTATTCAATATAATATATTCTTCAAGATACTTACCAGATGATTTGAAAGGTATCGTTGACACTGTAATTCAAAGGAACGCATATTTCGCGCATGCTGAGAATGTATTATTGGCTATGATAACCGACGAAAGGAAACATATACGTGAATTGGCTGCCCGGCGTATTTTGAAGGCTCGTAGTAGTGCGGTACAAGCTCCAAGGCTTTTTGCTGTACCAAAAATTAATTTTGATACATCGAATTATATCGATATGATAAATTGGCAAAACGAGATAACTGAACCTCCAATTTTTAAAAACTTGCCGACAGAAGAAATTACCTGTATTGTTCAATCTAGTGGCGAAGGTCAGCTATCATTTTTGCGTCTTCCGTGCCATACCCAGGCTGTAGAGCGAGCCGTGAAGATCACAACAGAAGCTGCTATGTCTCAGTGTACGAAAAAATCGCGACTAGGTGCCATAAAGGCAAAATTACAGTCAAGAGCCCAAATGCCAAAATTTGATACAAAATGTCATTTTAAACCAAATTAAAAGGTGTTCCTAGCATTTCTTTTATATGTTACATTTACTTTTTTTGCATTTATTACATACTTACTTGTCTGATTATTGCTTTGTGTATTATTTCACATTCATTTTTCCTTAATTTCCACTAAATATAGATTTGAACGAAGAAGTCAGTTTTTCAAGAATTTCGAAATTTTAGAGGCGATTCGGAGGTAAAATGCTATTTTCAATAATCACTAAAATTGGCATATGTTTATGTTTTTACATAAGGCATAAAACCCCTCCACTTAGAAATCAAAATAATAAAAAAAAAATTTCGCCATACATTCGTGCTCCACCCTAGTGTACATACACTCGCATGTATGTCACACATGCTGAGAGTAAGTTCACCTGCTTAGTGCTTATTGTTTAGTGCTTACATACAGAATCTTGGAACTACGTCGACGGAGTGCCGGCTTCATGGTTACAACGCTGAATGCAGTCTTCGATGCACGCTGCTACATCGACTAATAATAATATTCACCATTTTCACCTGCTTTGTTCCACTCACTGCTACTACATAATTATATGCCTATGCTTTATTTTGTTATGCTTTCTTTCCAAGTGTACGTAGACTCGCATGCATGTCATATATGCTGAGAGTAAGTTCACCTGCTTAGTGCTTAGTGTTCAGAGCTTAGTGCTTAGTGTTCAGAGCTTAGTGCTTAGTGCTTACACACAGAATCTATGAAACTACGTCTACGGAGCGCTAGCGTCACTGTTACAACGAAACCAGTCTTCGATGCACACTGAATAAAAGGCCCTTTTCAGGGCCATCATATGTATCAGATTACTAAATGTTTCTTTATATGATTTTATTTTGTGCTTTTGCTGATATTTTAGTAGTAGAATTATTTTATATATTATTTACTCTTGTTTAGTAATTTAGAATATTTTTATATTTATATTATAGTTTGTTATGCTCGTTGATGATATAGCTGCTCTTAATGACAGCTTCTTCTCATGCTCTTCTTCGACTAGCTTTGTTAGTGCGGACAGTGATTCTTCCTTACCACAATGTTTGCATGATAAAATCTCTTCTCTTTTTTCCAATGACCCTAAGAATCTTCACATAGCCCACATTAATGCTCAGAGTATTCCTGTATACTGAACTTATGGCATCCTTTAGCAGTGCTAATCTGGACGCACTTTTAATATCGGAATCCTTCCTGAAACCTTCGCTACACTCTAATCAATGCTCACTGCCCGGCTTTATCTTGATACGCAACGACATGACGACGTGTTCCGGCATGATGTCTGGTGAAGCCGTACGGAGGACGGGTCTGAGCAGTTGTGTTGCGATGTGTGCCGGGTACGATGCGCCAAATGTTGTTGTGTTGGGAGTTTGGTCGTGGAGGGTCTTCAGATCAATCTCCCTTTGGCGCAGCATCGTTGGTAGTGTTGTTGGGTTTAACATTGCATCACTTCGCTCAACTACCGTCTTGCTTCCTATTCGATCAATTTTTCTGAGTGAATAGGCTCTTAATAAACTAGCGCGCTTTACCTTCAACGATCGCATCACTGCTTACCATCAGGCGGGATTGCGGTCAAGTGCTAGTTTATAATTATTAAAAAAACAAAAAAACTGGCGACAGTTGCACGTAGTAATGTAAAGGACTAACACATAACGTTCATGTATTAAAACGTCGAGGTTAATAGGACTCTATCCCACGATAGAGTCCTGTGTCAGTGACACACACTGTGTATAGGTAGGTAGGTAAGTATGTAACGTTTTATGTGAAAAATACATATAGATACAACAAAATGAAGATCTGAGTACAAAGGTGCTGCTTATTTCTTAAGAAATTTCTTCCAGCAGACCTGCGAAAGGAGAAGTAAAACAGAAATGTAGACAATAGTGTGTAAGAACAAGGAGGAAATAAAATATGAATATGATAACTATTAAAGTAATAATATTAAATATACCTAAACATATAAACCTAAAATAATTATATAAGCCAAACCAATAAAACCAAAAATAAGTATACTACTTAAATAAATACATAATACTAAAATATATAAATATGTATAAATAATAAACAAATTCTCACGATATAGAGGAAAGGTAATGCTCTTTTAATTGACGCTTAAAATTAGAAATAGTGTTTAAATCACGAATGTTAGGCGGAAGTGAGTTCCACAATCTTACAGCATGTACAGAGAAGGAATAGGAATAGTAAATCGTTTTATGAGGATGAGATTTAAGGATGGATCTTAGGTGTGATCTACAGGGTGCGTTGCTAGAGCGCGCGTAAGAAAAACGCTCACGCAGGTAGGAAGGATAACACGGGTTGTGTAAGATGTTGAAAGGGAGACATAAAATCCTAGTATTCCTGCCAAGGCGAATTGGGAGCCACTTGAGTTCCTTGCGAAGGTGAGAAACATGGTCATACTTACGAAGACCGAAAACAAAGCGAATGCACAGGTTTTGCAAGCGCTCAAGCTTGTTTAACAGCTCCTCAGTAGCATCCAGGTAACAGGCATCGGCATAATTTATAATCGGCTGAATAAGGGTTTGTGCTAAAGAAATTTTAGTCTTCAAGGGCAGAAGACCCTGAAGGCATTTCAGTGAATGAAAGGAAAAATGTACCTTTCGACTGACCTCACTGACCTGAGCACGCCACGATAGATTGGAGTCTATAACTACACCCAGATCTTTGGCAGTTTCAGTAAAGTCAATTCGTACACCATCAAGATATAAAGGCTGGAGGGATGTAATATTGGCTGCATTGCGAACGAATCTGCTGCCTATGATCATAGCCTGGGATTTAGTTGGGTTAATTTGTAAGCCAAATGACTTAGCCCAAGCGCCAACACAAGCCAGGTCATGATTCATTGCGGCAATTGCAGAGCTCGTGTTGTCAGCAGAGGAATGTCGATAGATCAAGGCCAAGGTGGCTGCCAGAAAACTTGGTGTAATCGCAAAGGTCCGGCAGTACTTCACACCAGGGCAGCTTCTAATGTTGTACAAAGCACAGGTCCGTTCGTGTGTGGAGTACTGCAGCCACATTTGGGCTGGTGCTGCTAAGTGTCACCTGGCCACTTTGGATTCAGTGGAGAGGCGTGCGAAGAGGCTGATTGGTGACCCTGATTTAACTCGAGTTGGTCTCCAAAGCCTAGAGCACAGGCGTAGAGTAGCCAGCCTTTCGTTGTTCTATAGGATACATTCTGGGGAGTGTGCGAGGGAATTGCACGATTTAATTCCCCCATCTCCGTTCCACCATCGGACGACCCGTCGTACGGCGAGTTTCCACCCTTATGTTGTTAACACCTCAACGATCCGGACGAAGCGTTTCGCCTCGTCCTTTATACCTCGTACATCGAGGGACTGGAACAATCTGCCGGCGGCGGTGTTTCCGTCGGACTACAATTTGAGTGTCTTCAAGGCTAGAGTGAATAGGCTCTTAATAAACTAGTGCGCTTTACCATCAACGATTGCGTCACTGCTTACCATCAGGCGGGATTGCGGTCAAGCGCTGGTTTATATTTTAATAAAAAAAAAAAAAAAGAGCTGCAGGTCATCTGCGTAGAGATGGAAACTGGAGGAGATTACTCTAGTAACAGAGTTAATGAACATTGAAAAAAGAAGAGGAAAGAGAACGCTACCCTGAGGAACACCCTCAGTGAGATTACACCAATCTGAGAAGGACTCCTCTAGGCGAACACACTGAGAGCGTCCCCGGAGATACGAGCTGAACCAGGCTAAAGCGGAAGAAGAGAAATTGATAGAATTGAGAATGCCTAGTAAAATGTCAAAGTCCACCGAGTTAAAGGTGCTGCTAAAGTCAAGCAATACAAGGACAGTCAGTAATTTATTTTCCATTGCCCAGCGAATCACCTTCAAAAGCGCGGTTACGGTACTGTGACCCGAGCGAAAACCGGATTGAAATGGAGATATTATCGAGTTTTACGCCAAGAAATATGATAATTGCCTATTAACTACGTGCTCAAAAACTTTAGAGAGGAATGGGAGAATAGAAATAGGCCTAAAGTGGGTTAATAAAGTAGGATTGTTAGTTTTAGGTAAAGGTATTATGCGAGCCTGTTTCCAAACTGACGGGAAGGAGCAAGAAGAAAATGAATGATTGAAGATGTGAATTAGAACAGGGAGTAATGAAGAAAGGATAGGAGTAATCATTCTTGAGCACAACTTATCATTACCGACTGCCGAAGAAGTAATTGCATGTATAGACTTCTTAACATCATCCTCAGAAACATCGTTATGTTTGAAGAGAGAATGTTGTGGTAATGGCAGACTAGCAAGACTCTCTAGTGTCGCAGCCTCGACAGAAGGATCAAGAGAAAAGGGAAGGTGGGAGAAATGTTTGTTAAGATCATTGAGGTTCACATCTTTGCACTGGTGCCAACCAGTGCAAAGATGTGAACCTAATAATGTAGTGTGTCCTAATAGTGAATAATACTAAAATATATAAATATGTATAAATAATAAACAAATTCTCACGATATAGAGGAAAAGTAATGCTCTTTTAATCGACGCTTAAAATTAGAATAATAATAATAATAATAATAATAATAATCTTTATTTATATAGAAAAACAGATTGTAGTACATTTTACATTTTTTACATAGTGGGTAGTTTTACATTTCTGACAATCAAATGGGTGACGTACTGTTCTCCTTGCTAGGCTATGAAATAGCCTGTATTAAGAAGTAACAGTGCCTATCCCCTCGAGTTGGATAGTAACAATTTTATTTAAAAAGAAAATAAAAAAAAATAAACTTAAACTTACGTAAAATGCTTAACAAATATTATTATTTTTGTATAATAGATATTGTTTGTGTGTTTATATGTGTGTGAGTGTGCGTGTGACGTGTATGGTGAATGTGTAAGTGTAAGAAAATAGTGTAAGAAATAGTGTTTAAATCACGAATGTTAGGCGGAAGTGAGTTCCACAATCTTACAGCATGTACAGAGAAGGAATAGGAATAGTAAATCGTTTTATGAGGATGAGATTTAAGGATGGATCTTAGGTGTGATCTACAGGGTGCGTCGCTAGAGCGCGCGTAAGAAAAACGCTCACGCAGGTAGGAAGGATAACACGGGTTGTGTAAGATGTTGAAAAGGAGACATAAAATCCTAGTATTCCTGCCAAGGCGAATTGGGAGCCACTTGAGTTCCTTGCGAAGGTGAGAAACATGGTCATACTTACGAAGACCGAAAACAAAGCGAATGCACAGGTTTTGCAAGCGCTCAAGCTTGTTTAACAGCTCCTCAGTAGCATCCAGGTAACAGGCATCGGCATCATTTATAATCGGCTGAATAAGGGTTTGTGCTAAAGAAATTTTAGTCTTCAAGGGCAGAAGACCCTGAAGGCATTTCAGTGAATGAAAGGAAAAATGTACCTTTCGACTGACCTCACTGACCTGAGCACGCCACGATAGATTGGAGTCTATAACTACACCCAGATCTTTGGCAGTTTCAGTAAAGTCAATTCGTACACCATCAAGATATAAAGGCTGGAGGGATGTAATATTGGCTGCATTGCGAACGAATCTGCTGCCTATGATCATAGCCTGGGATTTAGTTGGGTTAATTTGTAAGCCAAATGACTTAGCCCAAGCGCCAACACAAGCCAGGTCATGATTCATTGCGGCAATTGCAGAGCTCGTGTTGTCAGCAGAGGAATGTCGATAGAGCTGCAGGTCATCTGCGTAGAGATGGAAACTGGAGGAGATTACTCTAGTAACAGAGTTAATGAACATTGAAAAAAGAAGAGGAGAGAGAACGCTACCCTGAGGAACACCCTCAGTGAGATTACACCAATCGGAGAAGGACTCCTCTAGGCGAACACACTGAGAGCGTCCCCGGAGATACGAGCTGAACCAGGCTAAAGCGGAAGAAGAGAAATTGATAGAATTGAGAATGCCTAGTAAAATGTCAAAGTCCACCGAGTTAAAGGCGCTGCTAAAGTCAAGCAATACAAGGACAGTCAGTAATTTATTTTCCATTGCCCAGCGAATCACCTTCAAAAGCGCGGTTACGGTACTGTGACCCGAGCGAAAACCGGATTGAAATGGAGATATTATCGAGTTTTACGCCAAGAAATATGATAATTGCCTATTAACTACGTGCTCAAAAACTTTAGAGAGGAATGGGAGAATAGAAATAGGCCTAAAGTGGGTTAATAAAGTAGGATTGTTAGGTTTAGGTAAAGGTATTATGCGAGCCTGTTTCCAAACTGACGGGAAGGAGCAAGAAGAAAATGAATGATTGAAGATGTGAATTAGAACAGGGAGTAATGAAGAAAGGATAGGAGTAATCATTCTTGAGCACAACTTATCATTACCGACTGCCGAAGAAGTAATTGCATGTATAGACTTCTTAACATCATCCTCAGAAACATCGTTATGTTTGAAGAGAGAATATTGTGGTAATGGCAGACTAGCAAGACTCTCTAGTGTCGCAGCCTCGACAGAAGGATCAAGAGAAAAGGGAAGGTGGGAGAATTGTTTGTTAAGATCATTGAGGTTCACATCTTTGCACTGGTTGGCAGGGGACTTGCCTATGCCTACAGATTTTATAAATTTCCATACATCGGAAGAACTGCGGTTAATGAGTTGGTCGTGAAAATAGCGTCTCTTTGCATCCTGATACAGATGACTGCAGCGATTACGCAAAGATTTGTAATAAGAGAGATTCAGCTCTGAAGGTCTGCGCTTATATCTGCTCTTAGCTTTATCCCTGCGAGCCATAAACTCTTTAATTTGCAGAGTTATCCAAGGTGCAGGATTATGTCTAACTTTGACACGTTCGGATAGGAGCATGCTGATCATATAAGTTCAGAACCTTTGCATTAAAGCAATTCACCTTATCGTCGATGTCATCCAACTCAACAATAGGGGTCCAGTCGAGATCGTCTGCATCACGCCGCAAGACTTCCATATCTATGCCCTTGTAGTTGCGGAGATACAGAAACTGGGCCTTACGCTTGGGAACACGAATACGATATGAGAGATAAATGAGATCGTGATAAGAGAAGGTAGCCGTAAGTTGACCATGGTAAGAAACATTACTGGGACTGGATACGATCATTAGATCTAGAAACGAGTGTGTACAGTTAGGGAAATAGTGAGTTGCAGAAAGAGGCAATACTTGAAGGTTAAAAGAAGATAAGAGTGAAAGGAGTTTAAGTGAGCGAGTGTCATTTTTGATCAGGATACGGAATCGAGAGAGTTAAAATAGTCAATGTGAAGATTCTAGAACAAGATTAACCCGACATTACACCGAAGATATCCCGGACGTTAGTCTGCAGGAGATTCGATTGGCTCTGAAACAGCTTAAAAACAACAAGGCGCCGGGCGATGACGGAATAACGGCAGAGCTACTGAAGGCGGGTGGTGAACCGATCCTTAGGGCCATTCAGAAGTTATTTAATTCCGTCATAGTCAAGGGAAAAACGCCACAGGCATGGCACAGAAGTGTGGTGGTACTCTTTTTCAAAAAGGGTGACAACACCCTTTTGAAAAACTACAGACCCATCTCACTTCTGAGTCATGTCTATAAGTTGTTTTCGAGAGTCCTCACGAATCGTCTCGCCTGCAGGTTTGACGACTTCCAGCCACCCGAACAAGCCGGTTTCCGAAAGGGCTTCAGCACAGTAGACCACATACATACGCTACGGCAGGTTATACAGAAGATCGAGGAGTATAACCTACCCCTTTGCTTGGCGTTTGTGGACTACGAAAAAGCCTTTGATTCGATCGAGACCTGGGCTGTACTGCAGTCTCTCCAGCGATGCCAAGTAGACTATCGGTATATTGAAGCGCTGAAGGGTTTGTACGAAAACGCCACCATGTCAGTCCGAATACAGGACCAGACCTCGAAACCAATACCTCTCCAGCGTGGTGTCAGACAGGGAGATGTTATCTCCCCGAAATTGTTCACCGCTGCATTGGAGGATGTCTTCAAGGTTCTGGACTGGAAAGGACTGGGCATCAACATCAATGGCGAGTACATGACACACCTTCGGTTTGTTGATGATATCGTAGTCATGGCTGAGACCGCGGAGAACCTGAGTACAATGCTCGAAGACCTCAGCAGAGCCTCCGAGCGAGACGGTCTTAAAATGAACATGGGCAAGACGAAAGTCTTTATAGTCCCAATCTTCATCATCATCATCATCATTTCAGCCGAAAGACGTCCACTGCTGGACATAGGCCTCCCCCAAGGTTCTCCACGACGACCGGTTCTGCGCCTCCCGCATCCAGCGGTTTCCCGGGACCTTCACCAGGTCGTTGGTCCACCTTGTCGGGGGCCTACCCACGCTACGTCTTCCGGTGCGTGGTCGCCTCTCGAGAACCCGTCGGCCCCATCGGGCATCGGTCCTACGGGCAATGTGTCCAGCCCACTGCCACTTTAGTGTTGCAAATCTTCGGGCTATGTCGGTTACTCTCGTTCTTCTGCGGATCTCCTCATTCCTGATTCGATCGCGCAGTGAAACCCCAAGCATAGCCCTCTCCATTGCCCTTTGAGTGACTTTGAGCCTTCTCATAAGGCCCATTGTTAGCGACCACGTCTCAATTCCATATGTCATCACTGGCAACACACACTGGTCGAAGACTTTTGTCTTGAGACACTGCGGTATTTCGGACGAGAAGATTCTTCGTAGCTTCCCGAAAGCAGCCCAGCCGAGTTGGATTCGACGATTGACCTCTTTCTCGAAGTTGGACCTTCCTAACTGGATAGTTTGTCCCAGGTACACGTAACTGTCAACAACTTCGAGAACAGAGTCTCCAATCTTTATAGGAGTCGGTACAACATGGGCATTAGACATGACTTTCGTCTTGCCCATGTTCATTTTAAGACCGTCTCGCTCGGAGGCTCTGCTGAGGTCTTCGAGCATTGTACTCAGGTTCTCCGCGGTCTCAGCCATGACTACGATATCATCAACAAACCGAAGGTGTGTCATGTACTCGCCATTGATGTTGATGCCCAGTCCTTTCCAGTCCAGAACCTTGAAGACATCCTCCAATGCAGCGGTGAACAATTTCGGGGAGATAACATCTCCCTGTCTGACACCACGCTGGAGAGGTATTGGTTTCGAGGTCTGGTCCTGTATTCGGACTGACATGGTGGCGTTTTCGTACAAACCCTTCAGCGCTTCAATATACCGATAGTCTACTTGGCATCGCTGGAGAGACTGCAGTACAGCCCAGGTCTCGATCGAATCAAAGGCTTTTTCGTAGTCCACAAACGCCAAGCAAAGGGGTAGGTTATACTCCTCGATCTTCTGTATAACCTGCCGTAGCGTATGTATGTGGTCTACTGTGCTGAAGCCCTTTCGGAAACCGGCTTGTTCGGGTGGCTGGAAGTCGTCAAACCTGCAGGCGAGACGATTCGTGAGGACTCTCGAAAACAACTTATAGACATGACTCAGAAGTGAGATGGGTCTGTAGTTTTTCAAAAGGGTGTTGTCACCCTTTTTGAAAAAGAGTACCACCACACTTCTGTGCCATGCCTGTGGCGTTTTTCCCTTGACTATGACGGAATTAAATAACTTCTGAATGGCCCTAAGGATCGGTTCACCACCCGCCTTCAGTAGCTCTGCCGTTATTCCGTCATCGCCCGGCGCCTTGTTGTTTTTAAGCTGTTTCAGAGCCAATCGAATCTCCTGCAGACTAACGTCCGGGATATCTTCGGTGTAATGTCGGGTTAATCTTGTTCTAGAATCTTCACATTGACTATTTTAACTATCTCGATTCCGTATCCTGATCAAAAATGACACTCGCTCACTTAAACTCCTTTCACTCTTATCTTCTTTTAACCTTCAAGTATTGCCTCTTTCTGCAACTCACTATTTCCCTAACTGTACACACTCGTTTCTAGATCTAATGATCGTATCCAGTCCCAGTAATGTTTCTTACCATGGTCAACTTACGGCTACCTTCTCTTATCACGATCTCATTTATCTCTCATATCGTATTCGTGTTCCCAAGCGTAAGGCCCAGTTTCTGTATCTCCGCAACTACAAGGGCATAGATATGGAAGTCTTGCGGCGTGATGCAGACGATCTCGACTGGACCCCTATTGTTGAGTTGGATGACATCGACGATAAGGTGAATTGCTTTAATGCAAAGGTTCTGAACTTATATGATCAGCATGCTCCTATCCGAACGTGTCAAAGTTAGACATAATCCTGCACCTTGGATAACTCTGCAAATTAAAGAGTTTATGGCTCGCAGGGATAAAGCTAAGAGCAGATATAAGCGCAGACCTTCAGAGCTGAATCTCTCTTATTACAAATCTTTGCGTAATCGCTGCAGTCATCTGTATCAGGATGCTAAGAGACGCTATTTTCACGACCAACTCATTAACCGCAGTTCTTCCGATGTATGGAAATTTATAAAATCTGTAGGCATAGGCAAGTCCCCTGCCAACCAGTGCAAAGATGTGAACCTCAATGATCTTAACAAACAATTCTCCCACCTTCCCTTTTCTCTTGATCCTTCTGTCGAGGCTGCGACACTAGAGAGTCTTGCTAGTCTGCCATTACCACAATATTCTCTCTTCAAACATAACGATGTTTCTGAGGATGATGTTAAGAAGTCTATACATGCAATTACTTCTTCGGCAGTCGGTAATGATAAGTTGTGCTCAAGAATGATTACTCCTATCCTTTCTTCATTACTCCCTGTTCTAATTCACATCTTCAATCATTCATTTTCTTCTTGCTCCTTCCCGTCAGTTTGGAAACAGGCTCGCATAATACCTTTACCTAAACCTAACAATCCTACTTTATTAACCCACTTTAGGCCTATTTCTATTCTCCCATTCCTCTCTAAAGTTTTTGAGCACGTAGTTAATAGGCAATTATCATATTTCTTGGCGTAAAACTCGATAATATCTCCATTTCAATCCGGTTTTCGCTCGGGTCACAGTACCGTAACCGCGCTTTTGAAGGTGATTCGCTGGGCAATGGAAAATAAATTACTGACTGTCCTTGTATTGCTTGACTTTAGCAGCGCCTTTAACTCGGTGGACTTTGACATTTTACTAGGCATTCTCAATTCTATCAATTTCTCTTCTTCCGCTTTAGCCTGGTTCAGCTCGTATCTCCGGGGACGCTCTCAGTGTGTTCGCCTAGAGGAGTCCTTCTCCGATTGGTGTAATCTCACTGAGGGTGTTCCTCAGGGTAGCGTTCTCTCTCCTCTTCTTTTTTCAATGTTCATTAACTCTGTTACTAGAGTAATCTCCTCCAGTTTCCATCTCTACGCAGATGACCTGCAGCTCTATCGACATTCCTCTGCTGACAACACGAGCTCTGCAATTGCCGCAATGAATCATGACCTGGCTTGTGTTGGCGCTTGGGCTAAGTCATTTGGCTTACAAATTAACCCAACTAAATCCCAGGCTATGATCATAGGCAGCAGATTCGTTCGCAATGCAGCCAATATTACATCCCTCCAGCCTTTATATCTTGATGGTGTACGAATTGACTTTACTGAAACTGCCAAAGATCTGGGTGTAGTTATAGACTCCAATCTATCGTGGCGTGCTCAGGTCAGTGAGGTCAGTCGAAAGGTACATTTTTCCTTTCATTCACTGAAATGCCTTCAGGGTCTTCTGCCCTTGAAGACTAAAATTTCTTTAGCACAAACCCTTATTCAGCCGATTATAAATGATGCCGATGCCTGTTACCTGGATGCTACTGAGGAGCTGTTAAACAAGCTTGAGCGCTTGCAAAACCTGTGCATTCGCTTTGTTTTCGGTCTTCGTAAGTATGACCATGTTTCTCACCTTCGCAAGGAACTCAAGTGGCTCCCAATTCGCCTTGGCAGGAATACTAGGATTTTATGTCTCCTTTTCAACATCTTACACAACCCGTGTTATCCTTCCTACCTGCGTGAGCGTTTTTCTTACGCGCGCTCTAGCGACGCACCCTGTAGATCACACCTAAGATCCATCCTTAAATCTCATCCTCATAAAACGATTTACTATTCCTATTCCTTCTCTGTACATGCTGTAAGATTGTGGAACTCACTTCCGCCTAACATTCGTGATTTAAACACTATTTCTTACACTATTTTCTTACACTTACACATTCACCATACACGTCACACGCACACTCACACACATATAAACACACAAACAATATCTATTATACAAAAATAATAATATTTGTTAAGCATTTTACGTAAGTTTAAGTTTATTTTTTTTTTTTCTTTTTAAATAAAATTGTTACTATCCAACTCGAGGGGATAGGCACTGTTACTTCTTAATACAGGCTATTTCATAGCCTAGCAAGGAGAACAGTACGTCACCCATTTGATTGTCAGAAATGTAAAACTACCCACTATGTAAAAAATGTAAAATGTACTACAATCTGTTTTTCTATATAAATAAAGATTATTATTATTATTATTATTATTATTATTCTAATTTTAAGCGTCGATTAAAAGAGCATTACTTTTCCTCTATATCGTGAGAATTTGTTTATTATTTATACATATTTATATATTTTAGTATTATGTATTTATTTAAGTAGTATACTTATTTTTGGTTTTAATGGTTTGGCTTATATAATTATTTTAGGTTTATATGTTTAGGTATATTTAATATTATTACTTTAATAGTTATCATATTCATATTTTATTTCCTCCTTGTTCTTACACACTATTGTCTACATTTCTGTTTTACTTCTCCTTTCGCAGGTCTGCTGGAAGAAATTTCTTAAGAAATAAGCAGCACCTTTGTACTCAGATCTTCATTTTGTTGTATCTATATGTATTTTTCACATAAAACGTTACATACTTACCTACCTACCTATACACAGTGTGTGTCACTGACACAGGACTCTATCGTGGGATAGAGTCCTATTAACCTCGACGTTTTAATACATGAACGTTATGTGTTAGTCCTTTACATTACTACGTGCAACTGTCGCCAGTTTTTTTTTTTTTTTAATAATTATAAACTAGCACTTGACCGCAATCCCGCCTGATGGTAAGCAGTGATGCGATCGTTGAAGGCAAAGCGCGCTAGTTTATTAAGAGCCTATTCACTCAGAAAAATTGATCGAATAGGAAGCAAGACGGTAGTTGAGCGAAGTGATGCAATGTTAAACCCAACAACACGACCAACGATGCTGCGCCAAAGGGAGATTGATCTGAAGACCCTCCACGACCAAACTCCCAACACAACAACATTTGGCGCATCGTACCCGGCACACATCTCAACACAACTGCTCAGACCCGTCCTCCGTACGGCTTCACCAGACATCATGCCGGAACACGACAAATCGCTTGGCGGCAAGGCTTTGTCTGGTAGGTGGTAACTTCTGCCGGCGGCCGGTGTTATGGCCTACCACCGAGAAAAGTTTGTTTTCAGTGCTCGGTTTTGTTTATTTTTTCTTTTCCAATTAAATGAAAATTAAATTAATGTTTATAAATTAAACTACTGCTTTGGTTTTTAAATGGCAACGATTTCAATTTGTTATGGTACAAAGCAATATTTCTTTCAAATATTATGTTTTCAGCTTCGACAGCTCAATGAAATTAAAAATGTTGTCAAAATTCTTGATTCGCCTTTTTCGGCGATGAAGTGAACTTGTGACCCCATCGTGAGCCGACGGTCTATTGGTGGTATATACGGTGACCCGAGGCGACCATGTAACGTCGGATCTTTGTAACGGGTCGGCTCCTTGTCGGTTCAAGGTTGGCGGGAGGGACGCTGATCCTGTGACCATCGCCTGTGTCTTACCCACATTCACCGACAGCCGCCACTTGGACAACCAGACATTCGAAACTTACCCATTAAACGATATAAAAACTATATAAAGGCCAAACTTTGCAAAAAGGGGTATTATAAAATCACAGATTATTTAGAAGACAGAAAAGCTTGGGACTGAGCTGATCGCTCTGTTAAGCATTGTTATTAAGCAATATGCGTAATTATAACGTAAATTATTGTAAACATTTTCATTTTGAATGTCTTTACTTGAATAAAGACGATGATCCCTGTGTTTGTTTCGGCTATTTCTTCTCAGAGGAGGAAGGTTAGGAAATGCCGGCTTCATCTAGTTAAAAAAAAATACTTGCTTAATAAACGATTTCATTTCATTTCATTTCAGTCAGTCCAGAAGGAGCTCTAGTAGGCGCTGCATCTTGACGGCAGCGTACTTTGCATTTAGGGACGAAGTAATGTACGCGGCGTGGTCCGCGTACAGCCGGTCCGCGTACAGCCCGAGTATCGTGAGTAACACTCCGGCGACAGGCAACTGCCCTGCGGCACACTTGCGTACTATTGGAGGTCGCATATAAAACTAGTGTACTGGCATGTGCCTGTTTTAAAAATAGTATGGAATAATCTTATTGACACATGCCTGTCACCTATGTCTGTGTGAAAAATATAGGGATCTCACGTTAAGCTATTTTTATTATAACCACCGTTTTTCCAATAGGTTATGGGCTTAGATAAAAGGGTTGAGTAATTTTATTAGCAATAAAATTATGTGCCTGTGGAATTAAGGAATTATGGCACCTGAAGTTGGCATAAGTGGTATTAAAAAGCTGAAAGGATCGTCTGACTACCCAAACTGGAAGGTCTTGGTGCGGAATTACTTAGAAAATAAAAACTGGTGGGGAGTAATTTCTGCAGATGTAGTGAATGCTGACGTAGACCGGCAGGCACGAACGACAATATGCTCGTTGCTGGAACCAGAGTGCTTTACCCACGTCTACAATGCAAAGACTGCAAAAGAAGCATGGAACATGGGGAAGACGTATACAAATTCAATGAGAGCTTTTTAACTGTAAGTTAGAAAATTTTAT
This sequence comes from Sesamia inferens, assembly GCA_037179545.1. NCBI lineage: Eukaryota > Metazoa > Arthropoda > Insecta > Lepidoptera > Noctuidae > Sesamia > Sesamia inferens. The sequence goes on from CM073947.1 coordinate 7,098,670, forward strand.
TTCTATGGAGAGCTATTTATCTAGGATTACATTCTTGACGCAACAATTGACAGATATTGATGCCCAAATCCCTAATGATTGTAGTAGGGGAGCCCAAGAGGGATTTTGGGATTTACTCAAGCGCGGCAGATTACTATACAGGCAGGTACCTTGTACCCCATTAAATACCTCCACCAAGTATAAGTCCTGTATATGTGGCCGTGCGTCAAGGATAAAGGATCAGATTTGTAAAAAAAAATTGATCATCTGAAATTCTCGAGCGCGTCAGATTAAGATAGGGTAAGTTAGTTATATGCTAAAAAGTGTATATTCCACTAATCTGACAATTTTCGATTGACGATAAGAAGTAAATGGGTTACAAACTTGTAAAAAAAAACGTCATCTTGACTTTCTCGAGCGTGGCAATTTTTTTTTTCATTTTTAAGGGAATAATTCAACGTTCACGCAAAATATATAATCTGTCAATTTCCATAAGCCGAAGGAAGGAAAAATAATCGATAAAGTTTAAAGCGTGCAGCTTCGTGATTCCGGTATTCCCCTCTCCGAGTTTCTATTCCTCTCTCACTCTTTCTCTATCTATGTCTCTCTCACTCCGTCCCCACTCTGGGTTCTATTGCCATGACGCCATGACAGCTGATTACGCAGATGGTTTTGTTTACAACGTATTTATAACGTCTGAAATTATTTTGCGATTTTGATGTCTATTATGTGAATAAAAATTTAAAAAGAAAGTTACTATGAGTGACATTAATGTAAAGTGTGTGTTTTGTGGTGAAACTAATTTAGAAAAAACTGTGAAATTTACGATAGATACATTAGAATAATGTATAAATATATTAGAATATCAAATCAAATCAAATCAAATAGTTTATTTGTGATACACAGGTACATAAATCATAGGTCTATCGTATCGTATCGTATCGTTGGAGTAAACCGGTTTTCCGAAAATCCCGTACAACATACGAGAATCTGAGGCTTACAAAAGAATCTTCATTAAATGAAGTATACCACGCACAGTGCTACAAATTATTTACAGCAATAAAAATACCGCGAGATTTTCAGCACTCACAACAGCGGCAAAGTGAAGTGGAGTATGACAATGCATTGGAAGTTGCTCCGAATCAAATGTTCCAACTTTTGGAGAATGTTCCGGGTCACATTTTTCAGTTGCTGAAGAGTGCTCCAAATCACATGTTACTGTTGATTCCACGTCTACTGAGGCTGCTAGTACATCAACGGATGAGTAAATCCTATAATACTATTTTTTTAAGATACTTCTTAGTAAAGTTTTCAGCCCAAAAAATAATTTAATAATATTTAATTATTATTTAATATTTAATTACTTCACACCCTCAATCAAAGATTATGAGCATTTTATTAGAGGCAACGTTGACGACAAGGAATTCCATATCACCGGTCCTCAACAAATGAGAACAGCAGATTTTACAAAATATTTGAAAAATCTAAACTTTAAGCAAGCTATAGTTAATTTTTTCATCGATCATTGGGCTGATCAGGAGATGGCAACGATTATCGGTAGTAAGGTTATTTACATTATACATGATTTGTGTTATGAATATTCAGTAATCCATACTAATATTATAAATGTGAAAGTGTGTTTGTTTGTTTGTCCTTCCTTCACGCCGTAGCTAAGCAATCAATCGACCTGATTTTTGGCATATAGTTAGTTGAAAAGATGGAGAGTAACATAGGCTACTTTTGGTCCTAAAAAAACATCAAGTTCCCAAGGGAGATTACTGGAATATTTGTATGTGTACACCAAATATCCTAATATTATAAATCGGAAAGTGAGTTTGTTTGTTTGTTCCGCTTTCACGCCGTAACTACTAAGCCGATTGTTTTGAAATTGCAGACGTAAAGTTAGAAGTCCGGGTCAAATAATAGGGTACTTTTATATCCCGGAAAAAAATTATATTCCCGAGGGAATTCTAAAAGCGCGATATAACCGATCTCCACGCGAGCGAAGCCGCGGGCGGAAAGCTCGTCGATAATAAAGTAACGCGCATCTTAAATTATGAGTTGTCTTGCCCTGACCACGAAGAAGCGGACACAAAGATAGCATTTCTTGCTTGCCAACAGTAAGAAAATTCTACTATTACTATCAGAACATCGGATACTGATATTTTGGTGATCATGTTGGCAAATATGGAACACCTGCAAGCAACAGTAGAAATCTGGATGGATCTTGGAGTTGGCAATGCCCGCCGATACATCGACGTATCCGCTCTCTACAAAAAGCTAGGACTAAAAATTTCGAAGGCACTTCCAGGTTTGCATGCGTTCACTGGTTGTGGTTTTAACCCAGCATTGTACCGACGAGGGAAAAAAAACGTCTACAGTTACTGATGACTTCTGAAACTTTTCAAAATGCATTTGTGGATTTGGGATTTATTTCAAATTATACAATCATTTACTTGCCACCTTATCGGTGGATATGGTGTAATCTTATATCGGTGGTAGGCCATAACATCGGCCGCCGGCAGAAGTTACCACCCGCCAGACAAAGTCTTGCCGCCAAGCGAATTGTCGTGTTCCGGCATGATGTCTGGTGAAGCCGTACGGAGGACGGGTCTGAGCAGTTGTGTTGCGATGTGTGCCGAGTACGATGCGCCTAATGTTGTTGTGTTGGGAGTTTGGTCGTGGAGGGTCTTCACATCAATCTCCCTTTGGCGCAGCATCGTTGGTCGTGTTGTTGGGTTTAACATTGCATCACCTCGCTCAGCTGCCGTCTTCCTTCCTATTCGCTCGGTTTTTCTGAGTGAATAGGCTCTTAATAAACTAGCGCGCTTTACCATCAACGATCGCATTACTGCTTACCATCAGGCGGAATTGCGGTCAAGCGCTAGTTTATAATTATTAAAAAAAAAACCTGTACGGGTTAAAAAATTTGAGCGATGTAAATCAAGCCAGAATTGCTATCTTCAATAAGACGTATAAGGTAAAAGACAAGTCTCAACCCTTCTCCTTGAGTATCCGGAATTACGATGCGTGCAACTTGCCACCGTGTCAATCGGAGTTGTTTCAACAAGTGTTACGTACAAGATACATTGCATGCTTGTGGAGTAATGCCCATAAAGCTAAAATTATTGATCTTTTACTGACGGACCATGGGTGGAGAGTTGTCGATTAAAAATATGAAATGATCTGGTTTGCGGGTGAACAATTGCCAAAAGCATATGAAGACGTTGTCATAACACCAGATGTTTTTGAGGATACTCCCGAATTAGGTATATTTTTTCTCCAATGATTGAAGAAATTATTATTCTTGAAGAAAAATTTCGTTTAATATTCTCATGATTTTTGGTTACAGATACACAATCTCAGGATGGAATCGAGTCAGAGGAGGTAGATGATTCTACCGACGAAGATGATGATTAATAAAAAAAGTTATCCAAAAAGTTTATATTGTTCATACTTTTTTCTCATAAATATAAGTTTTGTACTTCAAAGAATATATACTGGTTTATTTGCATGCTATTTTTTCAGTTCTTCAATTCGTTAAGTTAAAAGATTTGAAAAAATAAAAAATAAATCTTTCTATTGTCAGATTAGGCCAATCCTTCCAGATAATCGTCAGATTATGAGACAACACGTTAAGGGTACATAAATGAACCATATATATCTTAATCTGACGCGCTCGACTATTTCAAAATGGCGATTTTTTTGCACATTCAAAAAATGGCCGCGAGTTTGGGTCACATCTAAATCGTCAGATTATTACATAAGAGCCTTTTTTAGGTTCACTTAACACCCCCTTTGAAAATTTGACGCGCTCGATAAAATTATTATTTTTTCCATTTTTAACCTCTACGTACGATCACCTCCACCATGGAAAAAGATTAACATATGTATGATTTCAAAAATACGTAAGACATGGATGCTATTAATATCTGACGCGCTCGAGTATGTCCATGCAACTGTTTTTTTTTTACATTTTTGAAAATTTATAGCGACTTCCCCCACCGATGGAAGTATGGATATTATATGACATTTTGTTTTTCTTATCATGTAAGCTTCGCAATCCAATATGTCTCTTTGACGCTCGAGTAAATCCCGATTTAGCATCCTGGGCTCCCCTACTATTGGATCATATCGATTTTGATGGGTGGTTTGACCGGTGAAAACAGCCCACTCATAATCACTGTTGATAATAGTGGTAAAGAGATCATATTAGAACAAATAAAAACGAAATTATTAAAAGAAGGAAGTAGACAAAGTAAGTTGAACACTGAGCACGAACAAGTGTTAATGACTCGTAAAGTACTGAACGATGTAAGATCTAACATAAAAACTAACGGTCTCAAGTAGAAGTTCGTCTACAAGTGTTTAAAATGCCATAAGCAAGGACACAAGGCGTCCGAATGAAAGGAGCGGATAAAAACCGCGAATATCTGCCTGAATACAAAGAAGGCGCGATAAATAAAGACAAATGGTATTTAGATAGTGGATGTTCAAACCATATAACACACGACAAAAGTAAATTGTTGTCTTATAAACCAGAAAAGAGCAACATAAAGATCGCAGTAGCAAACGGCGAGAAGTTAGTGGTAAAAGGACGTGGAATTGCTGAGCCACAAGTCAGCGAAAATGAAAAATTAATTTTAGAAAATGTTTTACACGTTCCTGATTTACCCATGAACCTAATTTCTGTGAGCGATTTGACCAAGAAAAATTATTCGATGAATTTTGACAAAGGAGGTTGCATGATTCAAAACAAGAATCGAATCGTTGCAAGATGTCAAGAGATCGATGGAATTTATGAGTTGATAGAAAAGAAAAACAATGTCGTGAATGTGACACTGTCAAAACCAAATGAAAATATTTCAAATATTTGGCATAAAAGATTAGCTCATTTATCGCGTAATTATATGAATAAAATGAAAGTTTTAGTAAGCGGTATGGAATGTAAGCCGGTATATATAATTTATTTACCTATCATATTCGGTTGATTATATTAAGAACAATACTAGTGAATTAAAACAAATAAAAATAGTGAATATAACCATAAATATACCAAGAAATTATCCGAATTTAGCAATAGTAATATATATATATATATATATACGGATATATATATGATAGAGTCTACGTACACTTGTCCGTATATATATATATATATATATATGTCGCAGACAGCGACGGCAGAGCGGTAGGGTCGACAGCATCTTGGTGTGGTGGTACAGGTTCCGTTTCGTAGGTGAGTTTTGAATTAAAGCACGACGTGTAGATATACCCTCCAATCTTCATAATAACAATTTGAATAGGCAAACCGACAGTTTCGGTTCGGAGGAGTGCCTTGGTCCGCGTCTCGATGCTAAGTCACCGTTCGACGAACCCCACTTTCCAAAGCGACTCTGTCCATGTGACGTCATCACAAAATAACGTCACAAGCGTTCGCCCCTCTACTACGTAAATCAAATCAGCAACTTCTATTAAAATTAATCGACGATCTCCGACACGGCCAGCCTGACTAGTTGCACGTCCTCGTGCATCATCTTCATCATCATCCCAGCGCCAATCCCAGTCGCATCCGAAGCTCCCTCAGCCCCGGAGTCCAGGATCCGGTTCACCAGGCCAACCGCCGATTCCGGCCAAACTTCGATATTTCCTGTTGCACGTCCTCGTGCATGTCTGTAACAAATTAAAAAAAAAGCACAGAAAACCGACTTTGAAGCATTTTGAGAGCTCGGCCAACCTGACCGTCACACGTCACGTTTAGTTACATTGACTATTAGAAAACCAAACAAACTTATTTGTTTTAACAACTTAAAAGCTTCCTTCAAGCCTCATAATTATCAACTTTCAAAAAGAAAACAAAAGGTTCCTCCAAGCCTCATAATTATCAAATCAAAATCATATTCTTTCAATAAGAAAACACACCATGGTTCGCTACCACAGTAGCTAGTGACAACTCATAGTTGACACCCATATCGTCATCACCTCTTGTGATACGACCAACTCTAGAGTCCACGACTCCCAGGTCAACACATGACCGTACAACTAATAGTCTCCTCTGAGACCCAGGTCCCCGCCACATCACTAGCTGCCCATCGCCCCCTGAACAACTCCTCACTGAGTTGCAGTTACGACTACAGACTAGTGCATGCAGTGCGACCATATCTACCAGAGTCCCCGCCACATCACTAGCTGCCCATCGCGCCCTGAACAACTCCTCACCGAGTTGCAGTTACGACTACAGACTAGTGCATGCAGTGCGACCATATCTACCAGAGTCCCCGCCACATCACTAGCTGCCCATCGCGCCCTGAACAACTCCTCACCGAGTTGCAGTTACGACTACAGACTAGTGCATGCAGTGCGACCATACCTACTAGTGTCCCCGCCACACCACTAGCTGCCCATCGCGCTCTGAACAACCCCTCATTGGGTTGCAGTTACGACTACAGACTAGTGCGTGCAGCGCGACCACACCTACTAGTGTCCCCGCCACACCACTAGCTGCCCATCGCGCTCTGAACAACCTCTCACTGGGTTGCAGTTACGACTACAGACTAGTGCGTGCAGCGCGACCACTCAGCCATGATACGTGTTCTATTTGCTGGCGGAGGCACCCTCCTCACCATCTTCTACATTTTGAAAATCTAACTCAGCAGACATTACTTGGAAAAATCTTTCGTACCTATGCTATCGTGGGGTACTTATAAGTTCTGTTTCTAATCAACGATTTCAATAGGTAACGATCACCATTATCGCAATCAAACAACTCACCAATATTAAATTTCATTACTTTAGCTCACTTCTATCAAATTTAGATTTTTCGTAAATAGCACTCATTTCTATGTTCGTTGCCGCTTGTTCTCTTGAGAAGATTTAATAGTCTAGCCGCACATACTATCAGAAACTCAAGTGAGCTCGTAACTATAGGCCACAGTGAACTTTAGTTTTGAAAAAATCAGAGACAAACCAGACTTGACCATGAAGTTTCTTGCACGTTCTTCTCCATAGAGATCTACGCTTTGAAACATGCAATTTAGCTTCACTTTTCTTGGACTGACCGACATTGACTATTCAAAAGTACCACCGGATGGTTAATTTGAATTAAACAATTTTGTTTTTTGACCTTGGAAATCAATTTTAAAACCCGAATTTAAAATTTCTCAGCCCAATATTACAAACAATAATCGGGTAGTCCAAGAAATAAAATTTGCAAAAATTACTCTTATTATCATGTCGCAAAGAAATTGTTCAGTACACAATACACTGGCACAACCTTGTACACTGTATATATACTGGCGCGTGTGTACATACACCAATGAAATTACAGATTGCTTGACAAGAGAACATTCGGCCACGGAATCAAAATAAAAATAGTACGACTCACCGGATTATGGCAATTTCCCGCAAACACCTGCCACTTGGCAGTTGTCAACCGTTGCACACCAGACATCTCGGAGCTCTCATAAAACTCCATTACGTTACCACAAACGTTTTGGGTATTTTGACATCTTCTCATCGCCTGCAGAGTAGAGGCTCAAGTCTTGAAACCTTGGGCGTTCCGCAAAGCGCACACAGCTCTGACTCCGCACCACACGCCATTGATGTGATTCACCAAGCAGCTAGAAGCGCGCTCCGCAAGCGCACTTTGCACGCTCCGCAAGCTCATCCGCAAGCCCACCGTGCGTGCTCCACAAGCGCACCCTGCGCGCTCCGCTAGCGCACCTTACGCGCTCCGCAAGCGCACTTCACTCGCCAATCAACAGCCAGCACTGTCGCGCGCCAAGCAACAGCCAGCACTGTCGCGCGCCAAGCAACATCCAGCACTGTCGCGCGCCAAGCAACAGCCAGCACTGTCGCGCGCCAAGCAAGAGCCAGCACTGTCGCGCGCCAAGCAACAGCCAGCACTGTCGCGCGCTAAGCAACAGCCAGCACTGTCGCGCGCCAAGCAACAGCCAGCACTTGCACGCCTGCAGCGCACTCTTGCAGCGGACCATCACGCGGAGCGATCAATGCGCCAGCAATTGAGCGCACCTCGTGACATGACGTTCACTTCCAGCCTCATTGCCCGTACATCCAGCATTTACAGAAGCTCATACAAAGACAATGAACAACTACACACATAATGGCAGAAAGTGACTGTTATTCTGTTCCTTGATTTATAACGAGATTGTGAGCAGTGTAGTTCTTCATCCAACTTCTGATGTCGCAGACAGCGACGGCAGAGCGGTAGGGTCGACAGCATCTTGGTGTGGTGGTACAGGTTCCGTTTCGTAGGTGAGTTTTGAATTAAAGCACGACGTGTAGATATACCCTCCAATCTTCATAATAACAATTTGAATAGGCAAACCGACAGTTTCGGTTCGGAGGAGTGCCTTGGTCCGCGTCTCGATGCTAAGTCACCGTTCGACGAACCCCACTTTCCAAAGCGACTCTGTCCATGTGACGTCATCACAAAATAACGTCACAAGCGTTCGCCCCTCTACTACGTAAATCAAATCAGCAACTTCTATTAAAATTAATCGACGATCTCCGACATATATATATATATATATATGACGGAGGAAGAACCTCCGTGGTGTTTTTAAAAAGTGTGACGTCAGCATAGCTGACGTCACAAAGGTTATCTTCACGATGATCACTCATTGTGGATCTTCCAAAGGAAACTTCACAAATTCCGCAACAACTTCTTTTATTCAACAAACAACGTAGTGACGTCACAACTAGGTCCTTACTGTTCGGTGGCTCAGAACTGAATGCCCCAGTGCCGGTGGTGCGGTCGTATTTATAGTCGTCGCCCCCACTCTCGTGCAAATATTACAATAACAAAGATAGTGATTTGTTGTTTAACGTTAATTTGACATCGTAATAAACTGTAAAGTAATTAATCTACTGATTTTAGAACCATCAAATTATGAATGTTAATTATTTAAGTGATTAAATATTGTGATTGCGCCGACATATATATATATATATATATATATATATATATATATATATATATATATATATATATATATATATATATACGGACAAATCACACAGATTGAGCTAGCCCCAAAGTAAGTTCGAGACTTGTGTTATGGGATACTAACTCAACGATACTATATTTTATAATAGATACATATATAGATAAACACCCAAGACCCAGGCCAATCAGGAAAAGATCGTTTTCTATCATGACCTGGCCGGGGATCGAACCCGGGGCCTCCACGTCGCAGGCAGGCGTGTTCACCGCTGCGCCACGGAGACCGACAATAAAATGTACTTACCAGAATTAGCATGCATCAAACAACAGGTTAACACCCCCTCACGTAGGATGCACTCTACTACAACTTACAAGAAAATCCGAAAATATGAACATCAACAATATCGACGTATTTAATTTAGCATGCATCAAACAGCAGGCAATAATACTCACTTAGAAAACACTTTTTTAAAGCATACAAGGACAACATTTTTAATTTCACTGAGCCGTCGAAGCTGAAAACATTTTAAAATAAATCGTTGGCATGTGAAAACCAAAGCAGTACCTAGTTTAATTTACATTAATTTAATTTGCATTTAATTGGAAAAGAAAAAACAAACAAAACCGAGCACTGAAAATAAACTGGCGGCAGTTGCACATAGTAATGTAAAGGTACTAACACGTAACGTGCATGTATTAAAACGTCGAGGTTAATAGGACTCTATCCTACGATAGAGAGCTGTGTCAGTGTGTGTGTACAGGTAGGTAGGTAAGTACGGAACGTTTTATGTGACATCTGATATAAAGAAACATTTAGTAAACTGATGCATATGGTGGCCCTGAAAAGGGCCTTTTATTCAGTGTGCATCCAAGACTGGTTTCAGCGTTGTAACAGTGACGCTGGCGCCCCGTAGACGTAGTTTCATAGATTCTGTGTGTAAGCACTAAGCACTAAGCAGGTGAACTTACTCTCAGCATATATGACATGCATACGAGTCTACGTACACTTTGAGAGAAAGCATGGCGAAAATAAATAAAGCATAGGCATATAATTATGTAGTAGGCATTGAGTGGAACAAAGCAGGTGAAAATGGTAAATATTATCATTAGTCGATATAGCAGCGTGCATCGAAGACTGCATTCAGCGTTGTAACCATGAAGCCGGCACTCCGTCGACGTAGTTCCAAGATTCTGAATGTAAGCACTAAGCACTAAGCTTTAAACACTAAGCACTGAGCAGGTGAACTTACTCTCAGCATGTTTGACATAAATGCGAGTGTATGTACACTTGGAAGGCAAGCATAGCAAAAAATAAAAGGCATAGGCAGCGACTGGATAAAAGCTGGTGAAAATGGTGATTATTATCTTTAGTCGATGTAGCAGCGTGCATCGAAGACTGCATTCAGCGTTGTAACCATGAAGCCGGCACTCCGTCAACGTAGTTCCAAGATTCTGTATGTAAGCACTAGGCACTAAGCTTTAAACACTAAGCACTACGCAGGTGAACTTACTCTCAGCATGTGTAACATAAATGCGAGTGTATGTACACTTGGAAGGCAAGCATAGCAAAAAATAAATAAGGCATAGGCAGCGACTGGATAAAAGCTGGTGAAAATGGTGATTATATACTTAAGTCGACGTAACCATGACGCTGGCGCTATGTTGACGTAGTTTCATAGATTATGTCTGGCAGTATCGACATGCCTGTGTAAAAATTAGTTTGACACATTCGCGACATGATATACGATTCCGCCCGGAATCTTTGGAGTGCCTTTTTTATTTGGCATGGGAAATCATCAAATGATCTCTCTCGCTCTGGGTGGAGCCTCAGGGCGTGTGAGACTTCTATTGAATAAAACCCACACATGTTCCTTCACTTGCCTGTAGGCCGGGGCCACGGTTTCTTTTTTAACCAACCCGCAAGGCTCACGAGCCAGGAGGCATCGGTCTTCGTGGACCCCGTGACGATGTGCTGATTCAGGCATTGTCCTTACCGGGCGGCGAGCTGCCCACTGCTCACCGCCAGCAAGCCCGCGCCTACGGTGGCCGGGAGTTCGATGTTGTCTCCCGGCCAGGGCGTCTCCTGCGGTGACTCCAGGCGTGGAGCGCTGGGATCCCCGCTCCGTCACGCCCTCCTTTGCTAGCATCACTGCTCCGCAGAAGGAGGTGACGGCCTGCCATGCACTCGCGATCAGGACCATGGCCTGGACCAGGGTCGGACGCGAGAGATCGAAGCCGATCGCCGCCACGAGGACATAGCGGTTCTTTACCCAAGTCGGGCAGACCACCCACAGTATGCTCCACCGTGTCCTTAGGGCGAACCACACAGTGGTGAAACCCTGGCGTTTCAGCACTGGGTTGTGACAATCGCACTCTACATGTCGCCATGAGATCCCACCAGAGCTCTGCCACTCCCACATGTGGGCGAGGGCTTTGGCTTCCAGATTCCATGGCGGCAATGCGGCAAGGAAGCGCATCTATACAGTGCCTTACAACAGAATGAGTATAAACTCCAGAGACGTGACGACCGCTGGACGCGTCCGAGCGCCGGTCGAAAAAGTCACGCCGTTTAAAATCCATTCCATACAACGACCGTTCAAACACGGAGACGCGCATTTAATCACGTTCCGTCGGTCCCCACAGTTCTGAATCGGTTTAAGAAGACAGTGGCCAGTCAGTCGTTGTGAGGATTGGGTTAAGTCTGTCCGTTTCGCGTATCACCACCGAGTCCACGCTTAGCAGCGGTCGTCGGCAGAGCCGGTGTGCACCACACCAACAACTATACTACTACTACTCACTAGTATAACAAACTCTTCGGATCAACGCAAACTACCTACTAACTTTACCACAATCTTCACAACAACACAGCGCACTACTTCCTAAACATCAAGCGCCCGCGCACGGCATTAGCCGCTCGCGTCGCTTGACACATATGTGAAACAAGAAAACGATATCATCGGTCTTATGTTGACCGCCGAGCGCGCTACGGCAAACACAAGTACAGGATTTTTCATTAAGAGCGCTCGAACTTTGAAATGAAATAAAACAATCCGTTTAAGTGATATTACCATATTTTTTATTACATTTTAAAGAATATTCAATGACATTATGTGTGGAAAATAATATAAGGTAAATGGCCACCGCGACTCCGCTGTAGATGGTATATTCTGGTGGACCAATTTTGAAGGACGTCTTCGCATAAATGGGGTTAAATTTCACGAAGAACGCGAGTTTTGTTGGCCTTTAGAGCAGCAATTGACGTGGTTTATCAGCATACACTAGAGATTTCACGTAGCTCAACAGAAAATAATCGAGCGGTGTTAAGTCACACGATCTCAGGGGCCAGTTGATGTCGCCACCACGCGAGATGACGAAGCCCTCGAACTTCTGTTTCAATAAATTTAATGTATCCCGTGCTGTATGGCAAGTGGCGCCATCCTGTGGGAACCGAATATTTGTAAGATCCATACCACCTACCCTAGGCCACAAAAAAATTGTTATCATCGTCAGAAATCGGTCGTCGTTAGGCGAATAGAGCATTGATTTTGATAATAAAATTTAATAATTTATACACGTTGTTGAAGCGTGTAGCGATCCGTGGTGAAATGTCACGAATAAATATGTATTCATGCCCAATTTGACAGCTATCGCATTACCAAGAAGGCTGCTATGCGCTGTCAGAATTCCAGCGTCCCTATTGAAAATCATCTATAATAATGTGTCCAATACAAGAGCTCATGTGAATACGCGCGTGTGACTTTCTTCGGTTATGTTTCTCGTCGTGGTAGTGACTCCATCGAACGTGTCGTGGTGCAGGGAAAGGTTGAGGGCTCCTGAACACGTGGCAGATCACCAATGAGATGGACGGATCGGATCAAGGATGCTAATACGTATTCAATATGTGAATGAAACCGGAAGGCTGCTATCCGTGTTGAATGGCGCCGCATAACTAAAATTATCACTCGTCGTGATTCGTAATGACCCACGATAAATCTGGCAAAAAAGTATCAACCAAGAAGAAGAGGAATCACGTAATCTCTAGAAATGCTTATACTTTAATTTTGGTCCCATAGGATTTTCATAGAAATCGGTGTTTGGTACCTCAAGGCCCTCAAGGCGGTATATTATCCCCACTTTTGTTCTCAATCTTTATTGATCTCATTACTACTAAACTTCAGTGTGCGTATCATCTTTACGCGGATGATCTACAGCTCTACACTCAGGCAAGTGTTGACAACTTATCGTGTGCGATTGGGGAGCTGAACCGGAATTTGGAAGTGGTGAGGGATTGGTCTAGTCGTTTCGGGGTAGCGGTTAACCCTACTAAATGCCAGGCCATTATTATAGGAAGTACCTTTAATCAACGTAGGCTGAGTGGCTTAGTGGTGCCACAGGTTATCGTTGATGACAAAGTCATTCCGTTCAGCTCCGACGCCAAGGATTTGGGTCTGCATGTTGACACTTGCCTGGACTGGCGTAAGCAGGTTGCAAGTGTGAGCAAAAAAGTCACCGGGACGTTGCGGTCGCTTTATACGCTCAAAAATGTTCTTCCATCACACATAAAGATTCATCACATATATAATTTATTCTTTTTGTCCACCTATGAATTTTTTTATCTCTCTCTTCTGTTTATATTTTGTATTTATGTATTTATTATAATATATTTTTTTCTCTCTTTAAACTTTAATTTTGGTTTGCACCTACCATGTTTTGTCTCTGCATCACCTCAAGGTAGACTGGTAGAAAATGCCTAAGGCATTAAGTCCGCCATTGTGCAATGTTGTTTAAATAAATAAATATGGGCAATTTGGCGTCAGATTCATGACATCATTATCACTAGGCTGTATGTATGCTGATGTATGTTACGGAACACATCCTACATTTTTAATACTTGAAAGTGAAAAAATTACAATACGTTGCCACAAAAATCAGTTAATCATTAATGAGTAGAATAGAATAAAGCTTTATTGTACGCCAAAAAGTGACATGACATAAACCTAAATAACTTTAATCTATGGTTACAATGGCGGTTGGATTGACGGACACTTCGTAGATATCATTATAAATAAACAATAAAAAAACAAACACGCGTCAGCCCTTAATGATATGTCCCGAACTACGAACATCGTTTTGTTCGCAGTTCGGATGCCGCTTACCTGCGTCTCACCCCTCACACCCCGCACGATTGTTCTGTCTAGACGTCTTCGTTGGACGACTGTATGATTTTTAGACTGTGCTATAATTTAAGTAACAAAAATTATTTAGGTGTAAGTGGCGCGGCGCCCCTATAGTCTTGGCGCCTGTGTGCGCCGCACACTTCCCACACACAGGGGCAGTGCGGCCCTGCCAACTACATTGAATAAATTGTTATGGTACAAGTGCAGACAGGGAGGTGAGAATCTTTTGGTGAGGCCTAAGCTTATAACCCGTCATCAGTCTAATTAGGTCCTACCACGGTCCATTTCATCTTGTACTGGATGAACGAGGGAGTTGGCTGCATATTAGGAACAACAAGTAAGCAAGGTGTCCTGCCAGGAGGAGGTAACTAAAGAGCGGAATTAATGAAGATAGGGGAGCGTATTACGAATTTGTGCTGTATGCTTAACTTTTTTGTGGTGGGAGTGGCTGAGACAGACTAGATTCGGAAGGCGGAAGACAGGGTTTTTAAAATTCAAATTCAAAATTTTAATTCAGATAAAATATATCCATATAACGTTAGTAAAATTGAAGCTTAGCCTAATGTTAGTAATAAATTATGTAACTAATTAATTAGTTAATAATTATTAATGATCATTAATTAATAAGCCTTATGTTAGTATAATTTTTGAATTAGCCTGAGACAGATCTGTGACCAGCACTGATTTGCGATAGACAGAGTTGATTGATTGACCTTATGAACGTTGTTGTATTATTGACTAATTTAATAATCACCTACAGTGTGCCCCAGACCCTCGTGCCATCAGTGGCCGCGGTACTCTTGTTTACCAACTAAATTCAAGTACATTGCATTTATTTTTTCTATTTAATTTAAAAAGAATGTTAATTTAAAAATGGTCTTACATCTATTTATCATATACATATTCTTGAAATGAGGATGGTGGAAGTGATCTACTAGGACTGAGGGTTCTTTCAGGAGAACCTCGTTTACTAGGGCGAGGAGCGCCTGGTATTGGGGGGAGGCCATTTTTCCGTCAAATCCGCGGCAGCGCAGGGCAGCAGTCAATGTACCCATCGTGCCGCGGCATTTTCACATCTCATCGCTTTCGACTTGATGGAGGGAATGATCTTTCTTATAGCATCTCTCCTGACACGCACATCGCGAGTTATTTGCCAAAACTGTAAACACATATAAGTTTGTGGAAAACAACTTTAACTCGTCATGATAATGAAAAACTTCTTTCCGTTATTACTTTATACATTTTTCAGCTATAATTCTATCATGAGTGTTGGTCAATCTAAAATCGACTTGATTTTTATTGTTATAAAGTTAATAGTTGTTTAACTTGCAAGCAAGCATTAGTTATTCTATCGTATTTGTACACAATAGACATAAAATTAGAGAAGGAGTATGTCACGAATAGAACACGCGGGTGAGGCGGTCTTCGGGGAGGGAGTAGGTGTGGAAGTCCCTGGTTGTTAGGACAACGACTTTAATACCCGTCTGGGTAGATTTGGCGTTGGTGAACGCGATCTTTTGATCGTTGCACCAACCGGACACGGTGGTCCAGGTATGAAGACAGGCGGGGGAGGGGGGATTTTTGCGGGAGCTCGGGGGCCGAGGGGGCGGTTTTAGGTGACGCGGCACGAGGGGCGTCGGTCCCTTTAGGGGGGATGGGTGTGGGGTTAGGGCAGCCGCTAGCCGACTCGGCGGCCACCAACTTAGGGGCTTGGATGGAGGAGGATTTCTTTCAAAGTCCTACTTAACGTGTTTTTTTTGACTTCGCACTCTCTTTGAAAGTTGAAAAATATCGTCTGAAAATTAAAAATATTTCCAATATGACAGCGTTTGGCAATGAGTATCATTGGATTACATGTACATATTATCTTTAAAAATATGTCCATTTAGTCTATACTTATGGTTTCCTTTACATCTTGTACATATAGTAGAATACTAAGTGATAATTAACAACGCAATATGTACATGAGCTCTAACACAAGACTTCAAGCGTTTAAGAGTGTCTTCGGGTTCTTTCGTGTGTCCTCGGCTTATGTCGTGTCAGTTCGGCTGCCATCGGGACCTCACGGCACTGCCATTATAATTGAGGATGCTGCTGTCACCACAATGTCAGCTTTCGACGGAGAATGTTCGTGTAATCGCTATCTGTAGTGATAAGTTGTATATCAATCAGAGGGCATTCATAATTAAAGATTCATAATTAGTGGAAATATGAGTGGCTTGCAAGTAAACAGAATACATTATAGATCAGTCATTTTTGGCTTTAGTGGCGTACAAATATTCAAATTTGAATAAATAACATAAGTAATATGCAATTGGGTAAATTAAGACAAATTAGTCTAATGTTAATTTTGTAAACAAAATTGCAACCAACATGCGCACGTATTTAAATCAAATCAAATCCAATGAATTTATTTGCCAGAATGTTGGTTTATCAATAATTTTAAAACTATAATATCTCCTTTCCATTCTACAATAGGGTATTTGACTAAAAAACGAATAAGTCCATCAGTCAGATTTCCAAAAAATGCTAGACAAGTATTTTTTGTTTTATCAAAAAAATAGAAATTGCCAAATATAAAAGGCATCAAAAATCAGGAGTGGTGGCTGGTGACGTCACTGGTCGCTAAAAGTGTAGCGTGCAGTGACGTCACACGAGTTTTCAACGCACTGTGTCGTCTTTATTTTTTGTTTATATGAAAAAAAAAAAAAATACCTGTCGAGTATTTTTTGGAAACCTGACTGATGGACTAATTAGTTTTTTCAGTCAAATACCCTATTACAGGTGTGCAAATATTTAATTTTAACCTGCACAATCAGGAACAAACAATCAATTATTATTTTATTAAGTTTAAACCAATCGTCGTTAGGCCTCTATTGCGCAACTCCGCGGATCTATTAGAGTGCGGCCGGCTGAACGCGCGTTCACTAAAACTACGATTGCTACAACTGAGAGTCGAACTCAGGACTACCCACTCAACAGCCGCGCTTTCAACCACGAGACCAACGGGGCAGTTACCTAAGATTCAAAAATCAAAAATCAATCAATTTTTTTTTGTTCCAAATTGACGTTATTCCAAGTTAAGCAAATATCAACTTTATTTTAATGCAGATTAAGTTGATTTCAGAAAGACTAGCACTGTAGAAAAAGAAGAATTTTTGAAATTGTAGCGTAAAGTGTACTTTATTTTAAAGAAATTAAAGTTACTTTTCCATCAACTGATATCATTTTGGCGAATTTGTCGCCATGTTACAATACACACACAGAAGGGAGATGTGGTAGCCCTTGATATCAAACTCGACTGAAAAGTTCCAGGCCGATAATATGAAGGCAGGCAGGCAATTGAACTTTGTATCTCTTCTTCAGCCTATGGATGTCCACTGCTGGACAAAGGCCTCCCCCAAGGCTTTCCACGCTGACCGGTCTTGTGCTGGTCGCATCCATCGGCTTTCCGCGACCTTCAGCAGGTCATCGGTCCCCCTTGTTGGGGGCCTCCCTACGCTGCGTCTTCCAGTATGTGGCCGCCACTCCAGAACCTTACTGCCCCATCGGCCATCGGTTCTACGACCGAACGAACGTTCGGCGATCGGTTTTACTTTGTATATGCCCTCAATATTTCTCTAAAAACGGCGAAGGAAAACAACGTGAAGAAACCGACATTTCCTATAACAGAAAAATCTAAGATAACGTGACATCTACCAACGCACTGGACCACGAGTTGGATTATGTCTTACCCTCACTCACATAGAGGAGGCATTGTGTCTCAGCTATTGGAACATTAAAAGACTAATTATGCTTATTTTGTGTGTCTACACTCTCATCACTGTGTTTGTGTCTGTGTATGCAGATGTCAGTTATCCAGATCTTACTGAGGCACAACTAGATAAACTTGAGCGACTTCGAAACTTTTGCATAAGATTTATATTTGCGCAAATATGATCACATATCTGAATTTCGTACAAAGCTTAAGTGGCTTCCCATACGTCTTCGCCGGAATTCTCATAACGTATTTCAGCTCTACAGCACTTTGTTTTATCCTAAAACCGCCTCTTGTCTTAAAGTACCTACGTTTCAAGTTCCTTCATGACACACATAATAAATATCTGAGGTCATCGGAAAACCTGATATTAGACATGCCGATGCATTCCAGTAACTTTTACGATTAATCCTTTACTGTAGAAGCAGTTCGGCTATGGAATGACTTGCCCTTGTCTGTAAGGCGTGCTCAAACTCTGTCCACTTTTAAAACCATGGTAAAAAAGCATTTCCGTTCTCTTTAATCATGTCATTATTTTTTAATTGCTTTTGTATGATGTTTATTAATTAGATGTATATATTTATTAGACTAGTGTGATACACTTAACGTGCATATTTATTATATAAACTATATAAATAGTACACTGTGGAGTACCTACATTATTTCTCTCTCCTTTCCCTTACAATTCCATCCAAAGTTTGCCTGTAAAAGTTCGCTCTTAGCGATAAGACCGCCCATTGTGTCACCCTTTGTAAAATCTTTATATTTATGTTGTTGTAATTTATTCTATGTATGTGTGTGTACATACACTCTCTGCCCACTCCGCATAAGAATGGCGTGTTGATATGTTAAGTTTAAAGTAGGTACATACCTTCAGGTTGGCACAGCTGTGGCGTCGAACACTCCTTTGTCGATGACCACGTTGATGGTGCATCTTCTTCTACTTCACTTCGTAAAATGCCCTTTTGACTTCGAGATCACTCAGCTCAGGATTCAGTGTCACCTGTGTAACAATATGTATGACATTGTGGTGAAATGTATGATTATTCAAAACAAAAACTTGTTCAGACTGTATCCTCAATATTTTCTTGTTCTTACGAGGCTTGCTTGCTTGGACGATTTTGGCGTCCCAGATGGCCCGGAAGTGGGCGGCCCAATTCGGTAACCTTATCACCACCAACGGCGGGTATCATGCCTTCTTAGGTTTCTTCGCTGGTTTAGGTGAGCAGGGGGCGACAGCGGGGGGCGCGGTGGTGCCAGCTGACACACTCACCTGTTCTTCCTCCATTGGTGTGAGCAAGCGCGGGGGCGTGCGGCGCACCGCCTCGGCGAACGTAGGCGAAGCGGGCTCGCCTCCGCCCCCCAGCGCGGTACGCAGTCGCGCTGAGGCCGCGGCAGGACGAGGCATTACCGCTGCGCCTCCTCGCCGGTTGCGGATTCGACCGCAGCGGCGACGCAGAGTCGCCGCTGCGGTCGGGCCCCGAGTGAGAACTCAAAGCCGAACCCGAACAGCGGCGGCGGTGGTAGGCCGGTGACTACCGGCCGGCTTGGTCTCGTCCCTCGGCGAGCCAGCGTCCGGATCGCGGGGTCGTATCTCGCGACACGTCCTCGCGACTCAGGCGCTAGTGGCGCCATCTGCGCCAGTTTGCGAGTGGCGCCCGGACTGGCTGGCCGCTAGCGCTCCGCCCTCGCCGGTCCCGCCAGCAAGCTGTAGGAGCCGGATGTGGCGGTACACGAAGCTGGCACAGCTTGGGCGGGCGATGTTGGTAGTTGCGCCGGCAGCGCCGCTGGTCGAGATAGGGGCGTGCGGGTGCGCGCGGACGTAACTGGGGTCCGTCTGTGTGTGCCTGCGTATTGAGTAGTGCATGTCTGTATGCGGCATGCGCGAGCGACGTGGTGGCGCGCGCTGATGCTGCGGCCCGCGCAGCGGACGCAGCCGTGCACGTGGGTGCGGGAACGCGGACTGGCGTGGGGGCTGATGCTTACGGCCCTGGGTGGCGACGGGTCCCGGTGCCTGTATGAGCACCAGCCGGAACGCACCTGGGCGGACGGGCACCGCGTGCTGCCGGCTCGACGACAACGCTGGCGCAATGCGAGCAGGTGCCGATGTCGTCGGTGGGCCGGCGGCTCGTACCGTACCACCTTCTCTTCTTTCTTCACCCCGCCCGGCCGGCGGCGAAGCGGGCACTGCCCATGTTAGGCAGCGACAGCGCCCGGTCCATCGCTGGACGGGGTTCCTTTTCGGGCCCGGACCCGCGGCCCAGTAAGCCGCGAGTGCCGAGCTTAGGCATGCTGATGGGCGTGTCACCTACCGCGACCGCGGTAACACATAAAATGTTGCGGTCGGCGCGGTGTCAGCGAGCTGGTACTTCGGGAACTTCCTCGAGACTTCTTAGCAGCTCACTCTTGGTTCACTGGCCGATCCCCTCTCTCCGGCTCGCGGACTTCTCTGCGACCCCGAGATGGGGGCGCGAGGAGACGGTTTTGGGGCTCCTTTCCGGCCCCATGACCGTAGGATCGGTCTCTCGGTCCCCAGAAATGGGGACCCGTCGTTGGGGTGCTCCCTAGGGGTGCCATCTTCGCACACCTATGTCGGCCGCCGGAGGGGTGTGCCGCCCCTCCGGCGGTCATCAGTGTGCTTTGTGGTGTGTGACTGTAGGAGCGCCCGAAGTGCTTCTCGACGCCCGTGCGACCAGGCCCTGCCGTGTGGGATCTCCAGCAGCCCAGAGAAGGCCCAGCAAGGGTCGGCCAGCGAACGAGCGCCGGTTTTGTTTGGCGCTCCACTACAGTGGGTGCTTACCCCGTCCCCTAACAGCTCAACCAGCTATGTACGGTTGGCTGCGGGGTGCGGGGGGTGGTGGTGAGTAACGAGCGGTATGTGTGTGTGTTCTCCGCTCGCGTGGAATTCTGTGTGTGCCTGCGTATTGAGTAGTGCATGTCTGTATGTCAAACGCACAGCGCCTATATTAACTTAGTCCGCAATGCGCTCGACGGTGTCGTGTTGCGTATGTAAAGTTAATATTATTGTCTGAGTAGGCCGCGTGTGAAAGTGTAAGCGACCTACCCGGGCGTCAAGTCCGGTAGTGGTGCGACGTCTGCGATGAGGTCGCGCGGGAATCTTTTGTTGTCGGGAGGCCTCGCGTGCCAGGGCGCACTTTGTTTGATGTGATGATGGTCGGAGGTGCTGGCACGCGAGAACATCCCCTTCGCCAGACGGATCACGAAGTCATCGATGCTCTCGACACGCAGGTCTGTCTGTGAATAACTGAGTTCCTCACGTACCGAGGCGCCTTCACGATTTGACGCAGCGTGATGTTCTGCTGCGTCCGGAGCTTCTTCCTATGGGACTCGGCCGTGAGGGCGAGTCAAGCCGGGGCAGCGTATGTAAACTGCGGGCGCACGTATGTCTTGTAGATCCCCAGCTTGACTTGCGTGGAGAGGTGTGACGAGAACACCGGGCGTAATAAGTTTCTAGTTACCTTTACCCGCGCGACGGTGTCGCAGACGTGCGGGCCCATGGTGAGCCGACTGTCGAGTGTGACCCCCAAGTACTTAGCGGTCCCGGTCCACCCGACCTCGGTCCCCATGAACTGAAGGTTAAGTGGATGGAGTCGGCTTCGTGCCGTGATAATCATAGCCTGCGTCTTACCTGCGTTGACCGACAGTCTCCACTTGCTGAGCCAGTCGGGGAGGTCGTCCAATGCGCGCTGCATTTTGATGGCCGCGTGGTCGGCCGACAGCGACGTGGTGATGTACACGGCGTCATCAGCGTACAGCGCGAGCGTCGCAGTGTGCGTGGCGGGAATGTCGTCGGTGTACACGGAGTACAACGCAGGTGAGACGCAGCTCCCCTGTGGCACGCCCGCTCTGATGGGGCGTGCGCTGGACGACCTCTCTTCGGATAGCTGACGATTTACTAATATACAGTTTGTGCATGGCACAAGTAATGGGTGGCAGTATGGAGTGGGGTTTTCCGACCGGCCAATCAGAGGCCGACCTTCCGCCGCGCTGTTTCTATATCGCCCTAACACTCCTCCACAACGCCTGAAAAACGGAACAAATATTTGTATGACCAATCGACGTGCACGCCGATCGCATGGCGGGAGAGTCGAAGGAGGCTCTTGGTGGTGCCGGTGGCGCGGACTGCGCCGGTCGGCGAGTGGAGCCCGAACTGGCAGGCTGCTCCCGCTCAGCCGTCACCGGTCCCGCCCGCAAGAGGCGGGGGCTGGATGTGGAGGTCCGCGGAGCTGGCACAGCATGTACGGGCGGGGGTGTGTGGGGTCGGGCTCTTCGAGTATTTGAGTTTAAATGTTTGTGAAGACACCCATGATACAAGTAATACCGAGTAATACCTAGTGTAGGGCAACGTTTATAAAAAAAAAATATTTACCACATGTCAGCTACCCAATATTCCAGAAAAACCAAGAAAAGCTCAAAATTAATACAAATGTAAGCAATTATAACCAATTAAGACTTATTACCTAAATAATAGTTAGCCTCCAGACATAATAAGGGCGTCACAGCTTACATACTTATGCGTTGTAAAAAGTAAACAGTTCTATGAACTCAAATATAACTTAAGAGCCTGAGTGGCGCTAATGTGGGTAACAAATGTGTTGCCATGGCGCCACCGGGCCGGAACAAGCGAGGTAGACCAAAGAAGTGCTGGCTTGACGTTGTAAGAGATGACATGCGTGCCAACAATCTGACATCACAGGATGCTAAAGATCGCGCGAAATGGAGGAGATTGAGCAGGAAAGCGGACCTACTTAGTCCATCTACGGAAGTACTTAGTCCATCATTTATCACTAAAACTACCTTCTGGCATACCTAGACCCAGCCTGAGACCTCAAATTCGTCCATTGTTGGACATATGCTTCTAAGCGTTGCTACAACGATCAATCCTGGGCATCCAGCTGGTTCCTAACCTCTTCACCAGATCAACGATCCGCAACATTACAACTTCCGCTTCTCCAAATACCACTTGATTGTATAGAATACAATAAAGGGTGTATCTAACATCGTAACGCAAACTTCGCGAAAAAGCTAGACCGCATGCCACTAATAAAATTATGATAGTCATTTATGTCGTTAATGAACGGTTACAGAAATAACAATGTTTTAAAAAAGTATCGGCTCGGCCTTTGAACGTTGCAAGCGCGCCGCTGTGCGGGTTTGAAGGTATGACGTTGATCCTTGATGTGAACTCTATTAAATCAGCTGATAAGATAGTTTTTCTTGTTTTGTTTTCATTGCGCTTTTTTGTGTAATAAGCGAATTAATTAATATTTACTTTAAAATCTTATTGGGTTATAAAAGTATAGCAATTATGAATGGTCTAAAGTGAAAGAAAACTACATATATATATTTTTAAATCATGAATAAGCCGACGAAATATTCCACCACTGGGGGGGTTCAGAATCGTGTACTGGATCCATCATGATACTCGTTTGTGCGTCGATGTCAGATACACCCTTTATATTATGTTATGATTTTACGTTTGCAAATCGCGGACCGCAGTTCGTATGGCTAAGGACGGAAACCAACATGTAGCGAACCTTCAGGCCAATGTAAATGGAGCGAGGCACTAACCGACAATTATCGCTATAATATGCACAATGCAGGAGTACCCAAGTACAACCTCTAGTTGGGACAGGACTATTACAAAACATGGTAACAGAACATATTGGGCTATGGATTTGCGTATCTATAGCGGATTGATTCCCTAGAACTATTGTAGGACTGTGTCTCCTACATGACCTGTGATGTACCGAAGTAATATTTTCATCTTCCCTTCTCAGCTCATAGAGGTCCACTAGACAAAGGCCTTCCCAAGGCTTTCTTTCCATTGAGGAGGTTTGCCATAATCCCCACGCTTGGCAGGCGGGTTGAAGGTCGCACTAATTTGATATTACACAGGGGAAGCGGTGCTGGCCGCTTCCCTGGTGAGGATTCTCTTAGACGCCTCTTACGACACCCACGGGAAGATATGGGTTGGTATCTACTATGCTAAGCCCGGTACCACACGGGAAGTAATAACATACCTACACGAATAAAATAACGAGTGAAATACACACTCAATAATGTGTTATAATTTTAACACACTTACCTACATATAGCGTTGTGCCGTACGGCTGCTGAGTGTTATAATAAACTTCATACCTAATAATAATACCAAAAAACAAATTAAAATTACAGTGAAAAAGCTGAGCTTTTGAGTATAATTGCATTACTTGCGAAATGAAAAGTAACTTTTGACAAAAATATAAGAACTTTAAGGTAGAAGGCAAAATATTTTTTTTATTTAATACGAGTACTTATAGTATAACACTTAAGTTTTTGCTTCGTTAATCGAAACAGGTTTTAGTAAAAAAAAAATTAATTTATGTTTTTTTTTTAAAGCAAAATAATTGTTTGGTATAAAATGTTCGATTTAAATTATGTCAATGAACAGCGGCATCTATGTCTTGCTAACAGAACTAAGCGCTGACTTGAGGTTTTATTTATATAATTTGTATTTACAGCGTTGGGCCAAATTCAAACATCTAAATTCGAAATTGGACTATAACAGGCGTCCAGTAAATGGACAACACACAAAATTAACCATAATAAGACCTTGTCTTTGGAATCAACATCAAACTGAACAACTAATGTAGGTATACTGAATACACTGTACCGGTTTTTTTAGGCCGGTTACTGCGATTGACAAAGATCTTTTTAAATATTTTTCGATGTTGCAACATGTAAATTGTAACTTTCTCGCTTCCACTTATAATGTTGTCCTTTTTATTCTTGCCTACGATATGTTGAATATTTTAGAAAATTCTAGAACAATCAATTTAAAAATACTGGTTGGCAACGTCGCATCCATTTCCGGTAAGGTTCGTGGTTATTATAATGGTGACACCAGACGAGTTTTGATTTTTTTAAACGAACATCAAAAAAGAAAATGCATGTGATGTTTTATAATCCTCACTACTTACTAATAATATAAATCGGAAAGTGAGTTTGTTTGTTTGTTCTGTTTTTACGCCGTAATTACTGAACCGATTGCTTTGAAATTTTGCAGACGTAAAGTTAGAAGTCTGGATTAAATAATAGGGTACTTTTTATCCCGGAAGAATTGATAATCCCGAGGGAAATCTAAAAAGCGCGATATAGGTAACCGAAGTTCATGCGGGCGAAGCCGCGTTCGGACATCTAGTTATTAATATAAAACCGTCACTGCCATCGACTGCTGTGCTACGTACCGTGGGTCCGATTCCCGCATGGAACAAATATTTATATGGCCTACAATTAGTTGTTCCGAGTCTGGCTGTTTGTATATGTGACTTTAAATGTTTATAAAGCATCCACGAGACAGGAGTAATTCCTAGTGTAGGGCAAAATTTACAAAAAAAAGAAAATTAAATGTTATCGTTATATTGGGGCCACCGTTGTTCTAGGAAACGGGAGCTTAAGTTTCACAAGTACGTATCTAACGACGACGGCGAAGTAATATTATTTTAATACTAGCAGCAACCCGCGGTTTCACCTACATTAATGTCAATCCAAAAGAATATCGGAGTAAAAGTAAACTTACCTCAACATCCGTTCTGTTTTTACGTGAAAGAGAAATAAATATTCATCCATCCTCACAAACTACGGAGGACGGGTCTGAGCAGTTGTGTTGCGATGTTTGCCGGGTACGACGCGCCTAATTTTGTTGCGTTGGGAGTTTGGACATGGAGGGTCTTCAGATCAATCTCCCTTTGGCGCAGCATCGTTGGTCGTGTTGTTGGGTTTAACATTGCATCACCTCGCTCAACTGCCGTCTTCCTTCCTATTCGCTGATGAAATTGTAAAATAACTCGATAGTTTTATTCAAAAAAACATAATAATTCATAACTTATATATATTCATAACTCGTGCAATGAAGTTATGGCGATGCTGGAGCAAGATTTTTTGTTGGAAATTACCTCCTTTATCTCCCTGTGTCGTTTAATCCACGACTTTTTGGCCATCCTGTAGTTATCATAGATGGTTATTAAAATTACATTTATAAATTACAAAAAAAACTGCAATTATCTGTTATTTTAGAATATATTGGTTTTTAGTAAGTACGGAAACTACACGACGAAATAATTAAAAGAATCATAAAAAAGCACATATACAGTCGAAGTGTGAAACCTTCTCCCAAGAAATTCTAACAATCTTGTGTTTTTCCATTCTCATCAAATAAACTTAGTACTAAATACTTAAATACTATATTGGTCTTACCACAAAAACTTACCGACTTCTTCAACGGTTTCTAGTGTCAGGCTTGTGTCAAAATCCTTACAATAACATCGTGTTTAAAAGGTGTTTATCCTAAACAGCTGTTATAAACTATTTTGTGACATTAAAGTAAGATTCGTAAATCCAAACGTCTGGCAGTGGCTTTACATTGTTTTTATTATACCCGTAGGTAAATCCACATACAATTATTACTTAACTGAAGGTAGTCGTAGGTGCAAAAGTCTCGTTCTCCTTGCACTATGTTGCC
Organism: Sesamia inferens; assembly: GCA_037179545.1. Lineage (NCBI taxonomy): Eukaryota > Metazoa > Arthropoda > Insecta > Lepidoptera > Noctuidae > Sesamia > Sesamia inferens. The sequence continues at coordinate 7,125,072 of CM073947.1, forward strand.
ACTCTTTCATTTCCTTCGACACGGCATTGCGTGAAATTTTATTGGAACGTTATTTCTTTTAAAGGTTTAATTTAGTATTAATTATTAGTGTCCAGTGATAATACAAACCATCAATTTGGTAAGAAACTAATTTGAACCTAAAAAATAGTCGAAAATTAAAGTTTTTGTTCGAATTTCGAAACTATGTAGTCTTGGTGACGCCATTTTTTCAAGATTTCTTTTTTCACGCAGATTTTCTTAAAGAACGTGAAGCCTCTTCGTCTGTCGTGACGGTACGTTTAATTATCATCATTGTCCTGTTATCGTCTTAATTTATTTCCCCCTTATTCATTAACGTTGCTTAAAATGAAGTAGTGCTTAGCGGTTATTTAACCATACATTTTTAACCTTTTAACGTCACTTAACTTTAATCATCGTTTATGTCACAGTGTTTATCACAGTGTTTGGGGTTCATTCATAAACGATGATTAAAGTTAAGTGATGTGCAAACGTCTAAAATTAATGGTTAAACCATCCATCGTTCACTAGTTAACTTCAAGCAACGTTTATCAATAAGGGGGTTTGTGTTTGGGCATCGTGTCTTGTTCTTCCATACTTTTCTATTAGTTCAGTAGTAATCTCTGTACTCTCCTCCTTTATATCCATATATCATCTTTTACACAGTACGTACATACATCGTTTCTTTGGTATTTCGCTACTCATATCATTACCATCTCAGCGTTAATCCCAGTCGCATCCGTAGCTTTTCAGCTTTGGAGTCTGGGGTCCGTTTTACCAGTCTAACTGCTGATTTTGCCTAAACTTCGATATTTTCCGTAAAGCGACTGCCGTCTGACCTCCACAACCCGAAGGCGATGTCTAAGCATTGCAGTTAGACCAATTGTTTGGACTTTTGAGGGCTCCAACAATCCGTAACGACTGCCACTAGATGTTCGTATGGCAACCGGGACCAACGGCTTAACGTGCTTTCTGAAGCACGACCAGACCAGTGCAAATATTCATATTCATGCATACAAATATTTGCGCTGTGCGGGGATCGAACCTGCGCCTCCCTGTGCAACGGCCGCGTTCGCTACCGCTACGCCACGGAGGCTGTCTACTCATATATATCTATCCATGTTCATACTCAAAACTCCGTTGGTGCGTTTATAGCTGTTTTTTAATTTCTAACTAATGTGTCTTCCTTTTTAAAATTTACTGTGAATAGGTTATTGTTCAGTAGGTTTTATTCAATGTTCAGTTAATCATTAGAAGGAACGTTTATTCGTATGCAGCCAGAGTTTGTTACTTATTCTAAATTCAAGATTTTTTTTAATTTATTAATTATAAACTAGCGCTTGACCGCAATCCCGCCTGATGGTAAGCAGTGATGCGATCGTTGATGGTAAAGCGCGCTAGTTTATTAAGAGCCTATTCACTCAGAAAAACTGAGCGAATAACAACAACACGAACAACGATGTTGCGCCAAAGGGAATTGATCTGAAGACCCTCCACAACCAAACTCCCAACACAACAACATTAGGCGCATCGTACTCGGCACACATCGCAACACAACTGCTCAGACCCGTCCTCCGTACGGCTTCACCAGACATCATGCCGGAACACGACAAATCGCTTGGCGGCAAGGCTTTGTCTGAGCAGTGTGGGTGATAACTTCTGCCGGCGGCCGAAGTTATGGCCTAAAAAAAAAAATTGTGAACCATATCTTTTTCGGCCACCGCGCCGCTTGCCCACGCTGCGTCTTCATGTAGGTAGGTACGCGGTCGCCACTCTAGAAGTTTTCGAACAAAATTACCAAACCCTACTGTTTGAAATACTTAAAAAATAATTTACAAGGAAATATTAAAATTTCTGAAAAAATGGCTGTGTGTGTCGCTCATCATTTTCATTAGAAAACCATATATCTTAGAGCGGTGCACGTTTGCTGTAAATATGTAGTTACGAGTTCCTATATATTACAATTATAATAAAAGAAAAACGATGTTTTTACTGTATGGCGACGTTATGTGCATCGCCCATTATCAACATTGCAATTTAGAAACAATTAAGGAGTTTCTTGTTACAAATCTATATAATTCTTTTGTTTTTTCAGAGCGTGTCGTTTATCAAAGACTGCCGAGTTATACCGAAGAATGCCGAGTCCAAATAACGAACACTCGTTCCGGATATCAACATGTACAGACAATATCTCTTGGGACCGAAGGTTGGGTTCCAAGGTATGATACAGCACTCAAAATATCTTCAAGGAAAATTCGAGAAATCCACCAGGAACACAGCGTGGAACAGGATGCAGGTATTGATGTTATTTTATTTATTGAGTGTAATTCTACATATATTGGTTACAAAATCCTTATCCAACGCCCAGCATGTATCAAGCCGCAGCTTAAGCTTACGTCCTTTCAACATCAACCTTTTATCGTAACACTGCTGGGCACAGGTCTCCTCTCATACAGAGAAGGATTGAGCGTAATCACCACGCTTGCTAAATGCCGGTTGGCGATTTCTGACTTAAAGTCTAGGTTTCCTCAAGATGTTTTCCTTCACCTTGTAATCAGCCATTGGTATGCAAGATATAAGCACTAAAAAGTACATTAAAGTTACATTAGTACTTGCCTGACCTGGATTCGAACGGCACACTCATACTTAAGAGGGTGGCGTTTTATCCACTAGGCCACCACGACTTTTACAGTTGAGTTTAGTCTTTCCTATCTGACTACTCTATCCGAGATGGTCCTCTAAGGAGAGAACCACACAGGTCGAGTGGAGCTGTGTTTTGGTTCCACTATAACTGGATGCAGTTGAATATCAGGATTTTACATGACGAGGCTGCCTAATTGTAATATCTACATGTAGTCAAATTCAATATATTGTATATCACATAAAACGGTATGGACACTTGTGTAACATCAGAAGGTAGGAGCATGGTTCCTTCCTATTGATTGTTTACTATGGAGAAGAGCGAACAAAAAACTCCACAGTTACTATTTTATAAATAATTGACTTTTACAATGTTTTAAAACTACAGTAAAGTATGGTAGGACAGTGTTGGGCTGTCCAGTCACCAATCAAGTCAACAAAACTACTAATTATTTGTCTCACACCCATATGTGTGGTGAACCATAAGTACAATGACTACAGTATAGGGACACATTCAGTTCTGTCATAAGTAATTAATTATTTCATGACAATATAATCATCAACATCATTATCAACCTTTTTTATCGTCCCACTGCTGGGCACAGGTCTCCTCTCATACAGAGAAGGATTGAGCGTAATCAGACTTAAAAGTCCAGGTTTCCTCAAGATGTTTTCCTTCACCTTCAGTCATTGGTGTACAAGATATACTTAGAAAGTACATATAACTTTAGAAAAGTTACATTGGTACTTGCCTGACCTGAAATCTAACCCGCGCACTCATACTTGAGAGGTACAAAAATGTTTGATGTTATAGTGTAAACTGAACTTTACTGTCCAGAAATTAAAGTCATTTTTACATAAAATCTCGTGTATTCTCTAATGCAGATAATGTAAACACTTTGTGTTGAATAATATATGTAGGTATATTTGTCTTCTAGGAATTCATAGATACTGTCATAGCCTTTCCAAAATAATTTCAAGTTAAGGTTTAGAATTTTATAGGCAACTTGTACAGACCATAAAGTCTAAGCTGAGCTGTGTATTTGTGTGAGTAGGTATACAATATGTAAAGTAAACCCTGTCCGACCCAAAAGGATAATAAAGGTTAGGTAAACACTTGACCAAATACAATATAAAATTTTACGTAATCATCACAGAAACAATACTAATGTTTGAATCTTTTTTTCCCACGAATTAATTCCAACGTCCCCGAAATTTGGTAATTTTTAAAAAAGTGACCACACCGGTATTATGAGCGAATAGCGATGCGACCACGTGCCGAATGCCCTGCCGCCCGCTGCCCGCGGAAGAGTTGCTTACCGCACATGTATTAAGTTACCTCTTTTTGCGAAATAATATTTATTTTTTAGGGGTTTTTTTTAAGTCTAGTTCGGTTTTGTATCCATTAGTAGAATCAGTTATTGATACATATTGTATAGTGTTTGTAGGAATGATGCCGGCTGACCATAAAAACATAAACAGCTTATAATGTTCCCAACCCTGGGACAGAGGTCTCCTCCTGGTGAGGAGTGGGCCGTATTCTACCACGCGGGCCCAGTGCGCGTTCGTAGATATCACATGTCTTCGAAGTTTTGCCTCTGATATAACTCGCGCAGACGAAGGATTTTTGTCCGCGGACTTTTTTGTCCACTAAAATAGATCTCTTACAACTGTATCGAGTAACGCAAATGAGGAATTAAAAGCACCGCGTACAAAAAGTACCCCGAATAACCGAGGACATGCAGAGAGCGGACCGGACAGAAGTACGGGGGAGGGCTCGAATAAAATAGAACTCGTGTGACTCGGCGAAGCGACGCACGTGGCGGACTTTAAGTTCGCGTTGTGTGCTCGGTACTGACGTTCGTATGCACAACAAAATGGCCGCACACCGTGTGCGTCGATTTCGCGGTAAATCCGCGGTGGATTCGCGGAGCGTACTTTTTTCTCCACCGCGGAGAAAACTCCGTCGTCTGCGCAGGCGTCTCACGATGTTTTCCTTCACTGTTTTGATAAAAATAAGTGAACTGCCTGACGGGGTTGGAACCCTGAACTTACAACTAGTAAGTGGCGACCGATACCACGTGACACCGCTGCTCTCTGAGCTTAAAATATACAAACTTAATTCAATTTAACAGACTTTAGATGTGTAGACTTTTGGCCTTATAAGAAGGCTCTAAGTCACTCAAAGGGCAATGGAGAGGGCTATGCTTGGGGTTTCACTGCGCCATCGAATCAGAAATGAGGAGATCCGCAGAAGAACGAGAGTAACCGACATAGCCCGAAGAATTGCAACACTAAAGTGGCAGTGGGCTGGACACGGGTTCTCGAGTGGCGACCACGTAGGCCCCCGACAAGGTGGACCGACGACCTGGTGAAGGTCACGGGAAACCGCTGGATGCGCGCGGCGCAGGACCGGTCGTCGTGGAGAACCTTGGGGGAGGCCTATGTCCAGCAGTGGACGTCTTTCGGCTGAAATGATGATGATGATGAGATATGTAGACCATTGTTCAATATCTCTGTTTTAAGTATCTGGTTGGTACTTTGGAGGTTCTTGCTGTCTCTTAACCAATGGCAATGGTGCACTTAGCCTCTGATGTCTCACAACTGTCCCTGTACGTACCTATATGTGAAATGAAATATTTGATTAAATACTTTGCCCAACCTGGGAATCCCATGACTTTATAAACAGTTTCTTTTCCAATTTTCAGGAGCATCATACTTCCGTCTTCAGTATCAAATGCTGTCAAGCTCATAAAGTAGCTGCCTTCACTGCTGGCTTTGAGCACCCGACCAACAGATGGCAGCACTGTCGCATCACACATCAAGGGAAGTCTTAATATTGTACTACAAACTTATCTGACTCGGTGGCTGAAATTGGACCTAACGAAATCACTATAATAATTTACACTGGCGCTGATTCTGTTTTTCACAAACTAAAGTAATTTTAAGTTAAGTGCAACTTTTTCTTTACATTTAGTTAAGAAAAGGATAGAAGATAACATTTTAGTTTAATCCTGCCAAATTAAGACATGTCTCCATAGACAGGTTAGACGCGATTATAAACATGTCGACTAAAAATACACCAGTTTACGTCAGGAGCGCACTAATTTGACAGTTGACAGTCCAACCTGACATTTTATCTTCTGTCCTTTTCGTAATGAAATAGAAAAGAATATGCACTGAACTTAAATTTAATTTAGTTTGTCAACCAGGGAATCGGGGCCAGTATCTGTCATTTTGTGTTCACTGACATCATTGCTGTGACTGGGCCAGATGTGCTGGAGGTAGTAAAATCTGTGCATTTTACCTTTGAGTGTATAGAACAGAATACATGCACATAAATATATGCAGATTGTACGAATAGTGGCGTTTAACTACAACCTTTGGACGGAATACCAAGGGGAAGGAGAGACAAATAGTGTAGCTAGTCTGCGGTGTACTATTGAGATTATACAGTAAATATATCAGTAAGTATATCATAACAATTAATACAAGTTTATCTAACTTTTCTCTATATCTGAACTAATGATCTTTACTGTAAGAATAAAGATACAAAGATTTTGATAGACCTGTCAGTGGTAACAATCCAAAAACTACCTTATAGAAATGAGAATTTAGTTAACTTTGTAGCGCGTAGGTCGTGTCGCGTAATTGAACTTTATGTATTGCACGAAAGTAACAGAGTACAATGTATTTGACGTGTGAAAAGACGCGATACAAGAGTGTAATCAAGGAATGGATATAATAATGATGTTATACAATGATGTTGTACACTGATGTAGAATATGATGATAATAATGTTATAATAATGTTCTTACCAGCTATGCACTCACTTAAATACTAACTATCTCTATACTAACTATCTCTAAATGATAGTGGGGTAACCACTAACGAATCAGCTTCGTTCTTGATGCTGATTCGTTGATCGAGGCAGGCCGCGGCGTATGATTGGTTGATGTAGAAAAGCGCGCCAGTTCCGTCTTCACGTGCTAGACGACTCGTATGGTTCCCACGGACGCTGACCGCCGGCCACGCACATGTGGTCCGGGGTGAATATTCATGGAAACAGGGTCGGCACCCTCGCTGCGGGAGTCAGGGTCACAGGGACGCGCGCCGTGACGTCCGCATTCTTCTGTGTGATTAATAGTCGATTTGATTTACCGTCGACGCGTAAGAGGAAATGTGCTAGTCTTTGTACAACGCCACAATAGCGAACACGTGTGGCATCTGTAGTACAATGCTACAGTACTCCCCGCTTTTAGACAAAGCGTACGTAGCGTGCAGGCGTCTTGACGATCCTGCCTGATCTGGTACGTTGTTCCCTCGTATGCGGGTCTGGATGTAGGCTGGGTTGCTCATCTGTGGTAGCTGCAGGTGCTTGATTGGTCTCGCTGTTCGTATGCCTGGGATCATCTTCTGTGTTGATTGTGTACGCAGGTTTGAGGCGATCAATCGATATGTTGCTAATTCGTCCTGGTAGCTGGATTGTAAAATACTTTTCCTTACGTTCGATGATCTTGTATGGACCTTGGTATGGATGCTGCAGAGGTTTGCGGACGGTGTCATCGCGTACAAACACGTGGCTACATGTTTGTAGGTCGTTGTGCACGAACATACATCGCTTATTTGCATGCGATTTGTATGTAGGTGTGAGCTTCGTGATAACTTCTTGCAGGTGATTGACGTAGTCGTGGTCCATTTTCGGTGTAGCTGGTGTTGGTGATATGAAATCGCCAGGCAGGCGTATTGCTTGACCGTAGGTGAGTTGCGCTGCGCTTGTGTTAGAGTCGGAGCGGATAGCGGCTCTGAGACCCATTAGAACAGCAGGCAATTCGTCGATCCATTTGTTGCTGTTTTCTAGTCTAGCCATGAGTGCGGCTTTTAATGTCCTGTGCCAGCGTTCGACGATTCCGTTACTCTGCGGGTGGTATGCAGTAGTACGGGTTTTTTCTACACCGAGTAATTGAGCGAGGTCTCGGAATAGTCGACTTTCAAACTGTCGTCCTTGATCGGTAGTGATTCTTATTGGACAACCGAAACGCGATATCCATACTTCGTAAAGTTTTCTTGCGACGTTTTCAGCGGTTGTCTCTTGAAGTGGTACAGCTTCGGGCCATCGTGTGCACCGGTCGATCATCGTGAGCAAGTATTTGTGTCCGCATGCTGACGTCGGTAGCGGTCCGACGATATCAACGTGAATATGTTGAAATCGTTCGCTCGGTGGGAATGTTGCGATGTCACTATGATTGTGTCGCTGTACTTTGGAGAGCTGACACGAATTGCATGTCTTAGTCCACTGGCCGATGTCGGTATTCATTGAAGGCCAAAAGAATCGCTCTTGCATCAGCTTCCGTGTGGATCGTACTCCTGGGTGGCTTGGGCTGTGCACAGCGTTGAAAGCTATGCGACGAAAATCAGCTGTTAAGTAGGGACGAACGTGTGACGTCGATGTTTCGCAGAATATTGGCTTGTTAGTACCCGGTAAAATGATTTTCTTGAGTTGTATGTTGGTCTGTTGAGACAATGTAGGGATACAACTGTCGTTTTCTTGAGCTTGAGATAACTCGTCGTAGTTGATGGGTGAGGGCACGTCGATAGTTTCGACGCGTGACAATGCATCTGCTACAACGTTTTGAGCTCCGCTCACGTGTCGAATGTCAGTAGTGAACTCGCTGATAAACAGTAGCTGCCGAATTCGCCGTGGTGTGTCGTTATCGGAAGGAGGCTTACGAATTGCGTAGGTCAGCGGTTTATGGTCAGTAAAAATTACGAGTTCTTTGCCTTCAAAAATCTTTCTGAAATATTTTATTGCCATATTTATTGACTGCAGCTCCCTGTCGAAAGTCGAGTACTTTTTTTGTCTTTCTGAAAATTTCTTTGAAAAATATCCGAGTGGCAGCCATTGTCCGTTGCTTCGCCTTTGTTGTAGAGATGCCCCGGCGCAGGTAGCTGAGGCGTCCGAAAAAATAGCGATTTGGTCCTCTGGCGCACTGGATGGGTAAGACAATAAAGCAGCGTTTATTATGCTTTGTTTGCACAACTCAAAAGCTTTTGTCGATTGATTGTCCCACTGTACTTCCGTCTTGTCTCGTTTTTTTGAATTATGAAGGAATGCATTCAGCGGTGCCTGAATGCTTGCCGCGTTTGGGACACTGTCTCGGTAAAAATTTATCATGCCAATAAATCGTCGTAGGTCTTGAATGGTTTTGGGTTTTGGGTACTCTGCAATTGCTTTGACTTTGTCTTGAAGTGGTTTGATCCCCTTGCTTGATACTTCATAACCTAGGAACTTGACGGTTTCGCTGCCGAAAACACACTTAGAGGGATTTATAGTGACACCATACGTGTCTAATCGGCGTAAAACTTCCTGCAGATCTCCGATGTGGCTTGCTTCACTTTCAGATGCAACGATAACATCGTCGATGAATGGGAACGCGTAGTCTATTCCGTTGAGTACTTGGTTTATGAATCGTTGGAATGTCTGTCCGGCGTTCTTGAGACCTGGGCACATTCGTGGAAATTCGAATAAACCGAATGGTGTAGTGATCGCTGTCTTCTCGATATCAGGTTCGAAGATTTTTAATTGAGAATAAGCTCGGTTTAAATCGAGAGTACTGAAGATTTTCTTGCCGTGAAGTAGGTAGGTAAAATCTTTGAGGCGTGGGACTGGATAGCGGTCGGGTTTGGTGACGTCATTGAGTCTTCTGTAGTCACCACAGATGCGTAAGTCGCCGTTTTTCTTAGGAACGACGTGTAGCGGACTGGACCAAGGGCTTTTGCTTGGTCGGCAAATTCCTTGCTGCATCATGAGCTCGAATTCTTTCTTCACGGGCAGGTAGCGATGTGGAGGAAGAGGTCTGCACTTGTTGAACACTGGTGGGCCAGTAGTTTCGATGTGGTGTTCTACCCTGTGTTTGGGAGTATCCTTCATGCTTGATGGTCGCAGGATATCAGGAAACTTACTGAGGAGCTGGTGATACGGCTGTTCCATGTCGATACTTCGAACTGTGGGTTCGGCGGAACGAATGACTGATGCTCTGACGGTCATGTTGGTAACTTTGTCGACGAGGCGTCGGCCGGCTATGTCGACAATCAGTTGATGACGCTTCAGAAAGTCTGCACCGATGATGGGTTTGCTGACTGCAGCGACGATGAATTTCCAGGTGTACGGCCGTCGTAGGTTGAGATCCAGTTGTAGGGTTTTCTCTCCGTATGTTGGGATGATCGTGTTATTTGCTGCGTACAAACAGAAATCGGTTTGTTTTGCTTTCCCGCCTTTTGTCCTCGGTATCACGGAAACGTTTGCGCCCGTATCAATTAGAAATGACAGACGCGAATTTCTATCAGTTATGAATAGGCGGTGGGAAGTGTTGTTCGCGTCAGTTGCCGCCTCAACCGACGCAGGCATTAGTTTTCCGACTGGGCGCTGTTGTTGTTGTTGTTGAAATTGCACGGACGTGTACACTTACGCGCGTTTGCGCCGTACTTGCGATGATAATAACAGATAAGTGATTGTTCTGAATACTTGCGGTTGCTATTATCGTTGCTTGTTGAACGCGATCTTGAACGCCGTCTGTCGAATGATCTGTGTGATCGTGGTCTGGATTCCTGCCTGTCCTTGAGTTCTGCCAGCTCCAGAGATAACTGCCTTATTTGATCGTGTAGGGCAGCCACATCGCTCGTGCGTGAAATCTGCGCGACCTGGTTAGGTTGCGCGATACTGTCCATTACACTGTCTGCTACTTGTGATAACTTTTCCAAGTCCGTAGTGTTGCTCACGGTGAGGACAGCGCGTACTGAGGGTGGGAGTAGCCGGGTCCACATGATGCGCAGTGTGCCGTCTGGTATTTTCTGTCCGGCTAGTTCCCGCATTTTTCGCAACAGCTGTGAGGGTTTCTGATCTCCGAGTTCCATCTCATCCATCAGCTTCTGCAGCTTCCGGCTCTCGGATTCCTCGTAGACACTGATGAGTCGGGACTTCAGGGCTTCGTACTTGTTTTCAATGGGCGGGTTGATTATAATATCACTTACTTGCTGAAGTGCGTCCAGGCCTAGTCGGGCGATAGCTGCTTGATAGCGCGCGTCATCACCTTGCCTCTGTGGCGCCATTACTGCTTCGAAGTGTGTAAACCATAGTCTGGGATACGCCGGCCAAAAGTCAGACAGCCGTGCTTGTAGTGTGAGCGTGTCGACTTGCCCTCCTACCTGTGTTGCGTTGCTTACCTGTGTTGCGTTGTTGGTCGCCATCCTGATTACTCTTCTGGTGTATCACGCAGCAATACCGTGAATATAGCCTCTTGAAATCCTAGTGGTGAGACCCGCTTGTGGGAAGCCACTAGAATGTGCTAATCACGAGTACCGTCACGTTTGTCTTGATTCACGTCGCTTAGGTCACCACTGTAGCGCGTAGGTCGTGTCGCGTAATTGAACTTTATGTATTGCACGAAAGTAACAGAGTACAATGTATTTGACGTGTGAAAAGACGCGATACAAGAGTGTAATCAAGGAATGGATATAATAATGATGTTATACAATGATGTTGTACACTGATGTAGAATATGATGATAATAATGTTATAATAATGTTCTTACCAGCTATGCACTCACTTAAATACTAACTATCTCTATACTAACTATCTCTAAATGATAGTGGGGTAACCACTAACGAATCAGCTTCGTTCTTGATGCTGATTCGTTGATCGAGGCAGGCCGCGGCGTATGATTGGTTGATGTAGAAAAGCGCGCCAGTTCCGTCTTCACGTGCTAGACGACTCGTATGGTTCCCACGGACGCTGACCGCCGGCCACGCACATGTGGTCCGGGGTGAATATTCATGGAAACAGGGTCGGCACCCTCGCTGCGGGAGTCAGGGTCACAGGGACGCGCGCCGTGACGTCCGCATTCTTCTGTGTGATTAATAGTCGATTTGATTTACCGTCGACGCGTAAGAGGAAATGTGCTAGTCTTTGTACAACGCCACAATAGCGAACACGTGTGGCATCTGTAGTACAATGCTACAACTTTAATTTGATCAGTGATTCAAAATCAGAGGTAAAATAACTGTAAAAATACTTACTGTAGAATGAAAATTATTTTGACGCTTGACTGTAGCAAGTAACGCCGTCATTATTTTAGTACCTACAATTTCACAAATGTCTACATCACCACCCTGTCAACGCCACTCGTGCGCTATAAGATACCTTTACTTGGATCTCATAGCGCCCCATGATAAAACCTATGTTCTTTAGAACTAGATTCAAATATTTCTTCATTGTATAGACCCCAGCACATCAAGCTACCTGAAGCTTTAATTTTCCCAATCAACCTTAAACCTAATGCCTTAACAACAGAGTTGAGAATCTAAAGAAATTTTACGGTTTGTAGTAGCTTAATGGGCTGATGTCTTTAATTTTTTTTATGAAGTCTGGCAAGCAAAGGTCGTATTTTTAATCTAGTGCCTGAATAAGGCGTGTTGTGTCCAGATTCATGCACCTATATGTCTGTTTAGTTATTCCACCATAACTACAGAACGCCGCTACCGAGTATTTGTCTTTTTGCCATTTAGCATTTTTGAGCGGCCGTTTTATATTTTTAATCTTTAATACCTTCGTTGTTGTAATGTGTTCTAGCAAAATGAGAGTTGGGATCGCATCATATGTTCCGTACAAAGCCTTGAAATGGCAGTCTTTAATATTTTCTGTTTTAAGATTCGCTATATTATAATTCGTTAATAACGTTGCTAAATTGAAGAGTACCTACAACTGTGGTGGAGCATGACAACTAAACTGACTGGTATTACGTTTAGTCGATTATTATTAGGTCACGTAGTTATTTGATTTACCTTTAGTTAACTACATAAACCGTCGGAGTATAGAACAAGACTAAGTTACACACTGGTTGTAGTGGGCTGTATGATGATTTTCTTACAATAAAACACTCGCTAACTTATTCACGTGATCACTTGATTTATTCGACAAGAAAATTCGAAAACAGTAACCATCTTTTTATTTTTAATATAGTATGTATACACATATAGCCTATTTATGTTTTTGTTTAAGTGGACTTTTTTTATCGTTGTTTTCTTTTCAACTAAAGCACCTGCCATCTAATCTCTTCACCATCCATAGTTGACTGGTGGAATGCCTAAGGCACAAAGTCCGCCTTGTACATATCTCTGTGCCAAAGTATAAATACATAAGAAAATATAATATAGAAATATGTGTTGTTTGTAAACGATTATTAAGTGACATTTAAACGCCAAAACTGTTCTTTTAAATAGTCTCCAATCACTATTTAAATTTAAGCAAAGTAATAAGGAGGATGGCGTCGCAGACTGTTTTGGTTTAATACATATTTATGGCAGATCAGATTGCAATACATGGTTTTTAGTTAACTATTTAGGCAGCCCATGCAAACAAATTTGTTTTAAGAGGCATGTCTCTGGACTTGCTAGACAAAAGTTGTGATATCTTAATATAATGCACGACTATAACATATTTATAGCCTATGCGCTATGGTATTTACATTATAATATAGCTTTCTATTAATGAAGACATTTTTAGAATTGGATCATCAACTCCGGTGATTTTACCTCTTTTTAATATTAGCATAGATGAAATTCTAAGTTGCTACAAGTGAAGCCCCCTTTTGTCTACAAGTATCTTCGGTAAGCTGCTAACTCTTAGCATGCTGGATAAAGTTAATTTTTATGACTCGACCTCGAGAAGTTTAAGTGTCTGTGGCGCTGTTTGCGTACAGTAGTGTAGTTTCGGGATCTCTTGTATCTGGGTTGTCAAAATAAAAAAAATAAAGTCATAATTATTCAGGTTAGGCTGAGAATTAGCACTTTTTGAAAGTGAATATTGCATAAGACATTCGCTGGGAAGAAGTAACGGTACAAACTCCCCAACAGCACAGTTGTCGAACGAGTTGTCTAACACACCTGACTTAATACAATACTATCCATATATATTGTACGGTAACTAACATAATAAAACACAGAACATTAAATTTTTTAGCAGGATGGGTATCATTGACGTAATGCCACGGTTTCGGAGGTTCTATATTTTATGGGGTTTGGTTTCTGCACTTAGTCCTTCCAGTGGACCATTGTTCGTGGGTCATGGCGGCCGTTGCTGTTTATTCCCACCAGCCCACCTCCTTCCAGTAGCCTATTAAGTCTCCAAGAACATCTGTATAAGATCTTTTCGTTCTATCGTTTTACTTATAATCTGGGTGACGCTGTGTGCGAGGGAAATGCACGATTTAATTCCCCCATCTCCGTTCCACCATCGGACGACCCGTCGTACGGTGAGTTTCCACCCTTATGTTGTTAACACCTCTACGATCCGGACGAAGCGTTTCGCCTCCTCCTTTATACCGCGTACATCGAGTTACTGGAATAATCTGCCGGCGGCGTTGTTTCCGTCGGACTACAATTTGAGTGTCTTCAAGGCTAGAGTGAATAGGCTCTTAATAAACTAGTGCGCTTTACCATCAACATCAACAATTGCGTCACTACTTACCATCAGGCGGGATTGCGGTCAAGCGCTGGTTTATATTTTAATAAAAAAAAAAAACACTCCTGAAGAGTAGGTATGCCCATTGTGTGGAAATGTTTATTTAGCTAGCAGTGTCCCATGATGGTCCCCGTCATCAATTGCAGGCCATTCCTGTTTAGGGGTAATAGTTGTTTGGTTAGCCTCTAATTCAGGAATGGCATAGTTTCCTTGGACTGTCTGCAGCCCGGTGACGAGGATCACTAAATCTCCGCTTATGTGTATAAGCGAAGATTTGGTGATACTCGTGACCGGCCACACGGGTGTGCTTCTGTAACCATCTGTGTGGTTGATTGAAAGGGATCTCGATAGTTGCTATGCTGATTGAGTCCGCTGTCATTGCCACATGATCCCTATCAGTTGTTTACTTGTCACTTCCGTATTTCATCTTTTGCTACTAGTGGAGTTAAATAGGCGTCACGCATTTTAATCCGATGTATTTCCTTTATCTTCCTTCCAGGGCTCAATGTCGCCAAAGTAATGAGAAATTGTATAAACGATTTAACATGCTTACTTGGGGCAATTTCCTCTAGAATTTTCTAGCAATTAAAGAGCGTTGCGTTGGTAGGCCGTTTATTGTCGAAGATTTCAATACAGAAATAGATTCCCCGGATCAATTACCGGTTATAAATATTTATTATTTTGACATGGTGGTATCTTAAGAACTTTTGCGCGTCACAAAAACGTAAATTGGGTTAGAGACAGACTTCGACCACTCTTTGCTTTGCTGTCCTTCAAACTCGCGCCTTTATTAAATAACTAATAGTTCTTAATACAAAAAGACGTAGTTTTAATATGGCGTAAGCAGAAGTGGAGGAAGAAGACAAAGTTTTTGTTGTTATTATTGGAATACTAGTAAAAAATTCTCAAACTCGGTTGCTACCTCCAAGTCCGCCTTTATATCTTCATCGTTAATTTTAAGATGGAAATCGTGATCTTATACTTTGGTTCTTCCAGTTTCAGAATTTATAATTTGCCAAGTTGTTTTGATTTTAATTCCAGAAGATTTTATTTTATTTTTAATGTGTATGGCTTTTGTTGAGGAACAGGCTCTTTTAAAAGTTTTTGAATAATATTTAACAAATTCTTGAAAAGTTTCATCATGGTTATATGTTTTTTCCTGATACAATTCATACATTTTTTCCCGGCTTTTATAAATACCTGGGGTATTTAATATAAAGCGGTCGCTAACAGGCAATGTTTTTTTTTGGGAAAACTTTCATAAATTCACAATTAATCAGGTTAAATAGTACACTATACGCATGATCCGGGTTGGTGTGATGAGGCAAGCCCGGTAGCTTTTCAATTAAATTATTTTTAAATTGTCCTAAACGATTTTCATTTACTGGAACAAAACTCACAAGTTTTCTTTGAGCTCTGACTTCACTTTTCTGAGGAAAAGTAACTAACTGGCCACAGTGATCAGAGTCTAACTCATTTATAATTAAATGGTCAGAAGGTCTTAAGTTAGTAAAGATGTTATCTAAACAGGTGGCACTTGTGGCAGTTATTCTAGTCGGCTCAAAGAATCTTGCGTACAAATTATAAGACTTGAATAATGACATAAATTTATTAACTGTAGCTGATTTCTCTAGAACATTAATGTTGAAGTCTCCACAGACAACAACTGTTTTGTTACTGTGACAAGTCTTTAATAAAACTTCCTCCATATATTTTTCAAAAATATCATAGGAAGCACATGGGAGCCTGTAGACACTTATTACAATGAACTGCTCAAGCTCGATGCAAGCAATTTCAATAACTAGCTCAACAGAGAGGCTTACAATATCAGCCCGGGCTTTAAATTTGATATTGTAACGAACAATTATTAGGGAGCCACCACTTATCATATTCACTCTGCTGAATGAGCTAGCAATCTGATGGTTATTAAAGCTGAACATGAACTGATGGGCTTTTAACCAATGTTCAGTAAGACAAACAAAATCAATATAACTACAGTTCATGAACAACTCCAATTCTAATTGTTTATTTATCACACCTTTTATATTTTGATGAACAATTTTAAGGTTATTATTACTGATTATATTTTGGAAATTAAAATATGATAGGTGTGATATAAATGGATCTAGATTTATATTTGAAAGAAAGAAAGAAAATTTTATTTCGCACAAACAAAACGCACCTAGAAAGATAATACATTGTTATGTCTATCTCTTGTCAAATACATATTCTTCTCAAAGTAATTATTTATGTCAATTATATGTATGTAATGTTTTATTATTAAATGACAAGTTAGACATTGTCATATTTAGTTCAAATCTAATCCTATTTTCTTCCTGTGGCAACTGGGCACTGTAAGGGAATGTAAATAAGACAACCTTTCCAATATTCAGATTGCTTAACGTTTCACAACACTTAAGCAATTCTCTTTTGCTCAAATTACCTACCTACAAAAATGAACAAAGTTGTATCCTGGAAAAGATTACATTTAATATTTTTTTGCATAATTCCATATAAAGAACAACCAAGTTCTATATTGAGTGACCCGGACATTCATCAGTCAACAAGCGCCCCAAGCCCTTACTTATCTCATCATAGAACAACACAACATCATTAGTTAAGCTTTGTTTAAGGTTATTAAGATCAAGATTATTGGCACTATTGGCAGAAGGAACTACGACATCAACACAAGGCTGCGGCAAGGTGGTATCACATGATGTCAACGAATGATCCGGTGTAAGCACATTCGATGTTAGACCGCACTCACAGTTGGCTTTTTGTGAGTTAACCAGCTCATTCATCGCCAACACATATTCTCTCATTAGGTCTTAAGCACAGGAAAATTCGGCGGTTTCCTCAGGGTTTTGAGGCTCGATGAGACTATCCAGGGGGCACAATAAAAACCATTGGTCGTCGCTATAGATCCGGAGATACACGCACTTTTGTCTGCTTTTCACCATGAAAATGGGGTTTTTTACGGATAACTCTCCCAATTTTCCACTTTTCGCGCCGATTTTTACAGCGTTGCACTCATCACGTCAAATCAAATCAAATCAAATCATCTTTATTGTAGATTATGGGTATACATCATAGATACAGGTCTTAAATAATTAAAAGAAGTTCAGCCATGTCCCGCCGTTAAGGCATACAATAAATAAATACAAATATGATGTCAGAACACAATTTAGTCACGGCGCATATTTTGGTGTGCGACACCACTTTTTAAAAACTTTTACCACTTTTGGGATTTTTTTTCTCGAGTTACATCGACGGAGCGCAGATTAAACGTGGCGTTCCGGGCGGCGGCTGGGACCAGACTCGGGACTGGAGTTTAGGGGCCTCCCTTTGCTGATGAGGGCTTGCGTTCTTTTCCAGTTTGGATGAAGACGATTTGGGCGCTTTAGGACACCCTCGGTAATTGGCCGGATAGCCAATTTACACCAGAGAGGACACAACTCAGTGGCTCAGTACAGAGCGACCGGCCTTTAGGCCGAGTGCACTCGGCCGTGCCATGGTTACCCAGACACTTGACACCCCTGGGTTTGGCGTGATAAGGGGTTTGTGAATGCCCGTAAAGCTGACATCTGTGCCATTGCCCGACGATGCCGATTTTGTGGGGCTTCTCTATGAAGATTCCCGTGAGGGAGCAAATGCTCTTCACGAGCAAGATTTGTTGGTGCGTATTACCTTCGGCAGGGGGGAACCTCCTTCACAGGGACGTTTTGGGTCTCGAGATCTATCCTCGGAGGGGATCTCCTTGGGGACGCGGTAGATGATCACGCCAGTGAGGCGCTCTTCAGGGAGGGAGTAGGTGTGTAAGGCCACACCTCTCTGACTAGGGAGCTTTGTCAGCTCCCTGAAGTCCCTGGATGTCGGGACGGTTACTTTAAAGCCAGTCTGAGTGGACTTGGCACTAGTGAAATTTATCTTCTGGTCTGTGCACCAAGAAGATACGTGGGTCCATTTCCCCTTATCCTGTATGAAGACAGGCGGGGGAGGGGCAATTTTGGCGGCAGCTCAGGGCGCCGAGCGGGCGGGGTTAGGTGTCGCGTCACACGGGGCGGCTGCAGCGTTAGAGGGGACAAGGGTGGGGGTGGGAAGGCCGCTGGCGGAGGCAGTGGCCGCCAATTCCGGGGCCTGATCCGAGGAGTATTTGTGTGATGTCAATGATGTTCTCCCAGGTCTCCGTTGTTGCGTGTACCTGTAACTCGACCTTCACTTTGTCCGTGATACGGTTGAGCTGGTTCTTTATAGTAGGACATCTCGTCTGTTGCCACCGCTTGCGCAGACACCTCCTGTCGGCGATCAAGTTAGCGATGTGTGCGGGGAGCTTGTGATAGCGCCTCTGTGTCGCGGTGGTGGTGCAGGGAGATGACTCCTCGGAGGAATCCGAGAAATCGATGATGGGCTGTTTGGTCGAGAATACCTCGGTGTCCATTGACACCTTGGTTTCTATAGGGGCGGGCTGGGGAGCTATTTGCTGTAGAATAGTTTTTCGCCATATCTGGCAATGAAATCAGAGTCCTTTAGGAGGACCTTTTTGATCAGGGCAAGGAGCACCTGGTCTTGGGGCTGTGGACTTGCGTTTTTGTGAGTAAGTAAGTAAGAGTTACCTAAAGAATTTTCCTTAATAATCATAATAATTTATTTGTCAGAATATAGAAAAAGTTATATCTTGTCACAACATATTCTGTCTATATAATGGCGATTTCTCTCTTTGAATGCTGATAGCCTTGATCGTCATCTGTGGCGCTCTGTGGGCTCTCTGTGTCCACTCAGCGTCACTATTTTGATGTCTCAAGAGTGTCTGCGGTGTTCTATGGTGTCTGCGGCACAGAGTGCAATCGCTGGTGACTTGTAACATGTGAAGGTGTTGAAGTCCTCGTAGTTCTTGACGGATGACCCTTCGCCTCACAAGTACACTCTGTGTCTCGACTACTGCGACATGGTCGGTGTCACAGGTCAGGTTGGGGCGGAACTGACGCTCCAGATACTGAGAAAAGGCCTCCGCAGGGCCCTTTGCCACATAATTCTGCGCCCGTCACTGCTTTGCAGCGGAAGTTTTTACCCAGCCCGCGGCGTTGTGACGTAGCTTGGCTTTAACCTTCTCCGCGAGACGGTTCAGCTGCGTCTTCAGTGTGGACTAGATCTAATTTGTTGCCACTGCTTGCGTAGCCGCCTCTTCACGGCGATCATGGTGCGTAAGGGCGCTGGCTGGGGCGGCAGTAGCAGTCTGTCTTGCGGCTGCGTGCTCATAAATAAAAAAAAAACTCATGAATATTTGCATGTCTCAAGAAATTGTAGACATGTACTGCCACTTTTATCCAAGATCCTACATGCATGTGTTCATAATTGTGTGTATACATATGTTTGAGCAAATAAAATTATGTACTTATTTTTAATAAACAATTAAATGTTCATGATTGTTACGATTCTACGTGATTCTATGTGATTCTATATATGTTCGGACCAATTCAACCGAACAGCTCAGCACTTTTGCTTTCGTGCATTTCTATAAAACTAGTACAATAATTTATTAAAGTCTGTGTGTATTCAGCCGTCGATCACGTAACTCAAACCAAAACCATACAAACCACCTTTTTGATTAAACCGACATAGCTTTCTCACTTATAACCATCATTTTGTCTAAACCATAAAACCATAACAGCAGCAGCAACAGGGAGCAAATGCTCTTCACGAGCAAGATTAGTTGGTGCGTATTAACTTCGGCAGGGGGGCAGACCACCAAAACCATGTCAAAGGCTACGCTGCCTCTGGCCCTGTGCATCCTGTGAACCTCCTTCACAGGGACGTTTTGGGTCTCTAGATCCATCCTCGGAGGGAATCTCTTTGAGGACGCGGCAGATGATCACGTCAGTAAGGCGCTCTTCAGGGAGCGAGTAGGTGTGGAAGGCCACACCTCTCTGACTAAGGAGCTTTGTCAGCTCCCTGAAGTCCCTGGATGTTGGGACGGTTACTTTAATGCCAGTCTGAGTGGACTTGGCACTAGTGAAATTTATTCTGTATGAAGACAGGCGGGGGAGGGGCAATTTTGGCGGCAGCTCGGGGCGCCGAGCGGGCGGGGTTAGGTGTCGCGGCACACGGGGCGGCGGCAGCGTTAGAGGGGACAAGGGTGGGGGTGGGAAGGCCGCTGGCGGAGGCAGTGGCCGCCAATTTCGGGGCCTGATCTGAGGAGTATTTGTGTGATGTCAATGATGTTCTCCCAGGTCTCCGTTGTTACGTGTACCTGTAACTCGACCTTCACTTTGTCCGTGATACGGTTGAGCTGGTTCTTTATAGTAGGACATCTCGTCTGTTGCCACTGTTTGCGCAGACACCTTTTGTCGGCGATCAAGTTAGCGATGTGTGCGGGGAGCTTGTGATAGCGCCTCTGTGTCGCGGTGGTGGTGCAGGGAGATGACTCCTCGGAGGAATCCGAGAAATCGATGATGGGCTGTTTGGTCGAGAATACCTCGGTGTCCATTGACACCTCGGTTTCTATAGGGGCGGGCTGGGGAGCTATTTGCTGTAGAATAGTTTTTCGCCATATCTGGCAATGAAATCAGAGTCCTTTAGGAGGACCTTTTTGATCAGGGCAAGGAGTACCTGGTCTTGGGGCTGTGGACTTGCGTTTTTGTAAGTAAATAAGTAAGAGTTATCTAAAGAATTTTCCTTAATAATCATAATAATTTATTTGTCAGAATATAGAAAAAGTTATATCTTGTCATAACATATTCTGTCTATATAATGGCGTGCTAATTTCTCTCTTTGAATGCTGATAGCCTTGATCGTCATCTGTGGCGCTCTGTGGGCTCTCTGTGTCCACTCAGCGTCACTATTTTGATGTCTCAAGAGTGTCTGCGGTGTTCTATGGTGTCTGCGGCACAGAGTGCAATCGCTGGCGACTTGTAACATGTGTAGGTGTTGATGTCCTCGTAGTTCTTGACGGATGACCCTTCGCCTCACAAGTATACTCTGTGTCGCGACTACTGCGATATGGTCGATGTCACAGGTCAGGTTGGGGCGGAACTGACGCTCCAGATACTGAGAAAAGGACAGGGCCCTTTGCCACATATTTCTGCGCCCGTCACTGCTTTGCAGCGGAAGTTTTTACCCAGCCCGCGACGTTGTGACGTAGCTTTGCTTTAACCTTCTCCGCGAGACGGTTCAGCTGCGTCTTCGGTGTGGACTAGATCTAATTTGTTGCCACTGCTTGCGTAGCCGCCTCTTCACGGCGATCATGGTGCGTAAGGGCGCTGGCTGGGGCGGCAGTAACAGTCTCTCCTGCGGCTGCGTGCTCATAAATAAAAAAAAAAAAACTCATAAATATTTGCATGTCTCAAGAAATTGTAGACATGTACTGCCACTTTTATCCAAGATCCTACTTGCATGTGTTCATAATTGTGTGTATACATATGTTTGAGCAAATAAAATTATGTACTTATTTTTAATAAACAATTAAATGTTCATGATTGTTACGATTCTACGTGATTCTATGTGATTCTATATATGTTCGGACCAATACAACTGAACAGCTCAGCACTTTTGCTTTCGTGCATTTCTATAAAACTAGTACAATTTATTATTACTATTTATTAAAGTAAGTGCGTATTGGGCCGTTTATCACGTAACTCAAACCAAAACCATACAAACCACCTTTTTGATTAAATCGACATAGCTTTCTCACTTATAACCATCATATTGTCTTAACCATAACCAAATTAAAGTCGGATCATTTAAACCGGACCAAAACCAAACCAAAACCATCATTCAATCTAGAAATTTGGTATCGCGCAGAAACCATATTTTCTACAATGTAAGTCTAGTTCTATACGTGACACTTATGATTCTTCAGAAATTACACGCTTAGCTCGCCATTGACCAGGTCGAAGCCCTTCGAGACATCGAAAGACATCGAGACAAAAGTGAAGTCGTGCGAAACATGCAGATTACTACAATATATGTATATTAAAAGGAGTTTGTTTATTGTATACACTACAGGCGTAATGCCACGGTTTCGGGGATTACATGTTTTAAGGGGTTTGATTTCTGCACTCAGTCCTTCCAGTGGACCATGGTGGGTGGTCCGGTGACGAGTATCACCAAATCTCGGCTTGTGTGTGGGACTGTGGGTGTGATTCTGTAGCCATCTGTGGTTGATTGAAAGGGATTTTAATGGTTTTTTGTCTCTGGATTGTTATGCACATGAAGTCCTCTGTCAGTTGTTCTGTCAGTCAAAGGGGCGACACGCATTTTCATCCGATGTATTTCCTTTTTATGTCTATGATTTCACAACCGAAATAGATCAACCTTTTTTTATAGTCCCACTGCTGGGCAGAGGCCTCCTCTTCTACAGAGAAATAAAGTGTAGATGTCCCGGATTAATTGCCGGTTACAACTATTTATTATTTTGACATGATGGTACCTCATGAATTTTTACGTGTTCCACAAACAAAAACCGCTCAGACTCTGACCAGTCTTTGCGTTGCGATGTCCTTCAAACGCACGCTTTATTATAATCAATAGTTCTTGATATAGTTAGTTCTTCAATAGTTTCTTGTTCTTAGTTGGTGACCGGGGTAGATGACGGCCCTATCCGTCCTCGACCACTCGACAGAGATAGGTCGACATCCCGTAATACCGAAATGCCTCCGACAACATTTCCTGTTGTGAGGGCTCGCATGCGTATGATGGCGTCCACCGTAGAGCGCTCCCTGCGGAAGCCAAACTGACTCTCCGCCAAATCCGGCACCGCCCGCCTGAGTTACCCGACGAGGCGGTCTGCAATGACTCTTAAAACGAGCTTGCTCACCTCGTCGAACAGCAGGATGGGCCGGTAAGCAGACGGAGACTCTGCAGGTCGCCCTGACTCCTTTATGAGGACCAGTTTCCCCGTCTCCTAGCGAAGTGGGAACTGGCCCCTCTCCAAGCATGCGCTTAGTGGACAAGTCGGACCCGACAGCCCCTAAAGCCAGAACCCAAGCTTTCCCAGGTAAGCCGTCGGGTCCTGGGGCGGTGTTTTTGGCATTCAGCCTACACTCCACCGCTCTCAGCTCTACCTCTGTCAGCTATGGAGCATCGTCGTCGTCGTCATCGTCTCAATTGTCGGTGTCATCTTCTCATCGCGCATGGCTATGAACTCGGCGGTGTCAAAGACAGCCCGGAGTTTTGAAATGAATAAGGGCGCCGCTTTTGTGGTATCGTAGCCTGTCATTGCGAACCCCACGGTAGTTTGCAATTAGAGTAATCGGGGGTCATCGGTCTCCCCCGGAAGGCGCGTACTGACCAGATCCGCCCGGCCTCTGATGACGGTGAGGACTTCTGAGTCCACAGACTCGTCATCATCGACATAGAATGTTACGGCCAGTAGTGCGACCGATTGATCCGCACTCTGCACAACTCTACCCTCCACGAGTGGTTGGTCCTGGTGGTGACTCGAAGCCCTCCTCAGTACCCACTAGATTCCGTCCCACATATATTCACTCTCTTGTCTCGAGCAGAATGACTTCCAACTGTTCGTTTGGGTGCTGACAGCCCTCCGCTCATAGTGTACCTTGGCACTCAGTTAGCCATCCACTACATACTGTCTGCGACGCGGCGCAGCACACCGAATTCTACGGCGTTTTGTATTCACGTCGCGCCGCAACCTTTCAAGCCGTCATTCCAGCAAGGAAAGCCCTTTTTTGGTTTGGGTGGCCTGTGTGAGGGGATAACCCTCCCACACGTTTCGGTCACGGACTCAATGGAAAGGGCGGTCCCCTTTCCATTTCGCCCTTGTCGTGGGCGTTGGCTACCCGCTCCAGAGTGAGGCCCCGGGCGGATATCCCACTTTGCATTTCCTCAGTGAAACTCCGCCGGTGCAGATGGTTACATAATAATAGTATAATAATAATATTTTTATGTTTTTATAAATATTTAAAAATGTAAAGTAATATGTAAATGTATAAAAATAAACGGAATAATAATAATAATTTATTTGACACACAAAACATATGTTACATTTGTACAGATATATTGGCCACAATCAAATTTTCTTAATTTTTACTGAAGGCATCTGGGTCTGAACTAGATAAAGAAATATCTGTGTCTCAGACATCAGTGCTCTTCCTTAAGATGATTCATTAAAATACTACCTTAATTGAACATATTAATAATAAAAGATATATCATTACACAGAGAGAGAAAAATAAAACTTAAAACAAAACAACAAAACAAGCTGTGTGGAGTGTTAGCCTCTCGGTGAGTAGTTTGTGAGAGTGCGTGAAAGAGTGTGAGAGGGTGAGTGTTAAAAAGATTTTTTTTTAAATATATTTTCAGAAATCCTTCTGTCTCCTCATACGTATGTACTAATATATTTAATCGACATGACTCGTGTACCTCCTGCCCCCACGGACCGAATCGAAGGTGGGGACGACTCCTTCGTTCATTACGTGCAGTTAGATATCGTCAAAGAACCCCCTTAGGGACTCCCCCCTGGTATCTTCCTCGACGCTCCCCCACCACGGACTCCACGCATTCCAGTCGCCGCCCACGAGGATCCTGCCGGTGTCGATCCGACCCATGAAGTCGCGTATCTGCGAAAGGTACGGTTCGATATCCTCCGTACCCTCAAGGTACACAGAGACAGCCGCCACGGTCCTATCACCCACCATTAGAACGACAGCCACAATATTCTCGGTGATGATTAGAGGGTTCACAAGAACCTCCAAGTCATCCCGGAACACCATGACTGCCGCCTTGACGGGCTTTTTTCTTTTTTTTTTTTTATCTCTCGAGTGGAAATGCATTTACGCACCATACCCGCCGCTAGCTAGGCGACTGTAGAAAACCACCCGGTTACCCTCGGGTCCTGTGTTGAGAGTGTCACGGGGTCGGCCCGAAGGCCTAGACGCCGTGCCACTCTCAGGGCTTACCGGCATTGTTAAGGCCGGTTTCCGCGCCAAAGGGGGATTACCCGGGTAACTGGAGTAATCCCCAGACGTGGTGACCGGTGCAATGCGCGTGCGGGGCTACCCACACGCGTTGCCCACACTCTGGGGCTAAAAGAGACGGGGGTTCGTCCCCCGCCTTCTTCGCCCCGCCCGTCTACGCCGGAGGGGAGCGGCAAGAGCATCTCCTTCTGCAAGTGGACGGTCTCGCAGAAGGAGGTGGCAGCCTCCCATGCACTCTCGCTTTCAACCATGGCTCGCACCATGGTTGCCAGGGAGAGACGTCCGCCTCCGAGCGCCGCAACGAGGTCGCGGTGCTCGTTTCGCCAGGCCGGGCACTCCACCAGGGCGTGCTCGGCCGTGTCGTCGAGAGAGTTGCAGTGGTGTCACCGCGGCGACTCCTCCCGACGGGCTACCCTGTGCAGGTAGTGACCGAAGCATCACCCCACCCGTCGGGGGACGGGCAGGGTATGTGGGACTCCCCGGGAGAGAGCCTCCCGGTATACCCACTAAAAACCCCAGCGCAACTCCGGCATCGCCATAGTGGCGGGGGAGTGGGAAACTAGCACAGCCTCAGCTACCTCTCCCCCGCCGGCGAACCCCGCCTATTGAGGCGGGCCCTCATTTGCCCCTCTTAAAGAGGGGCCGTGGCTCCCGCGTGGTGAGCGGTGCAAGGCGGGCGCGGGCACCCCCGTGCCTCACGCCCGCCGCTCACCTCAGGGCGGGAGAAAGCGGGCGAAATCCCGCCTTCTCCTGCCCCTACGCCGCCTACGGAGCGCCGGAGCGAGGGGATCCTCCTCTCGCTTCCGCTCCGCGGCCTCCTTCTGCGACATCACGACCTCGCAGAAGGAGGCCATCGCCGCCCAGGCCCCCTCGCTCCCCACCATCGCTCCCCACCATCGCTCTGACGACGGCGGGCAGCGAGAGGTCCCCTCCTACCGCCGCGACAAGATCGCGGCGCGGCACGGCCCACGACGGGCACACCGCGAGGGTGTGGTCCGCCGCGTCCTCCGCCGCGCCGCAATCGTGGCACGACGGCGTTTCCTCTCGTCCTATCCGGTGCAGGTACCTGCCGAAACAGCCGTGTCCGGAGAGTACCTGCACCAGACGGAAGGAGAGGAACCCGTGACGCCTGTCGAGCCAGTCCTTCAGGACCGGCCCGATGGCGTCGAGGGTGCGACGGCCGAACACCGCGGAGGCGAGGTCGCGCGTCCAATGTTGGACGATGGCGTCCCTCGGACGCAGTCTCCCGGCGGACGGCCTCCCTCAGCTCCGGGGCCGGACGCTCGCCCAGCGCCCTGCGCCCCGCCGTCCACTCGTACACTCTGGCGAGCACCCAGGCCTCGAGCTCCCAAGGCGGGGTGCTCGCCAGAGCGCATGCCGAAGCGAAGCCTACCGTGCGGTAGGCCCGCGCTACCCGCTGGGCGATGGCCCTTTGGGGCGCCCGAAGAGCGGTGACGGTTCTCCCTCCTATGGAGGGAGTCCGCCCAAATGGGGGCCCCATATAGGGCCATGCTCCGCAGTATGCCGGCGTATAACTGCCGGCAACGACTGCTGGGCCCTCCCATGTTCGGCATGAGCCATGAGAGGGCGTCCGCGGCTTTCAGCAGGCGCGTCGACAGCCCGCTAAAATGCGGGCCGAAGCGCAGCCTGCTGTCCAGCATGAGGCCCAGATATTTCATCTGGGCCTCAACCCCGACCCTCACCCCCTCCACGAAGATGTGGGCGTCAGGTGGGGGGCGCTGCCGGGGGCCGTGAAAGAACACGGCCTCCGTTTTGTGCAGCGCCACCCTCAAGCCCAGGCGGCGGATCCTCCCTGCCACTAAGGACCCACCCGCCGAGGCCAAACTGGCCGCCTCCCTATAACTGCTCCCGCGGGAAGTGAGGAGAGTGTCATCTGCTACGCAGACCTCGCAGGAGGGTTCCCCGCAGGAGCCAGTCATAACCGACGTTCCACAGAAGAGGCCCTAGAACGGACCCCTGTGGAACGCCGGTTCCCACAGTGTATCTCCGGAGCTGGCCAGCCCCGTCTACGAGGAGGACAGCACGGTCCTCCAGGTAGCTGGCCAGGAGGCCCCGCAAGTAAAGGGGCACTCCGTGGAACCGAAGCGCCTCCAGGATGGTGGAGTGGGGGATGGAGTTGAAGGCGTTGGCAATGTCGAATGACACAGCCAACACTCCATCCCCCACTCCTACCGCCTCTGTCACCTGGCCCTTGAGACGGGCCAGGGCGTCCACTGTCGAACGCCCAGCTCGAAAACCGAACTGGGCGTCCGACAGGTCCGGTCCCACGCTCCGAAGATGACACTTCAGGCGGCCGGCGGTGATCCCCTCGAACATTTTACCGACCTCATCGAGCAGAACGATGGGCCGGTATGCCGAGGGGGAGTCCGCCGGCCGTCCCTCCTTGTGGAGGAGGCACAGTTGGCCTTCCCGCCAAGGTTTCGGGAACCTCCCCGACGCGAAGCACGCGTCGAAGATGTCCCGAAACCTTCCCTCCATCTCGGTGGCTGCGATGGCCACCACCCTGGCGGGAACGCCGTCCGGGCCAGGAGCCGTCTTTTTGGCGCGGAGACGGAGAGTCGCCGCGCCAAATTCCTCCTCTGAAACCGGAGGAGGAGGAGCTTCCTCCTCCGGTAGAGCCGCTGGTCTTGGCGGGCCCATCGCTGGTGGGGTGAAGTGCGGATCCCTGCGCGGAAACAGGGACCGCACCACCCCATCCAGGAGCGCTGGTTCCAGGGTCTCGGCAACCGGGGGACCAATGCGACGCAGTTTGTTCCGCGCCGCCTTATATGCGGAACAATTCCTCAAGGTTGGAGGAGGAGGGGGCGGGAACCGCTGCCGACGTCGCCACTGCCGATGGGGCCGCTGCCGACGGAGACGGGGCCGTAGCCTCAGCCAGCTTCTTATGAAGCTGGCTTACCTCAGTTTGCAGGCGATCGACCCTCGCCTGCAGCTGCCTCGTCTCGTCTGACGCAGTGCGCTGCGTCAGCTCCAGGACTATGCCGTGCAGGCTGGTTGCACGGCATTTGAGGGCCTTCTGGAAGGTCCCCCTGAGGTTGGAGGACCTGGAGGCGACCTCGACGATCTCCTCCTTGTCCTCCCCCGCCAAGCGGACCAACTCAGCCACGGAAAGGCCATCGAAACTGACGAGGGCCGAACCATAACCGGCCCTCGCCTTGGTTGCGCGCCTCTCCTTGGCGGCAACCAACTCCTCCAGTTCCAGCTCGGCCTCGGCCCGTCTGGCCAAGCCGAGCTGGCGCTGGGCGTCTGCCAAACCCACGTCGTGGGTGCCAGCCTGAGAAGAAGTCGATGGCGAAGCATTCTTCGCCTTCGACTTCTTCTTGTTGGGCCTACCCTTGGCCGAACCCGAGGAGCCCTCGGACCCGAGCCTCAGGTAGGCCCTCTTCAGGCTGCGCTCCGCAGCCACTCCACACACAGAGGACGAGTCCCCGACAACGGACCCCATGTCCGAGTCGGAGAACTCGTCCTCTCCGCAGAAGCCCGTCGCAGAAGGTGCGCGACTCGCCTCCGACGCCGACATTTCGTCGGGGTGGCCCTGAGAAGGGCCTTTGGGTTGGCCCTGAGAAGGGCCTTTTGGTTGGCCCTGAGAAGGGCCTTTTGGTTGGCCCTGAGAAGGGCCTTTTGGGACGAAACGCCCGGCAGCGTTTCTCAATGGCTTCGACATTTCGAGAAACACAAAACCACAATAAAATATAAAAACCACAATAAAATACAATAAAAACCACAATCGAATAAAACCCTCAATAAAATAAAAACCTCAATAAAATAATCCACTATATACGCAATCGCCCTCAGAATACAATAAAATCGCACGATCGCGTAGGTCACAGTGCTTGTTAGCCACCGGTCTGCCACTCCGTTACGGTGGTCAGACACGGCGTTGCCCGGGGTACACTGCGAGGAAGTCAGCACTGTGGGGCGTACCCCGCCCGGTCAGTACCTGCACCAAGCGGAAGGTAAGGCTGCCATTCCGGCGCCCAACCCATCCCTCCAACACCGGACGAATCGCTCCAATCGTCCGGTGGCCGGCAGCTGGGGAGCGGAGCGCCTCCCTCCACCGGCTCAGGGCCACCTGCCCGACCACCTCAGCCAATTTCTTAGCCAAGGCGTCGGCCTGGGAGGGGGAGGTCTCTTTTGGGAGCTCCATAAGGCAAGCTCCCGTCATGGACCTCCTCACTTTACCCGGCCCAACCCCAAGATCCGCGAGGCTGATGGCCGCCCGCGCTTTTCGGAGGACGTCCACGTACGTGGCGCCCTCCCTTACGGCCTCGGGCTTAAGGGCCACCAGAACGGCGGGCCTCTTCGGCGCCCTGGGCGCCTTTTGGGGGGCCTTCTTCGGGGCCGCCGGTTTGGGCCCCTTTAGCTTCTGGGCTGGAGCGGGAGCAGGGGCAGCGGCGGCCTTCTTCTTCCCCTTACGGACCACCGTCGCCCACGACTCCCCCTTCTGCACCAGAGGCTGCACCTCCCTGGAGCCTCCAGCGACCTGCTCCCGCGCCCGTTTAGACTCAGGGGCAGGGGCCTCTGCCCCTCCGCGCCCGTTCGGTCCCTTCGCCCCCTTTGCCTGGGCCGGCTAAGCCTTTTTGGGCATGTTAGCCGGCGGCATAAGTGTCGCCGGCTCAGCCATCCGCTTCTCCCTCACCGCGGGCTGGCTCGCTCATCTGTCGGCCGCCAAGGCGGGACGATGGGACTTCGCCGGCAACAGGCGGCCGTCCTTCTCTAAGCCCTCCAGCCGCGCGCTGATGATACCACCCATGTGGTTCATCAGCTCGTGCTGGAGGTGCTCCATTCCTCGGGCAAAGTCGTCCCGCGTTATGCCCCCGGGAAGGGGCTGCGGGACCGGCTCCGGGACCGACTCTTGAGGCCGCTTCTTTTTAGAGCAAGGGCTCTCTCTTTCCAAGAAGGCCCTACGCAGAGCGGCCACCTCCATCTGCAAGGCTGCGAGCTGCCCTTGCAGGCGCTTATTATCCGCAGCCTTTGCACCTCCTAGTCCTCTTTCCGGGAGGCCAGGGATTTGCGGCTTCGAGCATTTTGCTCGATGCCTCCCTGATCTCCCGGATACAGGTTCCTTTCAGGTTTCGGGACTTCTTCAGTACCCCCTCGATGGCCGCTGCCCCCTCCTCAGCCTTCGCCTGAAGGTCTTGAGGTGCAGCCACCGAGGTAGTAGTCCCCTTGCCCCGTCCGGTTTTGCGGGATACCGTCTCGGAGTCAGTCAATGTGGACTCCGAGTCCGACGGACCATCCCGCAAAAATCTCGTGGCCTGGGAGAGCCCCACCGAATGGTGGGACCCGCCCCTGCCAGCTGCCGTCATGAGGATCTTGGAAGCTGGTCTCTCCGGGCTTCCGGATCCAGCTCCCTCACCTTCTAACGCACTGCCTGACCAGTGCTTCCGTGAGGCCTTTCTGCTTCCCCCCACGGAACCACTTTGGCCAGACGGTGTGTCACGTGTCCCTTCGTTTGATACTACCGTTACCACCGACAATCGTCCAGTGGCACCGGTGGCATCAAGCTCCATCATTCGCCTTACAGTCTCATTCCCATCCGTATTGCTGTTCGAAGTCCGTTTAGCTTGCCTAGTGTCGTCGTTCCTGTTGTTTTCCGTTCCATTTGTTTGTTTTGTTTTCGATTTATCCATATTAGTTCCCACGGGTCTTAGCGTTGTAAAAGTCAACACAAGGGCAGAGCGTCGTACCCCAGGTAAGCCTACATACTGTGGAGGGCGGCAGGTATCCACAGTGGGGAGCTCTAACGACTGGACATCCTCCAGCCATTCATCCTCTCGCCGAGCCCCCAAAACTTAGGATTAGATCGCACTTTCGACGGTTATTAGTCCGTCAGGTTCGCGATAACCTTAAACGGGATATGCCGCCCGTGGTTCGGCCGTTTTATAGAGGTGTCCCCTCGCGGCCCGGACAAATGCCCCGACAGCCCCCGGTCCCCGAAGGGATTACGGTGTACGAGGGTTTTTATAGTGGTTTTCCTTCCACGCAACCCGGGCAAATACCGCGACGGTCCCCGGTCCCCGAAGGGATTACGGTGTACCCCCAACATGCAACCACTTATCGCACTCAGCAAACAGAGTGGAAGTGACCGCATGCTAATCCCCATAGGCCATGTTCCCATCACCGTCCATCTTAAAGATGATCGATGATTGAAACCTGGCCCTTCCCCATGTGAAGAATAGCCGCCAGGCCCAAGAGTCCACCAGAACACGGTGGCCGTACCCCAGACACCGGGAACACTGCACCAACGGCGACTGGTCCTCGGCAGTCAGGCCCTGTATGTCGATAAACAGGATCTCCGCCTCAGTCAGCCTGCGCCACACCTGAGGGGAGACCTGCAGAACAACATGGGCCTGAAGGGGGTTCCCCCTTGACCCAAAAGTGGGCATCGTCTATGCCCAGCCACAACTTCCGGTTCTGATTTTTGAGAGCCTCAACAATATCAGCCTCGGAGTTGTAGCCGAGCAAGTATCGAATGACCACCCGCGGGTCTCGACTTGCCGCGGGCTGTATGTCGAGGCCGTCCCGAGCGTTGAGCCGGCTCTGCGCCTTCTCCAGCTCCGGCCTGTTCCCGCTGCAGATCACTATTCTACCGTCCCTCACTTTCTTTATTCTATCCACTTGAATTCCCGTTTTCGGGACGTCTAGGGCCTCCCTAACTTTCTCTATGACATTCTCACTTGTATCCTTCTTTTCTTTGGAGGATACGATCAGGGCGTGGTTCGGTCGGCAGGGGAGAGAGCGGGCCTTTGTCTTGCGGACCCTCAACTTCCCCACGTACGTTGCCGCCGGGACCTTGAGGGTCTCCACAGCCTTTCCGGCCTCCCTCACGGTTTCCCCGTACTTTTTCACGCTCTCCCCAACCTCCTCAACCTTCGGCCCCATCCGCCCTCACCTTTTCACTCGTCTCTTTCGTTCACTTCTGTCATTCTTCCCGCGCTGACGACGAGCTCCCCCAGGCGTGCCCCAATGTCCAGCTCGCCTATGCTCCGGGCCAACCTCTCAATCACCTTATTTTTCTCTGCCAGCTTTTCCCGCAGTTCCTTCTCTTTTTAGAAAGAAAAGAAAGAAAAGAAAGGGAGCGAAGAGTCTCGTCTACCTGGAGGACTGTTTCAAGCAGTTCCGACAGACTGCTTAGGACGCCCTCCTTAATGGACGTCTTCAAGTTCCCTGAGAGCTCCAGCTGGGCTTTTGCGGCCTGATACAGCCTATTGGCTCGGGCAGAGTGACTTTCCGCTGGGCGGGCGCTAGTCTGCGGCTGCGACTGGGCTACCGCGGCCAAAGCGACAGAAAAACCAAATCAAAATAAAATTATAACAATTAATATAATACAATTAATAATAATAAATACAATTAAAATAAATAAATAATTAATACAGTTAAAACTTACGTCACCAATAGGGGTAGCGGTCAAAAGACTCTATTAACAATTAAAATCGTCCCAATAGGGGACGGTCAAAATACGACCTCCGGTTCCCGTAAATAATCCGTGTTGGGTAATGGTAGGGGGGGGGTGGATTCCCTCGGGGCGAAAAGGTCGGGCTCCTTCTCCCGGTTCTAGAGAACCCAAACACGGGTGGCCCGCGACCTCCGGATCCCGAGTTAATCCGCGGGGGTGGGGTAATGTGAGGAGGGGGGGGGTTCTGTGGGGAGGTCAAGGAGGGGGGGAGGTTATGTGGGGAGGGTAAGGAGGGGGGAGGGATTTCCTCGGGGCCAAAAGGTCGGGCTCGTCCTCCTGGTTCCGGGGAACCCAAACACGGGTAGCCTGCGACCTCCGGTTCCCGAAATAATCCGCGGGGGGTTGGGATAATTAATGGAGAGGTCGGGGGGGGGGTGTCTCGTGGGTGTTGAGGGGGGGAGGGCGGATGCGCTGGGAGTTGAGGGGACAGAGGGCCGGTCTCGTATGGAATTAGGGGGTGGGTCTCACGAGGAGTAGAGGGGAAGGGGGTTGGGGGACGCTAGGCAGAGAGGGCGAGGGGTGGGTTGGAGGGGCGCCTATAAATTATGTAAACAATGATGGACGTGAATTTAGATGTCAATAATGACGATGATGATGATGATGAACGATGATGAGTGAATATGATGTAAAACAAACCAGATCCTCGAACCGAACAGTTTTTGCTGTACGGATTTGAGCCTTAGTACCTTGGCAATAAGGCTGCAATCCGCATAAATAATTTTCAAAATTATAATTATAAATCCAGATAGAATACAATAAATTAGATTAAATTAAATTACTTACAACTGAGTAACTATATTAATAACCTACTTATTAATATGGCGCGGGTGCTGCATGGCACAGCCGAAGCTGTGTGGGAGAATGCCACTTGATGAAGAAAACTTCGCGAATTTACCCCGAGGTTTTCTCCCCGATGTCGTTGAGGGGTGGGACTAGTTTTATCCGACGGGAAATCGTTCAAAATCAATCGCCCTTTTTACCCTGATCCTTTGGGACCCCCCGTTCCAGAGATATTTTTATTATTTATACGACCCGGAGAACGTGGGAGTCGGGGAAAATTCGCGACCTAGATAATGGCTGTATCTCCCAAATCCGACAACCTATTTACACAAATTTTTTCAGGGTGTGGCTGGAGAACTTTCCTATATATTACACATAAAATTAAAATATTTGACGACAAGTTCGTAATAATAGTCTTAAAAACTAGTAAAACCTAGTTAATTTTGCCGTTGTTCAAAAAGTTCTGCTTCAGTTCTTTATTTATTCCCACTTTTTCTGAGGTTCAAAAAATTTTTTGTTTTCACCACCGGGTTTTTGAATGCATTACCTCTTTTTTTATAAGCTTTTGAGGTAGGGTTGTCACTGAAGATTTTGAGAAAAATTTTATCGAAATTGGGTCTGTCACTTCCGCGGCCGTACTAGCGTTTGTAATAAATTTTTATTAACAGGGGGTTACTTACAGGGGGTGGTCTTTTTGAAAAATTTTTTCACTTTCCGGGTCCTCGGAGTGGTCCGCTCCACCTTGACGTCTTTGACGTACTGGGGGCAGTTTTGGTCCCAAAAAAGGGGGACCACGTGTACCTTGTGGCCCGGAAAAACGTCGTATTTTTCGCTTTAGTTTTCAAAATATGTTCAGTTTTGTGTGAAATCTGGGGTTTTTGCCCAGATTTCCACCAATTTTCCAGACCACCCAGGACCATTTCAAAGGCTACGTTATTTTTTTTTTAATATGCCTTTCTTTCCCTTCTTGCATAGCAAGACACAAAAAGCATCTTTTTAATCTTTTTATTTTTAGTCTTTTTAGCAAAAAAGTACGAGCGGAAACTACGTACTTTTTTGCGTTTTGCGGCTGTCCATCTTTTACGGGTCGCTCTTTTCCCGTTGCGTACTATTTTCTTTTTTATTAACATTTTTACTTATTTTCTATTTACATACTTTTTATTCTTTACATTGTCTTCTTATCTTATATTATTTACATACCTATTTATTACTATTTCCACTTATTTCTTACACTATCATATTTCTTGCTAGCAGCTCGCCGGCTGTGCTGCTATCTCGTCCTGTTGCGCTGTATACTTATTTTAGCCACCTTGAGGCAAAACCGCTCCAGATACGGCCTGGAGTGCTTGTCTGCCATTATTTCGGCGATGGATGTTTCTGTCAATTTTTTACCGGTACTTACTTCCAGGTCGTATCTGTCGCGGTTGTGCCTCGGGCATTCCAGCAACAAATGTTGGACTGTCTCCGTGGCCTGTGTGTCCACACAGGCTGGACTGTCCTTTAACTTAAATTTGTGCAGGTACGCGGCGAAGCCGCTGTGGCCAGTCAGGATCTGCGCCCAGATAGACGTCCTGTCGAGGCACTTCAGGACCTTGCGCACGCGCACCACGTCGGGGAAGAACATTCGCGTAACCCCAGCCGTGGCCCCGCCGGTGTACCTCCCGTTCCAGATAGCTACTGTGCCCTCTCTCAAACGTCTCTTGACGTAAGAGACTGGACACCTGTCATACGCTGGGGCGACCCTGGACTGGGCCGCCGCCTGCCTAGCCAGTTCGTCGGCGCGCTCATTGCCGGGGATCCCGACATGAGCTTTCACCCAAAAGAACCGGAGGACTTTACCACTCCCCTCTTGCTCCTTGATATTCTTACGAATATGGATAGCAAGGGGATGGTGCGTTTCCGGGTTTCGGATCAAGTCGAGCAAGGATCGAGAGTCGCTGAGCACCTCCGCGCAGTCGAAGCCTCTCAGGACAACCAGGTCCGTAGCCCTGGCTATCGCGAGCAGCTCCGCCTGAAAGACGGTACACGTCGGCTCCAACCTCATTCGCTAGGTCCGAATCTCGGACCCATCCCGCCAGTATGAATATGCCGCCCCGACCCCTTCATCCGATTTACTACCGTCTGTGTAAATCAGATGAGCGGGGAGCTGCAGCTGAGCCACCGTTTCGGGGAGCATATCCTCCAGACACTGATAATCAACATCTGGCTCACTGGCGGGGCATCGTCCATGCCCAGCCACAACTTCCGATTCTGATTCTTGAGAGCCTCAACGATATCAGCCTCGGAGTTGTAGCCTAGCAAGTTTCTGATGACCACCCGCGGGTCTCGGTTTGCCGCGGGCTGTATGTCGAGGCCGTCCCGAGCTTTGCGCCTTCTCCAGCTCCGGCCTGTTCCCGCAGCAGATTACCACTTTTCCGTTCCTTACCTTCCTTGCTCTATCAACTTGGATTCCCGTCTTCCGGGCGTCTAGGGCCTCCTCAAAGGCTACGTTGCCTCTGGCCTTGTGCATGCGGTGAAAGTGGTTTCACAGGGACTCCTTGGTTTTTAAGGTTATGTCGTCGGTCTGGATTTCCTTAGGAACCCTGCGGATCACCACGCGGGTGAGGCATTCCTCCGAGAGGGAGTATGTGTGGAATGGAAGGCCACACCTCTCTCACGAAGGAGCTTTGTCAGCTTCCTGAAGTCCCTGGACGTCGGGATGGCAACTTTGATGCCAGTCTGAGTGGACTTGGCACTGGTGAAATTAATCTTCTAGTCAGTGCACTAAGAAGAGACGTTTGTCCTTTTCCCCTTATCATGTATGAAGACAGGCGGAGGAGGGGCAATTTTGGCGGCAGCTTGGCGGGCCGAGCGGGCGGAGTCGGGTGTCGCGGCGCGCGGGGCGGCGGCAGCGTTAGACGGGACCGGGGTGGGGTTGGGTAGGCGAAGGCAGCGACGGCCATTTTAGGGGCCTGGTTGGAGGAGCTTTTCTTCCTCTTCGTCATTCCCGAAGCGACGATGAAACCGTCAGCTTCGTCGTCCGATGGGGACGAGGGATTTTATTCCTCGGAGGAATCAGAGTAATTGATGGGCCGTTTAACCGGGAACACCTCGGTGTCCACGGACACCTCGGGTTCGGCAGGAACGGCCGGGGAGCTATCTGCTGTAGAGCAGATAGTTTTTCGTCATATCCTGCGGTTAAAAAAAAGGTTTCTTTTAATAGGACCACTTTGATCAAGGTAAGGATCGCTTGATCCTGACGACTAGGACGCCGCGTGAGCGGAGGTAGTGGCGGTGCCGCGGGGGTGCTGCGGGTGTTGAAAGCCTGTTTTAATTAAAAAATATTATTATTATTATTAATTCTTATACGACATCTTCTTTATGTATATTCTAATCAATGACACATCATGAAACTGTTACCATAAAACTATCAGGTCAAAATCGTTGTAATCCTCAACAGTTCATGTATCCTGAACATAGCTGCTTACTAAAACTGTACTGTTTATCCACACAGAAATATCTGTATAAAACCACGATCGAAATGTCAACTGTTCAAAATTGTTTATGTAGTCACTAGATAGTCTGACATGGTTGGTACAAAGATGGTTGTTATTATGATACATCCGCCGCTAACGAATACGATATACGAATATTACATGTGAACATAATGTGAACACACGTGGGTATAAAATAAAATCTAGCTTACATAATATTGATATTCTAATTAATAATACTGTAGCGCGTAGGTCGTGTCGCGTAATTAAAACTCAGATAAATCGAACTTTATGTATTGCACGAATGTAAAAGAGTACAATGTATTTGACGTGTGAAATGACGCGATACAAGAGTGTGATTCAGGAATGGATATAATAATGACGTTGTATAATGATGTTGTACAATGATGTAGAATATGACAATAATAATGTGTCTTACAAGCTATGCACTCACTTAAATACTAACTATTTCTATACTAACTATCTCTAAATGATAGTGGGGTAACCAATAACGAATCAGCTTCCGTCCTGCGATGTCCACGCGATTTTGCGTGCGTTCTTGATGCTGATTCGTTGATCGAGGCAGGCCACGGCGTATGATTGGTTAACGTATAACGCGCGCCAATTCAGTCACGTGCTAGATGACTCGTTATAGTTTCCCACGGACGTTGGTCCTGCAGATGTGGTCCGGGGTGAAGAATGAGAACCCTCGCTGCGGGAGTGAGGGTCGGATCCCTCGCTGCGGGGGTCAGGGTCGCTGGGACGCGCGCCATGACTTCCGCGTTGCTCGGTATGATCTGGTTGATTTATAGTCCTTTGTGTAGCTGTGATCTGGTGTGAGTGATTTATGGTCCTTTGTGTAGCGCCTGTGCTACACTATTCCCCCCTTTTTAGCAAAGCGTACGTAGCGTGCAGGCGTCCTGACGATCCTGCCTGATCTGGTACGTTGTTCCCTCGTATGCGGGTCTGGATGTAGGCTGGTTTGCTCATCTGTGGTAGCTGCAGGTGCTTGATTGGTCTCGCTGTTCATATGCCTGGGATCATCTTCTGTGTTGATGGTGTACGCAGGTTTGAGGCGATTAATCGATATATTGCTAATTCGTCCTGGTAGTTGGATTGTAAAGTACTTTTCTTTACGTTCGATGATCTTGTATGGACCTTGGTATGGATGCTGCAGAGGTTTGCGGACGGTATCATCGCGTACAAACACGTGGCTACATGTTTGTAGGTCGTTGTGCACGAACATACATCGCTTATTTGCATGCGATTTGTATGTAGGTGTGAGCTTCGTGATAACTTCTTGCAGGTGATTGACGTAGTCGTGGTCCATTTTCGGTGTAGCTGGTGTCGGTGATATGAAATCGCCTGGTAGTCGTATTGCTTGACCGTAGGTGAGTTGCGCTGCGCTTGTGTTAGAGTCGGAGCGGATAGCGGCTCTGAGACCCATTAGAACAGCAGGCAATTCGTCGATCCATTTGTTGCTGTTTTCTAGTCTAGCCATGAGTGCGGTTTTTATTGTCCTGTGCCAGCGTTCGACGATTCCGTTACTCTGCGGGTGATATGCAGTAGTACGGGTTTTATCTACACCGAGTAATTGAGCGAGGTCTCGGAATAGTCGACTTTCAAACTGTCGTCCTTGATCGGTAGTGATTCTTATTGGACAACCGAAACGAGATATCCATACTTCGTAAAGTTTTCTTGCGACGTTTTCAGCGGTTGTCTCTTGAAGTGGTACAGCTTCGGGCCATCGTGTGCACCGGTCGATCATCGTGAGCAAGTATTTGTGTCCACATGCTGACGTCGGTAGCGGTCCAACGATATCAACGTGAATATGTTGAAATCGTTCGCTCGGTGGGAATGTTGCGATGTCACTATGATTGTGTCGCTGTACTTTGGAGAGCTGACACGAATTGCATGTCTTAGTCCACTGGCCGATGTCGGTATTCATTGAAGGCCAAAAGAATCGCTCTTGCATCAGCTTCCGTGTGGATCGTACTCCTGGGTGGCTTGGGCTGTGCACGGCATTGAAAGCTATGCGACGAAAATCAGCTGTTAAATATGGACGAACGTGTGACGTTGATGTTTCGCAGAATATTGGCTTGTTAGTACCCGGTAAAATGATTTTCTTGAGTTGTATGTTGGTCTGTTGAGACAATGTAGGGATACAACTGTCGTTTTCTTGAGCTTGAGATAACTCGTCGTAGTTGATAGGTGATGGCACGTCGATAGTTTCGATGCGTGATAATGCATCTGCTACAACGTTTTGAGCTCCGCTCACGTGTCGAATGTCAGTAGTGAACTCGCTGATAAACAGTAGCTGCCTGATTCGCCGTGGTGTGTCGTTATCGGAAGGAGGCTTGCGGATTGCGTAGGTCAGCGGTTTATGGTCAGTGTAAACCACGAGTTCTTTGCCTTCAAACATCTTTCTGAAATGTTTTATTGCCATATTTATTGACTGGAGCTCCCGATCGAAAGTCGAGTACTTTTTTTTGTCTTTCTGAAAATTTCTTTGAAAAATATCCGAGTGGCAGCCATTGTCCGTTGCTTCGCCTTTGTTGTAGAGATGCCCCGGCGCAGGTAGCTGAGGCGTCCGAAAAAATAGCGATTTGGTCCTCTGGCGAACTGGATGGGTAAGACAATAAAGCAGCGTTTATTATGCTTTGTTTGCACAACTCAAAAGCTTTTGTCGATTTATTGTCCCACTTTACTTCCGTCTTGTCTCGTTTTTTTGAATTATGAAGGAATGCATTCAGCGGTGCCTGAATGCTTGCGGCGTTTGGGACATTGTCTCGGTAAAAATTTATCATCCCCATAAATCTCCGTAAGTCTTGACTGGTTTTGGGTTTTGGGTATTCTGTGATTGCTTTGACTTTGTCTTGAAGTGGTTTGATCCCCTTGCTTGATAC
The DNA here is from genome assembly GCA_037179545.1 of Sesamia inferens. Taxonomy (NCBI): domain Eukaryota; kingdom Metazoa; phylum Arthropoda; class Insecta; order Lepidoptera; family Noctuidae; genus Sesamia; species Sesamia inferens. Next base: position 7,164,797 of record CM073947.1, read on the forward strand.
TTCATAACCTAGGAACTTGACGGTTTCGCTGCCGAAAACACACTTAGAGGGATTTATAGTGACACCATACGTGTCTAATCGGCGTAAAACTTCCTGCAGATCTCCGATGTGGCTTGCTTCACTTTCAGATGCAACGATAACATCGTCGATGAATGGGAACGCGTAGTCTATTCCGTTGAGCACTTCGTTTATGAATCGTTGGAATGTCTGTCCGGCGTTCTTGAGACCTGGGCACATTCGTGGAAATTCGAATAAACCGAATGGTGTAGTGATCGCTGTCTTCTCGATATCAGGTTCGAAGATTTTTAATTGCGAATAAGCTCGGTTTAAATCGAGAGTACTGAAGATTTTCTTGCCGTGAAGTAGGTAGGTAAAATCTTTGAGGCGTGGGACTGGATAGCGGTCAGGTTTGGTGACGTCATTGAGTCTTCTGTAGTCACCACAGATGCGTAAGTCACCGTTTTTCTTAGGAACGACGTGTAGCGGACTGGACCAAGGGCTTTTGCTTGGTCGGCAAATTCCTTGCTGCATCATGAGCTCGAATTCTTTCTTCACGGGCAGGTAGCGATGTGGAGGAAGAGGTCTGCACTTGTTGAACACTGGTGGGCCAGTAGTTTCGATGTGGTGTTCTACCTTGTGTTTGGGAGTATCCTTCATGCTTGATGGTCGCAGGATATCAGGAAACTTACTGAGGAGCTGGTGATACGGCTGTTCCATGTCGATACTTCGAACTGTAGGTTCGGCGGAACGAATGACTGATGCTCTGACGGTCATGTTGGTAACTTTGTCGACGAGGCGTCGGCCGGCTATGTCGACAAGCAGTTGATGACGCTTCAGAAAGTCTGCACCGATGATGGGTTTGCTGACTGCAGCGACGATAAATTTCCAGGTGTACGGCCGTCGTAGGTTGAGATCCAGTTGTAGGGTTTTTTCTCCGTACGTCGGAATGATCGTGTTGTTTGCTGCGTACAAACAGAAATCGGTTTGCTTTGCTTTCCCGCCTTTTGTCCTCGGTATCACGGAAACGTTTGCGCCCGTATCAATTAGAAATGACAGACGCGAATTCCTATCAGTTATGAATAGGCGGTGATACGTGTTGTTCGCGTCAGTTGCCGCCTCAACCGACGCAGGCATTAGTTTTCCGACTGGGCACTGTTGTTGTTGAAGTTGTTGTTGAAGTTGCACGGGCGTGTACACTTACGCGCGTTTGCGCCGTACTTGCGATGATAATAACAGATAAGTGATTGTTCTGAATACTTGCGGTTGCTATTATCGTTGCTTGTTGAACGCGATCTTGAACGCCGTCTGTCGAATGATCTGTGTGATCGTGGTCTGGATTCCTGCCTGTCCTTGAGTTCTGCCAGCTCCAGAGATAACTGCCTTATTTGGTCGTGTAGGGCAGCCACATCGCTCGTGCGTGAAATCTGCGCGACCTGGTTAGGTTGCGCGATACTGTCCATTACACTGTCTGCTACTTGCGATAACTTTTCCAAGTCCGTAGTGTTGCTCACGGTGAGGACAGCGCGTACTGAGGGTGGAAGTAGCCGGGTCCACATGATGCGCAGTGTACCGTCTGGTATTTTCTGTCCGGCTAGTTCCCGCATTTTTCGCAACAGCTGTGAGGGTTTCTGATCTCCGAGTTCCATCTCATCCATCAGCTTCTGCAGCTTCCGGCTCTCGGATTCCTCGTAGACACTGATGAGTCGGGACTTCAGGGCTTCGTACTTGTTTTCAATGGGCGGGTTGATTATAATATCACTTACTTGCTGAAGTGCGTCCAGGCCTAGTCGGGCGATAGCTGCTTGATAGCGCGCGTCATCACCTTGCCTCTGTGGCGCCATTACTGCTTCGAAGTGTGTAAACCATAGTCTGGGATACGCCGGCCAAAAGTCAGACAGCCGTGCTTGTAGTGTGAGCGTGTCGACTTGCCCTCCTACCTGTGTTGCGTTGCTTACCTGTGTTGCGTTGTTGGTCGCCATCCTGATTACTCTTCTGGTGTATCACGCAGCAATACCGTGAATATAGCCTCTTGAAATCCTAGTGGTGAGACCCGCTTGTGGGAAGCCACTAGAATGTGCTAATCACGAGTACCGTCACGTTTGTCTTGATTCACGTCGCTTAGGTCACCACTGTAGCGCGTAGGTCGTGTCGCGTAATTAAAACTCAGATAAATCGAACTTTATGTATTGCACGAATCTAAAAGAGTACAATGTATTTGACGTGTGAAATGACGCGATACAAGAGTGTGATTCAGGAATGGATATAATAATGACGTTGTATAATGATGTTGTACAATGATGTAGAATATGACAATAATAATGTGTCTTACAAGCTATGCACTCACTTAAATACTAACTATTTCTATACTAACTATCTCTAAATGATAGTGGGGTAACCAATAACGAATCAGCTTCCGTCCTGCGATGTCCACGCGATTTTGCGTGCGTTCTTGATGCTGATTCGTTGATCGAGGCAGGCCACGGCGTATGATTGGTTAACGTATAACGCGCGCCAATTCAGTCACGTGCTAGATGACTCGTTATAGTTTCCCACGGACGTTGGTCCTGCAGATGTGGTCCGGGGTGAAGAATGAGAACCCTCGCTGCGGGAGTGAGGGTCGGATCCCTCGCTGCGGGGGTCAGGGTCGCTGGGACGCGCGCCATGACTTCCGCGTTGCTCGGTATGATCTGGTTGATTTATAGTCCTTTGTGTAGCTGTGATCTGGTGTGAGTGATTTATGGTCCTTTGTGTAGCGCCTGTGCTACAATACAAAACACTTAACATAGATACTAACATTCAATATAAAATGAAAGTCAAGGATAACAACATTTCTGTTATACAGCTTGTTTAACTTACTGTTGACGTTATATGTGTCATTTCGATCGATTGGTACATCGCAGTGTCAAGGATCTTCTATAGGTATCTATTCATCATCTATTATAAGCTTCTTAGTTCTTAAAGACCATAAGGCCTGACTATAACAGTACTTGTTAACAACTAATTTCTTCTTCTTTAATTCCCATCTTTTACTAACTATCTACTACAGTCCAGCCGTCGAGAGAATGCGTTTCTAACACCCATCAGTGTGACAATAGGGAACTTGCACTTGATTATTTTTTTGGTGCAAAGCAAAGATCTGGGCTTTACTTAAATAATTTTAAAACTCAAATTTAGAAAAATGCTATATTTATTTTAATAACCGCGTGCAAAATATGATTTTTCAAATTTCGCTCCATAACGCCAAGTCACGTGACATGACGTCACTGCATCGATTTTGTTTTATCAAAGGTTATGGTTAGCAGATTATTAAAAGTCTGAATATTAAATTAATCTGATGTGATCTGTGATTAATCTTATAAAACATTAATACGGAACTCCCAAAATGGATTGCCCTTCGACGATTATTTTTGTGTTTTTACTTTAAACAAACATCTAAAGTAACATAACCTCAATTCAACTCACCGCGCAAGTTTTTGCCCTTTCATCTCCACACCCGTATAGTTTTTATTTTCCATGAAGAAAAACCTCACCATATCCATGTCTACCTTCGGAAGATTTCTCGAATCTGCTTTAATAAAGCCTATATCCATATTTATTATTTTCGCTAACACCTAAATACAATCCAAAACAATCCGAAATCGATGTAGTGACGTCACTGCTCCCTGATTGGTGTTTCAAATTAAGTTCCATTTCACGTAATTTATACTTAAAATATTAAGTAAAAATAGCATTTTTTTCTTATAAACCTTCCAGATTAGCAATATCATATCTTGTTGAATTTGAATATCAATATAATATCAAATTATAAGTTTAATGCATGTACCCCATTGAAAGCCACATCATTAACGGACTACCTAAACGTAATACCAGTTCTATTCAGTTGTAACGCTTTCACAGTTGCACTCGTAAATATAACAACGTTATAATTGGTTAATAACGGTATAAGTGTTCAGAGGGACTCGTGATATTAAGACCGTCCACAATCTGATCTCAAAGTCAATTTGTCAAAAATACCTCTAATTTCCTTACATTTTGATATTTGATTTTAACCGAGATGGGATTGCGACTAGATTTTGAACGTTACGTTTTGAATTTACGAGATTTGGTCTACTGTTCCTGGGTTTTAGTATAATACCTACACGGGTTAATCGTTTCAAATGGGATGGTGCTCTCGCGGACCCAACCCATATATATAATTTAGCATGCGGTCTGAGGCAAGGTTATATTTTCTCCCCTTGTATTCAATATCTATATGAATAACCTGGTAGGTGTAATCAACAGTAAGCCTGTCGGATGAAATGTTGATAGAGTTTGTGTAAATCAGATAGCATGGTGCTGCTGTAGGCTCCACCAATCAGTGCTTTCAGAAAACTGTTGCAAAAGTGTGAGGCATCTGCTGCCCGCCATGGCTTGCAGTATAATATAATAAAAGAGCGAGTAATCCATTTTGCTCCTAATTATGGGAGAATGAATAAGGTTCTAACTGTTGTTAAAACTGAATTTCAAATAGTCTCTGAATTCACATATCTGGAGCCTGTAATCATGGACTGTTTGAGCTACGAACATGATATTAAAATTAAACGCAGAACTCTGTTTGACCCTTCTAAAAGAGGTTAACTTCTGGGGACGACGGGGAGGTTAACGCCCACTCCTGGGCAAAGGCCTTCCCCATGGCTTTCCACAATGACCGGTCTTGTGCTGGCCGCATTCATTTCCCACGACCTTCACCAGGTCAAAAGAAGTTACCTATTTAAATTCTTTTATCAGACATTTACTCCAGCTTTCTATGCACTGTTTATAAGCAATAGGCTGTCAATGTTCTGCAGGTTCAATACGTGTACGCATTCAGGATGTTGCTGAGACTCACTCCGTTTTGCAACCCGTCCGCCATGTTCATAGAGACATAGTTAGCACATAGTGCGCGTGAGTATCAACAGCATCCTAAGTGTTATAGCGGACAGGTGTCACTGTCTGTATTTCAAAAACTGTATGAATTTGTTTAAAGTTTTTTTTTTACTAACAAAATGTGTCTTCTGATACAAATAGAACAATAAGAATGGTTACATTAATTTGTTCTGTGTTTTGACTTTGTTTAAATAAAATTTTCTTCACTGTCGTTTGTTGTTTTATTTTGCAAAGGTTTTTCTGTAGGCCTAGTATGAGTTTTCATTACGAAACTCGTTCGATCGTATCGAGCGCGTTTGACTCAGCGATTGGCCCGCTTCAAGGTCGTAAGAACTCTCAACCAATGAGAGCGTCAAACGCGCTCGATACGATCGAACGAGTTTCGTATTGAAAACTCATATTAGGCCTACTGTAAACTTGACCTTTTACTACAAATCGTTTTGTATATTTGGGCTTTTCAAAACAAATCCCAATACATTTTACGGTAAACTTATTTAAAACCATAGTTCTGAACGACTGACACTGACAGCACATTAATTGTGTAACACATTTATCTCTCTTGTAAGTTTATGCCTTTCAAATTATCATATAAAACTGTCAAATAAGAAACCAAACCATTAATATTAAAAAATAATAATAAAGCATCCATCCACTGAGTGATTGATGAATGTATCCAATGAGAATCTCTGCTGCGCTAGCAGAATTTACCTAGTAACTATGTGTTATGTTGGGGTCACCAAGATACAGGCTGCGCCTAATTTCGGACCCGCTGTTAATTCTTACTAAATGAAAAGCTGTTCTGCTGTTATAACCGCATGCTATTCATTCTTGTAATTATTATCTATTACTTTAAATTTAAATCATTTCGGAGCATATCTATTGCTAAATATGTTCGGTAAATGTGTTTGGACAACAACGTTAACAATGCAATATATGTTGTTCAACAAAGGTAAAAAAAACTGACTTCAAAAAAGGAGGGGATTCTCAATAGGGATGTTTCCTGATCGTGGCAGAATATCTAGCTTGAACATTGTCACGTAGCAAAATGTGACAGCCGGAGACATCTCTCGTATCTGGATGAAACGACATTAGAGTTGAGCCAACGAGCCAAGAGATGGCGTCTCGCGATAATCCGGTCAATAATTAAGTAACGGAATTTAAATAAATGATTTCCTAGTTAAATAAAATAAATTGTAAAGGAAATACCATCAAACATAAAACCAATTCAAGAGTCTTAAATTTAATATCCAATTGTGGAACGCCTTGTCTGTGGTTCATGAAAAAAAATGATTGAGGGTTGGTCGTTTTTTTGAGAGAAGCTTCTGGTCTGCTCGCGGTGCGGGTACGCGAGGTTGGCGTGTTTGCGCTATAAAACCTATGGGGTTAAACGACATAGTGCTTTGGCTGAAATTTCTATTTGGCTCTTTTGGCGGGCCTAGGGTAGGAACCCATGTGGAGGCGTCGCATCATGACTTGCCTCAGATTGCCTTGATTCCGATCGCATCAGGTTTGTGGAGTATTGTGCTTGACCCTGGTGGTACGACACACCAAAGAGTACCTATAGTAAGTATATAGATAAAGAGTGCCAACTCTGCGGTAAAATTTGCATGTATGGAAAGTGATGCCCTCTACCATTTGGCGGGTGAACAACTACTAGTGAATGATATAGGTACGTAGCTATACGTATGTAGCTATGTATATTATAGCTACGTACCTACGCATACGTAGCTATGTATGTTATAGCTACGTAGCTATGTATGTTATAGCTACGTATCTATGCGTACGTGGCTATGTATATTATAGGTCTGGGTTTTCAGATGATTAAAAAAAGTATTCAGTAATATATTTATTTTATGAGTCGGAACTTCACAGCTGACAGTATGTAAACATAAAATCGTTACATAAAACATTACGCTAATTATGAAGTACAGAGAAATAATATTACAAATTAGCCGAAAGTGTCACAAATTAACAGTTTGGGGTTGAAACCTTGTAACTAGGATTAAAGCTGAGATGATAAGCATTTATGGTCTGTCTCCTCAAAGGTACTGATTATTTGTTGATTACCTGTAACATACAATGCAAGGTCATTACCAGTTCACATTGTGACGGGGTCCACGAAGACCAATGATTCTTGGGTCAAGGTTGTGGGTTGGTTAAAAAAGAAACCGTGGCCCTGGCCGTCACACAGGCCAGTGAAGAAATATGGGTGGGTTTTAGTCAGTAAAAGTCAGACACACAATATGGCTCATACAAAATAGAGAATAAATATAGCGCTTTGAAGCAAAATTAAGTTTGTGTGAAGTCAAATAACTATGATGTTCTATCTATTCATCAAATGCGGAAATAATAATCCAAAATCCCAGTTACTGATTAGCAAAACCCAATTGAAGAGTGACTTTTCGGAAGTACTGCATTTCTTTTGCAGAGTTCATACAGAAATAAGCCCTTTCACAAAGTCACAGGGGCCTATTTCTCTGTAGAGTTCATACAGAAATAAATCCTTTTGAAAAGTCACCCCTCAATTGATTGTAAATATGAATTGGAACAATATGGTATGGTAATAAATGTTGTGTTCACACAAATATTGAGCTAACTTAATTCTACTTACGATTCAAATTAATTGTTGGTGTTGCTGAACAAATAAGACAACCTCCAGCTGTCTTGATTGATCAAAATGGTGATTACATATTCTTTTGTTCTTATAAATCTTCATATCATCACTTTCTGTAACTTGGCTGCCAACAGCGGCTATCCAAGTAGCGAACAAATCAGGGTCCTTTTCAGGGTTTGGGAATCGGAGAAGGGGTACACCATGTGGAACTGAAATTGGAATGAAATTTGTGAATAATTACTTATCAGAATTTGGCCAAAAAAATAAATAAATTATAGAACATATAAACCTTTTTACTTATATAGATAATACGGTAGGGTACAGTAATAAACACTTACCTAAACCACAGTGGCGAAGGGTGAAATTTTGACAAAGGGAAGCCGGTCCAAAAAAATAAACACTTAAACACTTACCTACTGCAGGATACCTTGGAGGAGGTCTTCAGATAAGAATAATATGAAAAGCCCCACCTTCACCTTACAAAAAAGGACTGATGATTTGATAACAATGTCTTTCAAGTATGATAAAAGCGGCTTTGTGAAAAGCCTTTTTCGACGTGCATCTCTATACCACACATGCATGCTTGTTAGTAAGTACTAAGTTAAGTACCTATTGTTAGGGAATAAGAGTCAAGAAAAAATAAAATAAAAAATTATAAAAATAATAAAGTGTTAAAAACCGAACCACACAGACACCGATCCAAAACCAACAAAAATATTAAGCAAAAATAAAGCAAATTATACACAATCACAACGTTATTTATATTCTAATGCAATGCGTCTGTTTTTTTTTTTAACAAAATGAGCTAAAATGTTGTTATAAAAATTCGGATTACTTTTAATTTTATTAAGCAAATTTTTTTCAATTGACATGATAGCCAAATCGGACAATCTCTGCTCTTTTTGGCAGTTTCGCACATACGTGTGAATGCGTTTTAAAGCAGAAAATGACCGCTCAGCTGAAGCTACTGAAATGGGGAGGGTCAGAATTAAACTGCAAAGAGTCGAAACTTGAGAAAATGCGTCTTTCAAAGACGAATTAACAGTAACAGCACTCTATATGAATTAAAGCCATAATAACAAACAAAATTAACAGTATTTAACCAAATCTGCGATTAAATTACCTTACAGAATCCGTCACAGTTTAAATAACACAAATATTAAAAACAAACGAAAAACTCACGCACCATAGGTAGGTATAGAACGCTATCTCGTAGTAGCGTGGTTTCTGTCTCTTTCTAATAGAGGAGAGGAGAGAAATACAAGCCGCTCGCGGGCGGCTTATATTTATCAAGTTTTACCGCGACGGTTAGCGAGAATTAGAAAGAGATGGACTGACACGCTCTCTCTTTTCGCGGCATAGTAAACCGTTGACATAGGTAAGCTGAAATTCGACGGCTTCCTTCAAGAGAACTACGAAAAGAATTACGAAAAATTGAAGCGCTGATTAATTTACGACTATAAAATGAAATGTGATACTTAGGGTATTGCTAAAAATTGCGATTGCTATTGTAAATCGCGCCGGCATTTGATTAATAATACTTTGTTAATGAAATAGAATGTAAATACTTTTGTATGAATATGGAACTGATTTTTGAAAGGTAACCCGGTGGGAATCGGCTTGTATGGACTCTTCGCCACTGCTAAACCATCACAGTCAAAAATACAATATTTTCTTGGAAGTTGAAACATGATAACAAATCATGAAAATTGAACTTCAACTTCAACTCTTGATCAATGCCCTTGTGGAAGAGATACCACAATTTTGCCAATAACATATGCATACATCATATCAATCTTTGTTATATTCATTCAACACAAGTCTAAATAAAATAAAATTGTTTGATTCTCTATGCGCCATCCTACTTTCTTATCCCGAAAATAGAAATTGAAAAGATGACACTTGGACTTCACCTTCATTTGACACTTGGGATAAGATGGCTGCCAAGTTGTTCACTCGCCAGAGTTCAGGTGTCGCTGTCGGCTGTAAAAATTGATGAAGTACTAAGTGTGCCCCCCTGCGACACACCCAATTCTCTTTCGACGCCGACTAGACAGGTATAAGCTGACATAATTTCTTTGTTGGGTGATCCTGAAATTACCTATTCCCGCAGGCCGCGTTCATCGTGTGTTAACTGACACCCGTCAGTAGTGACGCCAAGGGTCTTTGTGCCGGAAATCAGAAGCGTTAGTCAGGAAAGCTAATCAGAAACGTTAGTCTCCCTGTACTTATAGTTATTGTTGGATATATCTAGTGAGAAAGAGTGAGTTTAGAATAGGTTGCGTCTAAATAGGCTATACTAAATCAAGTTTTATTAATTTCTATATTGAGCACAACCTAAGATAACTTTTGTAACGATTGAGCTGTGATCACAACGGTTCACCTCACGAATTTCTACAAGCGACCCTGAGCTTGTTAAATGTGTCATGTGGATTCCCTGCCACACTTCGGTCCCGAGCGGGAGTGAGTCAGGGAATTGACTGGTTAAGTTAGGAGTTTTTTTTGTCATATAGTTTGTTACTTATGACTCAGGGTACTTCAAAAATAAACTTTTAATTGCTTCCATATATTGTTTTATTTAGTGCTCCTCTCTTAACACCTATTTCTTATGTAAATTTACTTCAGCGCGGTCAGAGGTCTTAGGACCGTTACCGGGTTACAACATAGTTACGTTACTCATCAAAGACATTAATAGTAGATTAATAGCCAAGTGCTGTAAGGCATCAATCCTTGTACTTCGAGGGTGCAATTGATGCTTAAACCCGAGCTAACTACTCTGCTTCACATCTCGATTGTGAGGTAACTAGAAAAAAACTGGCATTACAAGAATAAAACATGTAATTAGTTAAAATTATAGAGAAATGAGAACAATTTTAAATTTTTTTCAAGAACGAAATTGAGCTTCGCCGTTCGATATTTAAAATTAATGACAATTGATATTTAAAATTAATGACAATTGATATATGAGTTCATATAATTTACTTTTTTACATTACATAAATATGTAAGCTGTCACGCCCTTTATGCCTGGGGCTTCTTAGTTAAGTAACAAGTTTTAGTTAATTACATTTTCATTTGAATATAAATATATTGTTTTGCTTTGCTGGTATTTTGGCGTGGTAGCTGGCATATGGTAAATAATTCATTGTTGTTGTATTTTATCGTGTTCATCACTATACATAGTATTGTATAAAGACATGTGTTTTTTTAAAAATGAACAAACAGCTGTGCTACTGGGGAGTTTGTTCCGCCACTTCTTCTTCCCAGCGAAAGCACTAGGAAGTATCGATGGGTGGGCGTTTTGGGGGACTGTCTTATGTAATATTGACGTTCAAAAAGTGCTGATTCTCAGCCTAATTTCAATAAATGACTTTTGATTTTGATTTTGAATTAAAATTTCTATACTATTACTTTTTTCATTATTAGACTGTATCATTGGGCTGAATGCTTGATGTCTATTGCCAGTATGATAGTTAGATAGATATACGTACGCGATCTTTTTGAAAGAGTGAAGAGTTTCTTTTTTAATTACTTTTTTTTTTTTTTTTATAAATTATAAACCAGCGCTTGACCGCAATCCCGCCTGATGGTAAGTAGTGATGCGATCGTTGATGGTAAAGCGCGCTAGTTTATTAAGAGCCTATTCACTCTAGCCTTGAAGACACTCAAATTGTAATTTGACGGAAACACCGACGCCGGCAAATTGTTCCAGTCCCTCGATGTACGCGGTATAAAGGAGGAAGCAAAACGCTTCGTCCGGATCGCAGTGGTGTCAACAACGTAAGGGTGGAAACTCGCCGTACGACGGGTCGTCCGATGATGGAATGGGGGAATTAAGTCATGCAATTCCCTTGCACACTCACCAGAATGCATCCTATAGAAGACCGAAAGGCTGGCTACTCTACGCCTGTGCTCCAGGCTTTGGAGACCGTTTCGAGTTAAGTCTGGGTCGCCAATCAGCCTCTTCGCACGCCTCTCCACCGAATCCAAAGCGGCAAGGTGACACTTCGCAGCACCAGCCCAAATGTGGCTGCAGTACTCCACACACGAGCGGACCTGTGCTTTGTATAAAATTAGAAGCTGCCCTGGTGTGAAGTACCGCCGGACTTTCGCGATGACGCCTAGTTTTCTGGCAGCCACCCCGGCCTTGGACTCAATGAACCGCCCAAAGTTAAGGCTCGAGGACATCTCAACTCCCAAAAGCTGAAGGCGGTCGGTACACTCCAAGGATACATTCTGAAAAGTAGGAGCCAAGGTAAACTGGCTCCTTTTGGCGGTGAAAAGACACGCCTGTGTTTTAGCGGCATTGAATGCTACAAGATTGGCATTGCCCCATTCGGAGACTGCCTGCAGTGCAGCACTCACACGCTCTACCATGGCCTCTCATTCGGACCGGATAGTTTCCTTACTAGCCCGAGCTTCCGGCAGGTATCTCTCCACAACTGTGCTGTCATCTGCATACCCATAGATACCGGGCATCAGCAGATCGTTAATATGCAGCAGGAACAGAGTTGCAGAGAGAACAGACCCCTGAGGAACACCGGCATTGGTCGACATGGGCTCAGATGAACATCCGTCGACAACAACTCGGAGGGACCGTTCAGTCAGGAAGTCTTTTACCCAGCCAGTCAGGCCAGCGGAAATGCCGTACGCTGGAAGCTTACTCAAAAGGCCAGCGTGCCATACCCGGTCGAAGGCCTTCGAGACATCAAGGGAGACGGCAATCGCTTCCCCATTTTTCTCGAGGGCCTCGCCCCACAAGTGAGTGGCATACACTAGTAGGTCCCCAGTTGACCGATTGCGTCGAAAACCGTACTGTTGGTCACTGAGGAAATCGTTACCTTCCAGGTATGCCAAGAGGCGCGAGTTCAATACACGCTCCATAATCTTGCAGAGTATGGAGGTTATTGAAATCGGCCGATAGTTGGTAGGATCGGCACGACTACCCTTTTTGGGCACGGGCTGCACGTTGGCAAGCTTCCAGGACTTGGGCACTATACCAGTCCTAAATGAGAGGCGATACAGGCGCGTCAATACAGGAGACAACTCAGGCGCACAAGCCTTAAGAACAATCGCTGGTATACCATCTGGACCACTAGCCTTATTCACGTCCAGACGACACAATACTCTCAGAACCTCCTTGTTTCTAATGCGAACCTCCGGCATTGAAGTTCCGCAATGAGGTAAATTAGGTGGAGTAGCATTGCCAGTGTCAAGACGCGAACTATGGGCAAAGAGAGATGCAAAGAGACCTGCTTTCTCTCTCGCCGTATGGGCCAGTGCTCCATCAGGCCTAACCAGCGGAGGCAGTGTGGGCCGACAGAAGTTCGCCTCGACCGATTTGGCTAGGGACCAGAAAGATCTGCTACCGGAAGGGTGCTCAGAGAGCTTGTTACCAATGTTAGTAATGCGGTCGACGCGAGCCTTCTTAAGCGCCTTTTTGTAGGACTTGGCAGCACGGTTAAAGGCTCTCTTCTTTGAGCTTAGATCCAGAGCGTCAACCCAGGCGAGGAATGCCGTGTGCTTACGCTGTTCAGCTTGAACACAGTCGGCGTTAAACCATGGGCGAGCCGAGCCACCGACGGGCACGTCACTGAAGGGGATAAAATACTCCATAGCTTGATGCACCACGTCGGTTATAGCGTCCGCACAGCTCGATGGATTGCTAGAAGAGAAGCAGACCTGCTGCCAAGGATAAGATGCAAAGAAGTGGCGCATCTCATCCCAATCTGCTGACTTGTAACGCCATATTCGCCGCTCACCACGCGAGTCGCAATCAGGTGGGGAGAAGGACGTCACAAACTTCACCAGACAGTGGTCTGAAGTTCCTAACGGTGAGGAAACTGTAACAACACATCTGTCCGGATCAGTGGTCAGCAGAAGGTCCAGACCAGACCAGGCAGTATGACCAGCCACATCAGGCACCCTAGTCGCTTCTTCCACCAGCTGGGAAAGGCCCATTGATAGCGCAAAGTTTCGCGCTTCTCTCCCAGCGTGGTCGGTCCTCTGGTATGGGAAAAGCCAGTCTTGGTGGCAGGCATTAAAGTCCCCCAGAGCGACGAACTGTGCGTCAGGGTGCTGATGCAGTACATTGTCAGCAGACACACTGAGGTGGTCAAATAGTCGAGTTGTCTCCTGGTCACCGCTGTGCGATCGATAGACACAGGTGTAGACAATTTTGTCCACACCAGTGTCAACCAACAGCCATAAGGACGATAGATGAGAGTCTTCGAGGTGACGGAGACGCCGGCAACAGATGTCATTTCGGACATGTCATTTCGTCTTACCGTCCTAGGGCTTTTCTAGCTACATTATTAGTTTACCCTAGAGCGCTAATTGCTCACCTATAAGCCCCATTTGGGGGTAATATAATATGAGAGATATAAAATTATTTTCCCACTCATAAATAATCACTTTTAGTTTAATTCTGTCATTAAGATACTCCATAGACAGTTTAGACGCGATTATAACCATGGCGACCAAAAACACGCCAATTTAAGTCAGGAGCGGACTAATTTTACAGGTTAAACTAATACTAATTTATCTTCTGTCCTTTTCTTAACGTAATATAAAGAAAAAGATGCACAAAACTTAAAATTAGTTTGTGAACGAGGGAATCGGAGCCAGTGTTAGTATTTATTTTTTAAATTTTAGTTGTCTCGGGTCTCAGGTGAGTTAAGGAATTTATCCTTAGTAGTTCAGGCAGGCCCGATTTAATTTCGACAACAATAACATACAAGGATAAATTCCTTAACTCATTAAGGAATTTATCCTTAGTAGTTCAGGCAGGCCCGATTTAATTTCGACAACAATAACATACAAGGATAAATTCCTTAACTCATTAAGGAATTTATCCTTAGTAGTTCAGGCAGGCCCGATTTAATTTCGACAACAATAACATGATATTCACTTTGTAAAGTATTTCATATTATTTTTACTGTGATAACATTACCTACTTCCCTTTTTTTCTTTCTTAGAGGAAACTGCGTTAAGTGGGCACTCGTGCAGTTTCATACAAAAGTGCTACGTTACGGGTCCCCATGACGTAGCACTTAGCAGTAATACTAGCACTAGTACACACGTAGCGCGGTGGCCGCCAGAGGTTAATACGCACGGACTTGTTCACTTGTTCAGTCAATAAAGCTAGGTGATCCGGTTCGCAAGCACGCTCAGAGAAAAATGTCTTTCGATCTACCTTAAAGAATGTCTCATTGATGGTGAGTAATGTTAAGGTGATAGCACACTTAACCCATTCGTTGCCACCAACGCATCATTTTCGTTTAGCGAGATTACAACGTCACGCCACTGTAGCGCGTAGGGCGTGTTACGTATTTGAAACTCGGATGAATTGAATGTTGCGTATTGTACGTATGTAAAATGGTAGATACAATATGTATGACGTGTATAAGAATGTAATGTATAGATCAATATGTACAAGAGTCTGTATCAGAATGTATACAGGAATGTCCCAGAGCGTGAACAAGAATGTACAAGTGTGTTAATAAGAATGTCTCTTGCACGCTATGCACTGACTTAAATAAACTTAGCTAAATCTAAACAATAATGGGGTAAACAATAGGAAAATAGTTTGCTGTGCTGCAAAGATCCACGCGGTGGCGCGTGTTCTGGATGTTAATCGAGGGAGGGCGCGGCGTGTGATTGTTCGGTGTAGAGAGCGCACCAATTCACAGTTCACGTGCAGGACAGCGCGCTAGTGGTTTCCCACGCACATCGACGATGGGCAACAGATGTGCTTCCGGGCCGACATTTATAGGCACCTTCTCGATGGGTGATTAGCGACGGACCGCCATGACTGCGGCGATCCTAATGTGATTTATAGGCGCTTCACAACGGGTCGTCGGGTCGTCCCGTCCGAATGTGCTGCAGCTGCTACACCACCAACGTCGCATTTGCGTTGAGTGTAGGTACTATGTAACGTTTTCTGCCATTACATCAAAATTATAAAAAAATATTTAAATATTTGGCAACAATCACGGCTAGAAAAAAATTTAAAATGTAGAACCACTTTCGGTTTTTGGTAAAGGTTCAGTAAAGAAAAAACGATTGGAGCTGTGAAGGTCCATTTGCTGATAACTGAAGTTTTACTGGGTGTTCATCATTTTTTAATCGCATGCGTGTTCCGGCATGATGTCTGGTGAAGCCGTACGGAGGACGGGTTTGAGCAGTTGTGTTGCGATGTGTGCCGAGTACGATGCGCCATATGTTGTTGTGTCGGGAGTTTGGTCGTGGAGAGTCTCCAGATCAATCTCCCTCTGGCGCAGCATCGTTGGTCGTGTTGGTCTTGGTTTTGACATGGCATCACCATCAACTGCCGTCATCCTTCCTATTCCTAAGTTTTTTAAGTGAATAAACTAGTGCGCTTTACCATCAACAATTGCATCACTGCTTACCATCTGACCTTGTGCATGTGGGCGGAGCTAAACGCCGTACTCCCGAATGCGTAAAATGCGCGCGGTGGCGCGCTAAACTAAAACGACAATCAAAGCATATCCAGAGATGTAGACAAGCCGCGTGTAGGTCGCGATTTGTGCCTACGATTTCAGACGGGGGTATGGATGCAAGACCGATAAATGAATATTTTGTATTGAAAAGTGGTAATATCGTACTATAATATATTTGTAGTATTCTTGATCAATGTTTGAATAAAATCAAAGAGTGCTCGTTACACAGTTTCAATGGCCGATCGCAGACTGACAGACATTTGTAAAACAAGTACCCACTACCCACACATTATATCACAACATTAATATAAAAATTAATGGTAGATTGTAATATCTATCGATTCAACATATTTGTTATTTTTTTCACTACTTTTCAGTATATGAGTATCTACAGTATGTTAAGAAAACCCTGTCCGACCTATAAGGATAATAAAGGTTAGGAAAACACATGACCAAATATAATATAAAATTTTACGTGATCATCATAGTACCAATACAAATGAATTTTGAAATAATCTTTTTTTCCCGCAAATTAATTCCAACTTCCCCGTAATTTGGTAAATTTTAAAAAAGTGACAACACCGGTATTATTATGAGCGAATAGCAATGCGACCACGTGCCGCGTGCCCTGCCGCCCGCGCAAGAGTGCTTAACGCACATTTATTAAGTTACCTCTTTTTGCGAAATAATATTTATTTTTTTAGGGGGATTTTTTTTTAAGTTTAGCTCGGTTTTGTATCCATTAGTAGAATCAGTTATCGATACCTAACAACACCTTCACGGGTCGGACAGGGTTTTCTTAACATACTGTATAGTAAGACCGTAAAGGCATTATGTCTTTGCAAGTGTCCTTGAATTAATTACTAGTGGTATTACTAGTGCGAATAATATAAACGAGTTCATCGCGGTAACGTAAAAAAAACTCGCACTAGGCACTTTGTGATATTTTTATTAAAAAAAAAACGTGCCCCAGACTAGGAATTACTCTTATTGTGGGTGCGTTTACAAACATATAAATTCACAAACACAAACAGCCAAACCCGGGACAACTACTTGTAGGACATGTTCTGAATATTCGCGGGAATCGAACCCGCGACGCGCAGCGCAGCAGTCAATAGCTTAACCACTGCGCTAACCGTGCTTTATATAGATGCCATGAGATTACAAAGCGCGTAGTTTCGGCCGTTTTTCATGACGACATAGTACCTTATTTATACTATGTCAGTGATGTCGGATTGAATGTACTCCGTCGTAATGAGGTTTCAAATAAAACACGAGTTATTTTAAAATCTGTAAATTTTAATTCTTCGATCCGATAAATTACATGCGAGATTATAGGCTAAGGCAAATCTAAAGCTGCAGAAAGTTCTTGCAGTTGAGAATGGCCACAGTCTATTTCTATTGTTGCTACAACTGCACAGCTGATATTGATTTCTGTAGGATATGCAAAATGTTTCCATACACATTCGGCATTTAAAAATAAATAGGGAATGTAGTCCCACTTGTCGTTCTCCAACAATATCCATAGATACTAAACCACAGTCTATAATTCTCCGTGCTTGGCAATAATCTTTAGTTTTGAATAAAAGTAAGCAATATTAACTATGCGTCGCCCTTCGATGAAACAGCTTGAGATTTGTTGAGGTTTTGGTGATATTTTGAGCTAAAAAAGATATGTCGGAGATCGTCGATATAATTTTAATAGAAGTTGTTGATTTGATTTACGTAGTAGAGGGGCGAACGCTTGTGACGTTATTTTGTGATGGCGTCACATGGACAGAGTCGCTTTGGAAAGTGGGGTTCGTCGAACGGTCACTTTGCATCGAGACGCGGACCAGGGCGCGTCTCCGGACCGGAACTGTCGGTTTGCCTATTCAAATTGTTATTATGAAGATTGGAGGGTATATCTTCTACACGTCGTGTTTCAATTCAAAACTCACCTACGAAATGGAACCTGTACCACTGGATGGGCTCAGTGGTGCAATAAAAGAAGCGGACTGTATAAAATAGGTGTATTAGTGTAATTAACAATAAGAACGATGAAATGCCCGTGGCGGAGCGCGTCTGTGAGCTTAGTGTTGAGGCGCGGCGATGGCGCCGGCGGCGCGTACCGAGCACGCTGCCCCGCCCCCCGCGCCGTCCCCTCGGCCAATCGCGCGCATATGTGATGCGCCGACATATTCCCCGGGTTGAAGAGAACTCTTCAATCCATTTAGGAAGTGGAAGGGAGTGAGAACCGAAAAATCATTAGGGCCTGAAGAAAGAGGAGTAAGAGGGCGTGAGTTAAGAACTGCCTCTATGTGAATGAGACAAGTAGCCATCTCTTCGAAGGTGAAATGAGTAAGATGCAGTAGCCGTTATAAATGATGCTTACATGACTTTACAGCCGCTTCAGCCAATGAATTAAAATGAGGGCTGTATGCAGGCGTGAAAATAAATTGGATACCCTGCTGCGCCATTTCAGATGCAACACTCGACGATTGCAAGAACCTATACATCTCGTTTGATGCGCCCACAAAGTTAGTCCCGTTATCGGACGTAATGCTTTGAGGCTTGCCACGACGCGACACGAAACGATTTAGAGCGGCCATGTAGGCATCAGTGGTGAGGTCGGTGACAAGCTCCAAATGTACGGCTTTTACTGCCGAGCAAACAAAGATGCACATATAGGATTTTGTAAGTTTGCACCCTCGGCCCCTACGGTTGGCCACTAATACTGGCCCAGCATAGTCAACGTAACTGTTTAAAAAAGGAAACTCAAAATTTGTTCTTGAGCTTGGTAGTTGGCCCATTATAGGTTGTATATTCTGTGCTTTATGTTTGAAACACTTAAGACATTTATTCACGACATATCTAGACAGGTTTCTGCCACCTAGAGGCCAATAAGTTTGTCGTATATGGGACAATAACAACTGGGGACCAGCATACAGGAGCTTTAAATGTTGCATTTGAAAGATGAGTTTTGTAAGTATGTGCTTACTACATAAAATAATAGGATGTTTCACACTAAAATCGTAGGGGGAGTTATCGAGCCTCCCGCCCACGCGAATGAGGTTATGATTATCTATGAACGGTGTCAAAGGAAGCAATCTACTTTTACGTGGCAATTTTTTTCCAGTATTTAACAAATTATACTCTTCTGGAAACATTTCAAGCTGTGCATGATGTATAATTATATTTAACGAGTTTTCTAGTTCGGTTGTAGAAAAATGACCACGCAATTTATGCTTATTTTTTAAATTGTAAATAAAGCGTTGTACATATGTAAATATATTTTGAATTTTTGTTAACGTTGAATACTTTAACAGTAAATCGTGAACCATTGATGAATTAATGTTTACGTTAGAATGATAACTACTTAATGAGTGATTGTCACTATCACTATCAATGAAATGAGTCACTACTTCCGGCAGCTTATCCTTCCCGTTGTTTGGCATGGTGGGCCACTCATTTTGACTACGCTGTAAGAATGAGGGTCCAGACCACTACAGAGGTGTGTCTATAATAACGTCGGCCCTGAGACCACGGGAAACAAGATCCGCCGGGTTGTCTTTCGACGGTATGTAGCTCCAGGTATGACCACAGGTACTTTCTTGTATTTCGTTTACTCTGTTTCTAACAAAAGGTTTAAGTTGATTAGAAGGAGTAGAGAGCCAACCCAGAACTATGGTTGAGTCGCACCAGAATCTACATCTATCAATGGGCATGGTATGCGATTCCCGAACCTTAGTACACAGCCTTGCACCCAACAAAGCTCCACAAAGTTCAAGTCTCGGTATCGTCGTTGGTTTAATGGGCGCTACGCGGTTTCTAGAGACTAGAAGTTGTACGCCTATAGATTGAGTATCATTACAAGATCGAATATACACACAAGCGCCATACGCCCTCTCGGACGCGTCGGTAAAGACGTGTAATTCATGCGTAATAGAGATTTCAAACAAAACCCAACGAGGAATTTTTAAGTTGTTTAATGCTGTTATTGTGCCTTCAAATGTAGACCATAGTTTTCTGACTTCGTGCGATACTTCATCATCCCAGTCGTACTTATCTAACCATAGACGCTGCATGATAATCTTTGCTTCGACAATGCACGGACCTACGAGGCCTAGTGGGTCAAAGATTTGACTGATGACTGAAAGAACATGACGTTTCGTGACATTCGTAGTGGGCGTGATATTTATACTATAAGTAAGTGAGTCAGAGTCACAAACCCAGTTAAGACCTAAAGCCTTTGATTGAGATGAGTTTGGACCTTGCTCAGAAAAGCTGAAGGTATTATGTACCTTGTCACTATGTGTAATTTCTTTAAGAATTTTAGAATTATTTGACTGCCATTTACGTAAATTGAATTTTGCGGATGACAGAACCGTATGTACCTTTTTAGAGATGTCAACAGTTTCAGCTATGGTATCCCCTCCACTGAGAAAGTCATCAACATAGAAGTCACGTCGTATGGTACATTGGACCCGATTATCTTCAACGTTGTCAGACTTACTAGACACTTAGTAGCTAAATAGGGTGCAGACGAAGTACCATAGGTGACTGTGTTTAAAGTGTAGGTCTTAAGAGGTTCTGAAGATTCAAACCTGTAAAGTATTTTTTGAAGAGGTCGTTGGACTGGATTTAGTTCTATGGCCCTGTACATTTTCTCCACATCAGCTGTGACCACATACCTATGCTGACGAAAACGTGTTAAAATGGAAAACAGATCGTCTTGAACTACGGGACCGACCATCTGAATGTCATTAAGTGACACCCCCGAACTGGTAGAAGCTGATGCATCGAATACTACGCGTAGTTGTGTAGTGGTGCTTGAACTGCGAACGACTCTATGATGCGGAATGTAATATGTACTCATAGAGTTTTCTGGTGATGATGTACAGTCTGAATCTAAAGTCATATGACCTAGGCGGTCATACTCTTTCATAAATTCATTATATTTATAGTGAAATGAAGGATCGCGTTTAAATCGCCGTTCAAGAGAAAAGAAACGATTCCTAGCATTCCTAAAGGAATTACCTAATGTACTAGGCTCCCCTTTTAAAGGAATTGTGACGACGAATCCTCCATCATTATTACGAACGGTGGTTTGAGCAAAAGACTGCTCACACATTCTCTCCTCAAATGAGAGTGTATGTTTTGAAGCGACGTTGTCAAGCTCCCAAAATTTAGTGAGGTCGGGAGTGACGTTGGAATGATGGCAAAAATGATTAGCGGAAAAACATGATTGGTGCGAAATACTACCTGAAACTAACCATCCTAACTTGGTCTCGCATAATTTAGGTAGGTTTTTCCCTAAGTCCATTGTTTTGCTACCTAAGACATTCCAGAAAACTTCAGCCCCTACCAGGATGTCTACGACTGACGGAACATTAAAGTTCGGGTCTGCTAGCATAAGACCTAAAGGAATAGGGACGTGATTTATGTGCACGAATGAAGACGGTAGAACCTTTGTGATTTCAGGCAAAATATGACACTCGATATCTACAGTAAAGGCACAGTATAAAGACTCTATTGTTAGGTGATAAGACTGTGTACTGGTGGATATGTGATTATTAATACCCGTTACCTTGGTGCTCGTACCGCGTCGTAACAAACCCAGCTTCTCTGTGAAACTCTGCGTAACAAAGTTCGCCGTACTGCCGTTGTCTAGCAGTAGGCGCGCAGTGTGCTTCTTACCTGCCACGTCAGTCACGTTCACCATAGCTGTGGACAGTAAGACATGCGCAGAAGTAGCAAGCTGCATTGAATTGGCTGAAAGCACAACATTTGAAGAAGGTGAAGCAGAAGGCAGTGCAGAAGGCAGTGGATTGGAAGCAAGTTTGGGCTCGTTGCTTTCTAAATGCAAAAGCGTGTTGTGTTTTGTTTTGCAATATTTGCAATGTGAAAATCTGCATTTCTTAAAGTTATGTCCAAAGCGTAAGCAATTTAAGCAAACATTAAATTTAATTGCTTTTTGTAAGCGATTTGCTACAGACAAACTTCTAAAAGATTCACATTTAAATAATGTATGTGCTTGGGAGCAAAGTGGACATTTACTGTTATTTATTTTTGTATTTGTTTTATCTTGTTTAGAATCAGTTTTATTTGTATGACTGTTATTTAAAGCGACAATCGTATTCATTTCAGAAGAGCTATGATTAGACTCCACTGATTCTAACCAGTCCGCTTTCCTGCTTAAAAAGGAACAAAATTGTATTAGAGTAGGATCATCTTTGAACATATTATTTCTATGTTCTTCCCAGTCCCGACTTGTAACTAAGTCTAATTTTTTAACCATTAAATAAATAATAATATCGTCCCAATAATGAGTGGGCTTTTTTAATGTAGTTAGAGCCCTAATATTTTTGTTAACAACGTCAACAAGGTTTCTAATGGAAACACTTGATTCTTTTATGATGGGTTCGATATCAAATAAAGCCTGTAAATGATTTTTCACAAGAAGTCGGTTATTATTGTATCGTTCGAACAACAAGTCCCATGCGAGATTGTACTGATCAGCTTTGAAATTTATGTTTTTAATAATTAGAGCGGCATTTCCCTGGAGTGAAGCCCGTAAGTAGTGGAACTTATTAATGTCACTTATGCTAGAATTGTCGTGAATCAATGACCCAAAAGTATCCCTAAACTCAAGCCAGTATTGGTAGTTCCCATCGAAATGAGGCAAACGAACAAAAGAATTCCTAAATGAAACCACCTGAGTCAGCATCTTTGAAGTCAGCCTCGGACGCAACACCGTTGGCCGTGACACCGAGCAAGCTGCGCGTCAGTGCCACCAGGTTGAAGAACTGGCGGTCAAAGTCGTCACGCTCAGCCAACGCAGACTCGTCGTCATCGGAACTCACTTCTATTTGTGTCTGTAAGGTATCAAAGTCGCTGTGTAAGGTTTTAAATTTATTAAAACGCTCCTCTAAATCTAATCGTTGCAACTCAGATATTGCGGAACTACTTTTTATTAAATTGAAATAGCTGCTGTAAATAGTAAGCTTCGATTTAATGGAACTACGTTTCTTTATTAATGTTTTTAAGCTATCTGCCATTGTAAAGAAGTAAAATAACAGCTAGGCGACTGATGAATATCTATATACTAGCTGACCCGGCGAACTTTGTTCCGCCTTAAAGGCAATAAATATCACATGATCACATTTTTTACTTTTTAAATTAGGAACACCGTAAATAAAAAAATAAAAATATTCCATGATTTTTATATTTGTCATTTATTTATTGTAGCACCTTGTGAAAGAAATGAATTTCTACTTGTGCTTCGTAAATTATCTAGCTGTTGATCTGTGAGATGTCGTGGTGGCCTAGTGGTTAAAACACCAGCCTCTCTTGTATGATTGCGCGGGTTCGATTCCAGGTCAGGCAAGTATCGATGTAACTTTTCTATAGTGATATGTACACTCTAAGTATAATATCTAGGACACCAATGACTGAAGGTGAAGGAAAAAATCTTGAGGAAACCTGGACTTTATAAGTCTGAAATCGCCACCCCGCATTGAGCAAGCGTGGTGATTACACTCAATCCTTCTCTGCATGAGAGGAGACCTGTCTCCAGCAGTGGGACGATAAAAAGATTGGTGATGATGATGATGATCTCTGAGGTTTGTTCGCCGATTTCGCATTGTCAACGGAACAGTTTCACGGACTGCCGCCTCCCTTTGCTCTTGTGAGTGAGAAGCACGAAGTCGAGTCATAGTAAGGCGGCGCTCTGCACGTGCAATTTCTTGCTCTTCTTCAGTGCTTTCATTCAGAATGTTTCGATTTACTCTTGCATTACCGCTTTGTCAAGAAAGATTTGATGGTCTTGGTCACGGCATGATATTTTTATTGATGATAAATGGCACAGCAATACAATATTAGAAATTTTGAAGTTGAAGTTGGCTTTGTGATTTTTTATTAGAAACTTTAAACCAGCAGAGAGTATTTATATTCTTTGCTTTAAACGATTGCTTCCACCGGTTAGACTTTTTTTTAAATATGCTCAGCTGTCATTTGCTTTTTGTTATACCATTTTTGGTATATGAATTGCTGACTTACATTTTGAATGAGTTGGACCATGTCTTATGTCACGTCACACGGGAACGACGGGGACGGGTTCTTAACTACCTCCCACCAATATTCAGCTAAATCGGTTCAGCCGGTTTCAGCCGTCGATTCCAATAATTTTTACACCATGTTATATTTTGTCCCAAATACATTTAGAAATTGTTACAGTGTAGTTACCGAGTGCGTCACGCAGCTTACAATACATCATCATAGTATTGTGCGCGCGCAACAGCTGACGCTAGAGGTCAATGCACCGCGCTTGCTCGCCCGCGGATCTTTGACCATATTTATGTTGGGACAACGAAGTAGAATACACGTAGCAAGCTTATTATAACTTTGTGGTTTTTTATTATATCTTTTTGAAATTTTGTACCTAATATTTATTATTAACTTAAAAATACTGGACACGTGTTTCCTACTTAGTGGAGGTGCAAGGTACCAGGGTAGCACAAAAGTGTAGGAGAAGTCGAAACAATGAAGCTAATTCATTCTCATGGGATCGACGCGAACGGGATAAAAGGTATCCTATGTCCTTTTCCTAGTTTTTAGCTACCCCCCTACCAATTTTCAGCCAAATCGATGGAGCCGTTCTTGAGTTATAAGTGGAGTACTAACACGACTTTCTTTTATATATATAGATAGTGAATAAGCAACTGAATCGATTCCAATAATTTTGACACCATGTTATATTTTGTCCCAAATACATTTAGAAATTGTTACAGTGTAGTTACCTAGTGCGTCACGCAGCTTACGATACATCATCATAGTATTGTGCACGCGCAACAGCTGACGCTAGAGGTCAACGAACCGCGCTCGCTCGCGCGCGGATCTTTGACCATATTTATGTTGGGACAACCAAGTAGACTGCTCGTACTCGTTATTATAACTTTGTGGTTTTTCATTATATCTTTTTGAAATTTTGTAAATAATTATTAACTTAAAAATACTGGACACGTGTTTCCTACTTTGTGGAGGTGCAGGGTACCAGGTCAGCACAAAAGTTTAGGAGAAGTCGAAACAATAAACCTCATTCATCAAATAATCGTAATACATGAAAGAAGGTTTATTGTGCGTATGTTTTGACGTGCAAGGTACCAGGGTAGCATAAAAGTGTAGGAGAAATCGAAACAATAAAAAAGCTCATTCATCATTATCAAATCACCATAATACATGAAAGAGATTTTATTGTGCATAGTTTGTGGACGTGCAAAGTACCAGGGTATCACAAAACTGTAGGAGAAGTCAAAACAATAAACCTCATTCATTCATCATTATCAAATAATCATAATTACATGAAAGAAGGTTTATATATATATATATAGATATATAAAAGAAAGTCGTGTTAGTTACATCACTTATAACTCAAGAACGGCCGAACCAATTTGACTGAAAATTGGTAAGGAGGTAGCTAAGAACTGGGAGAAGGACATAGGATACTTTCTATGCCGCTCCCCGTCGTTCCTGTGGGAATAAATGAGCTTCTTTGTTTCGACTTTTCCCACACTTTTATGCTACCCTGGTACCTTCCACGTCAAAAAAATATGCACAATAAACCTTCTTTCATGTATTATGATTATTTGATAATGATGAATGAATGAGGTTTATTGTTTCGACTTCTCCTACACTTTTGTGCTACCCTGGTACCTTCCACGTCAAAAAAATATGCACAATAAACCTTCTTTCATATAATTATGATTATTTGATAATGATGAATGAATGACGTTTATTGTTTCGACTTCTCCTACAGTTTTGTGATACCCTGGTACTTTGCACGTCCACAAACTATGCACAATAAAACCTCTTTCATGTATTATGGTGATTTGATAATGATGAATGAGCTTTTTTATTGTTTCGATTTCTCCTAAACTTTTGTGCTACCCTGGTACCTTGCACCTCCACAGAGTAGGAAACACGTGTCCAGTATTATTAAGTTAATAATATTATGTACAAAATTTCAAAAAGATATAATGAAAAACCACAAAATTATAAGCTTGCTATTCTACTTGGTTGTCCCAACAAAAATATGGTCAAAAATCCGCGGGCGAGCGAGCGCGGTGCGTTGACTTCTAGGGTCAGCTGTTGCGCGCGCGCAATACTATGATGTATCGTATGTAAGCTGCGTGATGCGCTCGGTGACTACACTGCAACAATTTCTAAATGTGTTTGGGACAAAATATAACATGGTGTAAAAATTATTGGAATCGATTCAGTTGCTTATTCACTATTTATATATAACTCAAGAACGGCTGAACCGATTTAGCTGAATATTGGTGGGAGGTAGCTAAGAACCTGTCCCCGTCGTTCCCGTGTGACGTGACATAAGACATGGGTGTAACAAAACGCAAGTGACATGGAATAACAATCCAACTCATTCAAAATGTAAGTCAGAAATTCATATATCAAAAATGGTATAACAAAAAGCAAATGACAGCTGAGCATATTTAAAAAAACGTCTAACCGGTTGAAGCAATCGTTTAAAGTAAAGAATATAAATACTCTCTGCTGGTTTAAAGTTTCTAATAAAAAACCACAAAGCCAACTTCAACTTCAAAATTTCTAATATTGTATTGCTGTGCCATTTATCATCAATAAAAATATCATGCCGTGACCAAGACCATCAAATCTTTCTCGACAAAGCGGTAATGCAAGAGTAAATCGAAACATTCTGAATGAAAGCACTGAAGAAGAGCAAGAAATTGCACGTGCAGAGCGCCGTTTTAGTATGACTCGACTTTGTGCTTCTCACTCACAAGAGCAAAGGGAGGCGGCAGTCCGTGAAACTGTTCCGTTGACAATGCGAAATCGGCGAACAAACCTCAGAGATCATCATCATCATCATCAATCTTTTTATCGTCCCACTGCTGGAGACAGGTCTCCTCTCAGGCAGAGAAGGATTAAGCGTAATCACCACGCTTGCTCAATGCGGGGTGGCGATTTCAGACTTATAAAGTCCAGGTTTCCTCAAGATTTTGCCTTCACCTTCAGTCATTGGTGTCCTAGATATACCTAGAGAATACATATCACTTTAGAAAAGTTACATCGATACTTGCCTGACCTGGAATCAAACCCGCGCACTCATACAAGAGAGGCTGGTATTTTAACCACTAGGCCACCACGACATCTCAGAGATCAACAGCTAGATAATTTACGAAGCAAAGGTAGAAATTCATAATTTCTTTTACAAGGTGCTCAATAAATAAATGACAAATAAAAAAATCATGGAATACTTTTTTTTTTAATTTACAGTGTTCCTAATTTAAAAAGTAAAAAATGTTATATAAATATATAATAAATATCACATATTTATTGCCTTTAAGGCGGAACAAAGTTCGCCGGGTCAGCTAGTATAGATATAAAAGAAAGTCGTGTTAGTTACATCATTTATAAGTGAAGAACGGCTATATCAATTTGACTGAAAATTGGTAAGGAGGTAGCTAAGAACTGGGAGAAGGACATAGGTTACTTTCTATGCCGCTCCCCGTCGTTCCTGTGGGAATAAATGAGCTTCTTTGTTTCGACTTCTCCCACACTTTTATGCTACCCTGGTACCTTGAACGTCAAAAAATATGCACAATAAACCTTCTTTCATGTATTATGATTATTTGATAATGATGAATGAATGAGGTTTATTGTTTCGACTTCTCCTACACTTTTGTGCTACCCTGGTACCGTCCACGTCAAAAAAATATGCACAATAAACCTTCTTTCATGTATTATGATTATTTGATAATGATGAATGAATGAGGTTTATTGTTTCGACTTCTCCTACAGTTTTGTGATACCCTGGTACTTTGCACGTCCACAAACTATGCACAATAAAACCTCTTTCATGTATTATGGTGATTTGATAATGATGAATGAGCTTTTTTATTGTTTCGATTTCTCCTACACTTTTATGCTACCCTGGTACCTTGCACGTCAAAAAATATGCACAATAAACCTTCTTTCATGTATTACGATTATTTGATAATGATGAATGAATGAGGTTTATTGTTTCGACTTCTCCTAAACTTTTGTGCTACCCTGGTACCCTGCACCTCCACAAAGTAGGAAATACGTGTCCAGCATTTTTAAGTTAATAATATTATGTACAAAATTTCAAAAAGATATAATGAAAAACCACAAAGTTATAATAAGCTTGCTACGAGTATTCTACTAGGTTGTCCCAACATAAATATGGTCAAAGATCCGCGCGCGAGCGAGCGCGGTGCGTTGACCTCTAGCGTCAGCTGTTGCGCGCGCACAATACTATGATGATGTATCGTAAGCTGCGTGACGCACTCGGTAACTACACTGTAACAATTTCTAAATGTATTTGGGACAAAATATAACATGGTGTAAAAATTATTGGAATCTATTCAGTTGCTTATTCACTATTTATATATAACTCAAGAACGGCTGAACCGATTTAGCTGAATATATTGGTAGGAGGTAGTTAAGAACCCGTTCCCGTCGTTCCCGTGTGACGTGACATAAGACATGGTCCAACTCATTCAAAATGTAAGTCAGCAATTCATATACCAAAAATGGTATAACAAAAAGCAAATGACAGCTGAGCATATTTAAAAAAAAGTCTAACCGGTTGAAGCAATCGTTTAAAGCAAAGAATATAAATACTCTCTGCTGGTTTAAAGTTTCTAATAAAAAACCACAAAGCCAACTTCAACTTCAAAATTTCTAATATTGTATTGCTGTGCCATTTATCATCAATAAAAATATCATGCCGTGACCAAGACCATCAAATCTTTCTCGACAAAGCGGTAATGCAAGAGTAAATCGAAACATTCTGAATGAAAGCACTGAAGAAGAGCAAGAAATTGCACGTGCAGAGCGCCGTTTTAGTATGACTCGACTTCGTGCTTCTCACTCACAAGAGCAAAGGGAGGCGGCAGTCCGTGAAACTGTTCCGTTGACAATGCGAAATCGGCGAACAAACCTCAGAGATCATCATCATCATCATCAATCTTTTTATCGTCCCACTGCTGGAGACAGGTCTCCTCTCATGCAGAGAAGGATTGAGTGTAATCACCACGCTTGCTCAATGCGGGGTGGCGATTTCAGACTTATAAAATCCAGGTTTCCTCAAGATTTTTTCCTTCACGTTCAGTCATTGGTGTCCTAGATATTATACTTAGAGAGTACATCACTTTAGAAAAGTTACATCGATACTTGCCTGACCTGGAATCGAACCCGCGCAATCATACAAGAGAGGCTGGTGTTTTAACCACTAGGCCACCACGACATCTCAGAGATCAATAGCTAGATAATTTACGAAGCACAAGTAGAAATTCATTTCTTTCACAAGGTGCTACACTAAATAAATGACAAATAAAAAAATCATGGAATACTTTTTTTTTATGTGATCATGTGATATTTATTGCCTTTAAGGCGGAACAAAGTTCGCCGGGTCAGCTAGTAATAGATAAAAACAGCAAAACAGCTATGCGTTAAAGAGAAAGATCGAGAATCGATGTCAAGGTCAATGACCCGACACGTTAGCAAAGTGTGAATTTGCAAATGAGCACGCGTTTTCGTTACGAAATATGCATATTTTAACAAGCTGAAAACACTATCAAAGCACTATGAATGAAGCACACTGTATGATAGCTACAAGATAGAAAGATGATCAACGATTTTCGGCAAAAAAATGAAAGCAGGAAATCAACTAATTGGAACGGACTCACTCAAATACAGTAAAATACTCCCAAGAATGACATCAGCTCCCACGATGGCGATGCAGGCTGCCTCGGGAACGACTTCTGTATTCTTTTCTTCGTGGTCGTACCGCGTGGTGGTCGCGAACGGTCAAAGTCCGCAAATTTTAACACGACGATCGACGATGTTGACGACGTTAATTACAGCTATACGGATTATTATTTTGCACTCGAAGGACCATTGGATGGGCTCAGTGGTGCAATAAAAGAAGCGGACTGTATAAAATAGGTGTATTAGCGTAACTAACAATAAGAACAATGAAATGCCCGTGGCGGAGCGCGTCTGTGAGCTTAGTGGTGAGGCGCGGCGACGGCGCCGGCGGCGCGTACCGAGCTCGCTGCCCCACACCCCGCGCCGTCCATGCGCCGACAGCTCTTTCCACCAGAGTCCTGTTCATTCGTTCAGCAAGACCATTCTGCTGGGGTGAGTACGGAGTACTTGTTTGATGTTCAATCCCAAGTTTGTTAAATAAGTTTTTAAATTCATTATTGCAGTATTCTTTTCCATTATCAGAACGGATCACTTTTATTTTTCTTTCATGCTCATTTTCTACTTTGTTTTTATAATCTTTGAAAACTTCTACAACATTTAATTTACTTTTCAAAAAATAGACATGAACTCTCCTTGTGTAATCATCTATGACAGTAATAAAATATTTCATACCTCCCAAAGATTCTTGTTCCATCGGTCTACATAAATCAGTGTGGACCAATTGCAGCGGTTGTGTAGCTCTTGAACCAATATTGTTAAAGGGCAATCTACTCTGTTTCCCGGAGAGACAGGTTGTGCAAGTAATAGGACCTTTATTTTTGTCTGAAAATGGCTGAACTCCCTCAACACACTCCGGCAGCTTGTTAACATCTGAGAAATTCAGATGTCCCATGCGTCTATGCCACAGAACAAAATCAATTAAATTATCTGAACAAGATAGATTAGAAAATACCTCTCTGTGTGTGTTTAATAAATATAAATTATTTACTAGTGTCGCTGAACATAGGAGCTTGCCATTTTTATCATAAATATCACAACCTTCATCTCTAAAGTTTACATTACAGCCATTTTTCACCATGATTTGCAACAAGTTTAGGTATGTATAAAACTTGTCTTACCTGAATTTTATTTTCTTTATTACCATTTAACAATAAATTGACCTTTCCTATACTTTTCACAGGTAGTGGGGTTTTACTGGCAACAGTTATGGTCGGTATCGGTGGACTTGTAACATCATACATCCAGTCACATCTATTTGTCATATGCATGGAGGCACCTGAGTCCACATACCACAGGTCCGGATTCATTGTCTGAGGAGATACTGAAAAAGCTGCAATAAAACCTTTATTTCCTTCTGTATTTTCTTCACTTCTCTTTTTCGGAGCATGACAATTCTTAGCAAAGTGTCCATGCTTGTTACAATTATAATATCGGGGTCCTTTGTAGACCTTTGTTGATTCATTTTGATTTCTGTGAATAACCTTTTTCTTTGTGAAGAATGCTGTATTATCAGAGCATTGAACTTCCTGCAAGAGTTTAGATTTAATAGAATCTGCACTTATCTTGATGCCAGAGCTCTCCAAACCCATGATCATAGGCTTATAAGCTTCAGGGAGGCCGGCTAACATCAGAGTGCCGAGCCATTCATCATCAATGTCAAACTTAATATTCCTGAGCTTGTGAGCGGTCGACATTATTTTATTCACATAGTCATCTATGCTTCGAGAAGATTCCAATGTAATTGTTATCAGGTCTCTCAACAAGGCTACTCTCCTGTACAACCCGCTGTCATCAAAAGCCTGTTCCAAATTCTTCCAGACTTCCTTACATGTAGTTGCATTCTGCACATGTACAAAAATTATAGGGTCCAGTAATAAAATTAACTTAGATTTCGCCTTGGTTTCTTTAGTTTGATCTGTATTAGTACCGGTGACACAACTCCATAAACCGTCGAGTTCGAAATATGCTTGGACTGCAAACTTCCAACTGGCATAGTTATCTCTTCCAACTAATCTGTCGATGTGGAATGGATTGTGAGCTTAATTGGACATCTTCTATGCGTATTTTATGATTTTTAACGTGATTTCTGATCGAGCACGTCGCTTCCGGTTAACCTTCAAATATATGACGGACAAACACGCCGGCCGGTTTTCTTAATTTTCACTGCGTTTACTATTTCTGTTATTTCTACAAGTCGTAGTAATCAACCACGCTCTGCTACCATGTTGATAATTAGGTAGAAATAATAAATAAACGATTGTTTTAAGAAAATGCATAAACGTGTATTGTTAAAACTAGGAGGATTTTTCTTACATGACAGGACTACAGTCAGTGTTGCCACATTACAGTACGAAACTATGTTGCCAACTTATAACTATTTAATAAATTGGTTGCGTTCTTATTTGCCAACAAAAACGAAAAAGATCTTTTCATTTTTGGAAATTGTGATCAAGAAAAGCAAAAATTGAAAAAATCTTTGCTGGAAAGGTTCAAAATAAAAGATTTAGGCGCAGCCACGCACGCCTTAGGTTGGTAGGTTTTTTTTTTTTTTTTTTCACCTGTCCGGGCGCGATGGCCCGGCCCGCGAGCTAGCCTACATGGTGACCCGGATTAATTTTTATTCTGATGCGGTTAGCCCGACCTTTCTTATCTTTATCACTGCATAACTTCTTACCCTTTCTAACTTATTTTAACAATTTCATATTTTACATGTTTATCGGAGACATTTACCTCTTACTTCTACATAGTATATTTGTTTATTATTGTTCTTACTTCTATTTACTTACACTATATTTCTTACGTTTATTATTTCCAAACAATGTACTATATTAGCTACTTATTCTAACAGTTTGAATTTTCTACTTAGTCTATCGTACTTACCTACTACAATTTTACCTACTTTAACTTATTTCTACACACTTATTCCGAAATTAATTATTTATCTAATGACAATACTTTGTTAATTTATATATATATTCAAATATATAGTTTAACAATCTTATTTAACTACTTATTTCTATTATTTACTATTTTACATATATTTGTGCAGTATTCTATAAATTTGTTGCGGCTTGTCGTACTGGTAAGTAATTCGCAAAGGTTTTGCCTATCTAATTTTACATTGAACTTCTGTTCCAAAAAACCTCTGAACTGCATGAACAGGACAGTCGGCGAGAATGTGCAGCACATCCTCCACAGCGTCTGGATCACAGATGCATGCTGGACTCTCCCTTAACTTAAAGCGATTCAAGTACTGGGAGAATCCACCATGCCCCTTAAGTATCTGTGTGAGCAGTCCCTCGGGTTTGGCTTTAAGCACAAAGCAGTAAGCCACTCCGACGTCGGGTAGGAACATCTTTGTGACCGATGCAGTGTCCCCGGCTATATACCGGCTATTCCATATTTCTAAAGATGACAGTCGTATAAGCCGCTTCACGTATGATATGGGACACTGGTCGTAGTCAGGTTTCCTGAGCCGCCTCTTTCGCCAAGTCGTCGGCGCGTTCGTTCCCCGGGAGTCCCGCATGGGCCTTGACCCAGAACAATGATACATCTTTGCCCAGAGCCAAGGCTTTCCGCAAGTTCGCCCTCGTCTCCACGGCCAGTGGGTGGAGTGACAAATGGTTAACGACCGTTTCCAAAGCGACTCTCGAGTCGCTATATAGACCATAGATCAGCTCCTTACCCTTGAGGATGACGCTCGTGGCAGCGATGATGGCAGAGTAGATGTGATCGAAGGACCGCGTGAACCGTCTTCCGTAAGGAAGCGTCCACGCGACCCTGCTCAGAGGAGAGGTGGATCGGCGGAGCTGACCTCAGAAGAAGAAGGCCTGCCGGCCCCGAAGGTGCCGACCGCGAGGAGAGGTCGGCAGAATTCGAGAGGGGTGTCTGTTTCGCGGCCGCGGAGGGACGGACAGGGCAGGTTCGTGCGTACCCCGGCGCCCAGCGAAGCAGAAAGCGACATGGGGGTCACTTCGGAGGACCCTGGTGGCGAGAACTGCGTCTCGCTGGGGAGGTCGAAGGCGGAGCTCAACGCCGCCAGGAGGGAGCAGCGCAAAGCCGTCGCGGCCGACGAAGTGTCGGAAATGGCCCGACGCGCTCGAGAGCGACGCGCTGCTCTATCGGCGGAAGGGGGGCAACCGTCGGCGGTGGCCCTTAGTCGGCTGGCCTTGGACGGGGTGGACCTGGTCCTTAAGGTTGCCACAAAATCTGGCAACCTAAAGAGCACCTTCATTCGCGGTCTCAAGGAGGCTGCCGCGGACATCAGGGAGGCGGTTGGCACCCTCCTCAACACGACGACCTCAGACGAGGTCGTAAAGTTGCAGGAGGAGAACAACCGCCTCCGTGATGATCTGGAGGACCTCCGGCGACAAGTCGCTGCGCTGAGCGAGCAGCAGCAGCGACACACGCCCACCGATGCCGCTCCCGAAGTGGCTCCAGCTCCCGCACCACGACCGGCACGTACGGATGACGAGCTGAGCGCATCGTGCCTTGAGCGCGTCGTCCGTATGTGCATGCTCCAGCGAGCAATCAGCCCACGACGGCCGGGTCTAAGGGTGAGACCTGGGCGACAGTCGTGGGTCGTAAGAAGGCCCGCAAAGCCGCTAAGCGCGCGCCTCCGGTAAAACCGCAAAGGTGGCTCCGGAGGCAGCGCGGCGGACTGGCAAAGGCGGTCGCAAAAGCGGTCGCAAAGGACCGGCTGTGCGTGGCCCGCGTTCCGAGGCCGTGACGCTCACGCTTCAGCGTGGCGCTGCGGAGCGCGGCGTAACATACGGCTCGGTCCTTACCGAGGCCAAGGCCAAGATCAAGTTGTCGGATCTTGGCCTCCAGTCCGTCACCATCAGACATGCTGCCACGGGTGCGCAGCTGTTTGAGGTAGCTGGTGCTGCGAGCGGCAATGCCGAGAAGGCGGACGCTCTGGCCGCCAAGTTGAGGGAGGTCCTCAACCCCGCCCCGAGGCGGAGACGCGCGCGAGTGTCGGCGCGCGCCTTTGAGGCGATGCACGGGGTAGTTTAACACCCCACTACCCCGTGCAGGAGACGAGGCCCGGACAGACCGGGCCAGCACGAGGGTGTGGGGCCGTGGAAGAATTTAGACTCCCGCGGCCCCACGCGCGCTCGTGATAGAAGACACCACACCGGGGTGGTTTTAGTCAGTAAAAGTCTGACATACCCCGTCGCCCACCCCAGGGCGGCGGGCATCCTATGAGGATTTCCACCCCGGCAAAAAAAAAAAAAAAAAAAAGGTCCTCAACCCCGAGGATGTCCGGATTTCCAGGCCGGTTAAAACCGCAGAGGTGCGGATTGCCGGCCTGGACGAGTCCGTGACTTCTGAGGAGGTGGTGGCGGCCGTTGCCCGAAGCGGAGAGTGTCCGCCGGATAAGGTGCGGGCCGGCGATATTCGCACCGACGCCACCGGACTCGGCGCGGTCTGGGTTCGGTGCCCTGTGGCGTCGGCGAATAAAATCGCTGCGAGTGGCAGAGTGCTGGTAGGCTGGGTTGCAGCGAGGGTTAAACTCCTGCAGCCCCGGGCTTTGCGGTGTTTCCGGTGCCTGGAGAAGGGGCACGTCCGGGCCAAGTGCACCGCTGAGGTCGACTGTAGCGATCTTTGCTATCGCTGCGGTCAGCCCGGCCACAAGGCGGCCCAGTGTTCCGCGGCGCTCAACTGCAGCCTATGTTCGGCTGCAGGGAAGCCAGCGGGACACCGAGTGGGCGGAGGGGCCTGTGGCGCGCCTGCCAGCAAGAAGGCCACCAAGAAGAAGAGGAGCTCTAAGCCTGCCGGGGAAATCTCGCCTCCCCCGCAGGCTAACAGCTCCGCGGCCGACTCCCGGCCCAGAACCGTTGCCGAGGGAATGGAGTGTCAATAATGGCACAACTCCGTTTCCTCCAGGGCAACATCAATCACTGCGCCAGAGCTCAGGATCTTTTGTTCCAGAGCATGGCGCAGTGGTCGATCCAAGTGGCTGTGGTCGCCGAGCCGTATTTCATCCCTGCCCGTGACGACTGGCTGGGATGCATTGACGGCTCGGTGGCCATTATTGGCGGGACTCTGATCGACCCGTCTCGGGGCCGCGGCTGGGTTGCTGCGGTCACGGGCGGCATCGTCATCGTGGGGGCGTATTTCTCCCCCAACAAGAGTCTCGCCGACTTCGAGGGGTTCCTTGTCGAGTTGGGCACCGTCGTAGGCCGCTATCACCCTCGTCCCGTTCTGGTGCTCGGGGATCTCAACGCCAAGTCATCGGCGTGGGGATCTCCGGTCACTGACCCTCGGGGCGAGGTGCTGGCGGAGTGGGTAGTGACGACCGGCCTGGTCGTCCTGAATCGGGGTTCGGTATACACGTGCGTGCGGCAGCGGGGCGGGTCGATAGTAGACGTTACTTTCGCTAGCCCCTCTGTCGCCAGCCGTGTCCATGACTGGCGTGTCGCCGTGGAGGTGGAGACGCTGTCGGACCATCGGTATATCCGGTTCGACGTCTCCGCCCAGACCGCGAGCGGACGCCATCAAGGAGCCCCGATTAACGACGGCCCGCGCTGGGCGCTTAAGCGCCTCGACAGGGAACTACTCGAGGAAGCTGCCATAGTCCAGTCCTGGATTTGGGAGTCGGCGACGGACGGCCCCGTCGACGTCGAAGCGGAGGCGCTGCGGTTTCGCGGGGCGATGACGCAGATCTGCGACTCGTCCATGCCCCGAGTCCGCCAACAGTCCGCAAGGCGCAACGTGTACTGGTGGAACGACGCCATTGCGCGGTTGCGCGTCGAGTGCGTCGCGGTTCGCCGCCAGTACACGCGCTACCGGAGACGACATCGACGGGATCCCGTCGAGGAGGCCGCGCGGTATGGGGTGTACCGCGCGGCCCAGGAGACTCTGTGGCTGGCCATCGGCGACTCCAAGTCGCGGGCCAGGGAAGAGCTGCTGGTGTCCCTAGATCGGGACCCGTGGGGGCGCCCCTACCGCTGGGTACGGGGCAAGTTGCGTCCCTGGGCGCCCCCACTGGTGCAAAATATGCACCCCCAGCTACTGGAGGCGGTGGTATCCACCCTCTTCCCTGAGCGGGCGGGGCATGTTCCCCCGGCGATGGTCTCACCCTCAGTCACAGACTCTCCAGAAGAAGAGGGCACCGATGTCCCCGTGGTGACGCAAGTAGAGACGGAAGCGGCCGTGTCGCGGCTCCGAGCCAAGAATAAAGCGCCCGGACCCGACGGAGTTCCTGGCCGAGCTCTCGTCCTTGCTCTGAAGGAGCTAGAGCCCCAGCTGAGGGGGCTCTTCACGGCATGCTTCGAGCAGGGTCAGTTTCCCAGTGTGTGGAAGGAGGGGAAGCTGGTCCTGCTCAGGAAGGAGGGGCGCCCCGCGGACTCACCGTCCGCGTATCGGCCCATAGTGCTGCTCGACGAGGCGGGCAAACTTTTTGAGCGCATAATCGCAGATCGCCTCGTCGGCCACTTGTGCGGAGAGGGGCCGAACCTGGACGACAAACAGTTCGGTTTTCGTCGGGGGCGCTCCACTATAGACGCCATCATGCGCGTGAGAGCCGTGGCGGAGGATACACCGTATCCTCCGCCAGCCCGGGGTGGGGTGGTGTTGGCGGTGTCTTTAGACATTTCCAACGCCTTCAACACCCTACCCTGGAGCTGTATTAGGGAGGCTTTGAAATACCATCGGGTGCCTCCCTACCTCCGCCGCATAGTAGGAGCTTATCTGGAGGATAGATGCGTCATCTATCGGGGACGTGACGGTGCCGGTCGGCACCAAATGTCGTGCGGTGTTCCACAGGGATCGGTCTTGGGACCGCTCCTGTGGAACATCGGCTACGACTGGGTGCTGAGAGGCGAGCTCCCGTCGGGCGCCGACTTGACGTGTTATGCGGACGACACGCTTGTCACTGCCCGGGGGAGCTCGTACAGGGAAGCGACGCTGATAGCCACGGCTGCGGTGTCACAGGTGGTGAACCGCATCCGGCGCCTGGGCCTGGAGGTGGCCCTTGACAAGTCGGAGGCCATGGTTTTCCATGGCCCCCGGCGTGCGCCAGCGCCGGGATCACATATCGTGGTCAGTGGGGCCCGGATAGCTGTCGAGTTCACCATGAAGTACCTGGGATTGGTGCTCGACAGCCGGTGGGAATTCGGACCCCACTTCCGGCGGCTGGCGCCCAAGCTGATGGGTGCAGCAGGCGCACTATCAACGTTGCTTCCCAACATGGGGGGCCCGAGCGCCGCCTGTAGGCGGTTGTACGTAGGAATCGTGCGGTCCATGGCCCTGTATGGGGCCCCTGTGTGGGCGATGGACCTGACGGCCGGAACACTCGCCATTCTGCGCAAGCCGCAGAGAGCGATGGCCGTCAGGGTCGTCCGCGGGTATAGCACGATATCCTACGAGGCGGCTTGCGTCCTGGCCGGGTCCCCGCCCTGGGACCTAGAGGCGAAAGTACTCGCGTCATTGTACCGATGGCGCGAGGAAGAGCGGACACGGGGCTCCAGTCCGGTGCAGCGGCAGATCGAGCTGCGCCGAGAGGAGCTCCGTCAGGTCCTGGTGGCGGACTGGCGGCAGAGGCTTATGCGCCCTACCGCCGGCCTCGCTACCGTCAAGGCGATCCGGCCAGTACTCGACAACTGGCTCGGGAGGAGGCACGGCTCCCTTTCGTTCAGGGTGACGCAGGTGCTGTCGGGGCACGGCTGCTTCGGCAAGTACCTGCGTCGCTTAGGCAGGGAGCCGGACGCTCGGTGCCACCACTGCGTCCAATGCGGGGAGGACACGGCGCAGCACACGCTCTCCAAGTGTGTAGCTTGGGAGGAGCAGCGCCGTGTCCTCACAAATGAAGTAGGAGGCGACCTGACGCTGCCGGCAGTAGTGCGGAGGATGGTCGGCAGCTCAGAGTCGTGGGACGCGGTGGTGTCCTTCTGCGAGGACGTGATGTCGCAGAAGGAAGCTGCGGAACGGGAGAGGGAGATATCAACTCCCTTCCCGGGCCGCAGAAGACGCACCGGGCGCCGAGGAAGGGCGGATAACGCCCTCTTCCGCCCCCCATGAATGGGTCCAGGGGCGAGGGACATGGGGAAGTCCCCGCCCCCCATCGATGGACCCCGGGGCGGAGGCGCGCGCGAGTGTCGGCGCGCGCCTTCGAGGCGATGCACGGGGTAGTTTAACACCCCACTACCCCGTGCAGGAGACGAGGCCCGGACAGACCGGGCCAGCACGAGGGTGTGGGGCCGTGGAAGAATTTAGACTCCCGCGGCCCCACGCGCGCTCGTGATAGAAGACACACCGGGGTGGTTTTAGTCAGTAAAAGTCTGACATACCCCGTCGCCCACCCCAGGCCGGCGGGCATCCTATGAGGATTTCCACCCCGGAAAAAAAAAGAAAAAAAAAAAAAAAAAAAAAAGAACAATGATACATCTTTGCCCAGAGCCAAGGCTTTCCGCAAGTTCGCCCTCGTCTCCACGGCCAGTGGGTGGAGTGACAAATGGTTAACGACCGTCTCCAAAGCGGCTCTCGAGTCGCTATATAGACCATAGATCAGCTCCTTACCCTTGAGGATGACGCTCGTGGCTTTACATAAGGCCAGAAGCTCCGCCTGATAGACCGTGCAGTACGCGGACTGACAAAGCTTAATGTTCCGGACTTCTGCCTCGCTATATCGCGCTATCAATCTTACTGCCGTCGGCGAATATTCGCACCTTCTGCACATTACACCTGTCCACAAGGCTTTGGTCCATCAGTTGGGTGATTTCTAAAGCCATATTCACAAAAAATACAAAAAACCAGAATGATGGGGTGGTCATGTATATTATGTCTTCATTGCACTCCGTCGTTTCTGAACCTGATATAACTGACGCAAACTGTCTACTTTGCAAAATTGACAATAATATTGGCATCTTAGCCCTATATAGATCACCTAACTTCGTCCACGTTGATAGTTTTCTGAACAGCTTGGATTCCATTTTAAAACCTTTAGCAAGATTTAAACACGTTGCATTAGTCGGTGATATCAACATAGATATCAAACCGAACAATAAAGATAGGCATTCGTACGAATACCTCACGTTCACTGCTTCCCATGGTTTATTACCGGCGCATTTATATCCTGCACGAGTAAATAACTGTTTAGATCATATTCTGTTAAAAACAAATCACCCAGGAACATCCATTGTCATAGATTCACCTATTACCGACCATCTACCTGTATTCCTAAGTATCAACCTTGATATTCCTAGGCCCAAGCCCACCTACACGTCCAAAGTTGTTGATATCTCAAACATACAAAACGTTATTGAGAGCACTGATTTCTCCCCAATCCTTCTTTCAAATGACGCTAATGAAGCACCAGACATGTTAACAACTTTATTGACTCAAATTATTGACAAGAACACTCGCGTCTCCAAAGTCTCTCGTAGGAACCGCAACATCAAGCCCTGGATCACGCCCGGATTACTTCGCTGTATTAGAAACAGGGATAAAATGCATCTTAATTTAAAAACACATCCAAATAACCCTATCCTCAAATTAACGTATTCCCGCAATCGCAATTACTGTAATTCTTTGCTCCGGAAATTGAAAATATTATATGAGAAAACTGAATTTTTGAAAAGAAAAAACAACTCCAGAGCTACATGGGATCTAATTAAATCCATAACGCACTCGAAATCCACAGCCTCTCCATTGAAAGAATTGCAACAACTCGAACCTGACAAACTAGCATCAGCAAACAGAGTAAACAATTACTTTGTAAATGTAGGTAAAATCGTAGCTACAAATATACGGCAGGGAGTGAATATAATATCACACCCATCAAGTTTAGCTTCAACTTGTGACTCAATGTGTCTCCTGGAAACCGACGACTCGGAAGTAGAGCGAATTATAATTAACTTGAAATCTAGTTCTGTGGCTGGAATTGACGGGATTTCGGGACATGTATTGAAGTTGACACGCAATATTCTAATACCCTACATTACTCATATCTGCAATCTAGCAATAAATACTGGTGTTTTCCCGGACAGTCTCAAAATAGCTCTAGTACACCCAATTCATAAAGGGGAAAACAGAGGCTGTGTCGAGAATTATAGGCCTATATCTATTCTACCAACCATTTCAAAGATTCTGGAGAAGATACTGAACAACCGTTTGCTTAAATTTTTAAATGCTCACCATCTTCTCTCCGTCAACCAATATGGATTCAGAGCCGGAATTGCAACAGATGATGCAGTTATTGCACTCTCTGAAAAAGTGACTCAGCTCATGGACAAAAAGCAGCGGTGTCTGGGTTTATTTCTTGATATCTCGAAGGCTTTTGACACCGTCTCTGCGCCCATACTTCTGACAAAACTGGAACGCATGGGAATTCGCGGCCCTGCACTTGACATCTTCTCAAGTTACCTGGAGAATCGTTTCCAACATGTTCAATTGGATGAGGTAACAAGTGATAAAACTAGAATAGAATATGGCGTGCCGCAAGGCAGCATTCTAGGTCCAACCTTGTTCCTCATCTACATCAATGATCTGTGTTCACTCCCCTTAACTAATTGTTGCATATTTACCTATGCTGATGATACAGCTCTACTTGTTCATGGGAATGATTGGAGTGAAACAGAAAAATATGCTCAGATGGTATTGGATATTGTCATGAACTGGTTTAATAATAATTTATTAACTTTGAATGCAGAAAAAACGAAGCTTATTTCTTTCTCCCTAAGTAATAGAACTCAGCCAATCATATCACCTGTTGTTAAAGTACATAGTTGTTCTTCAAACTCCAGCTGTACCTGTCCCACTCTGGCAACCACATCTTGCATAAAATGCTTGGGTGTCCAAATTGGTGAACACTTGAACTGGTACAGTCACATAGATAATCTCGTTACCCGAACGCGCAAACTCATCTCCATCTTTAAGAAACTCCGTTGTTCAGCTGATTCACAAACACTCAGGATGGTCTATTACTCACTCTGTCAGTCTCTTCTCCTATATTGTTTGCCTGCTTGGGGTGGCGCCCGCAAAACATACTTACTAAAATTAGAACGAGCTCAACGAGCAGTCCTTAAAGTTATGTTCTGCAAGCCCTATAGATACCCCACTTTTGAACTTTTTAGAGAAAGCAAGGTTTTGCCGGTGAGAGGATTATATGTGCTACAATGTGTGTTAAGGAAACATCGGCTTCCGTATACAGAAAGTACTAAGCGTCGTATAGACATTGCCCTTCCACCAGTTAGACATAAAACCACCTTCGCTAAACACCAATTCGCCTACCTCAGCTATATTCTGTACAATACAATCAATAAATTTCTCCATATCCACAGTCTCAATTATCACAATTGTAAAAACTCAGTTAAAGAATGGCTACTTGAGAAATCATATGACGAAATCGAAAAACTTCTTTTCCCGCATGATTAGGTTGGATCTCTTCTTATTTAAATACAAATACTCTATACACCGTCCATTAACACACATCTACCGGTACCACACTTACCAAGACACTCTAAGCTATACACACTCAGCGCTTTCACACTACTTACTCATACACAACACTTCTACATAATTACACTCATTCAAAAACCCACTTTACAGTTTTTATTATTATTATTTTTTACTTTTCCTGTATAATACATATAATTAACGATTGTTTTGTTATGTTCACTATGTTACTGGTGAAAACAGTCTTTGTATGACACTTCATCATCTACATATGTCTACCCTTATTGAATCACTGGTTCCCAAGTCACAGGCTAAAAACCTAGTTTGGGAGCCAGGAGATATAACCAATGCACCTTTTGATGTACCATGCTACTGTATTTGTAACGTATGTAACATTTTTACTGGTAATAAAACATTATTATTATTATTATTTCGTTTATTTATATATATATATACATATTAATTTACATTTTTAAATATTTATAAAAAACATAAAAACATTTAAAAATATAAAAAATAGTGTTCCACCGATGGCGGGAGCGGGGTCCAAGCTACCGGTGGTTAGAGCTCCAGAGACAGGAACCTCCTCACGATGCGGGCCGTATCAAGGAGTACTGCCTTTTGAATCTGGCCTTTGATCCAACTGCCTAACGAGAGCCTCAATAGATGTTGGTCGAGGCTCTTGGCTATCAAACCATTGGCCGATACGACAATCGGTACAATGACTGCCGAGTTCACATTCCACATGTCAACAATCTCGTGCGCCAAGTCGAGATATTTAATTTGTTTTTCTTTCTCAGCTTTCACGAGATTCCCGTCATGTGGAATGGTAACATCGATAATCATTGCAAGGCGCGCTAATCGATCTATCACCACTATATCAGGCTTATTGGAAACAATAGTCCTGTCAGTAATGATAGACCGATCCCAGTATAACGTGACATGGCCATTTTCAAGAACTGGGTCGGGCACTTACTTATAATACGGTACCTCAGAATCCACAAGTTTATATTTCAAAGCAAGTTGCTGGTGGATAATCCTAGCTACTTGGTTATGTCTGTGCAAATACTCGCCGTTAGCTAAACGAGAACAACCAGAGATAATGTGTCTGATGGACTCACCCGGGTGGTGACATGCCCGACACACGTCAACCGTCCCGTCCTTCATAATATATCTCCGGTAGTTATTCGTCAAGATAACTTCGTCCATAATTGCACAGACGAAACCTTCAGTTTCCCCGAAAAGGTCACCGAATCGTAGCCAGGATACGGAAGCTAAGAAGTCAACATCGGGCTCATGAAGAGCCCGATAAAATCGCCCGTGAAGTTCCTTGCTTTGCCATATCATCTTGCGGTCATCAG
Organism: Sesamia inferens; assembly: GCA_037179545.1. Taxonomy (NCBI): domain Eukaryota; kingdom Metazoa; phylum Arthropoda; class Insecta; order Lepidoptera; family Noctuidae; genus Sesamia; species Sesamia inferens. The sequence continues at coordinate 7,208,292 of CM073947.1, forward strand.
TGGTAAGTATTATAGGTTTGTGCCAGTTCTCTTTCGCCATGGATAGCGGAGTAAGCCCCTTGTCTACTGTGACCACATCAAGATGCATACCCACTACGGTTTTTAAAAAATGTTCTCTGAGACTGCATACCTCTCGGTTGTGGAGGGTCTTCGCATTTAAAAAGCCTCGACCCCCGCACTTCCGCGGAATATACAGTCTCATCACCGATCATCGTGGGTGATGCATCCTGTTTGCTGTCAGCAGTGTACGGACCCTTCTATCCAGGGCGTCGAGTTCGGTCTGAGTCCATTTAAGTATGCCGAAAGAGTACATCAAAACCGGCATGACCCACCCGTTGAAGGCGCGCACCTTATTTCCGCCCGAAAGAAGACTATTTAATACCTTCCTCAGGCGACCAAAGAAGCGCTCCATCAACGATTGCTTCATGTCAGCATCATTGATACCTAACGCTTCCGACATACCTAAATATTTATAGCTCTCGAATGAGGAGAGGGATCTAAGGTGTATGGAATCCGGGAGTGTAATTCCCTCGGATTCCATAATCTGCCCTCGCTTTACATGCATGACTGCACATTTATCCACGCCAAATTCCATTTTGATGCCGCTACTAAAAGTTTCTGTTACATTCAGTAGCTTCATCAGATGCAATTTATTGGGGGCAAAGAGTTTCAAATCATCCATGTAGAGAAGGTGAGATATGACCTGACCGCCTCTCTTCAATCGATAACCTAGACCTGAATCCTCCAGCAGTGTGCTTAGAGGATTCAGAGCTAAGCAGAACCATAGTGGACTCAGACTGTCGCCCTGGAATATTCCCCGCTTAATCCATACAGGTTCATCATTCCTCTGGATCTGTCCACTCCCTGGATAGCGAAGGACTGTCTTCCATTGCCCCATACACGACTTAAGGAAAGTGCGTAGAGTTGCATTTATCTTGTACAACTCCAGCACCTTCATAAGCCATGTATGTGGCACCGAATCGTAGGCCTTCTTATAATCTATCCAGCAGGTGGAGAGATCCTTGCGGGATCGACGAACCTGTTGGCTGATGGCCATGTCTACGAGGAGTAGCTCCTTAGTACCACGGGACCCGCTCCTACATCCATTTTGAGAGACAGACATGATGGAGTTACTGTCAAGATGATTGTTTATTTTAGTTTTCAAAATGGATGTAAGAACTTTATAGACCGTTGGTAAACAGGTGATCGGCCTATAATTTTTGGGTTCCGCGGTACTACCTGATTTATGGAGCAGGTGGGTAATTCCAGTTGTTAAGAACTGGGGTAGCGAACCAGACTCTAAGGATGACTGGAATTGAGATGCCAAACAAGTGTGTGAACTACTTAACCATTTTAACCAAAAGTTATGCAGCCCGTCCGGTCCCGGTGATTTCCAGTTCGGTAACGAACGGACTGCTGTGGCTACGTCTGATGGTGTTATCAAAATAGTATCCATTTCTGGTAAGTTTTCACACCCTTGTTCAACATCCTGCATCCAGTCACCCTCAGTGTGACAAACGGATACCGACCATATACCGCGCCAGAATGCACTTGTGGTGGCTTCATCCGGGCGGTACACGTCAGCCTCGTTTTGTTCTGGTCGCTCCCAAGCTCTGTATACCCACCTCTCATCGCTCTGGAACATGCGATTCTGCGTATATCGATCCACTCGCCGCTTATACCGCCGAATACGGCTCGCCCATGCACAAACTTTCTGCTTCAGGAAGTCGATGCGCTCTGGGACATTATTTATGTATTCTCGAGGGCTGATACCAGTCCCCGAGAATGCCTGTCTCACAAAGCGCATCACTCGTGGTCTAGTATTGCCCTCCCTGAAGCAGTATAGTTTGCCGATGAGTACCCTGGTCCCATCGATACGACGCTCGATTCTGCGTTGCCAGGCTGGTACGGCTGGTTTTGGTCGACTAGCTTCGTCACAATTTGGGAACTTGACTTTGGCTAATCGACATGCCGCTACAGCCGCGCAATACAGGATCGAGTGTGTATCAATGAGATCCTCGCTGCTCTCGAAGAAATTCTTGAGCTGCGAGTCCAAAGCACACACCAGCGCCCTATTTTTTTTGTGCATAGGTAGCCGTGGTAACCGGGGTCTAAGGTTGGTCGGGGTGGATCTATAGTCGCGGAACGCATCCTCCAGTGCGCTCCTCAGTCGGTCGTTATACTGGCTACTTACTGTTTCAACCCTATCATCCTCTTCTTCGACACGATTGGACCGCGGCGGAACAGCATCAATAATTGACGTTTGTGCCGCGGTCTGTGTCAGAGTCGGGGCGATTTGGTTGCTCAGTACCTCTGAGCGCAGCCTATCAAGTGCGATGTCGTCCAACCTGTGATTGCGTTGGATGACCCGCACCTGATCCGACAGTCGTTGGGCCGAGACGTTGACAGCTGGTTCCAGTGCCTGAAACAAAGACAGCATCCTTTCACGGTACGCAGTGAGGTTAGTTCCCCCCTCTGTAGCCCCGTAATATGCGCGCATGACGTTCTCATTCATTGTTTGAGACCATCTCATGCGCTGCACACAACCACCGGCAGCGGGGACCCGGCTCGGGGCCGGATGGCCCCTAAGTCCCAAGCTCGTCGGCGGCCGGCCTCTCCCCTGCCGACGTACAGGTGTTGGCGACGTCGGCGGAGAGAAATACTCGTCGCTCGAGCTCGACGCAACTACCGCGGCCGGTGTCATCACAGCATTCACAGTGGGGCTGGAGACCGGCGGCGGCGAGGCGGAGCTGAGCGACGAGTCCGGAGGTGGTGGGCGTGCTCTTCGTGTGGCTGCTCGTGTCAACATCTTCATACTTTTCACATCTTTATTGTATAATATAGGATTTTGCAGGTGACATGACAGATGTCACTGATTTTCTATTTGTTGATGCATGCTTTCTTTTCATTTTAACGTCTTTGATTTATAAATAAGGTATTTTAAAAATTTGGTTTTGAATGCCACTTGTATATAAATATGTAAAATGCTTGTAATAATTTTATAATTAAATTCAAATATGAAAAGCTATAAAAAGAGATGTTGACATTGTCGTTGGTGTTGCCAGTTTATTATTATTATTATTATTATTATACGCTCTGCCGGGTGAGGAGTCTCTGCAAACCCTACCGGACGCTCCGTTTCCCTATCGCACAGCTCCAGCGGGGGCGACCCTCTCTTTGCCTCGTACAATGCGGCTGCTTCTTGTACCCTGAGGTCGAGAGGAAGTATCCCCGCTAAGATCAGGGCGGAGTGTAGAGAAACCGTGCGGTATAATTTGCAGAGCTTCTGAGCTAAACCTCTCTGGACCGTATTGAGCAATTTACGTACCCCGATCTTTTTAGCCGCAGGTGCCCACGCAGCAGACGCGTACATTATAATCGGCTCTACAGTGGCCGTATAGATTAAGCGGATTACGTCGGCGTGCAGACCCCAGTGTACCTTGGCAGCCCTGGATAACTGTTTGAAGATATCCAAGGCTTTCCGGCACTGTAACGCTACATGCGTCTTAAAGGTCAGTCGGTCGTCAATTGTCAGTCCTAGAATCTTGACTTCCCGCGACATGCCAACGCTGACCCCTCCCATACTCAGCTGCGGGGTGTCATACTTAAGTTTCCTGGTTAACACCATTGCGCAGGTTTTATGTGGCGCAAACTTTAACTTATTTCTGACACCCCACTGCCGAACATAGGCGAGGGCCACGTTCGCCTGCCTCGCGACGCCAAGTCCAGTGTCTCCGTCAAAGACCATAACGACGTCATCCGCGAAAGCCTGCACATACACCCCCATCGCCTCCAACTCTCGCAGCAGAGGATCCAGTAGAAGGTCCCATAGGACGGGACCACCGATTGACCCCTGCACACAACCTTTGTTGGTGCTCCTCGTGCATTCTTCCCCGGCGTACCTTACACTGACTTTTCTGCAGTCCAGATAGCTATCCAGTAGCCTCCTGATATTAACCGGACACTTTTCCTCAGCGAGACGGTTTCGGATTTTCGGCCACCATGCGCTATCGAAGGCCCCCTCCATATCCAATGACACTAGGGTAACTAGCTTTTTCTGCTTTATCAGACCTTCGATTCGGTGCATTAGAGTATAGAGGGCGTCCTCGGTGCTCTTCTGGGGCATGAAGCCAAACTGGCGAGTACTACTCCTCGGTATGATGTGCCATTTAATCCTTGCTACTGTCATCTTCTCCAGGACCTTCCCCAAAACCGGCAACAGACCAATCGGCCTGTAAGCTTTGGGGTTCGTGTAATCATCCTTGCCCGGTTTTCTCAGGACTACCACGGTTGCCTGCTTCCAGATGTCCGGAAAGTGACCTATCTGTAGGCACTTGTTGAATAGGGCAAGGAATGCGTCTAGGTCTTGGTAGATAGCCCTGCTGCAAATATCTGCTGTGAAGCCATCAGCTCCCGGGGCCTTCTTGGGTTTGAAACTGCCCGCCGCGGTCTTCAGCTCTAGCAGCGTAAACGGTGGGTCATGAATTTCATCATGCCGCCAGTCATTTACCCGCTTTGCCGCTTCTCTAGCGCGGCGATGGTTTTCATCGTCAGTTTCGTCCAGGTCTTGTGGGTTGAATGTCTCCGCAAGTAAGGCAGCCGACTCTCTTGGGGTAAGGAATGCACCCTCTTTGGTTAGGGTCAAGTCTTCTTGTCACCTGGTGGTCCTACGGATGATGCGGTATATACCGTCCCATACCCCTTTCCTGTTCTGTCTTCTACAGAACGCCTTCCAACTTTCTATTTGGGCTTTCTTGGCTTGGCACTCATATTCTTCTTTCTTTTTCAGGTACTCAGTTACCACTATTTCTTTGCGGTACGGTGCCGCGTTTCTAATTTTTCGCCTGAAGGTAGTGGCAACTTTCTTCAGCTTTGTGAGCTCATCATTCCACCATGGGACCTTGAGTACCTCTGTACTCTTCTTGAGAGGCATGCTGATTTTGCATGCTTCTGTGATGGCCTCGGTGAATTTACTAACAACATTTTCTAGGGTTGATTTACTGTCTATGTTTCCTATTGACCGTGCGTTAAAATTGTTAGACAGATTGAGTTCCCTAAGTTTCTTGTTAGAGAGGTCCCATTTTGCCTTCTTGGTGTTGTATAGCCTCGTGGTTCTCTGAACTCTGAGGCCTCTACTCGTGCGGAGATTTATATCGAGTAGGATGGCGTTGTGGTCCGAGCTCGTCATCTCCTGGTCTACCCTCCAGTTCTCTACCAATTCCAGCAGATCTTCTGAACAGGCTGTTATGTCTACGAAACTGGTGTACTCCCTGTTACCTCTCACGGTGTCGAAAGTGGAAGTATCACCTCTGTTGAGTACCTGCAGACCGGACTCTTCCAGGCTACCGGACATCTCAACTCCCCTGTGGTCTACTATGGTGCTTACCCACCAGCTACTCTTGGCGTTACTATCGCCTCCAATAAGCAGTCCTATTAAGCCCAGCTCCTCTCTGATATTTCTGATCTGATCCAGGTATGGCCCTATGGGTTGATCTGGCTCGAAGCAGAAGGACACCGCCGCGATTTCCCAGGCGCTGGTTCGGATCCTCACTACAACAATATTGTTGGTCGTGAGTTTCGGGCACTGGATGACGTCAAGATCATCGTCAAAGACGACGATAGCCGCCTTCAGCGTCCCATCTCCTACTGCTGCGCACTGGAAGACTCTCGCCCCCCGGTAATCCTTCATCCTCCTCGCCCCGCCCACATATGGCTCCTGGACCAGAGCAAAAGCGAGTTTTCGCTTACTGGCAGCTATCATGAGCTCCGTGGTCGCCAGTTGTTTCCTCTGGAGGTTCGCCTGGGCTACTACATATTTGCTGGTGGGGCTGCCTGCCCCGGAGCGACTTGCGGCCATTTCAGCCATAGGTACCAACCTATGGCTGAAATGGCCGCAACCTACCAACCTACCAAGGTTGGGGAGACATAAAAATAAAAATATTATTTGTCTAGATCAGCCACAATTCATATCAGAAATTTTAAAAGATTTTAACATGGCTGACGCCAAGCCTGTATTAAACCCAATGGAAGTCGGATTGAAATTACAAAGATCGACAAATTGCAATAGCAATCTACCATATCAGAGTTTGGTAGGGTGTTTAAACTATTTAGCCTGTAATACGCGACCAGACATACCACATGCGGTAAGTGTGCTTTTACAATTTAATTCGTGTTATAATGAAACACGTTTTAAATGTGCGAAACGGGTCTTAAGGTATTTGAAGGGTACGTCTAATCTTTGTCTAACTTTTACGAAGTCGGAAGATTTTGATTTACGAGGGTACGTTGATGCAGATTGGGGTGGCGCACTTGATAGAAAATCTTTCACGGGATTAATTTTCAAATTAGGGAAAAATATAGTGTCATGGGAGAGTAGAAAACAAGCGACAGTATCCTTGTCCTCCACAGAGGCAGAGTACGTAGGATTAAGTCAAGCTTCAAAGGAAGCTCTTTATTTACGTAGTTTACTGAACAGTTTGACAACAGCAGCTGTGAATAGTAAACCAGTAGTTAACTATAATGACAATCAGTCGGCGCATAAAATTGCAGCTAACAAAATGATCCATAATAGAACAAAACACATTGATATCAAATATCATTTTATTCGTAAGTATACTAACTAATAAAATTAAGATAAGGTACCTACATGTCAACGGATAACACGATAGCCGACATCTTAACAAAAAGTGTTCACAGCCCGAGGCTAAGAGATTTTTTAAAGGATTTATCCCTTTCAAATGTATCTAATAAGGGGGCAGATCAGTAGTTTGATGTTTTCATGTTTTTATTTATTGTTTTTTTGTTTTGTGTTATTTTGTGTAGTAGGTAATAGATAATTTTCTCGTGATCATGCGCATGTGTAATAGATTAAGGGGGCGTATTGGAGGTCGCATATAAAACTAGTGTACTGGCATGTGCCTGTTTTAAATATAGTATGGAATAATCTTATTGACACATGCCTGTCACCTATGCCTGTGTGAAAAATATAGTGTTCTCACGTTAAGCTATTTTTTATTATAACCAACGTTTTTCCAATACGTACAACGGGTGGGTGCTGGACAGCGCCCCGTCGACCACCACTCGAAATGATCGGTGGGACATGTATGACCAACATAGTGCTCGCTCCTGTATAAAACGAAACAGCCGCCTTGCAATCCCACCAATTCTGTCCAATGCCGCACGGAAGTGCATTGTGTTTACTTAACAAAACACCAAAATATACTAAAACCAATAAGTTATCAGCATTATAAATGCAATCAAATAATACAAGAATAATTGCCATAAATAAATGATGGCAATATCACAAAAGATATGATAGTAGAAAAGATTCTTAAAACTTGTATTCCTTCAAGTACAAACCACAGTATAATACATACGAGTATAACTTGACAATACAAATAGAAAGAAATACATTGTGACTTGTGAATGATTAATACAAGTTCTAAAATTAGAAAAAAAAATCAAGATTGGGCATTCATAATAAAAATCCAGAATAAAAATAGGAAAAAAAATGTATTAAAAATAACACGAGCGAGAGCGATTGAACCATAGATTTTATATACGGATATAGGTATTTACCATGGTTGTTCACATATATTATATCAAAACTCTAAGGTTTTTCACCAGTGTGTGTACGCATATGCTTTGTTACATAACACTTTCTACTAAAATTACGTAGACAAATATGACACCGATAAGGTTTTTTACCAGTGTGTGTACGCATATGCACTGTTACATTGCTCTTCTTAATAAAATTACGTTGACAAATACCACACTTATAAGGTTTTTCACCATTGTGTGTACGAATATGCACTGTTAAACTCCCCTTTAGAGTAAAATTACGTTGACAAATATCACACTGATAAGGTTTTTCACCAGTATGTGTACGCATATGCACTGTTAAACTCCACTTTTCACTAAAATTACGTTGACAAATATCACACTGATAACGTTTTTCACCATTGTGTGTACGCATATGCACTGTTAAACTCCCCTTTTGAGTAAAATTACGTTGACAAATATCACACTGATAAGGTTTTTCACCAGTGTGTGTACGCATATGCACTGTTAAATTCGACTTTCCCCTAAAATTACGTTGACAAATATCACACTGATAACGTTTTTCACCAGTGTGTATGCGCATATGCTTTGTTACAAAATTCCTATTACTGAAATTACGTTGACAAATATCACACTGATAAGGTTTGTCGCCAGTGTGTGTACGCATATGCACTGTTAAACTCCCCTTTTCAATAAAATTACGTTGACAAATGTCACACTTATAAGGTTTCTCACCAGTGTGTGTACGCATATGCACTGTTAAACTCCCCTTTACACTAAAATTACGTTGACAAATATCACACTGATAAGGTTTTTCACCAGTGTGTGTGCGCATATGCACTGTTACATTGCTCTTCTTACTAAAATTACGTTGACAAATATGACACTTATACACTTTTTTTACATTATTAAAACTACTCCGAATGTAAGACTTTTTGAAATATGCGTTAGGCTTGGACGTCCATTTCTGGGTTGTCCAGATAACTTTCGAGTCTGATTCGCCTTTGGTAGCTTGATCGCCTGTTGTTATTGCATCTTTTTCTTTTGTTCTTCGTGTGTCCTGTTTTGGTTCCCTAACAGCGGTCGCCTCTGTAAGAATTAGAAGAATTAGATTAGAAGAATATGCCTTTTTATCTAAATTATATTACAAACTGTACTGAAAAAAAAATGTACTATTCGAGTTTGGCAAGTAACTGCAAAACTTGACGCACTCAATAAGGATTCCAAAATTGTATGATACTTATTGGAAATTTTTTTCAATTGTGGACAATATTTTTTTTCCTAAAACAGGTAGTTTTGAACAAATTTTTCTTACGTATTTAAAATTTACTGTAATGTACCCATGGTTTGCTTTAAGGCCATAACTTTAATATTCTAGATTGAATGAGACCGGGAGAGTCATTTTACAAAGTATGGAAGAGACAGATAGTGAAAATTAATTACACAAAAATTGTTTAACATTATTTATTTTAATGTCAAGATTTACAAAAGGTGTTCAAAATCTTTGTTCACCTCTAATGCAGGCTCGACCTCTTCTTAAAAAAGATCGGGCTATCAAGCAAGCGAATCTTCCATTATTAACAAAATCATTTGCTTCTATTATTCTTTGCCGTAAGTCAGTCACAGTTTCGATTGACTTTGCGTAAACTTTTTCTTTGACCGCTCCCCAGTAAAAGAAATCTAATGGAATTAAATCTGGGGAACGGACTGGCCACGACATAGTACCAGAGCTGTCGTCGTCTGGCAGCTAAAAAGGACCTATTATTTGTCAATTTAAAATTCCGGTCCACATATTCACTTTAAATCGATATTATGATCTATCTTGCCTCTTAGAATGAGGATTTTCGATATGCCACTCGTGTAACTTGTGTAGGTCCATGTTGGTTACATGGACCTACACAAGTAACACGAGTCTTTTTTAAATGTCGATTCATCCCATCCGACAAAAAAAAATTGTCGAAAAATCGCGGTCCTTCTCTGTGTCTTTGTAACATTGTTTGACAAAAAGCAACACGGGGTCGATGGTCCCGGGGCAGAAGAGTTTGTACTCGCTGTACATGGTACGGGTGTAGCGGATTTCGTTGAAAAATCCGATTGGCTGTACTTTTTGATACTCCTGTGCTCTGTTCCGCGTACAGAAATACTATGATCTTCTTCGACAATGTCTAGTATAACGTCCTCGTAAAGGGGACGATATCTTCCTGACTGTTAATGGCAACATAATAAAATCAGACTCGCAAGTCGCTGAGGTGTTTCAAAATTTCTTTTCGAATATTCCAGTTTTAACTACTAAATCCCTAAACTCATCACCTTCTGTTGCTGAGTCTTTGCTTAAAGAAAATGTTAATGTTTGTAATTCGGAATTTCATTTTGAATATGTTACCAGTAAAGATATAATTAAAATCTTTCACACTCTCAATATAAAAAAGACTGCTGACCTATGGGGTCATTCGGTGGAAGTTGCGAAGTCTATTATTGATATTGTGGCACCCACTCTAGGGGTTATCTTTAATACTTGTATTGACTGTGGAGAGTTTCCTGATCTCATGAAAAATAGTAAGATAATACAGGGTGGCGCAATAGAACGTGCATATTGCATCATCTTTTTTTGCGGGGTAGAAGGGGCGTGGGCGAGGGGAGACCGATATCGTTGGGTAGCGCGGTTCATGAAGTTTTAGTCACTATGAGTCACTTCGACGGGAAGCGTCGCGCATTTTGCGTGCGCGCATTTTACGAAAACTCTCGTTCGTACGTAGTTGTCAGGCGACTATTTTGTTCTGAGTATGGTGTACGGCAAATTAGGGAGGCTCCGAGTGCTAATTTAATTAAAATCTGGATAAAGCGGTTTGAAGAGACTGGATCGACGTTTAAACCACACGCAAAAGGTCGTCCACGCACATCTAGGACCGAAGACAATATTGAGAGTGTTAAGCAGTCGGTACGAGAAGATCCACAAATGTCTACTCGCAAGAGATCGTCTGTCCTAAACATATCGCGACGAAGTTTGCAACGAATTTTAAACTTGAATCTTAAATTGCATCCATACAAGCTGCAATTAACTCAAGAATTGAAAGCTCGGACTTCATAGCACGGCTCACATTTGCTAATGAAATACTCAATCGGTTTTCAAATTTTGAAAACATCCTTTTCTCTGATGAGGCACATTTTCATATGAATGGGTTCGTAAACCGCCAAAATTGTCGTTATTGGAATAGTGAGAATCCCAGACTCAAACATCAAAAACCGTTACATAGCCCTAAAGTGACAGTTTGGGCCGCAATCTCTGCCAAAGGAATAATTGGTCCTTATTTTTTTGAAAACGCACGGGGGCAAAACATCACTGTTAATACCGAACGCTATCTTGCGATGTTGTAAGGTTTTTTGGCCCCAGAACTTGAAAATTCAAGAATAAAGAACTCTAGGACTTGGTTTCAACAAGACGGAGCTACCAGTCACACATCAAATGACTCCATGGCGGTTGTGAAGCAGATGTTCCCTGGCAAACTGATTTCGAAAAGAGGTGATATCCCATGGCCTCCGCGCAGTCCAGACTTGACGCCTCCTGACTTTTATTTGTGGGGATACCTCAAACACAAAGTCTACACCAGGACTTCCCAACCAGGGGGGCGTGCCCCCCTGGTGGGGCGTAGAGGGATGTCAAGGGGGGTGATAATTCGGCAGACACGCTTATACTTGGGCTCTCGGGAGTTTTTAAATAAATGTTTTTGAAATAATGCTAGTTTTATTGTACCTACTGCAAAATGGGGGGGCATGAAAAATGTTATTTTTAATGCGGGGAGGCTCGACGAAAATAAGGTTGGGAAACCCTGGTCTACACCAATAATCCGAGAAACATCAGTCAGCTCAAGGAGAATATTCGTGGTGAAATGGCAGCAATCACACCAGCACTACTTAAGAAAGTTTTCGGTAATTTCCGTTTGCGGTTAGAGGAGTGCCAACGTAGAGAGGGTCATCATTTAGATGATGTTATTTTTAAAAAATAAACTTCAATTATCACTTAATAATTGCTTAGTTTTATTTTAACTATAACTTTTGTATTTGTTTTTTAATAATTATTTTAAAAATGCACGTTCTATTGCGCCACTCTGTACCTTTGTTTAAATCAGGCAGTACATCAGACCCCACAAATTATAGACCTATTTCTGTACTACCTAACTTTAGTAAAATTTTTGAGAAATTAATTTTAAACCAAATGCTAAGTTTTTTTAATAAACATAAATTATTACATAGCAAACAGTTCGGTTTTACAAGGGGTCGTTCAACTACTGATGTGTTGTTACTGGTGTGTTGGACTTCTATATCATATCTACAATGCATGGGAGGATAAATGCGATGCCTTGGGCATTTTTTGTGATTTGTCCAAGGCATTCGATTGCGTTCTTCACGAGACGTTAATCAGGAAACTCCGCCACTACGGGATCAGGAACTCTGCATTGGATCTTATTACATCCTATTTGAGTGGTAGGATTCAAAGCGTTGACGTTAATGGAAAAAAATCTTCCGGATCTTTAGTAACAATGGGAGTCCCACAGGGGTCAATTCTTGGTCCCTTTTTGTTTCTTATTTACATTAATGACCTGCCGTACCCCATAAAGGATAATCACGATATAGTGTTGTTTGCAGATGACACTTCACTTTTATTTAAACTTAAACGTCAGCAGCAGGTCACTGATGATGTAAATAGCGCGATCTCCAAAGTAGTCCACTGGTTTAATGTTAATAATTTACTCTTAAACGAGAAAAAAACCAAATGCATTAAGTTTACTCTACCTCACGTTAGGCAGGTGAAAACTAAAGTGTTGATAAAGGGCGAAGAATTGGAATCTGAAGACAGCACAGTGTTCTTGGGTATAACTCTGGATGCTAAGCTTCAATGGGGTCTCCATATAGAAAAATTGTCAAAAAAACTAAGTTCTGCTGCATACGCAGTTAGAACAATTCGTAATTTGACTTGAGAGGGCCCGTTTAGTGTACTTTGGCTAATTCCATAGCGTAATGTCGTACGGCATTCTGTTGTGGGGAAATGCCACTGATATTCAGACAATATTTGTTTTGCAGAAACGAGCTGTTCGTGCAATTTATAAATTAAGTCCAAGACACTCTCTCAGAGAAAAATTTAAAGAAATTAATGTACTGGCCGTGCCGTCTCAATATATTTATGAAAATCTTTTGTATGCTCATAAAAATATAAAATTGTATAAAAAATACAGTGATAATAATATAAATACTAGGAACAAGCACAAATTTATTGTACCTACAACAAGGCTCAAGAAAATAGGTGGCTCTTTTATCTAAAAGAGCCACCTATTTATACATTGTAACCAATGTATACATTTTTACAATAGGCTTCCAGAGGTGGTTCAAGAACTGAGCCTGAATAAATTCAAATCCTTCATTAAACGTAAGTTGTGTCAGAAAGCATTTTATAGTGTTAAAGATTATATTGACGACAAAAAGGCTTGGGCTTGAGCTGCGTCCGATTTCTATGCTTACACTGATTGTTCTTTGATTTTTCCTCTTGTAGTTTAAATTTGCAATTGTTTGTTTCTTTTTTTTTTAACTCAAAGCCAGTACACACTATGTAGCATGGGTAAATTAGAATAAAATTTATGTACGTAAGAAATTTGTTCAAAACTGCCTGTTTTTGGAAAAAAAATACTGTCCACAATTGAAGAAATTTTCTAGCAAGTATCATACCATTTTGGAATCCTTATTGAATGCGCCAACTTTTGCAGTTACTTGCCAAACTCGAATAGTATTTTTTTTTCAGTACAGCTTGTTAAAGTTATGATAAAAAAGAATTTTGAATATTTAATTTAGATAAAAATGGCATATTCTTCTAACCTGGAGCAGCTGGCTTTAAACTTTAGATTCAAGTATACAGAAACATTATTCAGGATCACAAAAGAAAATGTTTAGTAAAGTCAAGATTTGTAGCAACAAGAGTGAAAAAACCGTCACAGGGTGTAAATTTTATAGATTACTTAGACCTTTTTTTATATTTTTCTTATAACATATACGAGGATCAAACTGAAAGTTCTTAGAACTGGCCACTTATAAACAATATAATAATAAAATAATTCTAAAATTTGAAAATAGAACTCTTTGGCAATATTACTGAGTATATATTTCATTCATTTGTCATTAGTTATACGATTTGGCGGCAAATTGAAATTTGTCTGTGTCACGTCAACATGAATTTAACACGAGAAAATTTTCGTGCAATGATTTTTTATGACTTTCGATGTCATTTAAGTCAACAAGAAAGTTATGATAGACTACGATTGGCCTTTCACGATGAAGCCCCATCTCGTGCGACTGTTTACAACTGGTTTAATGAGTTTAAACGTCGCACTAATCTCACTGATGATTTACGTGAGGGACGGCCTTCTACGGCGACGACTGAAGATAACATTTGTGTTGTGCGGCGTATGATAGAGACTGACAAAAGAGTGATTTATCAGCAGATTCGGATAAGCTTAGGCATCGGTATGAGTCAAGTGCACAAAATCCTCCACGAACATTTTGCGGTCAGGAAGCTTTGCACCCAGTGGATACCTCATAATTTGACTGAGGCTCAAAAACTCCTCGTGTGGATGACTCAAATGCTGTGTTCGACATCCTAACAGGTGACGAAAGCTGGATTTACTGTTACGATCCTGAAACCAAAAGATAATCTGCTCAGTGGGTGTTTCCTTTCGAGGAGTTGCCAACTAAAGTGAAGAGAGATCGAAGTGCGGGAAAAAAATGGTGGCCTCGTTCTTTGGAAGGATAGGTCATTTCGCAACAATTGTGTTAGAGGATCAAAAAACAGTTTCTGCAGAATGGTACACTACCAATTGTTTGCCACTTGTCTTGGAAAAAGTTCCGAGAGAAACGACCTCGCAGTAGGATTCTCTTTCACCACAACGCCTCGTCGCACATCGCCAAGCGAACGATATTTGGCGACATCAAACGTTGAATTACTGGGTCACCCGCCGTATAGTCCCGACCTCGCGCCTTGTGATTTTTATTTATTTCCAAAAATTAAAGAAAAACTTAAAGGAAAGCGGTTTATGAATGCTGAAGAAGCGGTGGCTGCGTATCACGATGCCATTGACGAGACCCCTAAGGACGAGTGGGCAAAGTGCTCCCAGTGGTTCCATCGCATGCAACGGTGTATTGACGTGTATGGACAATATTTTGAAAAGTTATAATAAAACTAATAACGGGCTAATGGTATCAGCTTTTGATTTTCTAAGAACTTTCAGTTTAACCCTCGTACAGTCGGTCTATCACCTGCTTTCGGCTTGACGTCGGCTTCTCACTCTGTACTCTTTTTGAAGTGAAACTTCTTTACGCTCGCTTGACTTGGGGAGTAAGCTAGCGAAAGCGTTACGAAAAGTGATCGGGCAATGCGAACAGAAGTTAAGTGGGGGATATAAGCACAGAGGCGCCCGTGGCGCGAGCTTGGTACTACAAGGTCTACGAGTTTTTTTTTTTCAATAAAAATAGAAGATCTATGCAATTTTTTTTTTTTTAAATTTTATACACGGATACACTTATTTATACATTTATTTACACTTAACACTACATTAAATTTTATGTTGACTGACAACCATTAAAGGGGTCAGTTAACATAAAATTTGGTACCGCCTACTTCACAGTCCCTCCTGTATCCCCCCCTCACCCCTTAATATCCCCACGAAACCTATCCCCCTCCCGACCCCCTTTAGTTACCTCACCCCCTGGATTATCGCGGGAACCAGAGGTCGTGGACTACCCGAGTTTGGGGTCCCCTGAATCAGGAGGAAGAGCCCGATCTTTTGGCCTCGAGGGAATCAACTCCCCCCCCCCCCCCCCAGAATGAAAATTAATATATGTATATGTGTATACATGTATATGTCGGAGATCGTCGATATAATTTTAATAGAAGTTGCTGATTTGATTTACGTAGTAGAGGGGCGAACGCTTGTGACGTTATTTTGTGATGGCGTCACATGGACAAAGTCGCTTTGAAAAGTGGGGTTCGTCGAACGGTGACTTTGAATCGAGACGCGGACCAAGGCGCTTCTCCGAACTGAAACTGTCGGTTTGCCTATTCAAATTGATATTATGAAGATTGGAGGGTATATCTACACGTCGTGCTTCAATTTAAAACTCACCTACGAAATGAAACCTGTACCACCACACCAAGATGCTGTCTACCCTACCGCTCTGCCGTCGCTGTCTCCGACATCAGAAGTTGGATGAAGAACTACACTGCTCACATTCTCGTTATAAATCAAGGAACAGAATAACAGTCACTTTCCACCAGGCACCAATATTTTTACAGTACTTGTGTGTAGTATGGGTAATTGTGTGGTAGTTGTTCATTGCCTTTATATGAGCTTCTGTAAATGCTGGATGTACTGGCAGTGAGGCTGAATGTGAACGTCATGTCACGAGTTGCGCTCAATTGCTGGCGCATTGATCGCTCCGCGTGATGGTCCGCTACAGGAGTGCGCTGCAGGAGTCCGCTGCAGGCGTGCACGTGCGGCTGGACGCGGCGCTGTCACGACAGTGCTGACTGATTCTTGGCGCGCGACAGTGCTGGCTGTTGATTGGCGAGCGAAGTGCGCTTGCGGAGCGTGCAAGGTGCGCTGCGGAGCGCGCAAGGTGCGCTTGCGGAGCGCTTTTCTAGCTGCTTGGTGAATCGCATCAATGGCGTGTGGCGCTGCTGGAGCTGCATGCGGCGCAGCCGGAGTTGCGTGCGCTTTGCGGAACGCCCAAGGTTTCAAGATTTGAGCATCTACTCTGCAGGCGATCAGAAGATGTCAAAATACCCAAAACGTTTGTGGTAACATAATGGGATTTTATGAGAGCTCAGAGATGTCTGGTGTGCAACGGTCGACAACTGCCAAGTGGCAGGTGTTTGTGGGAAATTGCCATAATCCGGTGAGTCGTACTATTTTTATTTTGATTTCGGTGCTGAATGTTCTCTTGTCAAGCTATCTGTAATTTCATTGGTATACGTACACACGCGATAGTACGTATACAGGGTATGGGTAGTACCAGCGTTGTGTACTAAACCATTTCTTTGCGACATGATAATAAGAGTTATTTTTGCAAATTTTATTTCTTGTACTGCCTGATTATTGTTTGTTATAATGGGCTGAGAAATTTTAAATCAGGGTTTTAAAATTATGATGTCTGGTTTGTCTTTAATTCAAAACTAAAGTTCATTGTGGCCTATAGTTACGAGCTCACTTGAGCTTCTGATAGTATGTGTGGCTAGACTATTAAATCTTCTCAAGAGAAGAAGCGGTAACGAACATAGAAATGAGTGCTATTTACGAAAAATCTAAATTTGATAGAAGTGAACTAAGGTAATGAAATTTAATATTGGTGAGTTGTTTGATGGCGATAATGGCGATCGTTACCTATTGAAATCGTTGATTGGAAACAGAATTACAAGTACCCCACGATCGCATAGGTACGAAAGATTTTTGTTTGGTTTACTAATAGTCATTGTAACTAAACGTGACGTGTGACGGTCAGGTTGGCCGAGTTCTCAAAAATGCTTCAAAGCCGGTTTTCTGTGTTTTTTTTAAATTTGTTACAGACATGCACTAGGACGTGCAGCGGGAAATGTCGAGGTTTGGCCGGAATTGGCGTTTGGCTTGGTGAACCGGATCCCGGACTTCGGGGCTGGGGGAGCTTCGGATACGACTGGGATAGGCGCTGGGATGATGATGAAGATGCACGAGGACGTGCAAATCGTCAGGCTGGCCGTGTCGGAGATCGTCGATATAATTTTAATAGAAGTTGCTGATTTGATTTACGTAGTAGAGGGGCGAACGCTTGTGACGTTATTTTGTGATGGCATCACATGGACAAAGTCGCTTTGGAAAGTGGGGTTCGTCGAACGGTGACTTTGCATCGAGATGCGGACCAAGGCGCTTCTCCGAACTGAAACTGTCGGTTTGCCTATTCAAATTGTTATTACGAAGATTGGAGGGTATATCTACACGTCGTGCTTCAATTTAAAACTCACCTACGAAATGAAACCTGTACCACCACACCAAGATGCTGTCTACCCTACCGCTCTGCCGTCGCTGTCTCCGACATATATATTGTACACATATATATATATATATATATATATATATATATACACATACAGATGGAGCGAAAGAAGTTTCACTTCAGTCGTGTGGTCATAAGCACACTCGTTTTTTTTAGTCGTGTAAGACTGTGGTTGTCTGGTTGTTGTTGGTTATTATTTCAAAATCAGCTGTAGATTTTAAATTAGATCTCACTATCGGTTTTCGTACTCTCAAAGCTTAGAAAATGACACTCAAGGAGAAGAGAAAAATATATCCTGCCGGGGCTGCGGATTGTTTGAAAGAAATACTATAGGCCTGGCGCACAGGCAGGTGAAGAAACACGGGTGGGTTTTGGTCACTAAAAGTCTGACACGTGTTACCTTTCTTGCCGCCCAGAGCGGGAGAAGTCATTTGACGATTTCCTATCCACAAAAAAGAAGGCGAAAAATATATAATTTGTGTAGCAGCCATCTTGGATTTTCTTTTTGATTTCACTATGGGCGTTAACATCCTCGAAAATCGAAATCACACACATTACAAAAAATTGCAACCGATATGTAGGATTTATATATTAACCGAAAAAAAACCGAATCTCTTCCAGACTAGGGATGTTCCGATATCATCAAAGTATCGCTACCTACTAGTACATTTCGATAGTACTCAAATCTTTTTTCGATAAAAAATACTACTAAAGTATCGATACTTACTGATATCAATACTTCTTTTTTTATTTTGAGGTAAGTATGTAAAAACAATCACTCAATCCTTCTCTGTATGAGAGGAGACCTGTGCCCTGCAGTCATGATGATGACGTAAAAACAATGAACGATGAAGGGCAATAATTCAATCAAAATTGAGAAGGAAACAAAATCTTTTATTATAAAAGTTTTGCGTCACGTTAAGTACCTACTTTAAACAATTTTTTTTTATCGTTTCCTAAAAAACAGTAACTGTTCGAGGTATTTTACAATATTTCCCTTGTTTGAGACATAGTTGCAGCGGCTATGTAAAAAATGCGACGAAAACCTGTAACCGAGCAAGAGCTATTGCTGCCTCATTCTGTCTGTTGTGTCTGAATTTTTATTTTAATAGTGATGCCGATTTGATTTGATACTAAGTACATTTTTTTCGACATCGAGTATGTATCGCAAGACTGACTCGTTTTTTTTTTATAATTATAAACTAGCGCTTGACCGCAATCCCGCCTGATGGTAAGCAGTGGTGCGATCGTTGATGGTAAAGCGCGCTAGTTTATTAAGAGCCTATTCACTCAGAAAAACTGAGCGAATAGGAAGGAAGACGGCAGTTGAGCGAGGTAATGCAATGTTAAACCCAACAACATGACCAACGATGCTGCGCCAAAGGGAGATTGATCTGAAGACCCTCCACGACCAAACTCCCAACAAAACAACATTAGGCGCATCGTACCCGGCACACATCGTAACACAACTGCTCAGACCCGTCCTCCGTACGGCATCACCAGACGTCATGCCGGAACACGACAAATCGCTTGGCGGCAAGCCTTTGTCTGTTGGGTGGTAACTTCTGCCGGCGGCCGATGTTATGGCCTACCACCGATAAAGACTCGATACTATAAATACTTGGTATCGAGTCAAGAGATTCGAGTACCTATTCAACTCCTACCGCAAGCCACTTCAAAGAGCTTCACACCAGCCACCTTTGAAGGATGTTGAGCAGACGAAGGTGAGCAACATGCCTTGATGGCGTGCGAGGTGGCGGGGGGCTGTGACATTTAATTTAATTGACCCCTGAAATATGACAATGGAGAATGTCATGTTATGCTGTCATGTCCTTCGTCAGAAAAAAGTAGAATACTGTACAACCTGGTATTGTTTGTAGTAAAGTACCTGTTATTTATTTATTTATTACTATCTTTCCACCCGTGGCTTCGCCCGCGTGGAATTCGGTTATATCGCGTTTTTTAGATTTCTCATTTTCGGGGATTAATTATCGTATCATTTAGCTTCTAAGTTTACATGTGCATACTCGTTTGCAATATATTATATTGTTTTAAACGACACATAGCGCCATCTATCATCGAATTGGTATGAAGCTAACAATGTTTTTGTTTTCTCTCGGGAACATCAATTTTTTTTCCGGTATAAAAAGTACCCTATTAGTTAATCCGGACTTCTAACTTTACGTCTGCCAAATTTCAAAGCAATGGGTTCAGTAATTACGGCGTGAAAGCGGAACAAACAAACTCACTTTCCGATTTATAATATTACTAAGGAAGGACTAGCTGCGCCCCGCAGTTTCACCCGCATAAGTTTTGGAAACCCATGGAAAAACTGGGATGAAAAGGTTCATAAGGTACATCTGATAATGAAACTTCCAAACCCATGTAAAACTTTGAGCGTTAAAAAGCATCACGCATAACAAACAACACACTAACACGCATGCCTTGCCGGTGTGCCAGGGTCCACTATATCTTTTTCGAACAACCGGTGTACTGGGAGACATCGGTCCTAGTTGACCTCGTTACTACGTGCTGACATCAATTTGAGGCGCGCGTGGAACACAATGCGCCGTCGAACCGGGCCAGGTCTGTAATGGGCGGCGACAGGCTCGCCAAGCCCACGTCCACTTTACACTACACCGTGTCCTCAGAGCGATCCACACAGTTGTGACACCCTGGCGTTCCTACCGCCTTATACAGAACAGAAACCTCTCGAAACAGCCGTGTCCGGTGAGGCCCTCCACTCTAAGCACTATTGTAGCGTTCCCAGCACTGGGTTTCGACAAACGCACTCTCCATGTCGTCATGAGATCCCGTCGGAGCTTTTCGGGTGTACTTGCAGCAGCGGAGTTATATTACAGTTTTGCTTTCTCTCGCCACTCTGATATATGGACCAGACCTTTGGCCTCCAGATTACATGGCGGCATTCCAGAAAGGAAGCTCGCCGCCTCTGTGGATACCGTGCGAAATCCCTGGACTGGCTGGACAGCTATTACCCTTTGGGACGCGATAAACTAGAGGAATCCTCGGCGTCAGGGCCTATTAAGAATCACAGTGCACAGGTGTGCACTGTCATTCTTAATAGGCCCTGACGTCATCATAGTGGGCGTGGTCTTATTCAGTGTACTGTCGTCGTTCGTTCTGTTCACAACGGAGGTTTTTGGTGTTATTTTCATATTATTAAGTAAAAAAAAGATGAAATGTTGTGTTTTATCTTGTAAAAAATATTCGGACAGACGTTCTAGTGTTACGAAAGACATCACATTTCACGTGTAAGTAATTTTATTCATAATTTAATAGAATAGTTCTAGAAAAACCTTATCTTGTCGCGTGGGCGTCTTAAAATAATTATACTTATTCTACTTGACAATAGACGGCGACACTTTGTCATAGAAATTCAATTAAATTAGTAATTAGAGCAGTATTAATATACTTTAATAATCATACGTACCTACTGATATTTGTTCTACTAACACCCCTAAAGACTTTTTATCTACCATCTATCGTCAACCCTTGAATTTAACAAAAAGACAGGGTTTTAATTAGAATCCAATTATTTTACAGTGTTCTACGACTATGGAAAATACTTTTAATAAAATATTTAATACTCAGGAAATGAAAATAAACCTCCTTTAAATTAAATATTCATTCTACATCATTAAAAGTACTTTCTCTTCGTGAGACAACTATCATAAAAGTTTTTCTTAAAAATAAGTATGTTTTAGATTTCCATTCGAAGAGATACTTAAACAGCAATGGATCACTAAAATTAATAGATAAGGCTGGACTCCGACAAAATATACAAAGATTTGTTCTTGCCATTTTAATGATGAAGACTTCTTGGTGACACACGGCTCTTCGTCGCATGGCGAATCGGAAAGCTGTCGGAGCTGACGGAGTCCCCATTGATGCCTGGAAGGCGATGGGTCCTCGCGGTGTGGGCATGTTAACGAACTTTCTGAACCGCGTGCTCCTGGCCGGCAAAACCCCGAGCCAAAGAAGGCTGAGTATTATCACTCCAGTCTTCAAAGGCAAGGGCAGGGTACGGAACCACGGGCCCTATCTTTGCCCTAAGGATCACCATAGAGAGATACAGATCGAAGAACACACCTCTGCATATGCTCTTTTTAGACATGCAGAAGGCCTTCGACTGTGTCCCTCGGGGATGATCTGGTGGGCACTGAGGTCCAAAGGGGTACCAGAAGCCTATGTTGACATAATTCGAGGCATGTACCTCAATTCCGATTCCGTTGTTAGGACCGCTGTTGGCGACACTAAACCCTTCCCCATCACCGTTGGTGTACACCAAGTATCTGTCCTTAGTCCGTTCCTGTTCAGCGTGATATTAGATGTCTTGTCAGACATCAAGAATTCAGATGAGCAACCTCCCTGGTTGCTCATGTATGCTGATGATATCGCGCTGGCAGACGCGGACAAGGAACGGTTGGTGCGGCGGGTAAATGCGTGGAAGAACTCGCTTGAGAACGGAGGTCTTAAACTCAATGTGGCGATAGTGTGCAAAATATCAGCAACACCATAGACCCAATGCCTGTGTGCATAGGCGGAGACATGGTCGAGTGCACAGACCAATTTAAATACTTGCGTGAGGTGACAGGTATCATTTGTGACCCCAAAATGCCAATTAAGCTTAAGGGACAGGTCTATGAAACCATCATTAGGCCTGTCCTTCCGTATGGCAGTGAGGCGTGGCCTGTGCTTGAGCGACACAAGCAGGAGCTGCGTGTCACGGAGATGAATATGCTGCGGTGGATGTGTGGAGTTACGCGGAAAGACCGCATCAAGAACTCCATCATCCGTGGCAGTCTCCATGTCCGTGACATAGCAAACTGCAAGAGAGTCGCCTGCGCTGGTACGGTCACATCTTACGTAAACGCTATTAAAAATGTTACTTGGGTAACAAATGTCTTGCCATGGCGCCTCCGCCGGGCCGGAACAAGCGAGGAAGACCAAAGAAGTGCTGGCTTGACGTTGTAGACGTTGTAAGAGATCACATGCGGGCCAACAATCTCACACTACGGGATGCCAGAGATCGTGCGAAATGGAGGCGTATTAGTGGGAAAGCGGACCCCGGGCTCTAACGTGAAAGCCGCGGATGCGACCGGGATTATACTTTGCTGAGATGATGATGATGATGACTTCTTGGTAACAAAAAAAGGACTTTTTAACATTATCTTGTATAAAAATAGATATATCGGTTCGTTTCAATGTTGTTTGTATTTACCAGTTTCAATTATTTTGGGATAATGAATTAATTTAATATTTTTTGTTTTATCCTTTATGTTACAGCTTAAAAGAAAATAAACCAGAGCCCACAATATCATCACCAAAACCTACCACAAGTGATTTAAATGAATTTTTGATACTTCATGATTCGCCTAGAAAGAAAAAGTTGAAGCAAGAAATAGATCAACTTCGTAATTTTGTTTTTTGTAGCGAGAGCCGAGTCTTTGCTCGATGATAAAAGTGTCTAGTACAAAAACTTAAAAGAACATAAAACATTGATAAAAATAAGTAAAATTGAAAAAACATTGTTATACTTAAGTAAAATCTCCGCAACAATATAAATTATAATCTGAGTCTAGTCGAACCATAATATAATTTAGTCCTTTAATATCATTCATAAAAGTAAATATAGTTAACGATCATAATACTGCATTAGTCAATAATCTGTATTTTTACTACTATTTAAAAATAAACGTCATGAATCTATACACAATACAGCATTTTGCTTTAGGTAAATCATATGAGTACTGGTATAAAATTTGATTTTTGGTTTGGTTATTATTATTTATTTATTTATATTTATATGAGGTAGGTTCCGTCACAGTTGGGGGGTGAGGATTCCATGTGTTCGGTACACGGCGCTCCGTGTAAATAGCACTCGCGCCATATGTAGTATATTCCTACATAATAGTGTTTGTCAATAAAATTTTGTTCGATATAATTTGTTTATTATTTGTACTGCCTCTGAAATTAACATTACTTGGCCATACACACACACACAGCTTCATTCGCATCATGCTACTTTTGATTTAGGAAAGTATTACTTGTTTACATAATAGGAAAAAATCTGAGTACGTCTCTGTAGTAGTAGATGTAGTGTGTGTGAGGTAGTTAAACTACGTAGTAACATCCGATTCAGAACGAAGCAAGCAGTTTTGCTTTTGACCGGTAGTGGGCGGGATCAAACAAGATCCCGCCCACTTTTTGTACACCTTTTTTTTTTTTTTTTTTGTTGGGATGGGAAATCATCAAATGACTTCTCCCGCTCTGAGCGGAGCGGAAGGGTGTGTCAGACTTTTACTGACTAAAACCCACCCGTGTTTCTTCACTTGCCTGTGCGACGGCCAGGGCCGCGGTTTCTTGTTAAACCAACCCGCAACCCTGACCCAGGAGGCATCGGTCTTCGTGGACCCCGTCACGATGTGCTGACATCTCTTTGAGACGCGCCGTCGACTCGGGCCTGGTCCTTACCGGGCGGCGAGTTGCCCACTGCTCACCGCCCGCAGGCCCGCGCCTACGGTGGCTGGGAGTTAGGTGTCGTCTCCCGACCAGAGCGTCTACTGCGGCGGCTAGTGGCGTGAGGGCGCTGGGATTCCCGTAGCCTCACGCGCTCCGCCTCCTCCTTTGCCAGCATCACTGCTTCGCAGAAGTAGGTGACGGCCTGCCATGCACTCTCGCTCCGGACCATGGCCAGGACCAGGGTCGGACGCGAGAGATCACCGCCGATCGCCGCTACAAGGACACGACGGTGCTCTACCCAAACCGGGCAGACCTCCACCGTATGCTCCACCGTGTCCTCAGGGCGATCCACACAATGGTGACACCCTGGCGTTTCCTCCCGCCTAATACGGAACAGGAACCTCCCGAAACAACCGTGTCCGGTAAGGACCTGCGTCAGGCGGAAGGTGAGGGCGCCGTGGCGCCTCTCTAGCCACTCCTCAAAGAGGGGACTTACCGCCGCTATTGTGGCGTGCCCAGCACTGGGTTGCGACAATCGCACTCTCCATGTCGCCATGAGATCCCGCCGGAGCTGTGTCCGCCGTACCGCGATTTCTCGCGGCAGCGGAGTTATGCCCCGGCGTTTTGCCTCCTCTCGCCACTCCCACATGTGGGCGAGGGCTTTGGCCTCCAGATCCACTTTTTGTACCCCTCATCCTGCAAATTGTCACGCGTTGTTTCTTAGAGAAGGCTAATTACAACACCTCCTCTCTATATTTGCTCCATGGTTTCATTGCATCCATTACCAGCTACATCACCGCATCCATTACCAGCTACATCACCTCATACAGTCCATGCTCATTAACAAAAGTGTTGGAATACCCCGCAAATCTAGTATAAAACTAGTTTCCCCCCCGCTATTCAGTAAGCTCTTTAGGTCCGTTTACACTAGCCACATTCTATCAGATGAACCATTGGCTTGACTGCTTAGCTATATAACTAACTAATACTTACTGATTGTCTCCGTGGCTCTTCTATTTGTCTTTGATACTCCTTCATCTTCCACTTCAAATTTACAGATCATTAAAGGGACATCATCTTCTAAATCTGACTCAGAACAGTTTGTTGGTATATCTGCTACATCTAAACAACTACTGTCTAAATTATCGGGTTCTAGCTCTGTAAATAAACAATACAATGAAGTGTATTATTTGTTTTATTTCAGAACACAGTATGGTTCCACTTACATTGACCAAAACTTAACACTGGCAAAGGTTTGTAATACCTCAAAACATCGTCTAATCAATATAAAATCAATTGAACAAATAATATTTTTGTTTTAGATATTATTTACCAAGAATATTATTTTAGTTATTAAAACATACCATCATTTTGGTGTTCCTCCTTCGGTTCAATAACATCATCTGGTCCCTCACAAACAGCTGATAATTCCTCTCCAACAGCTATGCAATTAACAATGTTTATCTGTTCTATTGGAGATTTAATAAGCCCTCCAAATATCTCAAAGTATTTTTCATTCACTACAGGATTGGGCTATAAGGAGATGATTATATTATTAGGAAAATATGCTACTAATCACAGTGTCAGAAGCACAAACTTCATATATCTCTTTAGTCACTTAAAAGAGCCCTATGTGAGGACACTTCCAGTATAGTAGTTCCAATGTATCCTGACAAGTCGGTTGTGCTACCAATTTAACTAACCACTGCACTAGCTATTGTAACATAAAATAACAGATAATCATTATATGTCTAATATTGTATGTATAATAATTGTATGCATATAATTGACAAAAGCTTATAATTACATTATTATGCAATATGCAATGGTTAACTTGGTTTAAAACCCAAACAAAATAAGTATGAAATTGAGAGGTATCACTTTCACATTACTTATAGGGAGATTAAAACTTTAAGAATTAATTGCTTTTAAAGAATCTTACCTCATATTTTTCATTCAACTTCTGAGTGAAAAGCTCTTCGGCTTTCAGACATTCTCGCAGTAATCTGTAGCATTGCTTTAATTTAGCAAAGCAGAAGACACATGCAAGCATCGGTCTACTGTCTTTAGTTATAAACTGCAACAACATTGGTCATGTATCTACTATTTTGATTGTATTATTTATTTATCATTTATTATTCATTAACTTACTAACAAACTAAAGTTCAAGAAAAACTATGTGACTTAGTTAATGAACACTTGTAATACAAGTCTCCCCCATTTAATTTGTTAATAATCTTGCTAAGTTTAATTTATTTCTCAAAACCAGAATACAATTATTCACTTAGATGAGAAACACTGGTTACAAATATATGGCTTAGTGGCCCTTGTTCACTGCATCTCATGGGTAGGAACTGAACCCACACAGAACACATTTGTATGGCCTACAGATAGTTGTTCCGCGTCTGTCTGTTTAACTATGTGAATTTAAATGTTTATAATTGCACACATTGCAAATACTTTAAAAAAAAATTAAAGAGTGCAAGTAAAACTGTGATGGAGCATGACAACTGAATAAAGCTGATATATTTAATTGGATAACTAAGCCATGTAGTTGTTTGCTTAACTTTAGTTTATTATCTAAAAAAATTGAGTCAAGAGTAGACAACTGTCCAAGAAAAAGACCGCCAGAGCAGTTGGTGCCTCAGAACATAACAACTCAAAACAACTTACTGGAATATTAGTCAGCGTCTCATATAGTTTGTGCAAGTTTCTGTGGGCCACTATACACAGGCGGACATTCTGCGCTAAACATATCCTACACATTGGTAGTCTATCCATCGTTTACCTCAGAAAGTAGGTATCAGATAGATACGGTTAT
The DNA here is from genome assembly GCA_037179545.1 of Sesamia inferens. Classification (NCBI taxonomy): domain Eukaryota; kingdom Metazoa; phylum Arthropoda; class Insecta; order Lepidoptera; family Noctuidae; genus Sesamia; species Sesamia inferens. The sequence goes on from CM073947.1 coordinate 7,235,224, forward strand.
TTTCTATTCTGTGACAACTCATCCGATGTCAATTATTCTGCTAGCGTCTTGTATGGGTCTATTAAATCGACTAAGTACCTATTAAATGAAAGACGTATTTTTTTTTTTTTTTTTTTTTTTTTTTTTTTTTTTTTTTTTTTAATTTGGCTCGCACGGTTTGTGCATTTGCCACTACAAGTATAAAGGTAGGGAAACCAAATAAATTCATTGAAATGCGTAGGAACGGATTACGGAATTTTGGAACAAAGGATAATAGGATCAGGTTTGGTGGTAATATAATAAATAAATAATGATATACCAAACATATATATTAAATAGAAATTAAAATTGGGAGTTGGGAAATAAAAAAACTTATACTTTAATATTATTAATAGTTATAAAGGTAGATATTAAATTATAAATATCAAAATTTAAGGAGCTTAACAATGTAGGGATTGATGTAGGAAGAGGGACAGAGAGTTCAATAAGGGAGTTAATGAATGAAGAAGAGTCACGGTTGGGGCATGCAAAAAATATATGATTCAAATCTTCCTCACAACCACAACAACATAAATTATTGTGAATAATCCCAAGTCTAGCAAGGTGAGAGGCTGTGCAAACATGACCCAAGCGCATTCGTATCAAACTGGAGGTTGCAAGCTTGGAAAGTTTTAATTTGGAAAACCATACTTTGAGAGGTATTCTTTGTTGTATACGTTTATAATATTGACCTTTACGACTACTTGAAATATTCCATAAATTTTCCCAGGCATCATACAGATGATCTTTAGGAAGACAGTGAAGGTCAGATACAACATTATTATATGGAAACTTATCACCATCATCTACAGCGTCTTTAGCAAATTTGTCTGCTATCTCATTGCCGCGAATATTGTGATGGCCAGGTATCCACACCAAAAAAACATCAAGATTTTTAAATTTGCAATTTAGTAGGAGCTGTCTGGCCTCTATAACATAGGGATGATTTGAACCTGACCAAGGAAACTTTTGCAGTGCTTGTAAAGCACACTTCGAGTCAGTGAAAATAATAGACTTGCTGAGTTTCGCAAGAAGTACGTATTCTAGGGACTTTAAAATTCCAAAACATTCTCCAGAAAAAACTGATGTTTCAGAAGGTAATTTTATTTTTTGATGAATGTTATATTGTTCATGATATACAGCTACCCCAATCGTGCCTGAAACTGGGTGCTTGGAAGCATCACAGTAAATGTAATGCCTATCAGCCCAGTCTCTTTCGACTATGAAGTTTAAGTTAGAGTTAGCATAACGATCATTCTTTAGCGATATAAAGTTATAGTTTATTTGAGGGGAAAAAATAAGAGCTTCGTAACAGACAGAAAAAATTGGAAGATACTGAGAGCGGTGTGTGGGAGCTTGAAGTGAAGTAAATTTACGGAAACTTATAATAGAGCATGGAAGAGATTTATTTGACCAATAAGACGAACATTCAATTTTTTCTGAAAGATACAAAAGTTTTTGATAAAGTGGGTGGTTGGAAAATTGAAGAGTTCTGAGAATGAATTTATCACATAAGTACTGTCTACGAAGTTTTAAAGGAGGGTCCAAAGATTCCACTTGGAGTGCGTTAATTGGGCTAGACCTCATGGCACCAGTTATAATACGCAAGGCTTTTGATTGAATTGAGTCTAACTTTGTCAGACCTACAGCACTACAAGGTTCTAAGAAATATGTCCCATAGTCTAAGATACTTCTAATAATAGCGTTATACAATAATTTTAACACGAATGGATGGGAACCCCACCAAACTCCAGAAAGACAGCGCATAATATTTAATAAACGTTCACATCTAGCCAATACATAATAACAGTGTGGTAAACCTGTAAGTTTACCGTCTAGAAGGATACCCAAAAATTTTACTTCGCTATTTTCAGGTATTTGTTGATTATCATACACAACTGAATATGGAGGAGGAAAACGCATTCTAGAAAATAAAACAGCGCTACTTTTGTTAACACTAAGACACAAAGAATTATTGTCCAACCATGATTTAAGAAATTTTAGAGCGACGTTTAGAGAGGAACTTAGTTTTTTAACAGAGCGTCCTGATACATAAAGAACTAGATCGTCTGCATACTGTAAAATATTGGCTTTACCAGAAATATGGAATTCTAAATCAGAGGTATATATATTATAAAGAAGTGGGCTCAACACCGAACCCTGAGGCAGTCCTTTCCAGGTTAATCTTGTTTTCATTTCAGATTCACCTATGTCAACTTGTAATTGTCTGCCTGAGAGAAGATTAAGAATGAAATTGCAGAATATGGGAGGTACTTTTAGTTTATAAAGTTTAGTATTCAAAACATTTAAATCAACATTGTCGTATGCAGAAGAAATATCTAGGAAAACAGCAAGCATGGATTCATTATTTGAAAAAGCCAATCTCGCATCTGTAATGAAAATCCCTAGACTGTCCATGGTACTTTTTCCTTTCCTAAATCCATACTGACTCAGAGATAGTAAACCTTTACTTTCTACATACCATTCTAAACGGTTTTTAACTAAATGTTCAGCTAGTTTTGAAAACACAGTGGCAAGGGCTATCGGTCTGTAAGAGTTAGGATCTAACGGTGGTTTATTTGGTTTTAGAATGGGGATGACTTCGTATATTTTCCATGAGGAAGGGATTATACCAGAACTTATTGTGGAGTTGATTATGTTTAAAAAGTAAATTAGACTTGAGTCGCTTAAATTTGCAAGGAATGAGTAAGGAATACCATCATGACCTGGAGCAGAATCTTTTACGTAGGATAAAATACCTTTCAATTCTTTAAGGGTAAAAGGACTGTCAAGGCCCGTTACATCCTCTACAGGAGATTGGAAAGGGAGATGAGATGAAATGATGGACATTTGTGGAACAAAAGGAGGAGCTATCTTGTCTAAAAATTTATCTGCAACGGATTCATCCAGATAGTGAGGTATTGTTTCCTTAAATGCTGATCTGAATCGTCGTATATTTTGCCATATTAATGACGGAGAAACGTCAGGCGATAGCGAAGTGCAGAAACGACGCCAACCATCCCATTTCTTCCTTTTAAATAATTTACGAGTATTGTTCATAATTAATGTGAGGTTATTAAAATTTTCTAATGTTGTACACTGTTTATATTTTACTTCAGCCTCTTTTCGTTGGCGCACTGCTAAAGAACATTCATTGTCCCACCATGGGGGCGACGGAATGTTATTATTACATCGTTTAGTTGGGAATGTTTCATTAGCAGCGTCCAACAAGAGTGATGCAAAAGAATCAGCCAGAATTGTCGATGAACTTAATGCATTTTCAGGAAGGTTGGATAGTCTCTGCTCAACTCGCTCACTAAACGTTCTCCATCTGTCATTGTCAATACTGTCATTAGAAGTTTTAATTTTGTATGCTAATCTTGGTCGGCGTCTGGATAGAGATTTGATAAATTTTGTCATAGTTATTATTACGGGATAATGATCGCTATCAAAAGTCGAAGGCAGGGTATTCCAGGTCACTGTAGGCGCAAGACTAGGACTGGCTATCGTGAGGTCTGGGGCACTGATCCCTTCATTAGGTTTAGTGAGACGTGTTGCAAGACCTGTATTCAAGATACAGAGGTTATTAGAATCCAAAATGTCTAATATCCTTGACCCGTAATAACTAGAGTTGGAGCTACCCCAAGCCTGGTGCTGAGCGTTGAAGTCACCCATAATTAAAAATGGTTTAGGTAATTTTGCTACTATGGTTTCTATTTCGTTGTATAATGATGATGAAGGGTGGGGAACATAAACAGATACAAAACATATTTTATTGATAGATACAGCTATTATAGAAAAATCAACACTATGATTTGCAATGGGAATGTGGTGAAAAGGTATTGTGTCATGAATTAACAGAGCAACACCAGCATAGCCATCTGTTCTATCTTCTCTTAAACATAAATATTGGGAGACTTTAAAGTTATAACCTGGCTTCAACCAGGTTTCTTGCAATGCGACAACAACAGGTTTATACACATTAATAAGATGTAGTAAATCGCTTTTTTTAGAGTTAACACTGCGACAATTCCACTGAAGGATTGTTGACAGCTGATCCATTATTGATATTATTAAAAAGTTGACTAATACTTTGTATAGCAGCGTTGGACGGTTCAGACATATTCTTTGTTAGCAAATTAATTAAAATGATAATTAAATCTCTAGTTGACTTATTATTTATGGAATTATTACTGTCAATATTTGTGCCAATGGATGGTAAAGGAATATCATAATCTTTTGTTAGGGCAGAATGAGTATATTTGTCATATCCTGTACTATGTTTAGGAGAATTATTGGGTTTATTAAAAAATACAGTTTTTTTATATGAACTTGTTTGTTTGTTTCTAGTACCTTTGGAGGAGGATTCAAATGTTTGCCTTAAAGGTGGTGAAGGAACTGCAACAGAAGTTAAAACTTCTGAATATGCTTTGTTAACAGGAGGATGCAACTTAACTGCTTCTGCATATGAAATGCAATTGTTAGCCATAGTTTCCTTAATGGCTTTTTGGCGACTAAACTCTGGGCATTTCCTATTTGTGGCAAAGTGGGATCCGGAACAAAGAAAGCATACAGCCTCATCCTCATCTACATTGCAACTGTCCCCAGTATGGTTATTACCGCATTTAAAACACCGTGGAGCTGAGCGGCACTGTGATTTGATGTGTCCATATCGACAGCAGTTGAAACACTGGACTGTTGGGAAGATATAAAGCTCAACAGGAAGAGAGTTGTAACATAAGAATATTCTTTTGGGTAACACCTGGCCGTCAAATGTTATTACAACAGTTTCAACAGGAATGTAGTTTGGTTTACCATCCACAATATGTTTTCTATTGATGCGTCGTACTTTTAAAATTTTTCCACATCCAATAGGCACAGATATGTTATTCAGTATATCCTCCTCAGACCAATCCTTAGGGACTCCTCTAACCACACCCATCCGGGTGACTGATGAGGAGGGTATAAAGGCCTTATAGTTGTATTGTTCCAATGTTTTATTTTCTAGAAAAGAATTTGCATCTGTGAAATTGGTAAATGAGATTAAAACCCTGTTTCTGCCTATTTTTTTCAGACTACCATTTACTATATTTTTTATGCAATTCTTTTTTAGAAAATGACCAAAAGAGACTGGGTGAATAAAAACATTATCATTTGGACTTGTTTGTATCTTTTGGATGTGGATTGTGTAAGGAGCTGCATCATTCGCCTCATATAGTTTTCTACCTACCAATGTGCTTGGGTCAGATGATTGTTTATGAGTATTGGGTTGTTGGGATGATAGTGGTTGTGAAGTGCTAGTTGATATAGGGGGTATAAATTCAGATTGAGCATTCTTAGAAGGACATTGACAGTCATTTTCACATATTGTTTCAGAAGATTTATGGCGCCTGCGTTTTTTATTACAGTGCCTGCATATTTTGCGAGAGGAGATACGTTTTCTCTTATTGTTGCTTTTGCTCTCGGAAGCATCTGTATCTAGAAGGGAACCCTCTGTATCCATTTCTGAATGTGGAACCGTGACTACAAGCGAAACCTCCGGAGGCGAACCTCCACCAGGGTCGTCTGGGTCGTCGTCCATCACGAAGAGTAAAAGAAAAAAAAACTTACCTAAATCAGCAAATATATAACATTACTATATTAAATATGTAAAATTAAACTTATTTATATATACAACCACCTAAATGATACTATTATTTACACTAAAAAGTTAAAGAAGCAGAAAAAACTCGCCCGCCACGTTCAAGGTTTCCCGCGCTTTCATCCTCCCTTATTTCCGAAAGACGTATTTTTTTTTTTTTTTTTTTTTTTTTTTTTTTTTTTTTTTTTTTTTTTTTAATTTGGCTCGCACGGTTTGTGCATTTGCCACTACAAGTATAAAGGTAGGGAAACCAAATAAATTCATTGAAATGCGTAGGAACGGATTACGGAATTTTGGAACAAAGGATAATAGGATCAGGTTTGGTGGTAATATAATAAATAAATAATGATATACCAAACATATATATTAAATAGAAATTAAAATTGGGAGTTGGGAAATAAAAAAACTTATACTTTAATATTATTAATAGTTATAAAGGTAGATATTAAATTATAAATATCAAAATTTAAGGAGCTTAACAATGTAGGGATTGATGTAGGAAGAGGGACAGAGAGTTCAATAAGGGAGTTAATGAATGAAGAAGAGTCACGGTTGGGGCATGCAAAAAATATATGATTCAAATCTTCCTCACAACCACAACAACATAAATTATTGTGAATAATCCCAAGTCTAGCAAGGTGAGAGGCTGTGCAAACATGACCCAAGCGCATTCGTATCAAACTGGAGGTTGCAAGCTTGGAAAGTTTTAATTTGGAAAACCATACTTTGAGAGGTATTCTTTGTTGTATACGTTTATAATATTGACCTTTACGACTACTTGAAATATTCCATAAATTTTCCCAGGCATCATACAGATGATCTTTAGGAAGACAGTGAAGGTCAGATACAACATTATTATATGGAAACTTATCACCATCATCTACAGCGTCTTTAGCAAATTTGTCTGCTATCTCATTGCCGCGAATATTGTGATGGCCAGGTATCCACACCAAAAAAACATCAAGATTTTTAAATTTGCAATTTAGTAGGAGCTGTCTGGCCTCTATAACATAGGGATGATTTGAACCTGACCAAGGAAACTTTTGCAGTGCTTGTAAAGCACACTTCGAGTCAGTGAAAATAATAGACTTGCTGAGTTTCGCAAGAAGTACGTATTCTAGGGACTTTAAAATTCCAAAACATTCTCCAGAAAAAACTGATGTTTCAGAAGGTAATTTTATTTTTTGATGAATGTTATATTGTTCATGATATACAGCTACCCCAATCGTGCCTGAAACTGGGTGCTTGGAAGCATCACAGTAAATGTAATGCCTATCAGCCCAGTCTCTTTCGACTATGAAGTTTAAGTTAGAGTTAGCATAACGATCATTCTTTAGCGATATAAAGTTATAGTTTATTTGAGGGGAAAAAATAAGAGCTTCGTAACAGACAGAAAAAATTGGAAGATACTGAGAGCGGTGTGTGGGAGCTTGAAGTGAAGTAAATTTACGGAAACTTATAATAGAGCATGGAAGAGATTTATTTGACCAATAAGACGAACATTCAATTTTTTCTGAAAGATACAAAAGTTTTTGATAAAGTGGGTGGTTGGAAAATTGAAGAGTTCTGAGAATGAATTTATCACATAAGTACTGTCTACGAAGTTTTAAAGGAGGGTCCAAAGATTCCACTTGGAGTGCGTTAATTGGGCTAGACCTCATGGCACCAGTTATAATACGCAAGGCTTTTGATTGAATTGAGTCTAACTTTGTCAGACCTACAGCACTACAAGGTTCTAAGAAATATGTCCCATAGTCTAAGATACTTCTAATAATAGCGTTATACAATAATTTTAACACGAATGGATGGGAACCCCACCAAACTCCAGAAAGACAGCGCATAATATTTAATAAACGTTCACATCTAGCCAATACATAATAACAGTGTGGTAAACCTGTAAGTTTACCGTCTAGAAGGATACCCAAAAATTTTACTTCGCTATTTTCAGGTATTTGTTGATTATCATACACAACTGAATATGGAGGAGGAAAACGCATTCTAGAAAATAAAACAGCGCTACTTTTGTTAACACTAAGACACAAAGAATTATTGTCCAACCATGATTTAAGAAATTTTAGAGCGACGTTTAGAGAGGAACTTAGTTTTTTAACAGAGCGTCCTGATACATAAAGAACTAGATCGTCTGCATACTGTAAAATATTGGCTTTACCAGAAATATGGAATTCTAAATCAGAGGTATATATATTATAAAGAAGTGGGCTCAACACCGAACCCTGAGGCAGTCCTTTCCAGGTTAATCTTGTTTTCATTTCAGATTCACCTATGTCAACTTGTAATTGTCTGCCTGAGAGAAGATTAAGAATGAAATTGCAGAATATGGGAGGTACTTTTAGTTTATAAAGTTTAGTATTCAAAACATTTAAATCAACATTGTCGTATGCAGAAGAAATATCTAGGAAAACAGCAAGCATGGATTCATTATTTGAAAAAGCCAATCTCGCATCTGTAATGAAAATCCCTAGACTGTCCATGGTACTTTTTCCTTTCCTAAATCCATACTGACTCAGAGATAGTAAACCTTTACTTTCTACATACCATTCTAAACGGTTTTTAACTAAATGTTCAGCTAGTTTTGAAAACACAGTGGCAAGGGCTATCGGTCTGTAAGAGTTAGGATCTAACGGTGGTTTATTTGGTTTTAGAATGGGGATGACTTCGTATATTTTCCATGAGGAAGGGATTATACCAGAACTTATTGTGGAGTTGATTATGTTTAAAAAGTAAATTAGACTTGAGTCGCTTAAATTTGCAAGGAATGAGTAAGGAATACCATCATGACCTGGAGCAGAATCTTTTACGTAGGATAAAATACCTTTCAATTCTTTAAGGGTAAAAGGACTGTCAAGGCCCGTTACATCCTCTACAGGAGATTGGAAAGGGAGATGAGATGAAATGATGGACATTTGTGGAACAAAAGGAGGAGCTATCTTGTCTAAAAATTTATCTGCAACGGATTCATCCAGATAGTGAGGTATTGTTTCCTTAAATGCTGATCTGAATCGTCGTATATTTTGCCATATTAATGACGGAGAAACGTCAGGCGATAGCGAAGTGCAGAAACGACGCCAACCATCCCATTTCTTCCTTTTAAATAATTTACGAGTATTGTTCATAATTAATGTGAGGTTATTAAAATTTTCTAATGTTGTACACTGTTTATATTTTACTTCAGCCTCTTTTCGTTGGCGCACTGCTAAAGAACATTCATTGTCCCACCATGGGGGCGACGGAATGTTATTATTACATCGTTTAGTTGGGAATGTTTCATTAGCAGCGTCCAACAAGAGTGATGCAAAAGAATCAGCCAGAATTGTCGATGAACTTAATGCATTTTCAGGAAGGTTGGATAGTCTCTGCTCAACTCGCTCACTAAACGTTCTCCATCTGTCATTGTCAATACTGTCATTAGAAGTTTTAATTTTGTATGCTAATCTTGGTCGGCGTCTGGATAGAGATTTGATAAATTTTGTCATAGTTATTATTACGGGATAATGATCGCTATCAAAAGTCGAAGGCAGGGTATTCCAGGTCACTGTAGGCGCAAGACTAGGACTGGCTATCGTGAGGTCTGGGGCACTGATCCCTTCATTAGGTTTAGTGAGACGTGTTGCAAGACCTGTATTCAAGATACAGAGGTTATTAGAATCCAAAATGTCTAATATCCTTGACCCGTAATAACTAGAGTTGGAGCTACCCCAAGCCTGGTGCTGAGCGTTGAAGTCACCCATAATTAAAAATGGTTTAGGTAATTTTGCTACTATGGTTTCTATTTCGTTGTATAATGATGATGAAGGGTGGGGAACATAAACAGATACAAAACATATTTTATTGATAGATACAGCTATTATAGAAAAATCAACACTATGATTTGCAATGGGAATGTGGTGAAAAGGTATTGTGTCATGAATTAACAGAGCAACACCAGCATAGCCATCTGTTCTATCTTCTCTTAAACATAAATATTGGGAGACTTTAAAGTTATAACCTGGCTTCAACCAGGTTTCTTGCAATGCGACAACAACAGGTTTATACACATTAATAAGATGTAGTAAATCGCTTTTTTTAGAGTTAACACTGCGACAATTCCACTGAAGGATTGTTGACAGCTGATCCATTATTGATATTATTAAAAAGTTGACTAATACTTTGTATAGCAGCGTTGGACGGTTCAGACATATTCTTTGTTAGCAAATTAATTAAAATGATAATTAAATCTCTAGTTGACTTATTATTTATGGAATTATTACTGTCAATATTTGTGCCAATGGATGGTAAAGGAATATCATAATCTTTTGTTAGGGCAGAATGAGTATATTTGTCATATCCTGTACTATGTTTAGGAGAATTATTGGGTTTATTAAAAAATACAGTTTTTTTATATGAACTTGTTTGTTTGTTTCTAGTACCTTTGGAGGAGGATTCAAATGTTTGCCTTAAAGGTGGTGAAGGAACTGCAACAGAAGTTAAAACTTCTGAATATGCTTTGTTAACAGGAGGATGCAACTTAACTGCTTCTGCATATGAAATGCAATTGTTAGCCATAGTTTCCTTAATGGCTTTTTGGCGACTAAACTCTGGGCATTTCCTATTTGTGGCAAAGTGGGATCCGGAACAAAGAAAGCATACAGCCTCATCCTCATCTACATTGCAACTGTCCCCAGTATGGTTATTACCGCATTTAAAACACCGTGGAGCTGAGCGGCACTGTGATTTGATGTGTCCATATCGACAGCAGTTGAAACACTGGACTGTTGGGAAGATATAAAGCTCAACAGGAAGAGAGTTGTAACATAAGAATATTCTTTTGGGTAACACCTGGCCGTCAAATGTTATTACAACAGTTTCAACAGGAATGTAGTTTGGTTTACCATCCACAATATGTTTTCTATTGATGCGTCGTACTTTTAAAATTTTTCCACATCCAATAGGCACAGATATGTTATTCAGTATATCCTCCTCAGACCAATCCTTAGGGACTCCTCTAACCACACCCATCCGGGTGACTGATGAGGAGGGTATAAAGGCCTTATAGTTGTATTGTTCCAATGTTTTATTTTCTAGAAAAGAATTTGCATCTGTGAAATTGGTAAATGAGATTAAAACCCTGTTTCTGCCTATTTTTTTCAGACTACCATTTACTATATTTTTTATGCAATTCTTTTTTAGAAAATGACCAAAAGAGACTGGGTGAATAAAAACATTATCATTTGGACTTGTTTGTATCTTTTGGATGTGGATTGTGTAAGGAGCTGCATCATTCGCCTCATATAGTTTTCTACCTACCAATGTGCTTGGGTCAGATGATTGTTTATGAGTATTGGGTTGTTGGGATGATAGTGGTTGTGAAGTGCTAGTTGATATAGGGGGTATAAATTCAGATTGAGCATTCTTAGAAGGACATTGACAGTCATTTTCACATATTGTTTCAGAAGATTTATGGCGCCTGCGTTTTTTATTACAGTGCCTGCATATTTTGCGAGAGGAGATACGTTTTCTCTTATTGTTGCTTTTGCTCTCGGAAGCATCTGTATCTAGAAGGGAACCCTCTGTATCCATTTCTGAATGTGGAACCGTGACTACAAGCGAAACCTCCGGAGGCGAACCTCCACCAGGGTCGTCTGGGTCGTCGTCCATCACGAAGAGTAAAAGAAAAAAAAACTTACCTAAATCAGCAAATATATAACATTACTATATTAAATATGTAAAATTAAACTTATTTATATATACAACCACCTAAATGATACTATTATTTACACTAAAAAGTTAAAGAAGCAGAAAAAACTCGCCCGCCACGTTCAAGGTTTCCCGCGCTTTCATCCTCCCTTATTTCCGAAAGACGTATTTTTTTTTTTTTTTTTTTTTTTTTTTTTTTTTTTTTTTTAATTTGGCTCGCACGGTTTGTGCATTTGCCACTACAAGTATAAAGGTAGGGAAACCAAATAAATTCATTGAAATGCGTAGGAACGGATTACGGAATTTTGGAACAAAGGATAATAGGATCAGGTTTGGTGGTAATATAATAAATAAATAATGATATACCAAACATATATATTAAATAGAAATTAAAATTGGGAGTTGGGAAATAAAAAAACTTATACTTTAATATTATTAATAGTTATAAAGGTAGATATTAAATTATAAATATCAAAATTTAAGGAGCTTAACAATGTAGGGATTGATGTAGGAAGAGGGACAGAGAGTTCAATAAGGGAGTTAATGAATGAAGAAGAGTCACGGTTGGGGCATGCAAAAAATATATGATTCAAATCTTCCTCACAACCACAACAACATAAATTATTGTGAATAATCCCAAGTCTAGCAAGGTGAGAGGCTGTGCAAACATGACCCAAGCGCATTCGTATCAAACTGGAGGTTGCAAGCTTGGAAAGTTTTAATTTGGAAAACCATACTTTGAGAGGTATTCTTTGTTGTATACGTTTATAATATTGACCTTTACGACTACTTGAAATATTCCATAAATTTTCCCAGGCATCATACAGATGATCTTTAGGAAGACAGTGAAGGTCAGATACAACATTATTATATGGAAACTTATCACCATCATCTACAGCGTCTTTAGCAAATTTGTCTGCTATCTCATTGCCGCGAATATTGTGATGGCCAGGTATCCACACCAAAAAAACATCAAGATTTTTAAATTTGCAATTTAGTAGGAGCTGTCTGGCCTCTATAACATAGGGATGATTTGAACCTGACCAAGGAAACTTTTGCAGTGCTTGTAAAGCACACTTCGAGTCAGTGAAAATAATAGACTTGCTGAGTTTCGCAAGAAGTACGTATTCTAGGGACTTTAAAATTCCAAAACATTCTCCAGAAAAAACTGATGTTTCAGAAGGTAATTTTATTTTTTGATGAATGTTATATTGTTCATGATATACAGCTACCCCAATCGTGCCTGAAACTGGGTGCTTGGAAGCATCACAGTAAATGTAATGCCTATCAGCCCAGTCTCTTTCGACTATGAAGTTTAAGTTAGAGTTAGCATAACGATCATTCTTTAGCGATATAAAGTTATAGTTTATTTGAGGGGAAAAAATAAGAGCTTCGTAACAGACAGAAAAAATTGGAAGATACTGAGAGCGGTGTGTGGGAGCTTGAAGTGAAGTAAATTTACGGAAACTTATAATAGAGCATGGAAGAGATTTATTTGACCAATAAGACGAACATTCAATTTTTTCTGAAAGATACAAAAGTTTTTGATAAAGTGGGTGGTTGGAAAATTGAAGAGTTCTGAGAATGAATTTATCACATAAGTACTGTCTACGAAGTTTTAAAGGAGGGTCCAAAGATTCCACTTGGAGTGCGTTAATTGGGCTAGACCTCATGGCACCAGTTATAATACGCAAGGCTTTTGATTGAATTGAGTCTAACTTTGTCAGACCTACAGCACTACAAGGTTCTAAGAAATATGTCCCATAGTCTAAGATACTTCTAATAATAGCGTTATACAATAATTTTAACACGAATGGATGGGAACCCCACCAAACTCCAGAAAGACAGCGCATAATATTTAATAAACGTTCACATCTAGCCAATACATAATAACAGTGTGGTAAACCTGTAAGTTTACCGTCTAGAAGGATACCCAAAAATTTTACTTCGCTATTTTCAGGTATTTGTTGATTATCATACACAACTGAATATGGAGGAGGAAAACGCATTCTAGAAAATAAAACAGCGCTACTTTTGTTAACACTAAGACACAAAGAATTATTGTCCAACCATGATTTAAGAAATTTTAGAGCGACGTTTAGAGAGGAACTTAGTTTTTTAACAGAGCGTCCTGATACATAAAGAACTAGATCGTCTGCATACTGTAAAATATTGGCTTTACCAGAAATATGGAATTCTAAATCAGAGGTATATATATTATAAAGAAGTGGGCTCAACACCGAACCCTGAGGCAGTCCTTTCCAGGTTAATCTTGTTTTCATTTCAGATTCACCTATGTCAACTTGTAATTGTCTGCCTGAGAGAAGATTAAGAATGAAATTGCAGAATATGGGAGGTACTTTTAGTTTATAAAGTTTAGTATTCAAAACATTTAAATCAACATTGTCGTATGCAGAAGAAATATCTAGGAAAACAGCAAGCATGGATTCATTATTTGAAAAAGCCAATCTCGCATCTGTAATGAAAATCCCTAGACTGTCCATGGTACTTTTTCCTTTCCTAAATCCATACTGACTCAGAGATAGTAAACCTTTACTTTCTACATACCATTCTAAACGGTTTTTAACTAAATGTTCAGCTAGTTTTGAAAACACAGTGGCAAGGGCTATCGGTCTGTAAGAGTTAGGATCTAACGGTGGTTTATTTGGTTTTAGAATGGGGATGACTTCGTATATTTTCCATGAGGAAGGGATTATACCAGAACTTATTGTGGAGTTGATTATGTTTAAAAAGTAAATTAGACTTGAGTCGCTTAAATTTGCAAGGAATGAGTAAGGAATACCATCATGACCTGGAGCAGAATCTTTTACGTAGGATAAAATACCTTTCAATTCTTTAAGGGTAAAAGGACTGTCAAGGCCCGTTACATCCTCTACAGGAGATTGGAAAGGGAGATGAGATGAAATGATGGACATTTGTGGAACAAAAGGAGGAGCTATCTTGTCTAAAAATTTATCTGCAACGGATTCATCCAGATAGTGAGGTATTGTTTCCTTAAATGCTGATCTGAATCGTCGTATATTTTGCCATATTAATGACGGAGAAACGTCAGGCGATAGCGAAGTGCAGAAACGACGCCAACCATCCCATTTCTTCCTTTTAAATAATTTACGAGTATTGTTCATAATTAATGTGAGGTTATTAAAATTTTCTAATGTTGTACACTGTTTATATTTTACTTCAGCCTCTTTTCGTTGGCGCACTGCTAAAGAACATTCATTGTCCCACCATGGGGGCGACGGAATGTTATTATTACATCGTTTAGTTGGGAATGTTTCATTAGCAGCGTCCAACAAGAGTGATGCAAAAGAATCAGCCAGAATTGTCGATGAACTTAATGCATTTTCAGGAAGGTTGGATAGTCTCTGCTCAACTCGCTCACTAAACGTTCTCCATCTGTCATTGTCAATACTGTCATTAGAAGTTTTAATTTTGTATGCTAATCTTGGTCGGCGTCTGGATAGAGATTTGATAAATTTTGTCATAGTTATTATTACGGGATAATGATCGCTATCAAAAGTCGAAGGCAGGGTATTCCAGGTCACTGTAGGCGCAAGACTAGGACTGGCTATCGTGAGGTCTGGGGCACTGATCCCTTCATTAGGTTTAGTGAGACGTGTTGCAAGACCTGTATTCAAGATACAGAGGTTATTAGAATCCAAAATGTCTAATATCCTTGACCCGTAATAACTAGAGTTGGAGCTACCCCAAGCCTGGTGCTGAGCGTTGAAGTCACCCATAATTAAAAATGGTTTAGGTAATTTTGCTACTATGGTTTCTATTTCGTTGTATAATGATGATGAAGGGTGGGGAACATAAACAGATACAAAACATATTTTATTGATAGATACAGCTATTATAGAAAAATCAACACTATGATTTGCAATGGGAATGTGGTGAAAAGGTATTGTGTCATGAATTAACAGAGCAACACCAGCATAGCCATCTGTTCTATCTTCTCTTAAACATAAATATTGGGAGACTTTAAAGTTATAACCTGGCTTCAACCAGGTTTCTTGCAATGCGACAACAACAGGTTTATACACATTAATAAGATGTAGTAAATCGCTTTTTTTAGAGTTAACACTGCGACAATTCCACTGAAGGATTGTTGACAGCTGATCCATTATTGATATTATTAAAAAGTTGACTAATACTTTGTATAGCAGCGTTGGACGGTTCAGACATATTCTTTGTTAGCAAATTAATTAAAATGATAATTAAATCTCTAGTTGACTTATTATTTATGGAATTATTACTGTCAATATTTGTGCCAATGGATGGTAAAGGAATATCATAATCTTTTGTTAGGGCAGAATGAGTATATTTGTCATATCCTGTACTATGTTTAGGAGAATTATTGGGTTTATTAAAAAATACAGTTTTTTTATATGAACTTGTTTGTTTGTTTCTAGTACCTTTGGAGGAGGATTCAAATGTTTGCCTTAAAGGTGGTGAAGGAACTGCAACAGAAGTTAAAACTTCTGAATATGCTTTGTTAACAGGAGGATGCAACTTAACTGCTTCTGCATATGAAATGCAATTGTTAGCCATAGTTTCCTTAATGGCTTTTTGGCGACTAAACTCTGGGCATTTCCTATTTGTGGCAAAGTGGGATCCGGAACAAAGAAAGCATACAGCCTCATCCTCATCTACATTGCAACTGTCCCCAGTATGGTTATTACCGCATTTAAAACACCGTGGAGCTGAGCGGCACTGTGATTTGATGTGTCCATATCGACAGCAGTTGAAACACTGGACTGTTGGGAAGATATAAAGCTCAACAGGAAGAGAGTTGTAACATAAGAATATTCTTTTGGGTAACACCTGGCCGTCAAATGTTATTACAACAGTTTCAACAGGAATGTAGTTTGGTTTACCATCCACAATATGTTTTCTATTGATGCGTCGTACTTTTAAAATTTTTCCACATCCAATAGGCACAGATATGTTATTCAGTATATCCTCCTCAGACCAATCCTTAGGGACTCCTCTAACCACACCCATCCGGGTGACTGATGAGGAGGGTATAAAGGCCTTATAGTTGTATTGTTCCAATGTTTTATTTTCTAGAAAAGAATTTGCATCTGTGAAATTGGTAAATGAGATTAAAACCCTGTTTCTGCCTATTTTTTTCAGACTACCATTTACTATATTTTTTATGCAATTCTTTTTTAGAAAATGACCAAAAGAGACTGGGTGAATAAAAACATTATCATTTGGACTTGTTTGTATCTTTTGGATGTGGATTGTGTAAGGAGCTGCATCATTCGCCTCATATAGTTTTCTACCTACCAATGTGCTTGGGTCAGATGATTGTTTATGAGTATTGGGTTGTTGGGATGATAGTGGTTGTGAAGTGCTAGTTGATATAGGGGGTATAAATTCAGATTGAGCATTCTTAGAAGGACATTGACAGTCATTTTCACATATTGTTTCAGAAGATTTATGGCGCCTGCGTTTTTTATTACAGTGCCTGCATATTTTGCGAGAGGAGATACGTTTTCTCTTATTGTTGCTTTTGCTCTCGGAAGCATCTGTATCTAGAAGGGAACCCTCTGTATCCATTTCTGAATGTGGAACCGTGACTACAAGCGAAACCTCCGGAGGCGAACCTCCACCAGGGTCGTCTGGGTCGTCGTCCATCACGAAGAGTAAAAGAAAAAAAAACTTACCTAAATCAGCAAATATATAAAATTACTATATTAAATATGTAAAATTAAACTTATTTATATATACAACCACCTAAATGATACTATTATTAATACACTAAAAAGTTAAAGAAGCAGAAAAAACTCGCCCGCCACGTTCAAGGTTTCCCGCGCTTTCATCCTCCCTTATTTCCGAAAGACGTATTTGTTTATAAGAGAAACACTACTGTTTTGAATAGTGACACGAAAAAAGTATCGATTATTTATGGTATCGAGTAGATTTCTTTCGATATCGATACTTTTGTACTCGATACTTTTGTATTCGATACTTTTACTTAACAAGTACTTTTGACCAGGTATCGTATCGAATAAATTCCGTTGCCGGTAGGTTACCGGACTCACATTTCACTTGTTTAATTCTAACTCGTTTGTTCAGTTTTTATTGATTCCTGCAACTTCAATGCACTTAGTATGATTGTTTTCGAAAGCTGGAAATACCGTCGACAGCGACAGATCAATCTGAAACTGACAAATATTGCCACTCAACCATGAACCTTAACGCTTAAGTGATTAAGTTGAAAATCGAATAAATGTAGCAGCTTGATGTGCTGTGTTCTGTAGATACCATTACTAAAACCCGTAACCGCCTATCGCAAAAAAAAACTCGACAAGCTTCTTTTCTTGAGCCATTATACCGAGAAAGAATGGGATGTATAATATTTTAGATTAAAAAAATTGTGACTTTACTTACAGGTTGTTTCTATTTGTACCTAGTTGTATTTGAAACTGGCAAATAGTCCCAATCAACCTTGAGCCTTAATGCTTTAGAGATAAAAATGAAATTCTTATAAAGAAATCTGACAGCTTGATGTCCTGTCGTCTGTACCATTTGTTATTTTTTCATTTTGTCTAACTAAATGAAGGTAACTACAGACGATACTTACTGACTAATTATTGTTGATGTTAGCCAGTAAGTAGTGCCTTAGAAAAGAACTTTGTACTTTGAGATATCGATAGTACTCATGAATAGAGTATATGCACTTTCTATTTGATGCCGTGTCCCTACTAACGTATGGCATGGGCCCCTGCTTGAGAAAAGTACTCGATACTTTGAGGTATCGATACTTTTGTACCGAGACTTTTACGAGTACGATACTTTTTTATCGATACTACTTATGAGTACAGTATCGATACTTTCTATTCGATACCGTGTCCCTAGTTTTGAAAGGTTTAAAAGTTACATCCGGGCCTACTGTCAGCAGTGTCAGCTTGATACAAAGAGTTTTTTTTTTTGGTTCATTTCTTTCCGTTCAGAGGAACGGAAATGGCAAAGGCATAGTACGCCATGCAGCCTAGTCTTAAGTAACTTTTTCCTTCAGTAAGTTTATATCCTATCCTTACTTATCCTTTTTTTTTTTGTTGTCGCTGGGGAAAATATCAATTACGCATCCCCACCCGTCGGGGTACGGGAGGGGTATGTGGGACTCCCCGGGAGAGAGCCTCCCGGTATACCCACTAAAAACCCCAGCGCTACTCCGGCATCGCCATAGTGGCGGGGGAGTGGGAAACTAGCGGAGCCTGAGCTACCTCTCCCCCGCCGGCGAACCCTGCCTAGATCCTGTACGGCGCGAGCTCCTGGGCGAAAGCCGCCGAGAAGATCTCTGTGCAAAGAACCTTTGCTACCGTCCAGAGGGGCTTTGCACAGAAGATCGCCAAGTCGAATCGTACGGTGTCGCTCAATGCAGCACTCACGCTGTCGGGTCTCCTCCCGCTCGATCTTCGAGTGTTGGAGGTCGCCCGGCTGTTTGAGTGCAAACAGGGACGCCCGATTGAAGAGCTGGAATCCCGCGAACTGGAGGAGCGTAGGGCCTTTACGGAGGCCCCTCACCCCGCCAGTGAGCCAGATGTTGACTATCAGTGTCTGGAGAATATGCTCCCCGAAACTGTGGCTCAGCTACAGCTCCCCGCTCATCTGATTTACACGGACGGTAGTAAATCGGCTGAAGGGGTCGAGGCGGCATATTCATACTGGCGGGATGGGTCCGAGATTCGGACCAAGCGAATGAGGTTGGAGCCGATGTGTACCGTCTTTCAGGCGGAGCTGCTCGCGATAGCCAGGGCTACGGACCTGGTTGTCCTGAGAGACTTCGACTGCGCGGCGGTGCTCAGCGACTCTCGATCCTCGCTCGACTTGATCCGAAACC
Organism: Sesamia inferens; assembly: GCA_037179545.1. Taxonomy (NCBI): domain Eukaryota; kingdom Metazoa; phylum Arthropoda; class Insecta; order Lepidoptera; family Noctuidae; genus Sesamia; species Sesamia inferens. Next base: position 7,254,453 of record CM073947.1, read on the forward strand.
CGGAAACGCACCATCCCCTTGCTACCCATATTCGTAAGAATATCAAGGAGCAAGAGGGGAATGGTAAAATCCTCCGGTTCTTCTGGGTGAAAGCTCATGTCGGGATCCCCGGCAATGAGCGCGCCGACGAACTGGCTAGGCAGGCGGCGGCCCAGTCCAGGGTCGCCCCAACGCATGACAGGTGTCCAGTCTCTTACGTCAAGAGACGTTTGAGAGAGGGCACAGTAGCTGTCTGGAATGGGGGGTACACCGGCGGGGCCACGGCTGGGGTCACGCGAATGTTCTTCCCCGATGTGGTGCGCGCGCGCAAGGTCCTGAAGTGCCTCGACAGGACGTCTATCTGGGCGCAGATTTTGACAGGTCACGGCGGCTTCGCCGCGTACCTACATAGATTAAGCTGAAGGACAGCCCGGCCTGTGTGTGTGACACACAGGCAACTGAGACTATCCAGCACTTACTGTTCGAGTGTCCGAGGCACAACCTGGAAATAAGTACAGGAAAATTATTAAATGAAACAACCATCGCCGACCTAATGGCTGACAAGCACTCCAGGCCGTACCTGGAGCGGTTTTGCCTCAAGGTCGCGAAAGAAAGCATCGACAGGAACCGTACGAGGTAGTGGCACAGCCAGCAAGGCCGTCTGCAAGAATTATTAGCGTCGAAATAAGATGACAAGAAAAGTGTAAATAATGTAATAGAAATAAGGTATATATGACTAGCTATATAAGAAGTAATGTAACAAAGATTAAAACATGACAAAAGAAAAGATAACAAAAGAATACAGACATGGGAAAAGAGTGACCCAGAAAAGAATAATGACAAGGCCAATGCCGCAAAAGAATAAGCGCGAAAAGAATGAGTTGGCAGAAAATATTATAGAAAACAATGATTCTTGCAATGCAAGAAGAAAAGAGACGGCAAACTTTTTTTTTTTTTTTTTTTTTTTATTATTAAAGTATAAACCAGCGCTTGACCGCAATCCTGCCTGATGGTAAGCAGTGACGCAATCGTTGATGGTAAAGCGCACTAGTTTATTAAGAGCCTATTCACTCTAGCCTTGAAGACACTCAAATTGTAGTCCAACGGAAACACCACCGCCGGCAGATTGTTCCAGTCCCTCGATGTACGCGGTATAAAGGAGGAGGCGAAACGCTTCGTCCGGATCGTAGAGGTGTTAACAACATAAGGGTGGAAACTCGCCGTACGACGGGTCGTCCGATGGTGGAACGGAGATGGGGGAATTAAATCGTGCAATTCCCTCGCACACTCCCCAGAATGTATCCTATAGAACACCGAAAGGCTGGCTACTCTACGCCTGTGCTCTAGGCTTTGGAGACCAACTCGAGTTAAATCAGGGTCACCAATCAGCCTCTTCGCACGCCTCTCCACTGAATCCAAAGTGGCCAGGTGACACTTAGCAGTACCAGCCCAAATGTGGCTGCAGTACTCCACACACGAACGGACCTGTGCTTTGTACAACATTAGAAGCTGCCCTGGTGTGAAGTACTGCCGGACCTTTGCGATTACACCAAACTATATAAAAAAAAAAAAAAAAACATATTAGGCTGTGGGTTTGCGTATCTATAGCGAATTGCTTCCCTAGAACTGTTGTAGGACTGTGTCTCCTACATGACCTGTGATGTAACTAATATCTTCGTCTTTTTCTTCTATAGCCCATAGAGGAACACTGCTGGATAAAGGCCTGCCCCAAGGCTTTCTTTCCATTGAGGGGGTTTGCCATAATCCCAACGCTTGGCAGGCGGATTGGGGATGGCACTAATGTGATATTCCACAGGGGAAGCGCTGCTGCCAACTTGACTGGTGAGAGTACCCTTAGTCACCTCTTACGACATCCACGGGAGGATATTGGATGGTACTATTCTAAGCCCGGTACCACACGGGAAGTAATATACACTAATAAAATGACGGGTGAAATACACACTCAATAATGTATCATAATTTTAACACACTTACCTACATTCAGCGTTGTAAGTACCGTACGTCTGCTGGGCTTTACGAGTATAATAAACTTTGAAATTATTATGAAAAAACAAATTAAAAATGCACTTGAGCTTTGGGTTCCGTACCCTTGATTAATGAAATTAAAGGATTTAAGTTATTTGTATGAAAGATTATACGGTAATAAGCGGAAGTCGTGGTGGCCTAGTGGTTAAAACACCAGCCTCCCAAGTATGAGTGCGCGGGTTCGATTCCAGGTCAGGCAAGTACCAATGTAACTTTTCTAAAGTTATATGTACTTTCTAAGTATATCTTGGACACCAATGACTGAAGGTGAAGGAAAACATCTTGAGGAAACCTGGACTTATAAGCCTGAAATCGCCAACCCGCATTGAGCAAGCGTGGTGATTACGCTCAATCCTTCTCTGTACGAGAGGAGACCTCTGCCCAGCAGTGGGATGATAAAAGGTTGATAATGATGATGATGAATAACGATGAAGCGGTTTACGATTTACGAGGTATTAAAAGAAAACTAATTACTAGATCTCGTTTAAAAGAATTTTCGTTGGTAGGTTTTATAGTAAATAGGGATGTATCCAAGGTATGAAAATCAAAAAAATAATTAGTCCGTCTTATAGATAATAAAAAAAATTAAGACCCGTATTTTTTATTTTGTCATAATTACCAAAAGCTACTGAGATATAGCGTATTAAAGTTACGGAGTAGGGGCTAATAACGTCACGCCGTGCTATATTTTGTACCACGGCGTGACGTCAAGCGACATTTCAAATCAATGTATCTTCCTAAGTATTTGAATGAAAGAAAAAATAAAAAATACGTGTTCAAAATTTTTTATAAATCTATCTGACGGACATTAAATTATTTTTTAGGATACAAGCCAATTGTACATCATATGCTTTTTTTAGATTTTTCATTTTCTTATTTTAGAAGTTCCGCTTCCGAAGTGGAAAAAAGTTGGTCGCCCCCTGACCAACTTTTTTCCACTTCCACAATATTTTTTTTTGCATCAAAATCTTAATGCGGTTCACAAAATCCTACCAAGTTTCAACAGTATAGCTCTTATAGTTTCGGAAATGGCTGTGACATACGGACGGACAGACGGACAGACTGACATGACGAATCTATAAGGGTTCCGTTTTTGCCATTTAGCTACGGAACCCTAAAAATGGAGAAGTAACTAGGTTTAGAAGAAATATAAAAATTTGAAAGGTAGAAGTTGAAATTATTTTAATTTTAAATTATAGTACAACACCTAAATGTTATGCTACATTAATCAAAATAGGTACTAAACATATATTCTTATAATAATAATAATTTATTTCAGACATAGTCCATATAATGTTAGTCATGTAAAACTTGAAATACAAATAAAACTTTATAAATCTATTGTTAGTACACAAAACAGAAATAGAACACAATCAAATGGAATCGCACAGAAGTGCCAAGTTACGCCTAGCCCAGGACGTGACCACCGTAGTGTGTAGTCGCATCCAGTGCCGCCACATCGGCGAGTCCCAGCGATCCACGAAAACACTCAGTAGGCTGTTCGGGCTGGCCCGCATTCGCTTCATGAGAGATGCACAGCGCTTTCGCATGATAGCATGGAAACCATCCACTCTTTTCTCCGCAAACATTGCTGAAGCGTTGCAGCAGCGCCGTAGTCCGTACAGTATTCTGAACGCATTATTATTTTGGACTCGCAGAGTGGTGCGTGTACTTGATTATTCTAGAAAATTCTAGAATAATCAAATTAAAAATACTGGCTGGCAACGTCGCATCCATTTCCGGCAAGTTCGTTATAATGGTGACACCAGACGAGTTTATATGTTTTGAACCAACATCAAACAAGTGCGTGTCGGACTCACGCATAAAGGTTTCCATACCATTGATTTATGAAATTAAAGGATTTAAGTTAAAAATAATAGTATTTCCTCACTATTTAATGGATGTTATTATACATATAAGCCTTCCTCTTTAATCACTATATTTATTGAAAAAAAAACCGCATAAAAATCCGTTGCGTAGTTTTAAAGGTTTAGTCATACAAAGGGACATAGGCAAAGAGAAAGTGACTCTGTTTTATAATATGTACTGATTAAATCAATAATAAAAAAGCACATAGGTATACGGTCGAATTAAGAAACCTCCTCCTTTTTAACGAGGTTAAAACTATCTTGTGTTTATCGATTCTCACCAAATAAACTAAGTACTAACTTAAATACTATATTGGTCTTAACACAAAAACTTAACGACTTTTTCAACGGTGTATAGTGTCATGGTTGTGTCAAAATCCTTATAATAACATCGTTTTTAAAAGGTGTTTATCCTAAACAATGCTATAAACTATTTTGTGATATTAAAGTCAGATTCGTAAATCCAAACGTCTGGCAGTGGCTTTACATTGCTTTTCTTATAACCGTAGGTAAATTCACACATAATTTTTATTTAACTGAAGGTAGTCGTAGAAACTAAAGTGGTTGCCACTCTTTCATTTTCTTCGACGCGGCGTAGTGTGCGACGTTATCGGAACTTTATTTCTTTTAAAGGTTTAATTTCGTATTAATTATTAGTGTCCAGTGACAATACAAAGCAGCAATTGGGTAAGAAACTAATTTGAATCTAAAAAAATATAGTTTAAAAAACAAAAAAACATGCTTTTAAAGAATATCAAACTAAAAATTTAAAAATAATTCTATAATTTAATTTATGTCAATAGTTTATAAACAATACTAGTATAAATGAAAAAAAATCGTGAGGCGCATTGTGCCATAATTTTTGAAGGTATAGGTATTAAGCGCCTCACGCTTTTTTTTTGATGCATTACCCAAGTAACTAAATCTAAATCTAAACTTTGAATCTCTGGCTCGCTTTCAAATAATCAATTCCGTTCTAGTTGTTGATACTGATATTCCAACATATCAAAATCTAAGGCTGTGTTTGTCTCAAACATTAAACCACGCACGACTCAGAAATTAACATTCCTACTTATCATAGGGAAACGAGTTACCGACGCTATCTGTTACCATCTGTGATAACTATTTGGAGTTGCAGCGTCACAAAGAAATGGTAAAGTTTTTCAGAATCACTTACAGTTAGATGTACGAATAAAATCTTAGCATTTGCCGGAATAAGACATATTTTTTTTCGGCGTGGCCGGTAACCCACGATCGCTGAATCCGAACGCTGACGTCACTGATGACGCGCGCCTTAGACCGCTCGACCGACGAACGTTTTATGTGTTTGGGCATCGTGTCTTGTTCTTCCATACTTTTCTATTAGTTCAGTAGTAATCTTTGTACTCACTTCCTTTATATTCATATCATCTTTAGGTACATGCATCGTTTCTTTAGTATTTCGCTACTCATATAGCCATCCATAATCATACTCAAAACTCCGTTGGTGCGTTTATAGCTAGCTGGTTTTTAATTGAAGTACCTAATGTATCCATTTTATACGAGTACCTACCTTTTTAAAATGTGATTAGGTAAACTTTTGTGTGGCGAAGTTTTAGTCAATGTTCAGTCAATCATTACAAGGAACGTTTATTCGTATGCAGCAAGTGTTCATTATTCTAAATTAAAAATAAAATCGTGTTCTTTTTTAAGAGACAAATTGCAAACCATACTTTGTTCGCGATGCCGCGCCGTCTGCCCCCGCTGCGTTTTCATGTAGGTAGGCCGCGGTGGCCACTCTAGAAGTTTTCGACCAAAATTACCAAACCCTACTGTTTGAAATACTTAAAAAATAATTTACAAGGAAATATTAAAATTTCTGAAAAAATGCCTGTGTGCGTCGCTCATTATTTTCAATAGAAGACCAGTTATCTTAGAGTGGTGCACGTTTGCTGTAAATAAGTAGTTACGAGTTCCTATATATTACAATTATAATAAAAGAAAAACCATGTTTTTACTCTATGGCGACGTTATGTGCACCGTCCATTGCCAACATTGCAATTTAGAAACAAGAAGTTTCTAGATACAAATCTATACAATTCTTTTGTTTTTTCAGAGCGTGTCGTTTATCGAAGACTGCCGAGTTATAACGAAGAATGCCGAGTCCAAATAACGAACACTCGTTCCGGATATCAACATGTACAGACAATATGTCTTGGGACCGAAGGTTGGGTTTCAAGGTGTGATACAGCACTATCAAGTCTTCAAGATAAATTCGAAAAATCCAACAGGAACACAGCTTGAAACATGATGCAGGTATTGAAGTTATTTTATATATTTATCTTCGACTGTAATAGCGATGTATCCTGGGTAAAAAAAAATTGATTATATTTAGTCCGTCATTCAGATTATAGAAAAATATTGGATACGTATATTTTGTTTTATCAAATCAATAATAATTGATAAATATAAAAGTCATCAACACCAGGAGTGGTGGCTAAAAAGTATAGCGTGCAGTGACGTCACACGAGTTTTCAACGCACTGTGTAGTCTTCATTTTATGTTTATGAGAAAAAAGAAAAAATACGTTTCTAGTATTTTTTAATAATCCGACTGACGGACTAATTAATTTTTTTTAGTCAAATACCCCATTCTAAATAAATCGGTTACAAAATAAATAAACTAGATGACCGTATAAAATCGAAATTTTTAATTTTTTTTTTTTTTCAATATTCTTCTTCTTCAGTCTATGGATGTCCACTGTTGGACATAGGCCTCCCCCAAGGCTTTCCACGATGACCGGTCTTGTGCTGCCCGCATCCATCGGCTTCCCGCGACCTTCACCAGGTCATCGATCCACCCTGTTGGGGTCCTCCCTACGCTGCGTTATTACAAACGTACGTTAATTTTGATTACAAACTAAATAATATAAAAGCAGACCAACATACTTTCATCCCTATCATCAGACGCCGTATCCTAATACGACAGTGCAGTTGATAACTACATACCTTTTCTGGCTTTTTAGGGTTTTTATTTACGTTGGGTGCACTGGTTTTCGCTTTTGTGTGCACACAAAACGCCGAAACCCGCCATTGTCGCATAGCTCCACAAACCGCGCATTTAACCATCCGACGTTCTACGTTTGGCACGCGTACCATCATGGAGCACGACGTCTCAATGGATGTTGATACATTACTTCACTTCCCGCTATTTGGGATTATAAAATGTGGCGGCTTCCAGACACCGGTGACTGTCGCTCGCTTCTGACACTTATAGAAATGTGACGGTAGCGCGTACAACAACAAAAAAGACTAACAAACAAATAGATGCTTTACAGCAAGTACATTGTGCTCACACGTGTGCCATGCAATTATACAATACTAAGAAATTGAATCTACACAATGCAAAGATAGTTTTGTCCAAGGTTCAGCAGCTCCGATAGTGTTCCCGAATGCTAAGTTTAGCTCCTGTGTAGCTGCACCAGTGCCGAATACCCCTGTCAGCGATGCAATTCCGTAACGTACATTATGCTTGGCTACATAGTGTGTACAGGCTTTGAGTAAAAAAAAAAAACAAACAATTACAAATTAAAACTACAAGACACCGGTGGCTGTCGCTCGCTTCTGACACCTCTGACGCTTCTATAGAAATGTGTCGGTAGCGCGCGACAAACACCGGTGGCAGTGGTCGGTGCCCGGTGGCCCATTTGCGCCGAGTCTAAGTTTCATCTTTCAAGCGCCAAAAGATCTTTGGTGCTGTGAAGGTAACATACATTTAATTTTGACAGTTCAACAACATTCTCTGTGTATAAAGTTAATTATTACTCTGTCAGTCAATGGTAAAGCGAGCCGTTACAAACACACCGCTTCACGTCAGGGTACTCAGAGCATAGAGTTGAAAAAAAGAACTGCTCTGCACTACCGCAATTTGAATCTTATTTAAATTACGAACCAATTAAGTGTCGCAGGAATCTATTAACGCCTTGATTTTACTGACCGTCTTAACTCTTACGCACGGAGGACACCTGACGTGAACAAAGTAAATCGAAGATGAATTTATTCCAAGAATAAACATAACGTTGTTGAAAAACATGTTCTCCCATACATTCTAACGGCAAACGTAAGTTTGTGTGCGCATTATTCAAAGATTTTAGGTGTATAAAATTAAATCTATACTATATAACTTCTTCCTGGATTTTTAGTAAATCTGCAATACCTATATTTTGTTTCGAAAAATGGCACATTTATGTAGGCATTTTTTTTTCGATTACCCTCTCCTCAAACAAAACAAAACAGCTTCCTTTAAATGATAAATGATTTATTTTCTGTAAATAGGTTTTTATAAACACTAAGTCAATTTCTTCCTTTTTTTAACTAGATGAGTTCGGCGTTTCCTGACTACCCTGTTTATCTTAATCTTCTGAGGAGCGAACCACATAGGTCAAGCGGTCCTGTCCAGTCAGTGCACGCGTTTGTCAGATTTCATGCAGCACGACTCAAAACAGGGAGGTACAGTATATAATTAAAAAACCCTATGCATACTAATTTTAAAATGTTCAAATTTGCCTCCAAAACTGAACCCTATATTCAAAATTAAATCAAATCAGTTTATTATTTATGAAAACAGAACCAAGGTACTGTCATGAGCTACTCCATCAACTGTAACATCATCATCATCATCTGACAACCTTCTCACAACTACGTTGAGGTTGGTTCCACTCGAACTGGATGCAGTTTAATACCAGGATTTTACATGTTGAGACTGTCTAATTGTAATATCTACTTACATGTAGTCTAAATCAATATATTGTATTATTTACTCGGTGGTAGGCAATAACATCGGCCGCCGGCAGAAGTTACCACCCACCAGACAAAGCCTTGCCGCCAAGCGATTTGTCGTGTTCCGGCATAATGTCTAGTGAAGCCGTTCGGAGGACGGGTCTGAGCAGTTGTGTTGCGATGTGTGCCGGGTACGATGCGCCTAATGTTGTTGTTTTGGGAGTTTGGTCGTGGAGGGTCTTCAGATCAATCTCCCTTTGGCGCAGCATCGTTGGTCGTGTTGTTGGGTTTAACATTGCATCACCTCGCTCAACTGCCGTCTTCCTTCCTATTCGCTCAGTTTTTCTGAGTGAATAGGCTCTTAATAAACTAGCGCGCTTTACCATCAATGATCGCATCACTGCTTACCATCAGGCGGGAATGCGGTCAAGTGCTAGTTTATAACTATTAAAAAAAAAATTATTGTATACCTATCACATAAAACAATATGAACACTATTGTAGCATCAGAAGCTATTAACACGGTTCCTATTGATTGTTTCCTATGGAGAAGACACAGCAAAAAAATTCCATGTTTTTTTTTTTTATAAATTATAAACTAGTCCTTGACCGCAATCCCGCCTGGTGGTGGTGGTTGATGGTAAAGCACGCTAGTTTATTAAGAGCCTATTCACTTTAACCTTGAAGACACTTAAATTATAGTCCGATGGAAACACCACCACTGGCAAATTGCCCCAGTCCCTCGATGTATGCGGTATAAAAGACGAGGCGAAACTCTTCGTTCTGATCATAGTGTTGTCAAGAACGTACAAAAAGTTACTGATTTACAAATAATAGACTTTTACAATGTTTTAAAATGACAGTAGGTGTGGTAGAACAATGTTGGGCTGTCCAGCCACTGAACCAACTCAACAAAATTAACAACTATGTATTATTATTTTTTTTAATAATTATAAACTAGCGCTTGACCGCAATCCCGCCTGATGGTAAGCAGTGATGCGATCGTTGATGGTAAAGCGCGCTAGTTTATTAAGAGCCTATTCACTCAGAAAAAACTGAGCGAATAGAAAGAAAGACGGTATTTGAGCGAGGTGATGCAATGTTAAACCCAACAACTCGACCAACGATGCTGCGCCAAAGGGAGATTGATCTGGAGACCCTCCACGACCAATCTCCCGGCACAACATTTGGCGCATCGTACCCGGCACACATAGCATCACAACTGCTCAGACACGTCCTCCGTACGGCTTCACCAGACATCATGCCGGAATACGACAAATCGCTTGGCGGCAAGGCTAAGTCTGGTGGGTGGTAACTTCCGCCGGCGGCCGATGTTATGGCCTACCACCGAGAAAATATTTCTAAATATTCTAACAAAAAATATTTCTATCACACCCATATGTGTGGTAGTCCATAAGTGAAATGACTACAGTATAGAGGCCCATTCAGTTCAGTCATAATCATAAGTAATTTGTTTCATAACAATTTAATATTCAATGATCTACTTTATTTAATGGTAATTAAATTGATTTTAGAGCGTCTATCACTACTGAACAAGATATTAATAATAGAACAATACTTACATACATTGTAAGTTGAATAGAATATTGTAAAAAGTTTTAAAAATGTTTGATGTTTTGTATAAACTGAACTTTACTGTCCGGGAATTAAAGTTATTTTTACATAAAATAATATTTGTTTACATTCCTGGAGTATATTCTCTAATGCAGATAATGTAAACACTTTGTGTTGAATAATATATGTAGGTACATTTGTCTTCTAGGAATTCATGGATATTGTCATAGCCTTTCCAAAATAATGTTGTCTTCAATTTGTTTTTAAATAAGCGGTTAAGGTTTAGAATTTTATAGGCAACTTGTACAGACCACAAAGTCTAAGCTGAGCTGTGTATTTGTGTGAGTAGGTCCCCATAGATAATGTTTGTAGGAATGATGCCGGCTGAGCATAAAATCAGCTTATAATGTTCCCACCCCTGGGACACAGGCCGCCTCCTGGTGAGGAGTGGGCTGTATTCTACCACGCGTTGGTAGATGTTATAGTAACAGGCTTACTACTTAGCACATGCACTACTCTACGAGCCAGCCTTTCGGTCTTCTATAGGATACATTCTGGTGAGTGTGCGAGGGAATTGCATGATTTAATTTCCCCATCTACGTTCCACCATCGGACGACCCGTCGTACTGCAACTTTCCAAGCTTACCTATGTTGTTAACGCGTTTCGCTTCTTCTTTTATACCGCGTACATCGAGGGACTGGAACAATTTTCCGGCGGCGGTGTTTCCGTCACAATACAATTTAAGTGTCTTCAAGGCTAGAGTGAATAGGCTCTTAATTAACTAGAGCGCTTTACCATCAACGATCGCATCACTGCTTACCATCAGGCGGGATTGCGGTCAAGCTCTAGTTTATAATTCATAAAAAAGGAGATATCAGATGTCTTCGAAGTTGTGCCACTGGTACACACCGGTCTCCTCGCGATGTTTTCCTTCACTGTATTGATAAAAATAAGTGAACTGCCTGACAGAGTTGGAACTCTCAACTTACAACTAGAAAGTGGCGACCGATACCACGTGACACCGCTGCTCTCTGAGATTAAAAATACAAACTTAATTCAATTTAACAGACTTTAGATGTGTAGACCATTTTTTAATATCCCTCTGTTTTAAGTATCTGGTTGGTACTATGGAGGTTCTTACTGTCTCTTAACCAACAGCAATGGTGCACATAACCTCTGATGTCTCACAATAGGGATATATCCAAGGTACGAAAATCAAAAAAATAATTAGTCCGACTTATAGATAATAAAAAAAATTAAGACACGTATTTTTTATTTTCTCGAAATTACCAAAAACTACTGAGATATAACGTATTAAAGTTGCGGAGTGGGGGCTACTTAATTACGTCGCGCCGTGGTGTATTTTGTACCACGGCGTGACGTCATGCGACATTTCAAATCAATATATCTTCCTAAGTATTTGAATGAAAGATAAAATAAAAAATACTTTTTATAAATCTATCTGATGGACATTACATTATTTTTTACGAATATTTATTGAATACTTTACCCAACCTGGGAATCACAGGACTTTATAAACATCAGTAGCTGTTGTTACCACCATACAGAAAACTCAGATGTAAATAGAACATCAACAGCCTCTTTTCTAATTTTCAGGAACCTCATACTACTGTCTTCAGCACCGATTGCTGTCAAGCTCATCTTCGACCGCCTTCACTGCTGGCTTCAAGCACGCCACCAACAGATGGCAGCACTGTCGAGTCACACATCAAGGGAAGTCTTAATATTGTACTATATAATACTTGTTTGACTCGGTGGCTGAAATTGGAACTAAAGAAATCACTATAATACTTGACAGTATCTATCATTTTGTGTTGACTTACAACATTACTGAGACCGGCCCAGATGTGCCGGAGGTAGTACAATCTGTGCACGGTTATTTTACCTCTGACTGTATAGAACACAATACTCTTTTATTGTATACTTCATATTGTCATATACATAACAGAACAGATGCAGATTTTACAAAGAGTAACATAATGGGCGGTCTCATCTCACCTTTATAACACATATACTAGGTAACCTTTGGACGGAATGCCAAGGGGAAGAAAAGACAAATAGTGTAGGTAGTCTGCGATGTACTACTGACATTATTATACATAAAGTCAATCATACTAATTAATCTAACATCAACCTTACTGTAACAGGAATAAAGTTACAAAGATTTTGATAAAATTTGTCAGTGTTAACAATCTAAAGGCTACTTTATATAAATGAGAATAAAGGTCACTTTAATTTGATTAGTGATTCTAAATCAGTGGTACAATAACTGTAAAAGTACTTACTGTAGAATGAAAATTCTCTTGACGCATGACTGTAGCAAGTAACGCCGTCGTTCTTTTAGTACCTACAATTTCACAAATGTCTACATCACCACCCTGTCAACGCCACTCGTGCGCTATAAGATACCTTTACAAGGATATCATAGCGCCCCATGAAAAAACCTATGTTCTTAAGAACTAGAATCAAATGTTTCTTCATTGTATAGACCCCAGCACATCAAGCTACCTGAAGCTTTAATTTCCCCAATAAACCTTAATTAAACCTAATGCCTTAGCGACAGAATTGAGAATCTAAAGAAATTACACGGTTTGTAGTAGCATAATGAGCTGATGTCTTTAATTTTTTTTTTTTTTTGTAAAGGCTGGCAAGCAAAGATCATATATTTAATCTACTGCCTGAATAAGGCGTGTTGTGTCCAGATTCATGCACCTATATATCTGCGGCCGTTTTATATTTTCAATCATTTATACCTTCGTTGTTGTAATGTATTCTAGCAAAATGAAAGCTGGGATCGCATCATATGTTCCGTACAAAGCTGTGAAATGACCGTCTTTAATATTTTCTGTTTTCATATTTGCTATATTATAATTCGTCGATAACGATGCCAAATTCAAGAGTACAACTGTGATGGAGCATGACAACTGAACTGACTGGTATTACGTTTAGTCGATTAATTAGGTCACGTGGTTATTTGGTTTATCTTTAGTTAACTATATAAAACGTCAGAGTATAGAACAAGACGAATTTCCACACTGGTTGTAGTGGGTTCTCGCTGACTTATTCATGCGATCACTTGATTTATTCGACAAGAAAATTCGACTACAGTAACCATATTTTTTTTTTTATTATAGTATGTATCATACATACACATATAGCATATTTATGTTTTTGTTTAACAGGACTTTTTTTATCGTCGTTTTCTTTTCAATCAAAGCACCTGCCACCTAATCTCTTCACCAACCATAGTTGACTGGTAGAATGCTTAAGGCACAAAGTCCGCCTTGTACATATCTCTGTGCCAAAGTCTAAACAGATAAAAAAATATAATATAGAAATATGTTTTGTTTGTAAACGATTATTAAGTGACGTTTAAACGGCATAACTGTTCGGTTAAACTGTCTCTAATCACTATTTAAGTTTATGCAAAGTAATAAGGAGGATGGCGTCGCAGACTGTTTTGGCATAATATTTATGGCAGATCAGATTGCAATACATGGTTTTTAATTATATACAACTATTTAGGCAGCCCATGCAAACAATTCTGTTTTAAGAGGCATGTCTTTGGACTTGCTAGACAAAAGTTGTGATATCTTATATATAATGCACACTTTAACATAATTTATAGCCTATGGCACTCACATTATAATATAGCTTTCTATCAATGACAACATTTTTAGCACTGGATCATCAACTCTTGAGATTTTCTCTCTTTTTAATATCAGTGTAGATGACCTTCTAAGTTGCTACAAGTGACGCCCCCATTTCATCTACAAGTATCTTCGGTAAGCTGCTCACTCTTAGCATGCTAGATAACGACAATTTTCATGACACAACCTCGAGCAGTTTACAAGTTTCTGTGGCGCTGTTTGGGCACTCATTACATACGCAATGCCACAGACTCGGGAACTCCTGTATCTGGGTTGTTAAAATTAAAAATATATAGTCACAATTATTCAGGTTAGGCTGAGAATTAGCACTTTTTGAAAGTGAATACTGCATAAGACATTCCCTGGGAAGAAGTAGCGGTACAAACTACCCAGCGGAACAGTTGTCTAACGAGTTGTCTAACACACCTGACTATGGGCGTAGTCTGCCTTGTGCTCAGGGTGGGGCAGCAGACTACCATCAGCGATCTCCTGAGCTTCAGCTATGAAATTGCCGCTGTGTTCGTCGGCATTTTTTCTGTGTTTTTGTAAAGTGTCAACGATTTTTTAAATATGATTCGCACACTGGAAGCAATAATAATAATAAATTTATTTATTTCTCCACAAAGGTAGTTACAATTCTACTAAAAGATAACAGTTTAAATATTTACAAGTCCTTTGTGAGAGCTGGTGTCTGAAGTAGGTTTCAGGAAAACCTGTAATATAGATCACCATCATCACCATCATCACCAAATGTCAATGCTTTTGGATTGTAAGACCTTTACAATTGGTTGAAGCAGTGCAGAATATTTGGCAATGGGGCAAACAGATACTATAAATTCGGAATTGATAGCAGCGTAGTATAGCTGATAAGCCGCCTTCATTATTCCACTGTTGCTTTCATGCGAAAACGGCCGTGGTCATTTGAATATAATATTCTTTGAAAATGTCAATGCACTTATACAATATGTAAAGAAAACCCTGCCCGATCCGTGAAGGTATTGTTAGGTATCGTTAACTGATTCTAATAATGCCCACAAAGACGGGCTAAACTTAAAAAAAAATCCTCCTAAAAAATTAATATTATTTCGAAAAAGCGAAGCAACTTAATGCATGAGTGGTAGGGGACACATTAGGCATGCGTGCGCGGGTGAAGGGGGGCGAGGTACGCGGCACGTGGTCGCATCGCTATTCGCTCCGTCACAAATGGTGTTGTCACTTTTTTAAAAATTACCTAATTTTGGGGAAGGTGTAATTAATTCGCGGAAAAAAGAATATTTCAAAATTCATTAGTATTGTCACTGTGATGGTTACGTACAATTTCATATTTTATTTGATCATGTAACAACCTAACATTTATTATGCTTTTGGGTCGGACAGGGTTTTCTTTACATATTGTATTTTTGCGACCAGCGCATTTCGCAGAGTATTGGTATGTTTGGCACGAGCTTACGACGTTGAACTGATTCTCAATTCTTTTGTTTTAATCGCACTTTTATTCGTGTCGATTATTTTTTTTGTTTAACCCTCTTACGGAAATTATGATTGTTGTAGTATAAGAAAAAAAATATTTTGGTTAATTAGGCACCTTATAGATCAGATCCAGGGTGGGGCAAGCGCCCCAGCTTGCCCCAGTGTGGCTACGCCCATACACCTGACTTAATACAATACTATGCATGTATATTGTATAGTAACTAACATAACAAAACACAGAATTTTGAACATTGAATTATTTACCATGGGTATCTTTGACGTAATGCCACGGCTTCGGGGGTTCTACATTTTATGGGTTTTGGTTTCTGCACTTAGTCCTTCCAGTGGACCATGGTTCGTGGGTCATGGCGGCCGTTGCTGTTTATTCCCACCAGCCCACCTCCTTCCAGAAGCCTATTAAGTCTCCAGGCTTGTTAAGAACATCTGTATAAGATCTTTTCGTTCCATGTTTTCACTTCTAATCTGGGTGACGCCTATACACTCGAAGAGTATGCTTATTGTGTGGAAATGTTTGTTTAGCTAGCAATGCCCTGTGATGGTTCCCTTCACCAATCGCAGGCCTTTCCTGTCCAGGTGTAACAGTGCGTAGGCGTTTTTAGGGGCAGGGGCAGGGTGGGATGGGGCCACCTTTTGAGCCGTGGAGAGACGCGCCGGCAGGGGCGGCAATAGCTCTCTCCCCTGCGGCTGCGTGCTCGCGCCGAGTGTAAGGCACTCTGTATGCAAGCAGTGACATTGTTCGCCATCGAGTCAACGTCCGCGGCGGTAGCAATAGGCCGAGCCGGCGTGGTGGCCTCTACTTTCTCTGCGAACTTCATCCAGTCTATGCATCGACGTGGCGCTAGCGGTTTCAGTTGAGTATCCCCGATAGGACGACGAGTACAGGCTGATGATCAGACTGCAGCTCGTCGTCGATCACCTGTTGGGTGATCTGGCAGCACAGCCCCCGGTGGATCACGATGTCCAGCACGTCCGGCATATACCCAGGGTTGCCCGGGTAGTGCGTGGGCGTCTCTAGGCCGGACACCGTATAGCCGGAGGCCTCCGCGTCCGTAAAGAGTCGTCTGCCCCCCGTATTGGTCAGCACTGAGTTCCACGCCGGGTGCTTGCAGTTGAAGACGCCGGCGAGGACAACAGCGAGCGGCGTGCCGTATAGTAGGCCCCGCAGCTCGACTGTGTTCATGGGAGCCGCAGGCGGCCTGTAGCATGTATACACGTCAATGTCCTCGGAAGCCACATGCAGCTGGACGCCCAGCGCGTATAGTGTGCCGAGCGACGGTACGGGTAGCTCTTGATGGTCAACCCTTCGCCTCACAAGTACCGCCAGACCACGGTACCGGGAGTGGGAGGCTGACCGTTCGTCTTTCCTATAAACGAGATATCCCGGGAATCTGACCTTGTCCTCTGGTCCCAGGAAGGTCTCGCTTATTAGCGCCACGTCGACGTCCTGTTCCCTCAGGAGATGGCGGAGGGGGGCGACCTTTCCCCTAAGGCCACGGACGTTCCAATGAATTATCCTCAACGGCCTAGCTATGGTAAAGCAGTAGAAGCTTGGCCAGGCCGTCAAGGATGACGGTCTCCACGTCCTGACCCTGCCTGATGGCCTTAATGAGGCCCATCAGCAATTCGATTGCGATCCTGAAGGTCCTTTTTGGTCTCGGTATTGGTTCTCTTAGTTGTGGCGCCGGTGGCACCGCGGTTGGCCAGAGCCTTCTGTCGCGGCGCTGTACCGGCGCCGGACTCAAGCGTTCCCGGGGCCACGACCTGTTTGCATCGACCGTGTGCGGCCTCTCGGTGGCCGCTTGTGGCCGGCGCGTTTTAATAGTAATGGCGGCAGTCCCCGCTCGCCTATTCTTGATCTCCGCTTGGAACACGGGGCTCTTGGTGTTGCACGCGGGGTGCGGGCCACCGCAGTTCGCGCATGTGGCCGGCTCCTCCCGCGGGCGTGGGCAGTCGCGTGCCACGTGTTCCCCGCCACAGCGTACGCAGGCGAGCGGTCGGTGGCACTGGTGCGAGCTGTGCCTAAACTTCTGGCACCGGTGGCACTGAGTGGGCTCACGTTTACCCCGTCAAGCCTCTATCTTGACACCGCACATGTTCATGAACACTGCGGTGTCAAAGTTTCTAACCTCCGGCATCCTTTTCAAGATTGCGTGGAATACGCAGCCGGGTCGTCCTTGTGCGCCCTTAATATGGCGCACGTACTCCGGTTCGTACTGTGTCCGCTGGCAGCCCCTGGATGGCGATCTTCCCCCCCCCCCCCCAAAAGCGCGCGGTTTTCTTTCGATTCGCAATCCGGTTCGCATTGCTGAACGCGATCTTTAGATCCGTGCACCAACCGGACACAGCGGGCCATTTCGCCTTGTCCTGAATGAAGACAGGCGGGGGAGGGGGGATTTTTGAGTGCTTTATACAGCCCTTTGTAAATAGCGCATATGGGCTTTGTTAGCTTCGCAGGGTAGTTTCTGTAGGCACGAACAGCCGTGTTCTTCTCGGTCAGGAGTTCGCGCAAGTCAGCGGGGAGTTTCCAGCGACAGTCTTCTGTCACTGTTACCTCTCTTGAACAGTCGTTCAGGACTGACTGTGCGTGACCCGTGAACGAGTCGATCGCGGTCGTCGTGTCCGCGATAGAGTCCAGGCGTGCAGGTATGGAGTCCAGGTGGGGGGATGTGAAGGATTTCAGCCGATCGCTTACTTTCCTCCAGTCCGTTACCACCTTCGTAAGGGGTTCTTGACCTGGGTCAGAGAGGCCAGTGCGGGGAGCCAGTCTGATTACGACTGGTCGATGATCGGACGATAGCTCTGGTAGCGCTTCTATAGAGTCTAACCGTAGGTTGACGTTCTTTAGGAGCGCCACGTCCAGGACGTCCGGGGTGTGATCGGGGTCGTAGGGGAAATGGGTGGGGGTCATAGGTCCCACGACGTCGAAGTTCATTCGGGTAGAGAGGTCAAACAGGAGTCTGCCTCTGGGGTTGATCCTGGTGCTATTCCAGGCGGTGTGTTTGGCGTTGAGGTCGCCCGCTATTATAACGGAGTCGCTCAACCCCAGAAGTAGGGCGATGTCGTCTGCTAAGAGTTGATGATTCTCTGCAGAGGAACTGGGAGGGAGGTAGGCCGACACTATTGTGATAGGTTGGTGGCCTGTCATGCCGAGGACGGCACATTGACACTTCGAGTCGTGAGAGGGGTGGGGGGTCCATTGGGATGTAATGTAGAGCCCTTTTGAAATAAATAAGGGTTCCGCCTTTGTGACAACGCAACCTGTCGTTGCGAACTACGCGGTAGTTCGCGACCAGAGGTGTGCGGTGGCTAGGCTTGAGGAAGGTCTCTTGGGCGAGGAAGATGTCGATCTGGTGCTCGCGTAGGAATGTTGAGATCTCTAGTTTCTGATCTCTAATGCCATCGGCATTGAAGTGCACCAGTTTCAGGGAACGGGGCTTGGTTCGTTTACTGCTCCTGCAATCCATTAATTGGATGCGATGGAGGACAGGGCCTGGGTTATTTCTGGATAGGCATTGTAAATGCCTATCACGGCCTCGAGGTTGCCAGCAGATCTGGCAGCCAAGAGCTCTTTTGCCATTTGCCTGGCACGGGGGGACATGAAAATAAGGAAGGTCCCCGAGATGACGTTGAATGCGTCAAGGGGGTTGCTGCCGGTGGTTGTTGCGGGGGTTGTTGTCGCCGCGGAGGGTGTTGTTACCACCTTTTGGGCCGTGGAAGGACGGATGCGAGGATCCTTGTCCTTCCAGGCGGGGGTGGATTGAGGGGTTGTGGGGGCGGCCGCCACGAAGGCCGGGAAGGCCTTCTGGTGGTTTAAGGCGTTCCAGGGACTAGGTCTCTGGGGGCTCAAAGCCACCGGGGGCTGGGTCTGGCCTGTTGGGGCCTCCCTTTGCTGGCGAGCGCTCGCGCGCTTCGCCAGTTTAGGCGATGTTGACTTGGGGGCCTTGGGGCACCCACGGTAGTTGGCCGTGTGGCCGGTCGTGCCGCATAGGACGCAGCTTGGTGGCTCGGTGCAGAGCGCGCGGTCCTTGGGCCGAGGGCACTCTGCTGTGCCGTGGTCGCCTAGGCACTTGACGCACCTAGGCTTGGCGTGGCAATGTGCCTGCGAGTGGCCGTATAGTTGGCACCTATGGCATTGGCCAACGGTGCCGCTCTTGTGCGGCTTCTCAATGACTATGCTATGATAGAGAGCAGATGCTCTTAATCAGGAATATGGGGTGGTGGGTGGCTCCCTCGACGGGGTGACTGATCACTAGGATCATATCGTATGCCGACCCTTTACCGCGTGCCATGCGGTGGACTTCTTTGACGGGGATCCTCTGTGCAATGAGATCAGCTTTGATCTCGTCAGTGGGGATCTCCTTTGGGATCCTTCGGATCACCACGCGTGTGAGACGATCCTCAGGGAGGGAGTAGGTGTGGAAGGCCACACCTCTTAGGCGGAGGAGCTTTATTAGCTCACGGAAGTCCCTGGCTGAAGGGACGGAGACTTTAATCCCCGTCTGGGTGGACTTAGCATTTGTGAATGCTATTTTGTGTTCCGTGCACCAGCCGGACACTGAAGGCCACTTCGCCTTGTCTTGGATGAAGACAGGCGGGGGAGGGGGGATTTTAGAGGCCGCACGTGGGGCCGAGGGGGTGGTATTTGACGCGGCACGAGGGGCGTCAGTCCCTTTAGGGAGGACGGGTGCGGGGCTGGGACGGCCGCTGGCCGACTCGGCAGCCACCAATTTGGGGGCTTGGATGGAGGAGCAGGATGTCTTCCTCCTCCTCTTGAGGGCGACGACCTTAAAGTCTGGTTCGTCGTCGTCGTCTGACGCCTGAGTGGGCGGGGTTGATTCCTCGGAGGAGTCCGAGGAGATGGGGTTGGGGCGTTTGGCCGAGAAGACTTCGGTGTCCATGGACACCTCGGTTTCGGCGGGGACGGCATCGGGCTGGGGGGAGGGGGCTAGCTGTTGGAGGACAGCCAACCTATCGCCATATTTGGCGCGGATTGTTGGTTCTTCCAACAGAACCTCGTTTAATATGGCGAGAAGCGCCTGAAAATGGGGGGAAGACATTATTGCTACCTAGTCCTCCGGGTTGGAGGCCCGGAGGGTGTGTACCCTCCCTGTCGCCGGACAGGGAGGTGTGTGCCTAACCCTACTAACCTTATTGGTCTCGGTGGCGTAGCTCCGGTGCACTACTCGACGCGTCGCTACACCGCACTTACACACACTCACACACAACACTTACGGACTCTTTCGAGTCCGGCGGCGCGGCACGAGAACGCGGCGATGCGGCTTAGCGAGCGCGACGGTTAGCGCGGTGACGCGGCGCGATGGAGCGTCAGGAGGTTCGCGGCGGAGCACACGGACGCGGCGGGTCGGTGCAGGGACCGGGAGCGGAGCGAGAGTTCGCGGCGGGGCTAGCGAGTGGCGCGGAGGTGGCTGCCAAGCATGCGCGGCGGGGCTGTGGCGCAGGTAGCGCGGCAATGTGGAGCGAACGATCGCGGCGGGGCTATCGTGTACGCGGCGGTGGTAGCCAAGCAGACGCGGCGGCTGCGGCGCAGGGTGCGCGGCAGAGGGGCGCGCGAGTACGCGGCGGGGTTGCTAAAAAGCACGGTAGAGTGCTAGCGAGCGCGACGGAGCGGCACGGGGGTTCGCGGCGTAGGCGCGGGAGCACGTGCGCTCAGGGCGAGCGCTGAGCAGGGAATTGTGTGACTTGTCGCTTTTTTTTTTTTTTTTTTTTGATATGGCATCTCGTAGTTGACCTTGCGAGGCCGTGACTACTTAACCGGACTTTCCTGTGGATGCCTTAAATGAATTTAAAGCCTCCAGCCAGGGCTACTAAAAACTAAGCGACTACGCACTAAGGGCACCCCCTGCGGGGTACGGACCTCGGCTTAGGGCGTCGCTGGAGAGAACAGCAAGGGATGGCTGGATCGAATTTTTATTTACTGGCTCAGCTGCGGCGCGGGCTGGCCTTCATCGGACGAGGGACGGGGGAGGGGGCTACTACGTTGAACGCGTCGCGATGGACCTCGGCGGCGAGGTCGGTAGGTCGGTCTGTTCTTTGTAAGAGTGCTGGTGGCCCTATTGGCCTCTTGGAGGAGGGTAATGGGGTCATCTGGGTCTGTGAGGGCATGCCTTGGGCGGCGAAGCTTGGAGATGGTGGAGGGGGTGTAGTTAGCAGCCGCTACTATCAGGGGATTGCGGTGCTTGGCAGCAGTGTCAAAGAAGCGTTTGGAAAGACGCTTCATGAACTGCTGGATGGTGGGGATTTTGAGATCGAGGTGGAGGATCTCATTACGGACGAACCAAGGGGCGTTTGTGGCTTTACGCAGGAAACGGTTTTGGACTACTTGCATCCTATGGATATGACGCGGCTTGGCGTGTGCGAAGACTGGACAAGCGTATGTCATAATCGGGCGTATGCACGCTGTGTACAAGCGCATTTTGCACTTGAGCGACAGTTTGCTACGCGGGTTGAGGACGGGGTGGAGTCGACCCAGAGCGTAGGCGGCACGTGAGCGGACCGCCTTAATATGCTCTGAGAAGTTGAGGTTACGATCGAGAATCACACCTAGATATTTGGCTTGCTTCCCCCAGGGGATCAGCTCGCCAGACATGGAGATGGGTCGTGGGGTGGGGACGTTTAGTCGCGGTTTCGTGTGGAGTACCGCTTGACTCTTTTGGGGGTTGACTTCGATCCTCCATTTCTTGAACCAGTCAGCCAGTTTGTTGACTGCGGTTTGTAGATGGTGTCGAATTCGGTCAGGGCTGAGTCCCGAGCAGTAGATGGCGGTGTCGTCTGCGAACAGAGCGACTTGAGCCTTACCACCTTTCGGGATATCGCTTGTGTACAGCGTGAATATAAGGGGGGCTAGCACGGAGCCCTGGGGAACACCTGCACGGATGGGGCGGGGGGAGGAGTGTGCTCCTTCGATTTTGTAGCGGAAGGTGCGGTGTGACAGGAAGTCCCGTAAGATGAGAACGAGACGGTCGGGCACTCCGAGTTTGTACAGCTTATAGATTAAGCCGTTGTGCCAGACTTTGTCAAACGCTTTCGCTATATCGAAGTAGACTACGCCTGTGTACATACCACGCATGAACCCTGCGTGTATATGTTCAGTGATGCGTAGGATTTGTTGTGGACAGGAGTGTTGGGCACGGAACCCGAACTGCTCATTTGGAATGAGGCCCTTATTCTCGGCATAGGCTCTGAGACGCTTATAAATAAGCCTCTCGTAGATTTTGCCGAGAACTTTCAGTAAGCTGATTGGACGGTAACTATTGGGATCGGCTTTAGGCTTACCGGGCTTGGGAATGCCAATCACAGTGGCTTCTTTCCACGTTTGTGGAAAAATGTTATTCCCCATTGCACCATTGAAGATGGTGGTCAAGAGGAGGACTAGGTGGGCTGGGAAGAGACGGACCACTCTGTTGGTGATGCCGTCTGATCCGGGTGCTTTTTTGGGTTGAAGGCCTTTGATGATGTCCTGCACTTCATCTGGAGTGATGGGAGGCAGGGGATCATCCGGGTCGTCAACGGGCGGGAGGGAGGTCCTACGTTCTACTTCAGCGTCGACCTCTAGGAGGTGGGCTTGGTCTACTGGTAGGAGGCTGGGGGAGCACTGGGCTTCGAGGCAGGAGGCAAGGCATTCAGCCTTTTCATCGTCATCGAAGGCGATGGTATTGTCGGGGCGAACCAGAGGAGGCATGGTGACAACTTCTTTGGATTTTAACTTCCTCTGAAGTTCCCAGAAGGCTAGGTGGGTGGGCTCTAACTCGTCCAGCATCTTATCCCAGCCGGCTTCACGCCACTCCGATATGCGTCTTTTTACAGTTCTCTGTAAATAGCGCATATGGGCTTTGTTGGCCGCGCAGGGGAAGCTGCTGTAGGCACGGACAGCCGCGTTCTTCTCGGTCAGGAGTTCACGCAAGTCAGTGGGAAGTTTCCAGCGGCAGTCTTCTGTCGCTGTTACCTCCCTTGAACAGTCGTTCAGGACTGACTGTACGTGATCCGTGAACGAGTCGATCGCGGTCGTCGTGTCCGCGATAGAGTCCAGGCGTGCAGGTATGGAGTCCAGGTGGGGGGATGAGGAGGATTTCAGCCGATCGCTTACTTTCCTCCAGTCCGTTACCACCTTCGTAAGGGGTTCTTGACCTGGGTCAGAGAGTTCTTTAGGAGCGCCACGTCCAGGACGTCCGGGGTGTGATCGGGGTCGTAGGGGAAATGGGTGGGGGTCATAGGTCCCACGACGTCGAAGTTCATTCGGGTAGAGAGGTCAAACAGGAGTCTGCCTCTGGAGTTGATCCTGGTGCTATTCCAGGCGGTGTGTTTGGCGTTGAGGTCGCCCGCTATTATAACGGAGTCGCTCAACCCCAGAAGTAGGGCGATGTCGTCTGCTAAGAGTTGATGATTCTCTGCAGAGGAACTGGGAGGGAGGTAGGCCGACACTATTGTGATAGGTTGGTGGCCTGTCATGCCGAGACGGCACATTGACACTTCGAGTCGTGAGAGGGGTGGGGGGTCCACTGGGATGCAATGTAGAGCCCTTTTGAAATAAATAAGGATTCCGCCTTTGTGACTACGCAACCTGTCGTTGCGAACTACGCGGTAGTTCGCTACCAGAGGTGTGCGGTGGCTAGGCTTGAGGAAGGTCTCTTGGGCGAGGAAGATGTCGATCTGGTGCTCGCGTAGGAATGTTGAGATCTCTAGTTTCTGATCTCTAATGCCATCGGCATTGAAGTGCACCAGTTTCAGGGAACGGGGCTTGGTTCGTTTGCTGCTCCTGCAATCCATTAATTGGATGCGATGGAGGACAGGGCCTGGGTTATTTCTGGGTAGGCATTGTAAATGCCTATCACGGCCTCAAGGTTGCCAGCAGATCTGGCAGCCAAGAGCTCTTTTGCCATTTGCCTGGCACGGGGGGACATGAAAATAAGGAAGGTCCCCGAGATGACGTTGAATGCGTCAAGGGGGTTGCTTCCGGTGGTTGTTGCGGGGGTTGTGCGTGCGGGGGTTGTTGTCTGTTGTAGCCACCTTTTGGGCCGTGGAAGGTCGGATGCGAGGATCCTTGTCCTTCCATGCGGGGGTGGATTGAGGGGTCGTGGGGGCGGCCGCCACTATGGCCGGGAAGGCCTTCTGGTGGTTTAAGGCGTTCCAGGGACTAGGTCTCTGGGGGCTCAAAGCCACCGGGGGCTGGGTCTGGCCTGTTGGGGCCTCCCTTTGCTGACGAGCGCTCGCGCGCTTCGCCAGTTTAGGCGATGTTGACTTGGGGGCCTTGGGGCACCCACGGTAGTTGGCCGTGTGGCCGGTCGTGCCGCATAGGACGCAGCTTGGTGGCTCGGTGCAGAGCGCTCGGTCCTTGGGCCGTGGGCACTCTGCTGTGCCGTGGTCGCCTAGGCACTTGACGCACCTGGGCTTGGCGTGGCAATGTGCTTGCGAGTGGCCGTGCAGTTGGCACCTATGGCATTGGCCAACGGTGCCGCTCTTGTGCGGCTTCTCTATGATTATACCTGATATGGAGCAGATGCTCTTTATCAGGAATATGGGGTGGTGGGTGGCTCCCTCGACGGGGTGACAGATCACTAGGATCATGTCGTATGCCGACCCTTTACCGCGTGCTTTATGCATGCGGTGGACTTCCTTTACGGGGATCTCCTGTGCTAGGAGATCTGCTTTTAATTCCTCAGTGGGAATCTCCTTGGGGATCCTTCGGATCACCACGCGAGTG
Organism: Sesamia inferens; assembly: GCA_037179545.1. Lineage (NCBI taxonomy): Eukaryota > Metazoa > Arthropoda > Insecta > Lepidoptera > Noctuidae > Sesamia > Sesamia inferens. Next base: position 7,279,558 of record CM073947.1, read on the forward strand.
AGGCGGTCCTCTGGGAGGGAGTAGGTGTGGAAGGCCACACCTCTCAGGCGGAGGAGCTTAGTCAGCTCACGGAAGTCTTTGGTTGTAGGGACGGAGACTTTTATCCCCGTCTGCGTGGATTTAGCATTAGTGAATGCTATCCTAGATTCAGTGCACCAGCCGGACACTGTGGGCCACTTCGCCTTGTCTTGGATGAAGACAGGCGGGGGAGGGGGGATTTTAGAGGCCGCTCGTGGGGCCGAGGGGGCGCGTTTAGCTGACGCGGCACGAGGGGCGTCAGTCCCTTTAGGGGGGATGGGTGTGGGGTTGGGGCGGCCGCTAGCCGACTCGGTGGCTACCAGCTTAGGGGCTTGGGAGGAGGAGGATTTCTTCCTCCTCCTCTTGAGGGCGACGACCTTAAAGTCGGGTTCCTCGTCGTCCGACGCCTGAGTGGGCGGAGATGATTCCTCGGCAGAGTCCGAGGAGGCGGGGTTGGGGCGCTTGGCCGAGAAAACTTCGGTGTCCATGGACACCTCGGTTTCAACGGGGACGGGGACAGGCTGGGGGGTGGCAACGGGCTGGGGGGAGGGGGCTAGTTGCTGGAGGACAGCTAACCTGTCGCCATATTTGGCGCGGACCGAGGGCTCCTGGAGGAGCACCTCATTTAGTAAGGCGAGAAGCGCCTCCTGATATTGGGAGTCCATGCCTAGTCCTCCGGGTTGGAGGCCCGGAGGGTGTGTACCCTCCCTGTCGCTGGACAGGGAGGTGTGTACCTAACCCTACTAACCTTATTGGTCTCAGTGGCGTAGCTCCGGTGCACTACTCGACGCGTCACTGCACCGCACTTACACACACTCACACGCAACACTAACAGACTCTTTCGAGTCCGGCGGCGCGGCGCGAGAACGCGGCGATGCGGCTTAGCGAGCGCTACGGATAGCGCGGTGACGCGGCGGCTGCGGCGCAGGGTGCGCGGCAGTGAGGCGCGCGAGTACGCGGCGGGGTTGCTAAAAGCAAGGTAGAGTGCTAGCGAGCGCGACGGAGCGGCACGGGAGTTCGCGGCGTAGGCGCGGGAGCACGTGCGCTCAGGGCGAGCGCTGAGCGTGGAATGTGTGACTTGTCGCTTTTTTTTTTTTTTTTTTTTTGATATGGCATCTCGTAGTTGACCTTGAGAGGCCGTGACTACTTAACCGGACTTTCCTGTGGATGCCTTAAATGAATTTAAAGCCTCCAGCCAGGGCTACTAAAAACTAAGCGACTGCGCACTAAGGGCACCCCCTGTGGGGTACGGACCTCGGCTTAGGGCGTCGCTGGAGTGAACAGCAAGGGACGGCTGGATCGAATTATTTTATTTTTATTTCGGTTTGATGACCACGGTCCTAGTACTAGCTCTGAGAAGAAACGGCCGAAACAAACTCAGAGGTCATAGTCGGGAGTTTATATTTACTGGCTCAGCTGCGGCGCGGGCTGGCCTTCATCGGACAAGGGACGGGGGGGGCGATTACTACGTTGAACGCGTCGCGATGGACCTCGGCGGCGAGGTCGGTAGGTCGGTCTGTTCTTTGTAAGAGTGCTGGTGGCCCTATTGGCCTCTTGGAGGAGGGTAATGGGGTCATCTGGGTCGGTGAGAGCATGCCTTGGGCGGCGAAGCTTGGAGATGGTGGAGGGGGTGTAATTAGCAGCCGCTACTATCAGGGGATTGCGGTGCTTGGAGGCAGTGTCAAAGAAGCGTTTGGAAAGACGCTTCATGAACTGCTGAATGGTGGGGATTTTGAGATCTAGGTGGAGGATCTCATTACGGACGAACCAAGGGGCGTTTGTGGCTTTACGCAAGAAACGGTTTTGGACTACTTGCATCCTATGGATATGACGCGGCTTGGCGTGTGCGAAGACAGGACAAGCGTATGTCATAATCGGGCGTATGCACGCTGTGTACAAGCGCATTTTGCACTTGAGCGACAGTTTGCTACGCGGGTTGAGGACGGGGTGGAGTCGACCCAGAGCGTAGGCGGCACGTGAGCGGACCGCCTTAATGTGCTCTGAGAAGTTGAGGTTGCGGTCGAGGATCACACCGAGATATTTGGCTTGCTTCCCCCAGGGGATCAGCTCGCCAGACATGGTAATGGGTCGTGGGGTGGGGACGTTTAGTCGCGGCTTTGTGTGGAGTACCGCTTGACTTTTTTGGGGGTTAACTTCGATCCTCCATTTCTTGAACCAGTCAGCCAGTTTGTTGACTGCGGTTTGGAGATGGTGTCGAATTCGGTCAGGGCTGAGTCCCGAGCAGTAGATGGCGGTGTCGTCTGCGAACAGAGCGACTTGGGCCTTACCACCTTTCGGGATATCGCTTGTGTACAGCGTGAAAATAAGGGGGGCTAGCACGGAGCCCTGGGGAACACCTGCACGGATGGGGCGGGGGGAGGAGTGTGCTCCTTCGATTTTGTAGCGGAAGGTGCGGTTTGACAGGAAGTCCCGTAAGATGAGAACGAGACGGTCGGGCACTCCGAGTTTGTACAGCTTATAGATTAAGCCGTTGTGCCAGACTTTGTCAAACGCTTTCGCTATATCGAAGTAGACTACGCCTGTGTACATACCACGCATGAACCCTGCGTGTATATGTTCAGTGATGCGTAGGACTTGTTGTGGACAAGAGTGTTGGGATCGGAACTCGAACTGCTCATTGGGAATGAGGCCCTTGTTTTCGGCGTAAGCTCTGAGACGCTTATAAATAAGCCTCTCATAGATTTTGCCGAGAACTTTCAGCAAGCTGATGGGACGGTAACTGGTTGGTTCGGCTTTGGGCTTGCCGGGCTTGGGAATGCCAATCACTGTGGCTTCTTTCCACGTTTGTGGGAAAATGTTGTTCCCCATTGCACCATTGAAGATGGTGGTCAAGAGGAGGACTAGGTGGGCTGGGAAGAGACGGACCACTCTGTTGGTGATGCCGTCTGATCCGGGCGCTTTTTTGGGTTGAAGGCCTTTGATGATGTCCTGCACTTCGTCTGGAGTGATGGGAGGCAAGGGATCATCCGGGTCGTCAACGGGCGGGAGGGAGGTCCTACGTTCTACTTCAGCGTCGACCTCTAGGAGGTGGGCTTGGTCTACTGGTAGGAGGCTGGGGGAGCACTGGGCTTCGAGGCAGGAGGCAAGGCATTCAGCCTTTTCATCGTCATCGAAGGCGATGGTATTGTCGGGGCGAACCAGAGGAGGCATGGTGACAACTTCTTTGGATTTTAACTTCCTCTGAAGTTCCCAGAAGGCTAGGTGGGTGGGCTCTAACTCGTCCAGCATCTTATCCCAGCCGGCTTCACGCCACTCCGATATGCGTCTTTTTACAGTTCTCTGTAAAAAGCGCATATGGGCTTTGTTGGCCGCGCAGGGGAAGCTGCTGTAGGCACGGACAGCCGCGTTCTTCTCGGTCGGGAGTTCACGCAAGTCAGTGGGAAGTTTCCAGCGACAGTCTTCTGTCGCTGTTACCTCCCTTGAACAGTCGTTCAGGACTGACTGTACGTGATCCGTGAACGAGTCGATCGCGGCTGTAGTGTCCGCGATAGAGTCCAGGCGTGCAGGTATGGAGTCCAGGTGGGGGGATGTGGAGGATTTCAGCCGATCGCTTACTTTCCTCCAGTCCGTTACCACCTTCGTAAGGGGTTCTTGACCTGGGTCAGAGAGGCCAGTGCGGGGAGCCAGTCTGATAACGACTGGTCGATGATCGGACGATAGCTCTGGTAGCGCTTCTATAGAGTCTAACCGTAGGTTGACGTTCTTTAGGAGCGCCACGTCAAGGACGTCCGGGGTGTGATCGGGGTCGTAGGGGAAATGGGTGGGGGTCATAGGTCCCACGACGTCGAAGTTCATTCGGGTAGAGAGGTCAAACAAGAGTCTGCCTCTGAAGTTGATCCTGGTGCTATTCCAGGCGGTGTGTTTGGCGTTGAGGTCGCCCGCTATTATCACGGAGTCGCTCAACCCCAGAAGTAGGGCGATGTCGTCTGCTAAGAGTTGATGATTCTCTGCAGAGGAACTGGGAGGGAGGTAGGCCGACACTAATGTGATAGGTTGGTGGCCTGTCATGCCGAGGCGGCACATTGACACTTCGAGTCGTGAGAGGGGTGGGGGGTCCATTGGGATGCAATGTAGAGCCCTTTTGAAATAAATAAGGGTACCGCCTTTGTGACAACGCAACCTGTCGTTGCGAACTACGCGGTAGTTCGCGATCAGAGGTGTGCGGTGGCTAGGCTTGAGGAAGGTCTCTTGGGCGAGGAAGATATCTATCTGGTGCTCACGAAGGAATGTTGAGATCTCTAATTTCTGATCTCTAATGCCATCGGCATTGAAGTGCACCAGTTTCAGGGATCGGGGCTTGGTTCGTTTGCTGCTCCTGCAATCCATTAATTGGATGCGATGGAGGACAGGGCCTGGGTGATTTCAGGGTAGGCATTGTAAATGCCTATCACGGCCTCAAGGTTGCCAGCAGATCTGGCAGCCAAGAGTTCTTTTGCCATTTGCCTGGCACGGGGGGACATGAAAATGAGGAAGGTCCCCGAGATGACGTTGAATGCGTCAAGGGGGTTGCTTCCGGTGGTTGTTGCGGGGGTTGTGCGTGCGGGGGTTGTTGTCGCCGCAGCAGCAGTTGTTGCCACCTTTTGGGCCGTGGAAGGTCGCATGCGAGGATCCTTGTCCTTCCATGCGGGGGTGGATTGAGGGGTCGTGGGGGCGGCCGCCACTAAGGCCGGGAAGGTCTTCTGGTGGTTTAAGGCGTTCCAGGGACTAGGTCTCTGGGGGCTCAAAGCCACCGGGGGCTGGGTCTGGCCTGCTGGGGCCTCCCTTTGCTGGCGAGCGCTCGCGCGCTTCGCCAGTTTAGGGGATGATGACTTGGGGGCCTTGGGGCACCCACGGTAGTTGGCCGTGTGGCCGGTCGTGCCGCATAGGACGCAACTTGGCGGCTCGGTGCAGAGCGCGCGGTCCTTCGGCCGTGGGCACTCTGCTGTGCCGTGGTCACCTAGGCACTTGACGCACCTGGGCTTGGCGTGGCAGTGTGCCTGTGAGTGGCCGTACAGTTGGCACCTATGGCATTGGCCAACGGTGCCGCTCTTGTGCGGCTTCTCTATGATTATTCCTGATAGAGAGCAGATGCTCTTAATCAGGAATATGGGGTGGTGGGTGGCTCCCTCGACGGGGTGACAGATCACTAGGATCATGTCGTATGCCGACCCTTTACCGCGTGCTTTATGCATGCGGTGGACTTCCTTTACAGGGATGTCCTGTGCTAGGAGATCTGCTTTTAATTCCTCTGTGGGAATCTCCTTGGGGATCCTTCGGATCACCACGCGTGTGAGACGATCCTCAGGGAGGGAGTAGGTGTGGAAGGCCACACCTCTTTGGCGGAGGAGCTTGGTCAGCTCACGGAAGTCTTTTGATGTAGGGACGGAGACTTTTATCCCCGTCTGCGTGGATTTAGCATTAGTGAATGCTATCCTAGATTCAGTGCACCAGCCGGACACTGTGGGCCACTTCGCCTTGTCTTGGATGAAGACAGGCGGGGGAGGGGGGATTTTAGGGGCCGCTCGTGGGGCCGAGGGGGCGGGTTTAGCTGACGCGGCACGAGGGGCGTCAGTCCCTTTAGGGGGGATGGGTGTGGGGTTGGGGCGGCCGCTAGCCGACTCGGTGGCTACCAGCTTAGGGGCTTGAGAGGAGGAGGATTTCTTCCTCCTCCTCTTGAGGGCGACGACCTTAAAGTCGGGTTCATCGTCGTCCGACGCCTGAGTGGGCGGAGATGATTCCTCGGCAGAGTCCGAGGAGGCGGGGTTGGGGCGCTTGGCCGAGAAAACTTCGGTGTCCATGGACACCTCGGTTTCGGCGGGGACGGCATCGGGCTGGGGGGAGGGGGCTAGCTGTTGGAGGACAGCCAACCTGTCGCCATATTTGGCGCGGAGTGATGGTTCTTCCAACAGAACCTCATTTATTATGGCGAGAAGCGCCTCAAAGTGGGTGGAGGACATTTTAATTGCCTATCCCACCCGGGTGGATTGGCCCGGGGGTGTGTACCCTCCCTGTCGGGTGTAGACAGGGAGGTGAGTGCCTAAGGGTGAGCCCTAAGCTTGTATTCCGTTGCCAGTCTCAATGTGCAACGGGGCCCTAACTGGTCTAGCGCGAAGGGTGTAGACACACCCTAAAGACGCTAGGTGTGTAGCTGGAAGGGAAAACTGTTACCCAGTTCCGACTAGGAGATCCCCCAAGGCCGGAGGTCTGGGACCCGTCCAATTGACTGCCTAGCCCTGAAGGGGTTCGGCGGGTGTATTGGGTCAACACCCCACTCGGTTTTGTTATCACCGTTAGGTTTCGGCCGAGGACCACGAAACTGTGGATTTAACCCTGAAGGGGCCTAGTGACTCTAAACAAAACGCGGACGTCTGTTAAAGAAATAGGATAGTTAATAAACGAGCGGTCGGGTAAACAATTTGTCTACGTACGACCGGCTTGTTTATTTCATAAAGACCGGCGAGCACGGGGGCAGCGGGGCGCAGGGGGCACCTGTGGCGGCGTGCGAGCGGCGTCTCTGACGATCGAGCAGCGAGGGAGCAGCGAGGGGAGCGGGGCGCGGGGAGCGCTTGCGGCGACACGTGTGGTCGGAGCGAGGGCTATCCGCTGTATGCGTGACTTGTCGCTTTTTTTTTTTTTTTTTTTTTTTGATATGGCATCTCGTAGTTGACCTTGAGAGGCCGTGACTACTTAACCGGGCTTTCCTGTGGATGCCTTAAATGAATTTAAAGCCTCCAGCCAGGGCTACTAAAAACTAAGCGACTGCGCACTAAGGCACCCCCCCACCCCGGCACCCCCTGTGGGGTACGGACCTCGGCTTAGGGCGTCGCTGGAGTGAACAGCAAGGGACGGCTGGATCGAATTATTTATTTTTATTTCGGTTTGATGACCACGGCGTTTCCTAGTACTAGCTCTGAGAAGAAACGGCCGAAACAAACTCAGAGGTCATAGTCGGGAGTTTATATTTACTGGCTCAGCTGCGGCGCGGGCTGGCCTTCATCGGACAAGGGACGGGGGGGGCGATTACTACGTTGAACGCGTCGCGATGGACCTCGGCGGCGAGGTCGGTAGGTCGGTCTGTTTTTTGTAAGAGTGCTGGTGGCCCTATTGGCCTCTTGGAGGAGGGTAATGGGGTCATCTGGGTCGGTGAGAGCATGCCTTGGGCGGCGAAGCTTGGAGATGGTGGAGGGGGTGTAATTAGCAGCCGCTACTATCAGGGGATTGCGGTGCTTGGAGGCAGTGTCAAAGAAGCGTTTGGAAAGACGCTTCATGAACTGCTGAATGGTGGGGATTTTGAGATCTAGGTGGAGGATCTCATTACGGACGAACCAAGGGGCGTTTGTGGCTTTACGCAAGAAACGGTTTTGGACTACTTGCATCCTATGGATATGACGCGGCTTGGCGTGTGCGAAGACAGGACAAGCGTATGTCATAATCGGGCGTATGCACGCTGTGTACAAGCGCATTTTGCACTTGAGCGACAGTTTGCTACGCGGGTTGAGGACGGGGTGGAGTCGACCCAGAGCGTAGGCGGCACGTGAGCGGACCGCCTTAATGTGCTCTGAGAAGTTGAGGTTGCGGTCGAGGATCACACCGAGATATTTGGCTTGCTTCCCCCAGGGGATCAGCTCGCCAGACATGGTGATGGGTCGTGGGGTGGGGACGTTTAGTCGCGGCTTTGTGTGGAGTACCGCTTGACTTTTTTGGGGGTTAACTTCGATCCTCCATTTCTTGAACCAGTCAGCCAGTTTGTTGACTGCGGTTTGGAGATGGTGTCGAATTCGGTCAGGGCTGAGTCCCGAGCAGTAGATGGCGGTGTCGTCTGCGAACAGAGCGACTTGGGCCTTACCACCTTTCGGGATATCGCTTGTGTACAGCGTGAAAATAAGGGGGGCTAGCACGGAGCCCTGGGGAACACCTGCACGGATGGGGCGGGGGGAGGAGTGTGCTCCTTCGATTTTGTAGCGGAAGGTGCGGTTTGACAGGAAGTCCCGTAAGATGAGAACGAGACGGTCGGGCACTCCGAGTTTGTACAGCTTATAGATTAAGCCGTTGTGCCAGACTTTGTCAAACGCTTTCGCTATATCGAAGTAGACTACGCCTGTGTACATACCACGCATGAACCCTGCGTGTATATGTTCAGTGATGCGTAGGACTTGTTGTGGACAAGAGTGTTGGGATCGGAACCCGAACTGCTCATTGAGAATGAGGCCCTTGTTCTCGGCGTAAGCTCTGAGACGCTTATAAATAAGCCTCTCATAGATTTTGCCGAGAACTTTCAGCAAGCTGATGGGACGGTAACTAGTTGGTTCGGCTTTGGGCTTGCCGGGCTTGGGAATGCCAATCACTGTGGCTTCTTTCCACGTTTGTGGGAAAATGTTGTTCCCCATTGCACCATTGAAGATGGTGGTCAAGAGGAGGACTAGGTGGGCTGGGAAGAGACGGACCACTCTATTGGTGATGCCGTCTGATCCGGGCGCTTTTTTGGGTTGAAGGCCTTTGATGATGTCCTGCACTTCATCTGGAGTGATGGGGGGCAGGGGATCATCCGGGTCGTCAACGGGCGGGAGGGAGGTCCTACGTTCAACTTCAGCGTCGACCTCTAGGAGGTGGGCTTGGTCTACTGGTAGGAGGCTGGGGGAGCACTGGGCTTCGAGGCTGGAGGCAAGGCATTCAGCCTATTCATCGTCATCGAAGGCGATGGTATTGTCGGGGCGAACCAGAGGAGGCATGGTGACAACTTCTTTGGATTTTAACTTCCTCTGAAGTTCCCAGAAGGCTAGGTGGGTGGGCTCTAACTCGTCCAGCATCTTATCCCAGCCGGCTTCACGCCACTCCGATATGCGTCTTTTTACAGTTCTCTGTAAATAGCGCATATGGGCTTTGTTGGCCGCGCAGGGGAAGCTGCTGTAGGCACGGACAGCCGCGTTCTTCTCGGTCAGGAGTTCACGCAAGTCAGTGGGAAGTTTCCAGCGACAGTCTTCTGTCGCTGTTACCTCCCTTGAACATTCGTTCAGGACTGACTGTACGTGATCCGTGAACGAGTCGATCGCGGTCGTCGTGTCCGCGATAGAGTCCAGGCGTGCAGGTATGGAGTCCAGGTGGGGGGATGTGGAGGATTTCAGCCGATCGCTTACTTTCCTCCAGTCCGTTACCACCTTCGTAAGGGGTTCTTGACCTGGGTCAGAGAGGCCAGTGCGGGGAGCCAGTCTGATAACGACTGGTCGATGATCGGACGATAGCTCTGGTAGCGCTTCTATAGAGTCTAACCGTAGGTTGACGTTCTTTAGGAGCGCCACGTCGAGGACGTCCGGGGTGTGATCGGGGTCGTAGGGGAAATGGGTGGGGGTCATAGGTCCCACGACGTCGAAGTTCATTCGGGTAGAGAGGTCAAACAAGAGTCTGCCTCTGGAGTTGATCCTGGTGCTATTCCAGGCGGTGTGTTTGGCGTTGAGGTCGCCCGCTATTATCACGGAGTCGCTCAACCCCAGAAGTAGGGCGATGTCGTCTGCTAAGAGTTGATGATTCTCTGCAGAGGAACTGGGAGGGAGGTAGGCCGACACTAATGTGATAGGTTGGTGGCCTGTCATGCCATTGACACTTCGAGTCGTGAGAGGGGTGGGGGGTCCATTGGGATGCAATGTAGAGCCCTTTTGAAATAAATAAGGGTACCCCCTTTGTGACAACGCAACCTGTCGTTGCGAACTACGCGGTAGTTCGCGATCAGAGGTGTGCGGTGGCTAGGCTTGAGGAAGGTCTCTTGGGCGAGGAAGATATCTATCTGGTGCTCACGAAGGAATGTTGAGATCTCTAATTTCTGATCTCTAATGCCATCGGCATTGAAGTGCACCAGTTTCAGGGATCGGGGCTTGGTTCGTTTGCTGCTCCTGCAATCCATTAATTGGATGCGATGGAGGACAGGGCCTGGGTGATTTCAGGGTAGGCATTGTAAATGCCTATCACGGCCTCAAGGTTGCCAGCAGATCTGGCAGCCAAGAGTTCTTTTGCCATTTGCCTGGCACGGGGGGACATGAAAATGAGGAAGGTCCCCGAGATGACGTTGAATGCGTCGAGGGGGTTGCTTCCGGTGGTTGTTGCGGGGGTTGTGCGTGCGGGGGTTGTTGTCGCCGCAGCAGCAGTTGTTGCCACCTTTTGGGCCGTGGAAGGTCGGATGCGAGGATCCTTGTCCTTCCATGCGGGGGTGGATTGGGGGGTCGTGGGGGCGGCCGCCACTAAGGCCGGGAAGGCCTTCTGGTGGTTTAAGGCGTTCCAGGGACTAGGTCTCTGGGGGCTCAAAGCCACCGGGGGCTGGGTCTGGCCTGCTGGGGCCTCCCTTTGCTGGCGAGCGCTCGCGCGCTTCGCCAGTTTAGGGGATGATGACTTGGGGGCCTTGGGGCACCCACGGTAGTTGGCCGTGTGGCCGGTCGTGCCGCATAGGACGCAGCTTGGTGGCTCGGTGCAGAGCGCGCGGTCCTTGGGCCGTGGGCACTCTGCTGTGCCGTGGTCTCCTAGGCACTTGACGCACCTGGGCTTGGCGTGACAGTGTGCCTGAGAGTGGCCGTACAGTTGGCACCTATGGCATTGGCCAACGGTGCCGCTTTTGTGCGGCTTCTCGATTATTATGCCTGATAGAGAGCAGATGCTCTTAAGCAGGAATAAAGGGTGGTGGGTGACTCCCTCGACGGGGGGACTGATCACTAAGATCATGTCGTACGGTGTCCCTTTTCCGCGTGCCTTGTGCATGCGGTGGACTTCCTTGATTGGGATCCCTTGTGCAATGAGATCAGCTTTGATCTCTTCAGTGGGGATCTCCTTAGGGACCCTTCGGATCACCACGCGTGTGAGACGATCCTCAGGGAGGGAGTAGGTGTGGAAGGCCACACCTCTTTGGCGGAGGAGCTTTGTTAGCTCGCGGAAGTCCCTGGCTGACGGGACTGAGACTTTAATCCCCGTCTGAGTGGACTTAGCATTCGTGAATGCTATTTTGTGTTCCGTGCACCAGCCGGACACTGAGGGCCACTTCGCCTTGTCTTGGATGAAGACAGGCGGGGGAGGGGGGATTTTGGAGGCCGCACGTGGGGCCGAGGGGGTGGATTTGGGTGACGCGGCACGAGGGGCGTCAGTCCCTTTAGGGAGGGCGGGAGAGGGGCTGGGACGGCCGCTGGCCGACTCGGCAGCCACCAGTTTGGGGGCTTGGATGGAGGAGGAGGATTTCTTCCTCCTCCTCTTGAGGGCGACGACCTTAAAGTCAGGTTCGTCGTCGTCGTCTGACGCCTGGGTGGGCGGGGTTGATTCCTCGGAGGAGTCCGAGGAGATGGGATTGGGGCGTTTGGCCGAGAAAACTTCGGTGTCCATGGACACCTCGGTTTCGGCGGGGGCGGCATCGGGCTGGGGGGAGGGGGCCAGCTGTTGGAGGACAGCCACCCTGTCGCCATATTTGGCGCGGATCGAAGGTTCTTCAAGCAGAACCTCCTTTAGAATGGCGAGAAGCGCCTCATAGTGGGGAGAGGACATTTTACCTATCCCACCCGGGTGGATTGGCCCGGGGGTGTGTACCCTCCCTGTCGGGTATAGACAGGGAGGTGAGTGCCTAAGGGTGAGCCCTAAGCTTGTATTCCGTTGCCAGTCTCAATGTGCAACGGGCCCTAACCGGTCTAGCGCGAAGGGTGTAGACACACCCTAAAGACACTAGGTGTGTAGCTGGAAGGGAAAACTGTACACCAGTTCCGACTAGGAGATCCCCCAAGGCCGGAGGTCTGGGACCCGTCCAATTGTCTGCCTAGCCCTGAAGGGGTTCGGCGGGTGTATTGGGTCAACACCCCACTCGGTTTAGTTATCACCGTTAGGTATCGGCCGAGGACCACGAAACTGTGGATTTAACCCTGAAGGGGCCTAGAGACTCTAGACAAAACGCGGACGTATGTTAAAGGAATAGGATAGTTAATAAACGAGCGGTCGGGTAAACAATTTGTCTACGTACGACCGGCTTGTTTATTTCATCAATACCGGCGAGCACGGGGGCAGCGGGGCGCAGGGGGCACCTGTGGCGACGTGCGGGCGGCGTCTCAGACGATCGAGCAGCGAGGGGAGCGGGGCGCGGGGAGCACTTTCGGCGACACGTGTGGTCGGGGCGAGGGCTATCCGCTGAGTGTGTGACTTGTCGCAGGCAAACCACCGTTAATATACACTTTGTTCATAGCACAAGTAGTGGGTAGCGGTATGGAGTGGGGCTTTTCCCGCCGACCAATCAGAGGCTGACCTTCCGTCTAGCTATTTCTATCTCACTCTAATCCCCTCTACACCGCCTTACTTTTCTTATAACCAATCACGAATGACCGAAACGAAATGTTCTCTTAATTATAACTGTGTGGTTCACAACGACTTATGTATCTAGGCCGTCTTCCGCAACACGTAAGCTTGTAGACCGTCGCCAATTTCAATGTGCGAATGGGGCTCGAGGGGTTCGGAGGCACCCCAATGACGCTAGGAGTGTTGTTTGGTAAGGAAAACTGCGAACATTCCAACTGATTGCCTATTCTGAAGGGGTTCAGCAGGTGTAATTGGGGCAACACCCCACTCCACTTAGTTGTCACAGTTAGCTTTCCACCGAGAACCACGAAACGCGTTTTTAACCCAGAAGGGGCTTTGTGACTTTAAAACACAATCGCGCGTGAAGGGAAACAGTATAGGATATATTTTATTATCACGCTCCATATTTATGTTATCTTGGTAAAAAATAATATAATAAATGAATAGAGATTATTCTTGACAAACTTACTTTGATTGTTATCGACGGACCTGTAATGTGCGATATTCCTTGAAAATTGCAAATCTGAATCATCTTGCCACCTTTTTGTGTAGAATACATTCAATCTGCACCCTATTATTGTAATGTAGATAATAATACACTATTACTAACAAATTGAATCATTTAGAAGCATACCTATTACTAATCCATGGCCCCATAATTATCTCCGAAAAACGTGTCTGCTCGGCAACGTAAACAACGCACTGACTGATGTTGAACTGTCTGTTTACTATAAATGAAATCGTTGCTCTGTTACCTTACCGAATTATTTTGAAGGATGTTGATAAACCATTGGTTGTGTCGTGTCTAAAATCGTGTCTATTCAAGATTCAACAACATATAATGCGATAAATATTGTTGAACTGTCACCAATAAATCTTTGTCTTGGTTAATTTAAGTTTAAGTTTGTTAATTGTGAACACTGTTGTTGCTTTGTGTTAAAATAAAAGTCTATTGTAGAAAAAATTGTTTTATTTTGAATTATAATAAATAGAAATACATATTTGTAGAAACTTACCTACATTCATTCATTTATGACACCAAAATGCGGGTTAAGCTTAAGGGACAGGTCTATAAGACCAACTGTTCTCCTGTATGCCAGTGAGGCGTGGCCTGTGCTAGAGCGACACAAGCAGGAGCTGCGTCTCACGGAGATGAATATGCTGTGTGGAGTTACGCGGAAGGACCGCATCAGGAACTCCCGCATCCGTGGCAGTCTTCATGTCCGTGACATAGCGGAAAAACTGCAGGAGGGTCGCCTACGTTGGTACGGTCACGTCTTACGAAAATCGGCTTGTTACGTGGGTCACAAATATCTTGCCATGTCGCCTCCGCAGGGCCGGAACAAGCGGGGTAGACCAAAGAGGTGCTGTCTTGATGTTGTAAGAGATGACATGCGTGTCAACAATCTCACACCACAGGATGCTAAAGATCGCGCGAAATGGAAATTAAGCAGGAAAGCGGACCCCGGGCTCTAACGCGAAAGCCACGGTTGCAACGCTGAGATGATGATGACTTACATATTATTCAAATAACAAGCCTTGTATATCAGAGTAGTAAATGATTAGTTAATAACTGTATGAATATTTTTTTCGAAGATGCTTTTGTAAGGAAAGGTTTTTATGAAGTAAAGTACAGATAGACAAAAGGCATATATTTCAATTCACACTTGTCAGGAGTAAGAAAACTAGTCGTCCGTTCACTCAACTAGGTCATGAAGGAGAAGAATCTGACGAGAAATTTCCTTGAAACAGTATTAATAATAAGATTGTTACTTTTGAATATACACAATTACCTACTTCTAACTTAGATTACTATCAAGATTAGCCTGAAAAGTATTAATAATCTTAAAAAAAAAAAACAAAATAATAATATATGTACATAATATGTTGAACCGTAATTTTTATACGTAATCAGCCTGTGTAAACCTGCACAGGAATTGTAAGGAATTGTAATAATTGTACATTAAGTAACTTTAAGAGCTAATGTGAGTTTATAACCTTAGTTAAAAACCTTTTAACGATTAGAATTTGATCAGGCGTTATATCTCTGACTTTTAATATAAATTAATATTTATTAATATTAAAAAAAAATATCTGTAACATCTACGCAAAACAGTCACTTGTCCTCTATTTTAATTAAAAAAGAACATGTAGAAATCACGTATTTAGCTTCTAACGATTGTATTTGGTTCTATTTGTTGTAAGTAAACGAAATAAATTATGCAGGAATCGGTTGTGTTTATGCATGTGTAAGTCGACCACAGTGATTTTTTTTTTGTTTCATTTCTTTCCGTTCAGAGGAACGGAAAAGGCAAAGGCTTAGTACGCCATACAGTCTAGTCTTAAGTATTTTTTCCTTCAGTAAGTTTATATCCTAACTTATCCTAATTTATCCTAAACTTATCCTAACTTAATCTAAACTAACTCCTTTCGATTCCCGCGTGTAGCCGATTAGGAGGGATTTAGCGTAAAAACATGATATGGCCACTGTGTTACACTATTTCACTGTTCTTTATGAATTATTCACTAAATGCACTTTTTACTACATAAATCACGCGTTTTTATTTAGTAAACGACACTATAAATAATTTAAAAGTTCAATGAAAAATGAACGTGACACTCATCTTCCTTTTCCCGCCAAAACGCCGACCACAGTGAATATAAAAATAAATACTATAGAAATCTAGATATTTTTTTTATCAGTAAGGATTTTGACGTGCCTCGGGCGCCAACTACTTGATATGAAGTAAAAGGATTACATTTAGAAACAAATAGTGATAACAGGGATGTGCCTTGTAGAACACACGTCTAATAAGTTTACAATTCCTTTCTTTAAATTATAGCTTGTATATAAAGTAGTGAAAATGAATCTTTCTGAAACTAACAGTTTTAAAAGTAGGGCAACACTAAAACTTAGTAAATACAAGTAAGTACATCGAATGTCATCGGCATTTAATTTATCACTGATTTTAAAAATGAATTAAACATGTTCGGAATTAAAATTCGTGCTATCCAACATCTGATAGAAATTACATATTATTATTTTTAAAATTTTAGGAATATGTAGGCGCCCCAGTAAAGCACGTACATCTACCGCGCATTTGTCACGGCTTATCCAACAAACAAGGTCGGCATACACCACAAGTAAAATCAATCTCCGATCACACTCTAGTAAATCTACGGGACTTACCTGGGACTCAGTGTGCTCGATCACGAAGCGAAGTCCGGAGAATCAACGCGCGCGCGTTGATTACGATCACGTCCGATGTCTTCAAATTCGCTGACTGTCCCATACCAGTCGACACACCAAGTTTCCCTTAATAGGGCACCAAAGCTCACCAACGTAAGAAGTTATTTAGCAGTGTCAATCACGCCCGACAAAGATCGCCAATGAAACCACGTTTCCGATTTAAATTCAACTCAATTTACAGGCGCACTGTTACGTTTTATAGTTCAAGTAAATACTTCAAAACACGGGCAACAATCGCGACAAATTATACAAAACGCGGCCGGTGGATTTTCCCGAAAATCACTCGTCCGAAACACGCCACGCGTGCGAGCATTTCGTCAAGAGTTCAAGCAACGGACCCGTACGCGGCGGGGTCTCAAGACGTTGTTATTTTCAAGCAACGACCGCTGCCGGCGCGGTTCCAAGACGTTGTTTTATATTTAAAGTTCAAGCAACGGACCCCGTACGCGACGGGGTCGCAAGACGTTGTGCGTAACAATGGCGGCCGCGCGTCGCCATAGACAATAGTAAATTACGCTAGCCCGCATCGGTCGGGGATCTAACAACTCGACTAACTAACAATCGGACCCGATCGATAAACTAGCGCAAACAGAATATGTGAGAGTGAACCCTATATCAAGATATAGATGAGTCATTTATTCGCCTAAGCGAAGGTAGCAGACTAATGACAGCAGCAGCGGAGACGTTGTTAGTGACGCAGCTGACAATGAAAATATTTTTTAACGAAGAATATTTGGAATCAGATGATGAAAGCAATTATTATATTTTGGAACACTTTTCATTGGTAAAAACACGTTAAAAATATAATAATAAATTTAAATGATTTTTTTTAAATTTTGTTTTACTCATTTTATTTAAACGCCAGAGACCATAGATTTGTGTTTTCATTAAAATCAGTTTTGCTTCTAGTACAAAATAATCTGATAGTATCAAAATGATTTCAGACAAGTCAACAGGGTTGCTATATGCACGACCGCGGTGCCCTCATTTATTTTCACGACTTTATAGACTGATTATAATTTAAATGATTTTTTATTGAACAAGTTCCGGTAAAGTACTCAATATGTTTAAGTTTGTATTTTATATTTAAATTGTTGAAGGTAAGAATTTTGTGAAAGCGTGTGTTTAATTTTAAAAGTTGTGTAGGCCGAAATTTAGCATTCTCCTTTCATTTTTTTTCTATATCTACTTTCACCTCCGCCTCCGTTAACCTCCACTGCATCCGCAGAGGTGAGACCCGACGCCTCCGCATCCGCCTCCACCTTCACTAACAAGGCCTCCGTTACAACCCTAGATATGTTATACATTTGTAGCGTGGCGCTGAAGCACACATCGCGTCTTATATAGATGGGCGTTCAAAAGGTTAAATGTCATGAGTTCATGACTGGCAAATTAAACGGTAGCTACACTGCAGGCTACTATTCCAAATTTTATTAAATTTCCGAAATTCTTGCGAAGTTCCTACAATTTTATAGAATACTAGCTGCGCCATGCGGTTTCACGCGCGTTTTTTTATATGCCCCGCTCCTATTAGTCGCAGCGTGATGTTATTTAGCCTAAAGCCTTCCTGGATTACTGGGCTATCCAACGCAATAATAATAATTTTTCAAATCGGACCTGAGATTAGCGCGTTCAAACAAACAGCTTTATATATTAGTATAGAGCCATTTATATTATTTTCTACAAGATTTGTGTTACGTTTATATCAGTGTTATTTTACAAAATTTAATATAATATGTAGAGTATTGAATACGTGTCCTCTCAGTGTGTGGAATGAGGTGTGAGTGTATGAGTTGAGAGTGGGTGTATGTATGTGTGGGGTGTGCGTGAATATGTGTATTCCTTGAGAAAGTTACCGTTTGGAAGGACCGAGTGAGTTTTGTGAATTTCAACCAGACAACTTCATTATATTGTGATCATTGAGCTATATGCAGTAGAAGTTCAGTATCTTCATAATTTAGATTTTGTAAATATTTAGAGACCTTTTTATATTCAGTTTTAGTTAGTGTGTATGTTGGGGTTATTTCGCCGTTGACGATACCCCAGAGTTGTTGTAGGTAATTAATGAGTAACACTAAAACCCCCAGTTTTGAGCCGCACTTGTTTTATTTACACCTGACCGCGTGACGGAGGTATATTTACGACTGAATTACATTGTGTTCAAGTTCATTATATAATAGCATTTTGCTGTACGAGCATTATTGGCTCGTACATGCTCCCGAGGGAAAGGTATACATAGATCAGTTAACAACATATGTTACAAAGTAAATAAAGTATAAAATGGAACAAAATATGTTACAAGTTAAATAAAGTATAAAATAAAGTAAACGATAAAGCATTAAAACAATAAGAGAAACACAATTATTTAAAAGAATTATTATAGTTCAAATCTACTTCCTATTGGATTCTTAGAATGCCGATCTGTTGCAGCGTAGGTAGTAATTTCCTCCAATTCTATATCTTCTGACTTCTTTCGAGGTTTTGTAGAAAGTGCTTGCACTATATCGCTTTTCTTACGTGTGGCAAGATATCTTCTTATTTGCCATACTCCAATAGCGACGACGATTCCTCCCACCAGCAGAGAGCTTATCGTATAGTTGCCGATATCGTGGATACTTAACTCGTTCGGTAGGCTCTCTCGTTGTTTTTGTGTGATTATCTGGCTGTCCAGTAATCTATGTTCTTCTGATAATTCCAGTTTAGGTAGCACTATCTTCGTGTACTTTAACGTTTTCCACATGTCGTTTGGTGGATCTATAGTTGGTACCTCCAAAGTCATTCCAATGTTTGTATAGCTACTAAAAACATTATGTGAGTACATTGTATCGTCTTTGTGTTGTAGTAAACAATCCTGACCTAGGGCAATGAGTCCTGACTTGGCAATTGTCAGCGTTGTAATTTGATTCTCACACACCATTCGCGGCGTACACTCATTAATGCAGTTATACAGCCATATGTTTGGTCTCTGTAGTTTTATCCATTGGTCAGAGCATTGCTGTGGTACCCAATCACATGTGATGTTGTTCACATTCTGACTAAGCATTTTTGCCTCGCAAGATGCCGTAGTTCCATGCAAGTTGCTAATAGTTATGTAGGCGTGGCAGATGTAGTTGTCCGCCTCCATTCTTGTGCATTGTTGGAGATCAGTCTCTTCCATCTGTATGTAAGTATTTTTCACGAAGTTCACTCCGATGTACTTTGTTGTTATTGCTATCACCTGACAATTATTATTTGTGTGCAGTCTAGGTATAGGTATATTGCGATATAATGTATATTCGTCATCACTTAGTAACGGGATATGTAGTTCGAATAGTAGGTATCGTTCCGTTAGCCGTGCTTTGACATATGTATATGATATTATAAATATCTTTCGTGTTTGCTCCTTTTCTGTTTATAGGTAGCATTAATTTTTTTGATATAACTCCGGCAATGAAATTGAGTTGTTGTGATAGTTGCGCCGGTGTGAATAGCTTCATATCCAGATGTCCTCTGTAGATATCTGTCAATGCACTTAGTAGCATTTGTTGGTTTCTGCTCAATGCAGTGAGTAATAAGCTGGCAGTTAGCGCTCCAGCGTTGACGTCATTCATTGTTTGCATGACTCGAAATTTGTTCTCTAATACTGCAATATTATATTTTGTTTCATTCATGAATTGCTGAATGACTTCTAGTTGCCTTTTTACAGTCTTCACTTTTCTTGATGATATTGTTTTCAGCTTGGATAATCGATGTTTGATTTTTTATCAACTCTAGTAAATATTGCTCGTTCGTTTTGATATTTTGAATGTCTTGGGAGTATTTTTCGGCGAAATCGCTGTCCAGGACACCAAACAGGGCTCGAGCAATGTTTCCTACGCCATTAATGTACCCACGGCGCTTTCGTTGTTGATGTTGAGACCGTAACAATACGTTGTATTCGTTCAACTGGTTCAGTTCGAATTTAAGTTGTTGTATCGTAGAGTGACATGGTTCGTTAGGCATCATCGTGTCGCATAGTTCATCTAAACGATTCACGAATTTCTCCACCTCCGTTGTGCTTTGCCAGAAAGTTGTAAGGTTGTAGTATAGGTACTAGAAGCTTCCATTCATCGTGAATAATTTGAATATTTCCAATAGGATCAAAGTAAATTGGTTGGTTTTCTGTTAAATGCGTTATTTTAAAAGTCTGTAAGGGTGTTGCTTGACCACATGATAGCGTGGTAAACACTACTAGTAACACCATGAGCAAGCTGTTAGCATGTCTCTGGGTTCTAATGGCTCCTTTCGTGTCCTTGCAGTGCTTAGTTGGACTCTCTTTTTGTTTATCTGTACTCTCGCATGCCTTGTTTATAGGTAGAGGAGCTAGTTTTATTATAGGTCTTTTTAAGGTTCCATTCTGTGTCTTCAGCGTTACTACACGAACTAAGTTGTCGCTTCCTGGGTGCAGTTCCACGACTCGTATATTTTCTTTGGTTCTTTGCCATTTATTTCGGTTTTGTAGGAGATGTAGGTATTCTTTTGACCAGCGATCCCAATAATGTCGGCGCATAAGCTCTATGAGTTTCCAGTTGTTTCTGATGTCTATAGATTTAATTTCTTCAGGTTCATTAAGTGGTAATGCGAGCGTCGGACTTCCCGTAAGAAGGTGCCCAGGAGTGAGATAGTCCAGATCTTCTACGTCTTCAGATAACGGACTCAGCGGCCTGCTGTTCATGCATGCTTCGATTTGTGTAAGAAGAGTTGCAAATTGTTCATAGGTTAGCTTCTGCTGTCCGATTACCCGTTTCAGGTGTGTTTTCATTGACCGTACAGCAGCTTCCCATAGTCCTCCTGCCGATGGCCAGGATGGAGCGTTGAAATGCCACTCGATTTGAAGGTCGTTGATTTCTTTAAAGAACTCTGAAGATAACATTGTTCTGTAATGTTGGAACTCCTCATTTAATACTTTTGCTGCTCCTACAAAGTTGGTTCCATTATCGGTATAGATATGTTTTGGCGTACCTCTTCTGGCACACATCCTTTTTAATGCCGCAATGAAAGTTTGTGTTGATAGGTCGGAAACAAGTTCAATATGTACTGCTTTCGTGCACATACATATGAATATGGCTATATAGCCTTTGCAGGTTTTTATTCCGCGGCCTTTGTTTATCTTCACGTCTACATGACCTGTAAAGTCCACGCCAGTATGTGAAAAGGGCCTCGACGGCGTGATCCTTTCTTCTTTCTTCTTCCTTCCTTTCTCTTTCTTCCTTTCCTTTTCCCAACTTCGGTATGGTAGTTTTCTTTTTAAGTGGTGCCACCTTAGTCTTTGCTGCGAGTAGCGTAGTTACATAGTGGCCTGTTGGTGACGTAGTTCGGCTGTAGATAACGCAAGCGTAGGCTTTCTCGCTCGCGTCACAGAAGGCTTGCAATTCGATCGTTTTGTTTTCGTTTTTTAACCATCTTGGTAACCTGATGTTGTTTATGTTTGGTAGCTCGGAAGTAATTTTCATCCATTCCTTTTCTATGGTATCTGGTGCTTTTTCTTCCCAGCCAATGTTTTGACAGTTGTCACTCCATAATTTTTGGAAAAGAAGTTTTGCTTGAATGGTCATTGGAGCTAACCACCCAAGCGGATCGTATATCTTGCTTATCTCTGACAATAGCTTGCGTTTTGTGTATGACGTATATTTGTTACTGACAGGTGCTTCGCTAATAAAGTGAAATGTGTCGCTTGCGTCATTCCATGTGAGTCCGAGTGTTTTGCTGAACTCTGGCTGCTCGAAGTTAAAGTCGTTGTTATGAATTTTCTCTTCCTTCCTTAGTTCTTTAAGAATAGATGGTTCATTCGTGGACCATTTCCTCAAAATAAAGCCACCTTTCTTGAGTAGTTAGCCTTTTCTATGGTGTGGTGTCCCGTGATGGCGTCATCCATATAAAATTCATTTTGCAGCGCCTTTTGGGCTAAGGGGAAATTGTTGCCTTCATCTTTAGCCAGTTGTTGAAGAGTGCGCATTGCAATAAATGGTGCGGCTTTGGTGCCGTACGTAAGAGTACATAGCTGCATCTCTCTAAGAGGTTCTCTTGAGGAGTCTCTCCAGATTATTCTTTGCAAATGTTGCTGATCATGATGAATAAGGATTTGACGGTACATTTTTTCAATGTCCGCCGTTAGAACATATTTATAGGTCCGCCATTTAATGATCAGGGATAAAATGTCCTTTTGAAGGTTAGGCCCTTTTTCCATCAAATCGTTCAAACTATATCCGGAGTCCGTTTTTATGGATGCATTGAAAACAGCTCGCAATTTAGTAGTGGTTGAGCACGCTCTTACCACGCCGTGGTGTGGGAGGTAGGCTTGTACGCGAC
Source organism: Sesamia inferens (assembly GCA_037179545.1). Taxonomy (NCBI): domain Eukaryota; kingdom Metazoa; phylum Arthropoda; class Insecta; order Lepidoptera; family Noctuidae; genus Sesamia; species Sesamia inferens. The sequence continues at coordinate 7,301,459 of CM073947.1, forward strand.
TGTCAGTTCCTGTCACTGGTTTCATGTGACCTAATTCGATGTAGTCTCGGATGAATTGTTGATACAGTTTAGCAAAATGTTCTTGTTTCGCCATTTTCTTTTCTAAACGAAGAAATTGTGCTATGGCTTGAGGCTTCGAATTGCCAAGGTTTTGTTCATAATTGGCGTTCATCGGCATCTTCACTACATATCTCCCGCAGCTTAATCGCTCTGTCGTTTCCGTGTAATACTTTTCACATAATTCATCTTTCGGTGCTGTTTCCGGTTCCGACGGAATGTCTTCTATCTCCCAGAATTTTGTTATCTTATCTAGCTCCGTTAAAGTGACTAGACAGTTAAATTGCTTTGTAGCACCGCATAGTATCCAGCCCAACTTGGTCTGTTGCGCTACTGGCGAATTATTGTCGTGTTTGAGTACTCCTTCTATGATCACACTGGAGTAAATATCGGCTCCTAGAAGTAAATCGATGGGCCCTGAAATATTGAAGTCTGGATCGGCCAACTTAATATTGTGCAGGTGTGGCCAATTCTTTGTATTGATTGTGGAGTTTGGCAGGTTGTTTATAAGTTTACTCATCACTAATGCTTCCGTTTGGAATGTATAATCAGGGTGGATAGATTTACATTCTAATTTAATCATCCCTTTACTCTTTCCCATTATAGTGCCTACGCCAGTGATAGCAGCATGCATTTTGTTTCGGGGTAAGTTTAATCGTTGAGCAGCGTTTTCTGTAATCAAAGTTACTTGAGAGCCTTGATCCAGTAACGCCCGAAGGATGACGTAATCTCCTTCTCTGTTCTTGACTTTGAGTTGAAGAGTCGTTAAGAGTATTTCTTGTTCACCGTTGATGTGATTAGATGTTCGCTCAGCCGCCGTTGAGGTGGTTGACTTTGATTGTTGTCCTTTCAGATTATCATCATGAAGAAGTGAATGATGTTTATCATTACACGTGCGGCATCTTTTTGTTGAGTTGCATTTGTTTGCGCCATGACTAAATAAACAATTTTTGCATAAGTTCAATTTACTTGTTGTTTGGTTTCGCGTTGCGACATCCATGCCCAGGAATGTCGAGCATTGCCTAAGCGCATGATCGTTTTTGCAGAGTGGACATTTCCGTAGCGATGCATGGTAGGTTTTTGACCACTTTTCTGAATCTTTATAGTTCGTCGACTTGTTATAATTTTTATGTTGGTGATTTGTGGAATGATTTTATTTCACACCGCACTTTTTGGTTCTTGATGTTTCCTGAGTTATAAATTGCAATTCCAGGAACTCCATAAACTCATTTAGGTCTGGAAGATCTCTTGCATGTTTCATGTTTTTTATGTAGTCACCGTAAGTGACGTCATCCAGTTTGGAAGACAGTAAGTACACGATAAGTGGACCCCATACCGGAACATCAATGCCCATGTTCTCGAGGCCATTTAAACACTCTTTCGTTGTATCGTACAACCTTTTCAAGTTAGTTGAGTTCGGTTTGTCGATTGTTGATTGATAGAGAAGTGTGTCTATGTATGAGATGAAAAGTAGTCTCTTATTGTCGTAGCGATGCTGAATTATGTTCAGGCATGAGTCATAGTTCTCAGCGCTCACCGGTAGGTGTTTAATTAACTTCTCCGCTTCACCTTTCAATTTTGATTTTAGGAACTTCATTTTCTGCGTTTTATTTAGCGTTGGATTATTATGGATCATCTCAATGAATAAATCTCTGAAAGAAATCCAATTGCTGTGAGCTCCATTAAACTCCGGTAATTCCATCTGCGGTGTTGTTTTTTCGTAATGAGATGTTTCAAAGATTTTTCTATTCAAATCTGCTTTTAGGTTGTCGTAGACTTGTTCCCAATAGTCATATTTTGATTCATAATCCTTGTCGTTCCCTTGTAGCAAATAGCTTAACTCCCAGTGTATCTTATCGATGGATTGCCACTTGGCGCTTAATATGTTTAGTTGATCTTGAAGTTGCCATTTCTCTTTCGTATCACCCAGATTAGTTTTGGAAACTGCTCGCTTCAGGGCGTTGAAGTTGCACATTTGATTACGAAATAGCATCGATAGATGCTGGTTCGTCTCATCTCCGATTTGTTGGAGTGCTCCAGCTGTATCAAATTGCCGTGTTTCTTGAGGTTGTTCCGTTTTTGTTTTGGAGATACCCGAGAATCCCGGTTCATCTCTTAGTTGTTCCAATTTGCCTCGTAGTTGACTCATCGATTGCATTGTTTCATTGAACATGCTCCTTGTTATTTCGAAAACTTTGTTCTTAAAGTAGTCATGGTCGCTGTTAACAGCCTCGTACTTCTTCAAGACCTCCTGGTTTGTCCGAAATTCATCCCAGTGAGATTGTAAAGCTTCGATGCGTTTGTTAAGGTAATCTACGGTTTTTCTACTCGCAGAATCATTTTTGTAATTTGTTTGCAGAGCCTTGATTTTCTCGTAGCTGCTTTGTTGCTTGGTTATAAGCTCCTCAAATTCGAGGTAATCTTCTTTGGACATGGTTAATAAGTAGTTAGTAGTAGGTGTTGTGTACTCACGTAGATTCGAAGTTGAAGTAGCAGTTCACTAATTTATGTCTGCTGCGTCTTTAGTTAAGTGTAGTTGTACTCGCAGTGGATGTTATCCCCGCTGATTATGTTTTGTAGCAGTAGACGTAATCTCCGCTGATTTGCAGCAGTGGACGTAATCCCCGCTTGTTTGTAGCAGTAGACGTAATCCCTGCTGGTTTGAAGCAGTAGACGTAATCTCCGCTTGTTTGTAGCTCGAAGGACCAAAAGATGTTGGGGTTATTTCGCCGTTGACGATACCCCAGAGTTGTTGTAGGTAATTAATGAGTAACACTAAAACCACCAGTTTTGAGCCGCACTTGTTTTATTTACACCTGACCGCGTGACGGAGGTATATTTACGACTGAATTACATTGTGTTCAAGTTCATTATATAATAGCATTTTGCTGTACGAGCATTATTGGCTCGTACAGTGTATATATTTATAATCCTGTTTATTTTATTATAAAGAAAGGGTCCAATGAAGTTCGCGAAGCGTCGGATAAATTTATTTTTGAAAAGAGTCAAGCTGCTTCATACTAGGTCTGCTCTTCGCTTTTGGAGATTACGTGGGTCATATACCTGTATGCCATGCTGTAACAGAATCATACTCAAAATGAATAACTGTCTAACAGTCAAGACTTCACAGAGCTGATACAGTTTAGCAGTAGGAAAGTATATTGGTTTAAATTAGCTCACCTTAAGAATTACTCGTTGAGCAATCTCTAAAGGTTTTATTGCAGTCTTTAGCGCACATCCCCAAGATATTATACAATACGTAAGAAGTGACTGACAAAGTAGTGTCAACTCAGGATCTGCAACGTGTCTTAGGTTTTTAAAAATATATACGAGTTTTCTTATCCTACTGTTCAGCAGTCGTATGTGCTCCTTGAAGTTGAGATTGCTATCAATTGTAACGCCAAGATATTTAATATTTGACACACGATCCAATGAGTGGCAACCACATTTTTCTCCAAATTGATACTCATGCGCTATGATATTTTGGCTAGAGTCACTGCTTACTTTGCTCGACTTTACACTCCTTATACCGAAACAGATGTATTTTGTTTTTTCTACATTTAATGTAAGGATGATACTCTGGAGCCACCCTCCAACGACATTAAAATCCAACTGGTTAACACCAAAAACCTCATCCCATGTATCACCGGAAAAAAAGAGAGCAGTATCATCTGCGAAGGATATGATATTACCTTGGGTAAGTTTAAGACCTGTGAGGCCGTTTATATAAACGAGGAAAAATGTAGGTTTTTTAATATAAAAAAACCCTAAATAAGAAAAACCCACTCAAAAATGGTAAACTCAACAAATGTGTTGGTGGCAGTGGTAAAAGAATTTAAATCGTAAGTGCCATTCATCGCACTGATAGTAACCAGTGATGCAATCGTTGATGGTAAAGCCCACTAGTTTATTAAGCCTATTCACTTAAAAACTTAGGAATAGGACGGATAATGGCAGTTGAGCGAGGTGATGCCATGTTAAACCCAAGACTAACAGGACCAACGATGCTGCGCCAGAGGGAGATTGATCTGGAGACTCTCCACGACGAAGAAACTCCCGACACAACAACATATAGCGCATCGTACTCGGCACACATCGCAACACAACTGCTCAGACCCGTCCTCCATCCTACGTACTTACTAAAAATGGCTTACGAGTAGTAAATTTAACTCTTATATATATTAAAAAATACATACATACATTTTGCCGTGATTTGGTTATGCATAAACTTATCCAAAAAATATTTTTTTGCTGCTATCCTAATGAACGCAAGGTTTGCGTGTAAGTGATTTTATTTAAAAAAACATACGATGATACAGCGTACCTACACAAATGATAAAATCAAAAATATTGCTTACTTTTATTTCTCAATTAAAAAGTAATGAACACCCAGTAAAACTTCAGTTATCAGTAAATGAACCTTCACAGCTCCAATCATTTTTTTTATACCTTTACCAAAAACCGAAAGTTGTTCTACATTTAAAATTTTTTTCTAGCCATGATTGTTGCCAAATATTTAAATCAATTTCTATAATTTTGTTGTAATAACAGAAAACGTTACATAGTAGCTACACTCAATGCAAATGCGACGTTGGTGGTGTAGCAGCTGCAGCACATTCGGACGGGACGACCCGACGACCCGTTGTAAAGCACCTATAAATCACATTAGGATCGCCGCAGTTATGGCGGCCCGTCGCTGCCACCCATCGAGAAGGTGCCTATAAATCTCGGCCCGGAAGCACATCTGTTGCCGATCGTCGATGTGCTTGGGACACCACTAGCGCGCTGTCCTGCACGTGAACTGTGAATTGGCGCGCTCTCTACACCGACCAATCACACGCCGCGCCCTCCCTCGATCAATGAATCAACATCGAGAACGCACGCGCTACCGCGTGGTGCTCTGCAGCACAGCAAACTGTTTTTCTATTGGTTACCCCACTATTGTTTAGATTTAGCTAAGTTTATTTAAGTCAGTGCATAGCTTGCAAGAGACATTCTTATTAACAATCTTGTACATTCTTGTTCACTCTCTGTATACATTATGATCCTGTATACATTCTGATACAGACTCTTGTACATATTGATCTATACATTACATTCTTATAAACGTCATACTTATTGTATCTACTCTTTTACATACGTACAATACGCAACATTCAATTCATCCAAGTTTCAAATACCTACGTAACACGCCCTACGCGCTACAGTGGCACGACGTTGTAATCTCTCTAAACGAAAATGATGCGTTGGTGGCAACGAATGGGTTAAGTGTGCTATCACCTTAACATTACTCACCGTCAATGAGACATTCTTTAAGGTAGATCGAAAGACATTTTTCTCTGAGCGTGCTTGCGAACCGGATCACCTAGCTTTATTGACTGAACAAGTGAACAAGTCCGTGCATATTAACCACTGGCGGGCACCGCGCTACGTGTGTGCTAGTGCTACTATTACTGCTAAGTGCTACGTCATGGGGACCCGTGACGTAGCACTTTTGTATGAAACCGAACGAGTGCCCACTTAACCCTTTGACGTAAAAGGGACACCACTGTCCCTTAAATATAATTTGTATTTATTTCTAAACAAAGCATTATTGGGAACTAATTTAAACGCATGCTTATTGTTTCTGAACGTATTTTGTTTTTTTTCTGCGGTTGGTAGCTGTGCGCGCGAAAAAAAATAACAAAAACATCACATTACTTTTGAGTAGTTTGCCGCGCTTCTGTGATTTTTTTCTGAATCAATTAAAATACATTTTTGCTGCATTCAGTGACTGTTTAATGAATAATTCATAAGAATGGTAAGTATTAATTATGTTTTTATTATTAGTTATCGTAATTAGTAACATTTTAAATACTTAAATATGAAATTATAAGTAGGGGACGCCAGTGTCCCAATATGCGTAAAAGGCCAATTTTATTAATATTTTATCCTAACTTTTTATGCACGTTCTGTGATTTTACATACGGTCTAAACACTCAATTTATTTGTTTTAGGCACGCAAAGGAAATAGGATTTTCCGTTTGACTGATTGCGAAGTCGAGGAATATCTTATGGCTGAAACTAGTGACACTGAAGATGCACTCACTTTAGATGACGAAGACCAGTCATTTTTATTAGAGGACATGCAAGCTGGATTTTCTGAAGCTATAATTGAGCCACCTGGTTCATCAGGATCTACTCAAAATCCAGGTCTGTCTTCAGACTCATTATCTACTATCCCCATTTATTCATCAGGTAATCCGGTTCCCGAGTTCAAGTGGAAAAATAATATCTATTGCCCATATATTTTTTCTGACACTGATTATGAATTTGGGAAGTTAAACATTTCTCAAGAAATACAGTCTTTGAAACCTATTGATGTATTTGATACAGTCACAAACATTAAATTATTGATTGAGGAAATAATAATACCAGAGTCTTTACGTTATGCTCATCAAAAGGGTTCGGTGTTCAGTACTGATATCCAAGAAATAACAGCTTTTATTGGCATGAATTATGTCATGGGCTACCATGTATTACCCACACTACGAAGCTACTGGTCCACAGAACCTGACATGGGTGTGCCTTATATAGCTAGAGTTATGCCTTTATCACGGTTTGAAGAAATTAGACGAAACTTGCACTTCTGTGACAATGCATCCCAACCATCTCCGACATCGTCATCATTTGATAGAGCCTACAAAATAAGATCAGTAATGAACCATTTCAATTCAAGTTTCCAATCAGCAATGAATAACACAAAAACGCAAGCAATAGATGAACATATGGTAAAGTTCAAAGGTCACAATATTATGCGACAGTACATGCAAAATAAACCAATAAAAAGAGGATTTAAAATGTGGTGTCGTGCCGATTCGAGTACCGGATATTTATTCCAGTTCGATTTATATACTGGAAAAAAGAACGCAGGACCCGAAATAGGACTGGGAGAATCCGTTGTCCTTGATCTTACACAAGCTTTGGCGGGTCTTGGATGTGAAATATATTTCGACAATTTTTTTAACTCTCCCATGCTGCAATATAAACTTGCTAAACAAAATTTAAAGGCATGTGGCACTGTTCGAACACAGCGTAAAAATAATCCTAAAAACTTGCCTTTGGATAAAGAGATGAAGAGAGGCGATATCTACGCTACTAGCTTTGAAGGAATTTCTTTTATCAAGTGGATGGATAATAAAGCTGTGCATCTCCTCACCAACTTTTTGTCACCGGTACCTACTCTAAAAGTCAAACGAAAACAAGTAGGATCAGCTCAATGTCTAGAGATCACTTGTCCTGACATCGTCCATAAATACAACAAAAACATGGGTGGAGTAGATCTCATGGACCAAAAGAAGGTCACATACGAAGTTGATAGGAAATCCAAAATCAAATATTACCTGCGGCTATTCTTTGATTTATTGGACATCGCCATGAACAATTCCTACATTGTGTATGAAAAACTGCATGCGCAACATCGCATAGAAGGGCATTTACTATCATCACTTGAATACCGACAAGTTGTGGCTAAGGCTATGATTGGCAATTTTTCTATCCGTAAACATGCCTTGCCATCCACTTTCATGACCAAAAAGCGGATACAAAATATAGGACACAAACAGTCTTTACCTTCACACGTCATGATGAAGGGGCCTTCGCGTAAACGATGCGTGCAATGTGCGAAGAATGGAGTTGAAAATCGTACCAACAATATATGTGACATTTGTAATGTAAATCTGTGTTTTACAGCAACAAGAAATTGTTTTGCTGAGTTCCATTCATAAAATATTTAATAAAATTGTTATTTTTTACTGAATTTTGTTTTTTATTTTCAGAAAAAACTTGATTTTGCTGTAATAGTTAGCACCTCAGAAACTTATAAATAATGCCCTTTGACGCATATTGGGACACATTTGTCCCAAGTAATTTCATAAAATCTATTGTATTTTTTTTATTTTTTATCCTGTACATACTTGAATTACCTTGTTAAAGACTAAATAACGTTGTCATAAATATAAAATCGTATGTGTACTTATTTTGTGCGTCAAAGGGTTAACGCAGTTTCCTCTAAGAGAGAAAAAAAGGGAAGTAGGTAATGTCGTCACAGTAAAAATAATATGAAATACTTTACAAAGTGAATATAATGTTATTGTTGTCGAAATTAAATCGGGCCTGCCTGAACTACTAAGGATAAATACCTTAACTCACTTGAAACCCGAGACAACTAAAATTTAAAAAAAAAAATACTAACTCTGGCTCCGATTACCTCGTTCACAAACTAATTTTAAGTTTTGTGCATCTTTTTCTTTATATTACGTTAAGAAAAGGACAGAAGATAAAGTATTAGTTTAGACCTGTTAAATTAGTCCGCTCCTGACTTAAATTGGCGTGTTTTTGGTCGCCATGGTTATTATCGCGTCTAAACTGTCTATGGAGTATCTTAACATGACAAAATTAAACTTAAAGTGATTATTTATGAGTGGGTAAATAATTTTATATCTCTCATGTTATATTACGCCCAAATGGGGCTTGTAGGTGAGCAATAATGTAGCTAGAAAAGCCCTAGGACGGTAAGTAATTAAAAAAGGAACTCTTCACTCTTTCAAAAAGATCGCGTACGTATATCTATCAAGAGACTACTACTGGCAATAGACATCAAGCATTCAGCCCAATGATATAGTCTAATAATGAAAAAATAATAGTATAGACATTTTAATTGTCATTAATTTTAATTATCGAACGGCGAAGCTCAATTTCGTTTTTGAAAAAAATTGAAAATTGTTCTCATTTCTCTATAAATTTTAACTAATAAAATGTTTTATTTTTGTCATGCCAGTTTTCTTCTAGTTACCTGACAATCGAGATGTGAAGCAGAGTAGTTAGCTCGGGTTTAAGCATCAATTGCACCCTCGAGGTATTTTTTTTTTTTTATAAATTATAAACCAGCGCTTGACCGCAATCCCGCCTGATGGTAAGCAGTGATGCGATCGTTGATGGTAAAGCGCGCTAGTTTATTAAGAGCCTATTCACTCTAGCCTTGAAGACACTCAAATTGTAATGTGACGGAAACACCGACGCCGGCAAATTGTTCCAGTCCCTCGATGTACGCGGTATAAAGGAGGAAGCAAAACGCTTCGTCCGGATCGCAGTGGTGTCAACAACGTAAGGGTGGAAACACGCCGTACGACGGGTCGTCCGATGATGGAACGGAGATGGCGGAATTAAATCATGCAATTCCCTTGCACACTCACCAGAATGCATCCTATAGAAGACCGAAAGACTGGCTACTCTAAGCCTGTGCTCCAGGCTTTGGAGACCGTTTCGAGCTAAGTCTGGGTCGCCAATCAGCCTCTTCGCACGCCTCTCCACCGAATCCAAAGTGGCAAGGTGACATTTCGCAGCACCAGCCCAAATGTGGCTGCAGTACTCCACACACGAGCGGACCTGTGCTTTGTATAAAATTAGAAGCTGCCCTGGTGTAAAGTACCGCCGGACCTTCGCGATGACGCCTAGTTTTCTGGCAGCCACCCTGGCTTTGGACTCAATGAACCGCCCAAAGTTAAGGCTCGAGGAAATCTCAACTCCCAAAAGCTGAAGGCGGTCGGTACACTCTAAGGATACATTCTGAAAAGTAGGAGCCAAGGTGAACGGGCTCCTTTTGGCGGTGAAAAGACACGCCTGTGTTTTGGCGGCATTGAATGCTACAAGACTGGCATTGCCCCATTCGGAGACTGCCTGCAGTGCAGCACTCACACGCTCTACCATGGCCTCTCTTCTGGACCGGATTGTTTCCTTACTAGCCCGAGCTTCCGGCAGGTATCTCTCCACAACTGTGCTGTCATCTGCATACCCATAGATACCGGGCATCAGCAGATCGTTAATATGCAGCAGGAACAGAGTTGCAGAGAGAACAGACCCCTGAGGAACACCGGCATTGGTCGACATGGGCTCAGATGAACATCCGTCGAAAACAACTCGGAGGGACCGTTCAGTCAGGAAGTCTTTTACCCAGCCAGTCATGCCAGCGGAAATGCCGTACCCTGGAAGCTTACTCAAAAGCCCAGCGTGCCATACCCGGTCGAAGGCCTTCGAGACATCAAGGGAGACGGCTATTAATCTACTATTAATGTCTTTGATGAGTAACGTAACCATGTTGTAACCCGGCAACGGTCCTAAGACCTCTGACCGCGCTGCAGTAAATTTACATAAGAAATAGGTGTTAAGAGAGGAGCACTAAATAAAACAATAAATGGATGCAATTACAAGTTTATTTTTCAAGTACCCTGAGTCATAAGTAACAAACTATATGACAAAAAAAACTCCTAACTTAACCAGTCAATTCCCTGACTCACTCCGTCTCGGGACCGAAGTGTGGCAGTTAATTCACATGACACATTTAACAAATTCAGGGTCGCTTGTAGAAGGATTCGTGAGGTAAACATTTGTGACCACAGCTCAATCGTTACAAAAGTTATCTTAGGTTATGCACAATACCTATAGAAATTAATAAAACTTGATTTAGTATAGCCTATTTAAACGCAACCTGTTCTAAACTCACTCTCTCTCACTAGATACATCCAACAATCCGCCTTATTCATAAACGCTGCTTAAAGTTAACTAGTGATTAGGGATTCTTTCACCATACATTTTTGACCTTTTAACGTCACTTACGGCCGAATACTGAAAAGCCACTCAAATATTTGAGACCCGCTTAAACTTTTGAGCAGCTCCTAACCTTCAATTTCGTATACACAAACGTCAATTTTAAGCGTCTGTTAAAAATAAGTGCAACTTGAATTAAGTTGTGCTCAGAGACCACTCAGTGAAAAAGTCGTATACAGAAACGCTACTCAACGTTATTTAGCTGTCAAATCAAATGTCAAACTGATTTGAGCAGCCCTTAGATCTGAGAGTGGTCGCGAGGTCCCTCAAATCAAATAAAAGTTGTTAAAAAGTTTGTAAACAGTGGTAAAAATGTCTCTATCGTCATTGTCTTCACTTTCGGATCACGAAAGCCCAACCGTGAGGCGCAGAAATGAAAAGAAGCTGGATGCTTTTCTAAAGTACAACGACGTGGAATTTCGTTCACGGTTCCGCATCTCAAAAGATACCGTATTGTATTTGGATTCAGTTTTCGGTAACACAATCAAACCACTAACAAAAAGAAACCGAGCCATACAACCAGTGGACCAAATACTAATTACTCTACGGTATTATGCGACTGGTAGCTACCAACGCGTAATAGGAGATATTTTTGAGGTCGAACAACCCACGGTGCATCGAATAGTACATAAAGTGACCGCCAAAATAGCGAGCCTAAAGTCTCATTATATAAATATGCCAACACAGGAAGAATATCCAGTTGTGGCAAATGAGTTTTTTGCTATAGCAGGATTCCCAAGAGTTGTGGGAGCTGTGGACTGTACACATATTAAAATAAATTCTCCAGGTGTGTATTTACGAAGTTTATTTATTATGTTCCCAAATTGTATGCTTGATTAATAGTTTTGTAATATTACCATTTATAATATAACCTAAAGTTGTGTAAATGTTTCTACTGAAATATAGGGCTCTAGTAAAGTAGGTAATTACTGTCTCACAGTAAAATAAATTATTATTATTTTTCAGGAGGTGCCCAATCTGAAATATATCGGAACAGAAAAGGATATTTCTCATTGAATGTTCAAATGGTATGCGATGCAAGATTGAAGATAAGGAATGTAATCGCAAGATGGCCAGGTTCTGTTCATGATAGTACCATATTTAATGACTCACCATTGTGTGCTCAATTAGAGCGTGGGGATTTTGGCACAGGTGTAATTCTTGGGGACAGTGGATACCCATGTCGACCTTATCTACTTACCCCATTATTGCACACAAGAACAGCTGCTGAAGAAGCTTACAATCGGGCTCAAATAAGCACCAGGAATCCTATAGAAAGACTCTTTGGTGTCCTTAAAAGGAGATTTCCTTGCCTACAAACTGGAATGGGGCTAAAAATAAAAAACATTCCACCAATCATAGTAGCGTGTGCAGTGCTACATAATATTGCCCTCTTGCAGTCGGATATATTTATGGAGGATGATGACCCTTTACCTTATTATGAGGAGGAATCCTTGGGTCAACAAATTGTAGGTCTTGAGACCAATCAGAACTTTTTAGTAAGGACTAATTTAATAAATACACATTTTTCCTCTTAAATATAGTTATATTAGTGTAAATTATTATATAGATTTCACTATTTCAAGTTTCGCAGTCTTCGTTTCCAAAATTGCATTTTTGCTTTATATATATTATTTTCCATTTTGTTTTTATTTATCCAGTATTTTGTTTCTAATTTTGCATTTTTGAGTTTTGTCCGAAAATATTGTTGTTTTATTGCATTTTGTGATGGTTTTATTCGTCCTGAAAAATGGTTTTAGTAAAATATTATTGAAAATCTCACATCACTAGCAAAAAGGACAATAATGTTACATAATTACCAGCAGAGTATGATGTTGAAGGTTTGTTTTTTTCTCGGGGTATGGCTGTTGCAGCTCTCTGGTCATCTATCAAGGTAATTGTCAAGCAATTAAGATGCTGTTCATAGTAAAATTAATTGATTTAATAATTAGTACAATAAAAAATTATTACCAGCAATACTTTTTGATTCAATTGGTTTGCTATTGTCCATTATGGAAGCCATTGTTGCATCTTGGTTGTCTGGAAAAAAATCTGTATGTGAGTAAAGAATACACAACAATAAGTATAAAATAAAAAAATGTACCAATGTTGTGAAATGGCAAGCAATTGAGATGCATTTTAATAGTAACATTAGTTTAATAATTAATACAATAATTAAAAACTTACCAGCAATACTATTTGATGTGACTGTGCAAGGTTTGGTATTATTTGTTATGTAAGCCACGGTTGCATCCTGGTCTTCTGGAAAAAAATCTGTATGTAAGTATAGAATGTTGTATCATACATCACTACTCTGTAGTCGAGTAACTAATACCATCTCTATGTATTAGTGTCTATGAATATAGTCTATAGTCTTGTCATTGTAACTTAGGATCTGACCTGGTAGATGTCGATTATTATGTAATAATTATACAAGTGAAATAAACCAGTCTAATTATCTAAAGTCTTTAACATTTACCAACGCAAGAATCATACATGGTGTCAGAAGAGTGAAAAAACCCAATACGAAGAAAGAAAATTCATAAAATGCAAAAGTCGGATGGCGTCGGTGGCAGCCATGACACCGGTACTGCAATGAACAATGGCTTGAAGGCGCTTAAAATATCGTCAGATGCAACAAACAACAATTACGAAACCTGGAAGCGCTGGTGGCAACAGTTCGAATTATACTTGTTGGCAACGGGTTTAGACAAGTCCGGTGAGAAACGCAAGATCGCCATTTTATTACATCACATTGGTGAAAAATGCTTAAATATTTTCAACACATTCAACATAAATATTGGAGAAAGCACATTACATGACGTCAAAGCCAAATTCGACGAATTTTTTCAACCCAGAAAAAATATTACCATGTATCGTTACATGTTTTTTACCACACGTCAACAGAAATCGGAAAGCATCGAGGATTTCTTAACCGATCTCGAAAATAAGAGCCAAGATTGCGAATTTGGAACGCTCAGAGAATCTCTTATCAGAGATATTTTTATCGCCAACTTGAGTTTGGACTTAGCACATGTACGTCAGAGACTGCTGCAGGAACCTGATCTGACATATCAGAGGATGCGAGAGCTAGCTAGGACACTCATCGTCGCACAGCAGGATGCAGACCAAATTGTCAAGAGGTCCGCTAGTCAAGAGTCTGAAAAAGTCATGCATCTGCGTCGGAGGAGCCGTGGTCGAGTGGAGCGTCAGCGACGGCAAGCTTCACCAGTCAGTCAGCAGGGATCCAGCGCAGGGAGGTCAAAGTCAAGTCCCAGTCCTGAGAAGCGCTCGAAGACGTGTAGCCGCTGTGGACAACACCACCGCTACAAATGTCCAGCGCAGGGAGCTAAATGCAGGTCATGTAACTCTTATGGTCATTTTGCAAAATTTTGTTACTCAAATAATAAAAAAGTCAGTCATTTAGAGTCTTTTAGTTCAACTGGTAGTCAAGATAATTTTGTTGGAATTTTAAATAGTCATAACTTCAGTCATAGTCATAAGTCTAGTCAATATAATTGTCATTTAGAGTCACAAAGTCATCACAATCAAAATCATTACAGACATAGCAGGTTGTCATACACACAGTCACAGTCACATCCCAAGTTACAATCAACGGTCAGGTCGCACATAGGCCAGTCGCAGTCAAAGTCTAAGAGATCTCATGAAGACTCATCTTGTCATAAAAAATATCCTGTGTCATATTTCTGTGATGAAAGTGGTGATAATGTCATATCTGAGAGGTCTAATAAAAAATGCCTCAGTGATGAAAAAAGTCTGGTGACTGATAACTCTAAGAGATCTCATGAAGACTCATCTTGTCATATGTCGTATCTCAATGATGAAAACACTAAACAGTCTGAGAGATTCACAGTCAAGTCAAAAGAGTCAAAAAGTCTTAGTCGAGATTCATATCTTAATGATGAGTACAGACACAAGTCTGAGGAATCTCACACAACAAACACTTGTAGAATTATTACAGCAAAGTCAGCACATAGTAAACAGGTCAATACAGTCGAGTCAAAACAAAACAAATACTATTCTAAACAGTCATGGAACATAAACATTTTAGTTGGTCATACACAAATTAATTGCATTATTGACTCGGGAGCTGATATCAATATTATGTCAAATAGAACTTTTCAATTTTTGAAATGTCAAAGTCAAATGTCACTTGAGAAATGTCAAATAAACGTTAGTGGGTTTGGTGGTATATCAATACCCATTATGGGCAAAGTCAATATAAAATGTAGTTTATCTTTAAATAATAGCACTATTAGTGTAAATACAGGGTGTAAGGAGAACGCTTCCGAAGCCAGAACGTAGATTATATACAACCTAAATGCAAACGGATACCAATAACCTTTCGCTTTAAATTGATTATTTTCAAGACTTCATATTTCGTAAACAAGCATTGGATAGCGTACGAAACATGAGGTCACTGACACGCAAGGCGACGTCGCACTACCGCGCCCGCGCTTAAAAGAGCCGCCGCCGAAAAGAGCCGATTTATACGCAATTTACAAACATCACTTTCAAAATCGCAATTGTAGTCCATTGTAAAAAGCTGACAGAGGCATTTTACGTACCTGTCTAAATCCTTTGCGACCTTATGAGGTTTGGCTCGAACTGAGTTCCATTCATTTCAATACAAAGCCGGGCCCGTCGCTGTGTCGATCCGTGAACACGAGGCATCAGTATTCCTCAACACATTCTTCACGTAGTTTATTAAAAACACTCACTATTCTGCCCCGCATTTCATCAGCACTGTCACATTCCCGATCAAACACTCTTTCTTTCACATACCCCCATAAAAAGAAGTCCAACGGCGTTAAGTCGGGTGAACGGCCAGGCGTGCGGCCCCAGCCTTCCGATCCAGCAGTCATTAAAAAGCTCAGTGAGACGCTCGCGGACGGGACGCGTAACGAGCATGCTTCCATCGTGCTGGAACCATGCTCGACGAAATTCAGCCACAGACACATTCTAGCATATCATTTAAATGTCCATTTATAAAATTAAGATATGCTGATCTATTGAGACGCTGCGGTAGAAACACTGGTCCTAGAATTCTTCTCCTAAACACATCAACATGTTGCCGTATTCACGAGCACTGTACACGTATGCCTCAGGCATTGTCTAAAACAACAAAAAGTTATAACTAAAAAGAATAAAACAGCACTAAAAACGTAACAATACCTAATAACTAAACACAAATTTAAAACTAACAAAACAATAATTAAATAATCGATTAAAAACGTAACCGCTCACGAACCGAGTCGGGAATGAACTGATTAATTATTTACTAAAGAAGTACTATGAAGGTCAAACAAGCCCGCGCGGACGTCGACAAACGCATTGGGACATCCCCGCGTGAACGAAAGAATAATTACGAGATCAGAAATCAATTGATTTTAATTGTTAGGAAATTGTACTTATGCTTTATTACAAACTGTTTTCATTTTCTAACTTTTAAATAAGATTTAACTGGTTTCTTAGATTCAATTAATTTAATTATTCACTTTAAATTGATTAGGTTTACTTACTAAATGAAGGATCCAGTTCTTGCAATAAACGAGCACGCATCGTGTGACTTTAATTACATTATTATAAAGTTCAAATTCAATTGATTCACATGCGATGAAAAAATTTTAGTCAATTACAGCTGATGTCAGCGATCTTTTGCTTTATTTCATTTACTAGCGATTATCGACATAATACAAAACTGTTATTAAATTCACGATCAATCAATTAAAACTGTTGACGCCTCTGTAATGTTTATTTTTCTTTATTTTAGCGGCGCTTTACAAAGGATTTTTATGGCCTTACAGCCACACTGCCGGCTGTAGGTATCTAAGTACCTTCGATATGGGCCTCAAGGTTAAACAAAGTAAACTGGATTTTTCTGATTTGTAAATTTGAACGTTCAGATCAAAATAAAATTGTAACCCTGTTCAAGGGGAAAATCATTACGATCCTTGCACGAATGGAACCCGTAAGCAGATATCCCACAACTAGGTAGAAGTGAACTGAAAAGACATTTGCTTCAAGCGATCGAGTGAAGGTTAGTAGTTTAGGAAGATAGTCCGATCACATGGCCCCGCCGCACTAAGTTAGCCGGCGCATCGCCCGTCGCGCGTCACGATGTCGGTGACCGCACGCGGTCGTTGAACTCGAGTGTATGCGCGAGCGTCAGCTGTCAGCTGATTATTTATTTACGAATACATTACTTGTTAGAGTTGTAAAGAAAAAAAAAATGTTTAATCGCAAATAATGGTTTCATTTAACTCATTTAACTGTTCCCACAGCATAGTGTACGAAAAATGCTTAAGTAAAATTGTAAAAAAAAATCCTCATTTTTTGATGGTATCGTATCGAGAATCACTAGCCTTATCACCTGTCTTCGTTTTCGGAAGCGTTTCCCTGGCACCCTGTATAGTGTTTATAGTCGCAGATTTAGTTTGTCCGAATGTTTTAGGTCTACCAACTTGTGAAAAATTAGGTATAATTCAAAGAGTTTTCTCTGTGTCTCAAAAAAATTTTAGTGAACAAATTCTTACACAATACAATGATGTATTTCAGGGTCTTGGATGTCTACCTCAAGTCTGTCGCCTGAAACTCAAACCTGAAGCAGTGCCATGCGTGGATGCTCCGAGAAGAGTACCCTTCGCTTTACTGAACAAACTGCGCGATGAATTGGATCGCATGGAGAAAATGCAGGTCATTGAAAAGGTTTTTAAACCTACAGAATGGGTGAACAGTATAGTGATAACAGTCAAAAGCACGGGTCAGTTACGAATTTGTTTAGATCCTAGAAATTTGAATAAGAATATTATAAGGGAAATTTATCCACTAAAGTCAATAGATGAGATCAGATCTCAACTAGCAGGAGCTGTTTGTTTTTCTCATTTGGATGCATTTTCAGGATTTTGGATGCTAAAACTAGATGAATATAGTTCTGATTTATGTACATTTCAAACACCTTTCGGTAGATATAAATATTTAAGGTTACCTTTTGGTATTAATGCATCGTCTGAAATTTTTCAAAGAGTCATGATGAATTTGTTCGGTGATTTAGAAGGAGTTCTAATATTCATCGATGATATTTTGGTATATGGACCAAACGAGTCAGTACATAATGAGAGAGTACATAAAGTCATGCAACGAGCACGTGAAGTCAATTTAAAGTTCAATAAGTCTAAATGTAAATTTTTAGTATCAGAAGTCTGTTTTTTAGGGTATGTTTTTAGTAAAGATGGTGCTAGGGTTGATGAAGAGAAAGTGAAAGCAATTGTCAATATGCCCACACCAAAAAATGTCAAAGAATTGCAAAGAATATTAGGTATGATCAATTATTTAGGTCCCTTTATTAGCAATTTGTCTCAAAAAACTCAAATTTTAAGAAATCTTTTGAAGAAAGATTCAGTCTGGACTTGGGATGAAAATCATAGTCAATGTCTTAAGAGTTTAATCGATGAAATTACAAATTCACCAGTTTTAGCTCATTATAATCCCAATGTACCATTAGTCTTGTCAGTCGATTCGTCAAAGTCAGCATTAGGAGCAGTCATTATGCAGAATAATAAACCTATTGCTTATAGTTCAAAAACATTAACTCAAACTCAGTCAAGGTATGCTCAAATTGAGAAAGAATTGTTAGCCATTCAGTTTGGTTGTGAAAAATTTCACCAGTATGTGTACGGTCATAAAGTAACTGTTCATACTGATCATAAACCTTTAGTCTATCTTTTTAAAAAGCCATTACATGATGTACCAGCAAGATTGCAACGTATGATGTTAACTTTACAAAAATATGATTTGGAAGTTATACATGTTCCAGGTAAAGAAATGTTTATATCTGACACTCTGTCTAGAGCAGCATTGAAAGAACATTATATACCTGAGAATGAGTCAGAAATATCTTGTCATGTCAATTTAATGCATTCAAGTCTAGCAGTCACAAAGGAGTACTGTACAAAATTGTTACAGCACACTAAGAAAGATGATACTTTGCAATTGTTAAAAAAGTATTATTATGAAGGTTGGCCAAAAAATAAAAGTAATGTCAGTCTGTCAATAAAACCATTTTGGAACATACAAGCTGAAATTCATGTAGTCAAAGATTTGTTGTTCAAAGGGTCAAAATTAATAGTACCACAGTCAATGTATAAGGAAATGTTAGGTAAAATTCATGAAGGTCACCAAGGTATAAATAAATGCTTAAAACTGGCTAGAGAGTCTTTGTACTGGCCAAGCATGTCAGCTGATATTAAAAACTTGGTAGAACAATGTTATGTATGTGCACAATTTAAACCTAATAATCCAAAGGAACCACTAAAAAATTTTGAAATAAATAAATATCCATGGCAACAAGTAGGTGTTGATTTAATGTATTTTGATAACCTTACTTATTTAATTGTCACAGATTATTATTCTAAATTTATAGAAATAGCTTTGTTAAATAAAAACAGTACAGCAAAGAATGTAATAACACATTTAAAGTCCATTTTTGCTCGTCATGGAATACCTTTATCTTTAGTGTCTGATGGTGGTCCTCCTTTTCAGTCATTAGAATTTAAAAATTTTATGCATGAATGGGACATAGAACACATTGTAACTAGCCCATATCATCCACAGTCAAATGGTCAAGCAGAGAGTTCAGTCAAAATTATCAAAAATATGTTAAAAAAATGTAAAAGAAACTCATCTGATCCATACATAGCTTTATTACAGTATAGAAACACACCTAAGAATAATTTACCATCTCCAGCTCAATTGTTAATGTCCAGGAATTTAAGAAATAACATTCCTATGTCTTATAAGAAATTAAAACCTAAAGTGGTTACATTCAAAAATTATGAAGAATGTGTCAAGCAAAATAATAAAAATAAGTCTAAATATTATAATAGAAATACAAAGTCATTGTCATTATTGTATCCCAATGATCATGTATACTTTAAAAGAAAGCCTGATAGCAATTGGGAACAAGCCATTGTCAAGCTAAGGTTGGCTTATAATAGGTCATATGTCGTTGAGGATGTCAATGGAGTTAGGTATAGGAGGAATAGGGTTCATTTAAGACACAAATATTCTCCTATGCTATCCAATTCGTCGCAGGGGAGAGAGGAAGGTAACAGGCAGGAGTCTAGACCTCAAGAGCTCTCATCTCAATCCTCAGTCAGTCAACATGTAACTCGTTCTGGAAGAGTTGTAAAGCCAACCAGAAGGCTAATTGATGAAATAGATTAAGTAGAACATTGTATCCTAGATTAAGACCTAACCATAGGCTTAAGTCATTGTCTAAATTGTAACTGGGTCAGGTCTCTATAATATTGTTTGTCAAGGGTTAATTTAAACTTAAACAGGGGGGATGTTGTATCATACATCACTACTCTGTAGTCGAGTAACTAATACCATCTCTATGTATTAGTGTCTATGAATATAGTCTATAGTCTTGTCATTGTAACTTAGGATCTGACCTGGTAGATGTCGATTATTATGTAATAATTATACAAGTGAAATAAACCAGTCTAATTATCTAAAGTCTTTAACATTTACCAACGCAAGAATCATACATAGAATACACAACAATAAGTATAAAATAAAGAAATGTAACAATGTTGTGAAATGGCAAGCAATTGAGATGCTTTTTAATAGTAACATTAGTTTAATAATTAATTCAATAATTAAAAACTTACCAGTAATACTATTTGATGTGACTGTGCAAGGTTTGGTATTATTTGTTATGTAAGCCATGGTTGCATCCTGGTCTTCTGGAAAAAAAATCTGTATGTAGAATTTATAACAATAAATAAATTAACACAAAAATAAAAACAAAATGTACCAATGGTGTGAATATCTGGCTCTGCTGTGTAAACATCGGATTGTGTAAGGAGTTCTGGTTCTGTATCACCTATAAAATAAACAAGAATGTAATGGCTTGTTGATGTCAAATGTATTAGGATATAAATTATTACACAAACCAAAATATAATGCAGCATCATCATAGTAGTTAGCTAATGGTTGAATCTGAGGAGCAGCCATGGCTAATATTTGAGCATCTTGCTCAGAGAGTGTACTCTTGTAGGTTCCACCACCAGTGCGATTAATTTCTTTCTATAAAAAATAAAAGTTATAATTAGAAGATATCCTGAATTTTAGAAATATTTAATTTAAACAAAACAAACCTTATCAATTGATGCCTTCTTTTTAATATCTTTGGTGATCTCATAGTACTGCAACCGCTAAAAAAATAAAATGAATAAAGAATCACTTGTGTAAATGATAATTTCAAGATATCACAAAAACAAACTTACATTTGCTGTGGCAATGTTTTTTTTAGATCTCTGTTTTATATTTTCATATAAGTGACGGAGCTGTTGCCAGGTTCTACAGCCACTCACAGAGACAGCATTATATTGCCGGCATATAGTGTTCCATACTTCTCGCTTCTTTAAAAGCATGTGAGCGTTTGTTTCCTTATTTTCAATAATATTTTGATTTCTGGAAGGAATTCAAAATAATAAATATTATATTCTTTCATTTAAATATTCTTTGTGTATTTCAAACTATTTTTAGTGAACTATAATTTAATCATTTGATGTATTAAGATAACTTTTTTTTTTACTATAGTTTAGATGATGGGATATTTAATTTTTATATTGTATCTTTATTATTTCTAAATTGTTATTTATAAAAAATGACTGTAAAACATGGAGCACTTTTATGAAAAAAAAAAAACTATCTATATACTAATTTAACCAAGTTTGCAAACAAATAAATGATTTGATTTAAATGTTTTTGTATATTATTTACAACATGACACAGTTTGAAATTACTTAAACTGAAGATCTGAGAATCACACAAAACTTCGATGGCACGTCGCAATTGGGACGAAGCAGTCTCTACTTTGCTTCGTCCCAATTGCGCCTCTGCGCTACGGCTTCCTTAGTTTCCGCCTGACGCAAGTCCTCAGCGGATCGGACGTAGATATTTCGGGAGGAAGACATGCACCAGGACGTTGCGGTTAAATGATTCTATTTTCATTCTTTATTTAGGTACTTACTTCTTTACGAGTTCTAACAGCATATCTTTTTCGGCAGGCGTATAATTACTTCCGCGTTTCTTCTTTTCCTCCATCGTCAATTAACTTATTAAATAAGGAATCACCAAAAGGTTGAAGATTTTTACTAAATTATAGTAATTAGAACTTGATTCAACATCAACATTCGCGCGTAAGATAATTGTAACGTTCCAATCAACGACAACAATATTAGCAAGTAAATATTATTTTCTGATGTCTTCTTTTGATATTTATCTCATTTCAATATAAATAATTTAGATCATAATGCAAATTATACTTCTAATAGCTGTTAAATTTCAACTAATTAATAAGTTTAGAAAATATTTATTCAAAGAACACTGCGTAAAAAGAATACAAGACGTAAGCCAAAATAAATTGTAACTGAGAACGTGCTGAGTATCATTTTTTTCGCAGAATGTTGCCATGACGTAAACATTTGAGCGCTGCTTGCTTGATCACGGCATCCAATTGCTTGAGTGACGTTTGTGTATACCACTTAAAATTTGAGGGATGCTTAAATTTAAGTAGCCTTTAGGTGAGAATGAGATTTGAGTGGCTTTTCAGTATTCGGGTGATTAATTGGTTTTATTTTTAATGGTATTTCCTTTCTATTTTATTTTATTTAACTAGGAAATCATTTATTTAAATTCTGCTACTTAATTATTGACCGGATTATCGCGAGACGCCATCTCTTGGCTCGTTGGCTCAACTCTAATGTCGTTTCATCCAGATACGAGAGATGTCTCCGGCTGTCACATTTTGCTACGTGACAATGTTCAAGCTACATATTCTGCCACGATCAGGAAACATCCCTATTGAGAATCCCCTAATTTTTTGAAGTCGGTTTGTTTTTTACCGTTGTTGAACAACATTCATTGCGTTGTTAACGTTGTTGTCCAAACACATTTACCGAACAAATTTAGAGTAATAGATAATGTGTTACACAATTAATGTGTTGTTAGTGTCGGTCGTTCAGAACAATGGTTCTAAATAAGTTTACCGTAAAATGTATTGTGATTTATTTTGAAAAGCCCAAATATACAAAATGATTTGTAGTAAATGGTCAAGTTTACAGAAAATCTTTTGCAAAATAAAACAACAAACAACAGTGAAGAAAATTTTATTTAAACAAAGTGAAAACACAGAACAAATTAATGTAACCATTCTTATTGTTCTATTTATATCAGAAGATACATTTTGTTAGTAAAAAAAAAAAAAAAACTTAAAACAAACGCATACAGTTTTTGAAGTACAGACAGTGACACCTGTCCGCTATAACACTCAGGATGCTGTTGATACGCGCACTCTGTGCTAACTATATCTCTATGAACATGGCGGACGGGTTGCAAAATGGAGTGAGTCTCAGCAACATCCTGAATGCGTACACGTATTGAACCCGCAGAACATTGACAGCCTATTGCTTATAAACAGTGCATAGAAAGCTGGAGTAAATGTCTGATAATAGAATTTAAATAGGTAACTTCTTTTGAACCTAGTGAAGGTCGTGGGAAATGAATGCGGCCAGCACAAGACCGGTCATTGTGGAAAGCCATGGGGGAGGCCTTTGCCCAGCAGTAGGCGTTAAACTCCCCCGTCGTCCCCAGAAGTTAACCTCTTTTAGAACGTTAAACAGAGTTCAAAGCATAGGCTGGTCCGTCAACGTTCTGCGTTTAATTTTAATATCACATTCGTAGCTCAAAGAGTCCATGATTAGATGCTCCAGATATTTGAATTCAGAGACTCTTTGAAATTTAGTTTTTACAACAGTTAGAACCTTATTCATTCTCCCATAACTAGGAACAAAATGCGTTACTCGCTCTTTTATTACATTATACTGCAAGCCATGGCAGGCAGCAGATGCCTCACACTTTTGCAACAGTTTTCTAAAAGCACTGATTGGTGGAGCCTACAGCAGCACCATGTTATCTGACTTACACAAAGTCTATCAACATTTCATCCGACAGGCTTACTGTTGAGTGCATCTACCAGGTTATACATATAGATATTGAATACAAGGGGAGAAAATATAACCTTGCCTCAGACCGCATGCTAAATTATATATATGGGATGGATCCGCGAGAGCACCATCCCATTTGAAACGATTAACCCGTGTAGGTATTATACTAAAACCCAGGAACAGTAGACCAATTCTCGTAAATTCAAAACGTAACGTTTAAAATCTAGTCGCAATCCCATCTCGGTTAAAATCAAAAATCAAAACTTTTCAAAATTTAAGGAAATTAGAGGTATTTTTGACAAATTGACTCTGAGATCAGATTGTGGACGGTCTTAATATCACGAGTCCCTCTGAACACTTGTACCGTTATTAACGAATTATAACGTTGTTATATTGAAGAGTGAAACTGTGAAAGCGTTACAACTGAATAGAACTGGTATTACGTTTAGGTAGTCCGTTAATGATGTGGCTTACTGTTTACCTTTAGTTAACTATCTAAACCGATGGAGTATACTATTGCATTCTCTCGACGGCTGGACTGTAGTAGATAGTTAGTAAAAGATGGGAATTAAAGAAGAAGAAATTAGTTGTTAGCCTCAGTGAGCCTGCGCCACACCTGAGGGGAGACCTGCAGGACAACATGGGCATGAATTGGGTTCCGCGCCCTCCTACGATAGACCTCCTTGACCCGAAAGTGGGCATCGTCCATGCCCAGCCACAACTTCCGGTTCTGATTTTTGAGAGCTTCAACAATATCAGCTTCGGAGTTGTAGCCGAGCAAGTTTCGGATGACCACCCGCGGGTCTCGGTTTGCCGCGAGCTGTATGTCGAGGCCATCCCGAGCGTTGAGCCGGCTCTGCGCCTTCTCTAGCTCCGGCCTCTTCCCGCAGCAGATCACTATTTTACCGTCCCTCACTTTCTTTATCCTATCCACTTGAATTCCCGTTTTCCGGGCGTCTAGGGCCTCCCTAACTTTCTCTATGACATTCTCACTTGTATTCTTCTTTTCTTTCGAGGATACGATCAGGGCGTGGTTCGGTCGGCAGGGGAGAGGGCGGGCCTTTGTCTTGGGGACCCTCAACTTCTCGGCGTACGTTGCCGCCGGGATCCTGAGGGTATCCACGGCCTTTCCGGGCTCCCTCACGGTTTCCCCGTACTTTTTCACGCCTCCCCAACCCTCGCCCCGATTGTCTCCACCTTTTCACACGTCTCTTTCGTTCTCTTCTGCACCTCTTCTTTCATTCTTCCCGCGCATTCTATCACCTCATTTATGTTATCTACTTTCTTACTTGTCCTCTCAACACTCTCCCTTACTTCCTTCATCTCTTCCATTAGGCCCTCTAGTTTTTTGACATTGCCGCAGAGCGCCTTGCCCGGGGGGTACTCGTCAAACCGGTCCATCACGTCCGTATTAATCATCTTCTTGATGGACTCGGTATTGGTGACGAGCTCCCCCAGGCGTGCCCCAATATCCAGCTCGCCTATGCTCCGAGCCAATCTCTCAATCCCCTTATCTATCTTTGCAACTGTCCCAAGCAGTCCCGACAGACTGCTTAGAACGCCCTCCTTACTGGACGTCTTCAAGTTCCCTGAGAGCTCCAGCTGGGCTTTTGCGGCCTGAAAAAAAGGAAATGACGGCAAAAAAGGACAAAAAAACGTCAGTGGGGAACGGTGCCGATGGATGATTTAAACGAAATCTTGGGCACATTCCTGATTTTTATGACACCCCGCGCCACAAAAATGGCCAATGAGATTGTTGCCGCAAGAATCGCTTGCGAGTTACAATCCATACCGAGGATATACATACTCTGTCCACCATTGCTACCAAATAATGGATAGTAGAATCATAACGCAAACCAAGCCCCGATCCCTCAAGCTGGCTCATTTCAATGCCAACGGCATTAGAGATCAAAAATTCGAGGTCTCAACCATTCTCCGTGAGCACCAGATTGACATCTTCCTCGCCCAAGAGACCTTTCTCAAGCCTAATCATCGTATTCCCCTAATTCCAAACTACTGTGTGGTTCGCAATGACAGTCTACGATACCACAAAGGCGGCGCCCTTATTCATTTCAAAACTCCGGGCTGTCTTTGACACCGCCGAGTTCATGGACATGTGCGATGAGAAGATGACACCGACAATTGAGACGATGACGACGACGACGATGCTCCATAGCTGACAGAGGTAGAGCTGAGAGCGGTGGTGTAGGCTGAATGCCAAAAATACCGCCCCAGGACCCGACGGCTTACCTGGAAAAGCTTGGGTTCTGGCTTTAGGGGCTGTCGGGTCCGACTTGCCCACTAAGCGCATGCTTGGAGAGGGGCCAGTTCCCACTTCGCTAGGAGACGGGGAAACTGGTCGTCATAAAGGAGCCAGGGCGACCTGCAGTCTCCGTCTGCGTCTGCTCGTTGTAAGAGTCATTGCGGACCGGTTGGATAACTCAGGCGGGCGGGGCCGGATTTGGCGGAGAGTCAGTTTGGCTTCCGCAGGGTCTACGGTGGACACCATCATACGAGCGCGAGCCCTCACAACAGGAGATGTTATCGGAGGTATTTCGGTATTACGGGATGTCGACCTATCTCTGTCGAGTAGTCGAGGCCTATCTGACAGATAGGGCCGTCATCTACCCCGGCCACCAAGGAGTGTGGAACCGGTGAGAGATGTAGTGTGCCGTCAACTATTGATTATAATAAAGCGTGCGTTTGAAGGACATAGCAACGCAAAGACTAGTAGGAGTCTGAGCGGTTTTCGTTTGTGGGACGCGCAAAAATTCATGAGGTCCCATCATGTCAAAATAATAAATATTTGTAACCGGCAATTAATCCGGGGCATCTACTCTTTATTTCTCTGTATAAGAGGAGGCCTCTGGCCAGCAGTGGGACGATAAGAAAAGATTCATCTATTTCGGTAGTGAAATCTTAGACAATAAAAAGGATATACATATATCGGATGAAAATGCGTGTCGCCTCTTTGACTCCACTATTAGCAAGATATCAATAGGGAAGTGACACAAATAAACAACTGATAGGGATCATGTGGCAATGATAGCGGAGTCCATCAGCATAACAATCCAGAGATAAGAAACCATCGAGATCCCTTTCAATCAACTACAGATGGCTACCGAATCACACCCACAGTCCCACAAAAAAGCGGAGATTTGGTGATCCTTGTCACCGACCCACGCACCATGGTCTACTGGAAGGACTGAGTGCAGAAATCAAACCCCATAAAACATGTAAACCCCGAAACCGTGGCATTACGCCTGTAGTGTATACAATAAACAAACTCCTTTTAATATACATATATTGTAGTAATCTGCATGTTTTGCATGACTTCACTTTTGTCTCGATGTCTTTCGATGTCTCGAAGGGCTTCTACCTGGTCAATTATGATCTGCTCTGGTATAAACTCACTCACAATAATACTGTCCCGGCTGACGTTATATCACTGTTTAGTTTTTTGTCATAGCAGTCAAAAGAATACAGTAAGGTGGGCAGGCCCTTATTCTGATATGTATGAGTTGGACTGTGGGGTAAGACAGGAATGTCTGAGCTCCCACATTCTCCCCATTCTCTTACATTTTATTTTATTACTTGAGTAAATATAATTTCTATTTTAGACATTTTAATTGTATTTTGACCTTTTATAGAACATTCAGATGTGAAGCAGCTTCAAAATGATGGGTGCCTTGCTCGTTATGGCTGGCAAACAGGAGCTTACCGTGGATTGGGCGACTGGGACCGATATGGTGGGCGACTAGGTCCCCGAACTACATCCCCTCGATTGTTTTAATAGTACAGCATGAAATACTGTCTATCAAAAACAAATCAAAACTGATAGCAAATTTAAATTGCAGCAAGAACAATAGCCCAAATATGCCAGAGAAAACAATACTTTTCTTAAGAAGGTGCCTAGCATTAGGACAAGGGAAGTTATTTGAGCATTCATTGTGATTTACTAAATATAAATTTTTATAAAATCCAAGCTTTCTGTCTTTTAGTATCTTCTTCGCCTTCCAGATATCATTTACAAACGGAACGGAACTGTGGATGCGTTTACAAACAATTCCACTGACGTACACAAACAGCCAGACCCGGCGTGGAAATGTTATGTGAATATTGTGAATGGCGAGCTAAGCGTGTAATTTCTGAAGAATCATAAGTGTCACGTATAGAACTAGACTTACATTGTAGAAAATATGGTTGCTGCGCGATACCAAATTTCTAGATTGAATGATGGTTTTGGTTTGGTTTTGGTCCGGTTTAAATGATCCGACTTTAATTTGGTTATGGTTAAGACAATATGATGGTTATACGTGAGAAAGCTATGTCGATTTAATCAAAAAGGTGGTTTGTATGGTTTTGGTTTGAGTTACGTGATAAACGGCCGAATACGCACTTACTTTAATAAATAGTAATAATAAATTTGTACTAGTTTTATAGAAATGCACGAAAGCAAAAGTGCTGAGCTGTTCAGTTGTATTGGTCCGAACATATATAGAATCACATAGAATCACGTAGAATCGTAACAATCATGAACATTTAATTGTTTATTAAAAATAAGTACATAATTTTATTTGCTCAAACATATGTATACACACAATTATGAACACATGCAAGTAGGATCTTGGATAAAAGTGGCAGTACATGTCTACAATTTCTTGAGACATGCAAATATTTATGAGTTTTTTTTTTTTAATTTATGAGCACGCAGCCGCAGGAGAGACTGTTACTGCCGCCCCAGCCAGCGCCCTTACGCACCATGATCGCCGTGAAGAGGCGGCTACGCAAGCAGTGGCAACAAATTAGATCTAGTCCACACTGAAGACGCAGCTGAACCGTCTCGCGGAGAAGGTTAAAGCAAAGCTACGTCACAACGCCGCGGGCTGGGAAAAAACTTCCGCTGCAAAGCAGTGACGGGCGCAGAAATATGTGGCAAAGGGCCCTGTCCTTTTCTCAGTATCTGGAGCGTCAGTTCCGCCCCAACCTGACCTGTGACATCGACCATATCGCAGTAGTCGCGACACAGAGTGTACTTGTGAGGCGAAGGGTCATCCGTCAAGAACTACGAGGACATCAACACCTTCACATGTTACAAGTCACCAGCGATTGCACTCTGTGCCGCAGACACCATAGAACACCGCAGACACTCTTGAGACATCAAAATAGTGACGCTGAGTGGACACAGAGAGCCCACAGAGCGCCACAGATGACGATCAAGGCTATCAGCATTCAAAGAGAGAAATTAGCACGCCATTATATAGACAGAATATGTTGTGACAAGATATAACTTTTTCTATATTCTGACAAATAAATTATTATGATTATTAAGGAAAATTCTTTAGGTAACTCTTACTTACTTACTTACAAAAACGCAAGTCCACAGCCCCAAGACCAGGTGCTCCTTGCCCAGATCAAAAAGGTCCTCCTAAAGGACTCTGATTTCATTGCCAGATATGGCGAAAAACTATTCTACAGCAAATAGCTCCCCAGCCCGCCCCTATAGAAACCGAGGTGTCAATGGACACCGAGGTATTCTCGACCAAACAGCCCATCATCGATTTCTCGGATTCCTCCGAGGAGTCATCTCCCTGCACCACCACCGCGACACAGAGGCGCTATCACAAGCTCCCCGCACACATCGCTAACTTGATCGTCGACAAGAAGCGCCTGCGCAAGCGGTGGCAACAGACGAGATGTCCTACTATAAAGAACCAGCTCAACCGTATCACGGACAAAGTGAAGGTCGAGTTACAGGTACACGTAACAACGGAGACCTGGGAGAACATCATTGACATCACACAAATACTCCTCAGATCAAGCCCCGAAATTGGCGGCCACTGCCTCCGCCAGCGGCCTTCCCACCCCCACCCTTGTCCCCTCTAACGCTGCCGCCGCCCCGTGTGCCGCGACACCTAACCCCGCCCGCTCGGTGCCCCGAGCTGCCGCCAAAATTGCCCCTCCCCCGCCTGTCTTCATACAGAATAAATTTCACTAGTGCCAAGTCCACTCAGACTGGCATTAAAGTAACCGTCCCAACATCCAGGGACTTCAGGGAGCTGACAAAGCTCCTTAGTCAGAGAGGTGTGGCCTTCCACACCTACTCGCTCCCTGAAGAGCGCCTTACTGACGTGATCATCTGCCGCGTCCTCAAGGAGATTCCCTCCGAGGATGGATCTAGAGACCCAAAACGTCCTTGTGAAGGAGGTTCACAGGATGCACAGGGCCAGAGGCAGCGTAGCCTTTGACATGGTTTTGGTGGTCTGCCCCCCTGCCGAAGGTAATACGCACCAACTAATCTTGCTCGTGAAGAGCATTTGCTCCCTGTTGCTGCTGCTGTTATGGTTTTATGGTTTAGACAAAATGATGGTTATAAGTGAGAAAGCTATGTCGGTTTAATCAAAAAGGTGGTTTGTATGGTTTTGGTTTGAGTTACGTGATCGACGGCTGAATACACACAGACTTTAATAAATTATTGTACTAGTTTTATAGAAATGCACGAAAGCAAAAGTGCTGAGCTGTTCAGTTGTATTGGTCCGAACATATATAGAATCACATAGAATCACGTAGAATCGTAACAATCATGAACATTTAATTGTTTATTAAAAATAAGTACATAATTTTATTTGCTCAAACATATGTATACACACAATTATGAACACATGCATGTAGGATCTTGGATAAAAGTGGCAGTACATGTCTACAATTTCTTGAGACATGCAAATATTCATGAGTTTTTTTTTATTTATGAGCACGCAGCCGCAAGACAGACTGCTACTGCCGCCCCAGTCAGCGCCCTTACGCACCATGATCGCCGTGAAGAGGCGGTTACGCAAGCAGTGGCAACAAATTCGATCTAGTCTACACTGAAGACGCAGCTGAACCGTCTCGCGGAGAAGGTTAAAGCAGAGCTACGTCACAACGCCGCGGGCTGGGAAAAAACTTCCGCTGCAAAGCAGTGACGGGCGCAGAATTATGTGGCAAAGGGCCCTGCGGAGGCCTTTTCTCAGTATCTGGAGTTCAGTTCCGCCCCAACCTGACCTGTGAGATCGACCATATCGCAGTAGTCGCGACACAGAGTGTACTTGTGAGGCGAAGGGTCATCCGTCAAGAACTACGAGAACATCAACACCTACACATGTTACAAGTTGCCAGCAATAGGACTCTGTGCCGCAGACACCATAGAACACCGCAGACACTCTTGACACATCAAAATAATGACGCTGAGTGGACACAGAGAGCCCACAGAGCGCCACAGATGACGATCAAAAGCTATCAGCATACAAAGAGAGAAATTATCACGCCATTATATCACGACAGAATATGTTGTGACAAGATATAACTTTTTCTATATTCTGACAAATAAATTATTATGATTATTAAGGAAAATTCTTTAGATAACTCTTACTTACTCTAAATTTGTGCCCAGCACATTCTTTAATTAAAGTTAAATCGGGAGACATCAGAAAGATCATTTTTTTTTTCAAATCTAATGCGGTGGGACGAGACAATAACATATAATGGAATGATTGTTACTATTCTGGATCATCTCTATAAAAGCTACAGTTACGGGTAGGGTGAAGACAAAGAGCGGGCCTTCTTTTTTTACTTACTTACCACCTAAGACCACCCTCCCCGCCCGCACCGCTCAACGCAGACAACGTAGCTCGGACGACCAGGAGGAAGAAGCAAAAATAATGTGCACAGGTGAATCACACCAATCCTTCGCGTAGGTGACGCGCGGGCCCTGCGCCCCCACAGGACCAACAGGCGCCGCAGCTCCCTCTCCCTCAAACCCTCTAGGCCGAGCGGAGGAAAAAAATAATTCGTCGGTAGAATAAAAAAAAACTCGACCGACGAATAAATGCAAAAAAAAAACAGCACTTTCCTCCAGTGGTAGTCGAGAAACTACCACAGTGGGCGCTGTACGTCTGGTACCAAAAATATCTGACGGTACTCGAAAAAGAGGAGAACATACCGTGGTTTTCCTACTCGCTGCCAGCGGACAGGAGCCATAAGGCCATAAGGGGGCTGCCTGCAGACACGGCGATGGCAGACATCGAGGATTAGAAAGGAAATACATCGGATTAAAATGCGTGACGCCTCTTTAACTCCACTAGTAGCAAGACATTAATACGGAAGTGACACAATTAAACAACTGATAGGGATCATGTGACAATGACAGCGGACTCCATCAGCATAACAATCCAGAGATAAGAAACCATCGAGATCCCTTTCAATCAACCACACAGATGCCTACAGAAGCACACCCGTGTGGCCGGTCACGACGATCACCAAATCTATGCTTATACACATAAGCGGAGATTTAGTTAGCCTCGTCACCGGGCTGCAGACAGTCCAAGGAAACTATGCCATTCCTGAATTAGGCTTTTTGGCTTACCAAACAACTGTTACGCCTGAACAGGAAAGGCCTGCGATTGATGACGGGGACCATTATGGGACACTGCTAGCTAAACAAACATTTCCACACAATGGGCATACCTACTCTTCGGAGTGTACAGCGTCACCCAGATTAGAAGTGAAACGATAGAACGAAAAGATCTTATACAGATGTTCTTGGAGACTTAATAACTGGAAGGAGATGGGCTGGTGGGAATAAACAGCAACGGCCGCCATGGCCCACAAACCATGGTCCACTGGACGGACTAAGTGCAGAAACCAAACCCCATAAAATATAGAACCTCCGAAACCGTGGCATTACGTCAATGATACCCATCCTGCTAAAAAATTTTAATGTTCAGTGTTTCGTTATATAAGTTACCATACAATATACATGCATAGTATTGTATTAAGTCAGGTGTGTTAGACAACTCGTTAGACAACTATGCTGTTGGGGAGTTTGTACCGTTACTTCTTCCCAGCGAATGTCTTATGCAATATTCACTTTCAAAAAGTGCTAATTCTCAGCCTAACCTGAATAAATATGACTTTATTTTTTAAATTTTAACAACCCAGATACAAGAGATCCCGAAACTGTGGCATTGCGCACGCAATGAGTACCCAAACAGCGCTACAGACACTTAAACTGCTCGAGGTCGGGTCATAAAAATTAACTTTATCAAGCATGCTAAGAGTTAGCAGCTTACCGAAGATACTTGTAGACAAAAGGGAGCTTCACTTACTCACAACTTAGAATTTCATCTATGCTAATATCAAAAAGAGGGAAAATCACCGGAGTTAATGATCCAATTCTAAAAATGTCTTCATTAATAGAAAACTATATTATAATGTAAATACCATAGGCTATAAATATGTTAAAGTCGTGCATTATATTAAGATATCACAACTTTTGTCTAGCACGTCCAGAGACATGCCTCTTAAAACAAAATTGTTTGCATGGGCTGCCTAAATAGTCAACTAAAAAACATGTATTGCAATCTGATCTGCCATAAATATTGTTACGAATGCACCTTATGTCGAGGGCATAAGGTTCAATATCGCGGTACCTGCAGTGCGCAACTTTTAAGCCCTATAACTCAAGACCTAGACATTGTAAAGGTGCAATATAAAAACGCATTGCTAGACTTAGGGTGGCCTATGGAATGATACAGGTTTCATCAATTTTGTCAACTAAGTGACGACATCAAAATTTCAAGAAACCCGTTTCCGGGAATTACCGGGGGTACCTACTGAATGTACTCGAAGTTATGCGCTATTATTATTACGTCTAGACGATTCTGGAATGTTAGATCAGCTGGCCTATTTATTTGGCCGTGACGCCAGCGCAGAGCCAAGCGGATAGCTCTCGCCCCGACCACACGTGTCGCCGCAAGCGCTCCCCGCGCCCCGCTCCCCTCGCTGCTCCCTCGCTGCTCGATCGTCCGAGACGCCGCTCGCACGCCGCCACAGGTGCCCCCTGCGCCCCGCTGCCCCCGTGCTCGCCGGTCTTTATGAAATAAACAAGCCGGTCGTACGTAGACAAATTGTTTACCCGACCGCTCGTTTATTAACTATCCTATTTCTTTAACAGACGTCCGCGTTTTGTTTAGAGTCACTAGGCCCCTTCAGGGTTAAATCCACAGTTTCGTGGTCCTCGGCCGAAACCTAACGGTGATAACAAAACCGAGTGGGGTGTTGACCCAATACACCCGCCGAACCCCTTCAGGGCTAGGCAGTCAATTGGACGGGTCCCAGACCTCCGGCCTTGGGGGATCTCCTAGTCGGAACTGGGTAACAGTTTTCCCTTCCAGCTACACACCTAGCGTCTTTAGGGTGTGTCTACACCCTTCGCGCTAGACCAATTAGGGCCGAAGTATCATCAGCTTCTTTTAAAGTATTCGTTGTAAGCTGTTACTTTCAATATTCAGATCCTGTTACTCCTCATATACATAATCTCCGTCATGTCTTGCGGTCACTCGCGGGCTGCAAAGTTATCGTTGGCGCGGATGTCAACGCGTCATCGTCTCTGTGGTATGGCAAGGTTCGGGCCACCGATACCGAACGACGCTGCGCTGTTGAGGATTTCATTGCTGAGATGAACCTATCGATTCATAATACCCCTGATGCACCACCTACTTTCTGCAGCCAAATGGGCGAATCTTGTATTGACGTCACACTTTCAAGTGCCGACGTACGTTTGGATAGGTGGCGTGTCCTACCGGACGCGTCTTGTAGTGATCATCGCCTGATCGTGTACGAATTTGTTCCTGGTTATATTCAGGGTCCGTCTCATATTCCCGGTAATTTCAGATTTAGATGTAAAGGCGCGAACTGGGAATTTTTCGGCTCGCTTTTTGCGTGTCACGCCAAAGAATTCACTCGGGACGGGCTGTCAGCCGAAGAAAGTGCTGACATTATGTCAGAAACCTTTACCTACTGTGCTGACATTGCCATTGGTCGCGGATCTATGACCAATATTCGTAGATGTGACTGGTGGAGTGATTACTTAGTTGAACAGCGTAAAAGATATCGCAGAGCGCGTAAACAGTTAAATAAACTCAAGAGCCGAAAGATTACTGGAGATCTTCTTACGTTCGCTTTGAATGCTTTTAGAGTTGCCAAGTCACGCTACAAAGCATCGGTGGAAAAATCTAAGGGTAATTTGTTGCGAAAAATTGTTGATAAGCTTGACAGGGAGGGTCCGTGGTCTCCCTTATATCACGAATTTAAAGCTAACAGATCGGTCGACCTTGCATACGTTCAAAACATTAAAGTCAATGATAGGCATACCACGGGCATAGAGGAAACAACAGAAGTGCTAATAAATACACTTATCCCTGATGATTCACCGGCTAACGATAGCGACTACCACCAACAGATTAGAGCGTGGGCTCCTGTGCCACCTGAATCACCAATGTCAGACGTACCATCTAATGACGAATTTATAAATATTGTTAGAAAACTACCGGTCAACAAATCATCAGGTGAAGATAAAATATCTAATAGGATGATTAAAGAAGCGTGTAAAACAGCGGGTGATGCCATCTTAACTGTATATAACCGATGCATTGCTGAAGGCGTTTTTCCTCGTAAATGGCGACGCGGTTTCTTACGAATAATACCAAAGTGTGGTGACAAACCACCGGATGATCCGAAGTCATATCGTCCTATCACTCTTCTACCATCTTTGGGTAAACTTCTTGAGCGCCTCATCGTTCCACGTTTACTACCGAACGGTCCAAAATTCCATAATAATCAATATGGCTTCACCATAGGTAAATCTACAGTCGACGCGGCGCTTTCTGTCAGAAGAACCGTTAACCAATCTGAAAACAAGTACGTAATTGGGATCTTCCTGGATATTTCTGGGGCTTTTGATAACGCCTGGTGGCCTATGCTGTTGTTAAAATTAAAAACCCGCGGTTGCTATAGAAACATATATAATCTCGTTTACTCTTACTTTATAAACGGTTCCGCGGTACTTAAGCTCGGTCATTTTTCTAGTACTAAAACACTAACCATGGGATGTCCTCAGGGTTCAGTTGTCGGTCCTTATTTATGGAATTTGGGTTTTGATGACTTCCTCGCGATCCCGCTTCCTTGCGGCTGTTCACTTACTGGTTACGCGGACGATGGCCTACTGCTCATTCAGTCAAGTACCCGAGCTGGACTTGAGAACTTGGCCAATACTTGCCTAAATTTAATATCTCAGTGGGGTGATCGTAACCGCCTAGCATTTGCGCCACATAAAACCTATCAACTTCTACTAAAAGGTAATCTTAAATCATTGCCTACTATTAAATTTAACAACGTTCCCATTAAAAAACAGCAATCCGTATGCTACCTTGGTATGATCTTAGAAAGGAATTTTTCATTTATCGAACATATAAAAATAGTTGGTGAAAAAGCTAAAAAGAACTTTTATGCCCTGACTAGAATATCCAAAGCAACTTGGGGTCTATCATTCCTAACTTTAAAAACTATATATGGAGCTACCTACTTAGGATGTATGTGCTACGGTGCACCTGTTTGGGCCGATAGGGCCAGCATAGGAGCGGCACGACGTAAACTGCTTCAAAGCCAACGTTTGGCATTGATATTTTTATGCAAGGCGTATAGAACGGTCAGTACTGAAGCCTTACCGGTACTGGCAGGTGTACTTCCAGTCGACCTTGAGGTACAGCGACGTGCTTCAATGTACTACTCCGCGAGGGGGGAGGCCATGGACACTAATTTTGTTACACAACGCGACTTTAATAAAATCTCTAGATTATTTAAACCTCAGACTGAAGTCTGGGAGGACCTCTTATCCGAATGGCAAAGTAGGTGGGATAATTCCATCAAGGGCCGGCACCTCCATCTGTTCTTTCCATCCGTTGGTGATCGGCTGGCTAAGACATGGCTGGTGGTTGACCACTGCGTTGCCCAATTTCTCACAGGTCATGGCAACTTTAAAAGTAAACTGTATTCTTTTAAACTTGTTCCTTCCCCTTTGTGTCAGTGTTCTACATCGAACTGTGAATTTGAACAGTCCGCACATCACATCTTGTGGGAGTGTGTTCTTTGGCAGAATGAACGCAATATTATGTTGGATAGTGTACAAGTTACATCCGGAGTCGTTTATTATACGGACCTTGTAGAAACTAGAACCAATTTCCGTGCGTTCAGGCGCTTTTGCCATACCTATTATTGGAATCAATTGTAACAGCTAATACCTACTTAGGACCCATTAACTTAATCAAATTTTATTCCGTGGTGTTTGGCAATCTGGGCTTCTCCCAGTTGCAATAATGTCCCTTTGTGCCGTTTGGCCTAGTTCTGTTCTGTCTCCTGCTTGTTATGGAGGGAAGTGGAAAAAATATCTTTTTTCTTACTCCTCCGCTATTCTTTTCTGATTAATTTCGTTGCGGGACCCAAGACAGTTGAATCGTTTCTCCGGGACTCGTCGAGCTTCATTGCTCGGCGTTTTTCTGGCGGTCGCCACTGTTGATTCTGGCTTTCAGGAGTTGCAGTGGTTGGGAAAAGTGTGGCGGGTTTGTCCCAAAAAAAAAAAAAGACCAATTAGGGCCCCGTTGCACATTGAGACTGGCAACGGAATACAAGCTTAGGGCTCACCCTTAGGCACTCACCTCCCTGTCTACACCCGACAGGGAGGGTACACACCCCCGGGCCAATCCACCCGGGTGGGATAGGCAATTAAAATGTCCTCCACCCACTTTGAGGCGCTTCTCGCCATAATAAATGAGGTTCTGTTGGAAGAACCATCACTCCGCGCCAAATATGGCGACAGGTTGGCTGTCCTCCAACAGCTAGCCCCCTCCCCCCAGCCCGATGCCGTCCCCGCCGAAACCGAGGTGTCCATGGACACCGAAGTTTTCTCGGCCAAGCGCCCCAACCCCGCCTCCTCGGACTCTGCCGAGGAATCATCTCCGCCCACTCAGGCGTCGGACGACGATGAACCCGACTTTAAGGTCGACGCCCTCAAGAGGAGGAGGAAGAAATCCTCCTCCTCTCAAGCCCCTAAGCTGGTAGCCACCGAGTCGGCTAGCGGCCGCCCCAACCCCACACCCATCCCCCCTAAAAGGACTGACGCCCCTCGTGCCGCGTCAGCTAAACCCGCCCCCTCGGCCCCACGAGCGCCCCCTAAAATCCCCCCTCCCCCGCCTGTCTTCATCCAAGACAAGGCGAAGTGGCCCACAGTGTCCGGCTGGTGCACTGAATCTAGGATAGCATTCACTAATGCTAAATCCACGCAGACAGGGATAAAAGTCTCCGTCCCTACATCAAAAGACTTCCGTGAGCTGACCAAGCTCCTCCGCCAAAGAGGTGTGGCCTTCCACACCTACTCCCTCCCTGAGGATCGTCTCACACGCGTGGTGATCCGAAGGATCCCCAAGGAGATTCCCACAGAGGAATTAAAAGCAGATCTCCTAGCACAGGACATCCCTGTAAAGGAAGTCCACCGCATGCATAAAGCACGCGGTAAAGGGTCGGCATACGACATGATCCTAGTGATCTGTCACCCCGTCGAGGGAGCCACCCACCACCCCATATTCCTGATTAAGAGCATCTGCTCTCTATCAGGAATAATCATAGAGAAGCCGCACAAGAGCGGCACCGTTGGCCAATGCCATAGGTGCCAACTGTACGGCCACTCACAGGCACACTGCCACGCCAAGCCCAGGTGCGTCAAGTGCCTAGGTGACCACGGCACAGCAGAGTGCCCACGGCCGAAGGACCGCGCGCTCTGCACCGAGCCGCCAAGTTGCGTCCTATGCGGCACGACCGGGCACACGGCCAACTACCGTGGGTGCCCCAAGGCCCCCAAGTCTTCATCCCCTAAACTGGCGAAGCGCGCGAGCGCTCGCCAGCAAAGGGAGGCCCCAGCAGGCCAGACCCAGCCCCCGGTGGCTTTGAGCCCCCAGAGACCTAGTCCCTGGAACGCCTTAAACCACCAGAAGGCCTTCCCGGCCTTAGTGGCGGCCGCCCCCACGACCCCTCAATCCACCCCCGCATGGAAGGACAAGGATCCTCGCATCCGACCTTCCACGGCCCAAAAGGTGGCAACAACTGCTGCTGCGGCGACAACAACCCCCGCACGCACAACCCCCGCAACAACCACCGGAAGCAACCCCCTTGACGCATTCAACGTCATCTCGGGGACCTTCCTCATTTTCATGTCCCCCCGTGCCAGGCAAATGGCAAAAGAACTCTTGGCTGCCAGATCTGCTGGCAACCTTGAGGCCGTGATAGGCATTTACAATGCCTACCCTGAAATCACCCAGGCCCTGTCCTCCATCGCATCCAATTAATGGATTGCAGGAGCAGCAAACGAACCAAGCCCCGATCCCTGAAACTGGTGCACTTCAATGCCGATGGCATTAGAGATCAGAAATTAGAGATCTCAACATTCCTTCGTGAGCACCAGATAGATATCTTCCTCGCCCAAGAGACCTTCCTCAAGCCTAGCCACCGCACACCTCTGATCGCGAACTACCGCGTAGTTCGCAACGACAGGTTGCGTTGTCACAAAGGCGGTACCCTTATTTATTTCAAAAGGGCTCTACATTGCATCCCAATGGACCCCCCACCCCTCTCACGACTCGAAGTGTCAATGTGCCGCCTCGGCATGACAGGCCACCAACCTATCACATTAGTGTCGGCCTACCTCCCTCCCAGTTCCTCTGCAGAGAATCATCAACTCTTAGCAGACGACATCGCCCTACTTCTGGGGTTGAGCGACTCCGTGATAATAGCGGGCGACCTCAACGCCAAACACACCGCCTGGAATAGCACCAGGATCAACTCCAGAGGCAGACTCTTGTTTGACCTCTCTACCCGAATGAACTTCGACTTCGTGGGACCTATGACCCCCACCCATTTCCCCTACGACCCCGATCACACCCCGGACGTCCTTGACGTGGCGCTCCTAAAGAACGTCAACCTACGGTTAGACTCTATAGAAGCGCTACCAGAGCTATCGTCCGATCATCGACCAGTCGTTATCAGACTGGCTCCCCGCACTGGCCTCTCTGACCCAGG
This sequence comes from Sesamia inferens, assembly GCA_037179545.1. Classification (NCBI taxonomy): domain Eukaryota; kingdom Metazoa; phylum Arthropoda; class Insecta; order Lepidoptera; family Noctuidae; genus Sesamia; species Sesamia inferens. The sequence goes on from CM073947.1 coordinate 7,341,139, forward strand.
TCAAGAACCCCTTACGAAGGTGGTAACGGACTGGAGGAAAGTAAGCGATCGGCTGAAATCCTCCACATCCCCCCACCTGGACTCCATACCTGCACGCCTGGACTCTATCGCGGACACTACAGCCGCGATCGACTCGTTCACGGATCACGTACAGTCAGTCCTAAACGACTGTTCAAGGGAGGTAACAGCGACAGAAGACTGTCGCTGGAAACTTCCCACTGACTTGCGTGAACTCCTGACCGAGAAGAACGCGGCTGTCCGTGCCTACAGCAGCTTCCCCTGCGCGGCCAACAAAGCCCATATGCGCTATTTACAGAGAACTGTAAAAAGACGCATATCGGAGTGGCGTGAAGCCGGCTGGGATAAGATGCTGGACGAGTTAGAGCCCACCCACCTAGCCTTCTGGGAACTTCAGAGGAAGTTAAAATCCAAAGAAGTTGTCACCATGCCTCCTCTGGTTCGCCCCGACAATACCATCGCCTTCGATGACGATGAAAAGGCTGAATGCCTTGCCTCCTGCCTCGAAGCCCAGTGCTCCCCCAGCCTCCTACCAGTAGACCAAGCTCACCTCCTAGAGGTCGACGCTGAAGTAGAACGTAGGACCTCCCTCCCGCCCGTTGACGACCCGGATGGTCCCTTGCCTCCCATCACTCCAGACGAAGTGCAGGACATCATCAAAGGCCTTCAACCCAAAAAAGCGCCCGGATCAGACGGCATCACCAACAGAGTGGTCCGTCTCTTCCCAGCCCACCTAGTCCTCCTCTTGACCACCATCTTCAATGGTGCAATGGGGAACAACATTTTCCCACAAACGTGGAAAGAAGCCACAGTGATTGGCATTCCCAAGCCCGGCAAGCCCAAAGCCGAACCAACCAGTTACCGTCCCATCAGCTTGCTGAAAGTTCTCGGCAAAATCTATGAGAGGCTTATTTATAAGCGTCTCAGAGCTTACGCCGAGAACAAGGGCCTCATTGCCAATGAGCAGTTCGGGTTCCGATCCCAACACTTTTGTCCACAACAAGTCCTACGCATCACTGAACATATACACGCAGGGTTCATGCGTGGTATGTACACAGGCGTAGTCTACTTCGATATAGCGAAAGCGTTTGACAAAGTCTGGCACAACGGCTTAATCTATAAGCTGTACAAACTCGGAGTGCCCGACCGTCTCGTTCTCATCTTACGGGACTTCCTGTCAAACCGCACCTTCCGCTACAAAATCGAAGGAGCACACTCCTCCCCCCGCCCCATCCGTGCAGGCGTTCCCCAGGGCTCCGTGCTAGCCCCCCTTATTTTCACGCTGTACACAAGCGATATCCCGAAAGGTGGTAAGGCCCAAGTCGCTCTGTTCGCAGACGACACCGCCATCTACTGCTCGGGACTCAGCCCTGACCGAATTCGACACCATCTCCAAACCGCAGTCAACAAACTGGCTGACTGGTTCAAGAAATGGAGGATCGAAGTTAACCCCCAAAAAAGTCAAGCGGTACTCCACACAAAGCCGCGACTAAACGTCCCCACCCCACGACCCATCACCATGTCTGGCGAGCTGATCCCCTGGGGGAAGCAAGCCAAATATCTCGGTGTGATACTCGACCGCAACCTCAACTTCTCAGAGCACATTAAGGCGGTCCGCTCACGTGCCGCCTACGCTCTGGGTCGACTCCACCCCGTCCTCAACCCGCGTAGCAAACTGTCGCTCAAGTGCAAAATGCGCTTGTACACAGCGTGCATACGCCCGATTATGACATACGCTTGTCCTGTCTTCGCACACGCCAAGCCGCGTCATATCCATAGGATGCAAGTAGTCCAAAACCGTTTCTTGCGTAAAGCCACAAACGCCCCTTGGTTCGTCCGTAATGAGATCCTCCACCTAGATCTCAAAATCCCCACCATTCAGCAGTTCATGAAGCGTCTTTCCAAACGCTTCTTTGACACTGCCTCCAAGCACCGCAATCCCCTGATAGTAGCGGCTGCTAATTACACCCCCTCCACCATCTCCAAGCTTCGCCGCCCAAGGCATGCTCTCACCGACCCAGATGACCCCATTACCCTCCTCCAAGAGGCCAATAGGGCCACCAGCACTCTTACAAAGAACAGACCGACCTACCGACCTCGCCGCCGAGGTCCATCGCGACGCGTTCAACGTAGTAATCGCCCCCCCCGTCCCTTGTCCGATGAAGGCCAGCCCGCGCCGCAGCTGAGCCAGTAAATATAAACTCCCGACTATGACCTCTGAGTTTGTTTCGGCCGTTTCTTCTCAGAGCTAGTACTAGGAAACGCCGTGGTCATCAAACCGAAATAAAAATAAAATAATTCGATCCAGCCGTCCCTTGCTGTTCACTCCAGCGACGCCCTAAGCCGAGGTCCGTACCCCACAGGGGGTGCCCTTAGTGCGCAGTCGCTTAGTTTTTAGTAGCCCTGGCTGGAGGCTTTAAATTCATTTAAGGCATCCACAGGAAAGTCCGGTTAAGTAGTCACGGCCTCTCAAGGTCAACTACGAGATGCCATATCAAAAAAAAAAAAAAAAAAAGCGCAGAGGCAGTCTGCATTCGACTAGCGATACGAAAACAGCGACAATTAAGAAGCGATCTTTGAGAATACCTACTGCGACAACTGTAACGAGAACTGTGAGTACTACGTGAAGTAACATCTGTAGTGTTATTGCGTGTTTACAATACGTACTTCGTGGACGTAAGTGAAGACTTCGGTGCAACGTCAGCAACATTCTACTTGTCATTGCCTACAATCGACTGTACCTTCGTTGCCAATAAACTTCGTAACCCTTAACCGGTATTTTAGTACCCCTAGCCCGTAAATATTAAACCAAAATAGTCTGCGACACGATACTTCTTATTACTTTGCTTAAATTTAAATAGTGATTGGAAACTATTTAACCGAACAGTTTTGGCGTTTAAATGTCACTTAATAATCGTTTACAAACAAAACATATTTCTATATTATATTTTCTTATGTATTTATACTTTGGCACAGAGATATGTACCTACAAGGCGGACTTTGTACCTTAGGCATTCCACCACTCAATAAAGATGGTGAAAAGATTAGATGGCAGGTGCTTTGGTTGAAAAGAAAACAACGATAAAAAAGTCCAGTTAAACAAAAACATAAATAGGCTATATGGTCGAATTTTCTTGTCGAATAAATCAAGTGATCGCGTGAATAAGTCAGCGAGTGTTTTATTGTAAGAAAATCATCACACAGTCCGCTACAACCAGTGTGTAACTTCGTCTTGTTCTATATTCCAACGGTTTAGGTAGGTAGTAAATTAAAGGTAAACCAAATAACCACGTGATCTAATAATAATCGACTAAACGTAATACCAGTCAGTTTAGTTGTCATGCTTCACCACAGTTGTACCTACTCTTCAATTTAGCAACGTTATTAACGAATTATAATATAGCTAATCTTAAAACAGAAAATATTAAAGACGGCCATTTCAAGGCTTTGTACGGAACATATGATGCGATCCCAACTCTCATTTTGCTAGAACACATTACAACAACGAAGGTATTAAAGATTAAAAATATAAAACGGCCGCTCAAAAATGCTAAATGGCAAAAAGACAAATACTCGGTAGCGGCGTTCTGTAGATATGGTGAAATAATTAAACAGACATATAGGTGCATGAATCTGGACACAACACGCCTTATTCAAGCACTAGATTAAAAATACGATCTTTGCTTGCCAGACTTCATAAAACAAATTAAAGACATCAGCCCATTAAGCTACTATAAACCGTAAAATTTCTTTAGATTCTCAACTCTGTCGTTAAGGCATTAGGTTTAAGGTTGATTGGGAAAATTAAAGCTTCAGGTAGCTTGATGTGCTGGGGTCTATACAATGAAGAAATATTTGAATCTAGTTCTAAAGAACATAGGTTTTTTCATGGGGCGCTATGAGATCCATGTAAAGGTATCTTATAGCGCACGAGTGGCGTTGACAGGGTGGTGATGTTGACATTTGTGAAATTGTAGGTCCTAAAAAAAAGACGGCGTTACTTGCTACAGTCAAGCGTCAAAATAATTTTCATTCTACAGTAAGTATTTTTACAGTTATTTTACCTCTGATTTCGAATCACTGATCAAATTAAAGTGAACTTAATTCTCATTTCCATAAGGCAGTTTTTTGGATTATTACCACTGACAGGTCTATCAAAATCTGTATATCTTTATTGTTACAGTAAAGTTGATTAGTTCAGATATAGAGAAAAGTTAGATAAACTTGTATTAATTAGTATGATATACTTTATGAATATATTTACTGTATAATCTCAATAGTATACCGCAGACTAGCTACACTATTTGTCTCTCCTTCCCCTTGGTATTCCGTCCAAAGGTTGTAGTTAAACGCCACTATTCGTACAATCTGCATATATTTATGTGCATGTATTCTGTTCTATAGACTCAAAGGTAAAATGCACAGATTTTACTACCTCCAGCACATCTGGCCCAGTCACAGCAATGATGTCAGTGAACACAAAATGACAGATACTGGCCCCGATTCCCTGGTTGACAAACTAAATTAAATTTAAGTTCAGTGCATATTCTTTTCTATTTCATTACGAAAAGGACAGAAGATAAAATGTCAGGTTGGACTGTCAACTGTCAAATTAGTGCGCTCCTGACGTAAACTGGTGTATTTTTAGTCGACATGTTTATAATCGCGTCTAACCTGTCTATGGAGACATGTCTTAATTTGGCAGGATTAAACTAAAATGTTATCTTCTATCCTTTTCTTAACTAAATGGAAAGAAAAAGTTGCACTTAACTTAAAATTACTTTACTTTGTGAAAAACAGAATCAGCGCCAGTGTCAATTATTATAGTGATTTCGTTAGGTCCAATTTCAGCCACCGAGTCAGATAAATTTGTAGTACAATATTAAGACTTCCCTTGATGTGTGATGCGACAGTGCTGCCATCTGTTGGTCAGGTGCTCAAAGCCAGCAGTGAAGGCAGCTAATTTATGAGCTTGACAGCAATCGATACTGAAGACGAAAGTATAATGTTCCTGAAAATTGGAAAAGAGACTGTTTATGAAATCCTGGTATTCCCAGGTTGGGCAAAGTATTTAATAAAATATTTCATTTCACATATAGGTACGTACAGGGACAGTTGTGAGACATCAGGGGCTATGTGCACCACTGCCATTGGTTAAGAGACAGCAAGAACCTCCAAAGTACCAACCAGTTACTTAAAACAGAGATATTGATAAATGGTCTACATATCTCATCATCATCATCATTTCAGCCGAAAGACGTCCCCTGCTAGACATAGGCCTCCCCCAAGGTTCTCCACGACGACCGGTCTTGTGCCTCCCGCATCCAGCGGTTTCCACCTTGTCGGGGGCCTACCCACGCTACGTCTTCCGGTGCGTGGTCGCCACTCGAGAACCCGTCGGCCCCATCGGGCACCAGTCCTACGGGCAATGTGTCTAGCCCACTGCCACTTTGGTGTTGCAATTCTTCGGGCTATGTCGGTTACTCTCGTTCTTCTGCGGATCTCCTCATTCCTGATTCGATGGCGCAGTGAAACCCCAAGCATAGCCCTCTCCATTGCCCTTTGAGTGACTTTGAGCCTTCTTATAAGGCCCAAAGTCTACACATCTAAAGTCTGTTAAATTGAATTAAGTTTGTATATCTTAAGCTCAGAGAGCAGCGGTGTCAAGTGGTATCGGTCGCCACTTATTAGTTGTAGGTTGAGGGTCCCAACCCCGTCAGGCAGTTCACTTATTTTTATCAAAACAGTGAAGGAAAACATCGTGAGACGCCTGCACAGACGACGGAGTTTTCTCCGCGGTGGAGAAAAAAGTAGGTACGCTCCGCGAATCCACCGCGGATTTACCGCGAACTCGACGCACACGGTGTGCGGCCATTTTGTTGTGCATACGAACGTCACTATCGAGCACACAACGCGGACTTAAAGTCCGCCATGTGTGTCGCTTCGCCGAGTCATACGAGTTCTATTTTATTCAAGGCCTCCACCGTACTTCTGTCCAGTCCGCTCTCTGCATGTCCTCGGTTATTCGGGGTACTTTTTGTACGCGGTACTTTTAATTCCTCATTTGCGTTACTCGATACAGTTTTAAGAGATCTATTTTAGTGGACAAAAAAGTCCGCGGACAAAAATCCTTCGTCTGCGCGAGTTATATCAGAGGCAAAACTTCGAAGACATGTGATATCTACGAACGCGCCCTGGACCCGCGTGGTAGAATACGGCCCACTCCTCACCAGGAGGTGACCTCTGTCCCAGGGTTGGGAACATTATAAGCTGATTGGTTTTTATGGTCAGCCGGCATCATTCCTACAAACACTATACAATATGTTAAGAAAACCCTGTCCTATCCGTAAAGGTATTGTTAGGTATCAATAACTGATTCTACTAATCGATACAAAACCGGGCTAAACTTAAAAAAAAAATCCCCCTAAAAAAATTAATATTATTTCGCAAAAAAGGTAACTTAGGTAATACATGTGCGGTAAGCAACTCTTCCGCGGGCGGCGGACGGCAGGGCATTCGGCACGTGGTCGCATCGCTATTCGCTCGTAATAATACCGGTGTGGTCACTTTTTTAAAAATTACCAAATTTCGGGGACGTTGGAATTAATTCGTGGGAAAAAGATTCAAATTTCATTAGTATTGTTTCTGCGATGATTACGTAAAATTTTATATTGTATTTGGTCAAGTGTTTACCTAACCTTTATTATCCTTTTGGGTCGGACAGGGTTTACTTTACATATTGTATATGGGGACCTACTCACACAAATACACAGCTCAGCTTAGACTTTATGGTCTGTACAAGTTGCCTATAAAATTCTAAACTTAAAATTATTTTGGAAAGGCTATGACAGTATCTATGAATTCCTAGAAGACAAATATACCTACATATATTATTCAACACAAAGTGTTTACATTATCTGCATTAGAGAATATACGAGATTTTATGTAAAAATGACTTTAATTCCTGGACAGTAAAGTTCAGTTTACACTATAACATCAAACATTTTTGTAACTTTTTACAATATTTTATTTAACTTACAATGTATGTAAGTATTATTCTACTATTAATATCTTGTTCAATAGTGATAGTCGCTCTGAAATCAATTTAATTACCATAAAATAAAGTTGACAATTGGTTAACTTGAAATAATGTCAATTTGAAACATAGGTAAATAATATTTGAATATTATATTAATGTCGTGGTGGCCTAGTGGTTAAAACACCAGCTTCTCAAGTATGAGTGCGCGGGTTAGATTCCAGGTCAGGCAAGTACCAATGTAACTTTTCTAAAGTTACATGTACTTTCTAAGTATATCTTGGACACCAGTAACTGAAGGTGAAGGAAAACATCTTGAGGAAGCCTGGACTTTAAGTCTGATTACGCTCAATCCTTCTCGGTATGAGAGGAGACCTGTGCCCAGCAGTGGAACGATAAAAAAGGTTGATAATGTTGATGATAATTATAATGTCATGAAATAATTAATTACTTATGACAGAACTGAATGTGTCCCTATACTGTAGTCATTGTACTTATGGTTCACCACACATATGGGTGTGAGACAAATAGTTGATAATTTTGTTGACTTGATTGGTGACTGGACAGCCCAACACTCTCCTACCATACCTAGTGTAATTTTAAAACATTGTAAAAGTCAATTATTTATAAAACAGTAACTGTGGAGTTTTTTGTTGGCTCTTCTCCATAGTAAACAATCAATAGGAAGGAACCATGCTCCTAGCTTCTGATGTTACACAAGTGTCCATACCGTTTTATGTGATATACAATATATTGAATTTGACTACATGTAGATATTACAATTAGACAGCCTCGTCATGTAATATCCTGGTATTCAACTGCATCCAGTTATAGTGGAACCAAAACACAGGTCCACTCGACCTGTGTGGTTCTCTCCTCAGAAGAACATCTCGGATAGAGTAGTCAGATAGGAAAGGCTAAACTCTACTGTAAAAGTCATGGTGGCCTAGTGGTTAAAACACCAGCCTCTTAAGTATGTAACTTTTCTAAGTTATATATTATGTACTTTTTAGTATATCTTGCATACCAATGGCTGATTACAAGGTGAAGGAAATCATCTTGAGGAAACCTGGACTTTAAATCAGAAATCGCCAACCCGCATTGAGCAAGCGTAGTGATTACGCTCAATACTTCTCTGTATGAGAGGTGACCTGTGCCCAGCAGTGGGACGCTAAAAGGTTGATGATGTAAAGATGTAAGCTTAAGCTGCGGCTTGATACATGCTGGGCGTTGGATAGATATTTTGTAACCAATATATGTAGAATTACACTCAATAAATAAAATAACTTCAATACCTGCATCATGTTCCACGCTGTGTTCCTGGTGGATTTCTGGAATTTTCTTTGAAGCTTGTGCTGTATCATACCTTGGAACCCACTCGAATTTTCCTTGAAGATATTTTGAGTGCTGCATCATACCTTGGAACCCAACCTTCGGTCCCAAGAGATATTGTCTGTACATGTTGATATCCGGAACGAGTGTTCATTATTTGGACTCGGCATTCTTCGGTATAACTCGGCAGTCTTCGATAAACGACACGCTCTGAAAAAATAAAAGAATTGTATAGATTTGTATCTAGAAACTTCTTAATTGTTTCTAAATTGCAATGTTGATAATGGGCGATGCACATAACGTCGCCATACAGTAAAAACATCGTTTTTCTTTTGTTCTAATTGTAATATATAGGAACTCGTAACTACATATTTACAGCAAACGTGCACCGCTCTAAGATATATGGTTTTCTAATGAAAATGATGAGCGACGCACACAGCCATTTTTTCAGAAATTTTAATATTTCCATGTAAATTATTTTTTAAGTATTTCAAACAGTAGGGTTTGGTAATTTTGATCGAAAACTTCTAGAGTGGCGACCGCGTACCTACCTACCTACATGAAGACGCAGCGTGGGCAGGCAGCGCGGCGGCCGAACAAGATAGGGTTCACAATTTGTTTCTTAAAACAGAACATGATTTTCTTGAATTATAATAAGTAACAAACTCTGGCTCCATACGGATAAACGTTCCTTGTAATGATCAACTGAACATTGACTAAAACCTACTGAACAATAAATATTAAAAAGAAAGGTATATTAGGTAGAAATTAAAAACCAGCTATAAACGCACCAATGGAGTTTTGAGTATGAACATGGATAGATATACGAGTAGCGAACGCGCAGGGAGGCACGGGTTCGATCTTCGCACAGTGCAAATATTTGTATGCATGAATATGAATATTTGCACTGGTCTGGTCGTGCTTCAGAAAGCACGTTAAGCCGTTGGTCCCGGTTGCCATACGAACATCTAGTGGCAGTCGTTACGGGTTGTTGGAGCCCTCAAAATTCCAAACAATTGGTCTAACTGCAATGCTTAGACATCGCCTTCGGGTTGTGGAGGTCAGACGGCAGTCGCTTTACGGAAAATATCGAAGTTTAGCCAAAATCAGCAGTTAGATTGGTAAAACGGACCCCAGACTCCAAAGCTGAAAAGCTACGGATGCGACTGGGATTAACGCTGAGATGGTAATGATATGAGTAGCGAAATACCAAAGAAACGATGTATGTACCTACTGTGTAAAAGATGATATATGGATATAAAGGAGGTGAGTACAGAGATTACTACTGAACTAATAGAAAAGTATGGAAGAACAAGACACGATGCCCAAACACAAACCCCCTTATTGATAAACGTTGCTTGAAGTTAACTGGTGATCGATGGATGGTTTAACCATTCATTTAGACATTTGCACATCACTTAACTTTAATCATCGTTTATGAATAAACCCGAAACACTGTGGTGTTTATTCATAAACGATGATTAAAGTTAAGTGACGTTAAAAGGTCAAAAATGTATGGTTAAATAACCGCTAAGCACTACTTAATTTTAAGCAACGTTAATGAATAAGGGGTAAATAAATTAAGACAATAGGGATGTATCCAAGGTATGAAAATCAAAAAAAGAACGTCCGTCTTACAGATAATAAAAAAAATTAAGACCCGTATTTTTTATTTTGTCGTAATTACCAAAAATTACTGAGATATAGCGTATTAAAGTTACAGAGTGGGGGCTAATTACGTCACGCCGTTCTATATTTTGCACCATGGCGTGACGTCACGCGACAAATCAATATATCTTCCTAAGTATTTGAATAAAAGAAAAAATAAAAAATACGTGTTCAATCTTTTTTATAAAGCTATCTGACGGACATTAAATTATTTTTTAGGATACAAGCCAATAACAGGATAATGATGATAATTAAACGTACCGTCACGACAGACGAAGAGGCTTCACGTTCTTTAAGAAAATCTGCGTGAAAAAAAAAAATCTTGAAAAAATGGCGTCACCAAGACTACATAAATTCGAACAAAAATTTTAATTTTCGACTGTTTTTTAGATTCAAATTAGTTTCTTACCCAATGGTTGGTTTGTATTATCACTGGACACTAACAATTAATACGAAATTAAACCTTTAAAAGAAATAACGTTCCAATAAAATTTCACGCAATGCCGTGTCGAAGGAAATGAAAGAGTGGCAACATAGTGCAAGGAGAAACGAGACTTTAGTACCTACGACTACCTTCAGTTAAATAATAATTGTATGTGGGTTTACCTACGGGTATAATAAAAACAATATAAAGCCACTGCCAGACGTTTGGATTTACGAATCTTACTTTAATGTCACAAAATAGTTTATGGCAGTTGTTTAGGATTAACATCTTTTAAACACGAAGTTATTATAAGGATTATGACACAAGCCTGACACTAGACACCGTTGAAGAAGTCGGTAAGTTTTTGTGTTAAGACCAATATTGTATTTAAGTATCTAGTACTAAGTTTATTTGATGAGAATGGAAAAACACAAGATTGTTAGAATTTCTTGGGAGAAGGTTTCACACTTCGACTGTATATGTGCTTTTTTATGATTCTTTTAATTATTTCGTCGTGTTGTTTCCGTACTTACTAAAAACCAAAATATTCTAAAATAACAGATAATTGCAGTTTTTTTTGTAATTTATAAATGTAATTTTAATAACTGTTTGCGCTAGTTTATCGGTCGAGTCCGATTGTTAGTTAGTCGAGTTTGATAGATGATGCGACCGGTAGGGGCTAGCGTAATTTAGTATTGTCTATGGTGACGCGCGGCCATTGACACAACGTTTCGAGACCGCGTTGACAACGGTCCGTTGCTAGAACTCTTGACGAAATGCTCGCGCGCGTGGCGTGTTTCGGACGAGTGGTTTTCGGGAAGTAAATACCACCGGCCGCGGTTTTGGATAGTTTGTCGCGATTGTTGCCCGTGCTTTTGAAGTATTTACTTGAATTATAACCGTAACAGTGCTGTCTGTAAATTGAGTTGAATTTGAATCGGAAACGTGGTTTCATTGTCGATTGTTTGTCGGGCGTGATTGACGCTGCTAAATAACGGTTTCCTACGTTGGTGAGCTTTGGTGCCCTCCTAAGGGAACTTTGGTGTGTCGACTGGTATGGGACAGTCGGTGTATTTGAAGACATCGGACGTCATTGTAAGTCGACGCGCGCGCGTCGACTCTCCGGGACTTCATTCCACGACGGAACACACTGGGTCCTAAAGTAAGTGCCTTAGATTTGTTGTGGAGTGGTAAGAGATTGATTTACTTGTGGTATAAGCCGACCTATTTGTTGGATAAGCCGTGACAAATGCGCGGTAGATGTACGTGCTGTACTGGGGCGCGTCTACAATAACTATCTATGATAACTACAGGGTGGCCAAAAAGTCGTGGATCAAACGACACAGGGAGATAAAGGAGGTAATTTCCAACAAAAAATCTTGCTCCAGCATCGCCATAACTTCATTGCACGAGTTATGAATATATATAAGTTATGAATTATTATGTTTTTTTGAATAAAACTATCGAGTTATTTTACAATTTCATCAGCGAAAAGGAAGGAAGACGGCAGTTGAGCGAGGTGACGCAATGTTAAACCCAACAACACGACCAACGATGCTGCGCCAAAGGGAGATTGATCTGAAGACCCTCCACGACCAAACTCCCAACACAACAACATTAGGCGCATCGTACCTGGCACACATCGCAACACAACTGCTCAGACCCGTCCTCCGTACGGCTTCACCAGAAATCATGCAGGAACACGACAAATCGCTTGGCGGCAAGGCTTTGTCTGGCAATTTGACACACAGGTAGTTTTTAACCAGACAAAATTATTTTTAACCCGATAGCTCCACGAGATCGAAACTAAATCGGGTGAACCCGCGGGCTGCAACTAGTAATATTATACATAAGATGGTTAGTGAGGATGGATCAATATTTATTTCTCTTTCACATAAAAACAGAACGGATGTTGAGGAAAGTTTACTTTTACTCCGATATTCTTTTGGATTGACATTAATGTAGGTGAAACCGCGGGTTGCTGCTAGTATTAAAATAATATTACTTCGCCGTCGTCGTTAGATACGTACTTGTGAAACTTAAGCTCCCGTTTCCTAGAACAACGGTAGCCGCAATATAACGATAGCAGTTTTTTTTTGTAAATTTTGCCCTACACTAGAAATTACTCCTGTATCGTGGGTGCTTTTATAAACATTTAAAGTCACATATACAAACAGCCAGTCCCGGAACAAATAAATGTAGGCCATATAAATATTTGTTCCATACGGGAATTTAACCCACGACACCTAGCGCTTCACCAATCGTGTGGTCATAGCTATAGCGTACATCTGTCGTTATAGCAGTGACGGTTTTATATTAATAACTAGATGTCCGAACGCGGCTTCGCCCACGTGAACTTCGGTTACCTATATCGCGCTTTTTAGATTTCCCTCGGGAATATCAATTCTTCCGGGATAAAAAGTACCCTATTATTTAATCCAGACTTCTAAGTTTACGTCTGCAAAATTTCAAAGCAATCGGTTCAGTAATTACGGTGTGAAAACAGAACAAACACACAAACTCACTTTTCGATTTATATTATTAGGAAGTAGTGAGGATTATAAAACATCACATGCATTTTCTTTTTTGATGTTCGTTTAAAAAAATCATAACTCGTCTGGTGTCACCATTATAATAACCACGTACCTTACCGGAAATGGATGCGACGTTGCCAACCAGTATTTTTAAATTGATTGTTCTAGAATTTTCTAAAATATTGAACGTATCGTACGCAAGAATAAAAAGGATAACATTATAAGTGGAAGCGAGAAAGTTACAATTTACATGTTGCAACATCGAAAAATATTTAAAAAGATCTTTTTCAATAATAGGCATGTATCCATGGTATGACAATCAAAAAAATAATTAGTCCGTCTTATAGATAATAAAAAAATTTAAGACCCGTATTTTTTATTTTGTCGAAATTACCAAAAACTATTGAGATATACCCCCTTATTCATAAAAACTGCTTAATGTTAACTAGTGATTAGCGATTCTTTAAACATACATTTTTGACCTTTTAACGTCACTTAACTTAAATCATTGTTTATGAATAAACACCACAGTGTTTAAGGGGTTTATTCATAATCGATTATTAAAGTTATGTAAGTGACGTGCAAGCGTCTAAGATGTATGTTTAAAAAATCGCTAATCACTAGTTAACTTTAAGCAGCGTTTATGAATAAGGGAGATAGCGTATTAAAGTTACGGAGTGGGGGCTAATTACGTCACGCCGTGGTATATTTTGTACCACGGCGTGACGTCATGCGACATTTGAAATCAATATATCTTCTTAAGTATTTGAATGAAAGAAAAAATAAAAAATACGTGTTCAATATTTTTTATAAATCTATCTGATGGACATTAAATTATTTTTTAGGATACAACCCAATTCCAGGCTATAAGGTATCGCAGTACCCGAACTAAAAAAACCGGTATAGTGTGATCAGTAGGTATTCATTAGTTGTTCAGTTTGATGTTGATTCCAAAGACAAGGTCTTATTATGGTTAATTTTGCGTCTTGTCCATTCACTGGACGCCTGTTATACTCCAATTTCGAATTTGAATGTTTGAACTTGGCTCAACGCTGTAAATACAAATTATATAAATAAAACCTCAAGTCAGCGCTTAGTTATGTTAGCAAGTCATAGATGGCGCTGTTCATTGACTTAATTTAAATCGAACATTTTATAACAAACAATTATTTTGCTTTTAAAAAACCATAAATTAATATTTTTTTATTAAAACCTGTTTCGATCAACGAAGCAAAAAACTTAAGTGTTATACTATAAGTATTAAATAAAAAAAATATTTTACCTTCTACCTTCAAGTTCTTATATTTTTGTCTAAAGTTACTTTTACATTTCGCAAGTAATGCAATTATACTCGAAAGCTCAGCTTTTTCACTGTAATTTTAATTTGTTTTTTGGTATTATTATTAGGTATAAAGTTATTATAAAACTCAGCAGACGTACGGTACAACGCTATATGTAGGTAAGTGTGTTAAAATTATAACACATTATTGAGTGTGTATTTCACTCGTCATTTTATTCGTGTAGGTATATTATTACTTCCCGTGTGGTATCGGGTTTAGGATAGTAGATACCAACCCATATCTACCCGTGGGTGTCGTAAGAGGCGTCTAAGGGAATCCTCACCAGGGAAGCGGGCAGCACCGCTTCCCCTGTGTAATATCAAATTAGTGCGACCCTCAACCCGCCTGCCAAGCGTAGGGATTATGGCAAAACTCCTCAATGGAAAGAAAGCCTTGGGGAGGCCTTTGTCTAGTGTACCTCTATGAGCTGAGAAAAGAGTAAGAAGAAAATATTACTTAGGTACATCACAGGTCAGGTAGGAGACACAGTCCTACAATAGTTCTAGGGAATTAATCCACTAAAGATACTCAAATCCATTGCCAAATATGTTCTGTTACCGTGTTTTGTAATAGTCCTGTATCAACTGGAGGTTGTCCTTGGGTACTCCTGCGTAATGCATATTATAGCGATAATTGTCGGTTGGTGCCTCGTTCCATTTACATTGGCCTGAAGGTTCGCTATATGTTGGTTTCTGCCCGTAGCCAAACGGACTGCGGTCCGCGATTTGCAAACGTAAAAACATAACATAATATAAAGGGTGTATCTGACATCGACGCACAAACAAGTACCATGGATCCAGTACATAATTTTGAACCCCCCAGTGGTGGAATTTTTTGTCGGCTTTTACATGATTTAAAAAAAAATATATGTATTTGTTTTTCACTTTAGACCGTTCATAATTACTATACTTTTATAACCCAATAAGATTTTAAAGTAAAAATTAATTAATTCGCTTATTACACAAAAAAGCGCAATGAAAACAAAACAAGAAAAACTATCTTATCAGCTGATTTAATAGAGTTCACATCAAGGATCAACGTCATACCTTCAAACCCGCACAGCGGCGCGCTTGCAACGTTCAAAGGCCGAGCCGACACTTTTTTAAAACATTGTTATTTCTGTAACCGTTCATTAACGACATAAATGACTATCATAATTTTATTAGTGGCATGCGGTCTAGCCTTTTCGCGAAGTTTGGGTTACGATGTCAGATACATCCTGTATTGTATTCTATCCAAACAAGTGGTATTTGGAGAAGCAGAAGTTGTAATGTTGCGGATCATTGATCCGGTGAAGAGGTTAGGAACCAGCTGGATGCCCAGGATTGATCGTTGTAGCAACGCTTAGAAGCATATGTCCAACAATGGACGAATTTGGGGTCTAAGGCTGGGTCTAGGTATGCCAGAAGGTTAGTTTTAGTCATAAATGATGGACTAAGCACTTCCGCTTTAAGTATTAGGTACCATTTGCACCACTCAGTCATCATCATCATCATCATCTCCGCGTTTAGTCCCGGTTGCATCCGCGACTTTCGCGTTGGAGCCCGGGGTCCGCTTTCCTGCTCAATCTCCTCCATTTCGCGCGATCTTTAGCTTCCTGTGGTGTCAGATTGTTGGCACGCATGTCATCTCTTACAACGTCAAGCCAGCACTTCTTTGGTCTACCTCGCTTGTTCCGGCCCGGCGGAGGCGCCATGGCAAGACATTTGTTACCCATATTAGCGCCACTCAGTTTCTTATGTTATATTTGAGTTCATAGAATTGTTTACTTTTTAGAATGCATAAGTATGTAAGCTGTCACGCCCTGATTTTGTCAGGAGGCTAACTATTATTTAGGTACCTAATAATTCTTAATTGCTTAAATTTGTAGTAATTTTCAGTTTTTTTTTGGTTTTTCTGGAATATTGGGTAGCTGACATGTGGTAAATATTTTTTTTTTTATAAACGTTGCCCTACACTAGATATTACTCCTGTATTATGGGTGTCTTCACAAACATTTAAACTCACATACACGAAGAGCCCGACCCCACACACCCCCGCCCGTCCAAGCTGTGCAGCTCCGCGGACCTCCACATCCAGCCCCCGGCTCTTGCTGGCGGGACCGGTGACGGCTGAGCGGGAGCAGCCTGCCAGTTCGGGCTCCACCCGCTGACCGGCGCAGTCTGCGCCACCGGCCCCCGAATCAGAGGCACCACCAAGAGCCTCCTTCGACTCTACCGCCATGCGATCGGCGTGCACGTCGATTGGTCATTCAAATATTTGTTCCGTTTTTCAGGCGTTGTGGAGGAGTGTTAGGGCGATATAGAAACAGCGCGGCGGAAGGTCGGCCTCTGATTGGCCGGTCGGAAAACCCCACTCCATACTGCCACCCATTACTTGTGCCATGCACAAACTGTATATAAGTAAATCGTTAGCTATCCGGAGAGAGGTCTTGGATCGGCCTACGGTCCTGCAAGCTGCCTCAAGAGCTCCAGTGGAGAAAAAAAAGAAGCCAACGCCAGCTTGCCGACGCCGTGCGGAACGCCTTCAATTAGTTTCTCCTGTGGGTACACCAGCTGACAAATAACTGGTGCAGACACAGGGGGAGCCACCGCGCTGCCCGGCGGAGTGCCGCCGCAGCGTTCGCGGTTGGGACCAAGTGCATTAATATGCCGAAGCCCGGCACTCGCGGCTCATTGGGCCGCGGGTCCGGGCAAGAAGAGGAGCCCCGTCCGGCGATGGACCGGGCGCTGTCGCTGCCCGACATAGGCAGTGCGGCGTCCGCTTCGCCGCCGGCCGGGCGGGGTGAAGAGCGAAGAGGAAGGGGCGGACCTGGCGCTGCTGGAGCCGCCGGCCCACCGACGTCACCGGCGCCTGCGCGCGTTGCGCCGGCACCGTCGTCGAGCCGGCAGCACCCGCTTCGCCCACTTTCGCGAGGCGGTGCGCCGCACGCCGCCGCGCTCGCCCACGCCCAGGGAAGAGGAGGAGGAGCTAGGAAGAGTGTCCGCTGGCACCACCGCGCCCCCCGCTACCACCCCCGGCTCACCCAAGCCGGCTGCAATCAAGAAGCCGAAGAAGCTGCGCTACCCGCCGCTGGCAGTGGAGAGGCTACCGAACTGGGCCGCTCATTTCCGGGCCCTCAGGAAGCGCTTGGGCCGGCCGCCTAATGCTCGTCCTTACGGGACGGGGGTACGCTTCACCCCCGACACCGAAGACGAGTACCGGCTGGTCCAGCGGTACCTCACTGGCCTGGAGAAGGAGAGCGGCGTCTCGTGGTTCGCCTACTCCCTACCAGCGGAAAAGAGTGTGAAGATCGCCATCCGGGGGCTGCCAGCGGACACAGACCCTCAGGAGATCGGCGAGGAACTCCGGGAGATGGGATACGAGCCGGAGGACGTGCGCCACATTAAAAGCGCACAGGGAAGACCCGGCTGCGTATTCCACGCAATCCTGAAGAGGACACCGGAGGTCAGGACTATCTTTGACACCGCCGTGTTCATGAACATGCGCGGTGTCAAGATAGAGGCTTGGCGCGGGAAACGTGGGCCCGCTCAGTGCCACCGGTGCCAAAAATTCAGGCACAGCTCGCACCAGTGCCACCGACCGCTCGCCTGCGTACGCTGCGGCGGGGAACACGCGGCACGCGACTGCCCACGCCCGCGGGAGGAGTCAGCCACTTGCGCGAATTGCGGTGGCCCGCACCCCGCGTGCAACACAAAGTGCCCCGTCTTCCAAGCGGAGATGAAGAACAGGCGAGCGGGGACTGCCGCCATTACCTCCAAAGCGCGCCGGCCGCAAGCGGCCACCGAAAGGCCGCAAACGGTCGACGCTGACGCCAAGGCCGCCACTCTAATGGCGGCAGCCAACGAGCCCACCGACCGCGCTCAAGCCACCTCGTCGAAGTGGAGGAGGAAAGGGCGCGGGGGCAAGGGAAAAGGCAAGAGGCCGGAAGAACCCAGAGCCACCCAGGATGACGCGCCTAAGGCCGCCGACCGTGCCTCAAAGGGCAAGCAGGTCGTGGCTCCGGGCACACTGGAGTCTGGCGCCGGTTCAGCGCCGCGACAGAAGGCTCGAGCCAACCTCGGCGCCACCGGCGCCACAATACATGAGAAAACCAAGTCCGAGACCACAAAGGAGTTCACGACCTGCGCTATTGAACTGTTGATGGGCCTTATTAAGGCCATCAGGCAGGGTCAGGACGTGGAGACCGTCATCCTCGACGGCCTGACAAAGCTACTACTGCTTCGTCATGGCTAGGCCGTTGAGGATAATACATTGGAATGCCCGCGGCCTTAGGGGAAAGGTCGCCCCACTCCGCCATCTCCTGAGGGAACAGGACGTCGACGTGGCGCTAATAAACGAGACCTTCCTGGGACCGGAGGACAAGGTCAGATTCCCGGGATATCTCGTTTATAGGAAGGACGAACGGTCAGCCTCCCACTCCCGGTACCGTGGTCTGGCGGTACTTGTGAGGCGAAGGGTCGTCCATCAAGAGCTACCCGTACCGTCGCTCAGCACATTCTACGCGCTGGGCGTCCAGCTGCACGTGGCTGGCGAGGACATTGACGTGTATGCGTGCTACAGGCCGCCCGCGGCTCCCATGAACACTCGAGCTGCGGGGCCTCCTATACGGCACGCCGCGCGCTGTTGTCCTCGCCGGCGACTTCAACTGCAAGCACCCGGCGTGGAACTCGGTGCTGGCCAATACGGATGGCAGACGACTCTTTGCGGACGCGGAGGCCTCCGGTTATACGGTCTCCGGCCCAGAGACGCCCACGCATTACCCGGGCAACCCTGGGTATATGCCGGACGTGCTGGACATCGTGATCCACCGGGGGCTGTGCTGCCAGATCACCCAACAGGTGATTGACGACGAGCTGCAGTCTGATCATCAGCCTGTACTCGTCGTCCTATCGGGGACGCTGACCCAACTGAAGCCGCTAGCGCCACGTCGACGCATAGACTGGACGAAGTTCGCAGAGGAAGTAGAGGCCACCACGCCGGCTCGGCCTATTGCTACCGCCGCGGACGTAGACTCTATGGCGGACAATGTCACTGCTTGCATACAGAGCGCCTTACACTCGGCGACGAGCACGCAGCCGCAGGGGAGAGGGCTATTGCCGCCCCTGCCGGCGCGTCTTAGTAGAATGATCGCCGAGAAGAGGCGACTACGCAAGCAGTGGCAGCAGCTACGATGTCCGACGCTCAAGACGCAGCTGAACCGTCTCGCGGAGAGGGTAAAGGCCGAGCTCAAGGCGCATACCGCCGCGGGCTGGGAAGAAAGAATTGAAGCCACCACGGACAGCTGGCCGTCGCTACATAAGCTCTGCGGCCAGCTGAAGAATACCCCAGCCCCGGTACGACCGCTGCACAACAGCGACGGGGCGCTGAAGTATGCAGCGGAGGACCGGGCGGAGGTCTTCGCCGAACACCTGGAGCGTCAGTTCCGCCTCAACCCGACCAGCGACACCGACCATGTCGCAGCAGTCGAGAAACACCTGGGAGACTACTTCGCGGCGCCGATAGCTCCCGATGAAGACCCGGTATTTTTCTCGCCTGGCGCAGTCAGACGCGTCATCCTACGCACGAAGCCTAGGAAGGCTCCCGGTGCTGACGGTATCACCAACACAGCGCTGCGCCACCTGCCGTACCGTATGGTAGCGGCGCTGGCGCGCCTGTTTACGGCGGTACTGCGCACCGGGTCCTTCCCCGCTGCGTGGAAGGAAGGGCGCGTCAGAATGCTGCCCAAGGCGGGGAAAAATATACTGAAGCCGGAGAGCTATCGGCCGATCACCCTGCTGCCGATAGTCTCCAAGGTGTTCGAAGCACTCCTGCTGCGACATCTCCAGCCCCACATCGCGCCGCGGCCTGAGCAATTCGGGTTTCGGGCGGAGCACAGCACGACGCTCCAGCTGTCGAGGGTGCTGCACCACATCACGGCCGCACTGAACAGGAGGGAGTGCGCCGTTGCAGTACTCCTCGACATGGAGAAGGCCTTCGACCGCGTGTGGCACGACAGCCTGATCTATAAACTGGCCACATCAGGCGCGCCCCGTCGCGTTGTAAAGGTGGTCTCTACTTTTCTCTCCGACAGGACTTTCCGGGTGGTGGTCGACGGGACGCTATCCGCCCCCCGCCCAGTGCTCGCGGGTGTACCGCAGGGCAGTCTGTCTCTCGCCTGCGTGCTACTCACGTTACACCGACGACATCCCCACTACCTCGGAAGCGATGCTCGCGCTCTACGCTGACGACGCCGCGTACATTACTACATCGCTTAACGCGAAGTACGCGGCCGTCAAGATACAGCGTGCGCTCGGGCTCCTTCCTGAGTGGCTCTCGAAGTGGCGGCTGTCGGTGAACGTGGGAAAAACGCAGGCGATAGTATTCGGATACGCGTCCCTCCCACCCCCCCTGAGACTCCTGGGAGCCGACGTCGAGTGGTCCCCCCGGGTGAAGTACCTGGGGGTGACGATTGATCGCCGGCTCACCATGGGGCCACACGTCCGCTCGGTCGCCGCACGGGGCAGGGTTGCCCGCTACCTGCTCTATCCAGTGCTCTCGTCCTACATCCCGGCGCGCGTCAAACTGGCCGTCTACAAGTTGTACATACGGCCCATATTGACGTACGCCGCTCCGGCATGGTTCGCCCTCACTAGCGAGGCGCACCGGAAGACGCTCCGCGCGCAAGAAAATCTTGCGCTGCGGACCATTGTTGCCGCTCCTCGCTATGTGAGGAACGATGTCATCCGGAGGGATCTCAGGATAGAGAGCCTGGATGAGTTTGTGCGGCGCCTCGCGAAGGGAATGTTCGCGCGTGCCGACGCGTCCGACTTGACGCATGTCAAGGACATTGCGCCCTGGCACGCGCGCCCCCCTGACGCGAAACCCTTCCCCGCGACCTGGTAGCGGACGAGTGACCCCCACCACCGGACTGACTCCACAGGTGAGCTGCACCCAGGCTACACGCGGCTCATCTGACCCAATAATACTCCACCCTTTACACGCACTCGTCGCGTAGCGTGTGCTAAGTTAATATAGGCACGCTAGCGCGGCGACCAGACAACCTCTACATAACAGACACCCTACACATACACGCGTATGCGCAGCGCGGGCAGCGGTGCGCGTTACCACTGGGCGGTGTTACTGTACAGTTCAATACCGCCCACACACACATCACGACCCCTTAGCCCGGAACGTAACCGTACATAGCTGGAAACCGGACGGGCGGGGGTTTACATCCGTAATTTCTGTAGGGCGTCGAGTCGGCGCCTCTGTCGCTGGTCATCCTCCGCTGGGCTTCCTCCAGGTAACTGGAGGTCTCACCTGGCGGGGACAGACCGCCGAGGTGCCGTGAAGCAAGCAGGACCGTGAGTGGGTTCTGTGACGCGCCTACAGAAAAACACATTGCAACCATTTACACAGACGTGCGCAACTCACGCACGTACTCAGACATATTCGACAGGCCCTTGTTGCCGACCAGATGAAGGGCCCGTAGTGACGGGCCAATTTAACTGACTCCGCGGCCGGGGGGCTTAGCCCTGGCACCGCTCGCCACGCCCCCTGACGGGGGCGTCGCGACCTCCACAGAGAGTTGCCGGAGAGAGGTCGTCCAGCGCACGCCCCATCAGAGCGGGCGTGCCACAGGGGAGCTGCGTCTCACCTGCGTTGTACTCCGTGTACACCGACGACATTCCCGCCACGCACTCTGCGACGCTCGCGCTGTACGCGATGACGCCGCGTACATCACCACGTCGCTGTCGGCCGACCACGGGGCAATCAAAATGCAGCGCGCATTGGACGACCTCCCCGACTGGCTCAGCAAGTGGAGACTGTCGGTCAATGCAGGTAAGACGCAGTCTATGATTGTCACGGCACGAAGCCGACTCCATCCACCGAACCTTCAGCTCATGGGGACCGAGGTCGGTCGGTTCGCTGGCCGACCCTTGCTGGGCCTTCTTTGGGCTGCTGGAGATCCCACACGGCAGGGGCCGGGTCGCACGGGCGTCGAGAAGCACTTCGGGCGCTCCTACAGTCACACACTACAAAGCACACTGATGACCGCCGGAGGGGAGGCACACCCCTCCGGCGGCCGACATAGGTGTGCGAAGATGGCACCCCTAGGGTGCACCCCAACGACGGGTCCCCATTTCTGGGGACCGAGAGACCGATCCTACGGTCATGGGGCCGGAAAGGAGCCCCAAAACCGTCTCCTCGCGCCCCCATCTCGGGGTCGCAGAGAAGTCCGCGAGCCGGAGAGAGGGGATCGGCCAGTGATCCAAGAGTGAGCTGCTAAGAAGTCTCGAGGAAGTTCCCGAAGTACCAGCTAGCTGGCACCACCGCGCCCCCCGCTGCCGCCCCCTGCTCACCTAAACCAGCGAAGAAACCTAAGAAGGCATGATACCCGCCGTTGGTGGTGATAAGGTTACCGAATTGGGCCGCCCACTTTCGGGTCATCTGGGACGCCAAATGCTCGGCCTGACAGTACGGGGGTCCGCTTCACCCTCGGCACCGAGGTAGAATACCGGCTTGTCCAGCGCTACCTATCAAGCATGGAAAAAGAGTGATGGAGGAGTCTGAGATAAGGGGGAAGAGCCCTAGCGTCGCTCACCTTGCCCTTTTACGGGGTGTAGCGATAACCATGAGAGAGAGTTAGTAGCACAGTGTTGTCAACCGTCCAAGCAAGCAAGCCTCCTAAGAACAAGAAAATATTAAGGATACAGTCTGAACAAGTTTTTGTTTTGGATAATCATACAGTTCACCACAATGTCATACATATTGTTACACAGGTGACATTGAATGCTGAGCTGAGTGATCTCGAAGTCAAAAGGGCATTTTACGAAGTGAAGTATGTTAGAAGAAGATGCACCATCAATGTGGTCATCGACAAAGGAGTGTTCGACGCCACAGCTGTGCCAACCTGAAGGTATGACTTACTTTAAACTTAACATATCAACACGCCATTCTTATGCGGAGTGGGCAGAGAATGTATGTACACACATACATAGAATAAATTACAAAAACATAAATATAAAAATTTTACAAAGGGTGACACAATGGGCGGTCTTATCGCTAAGAGCGAACTTTTACAAGCAAACTTTGGATGGAATTGTAAGGGAAAGGAGAGAGAAATAATGTAGGTACTCCACAGTGTACTATTTACATAGTTTATATAATAAATATGCACGTTAATTGTATCACACTAGTCTAATAAATATATAAATCTAATTAATAAACATCATACAAAACCAATTAAAAAATAATAACATGTTTAAAGAGAGCGGAAATGCTTTTTTACCATGGTTTTAAAAGTGGACAGAGTTTGAGCACACCTTACAGACAAGGGCAAGTCATTCCATAGCCGAACTGCTTCTACAGTAAAGGATTAATCGTAAAAGTTACTGGAATGCATCGGCATGTCTAATATCAGGTTTTCCGATGACCTCAGATATTTATTATGTGTGTCATGAAGGAACTTAAAACGTACTTTAAGATAAGAGGGGGTTTTAGGATTAAACAAAGTGCTGTAGAGCTGAGATAGGATATGAGAATTCCGGCGAAGACGTATGGGAAGCCACTTAAGCTTTGTACGAAATTCAGACATGTGATCATATTTGCGCAAATATAAATCTTATGCAAAAGTTTCGAAGTCGCTCAAGTTTATCTAGTTGTGCCTCAGTAAGATCTGGATAACTGACATCTGCATACACAGACACATACACAGTGATGAGAGTGTAGACACACAAAATAAGCATAATTAGCCTTTTAATGTTCCAATAGCTGAGACACAATGCCTCCTCTATGTGAGCGAGGGTAAGACATAATCCAACTCGTGGTCCAGTGCAGCTTGGTAGATGTCACGTTATCTTAGATTTTTCTGTTATAGGAAATGGCGGTTTCTTCACGTTGTTTTCCTTCGCCGTTTTTAGAGAAATATTGAGGGCATATACAAAGTAAAACCGATCGCCGAACGTTCGTTCGGTCGTAGAACCGATGGCCGATGGGGCAGTAAGGTTCTGGAGTGGCGGCCACATACTGGAAGACGCAGCGTAGGGAGGCCCCCAACAAGGGGGACCGATGACCTGGTGAAGGTCGCGGAAAGCCGATGGATGCGGGCAGCACAAGACCGGTCAGCGTGGAAAGCCTTGGGGGAGGCCTTTGTCCAGCAGTGGACATCCACAGGCTGAAGAAGAGATACAAAAGTAAATTGCCTGCCTGGCTTCATATTATCGGCCTGGAACTTTTCAGTCGAGTTTGATATCAAGGGCCACCACATCTCCCTTCTGTGTGTGTGTTGTCACATGGCGACAAATTCGCCAAAATGATATCAGTTGATGGAAAAGTAACTTTAATTCCTTTAAAATAAAGTACACTTTACGCTACAATTTCAAAAATTCTTCTTTTTCTACAGTGCTAGTCTTTCTGAAATCAACTTAATCCGTATTAATATAAAGTTGATATTTGCTTAACTTGGAATAACGTCAATTTGCAACAAATAAAATTTGCCACAATCACATATCGCCAGTTATACAATATGTTAAGAAAACCCTGTCCGACCCGTGAAGGTGTTGTTAAACTTAAAAAAAAAAAAATCCCCCTAAAAAAATAAATATTATTTCGCAAAAAGAGGTAACTTGAAAAATGTGCGTTGAGCACCCTCCCGAGGGCGGCGGGCGGCAGGGCACGCGGCACGTGGTCGCATCGCTATTCGCTCATAATAATAACGGTGTTGTCATTTTTTTTTAAATTACCAAATTTCGGGGAAGTTGGAATTAATTCGCGTGAAAAAAAGATTATTTCAAAATTCATTTGTATTGGTACTATGATGATTACGTAAAATTTTATATTATATTTGGTCATGTGTTTACCTAACCTTTATTATCCTTATGGGTCGGACAGGGATTTCTTAACATACTGTATAATGTGTACTTAGGAGTGTGTGTTAATCTTAGGTAACTGCCCCGTTGGTCTTTTGGTTGAAAGCGCGACTGTTTAGTGGGTAGTCCTGAGTTCGACTCTCAGTTGTAGCAAAGT
Organism: Sesamia inferens; assembly: GCA_037179545.1. Taxonomy (NCBI): domain Eukaryota; kingdom Metazoa; phylum Arthropoda; class Insecta; order Lepidoptera; family Noctuidae; genus Sesamia; species Sesamia inferens. Next base: position 7,366,501 of record CM073947.1, read on the forward strand.
TTTTTTTTTCATAAGGAATTCCTTAGTAACGGCCCGGAGTCGGAAAGTTTGGGGTGTGATATCCCTGTGCTTCGGTAAGCATGTTAAGTCATTGGTTCTACGCCTCCCCTCTCCATTCGTGTCAGATGGCCATCTGATTAAAACTGAGGGAAGAGTTGTGTCTGTGGACACCTTTGTGTTCTGTAATACCTCCTGCGTCGAAGTCTAGTCTCCGATGTGATTGGCCACCGTGATCGGGTCGGTCTGGACCACTTTTACTTATGTACTTAGGTAGGAGTACCTAAGTAAACATGGGGATGTTTACTCAAAGACTTGACCAGTCTTAGATAATGGCACAACTTTGAGCGCAGGTGAAGCCAGTCTTTGAAGTTGTATCCTTCAAACCAGAACCTCATTCGTAGATCTGAAGGCAACCTTCCTTATTAAATAAAATAATAATTGATTGATCGTTCCTGATTATGCAAGTTAAAATTAAATATTTGCACACCTGCAATAGGGTATTTGACTAAGAAAAACTAATTAGTCCGTCAGTCAGATTTTCAAAAATTACTTGACAGGATTTTTTTCTTTTTTCATATAAACAAAAAATAAAGACGACACAGTGCGTTGAAAACTTGTGTGACGTCACTGCATGCTACACTTTTTAGCGACCGCTCCTGATTTTTGATGCCTTTTATATTTGTCAATTTCTATTGTTTTGATAAAACAAAAAATACTTGTCTAGTATTTTTTGGAAATCTGACTGACAGACTAATTAGTTTTTTTTTTTTTTTTGTCAAATACCCTATTGTAGAATGGAAAGGAGATATTATAGTTTTAAAGTTATTGATAAACCTACATTCTGGCAAATAAATTCATTGGATTAGATTTGATTTAAATACGTGCGGATGTTGGTTGCAATTTTGTGTACAAAATTAACATAGGACTATTTTGTTTTAATTTACCCAATTGCATATTACTTATGTTATTTATTCAAATTTGAATATTTGTACTCCACTAAAGCCAAAAATGACTGATCTTTAATGTATTCTGTTTACTTGCAAGCTACTCATGTTTCCACTAATTATGAATCTTTAATTATGAATGCCCTCTGATTTATATACAACTTATGCATTACAGATAGCGATTACACGAACATTCTCCGTCGAAAGCTGACATTGTGGTGACAGCAGCATCCTCATTCATAATGGCAGTGCCGAGAGGTCCCGATGGCAGCCGAACTGACACAACATAAGCCGAGGACACACGAAAGAACCCGAAGACACTCTCAAACGCTTGAAGTCTTGTGTTAGAGCTCATGTACATACTGCGTTGTTAATTATCACTTAGTATTCTACTATATGTACAAGATGTAAAGGAAACCATAAGTATAGACTAAATCGACATATTTTTAAAGAAAACATATACATGTAATCCGATGATACTCATTGCCAAACGCTTTCATATTGGAAATATCAATTTTTAATTTTCAGACGATATTTTTCAACTTTCAAAGAGAGTGCGAAGTCAAAAAAAAACACGTTAAGTAGGACTTTGAAAGAAATCCTCCTCAAACCAAGCCCCAAAATTGGCGGCCGCTGAATCCGCTAGCGGCCTCCCAACCCCCACCTCTTACCCTCTAAAGCTGCCGCAGCCCCGCGTGCCGCGACAGCCAACCCCGCCCCCTCGGCCCCCCGAGCTCCCGCAAAAATCCCCCCTCCCCCGCCTGTCTTCATACAGGACAAGGCGAAGTGGACCACCGTGTCCGGTTAGTGCACCGATCAAAAGATCGCGTTCACCAGCGCCAAATCTACCCAGACGGGTATTAAAGTCATTGTCCCAACAACCAGGGACTTCCACACCTACTCCCTCCCCGAAGACCGCCTCACCCGCGTGTCATATTCATGATCGTGTAACCAAACAACATACTCCTTCTCTAATTCTATGTCTATTGTTTACAAATACGATAGAATAACTAATGCTTGCTTGCAAGTTAAACAACTATCAACTTTATAACAATTGAAAACAAGTTGATTTTAGATTGACCAACACTCATGAAAGAATTATAGCTTAAAAATGTATAAAGTAATAACGGAAACAAAACCATTATCATGACGAGTTAAAGTTGTTTTTCCACAAACTTATGTGTTCACATTTTTGGCAAATAACTCGCGATGTGCGTGTCGGGAGAAATACTAAGTATAAGAAAGATCATCCTCTCCATCAAATCGAAAGCGATGGGAAGTGAAAATGCCGCGGCACGATTGGTACATTGACTGGTGCCCTGCGCTGCGGCGGATTCAACGCCCTCACTGAAATACGTAGGACCTTCAAATAGTTGTTCCGGGTGGCTGTTTGTGTATGTTACTTTGTAGAGACACAGGTCTCAAAATAAAACTTCAATATCTGCGTTTCAATTAATCGTGATAATTATAGGGCACATCCTTCCCTGTATTAAATACTGACTGTCAATAACGCATGTGTTCTCCCGCTCTGCTGCTACGCCGCGCACCCTGCGCGCAGCCCCGCCGCGACTGCTTGTGCGCCACCGCCGCGCTACTCGCTAGCCCCGCCGCGATCTCTCGCGCCGCATCACCGCGACCCCTGCACCGATCCGCCGCGTCCGTGTGCTTCGCCGCGAACTTCCCGACGCTCCGTCGCGCCGCGTCACCGCGCTATCCGTCGCGCTCGCTAAGCCGCGTCGCCGCGATCTCGCGCCGCGCCACCGGACTCGCAAGAGTCTGTTAGTGTTGTGTGTGAGTGTGTGTAGTGCGGTGTAGTGACGTGTCGTGTAGTGCATCGGAGCTGCGCTGCGCGAGTCTCAGGTTAGTAGGGTTAGGCACACACCTCCCTGTCCGGCGACAGGGAGGGTACACACCCTCTGGGCCTCCAACCCGGAGGACTAGGGATATGGCCTCCCAATACCAGCAGGCGCTTCTAGCCCTACTCAATGAGGTGCTCCTCCAGGAGCCCTCGGTCCGCGCCAAATATGGCGACAAACTAGCTGTCCTCCAGCAGCTAGCCCCCGCCCCCCAGCCCGTTCCCGCCCCCGCCGAAACTGAGGTGTGGTGACACCGAAGTTTTCTCGACCAAGCGTCCCAACCCCGACTCCTCGGACTCCTCCGAGGAATCATCCCCGCCCACTCAGACGTCGGACGACGACGATCCTGACTTCAAGGTCGTCGCCCTCAAGAGGAGGAGGATGAAATCCTCCTCCATCCAAGCCCCTAAATTGGCGGCCGCCGAGCCAGCTAGCGGCCGCCCTAACCCCACACCCATCCCCCCTAAAGGGACCGATGCCCCTCGTGCCGCGTCCACAAAAACCGCCCCCTCGGCCTCTCGAGCGGCCTCTAAAATCCCCCCTCCCCCGCCTGTCTTCATCCAAGACAAGGCGAAATGGCCCACCGTGTCCGGCTGGTGCACGGAAACCAAGATCGCATTCACCAATGCGAAATCCACCCAGACGGGGATAAAAGTCACCGTCCCAACTTCCAGGGACTTCCGAGAGCTGACCAAGTTCTCCGCCTGAGAGGTGTGGCCTTCCACACCTACTCCCTCCCTGAGGACCGACTCACCAGGGTCGTCATTCGACGAGTCCCGAAGGAAATCCCCTCAGAGGATATTAAGGCCGACCTCCTAGCACAGGAACTAACACTAACGAACACTACCCTCCCTATCACAGGACAGGGAGGGTACACACCCTCCGGGCCTCCAACCTGGATGATTAGGGACATGGCCTCCCCACATTACCAGGCGCCGAAACCGAGATGTCTAGTAGATCACTTCCACCATCTTCATTTCAAGAATATGTATATGATAAATAGATGTAAGACCATTTTTAAATTAACATTCTTTTTAAATTAAATAGAAAAAATAAATGCAATGAACTTGAATTTAGTTGGTAAACAAGAATATCGCGCCTCGCGGCCACTGATGGCACGAGAGTCTGGTGCACACTGTAGGTGATTATTAAATTAGTCAATAATACAACAACGTTCATAAGGTCAATCAATCAACTCTGCCTATCGCAAATCAGTGCTGGTCACAGATCTGTCTCGGGCTAATTCAAATATTATACTAACATAAGGCTTATTAATTAATGATCATTAATAATTATTGACTAATTAATTAGTTATATAATTTATTATTAACATTAGGCTAAGCTTTAATTTTACTAACGTTATATGGATATATTTTATCTGAACTAAAATTTTGAATTTGAATTTTAAAAACCCTGTCTTCCGCCTTCCGAATCTAGTCTGTGTCAGCAACTCCCACCACAAAAAGTTAAGCAGACAGCACAAATTCGTAATCCGCTCCCCTATCTTCATTAATTCCGCTCTCTAGTTGCCTCCTCCTGGCAGGACACCTTGCTTCCTTGTTGTTCCTAATAAGCAGCCAACTCCCTCGTTCATCCAGCACAAGATGAAATGGACCGTGGTAGGACCTAATTAGACTGATGACGGGTTATAAGCTTAGGCCTCACCAAAAGATTCTCACCTCCCTGTCTGCACTTGTACCATAACAATTTAATGTAGTTGGCAGGGCCGCACTGCCCCTGTGTGTGCGAAGTGTGCGGCGCACACAGGCGCCAAGACTATAAGGGCGCCGCGCCACTTACACCTAAATAATTTTTGTTACTTAAATTATAGCACAGTCTAAAAATCATACAGTCGTCCAACGAAGACGTCTAGCCAGAGCAATCGTGCGGGGTATGAGGGCGAGACGCAGGTAAGCGGCACCCGAACTGCGAGCAAAACGATGTTCGTAGTTCGGGATATATCATTAAGGGCTGACGCGTGTTTGTTTTTTATTTGTTTATTTAAAATGGTGCATACGAAGTGTCCGTCAATCCAACCGCCATTGTAACCATAGATTAAAATTATTTAGGTTTATGTCATGTCATTTTATGGTGTACAATAAAGCTTTATTCTATTTGTGGCAACGTTTTGTAAATTTTTCAAGTATAAAAAATGTACAAAAAAGCTTGGAACTGAGTTGCTCGCTCTGTTAAGCATTGTTATTAAGCAATATGCGTAATTATAAGGTAAATTATTGTAAACATTCTCATTTTTAATGTCTGGACTTGAAAAAAGACGATGATCCCTGAGTTTGTTTCGGCTATTTCTTCTCAGAGGTAGTCAGTTAGGAAATGCCGGCTTCATCAAGTTAAAAAAAAAAACATGACGTGTAAAAGTGATCGGTGATCCTACTTGCTTAATAAACGATTTCATTTCATTTCATTTCACTAGGCGTGGCCGATAACGTGTTTGTAAGATTATTTATGAATACAACCGACCGACGTAAGTTCTTTAGAATATTGAATGTTGACAAAAAGTAATGAGTTTCTTATGCCTTCTGTTAGTTTTAGAAAATGCTTTATTGATTTATTATATAAAAGGATTATATATTAAAAATAATGACTATATTTACAGGTAGTGAATAATAAAATTATCTTTGAATAATTAATATAAAATATATAATAATAATAATATGATTTTTATTTCGGACCAGGTAATCCATAGAGTGTTAGTAACATCAAAAAGAAAAAACTGCTTATTATCTAGTGTTAGTACCCACCACCCTCTGTATACAATGCTTTACAATTGGAGAGCCGAAACTCTCCGATATCGTTCTTAGTATACTGTTGGAACTGTCTCTCACTCTCCGCAGAAGTGACGCTGTTTTTTTGCGCATAATCGCGTGAAAACCGTCGGTACGAGCAATCGCAAACATTTTCGACGCGCTGCAGTAGCGAGGAAGTCCCAACAACATCCTGAAGCCATTGTTGTACTGGACGCGCAGGACATCCAGCGACTTGTTAGTGTAATTGACCCATAGACTACCCGTGTACAGACTCTGGCAGTACGCCTTGAAAAGAGTTATTTTAACTAGATCCGTACACCGAGCAAATCTACGGGCCAACATATTACACCGGACAGCAAGTGCCCTGCGCTCCCTTTCTATATCTACATGGTCCTTAAGGTCTACAGAAAGAAAGTGGCCTAGGTATTTAACGGTGGATACCCTTTCAATTACCGACCCGTTTAGATGTAGTTCGGGTCCCACTTCACGGCATTTGCCACCGACCTCAAAGACCATGTACTCACACTTCTTTACATTATATATTAATCCATGTGTAGCAGCATAGGCTTCACAAGTCTTGAGCAACTCTCTGATTGACCCCGCTGACGGACCCAGCAGCACCATGTCGTCAGCATAGCTGATGTTGTTAATGCTAACGCCATCAACACTACATCCGACACGCATACTGCTGAGTCCCTCTATAAGGTCATTGACATAGAGGTTGAAAAGCCTGGGAGACGTAAGTCCCCCCTGTCTCACACCGCACTCCAACCTATACGGTTCAGAGAGTACACCATCCCATTTCACATGATTGGTTTGATTACTATACCAATGCCAAAGTAGTCCACATATTTCCGCCGGTATACCCCTACCTACCATTTTCTCCCAGAGCACATCATACGAGACAAGATCGAAGGCTCTGGAAAGATCAAGGAAACAGGCGTACACCGGCGTCCCACGATCTTTATAGTATTGAACGGTATGCTTGAGTCCCAGAATAGCGCTTTCAGTTGAAAGTCCAGGACGAAACCCGAACTGCGCATCATGAACATTAATATACTTATTTAAAGAAGCATCAAGCAAACCGTCCAACACCTTTGCTATTATTGTCGCAAGGGAAATGGGACGGTAGTTAACCTTCTCTGAGATATCACCCGTCTTGTTCTTCACAATGGGAGTCACAATGGTCTTCATCAGATCCGCAGGTAAGTGCGTATGACTGACACACATTGTGAAAAACATAGACAGGACTCGCGGCAGATGTACACCCGCATGTTTCAAATGCTCAATACTGAGGCCATCATGTCCCGGAGATTTGCCTCGACTCATACCGTCTATGATTGCCCTCACTTCCTTAGATGAGAAACTCATCAGAGGTTTATCTCCGTGACTGCCGGGCCCAGAACTTTCCCTCACGATTGAGGGACCGAGAGGCGAACGCACTTGAAAGTGCTCTTTGAACATTTCCGCAATTCCTCGGGGATCACTCATCCCTCCCACACTGGCAGGTAGACCCGGCCTACTGTCTAGCTTGCCGGTGGATTTCCAGAAATCCCCGAACTTTTTAGTAGCCCGCTGTTCGGCTAGCCTATCCATGATAATTTGCTCAGCATTGTTTTGACAGAACTTCAGCCGGCTCTTAAAAACTTTTCGCTTCTCCCGCATATCATCATAGACAGGACCCGAAGAGGGACGCTTGTTAAGCACCCAGGCCTGAAAACTAGACCTGGCCTCTCGATGAGCATCCCTTACATGCTCATTCCACCCACAAACGCGCCTACCCCGTCTCGGTGCCCCCTCGCGCCTATCTCTAGACTGCCTAGCCGCCACACATAGAATTTCTACAATTTGTCCGTACAAATTATCCAGAACAACCCTATGCTCAACTAACCTGCAAGGTCCACTCCCGCAACTCTCAAACTCATGAGGGAAATCAACGTCGCGCAGCTTACTGTTACAGATATTATGATAGTTGATTGCTTCTGTCTTAGTTCTTTCACCCCATATAGCAGAATTGCGGCAACGGTTCCGATTCAACAGTTTAGGACGCACAACTTCTAAATTACACTCTAGCCACATAGGTAGATGATCCGACACGTAAATGTCCTCGGATACCTCCACATTCACAATTGTATCCCAAGCTGCTACAGATACTAAACAGTCATCCAACCACCTCTTACTTCCATGAACTTCACTTATAAAAGTGTATGTATCACTATTTATACCCCGTTTTTGCACATCAGCACAAATCCAGGATTGATCAGTAAAAAAATTAATTAGCTCTCTATAGAATAACTCGTGAGGGTGAGCATTAAAATCACCTAGTATAAAAACATTTTCTATATCATAGCTTGCTACGGTAGAACTTATCTCACTCAACACATCTGTAAAAATAGGTAAGTTGTCCGGACAATTTGTAGGCATATAAACAGAGAAAACAAGAATAGCACGACCCCTAGACGTGGCCGTGATAGCCACCAAGCGAGAACTGCTACAGTGTACAACAGATACCGACTCAAAGATGTCCCTCCTCCAGAGAATGGCTACCCCACCATGAGGTCTTCCCTTCAAGAGGCTTTGAGATATGTCTACAGCCGATTTACCGGTATATTCAAAATCAGGACTTATTGTTCCTAGCATCGGAATGTCATGGGGAAGCAGCCAGGTTTCCTGCAGAGCCACTAAGTCAGACCATTCACATAAATCCCTAATATTATCTACGGATTATTATAAAGTATGAAAATATTTAAAGCATAGCAGTATCGTAATAATATTGTTTGAAGGGCAACTGTCGGTTTACATTTTAGTGCGATGAAGCTCTTGGATATAATATAACTGCCTGAGAATGACATTTATAATTAACTTGCTTTTATATATGTCGGAGACAACGACGGCAGAGCGGTAGGGTCGACATCATCTTGGTGTGGTGGTACAGGTTCCGTTTCGTAGGTGCGTTTTGAAATAAAGCACGACGTGTAGATATACCCTCCAATCTTCATAATAACAATTTGAATAGGCAAACCGACAGTTTCGGTTCGGAAAAGTGCCTTGGTCCGCGTCTCGATGCAAAGTCACCGTTCGACGAACCCCACTATCCAAAGCAACTCTGCCCTTGTGCCGCCATCACAAAATAACGTCACAAGCGTTTGCCCCTCTACTACGTAAATCAAATCAGCAACTTCTATTAAAATTATATCGACGATCTCCGACACGGCCAGCCTGACGATTTGCACGTCCTCGTGCATCATCATCATCATCTCAGCGCCAATCCCAGTCGCATTCGAAGCTCCCTCAGCCCCGGAGTCAGGGATCCGGTTCACCAGGCCAACCGCCGATTCCGGCCAAATTTCGATATTTCCCGTTGCACGTCCTCGTGCAAGTCTGTAACAAATTAAAAAAAAAAACACAGAAAACAGACTTTGAAGCATTTTTGAGAGCTCGGCCAACTTGACCGTCACACGTCACGTCAATGACTAGGTATTAGAAAACCAAACAAACTTAATTATTTTAACAACTTAAACGCAAAAGCTTCCTTCAAGCCTCATAATTATCAAATTCCAAAAAGAAAACACAAAAGGTTCCTCCAAGCCTCATAATTATCAAATCAAAATCATAATCTTCAATAAGAAAACACACCTTGGTTTGCTACCACAGTAGCTAGTGACAACTCATAGTTGACACCCATATCGTCATCACCTCTTGTGATACGACCAACTCTTAGAATCCACGACTCCCAGGTCAACACATGACCGTACAACTAATAGTCTCCTCCGAGACCCAGGTCCCCGCCACATCACTAGCTGCCCATCGCCCCCTGAACAACTCCTCACTGAGTTGCAGTTACGACTACAGACTAGTGCATGCAGTGCGACCATATCTACCAGAGTCCCCGCCACATCACTAGCTGCCCATCGCCCCCTGAACAACTCCTCACCGAGTTGCAGTTACGACTACAGACTAGTGCATGCAGTGCGACCATACCTACTAGTGTCCCCGCCACACCACTAGCTGCCCATCGCGCTCTGAACAACCCCTCAGTGGGTTGCAGTTACGACTACAGACTAGTGCGTGCAGCGCGACCACATAGCCATGATACGTGTTCTATTTGCTGACGGAGGCACCCTCCTCACCATCTTCTACATTATGAAAATCTAACTCAGCAGACAATACTTGGAAAAATCTTTCGTACTTATGCGATCGTGGGGTACTTATAAGTTCTTTTTCCAATCAACGATTTCAATAGGTAACGATCGCCAGTATCGCCATCAAACAACTCACCAATATTAAATTTCATTACTTTAGCTCACTTCTATCAAATTTAGATTTTTCGTAAATAGCACTCATTTCTATGTTCGTTACCGCTTGTTCTCTTGAGAAGATTTAATAGTCTAGCTACACAAACTATCATAAGCTCAAGTGAGCTCGTAACTATAGGCCACAGTGAACTTTAGTTTTGAATTAAAGACAAACCAGACATCATCATAACAAATAATACGGGTAGTACAAGAAATAAAATTTGCAAAAATAACTCTTATTATCATGTCGCAAAAAAAATGGTTCAGTACACAACGCTGATACTACCCATACCCTGTATACGTACTACTGCGTGTGTACGTATACCAATGAAATTACAGATAGCTTGACAAGAGAACATTCAGCACCGAAATCAAAATAAAAATAATACGACTCACCGGATTATGGCAATTTCCCACAAACACCTGCCACTTGGCAGTTGTCAACCGTTGCACACCAGACATCTCTGAGCTCTCATAAAATCCCATTACGTTACCACAAACATTTTGGGTATTTTGAAACCTTCTCATCGCCTGCAGAGTAGAGGCTCAAGTCTTGAAACCTTGGGCGTTCCGCAAAGTGCACGCAACTCCGGCTGCGCCGCAAGCAGCTCCAGCATCGCCACACGCCATTGATGCGATTCACCAAGCAGCTAGAAGCGCGCTCCTCAAGCGCACTTTGCACGCTCCGCAAGCGCACCTTTCGCGCTCCGCAAGCGCACTTCGCTCGCCAAGCAACAACCAGCACTGTCGCGCGCCAAGTATCACCCAGCACTGTCGCGCGCCAAGCATCACCCAGCACTGTCGCGCGCCAAGCATCACCCAGCACTGTCGCGTGCCAAGCATCAGCCAGCACTGTCACGCTCCAAGCAACAGCCAGCACTGTCGCGCGCCAAGCAACAGCCAGCACTGTCGCGCGCCAAGCAACAGCCAACACTATCGCGTGCCAAGCAACAGCCAGCGCTGGCGCGCACCAAGCATCAGCCAGCACTGTCGCGCGCCAAGCATCAGCCAGCACTGTCGCGCGCCTAGCAACAGCCAGAACTGTCGCGCGCCTAGCAACAGCCAGCACTGTCGCGCGCCTAGCAACAGCCAGCACTGTCGCGCGCCTAGCAACAGCCAGCACTGTGGCGCGCCTAGCAACAGCCAGCACTGTCGCGCGCCTAGCAACAGCCAGCACTGTCGCGCGCCTAGCAACAGCCAGCACTGTTGCGCGCCTAGCAACAGCCAGCACTGTCGCGTACCAAGGATCAGCCAGCACTGTCGCGACAGTGCCGAGTCCAGCCGCACGTGCACGCCTGCATCGAACTATCACGCGGAGCGATCAATGCGTCAGCAATTGAGCGCACCTCGTGACATGACGTTCACTTCCAGCCTCACTGCCCGTACATCCAGCTTTTACAGAAGCTCATACAAAGACAATGAACAACTACACACATAATGGCAGAAAGTGACTGTTATTCTGTTCCTTGATTTATAACGAGATTGTGAGCAGTGTAGTTCTTTATCCAACTTCTGATGTCGGAGACAATGACGGCAGAGCGGTAGGGTCGACATCATCTTGGTGTGGTGGTACAGGTTCCGTTTCGTAGGTGCGTTTTGAAATAAAGCACGACGTGTAGATATACCCTCCAATCTTCATAATAACAATTTGAATAGGCAAACCGACAGTTTCGGTTCGGAGAAGTGCCTTGGTCCGCGTCTCGATGCAAAGTCACCGTTCGACGAACCCCACTATCCAAAGCGACCTGTCCTTGTGCCGCCATCACAAAATAACGTCACAAGCGTTTGCCCCTCTACTACGTAAATCAAATCAGCAACTTCTATTAAAATTATATCGACGATCTCCGACATATATATTTTATAAATGTATAATGTCGTGTTAGTTACATTATAACTAAAGATTAGCTGAATGAATTTGACTGAAAATTAGGGGGAATTAGGGAGGTAGCTTACAGTTATACGGATATAGGGTACTTTTATCTCGTTTCTATACGGAAAGTAGTTCCCTCGGGACGCAGGTGAAACCGCGGACGGAAGCTAGTGTTCAGTAAAAAGCATACTGCATATAGTGTTTATGACTAATTAATGATTCATTGTATTTTTAAAAATGTTATGAAACCAAATAACGAAGTTTTAATAGATAGGTGTGTTGTTGTAGTTATAACAGGAAACGGCGGAGGCGTTTTTAGGGATGCTTTCACATCATTGTTTTTAATTAAAAAAGTATGAATCTCATTAGCCAATTTTAATAAGACATTTTGACAGAATGATTGTAAGGATCGAAAGGATGAAGAGTTACAGAAACAACACATATTATAATTATATCTTTATTGCCTATTTAATAAACTTTTGAAGATGTCATAAGGATACAGTGAAAATTTATTAAAAAAAACAAAATCTCAGTACAGAAAAAACTAAACTTAAAAATACAGCTGTTAATAAATAGTGTAGTTTTAACTAGTTATGTGTATTAAAATCCTCCTCTTCCTTCTCAAGTCATTCTCCTCATTACTGAGGGTCGTGATGTCCCTGTGGAATTATCCTCCTCCGCACAATAGTTCGCCATTTGTTACGGTCCCTGGCCGCGAGTATAGCATCATGCAGGTCGGTGTCCAGAGATGAACGAATTTGGTCTGTCTACCTTATTGGACTGCGACCTCTGGTACTTCGTCCATCCACCTTCACATTAACCATCAGATGTTTGAGTTATCTCCATCCTTTCTGACAATATGGCCAAAATACTCCAAAATTCTTCGAAGGCACATAGAGGAGAGTCTTATTGTGACACCCAGCTCTCGAAGGATTGATGCATTTGTGCGGAATGCTGTCCAAGGAATGTGATGCATCTTCCTCCAGCACCACCTATTTTGCAAATTTAGATATTTTCGCTCTTAACCAGAGCGAGTTCAGAAAAATGGCTATTGATTTACTTTCTGGTAATCCTTAACTCCTACTGTTTCTTGCTGATGTTTGATGTGACGTGATTGTGCCCATGGACCATATCTGGACGGGGCACGCTGTCTTGAATTTGTTTGTGTGATTTATAGGGTTTATTTTTAGGGTTTAGTTTTATCATTAGTTTTGTCATTCGTTACTTTCTCACTGTCTCCTTCTGTATACGTCCGTTTCCTTATGTCTTGTACAAACAATGTGATTCCGTGGACATTGGTGTGGGTTATATGTTTGTTTACTGTATTATACATTATCTAGATTGTTAACATTGTAACATGTAACTGTTTTTTGTCCCTAATAAAAAAAATTAAAATTAAAATTAGATCGGCCTTCTTGATTGTCCAAGTTTCCGAACCATAGCTTAAGATAGAGACGATGAGAGATCTAACGAGTTTCATATTAGTTTTCCGTGAAATATTGCGGTCACGCCACAATTTGTGAAGCTGAGACATAGCATTTTTGGCCAATGTGTATAACAATAACAAAAGTAATTAACAACATAAAGTTTATATGATTACAGCCTTACAGGGAGACTACAAAAGCATTGGTAATGGAAATCATCGTTCTGTATTAAGTTGATCAGTAAACAAAGGATGAGTGTCAATAACCTAAGTAATTTCCCCTATAAATGTAAACAGAAAATAAAATAATACCACAGAGCTCTATTGCTACATTTTTTCATACTAGACTACCGAATCTGTGCGTTTTGCATAATATATCTTCATCATCATCAACCTCTACTCGTCCACTGCTGGACATAGGCCGCCTTTTACTGTTGGTAAATATTTTTGTTTTTATTTATAGTTCGAAATAAGATATTTTGTTGTTTTACTGCAAAAACCAGCAATCTGCACAAACCGCGAAGATAAATTTTCAATCTTAAGTATATTAATACTGGATAATTAAGTTCTGTGCAGATTGCCGGTTTTTGCAGTAATACCACATTTCAAGGACTTTTTTTTTTTCAAACAAGGAAGTTAGATTTTTGAAGAACTTCCTTAACTTCCTATTTCGTACTATAAATAAAAACAAAAATATTTACGAAAGGTAAGATATATTATGCAAAACGCACAGATTCGGTAGTAGACTACCGAATCTCTGCGTTTATTGCACTGAATACTAGAGTGTTTCAAAATGTAGCAATAGGGCAACAGGGGAAATTAATTAGGTTATTGACACCCATCTTTTAATTTTTCCCTAGAGTACAGGCACTTATTTAAAATATATTTGGAATGACGAAATCATAAAATACACATTCAGAAACGAAGATAATTTAGAGTGGATTAGTCCTCACATAGGTATATATTCTTACGAATGCACCTTATGTCGAGGGCATAATGTTCAATATCGCGTGACATGCAGTGCGTAACTTTTAAGCCCTATAACTCGAGACCTAGACATTGTATAGGTGTAATATAAAAACGCATTCCTAGACTTCGGGTGGCCTATCGAATGGTACAGGTTTCATCAATTTTGTCAACTAAGTGACGATATCGAAATTTCTAGAAACCCGTTTCCGGGAATTACCGTAAGTACCTACTGAATGTACTCGAAGTTATGCGCTATTATTATTAGGTCTAGACGATTCTGGAATGTTCGATCAGCTGGCCTATATATAGCGCCGTGACGCCGGCGCACAGTCAGTCTGCATTCGACTATCGATACGAAAACAGCGACATTTAAGAAGCGATCTTTGAGAATAGCTATTCATAGCCTAGCAAGGAGAACAGTACGTCACCCATTTGATTGTCAGAAATGTAAAACTACCCACTATGTAAAAAATGTAAAATGTACTACAATCTGTTTTTCTATATAAATAAAGATTATTATTATTATTATTAGGTTATTATTTGTTATTGTTATTATTATTATTATTATTACCTACTGCGACAACTGTAAAGAGAACATTGAGTACTACGTGAAGAAACATCTGTAGTGTTATTGTGTTTACAACACGGACTTCGTGCACGTGAGTGAAGACTTCGGTGCAACGTCAGCAACATTCTACTTGTCATTGCCTACAATCGACTGTACCTTCGTTGCCAATAAACTTCGTAACCCTTAACCGGTATTTTAGTACCCCTAGCCCGTAACAATTGGTGTCAGAAGCGGAATGCCGGTCACGCCAAGGGAAGACGAAAGAGTTCGCACGCGACGACAAGCAGCGATGGATTTGGCGCGTCAAGAGGAAGCATCGCTTGGTGTCCCTGTACCCGTAGAAGATGCGGCCGTCGTACCACCGACAAATGTAAGTGCGCCTACTACCACCACTATTCCCGGCAGTAGCGGATTCGATATATCGGCGTTACTAGCTCACTTGACGGCGCAAATAAAAGGCATAGTAGCAGAATCCCAGGCAGAAACCCAGGCACAAATAAAAAACATAGTAGCAGAATCGCAGGCAGAAACCCAGGTACAAATAAAACAAACACATGATAGCACAAATTGTACACCGGCGAAAGTCAACTTCGGCCGAGAAATTAGACTACCCATAGATGCACTAACCGGAACACCCCCCGATACCCCTATCCTAGCCGTCGACTATGTGGCCGACCTACGACGTAAACTAGATGGAATACATGAGCCAGTGAGAGAGAATGGTCTGAAAACCAGCGAGAAAATGAAGATCCGATACGACAGCAAAGCTAAAGTGCCCGAACTTGAAGAGGGAACTTTGGTATGGTTACATAATCCCATAAGGAGAAAAGGAAAGAGTCCAAAGTTCCAAGCCAAATGGGAGGGTCCGTACACGATAGTAACCAGAATAAACGATGTCACCTACCGGATTAAGAAAGGACCTAGAGGCAAGCTGAAGATCGTACATGTAGACCGCCTAGCTCGCTATTATGGATCAAATCATGCTCGGGACGAGCATGTCTAAGAAGGGGACAATGTTACGAATGCACCTTATGTCGAGGGCATAAGGTTCAATATCGCGTGACATGCAATGCGTAACTTTTAAGCCCTATAACTCGAGACCTAGACATTGTATAGGTGTAATATAAAAACGCATTCCTAGACTTCGGGTGGCCTATCGAATGGTACAGGTTTCATCAATTTTATCAACTAAGTGACGACATCGAAATTTCTAGAAACCCGTTTCCGGGAATTACCGTAAGTACCTACTGAATGTACTCGAAGTTATGCGCTATTATTATTACGTCTAGACGATTCTGGAATGTTCGATCAGCTGGACTATATATAGCGCCGTGTCGCCAGCGCAAGTCAGTCAGTTCGTCACCGACGCTCGGTCGCTGACCGACCCTTGCTGGGCTTTCTCTGGGCCACTAGAGATCCCACTCAGCAGGGGCCTGATCGCCCGGGCGTCGAGAAGCACTTCGGGCGCTCCTACAGTCACACACCACAAAGCACACCGACGACCGCCGGAGGGAAGGCACACCCCTGCGGCGGACAACTAGGTGTGCGAAGATAGCACCCTATGGGTGCACTCCGACGACGGGTCTCCATTTTTGGAGACCAAGAGACCGACGCCACGGGCATGGGGCCACAAAGGAGCCCCAAACCCGTCTCCTCGCGCCCCCATCTCGGGGACGCAGAGATGTTCTCTCGCTCGCAAGTCAGTCTGCATTAGACTAGCGATACGAGAACAAGCGACAGTTAAGAAGCGATATTTGAGAATACTTACTGCGACAACTGTAACGAGAACTGTGAGTACTACGTGAAGTAACATCTGTAGTGTTATTGCGTGTTTACAATACGGACTTCGTGGACGTAAGTGAAGACTTCGGTGCAACGTCAGCAACATTCTACTTGTCATTGCCTACAATCGACTGTATCTTGGTGGCCAATAAACTTCATAACCCTTAACCGGTATTTTAGTACCCCCAGCCCGTAACAATATTTATAAATATTTATTTCTTTGTATCTATCTATACATTGTATATATTTTTGTACGGGACCTTTGTTCATTTCATTGGCGAATTGTAGGATGTTCATCTAATAATGTGATGTGCGTAGAACATTTATTTTTTTTAAATATTTTTAATGCTGTTTAATAAACTATATTTTCATATTAAAAAATAATCCGAAACCCGTCTGAAATTCAGATGTGACCTACTGGTTGTATACTGTACTGTGTCTTTGGAATTCTTGTACTGAAATTATTGATGATTGATGTTGATTTTATTAATGTTTTTACTAGGCAACATGCCCTTGCGTTGTGTTTTTCCATTAGTAAATATCGTCCCCATGTTGATTCTAAAAACAGAATTTAAATAAATGCAATAGTACTTGCTCTGTGATAAAAAGTATTAAATGGTCTTAGACCTCTTTTTCAAGTGTTTGCATTGAGACTCGTAGTTCGTAAGTTAAACAATTCTAACAGCTAGCACTTTGTCTGCGATAAGATTGTGTACCAAGCCATGTAATAAATTCTAATAAACAGCCACTTGGCTTACAGAGTTCCCAGAATAGATGTGTAAACAACCTTTTTTTTTTTGTTCGGTTTACGGGTTGACTACCTGAGCCGTGTTTTTGTTCAGCTTGCAGATGCTAAATATGTGTAGAAATGTCTGTTATTTTAATTGATTATTGTACAATAATGTGTTATTATGTAAATAAAACAATAATTTTGGAAAAAAATGGATTTATATTTTTAAAAAGACGACTTTTTACCAAAAACGGGGAAAAAGTAGCTAACCCTATTTTCAATTTCGAATCCACAATAGATTCCACGATAAAACTGTACAAAACTATAGAAAATCAGATAGCTTATTTCATAACGATTTCAGTGACATAGGGTGTGTCGAGCTGCGCTCTTTATTTTCAGAGCTATCGTAGTTTTAGTGAACGCGGAGAAATTGCACGATTTCGGCCGGGCGCACACTGACAGATGCGCGGAGTAGCGCGATTGAGGCCTAACAGATTAGAGGTTAATAAACGATTTCATTTCATTTCACTTCAGTCAGTCCAGAAGGAGCTCTAGCAGACGCTGCATCTTGACGGCAGTGTACTTTGCATTTAGGGACGAAGTAATGTACGCGGCGTGGTCCGCGTACATTACATAAGTAACACTCCGGCGACAGGCAACTGCCCTGCGGCACACTTGCGTACAACGGGTGGGTGCTGGACAGCGCCCCGTCGACCACCACTCGAAATGATCGGTGGGACATGTATGACCAACATAGTGCTCGCTCCTATAAAACGAAACAGCCGCCTTGCAATCCCATCAATTCTGTTCAATGCCGGAAGTGCATTGTGTTTACTTAACAAAACACCAAAATATACTTAAACCAATAAGTTATCAGCATTATAAATGCAATCAAATAATACAAGAATAATTGCCATATGAATAATGGCAATATCACAAAAGATGCGTACATATACAATACTTACGATACTAGAAAAGATTCATAAAACTTGTATTCCTTCAATACATATAAACATTACAATAAATAATACATATAACTTGACGATACAAATAGAAAGAAATACATTATGATTTGTGAATGATTAATAAAAGTTCTAAAATTAGAAAAAAAAAATCAAGATTGGGCATTCATAATAAAAATCCAGAATAAAAATAGGAAAAAAAATGTATTAAAAATTACACGAGCGGGAGCGATTGAACCATTGATTTTATATACGGATATAGGTATTTACCATGGTTGTTCACATATATTATATCAAAACTCTAAGGTTTTTCAGCAGTGTGTGTACGCATATGCATTGTTACATTGCTCTTCTTACTAAAATTACGTTGACAAATACCACACTTATAAGGTTTCTCACCAGTGTGTGTACGCATATGCTTTGTTACATAACCCCTTTTACTAAAAGGACGTTGACAAATATCACACTGATAAGGTTTTTCACCATTGTGTGTACGAATATGCACTGTTAAACTCCCCTTTTGTGTAAAATTACGTTGACAAATATCACACTGATAAGGTTTTTCACCAGTGTGTGTACGCATATGCATTGTTACATTGCTCTTCTTACTAAAATTACGTTGACAAATACCACACTTATAAGGTTTCTCACCAGTGTGTGTACGCATATGCACTGTTAAACTCCCCTTTTCACTAAAATTACGTTGACAAATATCACACTGATAAGGTTTCTCACCAGTGTGTGTACGCATATGCACTGTTAAACCCCCCTTTTCACTAAAATTACGTTGACAATTATCACACTTATAAGGCTTTTCACCATTGTGTGTACGCATATGCACTGTTAAGCTCCCCTTTCCACTAAAATTACGTTGACAAATATCACACTGATAAGGTTTCTCACCAGTGTGTGTACGCATATGTACTGTTAAACTCCCCTTTAGACTAAAATTACGTTGACAAATATAACACTTATACACTTTTTTTACATTATTAAAACTACTCCGAATGTAAGGCTCTTTGAAATATGCGTTAGGCTTGGACGTCCATTTCTGGGTTGTCCAGATAACTTTCGAGTCTGATTCGTCTTTTGTAGCTTGATCGCCTGTTGTTATTGCATCTTTTTCCTTTGTTCTTCGTGTGTCCTGCTTTGGTTCCCTCACAGCGGTCGCCTCTGTAAGTGAATTTAGTAACTACATATTGGAAGAATATTGTTATGTAGACTAATCAAAATAATTTATACAAGCTTTGAACATTTAGGATCAAAAATATTACTGACGAACAATAAACGGCACAGACAGCAGCGACTTGGACAACTGGTGTTAATATATTTTTGATTAGTTTATACTTATCATATACAGGTGTCCCAGAAGCCAACGTCAAACCGAAAGCAGGTGGTAAAAAATATAAGTTACCTATTTATAAAAAAATAAATCTGGCGCTTAAAAAAATCGATAAAATTTACGCCCTGTCACGGTTTTTTGTCTAGTTGCGACAAATCTTGACTATACTAAACATTTTCTTTTGTTTTGGCACCCTGAACAATGTTTCTGTATACTCTTAAGTTTAAAGCCAGATGCTCCAGATTAGAAGAATATGCCTTTTTATCTAAATTATATATTCAAATTTCATTTTTCTCATAGCTTTCACAAGCTGTACTGAAACAAAAAATGTACTATTCGAGTTTGACAAGTAACTGCAAAACTTGACGCACTCAATAAGGATTCCAAAATGGTATGATACTTGTTGGAAAATTTCTTAAATTGTGGACAATATTTTTTTTCCTAAAACAGGTAGTTTTAAACAAAGGAGACCGCCAGAATTGGGCCAAGTATGTGCAGAATCGATATGTATTTAAAAAAAACTAGATTTTTCACTGATTAAAAAGAACATGTAACAATAATAACTTTCTACCGGAATGAGCTAAAAATTATGATTTTAAAATTGTTTTTTAATTGAACGTAGTTCTAAAACTAGCTCTGTAAACAAGCTGTCAAGTCATTTTAAGTTCGTTCTAAAACTAGTAAGTAATATATTTATAATACTTAATCTATTTTGTTTTAGCATTTTTGACATGAACATTATAATCGTTTATAAAAGAAAAAAGGACATTAGATGAATTATTGTTGTTGTAGTAAGTTATTTATTTATTTAACAATAACATATTTCAAAATCGTGTATCAGCGACTGTTTCAAAACGAAAACATATCAAAATGTCAATGTAGTTCCCAGGTCATAAAATCCCAAAAAAAAAAAAAAAAAAAAAAAATGCCACGTCAATACTTGTCAAGTCTCGTCATGAAGCGCGGGAAACCTTGAACGTGGCGGGCGAGTTTTTTCTGCTTCTTTAACTTTTTAGTGTAAATAATAGTATCATTTAGGTGGTTGTATATATAAATAAGTTTAATTTTACATATTTAATATAGTAATTTTATATATTTGCTGATTTAGGTAAGTTTTTTTTTCTTTTACTCTTCGTGATGGACGACGACCCAGACGACCCTGGTGGAGGTTCGCCTCCGGAGGTTTCGCTTGTAGTCACGGTTCCACATTCAGAAATGGATACAGAGGGTTCCCTTCTAGATACAGATGCTTCCGAGAGCAAAAGCAACAATAAGAGAAAACGTATCTCCTCTCGCAAAATATGCAGGCACTGTAATAAAAAACGCAGGCGCCATAAATCTTCTGAATCAATATGTGAAAATGACTGTCAATGTCCTTCTAAGAATGCTCAATCTGAATTTATACCCCCTATATCAACTAGCACTTCACAACCACTATCATCCCAACAACCCAATACTCATAAACAATCATCTGACCCAAGCACATTGGTAGGTAGAAAACTATATGAGGCGAATGATGCAGCTCCTTACACAATCCACATCCAAAAGATACAAACAAGTCCAAATGATAATGTTTTTATTCACCCAGTCTCTTTTGGTCATTTTCTAAAAAAGAATTGCATAAAAAATATAGTAAATGGTAGTCTGAAAAAAATAGGCAGAAACAGGGTTTTAATCTCATTTACCAATTTCACAGATGCAAATTCTTTTCTAGAAAATAAAACATTGGAACAATACAACTATAAGGCCTTTATACCCTCCTCATCAGTCACCCGGATGGGTGTGGTTAGAGGAGTCCCTAAGGATTGGTCTGAGGAGGATATACTGAATAACATATCTGTGCCTATTGGATGTGGAAAAATTTTAAAAGTACGACGCATCAATAGAAAACATATTGTGGATGGTAAACCAAACTACATTCCTGTTGAAACTGTTGTAATAACATTTGACGGCCAGGTGTTACCCAAAAGAATATTCTTATGTTACAACTCTCTTCCTGTTGAGCTTTATATCTTCCCAACAGTCCAGTGTTTCAACTGCTGTCGATATGGACACATCAAATCACAGTGCCGCTCAGCTCCACGGTGTTTTAAATGCGGTAATAACCATACTGGGGACAGTTGCAATGTAGATGAGGATGAGGCTGTATGCTTTCTTTGTTCCGGATCCCACTTTGCCACAAATAGGAAATGCCCAGAGTTTAGTCGCCAAAAAGCCATTAAGGAAACTATGGCTAACAATTGCATTTCATATGCAGAAGCAGTTAAGTTGCATCCTCCTGTTAACAAAGCATATTCAGAAGTTTTAACTTCTGTTGCAGTTCCTTCACCACCTTTAAGGCAAACATTTGAATCCTCCTCCAAAGGTACTAGAAACAAACAAACAAGTTCATATAAAAAAACTGTATTTTTTAATAAACCCAATAATTCTCCTAAACATAGTACAGGATATGACAAATATACTCATTCTGCCCTAACAAAAGATTATGATATTCCTTTACCATCCATTGGCACAAATATTGACAGTAATAATTCCATAAATAATAAGTCAACTAGAGATTTAATTATCATTTTAATTAATTTGCTAACAAAGAATATGTCTGAACCGTCCAACGCTGCTATACAAAGTATTAGTCAACTTTTTAATAATATCAATAATGGATCAGCTGTCAACAATCCTTCAGTGGAATTGTCGCAGTGTTAACTCTAAAAAAAGCGATTTACTACATCTTATTAATGTGTATAAACCTGTTGTTGTCGCATTGCAAGAAACCTGGTTGAAGCCAGGTTATAACTTTAAAGTCTCCCAATATTTATGTTTAAGAGAAGATAGAACAGATGGCTATGCTGGTGTTGCTCTGTTAATTCATGACACAATACCTTTTCACCACATTCCCATTGCAAATCATAGTGTTGATTTTTCTATAATAGCTGTATCTATCAATAAAATATGTTTTGTATCTGTTTATGTTCCCCACCCTTCATCATCATTATACAACGAAATAGAAACCATAGTAGCAAAATTACCTAAACCATTTTTAATTATGGGTGACTTCAACGCTCAGCACCAGGCTTGGGGTAGCTCCAACTCTAGTTATTACGGGTCAAGGATATTAGACATTTTGGATTCTAATAACCTCTGTATCTTGAATACAGGTCTTGCAACACGTCTCACTAAACCTAATGAAGGGATCAGTGCCCCAGACCTCACGATAGCCAGTCCTAGTCTTGCGCCTACAGTGACCTGGAATACCCTGCCTTCGACTTTTGATAGCGATCATTATCCCGTAATAATAACTATGACAAAATTTATCAAATCTCTATCCAGACGCCGACCAAGATTAGCATACAAAATTAAAACTTCTAATGACAGTATTGACAATGACAGATGGAGAACGTTTAGTGAGCGAGTTGAGCAGAGACTATCCAACCTTCCTGAAAATGCATTAAGTTCATCGACAATTCTGGCTGATTCTTTTGCATCACTCTTGTTGGACGCTGCTAATGAAACATTCCCAACTAAACGATGTAATAATAACATTCCGTCGCCCCCATGGTGGGACAATGAATGTTCTTTAGCAGTGCGCCAACGAAAAGAGGCTGAAGTAAAATATAAACAGTGTACAACATTAGAAAATTTTAATAACCTCACATTAATTATGAACAATACTCGTAAATTATTTAAAAGGAAGAAATGGGATGGTTGGCGTCGTTTCTGCACTTCGCTATCGCCTGACGTTTCTCCGTCATTAATATGGCAAAATATACGACGATTCAGATCAGCATTTAAGGAAACAATACCTCACTATCTGGATGAATCCGTTGCAGATAAATTTTTAGACAAGATAGCTCCTCCTTTTGTTCCACAAATGTCCATCATTTCATCTCATCTCCCTTTCCAATCTCCTGTAGAGGATGTAACGGGCCTTGACAGTCCTTTTACCCTTAAAGAATTGAAAGGTATTTTATCCTACGTAAAAGATTCTGCTCCAGGTCATGATGGTATTCCTTACTCATTCCTTGCAAATTTAAGCGACTCAAGTCTAATTTACTTTTTAAACATAATCAACTCCACAATAAGTTCTGGTATAATCCCTTCCTCATGGAAAATATACGAAGTCATCCCCATTCTAAAACCAAATAAACCACCGTTAGATCCTAACTCTTACAGACCGATAGCCCTTGCCACTGTGTTTTCAAAACTAGCTGAACATTTAGTTAAAAACCGTTTAGAATGGTATGTAGAAAGTAAAGGTTTACTATCTCTGAGTCAGTATGGATTTAGGAAAGGAAAAAGTACCATGGACAGTCTAGGGATTTTCATTACAGATGCGAGATTGGCTTTTTCAAATAATGAATCCATGCTTGCTGTTTTCCTAGATATTTCTTCTGCATACGACAATGTTGATTTAAATGTTTTGAATACTAAACTTTATAAACTAAAAGTACCTCCCATATTCTGCAATTTCATTCTTAATCTTCTCTCAGGCAGACAATTACAAGTTGACATAGGTGAATCTGAAATGAAAACAAGATTAACCTGGAAAGGACTGCCTCAGGGTTCGGTGTTGAGCCCACTTCTTTATAATATATATACCTCTGATTTAGAATTCCATATTTCTGGTAAAGCCAATATTTTACAGTATGCAGACGATCTAGTTCTTTATGTATCAGGACGCTCTGTTGAAAAACTAAGTTCCTCTCTAAACGTCGCTCTAAAATTTCTTAAATCATGGTTGGACAATAATTCTTTGTGTCTTAGTGTTAACAAAAGTAGCGCTGTTTTATTTTCTAGAATGCGTTTTCCTCCTCCATATTCAGTTGTGTATGATAATCAACAAATACCTGAAAATAGCGAAGTAAAATTTTTGGGTATCCTTCTAGACGGTAAACTTACAGGTTTACCACACTGTTATTATGTATTGGCTAGATGTGAACGTTTATTAAATATTATGCGCTGTCTTTCTGGAGTTTGGTGGGGTTCCCATCCATTCGTGTTAAAATTATTGTATAACGCTATTATTAGAAGTATCTTAGACTATGGGACATATTTCTTAGAACCTTGTAGTGCTGTAGGTCTGACAAAGTTAGACTCAATTCAATCAAAAGCCTTGCGTATTATAACTGGTGCCATGAGGTCTAGCCCAATTAACGCACTCCAAGTGGAATCTTTGGACCCTCCTTTAAAACTTCGTAGACAGTACTTATGTGATAAATTCATTCTCAGAACTCTTCAATTTTCCAACCACCCACTTTATCAAAAACTTTTGTATCTTTCAGAAAAAATTGAATGTTCGTCTTATTGGTCAAATAAATCTCTTCCATGCTCTATTATAAGTTTCCGTAAATTTACTTCACTTCAAGCTCCCACACACCGCTCTCAGTATCTTCCAATTTTTTCTGTCTGTTACGAAGCTCTTATTTTTTCCCCTCAAATAAACTATAACTTTATATCGCTAAAGAATGATCGTTATGCTAACTCTAACTTAAACTTCATAGTCGAAAGAGACTGGGCTGATAGGCATTACATTTACTGTGATGCTTCCAAGCACCCAGTTTCAGGCACGATTGGGGTAGCTGTATATCATGAACAATATAACATTCATCAAAAAATAAAATTACCTTCTGAAACATCAGTTTTTTCTGGAGAATGTTTTGGAATTTTAAAGTCCCTAGAATACGTACTTCTTGCGAAACTCAGCAAGTCTATTATTTTCACTGACTCGAAGTGTGCTTTACAAGCACTGCAAAAGTTTCCTTGGTCAGGTTCAAATCATCCCTATGTTATAGAGGCCAGACAGCTCCTACTAAATTGCAAATTTAAAAATCTTGATGTTTTTTTGGTGTGGATACCTGGCCATCACAATATTCGCGGCAATGAGATAGCAGACAAATTTGCTAAAGACGCTGTAGATGATGGTGATAAGTTTCCATATAATAATGTTGTATCTGACCTTCACTGTCTTCCTAAAGATCATCTGTATGATGCCTGGGAAAATTTATGGAATATTTCAAGTAGTCGTAAAGGTCAATATTATAAACGTATACAACAAAGAATACCTCTCAAAGTATGGTTTTCCAAATTAAAACTTTCCAAGCTTGCAACCTCCAGTTTGATACGAATGCGCTTGGGTCATGTTTGCACAGCCTCTCACCTTGCTAGACTTGGGATTATTCACAATAATTTATGTTGTTGTGGTTGTGAGGAAGATTTGAATCATATATTTTTTGCATGCCCCAACCGTGACTCTTCTTCATTCATTAACTCCCTTATTGAACTCTCTGTCCCTCTTCCTACATCAATCCCTACATTGTTAAGCTCCTTAAATTTTGATATTTATAATTTAATATCTACCTTTATAACTATTAATAATATTAAAGTATAAGTTTTTTTATTTCCCAACTCCCAATTTTAATTTCTATTTAATATATATGTTTGGTATATCATTATTTATTTATTATATTACCACCAAACCTGATCCTATTATCCTTTGTTCCAAAATTCCGTAATCCGTTCCTACGCATTTCAATGAATTTATTTGGTTTCCCTACCTTTATACTTGTAGTGGCAAATGCACAAACCGTGCGAGCCAAATTAAAAAAAAAAAAAAAAAAAAAAAAAAAAAGTCTCGTCATTCGTTATCGTACTATTACGACGGTATTTTTCTGACGACTTTGGATTGTCTTTACGGACATGGATACTTGTTATTGTGTATATTATTGGACACCGATATTGCTAGACTGGATAATGGTGAATTGCGTGAGTTGTGGTATCGCTACTGATCGTAGCAACGCTACTGGAAGTGTGCCTTTCACGATGAAGCAGTTCTTTCCATAATAAGAGCAAGGACTGGTCTTCGAACAGTGAGTATCTATAGCTATATTATTATTTTAAAATTGTTACCGATTTGGGGCGTTACACGCTCATATTTAAGGGTTCTAATCGGTTTCGATCAATCAATCGATCGCATAATTTAATCACGAGATAGTTTTTAACGGTTTGTTTTTTGTGACCGAAATTATGTCTGGTATTCTAACATTGTATACTTTTTCTTTTGCAGATTAACATTGCAGATCATGTGTGTTCTTGCTGGAATCTTGCAAATGATACATTGAGATCTGAGCATCAAGAAACAAGTTCAAGCTCTACGACTATGTTTGGACATCTAAGTGTGTGTGTACTCTGTGGCTGTTGTATTCTTTGGACACGCTTTCACCCTTTGAACAGTAGTACTGAATGTGCAGCTCGGATCCATAATGTTATTTGCGAATGGATAATGCCACGAACGGTAAATAACATTTAACAAAAGCTTCATGGGTTATTGAGTTTACCATTTAATAGACTCATATAATTCATGTATGGTTATTTCTACAGGTGGAACTGACCAGCCGCTTGTGCCATCCCTGCTGGATGAGAGCTGAGAAGGATAGTCGCCATTTTATCTCTGGAACATCTACCTCGAGTAGTGCACCTACTGTAGAAGAATCACCTCAAATACTGACTGAAACCCTCCAATATAAATGAGAAATGTTGTGTCTGGTGCAAGTACTTACACAAACCAAATTGTACTACCTGACTATGTTAGAGCTATTGAAAGATTTTGAAGTGGCAGCGGCTCTAATGAATAGATTTCACCCTCCTTTCAGAGATCGTCCTGATCCTGTGAAAATACTTAACATAATGAATGAAAAAATGTATGTAAATAATGCTTTGGCTGATATTGTGCAGCAAAATAATTTGAATAGACGTAGGGCTAATTTCACACGCATCGATGGCCAAAGTAACTTAGCGAATTTTCTACAGCTCAGCTTTTTGAACCAATATTAGTTTATATTGCATGATTAATTATTCGTATACTTACGGAATTATTCATATATTGTGATGTAGTGATCGCCTGAAACACAGGTTTAATAAACCTAGCTCGGGCATGTAGCTAATTTTACATGATTCTCTGTATAATAATACATTCTGTATGACCTTATGTATATTTTTAGTCACACATAATACCTAGCTGTTATTTAGGTGATAAGATATATATGTATTTGTATAAGAATATTTTTGTAGCTTTTATTTTACAATGTTGTGTAATTTTTTGAATAAAGATTATTATTATATTATATTATTATTATATTATATTATTATTATTAAAATCTCTAGGCACATATCAGATAAAAACAGGCCCGGTCGTGTTATGGAGAGCATGTAAGGGCAAATGGCAGATTTGAAATAGAAGTATGTAGGGAGGTGGACAGTAACCTACTAACAACCAGAGGCCGCATTCAGTCAAGACATGTGAGTGGAAAAATATATTTTATTAATATTTTAGTTGACACCTTTCTTACAAGTAAAGAAGCCATTTTACAATATTGTTGTAACTGCATTGTCGGCAGGCGAACAGTGGGTTGCTGTACACATGTACCTAATGGTGGTAATCTGGTACCTTAGTTGGGCAAGGTACCAAAATACCATCACACTTCCTGCACCATTCCTCGATGATATTTTAATTGAGTATGAAAATGAAGGTGAATAAAATATTTTAAAAAAATAACTTGTTTTTATTTTACCTACTTAATTCCTTTTTTGTGCTATGCAATAATATGCTAATAGTAACATACAAATATGTTTTCAAATAATTAAATCAATATGTCTATTTGACAGTTTGTATTTACAATACATTTTGGCATTAGAAATACAATTCTTACCATTTGCCGCATAACCTAACCTAGTGACCCAAAAACATATTTTCTTCTTGATTCCCAACGATTTTTGAAAAAAATCTTTCTGATGTTGATATGTACGTGTTTTATCTATTAAATAACACATAAATGATTCCTGTTCACATTTGGCCCAACGATGTATGGATTTCTGGCGGTCTCCTTTTTCTTACGTATTTAAAATTTACTCTAATGTACCCATGGCTTGCTTTAAGGCCGTAACTTTAATATTCTAGTTTGAATGAGAACGGGAGAGTCATTTTACGAAGTATGGAAGAGACAGGTAGTGAAAATTAATTACACAAAAATTGTTTAACATTATTTATTTACATGTCAAGATTTACAAAAGCTGATCAAAATCTTTCTTCAGCTCTAATGCAGACTCGACCTGTTCTTAAAAAAGATCGGGCTATCAAGCAGGCGAATCTTCCATTATTAACAAAATCATTTGCTTCTATTATTCTTTGCCGTAAGTCAGTCACAGTTTCGATTGGCTTTGCGTAAACTTTTTCTTCGACCGCTCCCCAGTAAAAGAAATCTAATGGAATCAAATCAGATCGATGATCTGGCAGCTAAAAAGGACCTATTATTTGTCAATTTCAAATTCCGGTCCACATATTCACTTTAAATCGATATTGTGATCTATCTTGCCTCGTAGAATGAGGATTTTCGATATGCCACTCGTGTAACTTGTGTAGGTCCATGTAACCATCTTTTTTAAATGTCGATTCATCCGACCACAATTTTTTTTCGAATCGCGGTCCATCTCTGTGTCTTTGTAGCATTGTTTGACAAAAAGCAACACGGGGTCGATGGTCCCGGGGCAGAAGAGTTTGTACTCGCTGTATATGGTACGGGTGTAGCGGATTTCGTTGAAAAATCCGATGGGCTGTACTTTTTGATACTCCTGTGCTCTGTTCCACGTACAGAAATACTCCGATCTTCTTCGACAATGTCTAGTACAACGTCATCGTAAAGGGAACGATATCTTCCTTCACTATGTACTTGGTTCGGCAGTCGGCCCTCTATGAAGAGTAATCGGTGCATTGCGGACATTTGAATTTGCATTTGGGTATTTCTCACGATAAAGTCTAGCTGCAGCGTTAGCGTTACATCTACATTCCCCATAAATGAGATGCGTGTTGGCATATTCTTGTGTCGTGTACGCAGACATGGTGGCACTACACAATTACACAATCAACGATAAGTAGTCCGGAGCAAAGCAAAGGTCGTCGGTAGAGAAACTGAATAATCCGAGCCCAAATCACAAGCAATCGAGTCCAATAAACGAAGCAGAAAGTGGTAAGCACGAATCAATACGAATGAATACAAAAAGATGCGCAGTAAGCGATTTTTGTGCGTCAGCTAATAATTGGCGTCACTATCTGTTTCACTTCCACTTCGTAAAATGACTCTCGCCGTCTCTGTCACGTTAGGATAGAATAGGATAAAACGAGTTGGTTTCCACAGCTCCACGAAGAAGCGGAATTCTGTCTCGTTAGCGTCACTATCTGTCTCGCTCAAACTTTGTAAAATGACTGTTCCGGTCTCACTCAAACTAGAAATTTAAAGTTACGACCTTAAAGCGTTTGCTTTAAGGTCGTAACTTTAATGACGGGTAACATGGGTAAATTACGAATAAATTTTATGTACGTAAGAAATTTGTTCAAAACTGCCTGTTTTTGGAAAAAAAATACTGTCCACGATTGAAGAAATTTTTTATCAAGTATCATACCATTTTAGAATCCTTATTGAATGCGTCAATTTTTGCAGGTACTTGCCAAACTCGAACAGTATATTTTTTTTGCAATACAGCTTGTTAAAGTTATGAGAAAAAATAATTTTGAATATTTAATTTAGATAAAAATGGCATATTCTTCAAATCTCGAGCAGCTGGCTTTAAACTTTAGATTCAAGTATACAGAAACATTATTCAGGATGACAAAAGAAAATGTTTAGTAAAGTCAAGATTTGTAGCAACAAGAGTGAAAAAACCGTCACGGGGTGTAAATTTTATAGATTACTTAGACCTTTTTTTATATTTTTCTTATAACATATATGAGTCAGTCTACCACCTGCTTCCGGCTTGTCGTCGGCTTCTCACTCTGTAGGCTTAGTATGAGTTTTCAATACGAAACTCGTTCGATCGTATCGAGCGCGTTTGGCGCTCTCATTGGTTGAGAGTTCTTACGACCTTGAAGCGGGTCAATCGCCGAGCCAAACGCGCTCGATACGATCGAACGAGTTTCGTATTGAAAACTCATACTAGGCCTACTGTACGTTTTTTTAGTCGTGAAAAACTGTGGATGTCTGGTTGTTGTTGGTTATTATTTCAAAATCAGCTGTAGATTTTCAATTACATCTCACTATCGGTTTTCGTACTCTCAGCTTAGAAAATGACACTAAAAGTCTGACACGTGTTTCCTTTCTTGCCGCCCAGAGCGGGAGAAGTCATTTGACGATTTCCTATCCACAAAAAAGAAGGCGAAAAATATATAATTTGTGTGGCAGCCATCTTGGATTTTCTTTTTGATTTCACTATGGGCGTTAATGTCCTCGAAAATCGAAAACACACACATTACAAAACATTGCAACCGACATGTTGGATTTATATTTTAACCGAAAAAAGACGGAAGGGGCCTATTATGTTCATACATAATAGGCCCCTTTCGTCTTTTTTCGGTAGGTAACGCGAAAAGCGTTCATACGCTTTTCGCGTTACCTACCGTTCCTACTAGTTCATTTCGATAGTACTCAAATCTTTTTTCGATACTAAAAATACTACTAAAGTATCGATACTTACTGATATGAATACTTCTTTTTTTATTTTGAGGTAAGTATGTAAAAACAATCACTCAATCCTCTGTATGAGAGGAGACCTGTGCCCTGCAGTGATGATAATGATGTAAAAACAATGAACGATGAAGGGCAATAATTCAATCAAAATTGAGAAGGAAACAGAATCTTTTATTATAAAAGTTTTGCGTCACGTTAAGTACCTACTTTAATTTTTTTTTTTATCGTTTCCTAAAAAACAGTAACTGTTCGAGGTATTTTACAATCTTTCCCCTGTTTGAGCCTTCCTTGTTTCCCTTCGCCAAAATAGGCGACGAAAACCTGTAACCGAGCAAGAGCTTTTGCTGCCTCATTCTGTCTGTTGTGTCTGAATTTCTATTTTAATAGTGACGCCGATTTGATTTGATACTAAGTACATTTTTTTTCGATACCGAGTATGTATCGCAAGATTGTTTTTTTTTTTTAATAATTATAAACTAGCGCTTGACCGCAATCCCGCCTGATGGTAAGCAGTGATGCGATTGTTGATGGTAAAGCACGCTAGTTTATTAAGAGCCTATTCACTCAGAAAAACTGAGCGAATAGGAAGGAAGACGGCAGTTGAGCGAGGTGATGCAATGTTAGGGGTGCGTGGCAGAAAACCTCCCCGAGTGCTCAGTGCCTGCTGGTCCTCTGGTTTTGAGACCCGAGGACGAGCAGACGCTGGGCCGGTGCACCCTGGGCGTGGGCAGCAATCTCTTCGTGACTACTGTGCAGGAGGAGATTATTGTCCACGGCGAATTTCTGCCGGAGCGGAGGAGGCGCTCCCGAGGGCTCCCTATCTGTGCTCTGCATCTCTGTAGCGGAGCGCACGAATAGGGAGTGAGGTGGTGTGGACCGCGGGCTGTCTTGTCAGTCCACGGTCTAAGGGTCACGTCGCGTGACAGAGTTGGAGAAGACCGTGGGTTTCTCCTCAACCTGCGGTCTACGGGCATCAGTGGCCATTGGAGGTTTACGGCCACGGTGCCGGGTGGTGGGTAGGTTAGGTTAGCTTTAGGTTACTTTTAGGTTTAGTGTTAGGTTTAGGTTTACTTCGTTCTTACATTTAGGGGAAAAATAAAAAAAAATGAAAATATAAAAAATCAATGAGAAAATAAATAAAAATTTAAAAAACCAAAGACAAAATGCTTAAAATATTAAAAAACAAAAGGCCAGGAGGGAGCAGCGCAAAGCCGTCGCGGCCGACGAAGTGTCGGAAATGGCTCGACGCGCTCGAGAGCGACGCGCTGCTCTATCGGCGGAAGGGGGGCAACCGTCGGCGGTGGCCCTTAGTCGGCTGGCCTTGGACGGGGTGGACCTGGTCCTTAAGGTTGCCACAAAATCTGGCAACCTAAAGAGCACCTTCATTCGCGGTCTCAAGGAGGCTGCCGCGGACATCAGGGAGGCGGTTGGCACCCTCCTCAACACGACGACCTCAGACGAGGTCGTAAAGTTGCAGGAGGAGAACAACCGCCTCCGTGATGATCTGGAGGACCTCCGGCGACAAGTCGCTGCGCTGAGCGAGCAGCAGCAGCGACATACGCCCACCGATGCCGCTCCCGAAGTGGCTCCAGCTCCCGCACCAAGACCGGCACGTACGGATGATGAGCTGAGCGCATCGTGCCTTGAGCGCATCGTCCGTATGTGCATGCTCCAGTGCGGGAGCATGGTCAAAGCCCAACTCGAGGCGCATTCCCGGCGCCTCCCTGAGGAAAACCTCCGCCCGCCCCTAGCGGCCGACAAACGGCGGAGGGCTGAGGAGACGCCGGGAACTACTCTTCAGCGAGCTCCAGCGAGCAATCAGCCCACGACGGCCGGGTCTAAGGGTGAGACCTGGGCGACAGTCGTGGGTCGTAAGAAGGCCCGCAAAGCCGCTAAGGCCGCCAAGGCGGCCTCAGCAGCACCAGCGCGCGCCTCCGGTAAAACCGCAAAGGTGGCTCCGGAGGCTGCGCGGCGGACTGGCAAAGGCGGTCGCAAAAGCGGTCGCAAAGGACCGGCTGTGCGTGCCCCGCGTTCCGAGGCCGTGACGCTCACGCTTCAGCGTGGCGCTGCGGAGCGCGGCGTAACATACGGCTCGGTCCTTACCGAGGCCAATGCCAAGATCAAGTTGTCGGATCTTGGCCTCCAGTCCGTTACCATCAGACATGCTGCCACGGGTGCGCAGCTGTTTGAGGTAGCTGGTGCTGCGAGCGGCAATGCCGAGAAGGCGGACGCTCTGGCGGGCCAAGTTGAGGGAGGTCCTCAACCCCGAGGACGTCCGGATATCCAGGCCGGTTAAAACCGCAGAGGTGCGGATTGCCGGCCTGGACGAGTCCGTGACTTCTGAGGAGGTGGTGGCGGCCGTTGCCCGAAGCGGAGAGTGTCCGCCGGACAAGGTGCGGGCCGGCAATATTCTCACCGACGCCACCGGACTCGGCGCGGTCTGGGTTCGGTGCTCTGTGGCGTCGGCGAATAAAATCGCCGCAAGTGGCAGAGTGCTGGTAGGCTGGGTTGCAGCGAGAGTTAAACCCCTGCAGCCCCGGGCTTTGCGGTGCTTTCGGTGCCTGGAGAAGGGGCACGTCCGGGCCAAGTGCACCGCTGAGGTCGACCGTAGCGATCTTTGCTATCGCTGCGGTCAGTCCGGCCACAAGGCGGCCCAGTGCTCCGCGGCGCTCAACTGCAGCCTATGTTCGGCTGCAGGGAAGCCAGCGGGACACAGAGTGGGCGGAGGGACCTGTGGCGCGCCTGCCAGCAAGAATGCCATCACGAAGAAGAAGAGGAGCTCTAAGCCTGCCGGGGAAATCTCGCCTCCCTCGCAGGCTAACAGCTCCGCGGCCGACTCCCGGCCCAGGACTGTTGCCGAGGGAATGGAGTGTCAATAATGGCACAACTCCGTTTCCTTCAAGGCAACATCAATCACTGCGCCAGAGCTCAGGATCTTTTGTTCCAGAGCATGGCGCCGTGGTCGATCCAAGTGGCTGTGGTCGCCGAGCCGTATTTCATCCCTGCCCGTGACGACTGGCTGGGATGCATTGACGGCTCGGTGGCCATTATTGGCGGGACTCTGATCGACCCGTCTCGGGGCCGCGGCTGGGTTGCTGCGGTCACGGGCGGCATCGTCATCGTGGGGGCGTATTTCTCCCCCAACAAGAGTCTCGCCGACTTCGAGGGGTTCCTTGTCGAGTTGGGCACCGTCGTAGGCCGCTATCACCCTCGTCCGGTTCTGGTGCTCGGGGATCTCAACGCCAAGTCATCGGCGTGGGGATCTCCGGTCACTGACCCTCGGGGCGAGGTGCTGGCGGAGTGGGTAGTGACGACCGGCCTGGTCGTCCTGAATCGGGGTTCGGTATACACGTGCGTGCGGCAGCGGGGCGGGTCGATAGTAGACGTTACTTTCGCTAGCCCCTCTGTCGCCAGCCGTGTCCATGCCTGGCGTGTCGCCGTGGAGGTGGAGACGCTGTCGGACCATCGGTATATCCGGTTCGACGTCTCCGCCCAGACCGCGAGCGGACGCCATCAAAGAGCCCCGATTAACGACGGCCCGCGCTAGGCGCTTAAGCGCCTCGACAGGGAACTACTCGAGGAAGCTGCCATAGTCCAGTCCTGGATTTGGGAGTCGGCGACGGACGGCCCCGTCGACGTCGAAGCGGAGGCGCTGCGGTTTCGCGGGGCGATGACGCAGATCTGCGACTCGTCCATGCCCCGAGTCCGCCAACAGTCCGCAAGGCGCAACGTGTACTGGTGGAACGACGACATTGCGCGGTTGCGCGTCGAGTGCGTCGCGGCTCGCCGCCAGTACACGCGCTACCGGAGACGACGTCGACGGGATCCCGTCGAGGAGGCCGCGCGGTATGGGGCGTACCGCGCGGCCCAGGAGACTCTGTGGCTGGCCATCGGCGACTCCAAGTCGCGGGCCAGGGAAGAGCTGCTGGGGTCCCTAGATCGGGACCCGTGAGGGCGCCCCTACCGCTGGGTACGGGGCGAGTTGCGTCCCTGGGCGCCCCCACTGGTGCAAAATATGCACCCCCAGCTACTGGAGGCGGTGGTATCCACCCTCTTCCCTGAGCGGGCGGGACATGTTCCCCCGGCGATGGTCTCACCCTCAGTCACAGACGCTCCAGAAGAAGAGGGCACCGATGTCCCCGTGGTGACGCAAGCAGAGACGGGAGCGGCCGTGTCGCGGACCCGACGGAGTTCCTGGCCGAGCTCTCGTCCTTGCTCTGAAGGAGCTAGAGCCCCAGCTGAGGGGGCTCTTCACGGCATGCTTCGAGCAGGGTCAGTTTCCCAGTGTGTGGAAGGAGGGGAAGCTGGTCCTGCTCAGGAAGGAGGGGCGCCCCGCGGACTCGCCGTCCGCGTATCGGCCCATAGTGCTGCTCGACGAGGCGGGCAAACTTTTTGAGCGCATAATCGCAGATCGCCTCGTCGGCCACTTGTGCGGAGAGGGGTCGAACCTGGACGACAAACAGTTCGGTTTTCGTCGGGGGCGCTCCACTATAGACGCCATCATGCGCGTGAGAGCCGTGGCGGAGGATACGGTGTCTCGGGGTGGGGTGGTGTTGGCGGTGTCTTTAGACATTTCCAACGCCTTCAACACCCTACCCTGGAGCTGTATTAGGGAGGCTTTGAAATACCATCGGGTGCCTCCCTACCTCCGCCGCATAGTAGGGGCTTATCTGGAGGATAGATGCGTCATCTATCGGGGACGTGACGGTGCCGGTCGGCACCAAATGTCGTGCGGTGTTCCACAGGGATCGGTCTTGGGACCGCTCCTGTGGAACATCGGCTACGACTGGGTGCTGAGAGGCGAGCTCCCGTCGGGCGCCGACTTGACCTGTTATGCGGACGACACGCTTGTCACTGCCCGGGGGAGCTCGTACAGGGAAGCGACGCTGATAGCCACGGCTGCGGTGTCACAGGTGGTGAACCGCATCCGGCGCCTGGGCCTGGAGGTGGCCCTTGACAAGTCGGAGGCCATGGTTTTCTATGGCCCCCGACGTGCGCCAGCGCCGGGATCACATATCGTGGTCAGTGGGGCCCGGATAGCTGTCGAGTTCACCATGAAGTACCTGGGATTGGTGCTCGACAGCCGGTGGGAATTCGGACCCCACTTCCGGCGGCTGGCGCCCAAGCTGATGGGTGCAGCAGGCGCACTATCAACGTTGCTTCCCAACATGGGGGGCCCGAGCGCCGCCTGTAGGCGGTTGTACGTAGGAATCGTGCGGTCCATGGCCCTGTATGGGGCCCCTGTGTGGGCGATGGACCTGACGGCCGGAACACTCGCCATTCTGCGCAAGCCGCAGAGGGCGATGGCCGTCAGGGTCGTCCGCGGGTATCGCACGATATCCTACGAGGCGGCTTGCGTCCTGGCCGGATCCCCGCCCTGGGACCTAGAGGCGAAAGTACTCGCGTCATTGTACCGATGGCGCGAGGAAGAGCGGACACGGGGCTCCAGTCCGGTGCAGCGGCAGATCGAGCTGCGCCGAGAGGAGCTCCGTCAGGTCCTGGTGGCGGACTGGCGGCAGAGGCTTATGCGCCCTACCGCCGGCCTCGCTACCGTCGAGGCGATCCGGCCAGTACTCGACGACTGGTTCGGGAGGAGGCACGGCTCCCTTTCGTTCAGGGTGACGCAGGTGCTGTCGGGGCACGGCTGCTTCGGCAAGTACCTGCGTCGCTTAGGCAGGGAGCCGGACGCTCGGTGCCACCACTGCGTCCAATGCGGGGAGGACACGGCGCAGCACACGCTCTCCGAGTGTGTAGCTTGGGAGGAGCAGCGCCGTGTCCTCACAAATGAAGTAGAAGGCGACCTGACGCTGCCGGCAGTAGTGCGGAGGATGGTCGGCAGCTCAGAGTCGTGGGACGCGGTGGTGTCCTTCTGCGAGGACGTGATGTCGCAGAAGGAAGCTGCGGAACGGGAGAGGGAGATATCAACTCCCTTCCCGGGCCGCAGAAGACGCACCGGGCGCCGAGGAAGGGCGGATAACGCCCTCTTCCGCCTTCCGACCCATGAATGGGTCCAGGGGCGAGGGACATGGGGAAGTCCCCGCCCCCCATTGATGGACCCCGGGGCGGAGGCGCGCGCGAGTGTCGGCGCGCGCCTTTCGAGGCGATGCACGGGGTAGTTTAACACCCCACTACCCCGTGCAGGAGACGAGGCCCGGACAGACCGGGCCAGCACGAGGGTGTGGGGCCGTGGAAGAATTTAGACTCCCGCGGCCCCACGCGCGCTCGTGATAGAAGACACACTGGGGTGGTTTTAGTCAGTAAAAGTCTGACATACCCCGTCGCCCACCCCAGGGCGGCGGGCATCCTATGAGGATTTCCACCCCGGAAAAAAAAAGAAAAAAAAAAAAAAAGAACAATGATACATCTTTGCCCAGAGCCAAGGCTTTCCGCAAGTTCGCCCTCGTCTCCACGGCCAGTGGGTGGAGTGACAAATGGTTAACGACCGTCTCCAAAGCGGCTCTCGAGTCGCTATATAGACCATAGATCAGCTCCTTACCCTTGAGGATGACGCTCGTGGCTTTATATAAGGCCAGAAGCTCCGCCTGATAGACCGACCGACAGTACGCGGACTGACAAAGCTTAATGTTCCGGACTTCTGCCTCACTATTCCACAAGGATAGCGCGGCTCCGACCTTCCCATCAATCTTACTGCCGTCGACGAATATTCGCACCTGCTGCACATTACACCTGTCCACAAGGCTTTGGTCCATCAGTTGGGTGATTTCTAAAGCCATATTCACAAAAAATACAAAAAACCAGAATGATGGGGTGGTCATGTATATTAGGTCTTCATTGCACTCCGTCGTTTCTGAACCTGATATAACTGACGCAAACTGTCTACTTTGCAAAATTGACAATAATATTGGCATCTTAGCCCTATATAGATCACCTAACTTCGTCCACGTTGATAGTTTTCTGAACAGCTTGGATTCCATTTTAAAACCTTTAGCAAGATTTAAACACGTTGCATTAGTCGGTGATATCAACATAGATATCAAACCGAACAATAAAGATAGGCATTCGTACGAATACCTCACGTTCACTGCTTCCCATGGTTTATTACCGGCGCATTTATATCCTACACGAGTAAATAACTGTTTAGATCATATTCTGTTAAAAACAAATCACCCAGGAACATCCATTGTCATAGATTCACCTATTACCGACCATCTACCTGTATTCCTAAGTATCAACCTAGATATTCCTAGGCCCAAGCCCACCTACACGTCCAAAGTTGTTGATATCTCAAACATACAAAACGTTATTGAGAGCACTGATTTCTCCCCAATCCTTCTTTCAAATGACGCTAATGAAGCAGCAGACATGTTAACAACTTTATTGACTCAAATTATTGACAAGAACACTCGCGTCTCCAAAGTCTCTCGTAGGAACCGCAACATCAAGCCCTGGATCACGCCCGGATTACTTCGCTGTATTAGAAACAGGGATAGAATGCATCTTAATTTAAAAACACATCCAAATAACCCTATCCTCAAATTAACGTATTCCCGCTATCGCAATTACTGTAATTCTTTGCTCCGGAAATTGAAAATATTATATGAGAAAACTGAATTTTTGAAAAGAAAAAACAACTCCAGAGCTACATGGGATCTAATTAAATCCATAACGCACTCGAAATCCACAGCCTCTCCATTGAAAGAATTGCAACAACTCGAACCTGACAAACTAGCATCAGCAAACAGAGTAAACAATTACTTTGTAAATGTAGGTAAAATCCTAGCTACAAATATACGGCAGGGAGTGAATATAACATCACACCCATCAAGTTTAGCTTCAACTTGTGACTCAATGTGTCTCCTGGAAACCGACGACTCGGAAGTAGAGCGAATTATAATTAACTTGAAATCTAGTTCTATGGCTGGAATTGACGGGATTTCGGGACATGTATTGAAGTTGACACGCAATATTCTAATACCCTACATTACTCATATCTGCAATCTAGCAATAAATACTGGTGTTTTCCCGGACAGTCTCAAAATAGCTCTAGTACACCCAATTCATAAAGGGGGAAACAGAGGCTGTGTCGAGAATTATAGGCCTATATCTATTCTACCAACCATTTCAAAGATTCTGGAGAAGATACTGAACAACCGTTTGCTTAAATTTTTAAATGCTCACCATCTTCTCTCCGTCAACCAATATGGATTCAGAGCCGGAATTGCAACAGATGATGCAGTTATTGCACTCTCTGAAAAAGTGACTCAGCTCATGGACAAAAAGCAGCGGTGTCTGGGTTTATTTCTTGATATCTCGAAGGCTTTTGACACCGTCTCTGCGCCCATACTTCTAACAAAACTGGAACGCATGGGAATTCGCGGCCCTGCACTTGACATCTTCTCAAGTTACCTAGAGAATCGTTTCC
Organism: Sesamia inferens; assembly: GCA_037179545.1. Lineage (NCBI taxonomy): Eukaryota > Metazoa > Arthropoda > Insecta > Lepidoptera > Noctuidae > Sesamia > Sesamia inferens. The sequence goes on from CM073947.1 coordinate 7,405,900, forward strand.
AACATGTTCAATTGGATGAGGTAACAAGTGATAAAACTTGAATAGAATATGGCGTGCCGCAAGGCAGCATTCTAGGTCCAACCTTGTTCCTCATCTACATCAATGATCTGTGTTCACTCCCCTTAACTAATTGTTGCATATTTACCTATGCTGATGATACAGCTCTACTTGTTCATGGGAATGATTGGAGTGAAACAGAAAAATATGCTCAGATGGTATTGGATATTGTCATGAACTGGTTTAATAATAATTTATTAACTTTGAATGCAGAAAAAACGAAGCTTATTTCTTTCTCCCTAAGTAATAGAACTCAGCCAATCATATCACCTGTTGTTAAAGTACATAGTTGTTCTTCAAACTCCAGCTGTACCTGTTCCACTCTGGCAACCACATCTTGCATAAAATGCTTGGGTGTCCAAATTGATGAACACTTGAACTGGTACAGTCACATAGAAAATCTCGTTACCCGAACGCGCAAACTCATCTCCATCTTTAAGAAACTCCGTTGTTCAGCTGATTCACAAACACTCATGATGGTCTATTACTCACTCTGTCAGTCTCTTCTCCTATATTGTTTGCCTGCTTGGGGTGGCGCCCGCAAAACATACTTACTAAAATTAGAACGAGCTCAACGAGCAGTCCTTAAAGTTATGTTCTGCAAGCCCTATAGATACCCCACTTTTGAACTTTTTAGAGAAAGCAAGGTTTTGCCGGTGAGAGGATTATATGTGCTACAATGTGTGTTAAGGAAACATCGGCTTCCGTATACAGAAAGTACTAAGCGTCGTATAGACATTGCCCTTCCACCAGTTAGACATAAAACCACCCTCGCTAAACACCAATTCGCCTACCTCAGCTATATTCTGTACAATACAATCAATAAATTTCTCCATATCCACAGTCACAATTATCACAATTGTAAAAACTCAGTTAAAGAATGGCTACTTGAGAAATCATATGACGAAATCGAAAAACTTCTTTTCCCGCATGATTAGGTTGGATCTCTTCTTATTTAAATACAAATACTCTATACACCGTCCATTAACACACATCTACCGGTACCACACTTACCAAGACACTCTAAGCTATACACACTCAGCGCTTTCACACTACTTACTCATACACAACACTTCTACATAATTACACTCATTCAAAAACCCACTTTACAGTTTTTTATTATTATTATTTTTTACTTTTCTTGTATAATACATATAATTAACGATTGTTTTGTTATGTTCACTATGTTACTGGTGAAAACAGTCTTTGTATGACACTTCATCATCTACATATGTCTACCCTTATTGAATCACTGGTTCCCAAGTCACAGGCTATAAACCTAGTTTGGGAGCCAGGAGATATAACTAATGCACCTTTTGATGTACCATGCTACTGTATTTGTAACGTATGTAACATTTTTACTGGTAATAAAACATTATTATTATTATATGCTCTGCCGGGTGAGGAGTCTCTGCAAACCCTACCGGACGCTCCGTTTCCCTATCGCACAGCTCCAGCGGGGGCGACCCTCTCTTTGCCTCGTACAATGCGGCTGCTTCTTGTACCCTGAGGTCAAGAGGAAGTATCCCCGCTAAGATCAGGGCGGAGTGTAGAGAAACCGTGCGGTATAATTTACAGAGCTTCTGAGCGAAACCTCTCTGGACCGTATTGAGCAATTTACGTACCCCGATCTTTTTAGCCGCAGGTGCCCACGCAGCAGACGCGTACATTATAATCGGCTCTACAGTGGCCGTATAGATTAAGCGGATTACGTCGGCGTGCAGACCCCAGTGTACCTTGGCAGCCCTGGATAACTGTTTGAAGATATCCAAGGCTTTCCGGCACTGTAACGCTACATGCGTCTTAAAGGTCAGTCGGTCGTCAATTGTCAGTCCTAGAATCTTGACTTCCCGCGACATGCCAACGCTGACCCCTCCCATACTCAGCTGCGGGGTGTCAATACTTAAGTTTCCTGGTTAACACCATTGCGCAGGTTTTATGTGGCGCAAACTTTAACTTATTTCTGACACCCCACTGCCGAACATAGGCGAGGGCCACGTTCGCCTGCCTCGCGACGCCAAGTCCAGTGTCTCCGTCAAAGACCATAACGACGTCATCCGCGAAAGCCTGCACATACACCCCCATCGCCTCCAACTCTCGCAGCAGAGGATCCAGTAGAAGGTCCCATAGGACGGGACCACCGATTGACCCCTGCACAAAACCTTTGTTGGTGCTCCTCGTGCATTCTTCCCCGGCGTACCTTACACTGACTTTTCTGCAGTCCAGATAGCTATCCAGTAGCCTCCTGATATTAACCGGACACTTTTCCTCAGCCAGACGGTTTCGGATTTTCGGCCACCATGCGCTATCGAAGGCCCCCTCCATATCCAATGACACTAGGGTAACTAGCTTTTTCTGCTTTATCAGACCTTCGATTCGGTGCATTAGAGTATAGAGGGCGTCCTCGGTGCTCTTCTGGGGCATGAAGCCAAACTGGCGAGTACTAATCCTCGGTATGATGTGCCATTTAATCCTTGCTACTGTCATCTTCTCCAGGACCTTCCCCAAAACCGGCAACAGACCAATCGGCCTGTAAGCTTTGGGGTTCGTGTAATCATCCTTGCCCGGTTTTCTCAGGACTACCACGGTTGCCTGCTTCCAGATGTCCGGAAAGTGACCTATCTCTAGGCACTTGTTGAATAGGGCAAGGAATGCGTCTAGGTCTTGGTAGATAGCCCTGCTGCAAATATCTGCTGTGAAGCCATCAGCTCCCGGGGCCTTCTTGGGTTTGAAACTGCCCGCCGCGGTCTTCAGCTCTAGCAGCGTAAACGGTGGGTCATGAATTTCATCATGCCGCCAGTCATTTACCCGCTTTGCCGCTTCTCTAGCGCGGCGATGGTCTTCATCGTCAGTTTCGTCCAGGTCTTGTGGGTAGAATGTCTCCGCAAGTAAGGCAGCCGACTCTCTTGGGGTAAGGAATGCACCCTCTTTGGTTAGGGTCAAGTCTTCTTGTCACCTGGTGGTCCTACGGCTGATGCGGTATATACCGTCCCATACCCCTTTCCTGTTCTGTCTTCTACAGAACGCCTTCCAACTTTCTATTTGGGCTTTCTTGGCTTGGCACTCATATTCTTCTTTCTTTTTCAGGTACTCAGTTACCACTATTTCTTTGCGGTACGGTGCCGCGTTTCTAATTTTTCGCCTGAAGGTAGTGGCAACTTTCTTCAGCCTTGTGAGCTCATCATTCCACCATGGGACCTTGAGTACCTCTGTACTCTTCTTGAGAGGCATGCTGATTTTGCATGCTTCTGTGATGGCCTCGGTGAATTTACTAACAACATTTTCTAATGTTGATTTACTGTCTATGTTTCCTATTGACCGTGCGTTAAAATTGTTAGACAGATTGAGTTCCCTAAGTTTCTTGTTAGAGAGGTCCTATTTTGCCTTCTTGGTGTTGTATAGCCTCGTGGTTCTCTGAACTCTGAGGCCTCTACTCGTGCGGAGATTTATATCGAGTAGGATGGCGTTGTGGTCCGAGCTCATCTCCTGGTCTACCCTCCAGTTCTCTACCAATTCTAGCAGATCTTCTGAACAGGCTGTTATGTCTACGAAACTGGTGTACTCCCTGTTACCTCTCACGGTGTCGAAAGTGGAAGTATCACCTCTGTTGAGTACCTGCAGACCGGACTCTTCCAGGGTACCGGACATCTCAACTCCCCTGTGGTCTACTATGGTGCTTCCCCACCAGCTACTCTTGGCGTTACTATCGCCTCCAATAAGCAGTCCTATTAAGCCCAGCTCCTCTCTGATATTTCTGATCTGATCCAGGTATGGCCCTATTGGTTGATCTGGCTCGAAGTAGAAGGACACCGCTGCGATTTCCCAGGCGCTGGTTCGGATCCTCACTACAACAATATTGTTGGTCGTGAGTTTCGGGCACTGGATGACGTCAAGATCATCGTCAAAGACGACGATAGCCGCCTTCAGCGTCCCATCTCCTATTGCTGCGCACTGGAAGACTCTCGCCCCCCGGTAATCCTTCATCCTCCTCGCCCCGCCCACATATGGCTCCTGGACCAGAGCAAAAGCGAGTTTTCGCTTACTGGCAGCTATCATGAGCTCCGTGGTCGCCAGTTGTTTCCTCTGGAGGTTCGCCTGGGCTACTACATATTTGCTGGTGGGGCTGCCTGCCCCGGAGCGACTTGCGGCCATTTCAGCCATAGGTTGGTAGGTTGGGGAGACATAAAAATAAAAATATTATTTGTCTAGATCAGCAACAATTCATATCAGAAATTTTAAAAGATTTTAACATGGCTGACGCCAAGCCTGTATTAAACCCAATGGAAGTCGGTTTGAAATTACAAAGATCGACAAATTGCAATAGCAATCTACCATATCAGAGTTTGGTAGGGTGTTTAAACTATTTAGCCTGTAATACGCGACCAGACATACCACATGCGGTAAGTGTGCTTTTACAATTTAATTCGTGTTATAATGAAACACGTTTTAAATGTGCGAAACGGGTCTTAAGGTATTTGAAGGGTACGTCTAATCTTTGTCTAACTTTTACGAAGTCGGAAGATTTTGATTTACGAGGGTACGTTGATGCAGATTGGGGTGGCGCACTTGATAGAAAATCTTTCACGGGATTAATTTTCAAATTAGGGAAAAATATAGTGTCATGGGAGAGTAGAAAACAAGCGACAGTATCCTTGTCCTCCACAGAGGCAGAGTACGTAGGATTAAGTCAAGCTTCAAAGGAAGCTCTTTATTTACGTAGTTTACTGAACAGTTTGACAACAGCAGCTGTGAATAGTAAACCAGTAGTTAACTATAATGACAATCAATCGGCGCATAAAATTGCAGCTAACAAAATGATCCATAATAGAACAAAACACATTGATATCAAATATCATTTTATTCGTAAGTATACTAACTAATAAAATTAAGATAAGGTACATGTCAACGGATAACATGATAGCCGACATCTTAACAAAAAGTGTTCACAGCCCGAGGCTAAGAGATTTTTTAAAGGATTTATCCCTTTCAAACTTTCAAATGTATCTAATAAGGGGGCAGATGAGTAGTTTGATGTTTTCATGTTTTTATTTATTGTTTTTTTGTTTTGTGTTATTTTGTGTAGTAGGTAATAGATAATTTTCTCGTGATCATGCGCATGTGTAATAGATTAAGGGGGCGTATTGGAGGTCGCACATAAAACTAGTGTACTGGCATGTGCCTGTTTTAAATATAGTATGGAATAATCTTATTGACATATGCCTGTCACCTATGCCTGTGTGAAAAATATAGTGTTCTCACGTTAAGCTATTTTTTATTATAACCACCGTTTTTCCAATACGTACAACGGGTGGGTGCTGGACAGCGCCCCGTCGACTACCACTCGAAATGATCGGTGGGACATGTATGACCAACATAGTGCTCGCTCCTGTATAAAACGAAACAGCCGCCTTGCAATCCCACCAATTCTGTCCAATGCCGCACGGAAGTGCATTGTGTTTACTTAACAAAACACCAAAATATACTAAAACCAATAAGTTATCATCATTATAAATGCAATCAAATAATACAAGAATAATTGCCATAAATAAATGATGGCAATATCACAAAAGATATGATAGTAGAAAAGATTCTTAAAACTTGTATTCCTTCAAGTACAAACCACAGTATAATACATACGAGTATAACTTGACAATACAAATAGAAAGAAATACATTGTGACTTGTGAATGATTAATACAAGTTCTAAAATTAGAAAAAAAAAAAATCAAGATTGGGCATTCATAATAAAAATCCAGAATAAAAATAGGAAAAAAAAAATGTATTAAAAATAACACGAGCGAGAGCGATTGAACCATAGATTTTATATACGGATATAGGTATTTACCATGGTTCTTCACATATATTATATCAAAACTCTAAGGTTTTTCACCAGTGTGTGTACGCATATGCACTGTTACATTGCTCTTCTTACTAAAATTACGTTGACAAATACCACACTTATAAGGTTTTTCACCATTGTGTGTACGAATATGCACTGTTAAACTCCCCTTTTCACTAAAATTACGTTGACAAATATCACACTGATAAGGTTTTTCACCAGTATGTGTACGCATATGCACTGTTAAACTCCACTTTTCACTAAAATTACGTTGACAAATATCACACTGATAACGTTTTTCACCATTGTGTGTACGCATATGCACTGTTAAACTCCCCTTTTGAGTAAAATTACGTTGACAAATATCACACTGATAAGGTTTTTCACCAGTGTGTGTACGCATATGCACTGTTAAATTCGACTTTGCACTAAAATTACGTTGACAAATATCACACTGATAACGTTTTTCACCAATGTGTATGCACATATGCTTTGTTACAAAACCCCTATTACTGAAATTACGTTGACAAATATCACACTGATAAGGTTTGTCGCCAGTGTGTGTACGCATATGCACTGTTAAACTCCCCTTTTCAATAAAATTACGTTGACAAATGTCACACTTATAAGGTTTCTCACCAGTGTGTGTACGCATATGCACTGTTAAACTCCCCTTTTGAGTAAAATTACGTTGACAAATATCACACTGATAAGGTTTTTCACCAGTGTGTGTGCGCATATGCACTGTTACATTGCTCTTCTTACTAAAATTACGTTGACAAATACCACACTTATAAGGTTTTTCATCATTGTGTGTACGAATATGCACTGTTAAACTCCCCTTTCTACTAAAATTACGTTGACAAATATCACACTGATAAGGTTTTTGACCAATGTGTGTACGCATATGCACTGTTAAGCTCCCCTTTCCACTAAAATTACGTTGACAAATATGACACTTATACACTTTTTTTACATTATTAAAACTACTCCGAATGTAAGGCTTTTTGAAATATGCGTTAGGCTTGGACGTCCATTTCTGGGTTGTCCAGATAACTTTCGAGTCTGATTCGCCTTTGGTAGCTTGATCGCCTGTTGTTATTGCATCTTTTTCTTTTGTTTTTCGTGGTTCCCTAACAGCGGTCGCCTCTGTAAGAATTAGAAGAATTAGATTAGAAGAATATGCCTTTTTATCTAAATTATATTACAAACTGTACTGAAAAAAAATGTACTATTCGAGTTTGGCAAGTAACTGCAAAACTTGACGCACTCAATAAGCATTCCAAAATTGTATGATACTTATTGGAATTTTTTTTCAATTGTGGACAATATTTTTTTTTTCCTAAAACAGGTAGTTTTGAACAAATTTTTCTTACGTATTTAAAATTTACTGTAATGTACCCATGGTTTGCTTTAAGGCCATAACTTTAATATTCTAGATTGAATGAGACCGGGAGAGTCATTTTACAAAGTATGGAAGAGACAGATAGTGAAAATTAATTACATAAAAATTGTTTAACATTATTTATTTTAATGTCAAGATTTACAAAAGGTGTTCAAAATCTTTCTTCAGCTCTAATGCAGGCTCGACCTCTTCTTAAAAAAGATCGGGCTATCAAGCAAGCGAATCTTCCATTATTAACAAAATCATTTGCTTCTATTATTCTTTGCCGTAAGTCAGTCACAGTTTCGATTGACTTTGCGTAAACTTTTTCTTTGACCGCTCCCCAGTAAAAGAAATCTAATGAAATTAAATCTGGGGAACGGACTGGCCACGACATAGTACCAGAGCTGTCGTCGTCTGGCAGCTAAAAAGGACCTATTATTTGTCAATTTAAAATTCCGGTCCACATATTCACTTTAAATCGATATTATGATCTATCTTGCCTCTTAGAATGAGGATTTTCGATATGCCACTCGTGTAACTTGTGTAGGTACATGTTGGTTACATGGACCTACACAAGTTACAGGAGTCTTTTTTAAATGTCGATTCATCCCATCCGACCAAAAAAAATTGTCGAAAAATCGCGGTCCTTCTCTGTGTCTTTGTAACATTGTTTGACAAAAAGCAACACGGGGTCGATGGTCCCGGGGCAGAAGAGTTTGTACTCGCTGTATATGGTACGGGTGTAGCGGATTTCGTTGAAAAATCCGATAGGCTGTACTTTTTGATACTCCTGTGCTCTGTTCCGCGTACAGAAATACTATGATCTTCTTCGACAATGTCTAGTATAACGTCCTCGTAAAGGCGACGATATCTTCCTGACTGTTAATGGCAACATAATAAAATCAGACTCGCAAGTCGCTGAGGTGTTTCAAAATTTCTTTTCGGATATTCCAGTTTTAACTACTAAATCCCTAAACTCATCACCTTCTGTTGCTGAGTCTTTGCTTAAAGAAAATGTTAATGTTTGTAATTCGGAATTTCATTTTGAATATGTTACCAGTAAAGATATAATTAAAATCTTTCACACTCTCAATATAAAAAAGACTGCTGACCTATGGGGTCATTCGGTGGAAGTTGCGAAGTCTATTATTGATATTGTGGCACCCACTCTAGCGGTTATCTTTAATACTTGTATTGACTGTGGAGAGTTTCCTGATCTCATGAAAAATAGTAAGATAATACCTTTGTTTAAATCAGGCAGTACATCAGACCCCACAAATTATAGACCTATTTCTGTACTACCTACCTTTAGTAAAATTTTTGAGAAATTAATTTTAAACCAAATGCTAAGTTTTTTTAATAAACATAAATTATTACATAGCAAACAGTTCGGTTTTACAAGGGGTCGTTCAACTACTGATGTGTTGTTACTGGTGTGTTGAACTTCTATATCATATCTACAATGCATGGGAGGATAAATGCGATGCCTTGGGCATTTTTTGTGATTTGTCCAAGGCATTCGATTGCGTTCTTCACGAGATGTTAATCAGGAAACTCCGCCACTACGGGATCAGGAACTCTGCATTGGATCTTATTACATCCTACTTGAGTGGTAGGATTCAAAGCGTTGACGTTAATCGAAAAAAATCTTCCGGATCTTTAGTAACAATGGGAGTCCCACAGGGGTCAATTCTTGGTCCCTTTTTGTTTCTTATTTACATAATGACCTGCCGTACCCCATAAAGGATAATCACGATATAGTGTTGTTTGCAGATGACACTTCACTTTTATTTAAACTTAAACGTCAGCAGCAGGTCACTGATGATGTAAATAGCGCGATCTCCAAAGTAGTCCACTGGTTTAATGTTAATAATTTACTCTTAAACGAGAAAAAAACCAAATGCATTAAGTTTACTCTACCTCACGTTAGGCAGGTGAAAACTAAAGTGTTGATAAAGGGCGAAGAATTGGAATCTGAAGACAGCACAGTGTTCTTGGGTATAACTCTGGATGCTAAGCTTCAATGGGGTCTCCATATAGAAAAATTGTCAAAAAAACTAAGTTCTGCTGCATACGCAGTTAGAACAATTCGTAATTTGACTTGAGACGGCCCGTTTAGTGTACTTTGGCTAATTCCATAGCGTAATGTCGTACGGCATTCTGTTGTGGGGAAATGCCACTGATATTCAGACAATATTTGTTTTGCAGAAACGAGCTGTTCGTGCAATTTATAAATTAAGTCCAAGACACTCTCTCAGAGAAAAATTTAAAGAAATTAATGTACTGGCCGTGCCGTCTCAATATATTTATGAAAATCTTTTGTATGCTCATAAAAATATAAAATTGTATAAAAAATACAGTGATAATAATATAAATACTAGGAACAAGCACAAATTTATTGTACCTACAACAAGGCTCAAGAAAATAGGTGGCTCTTTTAGATGCCAATGTAAACATTTTTACAATAGGCTTCCAGAGGTGGTTCAAGAACTGAGCCTGAATAAATTCAAATCCTTCATTAAACGTAAGTTGTGTCAGAAAGCATTTTATAGTGTTAAAGATTATATTGACGACAAAAAGGCTTGGGCTTGAGCTGCGTCCGATTTCTATGCTTACACTGATTGTTCTTTGATTTTTCCTCTTGTAGTTTAAATTTGCAATTGTTTGTTTCTTTTTTTTTTTAACTCAAAGCCAGTACACACTATGTAGCCAGGCATATTAAACGTTACGGAATTGCATCGCTGACAGGGGTATTCGGCACTGGTGCAGCTACACAGGAGCTAAACTTAGCATTCGGGAACACCGTTGGAGCTGCTGAACCTTGGATAAAACTGTCTTTGCATTGTGTAGATTCAATTTCCTAGTATTGTATAATTGCATGGAACACGTCTTAGCACGATCTACTTGCTGTAAAGTATCTATTTGTTGGGTTAGTCGTTTATTGACTTGATAGTACTATGGCTGTTGAGAGTATGTCATGCTCACTCAAATGTCTCGCTGGTGGTGGCGTGTGTGTTGGGTCATTGGGTTCCCTTCAATATGGTTGAGCTGAATGATGATGATCCATACGTCATGTTCGTGAACGGACGCCGTCAGAGGGGACTGGTCATCTCTTAGCTGCTACGTCGTATTTTAAATTCTGAATTGTTGTTTTTTTTTCCATAATGGACGCTCTCAGCGTACAATATATTTCTGCATCGTTCTCACACGATTGATTTCAAAATGAATGATGTAATCAAATATTTGTATCAATAGCTTGATAATTTAAAAGAGTGTCCATGGAGTTTCTTGCCCGTTCTTCTCCATTGGTACCTACTGTTTGGAATGGGCGACAAGCTTCACCTTACTGACTGACCGACCTTCTGACAATTCAAAAGTGCCTGTAACTGGTTTATTTGAAATAAATATTTTGATTTTGATTCCTTCACTATGTACTTGGTTCGGTAGTCGGCCCTCTAAGAAGATTAATCGGTGCACATTTGAAAAGACTCGATGATCCGGAAAACAAGCTGCATTTGGGTATTTCTCACCATAAAGTCTAGCTGCAGCGTTGGCGTTACATCTACATTCCCCATAAATGAGATGCGTGTTGGCATATTCTTGTGTCGTGTACGCAGACATGGTGGCACTACACAATTACACAATCAACGATAAGTAGTCCGGAGCAAAGCAAAGGTCGTCGGTTTGATCCAAATTGAATCCAAATCCAAATCACAAGCAATCAAGTCCAATAAACGAAGCAGAAAGTGGTAAGCACGAATCAATACGAACTAGTACAAAAAGATGCGCAGTAAGCGATTTTTGTGCGTTAGCTAATAATTGGCGTCACTATCTGTCTCACTTCCACTTCGTAAAATGACTCTTGCCGTCTCTGTCACGTTAGGATAGAATAGGATAAAACGGGTGGGTTTCCACAGCTCCACGAAGAAGCGCGTATTCTGTCTGGTTAGCGTCACTATCTGTCTCGTTCAAACTTTGTAAAATGACTGTTACGGTCTCACTCAAACTAGAAATTTAAAGTTACGGCCTTAAAGCGTTTGCTTTAAGGTCGTAACTTTAATGACGGGTAACATGGGTAAATTAGAATAAAATTTATGTACGTAAGAAATTTGTTCAAAACTGCCTGTTTTTAGAAAAAAATACTGTCCACAATTGAAGAAATTTTCTAGCAAGTATCATACCATTTTGGAATCCTTATTGAATGCGCCAACTTTTGCAGTTACTTGCCAAACTCGAATAGTATTTTTTTTTTTTTCAGTACAGCTTGTTAAAGTTATGATAAAAAAGAATTTTGAATATTTAATTTAGATAAAAATGGCATATTCTTCTAATCTGGAGCAGCTGGCTTTAAACTTTAGATTCAAGTATACAGAAACATTATTCAGGATCACAAAAGAAAATGTTTAGTAAAGTCAAGATTTGTAGCAACAAGAGTGAAAAAACCGTCACAGGGTGTAAATTTTATAGATTACTTAGACCTTTTTTTATATTTTTCTTATAACATATACGAGGGTCAAACTGAAAGTTCTTAGAACTGGCCACTTATAAACAATATAATAAAAAATAAATTTGAAAATAGAACTCTTTGGCAATATTACTGAGTATATATTTCATTCATTTGTCATTAGTTATACGATTTGGCGGCAAATTGAAAATTGTCTGTGTCACGTCAACATGAATTTAACACGAGAAAATTTTCGTGCAATGATTTTTTATGACTTTCGATGTCATTTAAGTCAACAAGAAAGTTATGATAGACTACGATTGGCCTTTCACGATGAAGCCCCATCTCGTGCGACTGTTTACAACTGGTTTAATGAGTTTAAACGTCGCACTAATCTCACTGATGATTTACGTGAGGGACGGCCTTCTACGGCGACGACTGAAGATAACATTTGTGTTGTGCGGCGTATGATAGAGACTGACAAAAGAGTGACCTATCAGCAGATTCGGACAAGCTTAGGCATCGGTATGAGTCAAGTGCACAAAATCCTCCACGAACATTTTGCGGTCAGGAAGCTTTGCACCCAGTGGATAACTCATAATTTGACTGAGGCTCAAAAACTCCATCGTATGGATGACTCAAATGCTGTGTTCGACATACTAACAGGTGACGAAAGCTGGATTTACTGTTACGATCCTGAAACCAAAAGATAATTTGCTCAGTGGGTGTTTCCTTTCGAGGAGTTGCCAACTAAAGTGAAGAGAGATCGAAGTGCGGGAAAAAAATGGTGGCCCCGTTCTTTGGAAGGATAGGTCATTTCGCAACAATTGTGTTAGAGGATCAAAAAACAGTTTCTGCAGAATGGTACACTACCAATTGTTTGCCACTTGTCTTGGAAAAAGTTCCGAGAGAAACGACCTCGCAGTAGGATTCTCTTTCACCACAACGCCTCGTCGCACATCGCCAAACGAACGATATTTGGCGACATCAAACGTTGAATTACTGGGTCACCCGCCGTATAGTCCCGACCTCGCGCCTTATGATTTTTATTTATTTCCAAAAATTAAAGAAAAACTTAAAGGAAAGCGGTTTATGAATGCTGAAGAAGCGGTGGCTGCGTATCACGATGCCATTGACGAGACCCCTAAGGACGAGTGGGCAAAGTGCTCCTAGTGGTTCCATCGCATGCAACGGTGTATTGACGTGTATGGACAATATTTTGAAAAGTTATAATAAAACTAATAACGGGCTAATGGTATCAGCTTTTGATTTTCTAAGAACTTTCAGTTTAACCCTCGTACAGTCGGTCTACCACCTGCTTTCGGTTTGACGTCGGCTTCTCACTCTGTACTCTTTTTGAAGTGAAACTTCTTTACGCACGCTTGACTTGGGGAGTAAGCTAGCGAAAGCGTTACGAAAAGTGATCGGGCAATGCGAACGGAAGTTAAGTGGGGGATATAAGCACAGAGGCGCCCGTGGCGCGAGCTTGGTACTACAAGGTCTACGAGTTTTTTTTTTTTTTTCAATAAAAATAGAAGATCTATGCAATGTTTTTTTTTAATTTTAGACACGGATACACTTATTTATTTATTTATTTACACTTAACACTATACATTAAATTTTATGTTGACTGACAACCATTAAGGGGGTCAGTTAACATAAAATTTGATACCGCCTACTTCACAGTCCCTCCTGTATCCCCCCCTCACCCCTTAATATCCCCACGAAACCTATCCCCCTCCCGACCCCCTTTAGTTACCTCACCCCCTGGATTATCGCGGGAACCAGAGGTCGTGGACTACCCGAGTTTGGGGTCCCCTGAATCAGGAGGAAGAGCCCGATCTTTTGGCCTCGAGGGAATCCACTCCAAGAATGAAAGTTAATATATGTATATGTGTATACATGTATATATTGTACACATATATATATATATATATATATATATATATATATACATACAGATGGAGCCAAAGAAGTTTCACTTCAGTCGTGTGGTCATAAGCACACTCGTTTTTTTTAGTCGTGTAAGACTGTGGTTGTCTGGTTGTTGTTGGTTATTATTTCAAAATCAGCTGTAGATTTTAAATTAGATCTCACTATCGGTTTTCGTACTCTCAAAGCTTAGAAAATGACACTCAAGGAGAAGAGAAAAATATATCCTGCCGGGGCTGCGGATTGTTTGAAAGAAATACTATAGCCCTGGCGCACAGGCAGGTGAAGAAACACGGGTGGGTTTTGGTCACTAAAAGTCTGACACGTGTTTCCTTTCTTGCCGCCCAGAGCGGGAGAAGTCATTTGACGATTTCCTATCCACAAAAAAGAAGGCGAAAAATATATAATTTGTGTAGCAGCCATCTTGGATTTTCTTTTTGATTTCACTATGGGCGTTAACATCCTCGAAAATCGAAATCACACACATTACAAAAAATTGCAACCGATATGTAGGATTTATATATTAACCGAAAAAAAACCGAATCTCTTCCAGACTAGGGATGTTCCGATATCATCAAAGTATCGCTACCTACTAGTACATTTCGATAGTACTCAAATCTTTTTTCGATAAAAAATACTACTAAAGTATCGATACTTACTGATATCAATACTTCTTTTTTTATTTTGAGGTAAGTATGTAAAAACAATCACTCAATCCTTCTCTGTATGAGAGGAGACCTGTGCCCTGCAGTCATGATGATGACGTAAAAACAATGAACGATGAAGGGCAATAATTCAATCAAAATTGAGAAGGAAACAAAATCTTTTATTATAAAAGTTTTGCGTCACGTTAAGTACCTACTTTAAACAATTTTTTTTTTATCGTTTCCTTAAAAACAGTAACTGTTCGAGGTATTTTACAATATTTCCCTTGTTTGAGACATAGTTGCAGCGGCTATGTAAAAAAGGCGACGAAAACCTGTAACCGAGCAAGAGCTATTGCTGCCTCATTCTGTCTGTTGTGTCTGAATTTTTATTTTAATAGTGATGCCGATTTGATTTGATAAATAATAGGGTACTTTTTATCCCGGAAAAAATTGATATTCCCGACTCCGGAGGCAAATCAAAAAAGCGCCATATAAACGAACCCCACGCGAGCAAAGCCGCGGGTGGAAAGCTAGTCTAGTCTAAAAGTAGTTTCGCGTGCTATTATTATATAACTAATTAATACTTACCTATTGTCTTCGTGGCTCTTATTTTTGTATTTGATACTTTTTCGTCTTCCACTTCTGTTTTACTGTTCTTCAAAGGTCCATCATCTTCTGACTCATAATAGTGTGTTGGTTTATCTGCTACATCTAGACAACTATTGTCTAAATTTCCGGGTTCAAGTTCTATAAGTAAACAAAAACAGTGATGAGTATTATTTGTTATATTTCACAACACAACAACGTTGATTAATTTAACTCTGGCAAAGGTTTGAAAGAACTGAAAACATTTTCTAATCAATATAAAAAGAACAGATCATATTTTTTGATTAAGATATTATTTACTGACTTTTTTTTTTTTTTGTTTTTAAATCATACCACCACTTTAATATCACAGATGCGGCCCCAGTAGGTACCGATCGCTGTGGGCCACCGGACATGTCAAGCGTTCAAGATTTTACGTTGATTGTGCTGAAGTCATAGGGTGAAGTTAAACACACAGTCTAATGGAGCGTAGCTGTTAATTTCAATAAATAGGCCTAGTTTAGTGACTGAATATTGTACATATTTATACTGTGGAGAGATAATGGCTGATATAAGCGTTATACTCTTGAATGAGTACAGATTGTAGTGACTGATATCTTGCTTTACTGATTTCAAGCAAACCAAAAGGTGTTGGAATGCCCTGGATACTAGTAAAACAACTCGTTTCATCCGCGCTTCTGGCTGAGGCACGAGTAGACCGTTTCGCGGCGATAATGTGCAAAATATCTGCGGCTCTGACACGCGGACTACGCTACAGTTACCTACATCTCATTGGGTGCTTCTTTAATTTAGCACTTACTTTATAATTCTGACTTTAATGTATGCGTGTAAAGTTGAATTTGGTTTGATGTCAGACTCGGTCGTAAAACATAATGGTTTTTTGTAGGTACTGCTTTGTGATAAGAACTTTATACACTGCACTTACGGTTGATTATAAATTAATTTATATTTATTTTGACTACTTTAGACTGCTTAATATTAGTCGCCATTTTTGATAAGAGTTTTGTTCGAGGTTGTATCTAGTTTATATGTGATCGATATGGGTGTGCTATAATAATGTTGTCTAAAATAAACGTAAGTATTAAGTAAAGTTAGTTTAATCTGTCCACAAATCTGGTAACACCTGCAGGGCTCACATGACCAGAGGGAGGTTTGGATGGAAAAAGCAGAGGCTTTATCGCCCAGTAAAGGCGATACAATGTGAGCTAATAAAAAGTAGTTTAAATAGTCCTATGAATAGAACTCAAAATTACCCATTTAACTAAGTGGTTAAATGGGTAATTTTGAGTTAAGTAAGTACGTTCTTCAGGCCTATTAGGTAACACTAGCCACATCCTATCAGGTGAACCATTGGTTTGTCTGCTTAGCTATATAACTAACTAATACTTACTGATTGTCTCCGTGGCTCTTCTATTTTTCTTTGATATTTCTTCATCTTCCACTTCAAATTTACAGATCATTAAAGGGACATCATCTTCTAAATCTGACTCAGAACAGTTTGTTGGTATATCTGCTACATCTAAACAACTACTGTCTAAATTATCGGGTTCTAGCTCTGTAATTATACAAAACAATAAAGTGTATTAAGTATTTTATTTCAGGACACAATGTGGTTCCAGTAACATTGTTCAAAATCTAACACTGGCAAAGGTTTGAAATAACTCAAAACATTGTCTAATCAATATAAAACCAAGTGAACAAATAATATTTTTGTTTTAGATATTATTTACTGACAATATTATTTTAGTTATTAAAACATACCATCATTTTGGTGTTCCTCCTTTGGTTCAATAACATCATCTGGTCCCTCACAAACAGCTGATAATTCCTCTCCAACAGCAATGCAATCAACAACATTTATCTGTTCTATTGGAGATTTAATAAGCCCTCCAAATATCTCAAAGTATTTTTCATTCACTACAGAATTGGGCTATAATGAGATGATTATATTATTAGGATATATGCTGCTAATCAGTGTCAGAAGCACTAACTTCATACATTTCTTTAGTCACTTAAAAGAGCCCTATGTGAGGACACTTCCAGTATAGTAGTTCCAATGTATCCTGGCAAGTCGGTCATGCTACCAATTTAACTAACCACTACACTAGCTATTTTAACATAAAATTACAGATAATAATTGTATGTCTAATATTGTATGTATAATAATTGAATGCAAATAATTGACAAAAGTGTATAATTACATTATTATGCAATACGCAATGGTTTTTTTCGTTTAAAATCCAAAAAATTAGGCATGAAATTGAGAGGAATCACTTTCACATTACTTATAGGGAAATTAAAACTTATAAGAATAAATTGCTGTTAAAGAATCTTACCTCATATTTTTCATTCAACTTCTGAGCAAAAAGCTCTTCGGCTTTCAGACATTGTTGCAGTAATCTGTAGCATTGCTTTAATTTAGCAAAGCAGAAGACACAAGCAAGCATTGGTCTACTGTCTTCAGTTATAAACTGCAACAGAATTGGTCATGTATCTACTATTTTGATTCTATTATTTATATATCATTTATTATTCATTAACTTACTAACAAACTAAAGTTAAAGAAAAACTATGGGACTTAGTTAATGACCACTTGTAATACAAGTCTCCCCCCATTTAATTTATTAATAATCTTGCAAGTTTAATTTATTTCTCAAAACCAGAATACAATAATTATTCACTTAGATGAGAAATACTAGTCACAAATTTTAACATTCTTTGCAATGTGAATCTTTTGATAAGACAACAAAGGTTGTGCAATGGCTTAGTGGTCCTTGTTCACTGCATGATATGGGTGGGAATTGAACCCACACAGACTAAATTTGTATGGCCTACAGGCAGTTGTTCCGGGGTCTGTCTGTTTGACTATGTAAGTTTAAATGTTTGTAATTGCACAGACAGTAGCAGGTAACTTTAAAAAAAATTAAAGAGTACAAGTAAATCTGTGATGGAACATGACAACTGCATAAAGCTGGTGTTACATTTAATTGGGTAACTAAGCGATGTAGTTTTTGGCTTACCTTTAATTAATTATCTAAAAAAGTTGAGTCAAATTAAGAGTAGATAACTGTCCAAGAAAAAGAACGTGCCAGAGCAGTCTTAAAATTGATACAGTGGTACAAAACTATCAACATTATTGGTGCCTTAGAACATGACAACTCTAAACAACTTACTGGAATATTAGTCAGCGTCTCATATAGTTTGTGTAAGTTTCTGTGGGCCACTATACACAGGCGGACATTCTGCGCTAAACATATCCTACACATTGGTAGTCTATCCATCTTTTACCTCAGAAAGTATCAGATACGGTTTTTTCCTGTTCTTTGACAACTCAGCCTACGTCAATTATTCTTTCAGCGTCTTGTATGGGTCTATTAAATCGACTAAGTATTAAATGAAAGACGTGTTTATTTATAAGAGAAACACTACTGTTTTGAAAGAAAGACGTTTCCTACTAATAACGCCCAGCTTGTTTTATTCACGTTTGGAACGTAGTAGATGGAGTCGAGTAGTATATGTCTACGACCGTAGGAAGCAGGCGTAAGTTTATGAGGATTAATTTATTAGTTACCGTACAGCACAAAAAGTACAAAGTTACATCCGTGCCAACTTATTATACCTACTCTTTGGTGTCAACAGTGTTGACTCAACACTGTCAACTGTCATTTTTTTTTTGGTTCTCTTCTTTCCGTTCACAGGAACGGCAAAGGCAAAGGCATAGTACGCCATACAGCCTAGTCTTAGTAACTTTTTACTTCAGTAAGTTTATATCCTAACTTATCCTAATTTTTAACTTAACTTAACCTATCTCCTTTCGTTTCCCACGTGAGGCCGACAAGGAGGGGTTTGGGGTAAAGACATGTTGTGGCCACTATGCTACAATATTTCACTGTTCTTTATGAATTATTCACTGAATGCACTTTTTACTACATAAATCACGCATTTTTATTTAGTAAACGACACTATAAATAATTTAAAAGTCCAATGAAAATGAGCGTGGCACTCACCTTGGCTTTCCCGCTAAAACCCTTGACAGACCTGTGAACTGCCAGCTTGATAGTTTGGTTTTTTTTTTTTTCTTGTTCTGGCGCTCCACGGTTTGTGTTAGCCAATGACGAGTAAAAGATAAGGAAATGCAATACCTACTTTAGCTTTATTAAACACTTCTTATAAATAAATTCTTCTTATTGTTCCCAGCAGGTTTATGTAAAAACCCATTCTCAATTAGCCAATACATAATTTCAGACTTGATTTTATTATCGACCTCACTTTTTTCGCTAAATCTATATCTGTACTTGTTACAATAAAGTGTAATTTCTTCGTTTGTATGTAGGGGGTAATCTCTGGAATTACTGATGGGGTCTTAAGAATCCTTTTTGCGGGCGCTGCTATTCGACAGGGTAGATTGCTATTATATTGTTTTACTCTTTAGTGGCTTGGAAGAACAAATGAGTGGGCTGCGTCTAGTCAAAGAATTTGCATTCAATTTCTTTGCGTCTAGTAAACGAATAGGCTAAAAATTAACAAGCTAAACCATATTCAAAGGTATTTTCTTTAGAATCAACAAATATAAGCAAAGTATACTGATGACACTGTACCTTGCGAGAAAATGAAACGCTGTTGAAAAAATTATAAGTTGAGTACTGCGATACCCTGTTCAGTATACATCTAAATAGTTTTAAACGTGGCTGTGCGTAAGCTGTTACTTTCTCGCTTATACTTCTGCCGCCTTATTCATAAACGCTGCTTAAAGTTAACTAGTGATTAGCGATTCTTTAACTGTACATTTTGGACCTTTTAACATAACTTTACTTTAACCATCCTTTATGAAAAAATTTACCACAGAGTTTAAGGGGTTTATTCATAAATGATGATTTAAGTTAAGCGACGTGCAAACGTCTAAAATATATGTTTAATATCGGAATAAAAGTTTGTTTATGAACGGTGAGTGCAGTTTTGTACAGTGGAAGTGAGTTCTGCGATTAAAATAAGAGTAATAAATTATGTTTTATTATTAGTGTTACATATTACAATAATTATCGAGATTTGTTCTTTCTGATCATGTATAAATACTTTGTATCCAATGTCTGATAAGTTGTCTTTACGAGTGTTAAAGTGGACGATGAAATGATTACTCATTGCTCATTGTGTGCCGGATTTTCGTCAAGTTTTTGTTTGATATAATATATTAAAATATGACAACATAATCTCTGCAAGATAAATAGTTCATATTTAGTCATAAAATATACTTCTTCTAAAAAATAAGAACAAAATAAGGAGGATTTTACGAGCGGCGCGGCTTGATATCGATCGTGCGCTCGGACGTACAACGCATTTTCAGCTGTCACATCGGGACGTTCAAGTGGTTAAAGAATCGCTAATCACTAGTTAACTTAAAACAGCGTTTATGAATAAGGGGGCTTATGTTACAGTACCCATCGACACATACTAATGGACATGCCTTAGAGATGAGAATTGTGGCACTCCGAAAGAAAGAGAGGTAATGAAGTTTCGTCTATCTTTATTTCTCTCAAAATCATCAATAAATTATGAGGAAAGAGATAGTGCTAGACTGAAAGCATAGTCCATCTCTTTCACTCTTTTCAAACCAAAAAAATACTGTAGATTATAAACATACGGCACGTCCAGTGATATATGTCTATGATAGTACGTCTAACCTCCCATCTACTTCCGGGTATGTTCGTATAAATTGTAATGGTGGAACCAGACTTTAGGCTTCGTCTGTAATGAGATCCTCCACCTTGATCACAAAATCCCCACCATCCAGCAGTTCATGAAGCGTCTTTTCAAACGCTTCTTTGACACTGCCGCCAAGCACCGCAATCCCCTGATAGTAGCGACTGCTATAGTTAGCAGCCGCAGCTGAGCCAGTAAATATAAATTCCCAACTATGACCTCTGAGTTTGTTTCCGACGTTTCTTCTCAGAGCTAGTACTAGGAAACGCCGCGGTCATCAAACCGAGTTGAAATAAAAATTCGATCCAGCCATCCCTTGCTGTTCTCTCCAGCGACGCCCTAAGGCGAGGTTCGTACCCTACAGGGGGTGTCCTTAGCGTGTAGTCGCTTAGTTTTTAGTTGCCCTGGCTGGAGGCTTTAAATTCATTTAAGTCAGCCACAGGATAGTCCGGTTAAGTAGTCACGACCTCTTAAGGTCAACTACGAGATGCCATATCCAAAAAAATAAAAAAAAACAGACTTTACGAATTAGATTATTTAAACCGTTAAAAAGATAATGTAAGTTTGCATTTTGTTTGTTGTTTTGATTTATTTTTTTTTATTTTGTTTGCTGCCTTATCTGGGGGTAATCGCGCTAAATAAAAAACTCCGTCTACTGCCGATATTTGAACGTGATAACGTCTATTACATGGTAATTTTTTCTGGGTGCAATGAAATTATTTAAAATAAAGTAATGTATAACATTTATATTTTTATTTAATAGTTTGTTTAAATTTTCTAAAAAATAAAAAAAAAAGCAAAAAGAAAAAGAAAAAAGAAAAAGAAAAATTAAAAAGGAAAAATTTAAAAATTAACAAGGATAAAAAACGTCCGTTCCCGTCAGGAATCGATCAGCGGCACCTCTTGAGTGAGTCGATATTAATCCGAGCGTTTCACCACTCGGCTATCAATGCTTTAATCATGTATGCGAAAAACTGCTACTAATTGTTTACAACCGTGCTTTTAGGTAAATAATATTGCACTCTAAAGCTACAAGGCTAAGGTTAGTTTTAGTAGGCGTGGACTCCGTGTAGCGTCAGATTCGGCCGTTACGCAGTTTTCGCGAATGACTCCCAGCATACCGATTTAATAGACGTTATCACGTCAACAGTAGAAGTTAAACTCTTGTTCGTATCTAATCCAGTTAAAGTTATGGTTTAGTTTCGGTCACATTTCGTATCGCGCTAAAGTTTTAACTTCTATCGAAGTAAAATCAATGTATCATTTCGTCAGATAAAATAATTAAAACTGTAACGGTCTCGCTAAAGTTTAGCTGTGTTTACGCGGCAAGCGGGAGAGCTACCCTTCCCCCCGCTTCAGCACTGCGCACCCGCGCGCCGCTTGGGCCCGCGCACGCCGGCAGTCCGCCCGCGCAGCCGTAGCTTTGCGCATTGTTAATAGAATTACCTTACAAACAATAAATAAATGTTATAAGTGGCGCTCCAACTCGTGGCCGCGAACCATTTTGTGCCGGTCGATCTTTAACGGTTTTCGGTATTCCTGTGTTCCTGTTCTCTGGTACTTACGTAAAGACTGAAGATGCCTCCACGTAAAGTACGAACGGACCCAAAGGAAAGTGACGCAGACGCGCACTCCAGCTCGGATGAAAAACCCATAGGACCTTCGCCAGTGCTCATGTCTGGTGACCAGCTGACTTCATTTCTTACCGCCTTCGCGAATACTCAGGCGGAAGCTAATCGGCAGCTCGTCGAATCCCTCGTGGCATCGCACGCGGCACGTGGTTCTTCCATGGCTACCTCACCGACACCGTCGTCGACTAGCAAATCAGGGAACTTGTCCAAGTGTACGGCACGCTTTGATGGTTCGAACCGAGATCCTGAAATTGTTGAAGCCTTCATCGACTCTGTCGAGATGTACAAAGAGTGTGCATTGGTTGACGATGACCTTGCGCTTCGAGGTCTAGCGATGCTGCTCCATGGCGAGGCTGCAGTATGGTGGAGAGGGATCCGGACGGAAGTGTCCTCGTGGTCCGAAGCAGTCAAACGACTACGTAGTATGTATGGTACTCCGTGTCCTGCTTACAAGTTATATCGAAAGATATTCGCTAACGAACAAAATGAAGAACTCGCGGACTCCTTCATTGTACGTATAAGAGGCATAATTGCTAAGTTTCCTTACGTATTACCTGAAGAAGCTAAGATAGACATGATATACGGATTATTACATAAACGTATTCGAAAGCGATTACCCCGGACTACAGTTAGCAATATTGAGTCGCTAATCGACAAAGCCCGAGACATAGAAGAATCCATCATGGAAGGTTCCAGAAGTATGTCATCGCCGTCGACGACGCGCGCGCGGTGCGCCGCTGCGGGCGCTGCCACGTGCGTCGATTTGGCGGGAAACGCTGCGGAGTCCCCGTCGCTCAGTGGTGCGGGAACTCAGCAGTCGGTCCCGCGTTCGCAAGTTCGATCCGTACGTAATCCGTGTAACGAAGTGCAAAGTGCCGATAAAAATAATACCGCGAGCGAATCAAAGTTATTCTGTGTATATTGCAAAGGTCGAGGTCATACGCGTAATTTGTGCCCTAAGAAAAACTCTAAAGTATCGGCTAGTAATAATAAGTCTAACCTTATTTGTTATGGTTGTGGGGAAAAAGGGTATGTAAGAGCAAATTGTCCCACCTGTACAAATAATATTATATCGAGTGTGAGTTGTAATGTTACTAGTTCAAATGAACCACAACCTCAACGTAATGTATTTTATTCAATTACTACGACACAAGACTGTTGTAATGTAAGTAGTAACTCGAATAATATCCTCCAGCCAGATCGTCCTATTTTAAATATAGAGATTTTAGGTTATAGTGGCTCAGCGCTTATAGATACTGCCGCCCGGCGTAGTATCGCGGGTTCAACGCTGTATGCACTTTTGTTACGTTTAAATGTTCAATTTAAATCGCAGACTATGTCGGTCAGACTGGCTGATGGTAGTATTCGTACGAACACTGTACTGTTAACATGTGTTAATGTGAATTGTATGTCTTTGTGTATTCCTGTTGAGTTTGTTGTGTTTCCCGATGCCTCAAACAACGAAACACTATTAGGGATGGATTTCATTACTAAGTCCAAGTTAATCTTGAATTTTTCTTCCATGACATGGTATACAGCTGATCGGCCTCAGGTCATTCACCCCCTACTGACAGAGAGTTCTCGTGAGGTGGTGGAGTGTGCCTCTCTCAACCTACTGAGGGCAGATGAGGGCACTCTGTTTACTGAGGAGCAGCGTGGTGGTTTGGAGAATCTTTTAGGTGAGTACTCCGATATTTTCGATATAGTCGGGGAGCCGACTCCATTTGTGGAACATCACATAAATACAGACGAGGAGAAGGTAAGTGCTGTTTTAGGGATGAAGGAACCGACAAACCTCCAGCAACTTCGCACCTTCCTTCAAACCTGCTCATGGTTCCGTAAGTTTATCCCAGACTTCGCCAAGGTAGCTGAACCACTTACTCGCTTAACTAAAAAGTCTCAGGCGTGGGTATGGAGTTCGGAGCAAGTTAAGTCTTTTGAGACTCTGAAGAAACTCCTAACCACGGCCCCTATTCTTATTCAAGCGGATTATACGAAACCATTCGTATTACGGACTGACGCCAGTAATTACGCACTCGGCGCAGCCTTACTCCAGGGGGAGTCACCGAATCAGGAACATCCAATTGAATATGCCAGCCGTCTGCTCACTCCGGCCGAGCAGAATTATTCCACTACGGAGAGGGAGGCTCTCGCAGTGGTGTGGGCAGTAGAACGTTTCCGAGGTTATATCGATGGTCACCAGGTCAACGTGATAACAGATCACCAACCCTTGAAATGGCTTTTTACCCTCAAGTCCCCAAGTGGTAGATTAGTACGTTGGGCCTTGAAGTTGCAATCTTTCGACTTGCGTATCGATTATGCCCCAGGTAAGATTAACGTACTTGCCGATACGCTCAGCCGTCCCGTGACATCAGATGGTCCTTCATCTGAATCGGCCATCTGTCCTGTTGTTGTTGATGTCCCACGCTGGAATGCAACTTCCACCCGTGATGCGCAGCTGGATGATCCAGAAGTTGCAAAGATCATCCATGACCTCGAAGGTAAGGATGAACTTGATGTAAATCGTTGGTCTGAGAGAGGCTATCTCCTTAACCAAGGTGTTCTGTATCGGTATGTACCTGATACTGATTCTGAAGAACCTCAACTCGTCGTACCGAAGAGCCTGCGGAAAGAAGTCATGATCGAATGTCATGACTCGCCTACCGCCGCTCATGGTGGTATTGATAGAACAATTCACCGTATCTCGCAACGATTCTATTTTCCTGGTATGAGACGGTTTGTTACCGAGTACTTGAAGACCTGCATCGAGTGTCAACGCTACAAGCCATCCTACCTGGAAGGAGACTTAGTCCTGATGCGGACCCATGCGCTTAGTAATGCCGCAAAGGGTGTCACATCAAAATTTAATCCAAAACGCGATGGACCGTACGTCGTCTTTAAAAAGGTGAGTCCTACTACCTACCTCCTAGCTCATGATAAGACAGGAGAAATCTTCGGTAAGTATCACGTGTCAGATTTGCGTCCATATCATGCTAGGGAGGGTGAATGTCCTGAGCCGATTATTCCTAAACGTAATAGAGGTCGCCCACGGAAGGTGACCTAACTGCAGCGCTCTTGCTATCATTTGTTTGACCATTCGGGAGACCCTTTCCATGGTCAAAAGGGGGAGAGTGTAACGGTCTCGCTAAAGTTTAGCTGTGTTTACGCGGCAAGCGGGAGAGCTACCCTTCCCCCCGCTTCAGCACTGCGCACCCGCGCGCCGCTTGGGCCCGCGCACGCCGGCAGTCCGCCCGCGCAGCCGTAGCTTTGCGCATTGTTAATAGAATTACCTTACAAACAATAAATAAATGTTATAAAACTAAATAAATTATAAGTAAATCTAATCGTTTAAACATAAGTTTGACAAATGGCACAGAAAAAGTTAGCTTTGTTTCAACTTTTCTAATTGACAACGGTCACGTTCCAATTGAGATCCAGTTATGGTTTAACCCACAGAGTACTAAAATATAGGTTTAACCATCTGTCAAAAGGTTCGCGCGATACGAAACATAACAAAAGTTATGGTTTGGTTGCGATCCAATTCTGTTTTGGCTCAATTATTTTAGCGCGATTGCCCCCCTGTAATAAGATCAACTATTAAATTTCTAA
The DNA here is from genome assembly GCA_037179545.1 of Sesamia inferens. Classification (NCBI taxonomy): domain Eukaryota; kingdom Metazoa; phylum Arthropoda; class Insecta; order Lepidoptera; family Noctuidae; genus Sesamia; species Sesamia inferens. The sequence goes on from CM073947.1 coordinate 7,431,748, forward strand.
ACGTGAAGATATAATAGTTGGATAATTACAATATAATGCTGTATGCAAGGTTAATTATGAATTCTAGCAATAATTGATACGTTCAGTCCTTCAATGGGTCATATGGATCCATTACATATTACAACGATTTAGGGAAAGTTATATTCAGTTCTGTTCAGTTTTTGCCTACAGAAAACACAGATTATGTATGGATTGCCTACGCGGCCTTATAGCTGAACAGATGCATATGCATTTCAATGTTTTATTTTATTTTTAATACTTAATCATAAACTAGCGCTTGACCGCAATCCCGCCTGATGGTAAGCAGTGATGCGATCGTTGATGGTAAAGCGCACTAGTTTATTAAGACCTATTCACTCAGATTGAGCGAATAGGAAGGAAGACGGCAGTTGAGCGAGGTGATGCAATGTTAAACCCAACAACACGACCAACTATGCTTCGCCAAAGGGAGATTGATCTGAAGACCCTCCGCGACCAAACTTCCAACACAACAAAATTTGGCGCATCGTACCCGGCACACATCGCAATACAACTGCTCACACCCGTCCTCCGTACGGCTTCACCAGACATCATGCCGGAACACGACAAATCGCTTGGCGGCAAGGCTTTATCTGGTGGGTGGTAATGGTAACTTCTGCCGGCGGCGGGTGTTATGGCCTACCACCGAGCAAATCGATGTGCTTTTACACTTTAAATCGTTGTTTAATACCGTTGCCGGGACCAACGGGTCATTTGTAAATATTTGACTGTCGTCACTGTAAGTGAAGCTGAAATTCAGTCTGAGATGTAACATTAACATGATAATTCCAGAGTAGACCCCAGTTAATTGATTGCAATCCCTCCAAATAAAATAGTGGTATTCAGTTTCATCCAGTTAGAATGAAGACCGACGTCTAAACAGTTTGGAAAATGTTATGTTGAACCTCTAAGTCTAAATAAAAAAAAAACAACTAACTTCTTATTAAATACATAAATAAACAAAAATTATGTTGTGTTGTTTTTTATTATTTTTTTGTTGCTACCCATGTGTGTTTATTTGTGTGTCAAATTCTGTGCTGAATAAATGTATTTTCTTTCTTTCTTGTTATTATTCTCCACCTTAAATCATCATCTATTTACTCACTTATGTTTTGATGATACTTAATAATATTTATTGTTATTTCAAAAAAAAAAATGTATAAAAGGGTAAAAATTGTTTAAAATGCAGAATTATATTTAGGAAGTATCTGGTACCGGCATCACATTTGTTTTCCCTTGAAATCGCCGGTATTTTTACATCTTACAATTAATATTAATTATCGAAGGTAGTCCTAACAAAGTGTCACTTGTTCTTTGAGCTTTTACGACTCTTTGCCTCTTTTAATTTCCGACCGACCCAATGTAGCCTGTATTATCTATTATTACCAAAATCCGTATTATTATTTAAAAAAAATGATAGTTTCTCGTTAATAATTAGCGTACAGTGATGATACAAATACAATACTGTAGTTATTATGGGTAAGTAAGTAAATAAAATCTATAAAACAGTAGGCCTAGTATGAGTTTTCAATACGAAACTCATTCGTCGATATCGAGCGCGTTTGACTCAGCGATTGGCCCGCTTCAAGGTCGTAAGAACTCTCAGCCAATGAGAGCGCCAAACGCGCTCGATATTGACGATCGAGTTTCGTATTGAAAACTCATACTAGGCCTACTGATGATATCATTTTTGACATTTTCGATAACTGTGACGTCATTTTCGAAATTTTTACGCATGTCTTCCTAATAATTTATAGCCTCTTCATTTGTCGGTTTCAATCACGTTCAGGTTATTACAGTAGGCGACCAATTCAAGATATTGCGTAAAGAATTAGGTATAGAGCTATAGGTATATTTTGGTGTGTGGCCAAAATTGGGACTAACGCTACCACCTAACCATGTTTATTGTTTAATAATTATAAACTGGTTCTTGACCACAATCCCGCCTGATGGTAAGCAGTGATGCAATCGTTGATGGTAAAGTGCGCTAGTTTATTTAGCCTATTCACTAAACAAACTTAATGAATAGGAAGAAAGACGGCAGTTGAGCGAGATGATGCAATGTTAAACTCAACACACGACCAACGATGCTGCGCCAGAGGGAGATTGATCTGGAGACCCTCCACGACCCAAACTCCCGACACAACAACATTAGGCGCATCATACCCGGCACACATCGCAACACAACTGCTCAGACCCGTCCTCCGTATGGCTTCACCAGACGTCATGCCATAACACGACGAATCGCTAGGCAGCAAGGCTTTGTCTGGTAGGCGGTAACTTCTGCCGGTAGCCGGTGTTATGGCCTACCACCGAGAAATGTTTTCTAAATATTGCATTACCCATTGACATAACATCATTAAGCTAACAAAGAGGGCGTCGACATTTATTGAGTTAATCTTACGCTGTTGCAAAGTTTGAAAATACCGTCTTGCACCACAGTTTTAAAGCCAGCCGCACAAACGCGCCTCCCAATGTCAAAGTTGCCTTAGCTCTGATTGGTCGCAATTTGAATCGAATTATATTTATTTGAATTACGAACCAATTAGACGGCTTTTCAAAACACAAACGAGTTTAAGCCTCGATTAGTAGGTAGTTCAATTATGAATTATAATTTTTTTACCGGCAAGGCGACATTTGTGTGCACGTCCCATTGGGGCTGCCTGCAGGTGGACATTTTGTAATTTGTAGAAAAGTCGACGAGTTATATTTTTAAACAGGAGCGCTTTGAATAAATAAATCTCTTTGGAATCAATACACACATTCCGCTACAGTTTGAAGTAACGCTAAACTGGATCCAGCCCTGAAGACAGTATGAAAGGTAAGACTTTACTTTAGGTCAAACATTCCGATCACCGATGTCCCGAACTCACATTACGTACTCCATTTTCACTGTGGTACCGTGCTTGGAACTGATTTCAGCTGCAGTTAGCTGTTCAGAGACCAGGTCGCTGCTGGCGCGTTCACGGCTCGACTCTGCCATGGTCGTGAAGCACCTACTCCCTGCTGTATCTACCTGCTTAACGGTGAAGATGCCACCTGCGTCACCTTCATCACGTCGCCTCGAAACCTGGAATCCGTGAGTACTCTTTAGTTATCATCCGCCAAGATGGCCGACGAGAAAGAATCGAACATAATTTAGAATTTCAATTTACTAATTATGTAGATATTTGTTTATTAACTGTTTGAGAGGAAAGTTTCTCTGTTAAAAACTCGTAACACTGAGTAGTCATATGTAATGTAAATTTTTACATGTTTTTATTTGTTTGTCCGTCTCTAACTCTTTGGACTACGAGTGAGCGGCTCATTACAGTAAAATGTCCCATCATTTTCAATACGTTCGTTGGCAGAGCAGTATTAATTTGTGCAGGCAAATTATTTAGTTTAGATTTAGTTTTAGATAATTGATGTATTTGGTGATGTACAGTTTTAATTAACTATAAATAAATGATGGCTTGGACCACCAGCTTAACATTCTTTCTGAGGCAAGAGTGGGTTTTGGTATGTGAAGGTGATCACCCATTTACGGATTAACCTTGGCAAGCATAGCTTAACATGAACAATTACAACCATGGCAAAACATACCATCTGTTTATTTAGCTATAATGAAATATACTATAAAGTTGTGGTGGCCTAGTGATTAAAACATCAGCCTCTCATCAGTCTCAGGTCAGGCAAGTACCAATTTTCTAAAGTTATATGTACTTTCTAAGTATATCTTGGACACCAATGACTCAAGGTGAAGGAAAACATCTTTAGGAAACCTGGACTTTAACCCCCTTATTCATAAACGCTGCTTAAAGTTAACTAGTGATTAGCGATTTTAAACATACGTTTTAGATGCTAGCAGGTCACTTAACTTTAAAAATCGATTATGAATAAACCCCTTAAACACTGTGGTGTTTATTCATAAAGGATGATTTAAGTTAAGTGATGTTAAAACGTCAAAAATCTATGATTAAAGAATCTCTAATCACTAGTTAACTTTAAGCAGTTTTTATGAATAAGGGGGTAAGTGTGAAATCGCCAACCCGCATTAAGCAAGCGTGGTGATTACGCTCAATCCTTCTCCGTATGAGAGGAGACCTGTGCCCAGCAGTGGGACGGTAAAAAAGGTTGATGATGATGATGACTATAAAGTACAGATGACAGCAGATCCAGCTTCCCGAAACTGTCAGATATTCCCAATCAAACTTGAGCCTTAAAGCTATAGATATAAAGTTGAAAATCGGATAAAGAAATTTGACAGATTGTAGTAGCTTAATATGCTGTCGTCTATACATACAGTTTACATTTTTATGAAATTTTAAATATTCTTGTTTTTTTTTTGTCTTGTGTGTCTATTTACTAAAAATAGTTTTTAAGAACAGTGTTCTTAACAAAACAAATTGATTGATCAAGCTGACATTTTTTTTTCAAATCAAAAGTCATTTATTCAAATTAGGCTGAGAATCAGCACTTTTTGAACGTCAATATCCCATAAGACAGTCCCCCAAAACGCCCACCCATCGACACTTCCTAGTGCTTTCGCTGGGAAGAAGAAGTTGCGGAAGAAACTCCCCAGCAGCACAGCTGTCTGTTCATTTAAAAAACACATGACTTTATAAAATACTATGTATAGTGATGAACACAAGAAAATATAACCACAATGAAATTATTGAAAATATGCCAGCTACCACGCCAGAAAACCAGCGAAGCAAAACAATATATATATACTAGCTGACCGGCAAACGTTGTTTTGCCATATAAATAATAGATTAAATTACTAAAATGGCTATTAAAAAATAAGGGTTGATCGTAGAAGGGTGAAAATTGGGGATTGTATGTATTTTTGTATGTTGTATCATAAAAAAATAGAAATTAAAAATTTTGTCTAAAAATAAAAAATAAAAAAATTTAGGGGTGGACTACCCCTAACATTTAGGGGGATGAAAATAGATGTTGGCCGATTCTCATAGATACCGGATAAGCACAAAAAATTTCATCAAAATCGGTCGAGCCGTTTCGGAGGAGTTTAAATCCGAACACCGTGACACGAGAATTTTATATATTAGATTTAAATGTAAATAACTAATAACTTATTACTTCAATAAAAGCCCCAGGCATAAAGGGCGCGACAGCTTACATATTTATGTATTGAAAAAAAAAAGTGAATTATATGAACTCATATAACGTGTCAGTAAGCTAATTCCGGAGAAAAAACGCAAACATTGTCCTGAGTTAATCAGAGCGACCAGCTATTCTTATCATTTAAATAATCACTTACAGAATAATATGCCTTTGAACAAAGCTTGGCTTTGATATGTGTTTTAAATGCATTGTAAGGCAAGACATTAACACCGCATGATAATAGATAGCTATTCTGCCTCTCTGATGCAGCAGGGTAATTGTGTAACACATTATCAGTAGGAATAGGTTTTATTTTGACAGTTCAACTGCATTCATTGTGTTTGCTACAGACAAAGCCTTGCCCCTAAGCGATTTGTTGTGCCAAGCGGAGGACGGGTCTGAGCAGTTGTGTTGCGATGTGTGCCGGGTATGATGTGCCTATTGTTGTTGTGTTGGGAGTTTGGTCGTGGAGGGTCTTCAGATCAATCTCCCTTTGGCGCAGCATCGTTGGTCGTGTTGTTGGGTTTAACATTGCATCACCTCGCTCACCTGCAGTCTTCCTATTTGCTCAGTTTTTCTGAGTGAATAGGCTCTTAATGAACTAGCGCGCTTTTCCATCAACGATCGCATCACTGCTTACCATCAGGCGGGATTGCGGTTAAGTGCTAGTTTATAATTATTAAAAAACAAAAAAAAAAAATGTTGTTGAGCAGATACATTTTCGAACATACGGAGCAATGGAATAGCATAAGTTTTTTTTTTTTTTATCTTGTATTTAGAGGCTTCAGTGCACTCAGGGTGACTATGCCAGTCTCATGGGATCAATCCCAGTGTATCCACACACACATACACATCACACACACATCACATCTTCAAATCTCACACTCCCGCTCTCCGCCCCTCTCTATCATTTCTCTCTCTCATACATCTCTTTAGGAACCCATAGATACACTGGGCCTCTTCGGACATTGGCCGGGAATAGCATAAGTTTAAAAATGATTACAACAGATAGTAATGGCATGTTATATAATTAGGATGCAGGTCCGTTACCATCTTTTCATGTTATACAACTGGTTATTTAGAAGGTTCTAAGCAAACTTTTGGTATGTTCTAGTAGTCTTCTTATACTGCATACAGTTTTATATTTCTTTACTGTAGATATTTTAAGGTATTCATGAATCCCAGAGTTTCACAAACCACCTACACCTGATATTGATTGTAGTACTATATTTTGTAATCTCTGTTACATTTCAATGTTGGAGTTAGTGATGCACCATATTGTCATATACCATAAGACCACACTGCTTTTTTATGTCCTTATAAAAGAGTAGCTTACTATTCAACAATAGAAAAATAAGGTACCTATTAAAATTATCAATAGGGATGTATCCAAGGTATGAAAATCAAAAAAATAATTAGTCCGTCTTATCCATACTAATATTATAAATGTGAAAGTGTGTTTGTTTGTTTGTTTGTCCTTCCTTCACGCCGTAGCTAAGCAATCAATCGACCTGATTTTTGGCACACAGTTAGTTGAAAAGATGGAGAGTAACATAGGCTACTTTTGGTCCTAAAAATACATCAAGTTCCCAAGGGAGATTATTGGAATATTTGTATGTGTACACCAAATATATCCTTACTAATATTATACATCGGAAAGTGAGTTTGTTTGTACCACTTTCACGCCGTAACTCCTGAATTGCTTTGAAATTTTGCAGACGTAAAGTTAGAAGTCCGGATTAAATAATAGGGTACTTATTATCCCGAAAAATTTTGATATTCCCGAGAGAAATCTAAAAAGCGCGATATAACCGAAGTTAACGCGGGCGAAGCCGCGGGCGGAAAGCTAGTAGAAAAAAAAAAATTAAGGCCCATATTTTTTATTTTGTCGAAATTACCAAAAACTACTGAGATACAGCATATTAAAGTTACGGAGTGGGGGGTATATTTTGTACCACGGCGTGACGTCATGCAACATTTCTAATCAATGTTTCTTCCTAAGTATTTAATGAAAGAAAAAATAAAAAATACGAGTTCAATATTTTTTATAAATCTATCTGATGAACATTAAATTATTTTTTAGGATACAACCCAATTATATTTGTACTCCACTTTTGTTGGCCCATACAAGCAATGGCTTGATTTTAGATCTACATTACATTTCTCTAGTCAAATAGCTGTGTTCATACTTGAATAACACCATGCCTGGTTTATTACATCAGATATTTTTGCCTTGAACTAGGCACACATGTAAATTCCAGACAATGTCTGAACTGGGGTTTGTACCCAAGGCACAAACTAGTGCTCAGCAGGAATGCTTGCCACCTTTAGACAATGTTTAGCATTGCTTAGGTTTAAAGAACTTTATTTCTCAAAAAGAACATAATACAGTTCACTTATATGAGATTTAACATTTAATGCACAAATTATTTCGTCTAGTGACGCAGCATGCAGATACACAATAGGTAAAACGATAAGAAAGCAAAAACAAAAGTGTGGGTAGTTACATAGTACATTTACAAACAAGTTAATACGGCTGGCCAATTAGAAACCGAGGTACCCTCTTATTTATTGATTATTTACTTTTGAGCAAATTCAGATTATTTAATTTTGAGCAGCTTCAAGATCAAACATTGTTTTTTTTATCCAGGAGTAATGAAATTTGTTTATTTTTCAGACATCTGGTAGAAACATAGACGGCTTGCATGAGCATTGATCAATGCTTGTACAACTCTAGAGATGTTAGAGGCTAAACAGATGACTATCAAAGAAGCATCTCTGTTCGTGAATGCTTGTACAGCTCAAGAGATGATCGAAGCAAAACAGATGAGTCTCAAGGAAGATGTTCATCACAGCTGACAAGTAACAATTGGGTATGTTTATGTTGTTTTAGTCATTTATTTATTTAATTATACAATGGCGCTGATATTCCCAAGTTCACAAACTAGACCAAACTTAAGTCCAGTGCCTCATTTTATTGCTATTTCATTATAAAAAGAACATGATAAAATATTAATTTAGTTCTATCAACTTTATGTACTCTATGTACAGTTTAGACGCAATTAAAACATGGGGGACCATAATTAAGTAGAAAAGAAGACATGCATTGAACTTGAATCAGATTTAGTTAAGTTTTTTTTTTTTTTTATAATTTATAAACCAGCGCTTGACCGCAATCCCGCCTGATGGTAAGCAGTGATGCGATCGTTGATGGTAAAGCGCGCTAGTTTGTTTGTTTGTTTGTAGTTTGTAAATAGGGATATTTACAAATCAAACAGAATTTAAGTTCGGTCCCAATAGTAACCCGCCCCTGCTTCACATCGGTTTTTAGGACTTAGCACTACATACAGATTTCTTTATTAAGTACCTACAAAACTCTGTCCATTAGGTTAACTGTCCTTTGATAGCTGTCTTAGGGCCGGCGTCAGCGCCGGCCCCGCACAGTGCGGCGTGTCGCGTCAGTTAATTTTATAACTAATCAAGTTATTTTGAATCTTGTTTCAATTAGTTAAGAATGAATTTTTCGATACCATGATGCGACGTGGCGCGATTTGTGTCGTCCATGACACGGTGTCATGTAGTTGCATTGCACGGGTTGTCACAGCACGCCATAGCATCCTGCGAGACTTACCGGTCACTTTGTGTCGAGGAATTATGATTGCTAATGTAGTTGAAATAAGGTTGAAATTTGTGCAGCAGTCATTTCGGTGATGGGACTCAGTCTAGTCCATTCGGAGGGAAACTGATTGATGCCAGAGCGTCTGGGCTTTCAGCAGAATATTGCTGTGGCATGCCGTGCCAATAAAACGTTTTCACACACAACCCTAATAGATTTTTTTCCACTTTTTATTTTACCACTTTGTCAATGTGGTTGATATACATATTGAAACCAAATTTCAGCCAAATGGTGCTAATGGTCACAGATTGTCCGCGGGCGGACAGACAGAGACGGACTTTGCGAAAGTTAATTAGGACGACCAACTATTGTTATCGTTTAAATTATCGTTGATACAAAATATAACATATTTAAGAATAATAATAAACTTTGGTTTTTCCCCAGGAGTAATGAAATTGATTTATATTTCAGGTGCCTGGTAGAAAGCTACACTATTTCTATGACCATTGATGTATGCTTGTTCAGCTCGAGATATGGTCGAAGCAAAACAGACTACTCTCAAGGAAGTTATGTCCATTGACGAATGATTGTACAGCTGAAGAGATTAACAAAACAGGAACAAAAGAATAATGGCCATCACAGCTGACACGTAACAATTAGGTAATTTTATTTCTTCTAGTTCTTTATTCAAACAAACAACTAAATTTAAGTGCGCTTTCATAACACGCGGCTGCGGTACTGGCGCGTGTGCCATCTAGTAAAGTACGCAACGAACATACGTAAACCTCTGCTGAACAATCCAACACGAGACTAGCACTTTAGTTTTAAAAATAAAGATCTCATTAAAGTTATCTATATACAATATGTAAAGAAAACCCTGTCCGACCCAGAAGTATAATAAAGGTTAGGTAAACACTTGACCAAATATAATATAAAATTTTACGTAATTATCATAGAAACAACACTAATGAATTTTGAAATAATCTTTTTTTCCCACGAATTAATTAGGTACTATTTCCCCGAAATTTTCTAATTTTTAAAAAAGTGACAACACCGGTATTATTATGAGCGAATAGCGATGCGGCCACGTGCCGCGTGCCCTGCCGCCCGCCGAAGTGTCGCTTATCGCACATGTATTAAGTTACCTCTTTTTGGGAAATAATATTTATTTTTTAGGGTTTTTTTTTTTTAAGTTTAGCCCGTTATATGACTCAAGAACGGACTCACCTATCGAAACCAAATGGTTAGGCTTTGTTGTGACTAATTATTAGATGGTTTATTTGAAGTTTGAACAGAATCGGTCGAGCGGTTCTTCATTTATCACGTTTTTTGTAACAAATGAATTCAATGAATGGTGTATCATCATCACATCTTCTATAAGTATATATAAAATTCAATGCCACTTTCTTTGTAATTTTTTAATCCACCAAAACTGTGTAATGGCACCAGATTGGCAGTGAATAACTTATTCCCAAATTTTATTGAATCTACGATTTTAACTGGTATATCAAAAGGAGAAGTTTGTTTATTACCGTGTATCCCTATGATCCCAATTGATAAGCCATTTGAGTTTAATGGATTAGGTATAATATCCTGTGCGTTTATCATTTGCTATGTCCATCAACAAAGCCCAACATTATGTTGCCTGTTCGAGAGTTGGTTCCCCCACCAGTCGTTTGTTTATATTTGTTTATACATGCTAGAAATGGAAAAACAAAGAATATTGGTTATCCAAATGTTTTGGATTAACCCCCTTATTCATAAACGCTGCTTAAAGTTAACTAGTGATTAGCGATTCTTTAACCATTCAATTTTGACCTTTTAACGTCACTTAACTTAAATCATCCTTTATGAATATACACCACAGTGTTTAAGGGGTTTATTCATAAACGAAGATTAAAGTTAAGTGACGTGCAAACGTCTAAAATGTATGGTTAAAGAATCGCTAATCACTAGTTAACTTTAAACATCTTTTATGAATAAGGGTGTTAGTTTTAAAATTACTAGGAATGAAAAAAAAAATTTTATTTTTGAATAATTAATTTTGATGATCCAATAAATTTGTTTTTATTATTTCACTTTATACGTAGCGAAGCACGTATCGGGCCGTTAATAACAGTTACAGTTACAGTATATAGTAAAAGTGCAGCGCTGTAACCGCGGAGGGTGCAGCACTGCCTATTTCAAGTTAAACAAATATCAACTTTATTTCTTCTTCATAACTGTCGATACAGATCAAGTAAAAGGAGTCTAGCCTATTGACATTAATGCAGCTCAGAACCAGATTCCGGGCTGTTAGTGAAAAATTCCCGACTGATATCACCAGCATGCTCAGTAACAGTGTATGCGTCCTCGAGACCAACAAGGCAATATTTTTCTAATAATAGCAAGGGCAGTCTTTAAAGCCTGTAGCACAGATGTGGGGGGGGGGGGGGGGGGCAGACTCTTCGTATTCTATAGGATGAATTTTGGAGAGTATGCGCGGGAATTAGGTACGTGACTTATTACGTTATGAGCAATCTACCTCCCTGGCTGCTCATGTACGCTGATGATATAGACGTGGACAGGGAAAGGTTGATGCGGCGGGTGAACGTGTGGAAGAATTCGCTTGAGAACGGAGGTCTTAAACTCAATGTGGCGAAGATGGTGTACATGGCCAGCAACACGACAGACCCTATGTCTGTGTGCATAGGCGGAGACATGGTCGAGTGCACAGTTCAGTTTAAATACTTAGGTTCTGTGCTCCACGCGTCCGGCGACATTGATTGCGACGTTAATGCACGCAGTTCCGCAGCTTGTGCAAAATGGCGTGTGGTGACAGGTGACCCCAAAATGCCGGTTAAATTTAAGGGATAGGTCTATAAGACCATTAGACCTGTTCTTCTGTATGGCAGTAAGGCGTGGCCTGTGCTTGAGCGACACAAACAGGAGCTGCGTGTCACGGAGATGAATATACTGCGGTGGATTTGTGAAGTTACGCGGAAAAACCGCATCAGGAACTCCCGCATCCGTGACGGTCTTCGTGTCCGTGACATAGCAAACTGCAAGAGGATCGCCTACGCTGGTACTGTCACGTGTTACGAAAATCCGCAGGTTACGTAGGTATAAAATGTCTTGCCATGGCGCCTTCGCCGGGCCGGAACAAGCGAGGTAGACCAAAGAAGTGCTGGCTTGAGGTCGTAAGAGATGACATGATGACATGCGTGTCAACAATCTCACACCACGCGATGCCAGAGATCGTGCCAAATGGAGGAGTAAGTGTAAGAAAGCTGACCCTGGGCTCCAACGCGAAAGCCGCGGATGCAACCGGGATTATACACTGAGATGATGATGCCTTATTACGCCATCACCGATCCATCATCCTACGATGTGTCGCACGACGAGTATCCAACCTTACGTTGTTGACACCGCTACGACGCGGAAGAACAATTGGCCTGCGGTAGTCTTCCCATCTGATTACAATTTAAGTCCAAGGCCAAGGTGGCTGCCAGAAAACTTGGCGTAATCGGAAAGGTCCAGCAGTACTTCACACCAGGGTAGCTTCTAAAGTTGTACAAAGCACAGGTCCGTTCGTGTGTGGAGTACTGCAGCCACATTTGGGCTGGTGCTGCTAAGTGTCACCTGGCCACTTTGGATTCAGTGGAGAGGCGTGCGAAGAGGCTGATTGGTGACCCTGATTTAACTCGAGTTGGTCTCCAAAGCCTAGAGCACAGGCGTAGAGTAGCCAGCCTTTCGGTATTCTATAGGATACATTCTGGGGAGTGTGAGAGGGAATTGCACGATTTAATTCCCCCATCTCCGTTCCACCATCGGACGACCCGTCGTACGGCGAGTTTCCACCCTTATGTTGTTAACACCTCTACAATGCGGACGAAGCGTTTCGCCTCGTCCTTTATACCGCGTACATCGAGGGACTGGAACAATCTGCCGGCGGCGGTGTTTCCGTCGGACTACAATTTGAGTGTCTTCAAGGCTAGAGTGAATAGGCTCTTAATAAACTAGTGCGCTTTACCATCAACGATTGCACCACTACTTACTATAAGGCGGTATGGTGGTGAAGCACAGTTTATAGCATTTAATAAAAAGCTAGATAGGCAATAAACCATCTTCATTTCTGAATTTCAGGAACCTCCTGCTTTGGTCTCCAGCATGAATTGCTGTGAAGCTATCACCATCAGGTGTCTCCGATGCTGGTTTCGAGCACGCTACCATCAAGTGGCAGCACTGTCGTGTCTCACCCCAAGGAAAGTCTTAATATTGTAATACAAACTTATTTAACTCAGTGGCTAAAAGTGGAACCAATGAACTTGCTATGATAATTGAAATTTACAGACCTATGTAATCTTGGGTTCACTTGCAGCACTGTCAGGCCCTACTGTGGCGCATTAGGACCATTATTAAACTGTTGTGAAAAAGAGATAGCGCTAATCATTCTTGATAGCTGCATCTTTGTCTGATACTGGAACCATAATGGTTGTAACACGTTATAGTAACCCGCCAGCAGGGTAGTTAAGTAATATACTTCCGGTAGCAATGGATTTTATTTTGACAGTTCAACAATATTCACTGTGTTATTTATGTTGTTGAACAGATACATTTTTCAAACATATCGAGCAATGGACTAGCAATATGCTTTGAAATCACTTGAATTGATAGTAATGTTGTGTTTCGCAATAATTAGGGAGCAGTCCGCACTATGGATGTGCCGCTGGTAATGTAGGTACCTACAGTCCTGTCACAGTTAGTGCAGCAACCAAACAGAAATAGTATTGTAACAGTAAACACTACAGCAACCATAATAGTGTGAGAATAAAGGTCACTTTGGACCTTTATTCTCACACTATCCTCGCATAGGTTTGGACAGTGACTCACATTCAGAGGTAAAGTAACAGAACAGACCGGAGCTCTACAAGGTTCTTTTGGCGCGTGATCAAAACCGAAATGAATGCTGTCTTTGTTTTTTCAGTACAATTTCTCTTAATCTAATATATAAAATTCTCGTGTCACGGTGTTCGGCTTTAAACTCCTCCGAAACGGCTCGACCGATTTTGATGAAATTTTTTGTGCTTAACCGGTATCTATGAGAATCGGCCAACATCTATTTTTCATCCCCCTAAATGTTAGGGGTAGTCCACCCCAAAATTTTTTTTTTATTTTTTAGACAAAATTTTTAATTTCTATTTTTTTATGATACAACATACAAAAATACATACAATCCCCAATTTTCACCCTTCTACGATCAACCCTTATTTTTTAATAGCCATTTTAGTAATTTAATCTATTATTTATATGGCAAAACAACGTTTGCCGGTCAGCTAGTTATTTCATAAATATTTACTAACAACAACAGAAATCAGAAATATTTTATTTGTGAAACATAGGTACAGTGGTTATTCATATTTGAGGATAAAGTGCGCTATGATCAGCCTATTATAGGCATACAAATTAAAAAAAATTAATAATAAAAAATAACTAAATAAATGATTACATTAAAATAGGAATAATTAAAGTCAAAAAGTCATAATAATTTCTTAAGTTAACGTCAAAATTATCCTGCCCCCTAATCGGCGAAAACATTTTTGTCAAATGATTGCGACTAGTTGGGATCGTTTGGACCGAACGGACCAATGGGCGGTCCAAACGATCCCAACTGATCCCAACTAGTAGCAATCATTTGCGATTTAAATACAATATTGTCAAATAAGCAAATCACATAACGTTATCAAAAATGAAGTCAAAACAATTAGTTAAATAAATGTCAAAACAATTTGGACTTAAATAATTCAAAGTCAAAGAAAAAAATTACAATTATACAATGTCAAGATTTATCCAATAAAAAGTCCGATACACTATAATAACATTTTTGACACAACATAATTCTGAGTTTTAGTTTAAATGAATTTACAGGCAATTTTTTTAGCTCTTTCGGCAATTTATTATATATAACTGGTGCCATGTGAAATACACTTTTATACATCAAGGCAGTATTCGTTTAACAACCTCCCCTCTTTCCACACACTGGGAAACTAACCCTGCTCGAGACATAAATAAATAAATAAATAATAAATATATGCGGACAAATCACACAGATTGAGCTAGCCCCAAAGTAAGTTCGAGACTTGTGTTATGGGATACTAACTCAACGATACTATATATATTTTTTTATAATAGATACACATATAGATAAACATCCAAGACCCAGGCCAATCAGGAAAATATCGTTTTCTATCATGACCTGGCCGGGGATCGAACCCGGGGCCTCCACGTCGCAGGCAGGCGTGTTGACCGCTGCGCCACGGACACCGAAGAGCTCCCTCAGCTGGGGCTCTAACTCCTTCATAGCCAGGACGAGAGTTCGACTAGGAACTCCGTTGGGTCCGGGCGCTTTGTTTTCAACCCCGAGTCGCGACACGGCTGCTCTCGTCTCTGCTTGCATCACCTCGGTGACATAGGTGCCCTCCTCTTCTGGAGAGTTTGTGGCTGAGGGCGAAGCCATCGCCGTAGGAACGTGCCCTGCTCGCTCAGGGAAGAGGGTTGACACCACCGCCTTAGCAACTGGGGTTGCATACTTTACACCAGTGGGGGCGCCCAGGGATGCAACTTGACCCGTACCCAACGGTAGGGCCGCCCCACAGGCCCCGATCTACCGACCTCAGCAGCTCTTTCCTGGCATGCGACGAGTCACCAATGGCCAGACACAGAGTCTCCTTGGACGCACGGTCCACCTCATACCGCGCGTCTTCCTCGAGCGTCTTCGCGGAGCTTCCCGCGGCGGTCATCCGTCGCTGAGATTTCCCTAGAACAGTCTTTCAAGACTGACTGTACGTGTTCCGTGAACGAGTCGACTGCGGCCGTCGTGCACGCGATTGAGTTCAAAACAGCGGGAATGGAGTCTAAGTGGAGGGATCTGGTGGATTTCAGACATTCGCCTACTTTCCTCCAGTCCGTTACCACTTTAGTCGTGGGACGTTGGTCGGGGTCATTTAGGCCAACGCGGGGAGCCAGTCGGATAATGACTGGTCGGTGGTCTGAGTTAAACTCGTGGGACACTTCTATAGAGTCTAATCGTAGGTTGACATTCTTCAGAAGTGCCACGTCGAGGACGTCGGGGGTTTGTCCGGGGACAGCGGGGAAGTGAGTTGGGTTCAGAGGGCCCACAACGTCGAAGTTGAACTGGAAGGAGAGGTCAAATAGGTGTCTATCCCTGGTGTTGGTCCTGGTGCTGTTCCAGGCAGTGTGCTTGGCATTGAGGTCGCCCGCTATGATAACGGAGTCGCTCATACCAAGGAGAAGGGAGCTGTCGTCTGACCGAAGCGCATAGTTTTCTGCAGAACTGGTGGGGGGGAGGTAAACCGACACTATGGTGATCGGCTGGTGACCTGAAATGCCGATTCGACAAGTTGACACTTCGAGTCGTGAAAGGGGGGGTGGGTTCATAGGGATGCAGTATAGGGCCTTTTTGTAGTAAATTAGGGTGTCGCTTTGTGACATCTTGACCTGTCATTACTTACTAGACGGTAGTTCGCAATGCGGGGGTCTCGATGATTGGGCTTAAGGAAGGTCTCTTGAACGAGAAGAATGTCAATTTGGTGGTCCCGGAGGAAGACAGAGATCTCAGGCTTCTGGTCTCTGATGCCGTTGGCATTGAATTATGCCAGCTTGAGGGATCGGGGCTTGGTTCGCTCGATTTTTCTACTATCCATTAATGGGGGCTAGGGGTTGACGAAGGAGTGGAGGGCTGTTAGCACCTCTGGGTACGCGTTATATATCGCCTGAATGCGATACAAGTCGCACGCTCTTCTGGCGGCAACTAGCTCCTCGGCCATTTTCTTGGCCCGGGGCGGAAGAAAATGAGGAATGTGCTGGAGATAACATTGAAGGGATCAATGTTGCCAGCTGTCATGGGGGGCGGGGGAGGCATTTGGACCACTGGGGTGGCTTTGGGGGTTGATGGTATCACTTTTTTCGCCGTGCCAGGGCGGATGAGAGGATCCTTCCAGGCGGCGGTGGGTGGAGGGAGCTGTTGCCACGAGGACTGGGAAAGCCTGCTGATCGTTCAGCTGGTTCCATGGGCTGGGTCTATGGGGGCTCAGTTTCACTGAGCCCTGAGTCCCGGGGGACTCGCGCAACTGGCGTACATTTGCACGCTTCGTCAATTTTGCGGAGGTTGACTTAGGGGCCTTGGGGCACCCCCGATAGTTGGCCGTGTGGCCGATCGTGCCGCAAAGGACGCAGCTTGGCGGCTCGGTGTAGGGCGCGCGGTCCTTAGGCCGTGGGCACTCTGTTGTGCCGTGGTCGCCCAGGCACTTAACGCACCTAGATTTGGCGTGACAGTGGGCCTGGGAGTACCCATAGAGCTGGCATCTGTGGCATTGGTCGACGATGCCGCTCTTGTGCGGTTTTTCCACAAGTATTCCGGTGAGGGAGCATATGCTCTTCACCTGGAAGATAGGGTGGAGGGTGGCTCCTTCGACAGGTGGACACACCACCAGCACCATGTCATAGGCCACGTTGCCTCTGGCCTTGTGCATCCTGTGCACCTCTTTTACTGGAATGCTTTGTGCTTCCAGATCGGCCTTGACGTCGGATGTGGGGATCTCTTTAGGGATCCTTCGGATCACCACTCGAGTGAGGCGATCCTCCGGGAGTGAGTAGGTGTGGAAAGCCACACCTCTCTGCCGGAGGAGCCGGGTGATCTCCCTGTAATCCCTGGAGGTAGGGAGGGAGACCTTTATCCCTGTCTGGGTTGATCGGGCGCTGGTGAACCCGATTTTCAGCTCGGTGCACCAAGCTGAAATCTGGGTCCACTTCCCCTTGTCCTGTATGAAGACAGGCGGGGGAGGGGGGACTTTCCTCTGGGAAGAGGAGGGCGGAGTGATTTTTGCGACTGGGGGGTGTCGCAGTTGGGGGGGAAGCCCGAGGCCTGAACGGGGGAGTCCGTGCGGGGGGGAGAGGGGGTCCGCCTGTTGGGGTGGGGGAGGTGGCATTTTTTACTGAGATGTTGGACATATCTACCTCCATTTCAATAAAGCCGTTGGTTAGTAAACTCATCATGTAATGTGAGATCTCTTCCTCCATACCAGGACTGAGAGAGATATTGATCAAGTCTGTAACAGCGGATGCTCTGGCGATGGACTGTCCAGATGTTTGTGATATTAAACTCGGGGGAACGGGTGTTAGTGATACAGGTACGTCAGTTACCTGCAACGTCATTTGATTCGCTATGCGCATACCAGTGGGGATGGACTCAAATATGAGGTTGAGATTAAATGGAACAAAGGCTATCTCCAGCAGCCGATTCGACCGCAAGGTGATAGGATTATCAGATGGCGCAATACCATCCTGCGATGCGCGGAGTATGGCGTCAATCTGGAGCATTAAGCCTGGCATTTTGGCTGCTTTTCTTTTTTTTGAGTCTGGGCCTTTTTCCGGCGGCAAGCTATTTTCATCATCGTCTGAAGGGGGGGGTGGGGGGGAAGCCGCTGAGTCTGAGGAGGATACTTCCTCAGGCGATTTTTGAGCTCTTCGCTTTGTTGAAGCTTAACGTAACCTTTTTTTTTTTTTTTTTTTTATGTCGCTGGGGAAAATCCCCGCCCGTCGGGGGATGGGAGGGGTATGTGGGACTCCCCGGGAGAGGGCCTCCCGGTATACCCACTAAAAACCCCAGCGGCACTCCGGCATTGCCATAGTGGCGGGGGAGTGGGAAACTAGCGGAGCCTGAGCTACCACTCCTCCGCCGGCGAAATCCGCCTGCGGAGCGCCGTGGCTCCCACATGGTGAGCGGGCAAGGC
The DNA here is from genome assembly GCA_037179545.1 of Sesamia inferens. NCBI lineage: Eukaryota > Metazoa > Arthropoda > Insecta > Lepidoptera > Noctuidae > Sesamia > Sesamia inferens. Next base: position 7,450,282 of record CM073947.1, read on the forward strand.
GGGCGCGGGCACCCCCGTGCCTCACGCCCGCCGCTCACCTCAGGGAGGGAGAAAGCGGGCGAAGTCCCGCCTTCTACCCCTACGCCGCCTGCGGAGCGCCGGAGCGAGGGGATCCTCCTCTCGCTCCCGCTCCGCGGCCTCCTTCTGCGACGTCACGACCTCGCAGAAGGAGGCCATCGCCGCCCAGGCCTCCTCGCTCCCCACCATCGCTCTGACGATGACGGGCAGCGAGAGGTCCCCTCCTACCGTCGCGACAAGATCGCGGCGCGGCACGGCCCACGACGGGCATACCGCGAGGGTGTGTTCCGCCGTGTCCTCCGCCGCGCCGCAACCGTCGCACGACGGTGTCTCCTCTCGTCCTATCCGGTGCAGGTACCTGCCGAAGCAGCCGTGACCGGAGAGTACCTGCACCAGACGGAAGGAGAGGAACCCGTGACGCCTGTCGAGCCAGTCCTTCAGGACCGGCCCGATGGCGTCGAGGGTGCGACGGCCAAACACGGCGGAAGCGAGGTCCCATGTCCAATGTTGGACGATGGCGTCCCTCGCCTCCCGCCGGACGGCCTCCCTCTCTTCTGGGGCCAGACGCCCGCCCAGCGCCCTGCGCCCCGCCGTCCACTCGTACACTCTGGCGAGCACCCACGCCTCGAGCTCCCAAGGCGGGGTGCCCGCCAGAGCGCACGCCGCTGCGAAGCCTACCGTGCGGTAGGCCCTCCCAAATTGGGGTCCCATAAAGGGCCATACTCCTCAGTATGCCGGCGTATAACCGCCGGCACCGAGTGCTCGGCCCTCCCATGTTCGGCATGAGCCATGAGAGGGCGTCCGCAGCCTTCAGCAGGCGCGTCGACAGCCCGCTAAAGTGCGGGCCGAAGCGCCACCTGCTGTCCAGCATGAGGCCCAGATACTTCATCTGGGCCTCAACCCCGACCCTCACCCCCTCCACATAAATGTGGACTCGAAGCGCCTCCAGGATGGTGGAGTGGGGGATGGAGTTGAAGGCGTTGGCAATGTCGAATGACACAGCCAACACTCCATCCCCCACTCCTACCGCCTCTGTCACCTGGCCCTTTAGACGGGCCAGGGCGTCCACTGTCGAACAGCCAGCTCGAAAACCCGAACTGGGCGTCCGACGGGTCCGGTCCCACGTTCCGCAGATGGCGCTTCAGGCGGGCGGCAATAATCCCCTCGAACATCTTACCGGCCTCGCCAAGCAAGACGATGGGGCGGTAAGCCGAGGGGGAGTCCGCCGGCCGCCCCTCCTTCCGGAGGAGGCACAGTTGGCCTTCCCGCCAAGGTTTCGGGAACCCCCCGACGCGAAGCACGCGTTGAAGAGGTCCCGAAACCTTCCCTCCATCTCAATGGCCGCGATGGCCACCACCCGAGCGGGAACGCCGTCCGGGCCGGGAGCCGTCTTTTTGGCGCGGAGACGAAGAGTCGCCGCGCCAAATTCCTCCTCTGAAACCGGAGGAGGAGGAGCTTCCTCCTCCGATAGAGCCGCTCCCCTTGGCGGGCCCATCACTGGTGGGGCGAAGTGCGGGTCCCTGCGCGGAAACAGGGACCGCACCACCCCATCCAGCAGTGCTGGTTCGAGGGTCTCGGCAACCGGGGGACCAATGCGGCGCAGTTTGTTCCGCGCCGCCTTATATGGTCTCCCGAATGGGTCGTTGTCGAGACCCTCCAACAGCTCGGCCCTCGCCGCGTCCTTGGCGGCGCCGATGGCCGACTTGAAGGCCGCCCTCGCCTCCACGTATCTGGCGTAGAGGCGGTCTTCGCCGGCCAGATCCCGTCGACGCCGCCGACGCGCTCGGGTGTAGGCCCGCCGTGCCGCCACGCAGGTGGCCCGCAGCTTCGCCAACTCTTCCGACCACCAATAAATGGCGCGTCGGGGAGGCGGACGTCTCGACCGAGGCATGCTGGCGTTGCATACCTCGGTCAATGACCCCTTCAGTCGGGCCGCCGCCGCGTCCACGTCCAGGACGTCCGCGCCGGGACCTGGCCAAAGCCATTCCTGGACGAACGCGGCCTCCCGTGCCGCCTCCCGGTCCAGGTGGGTCAAAGCCCACCTTGGGAACGGGGATCGGCCCGACGATGAGTGGGTGCTGCGGCGCCCCCGTGGATTCTGGAGGGAGATCTCGAATCGCACGTAGCGGTGATCCGAGATCGTCTCCCCCAGTTCCACCCTCCAGTTTCGAATGCGGGCGGCCAGTGCGGGCGCGGCGAAGGTGACGTCCACAATGGACCCGCCATGCCGCCGCACGCACGTCTGGACGCTCCCTCTATTCAAGAGGGAGAGACCAGACGCGGCCGCCCACAATTCGAGCGCCCGTCCGCGAGCGTCGGTGGCTGGGTTTCCCCAGACCACCGACTTGGCATTCAGGTCTCCCAGCACGGAGACCTGATGTGGCGCCGTCCTCCCGATGACCGTCGTCAGGATCCCGAGGAAATCCTCGAAGTCCTGGAGAGGGCGGTTTGGGGAGAAGTAGACCCCCACAAGGGCCAACCCTCTCCACGCGGCGGCCACGTATCCCGGTCCCCTCTCTAAGAGCGAGAGGGGAGGGGAGTCCGAGGAAGACCGCGCCACGATTGCCACCGAGCCGTCACTGTCTCCCAGCCAATTGCTGGGAGTATAGTACGGCTCGGCCACCACTGCCACATCCACCAACCACTCGGCCATTGACTGCACCAGCAGGTCCTGGGCAGCCCGGCAGTGGTTGGTGTTTGCCTGCAGGATGCGATGGTCGGCACCCATTACTCGACCATCGCATCACCCTCAATGGCCACCGCCGCTGGGATCTCAGCGGGGGTGGTGGCAGCAGCGGTAGGACGGCTTATAGCCGCCTGCGGCTTGCCCTTCTTTTTGGGAGGTCGGCATGCGCTCCCCCCCCATTACGTGGTCCGCAGGGCGGCTACTTTCAGCGCATGCCGCGCAATGCGGCTTGGCGGCCTCGCACGAGGCCACCTTATGCCCCTGTTGCCCGCAGCGGAAGCAAGTGTCCGCCCTATCTACTGTGGACGGACACATGGCTCGGGTGTGGCCGGTCCCGAAGCACTTGAAGCAGCGCATCGGCGCTGCCTCAAGCACCCGGATCACGGCCCGGCTGAATCCCACCAGTAGCCGCCCCTGGCATTTAGCCTGGGCGGCCAACACTGCGGCGACTGGGCACACCAGCCGGATAATGCCCATTCCACCGCGGGCCTAATACCCCAAACCTGCACCGCTGCGGGTTCGCACCCTCCTGCCGAGGCGATAGCCGCCACCACCTCCTCCTTGGTGACCGAGTCGTCGAGACCAGTCACCTCAATGGTGGTGGTTTTGGTCGGCCTGGCGACCTTTGCCACATCGGCAAGGACCTCCCGCACCTTGCTGGCAAACAAATCGGCATTTTTGCCGCCGTCCTTCCCCGGAAACTCGAAGAGACGAGCTCCCGTCTGGGTCCGGCGGCAAGCACCAATCCCCAATTCGGCGGGGTCGGCGACGGCACGAGCCCGTCTCAGGACGGACTCGTACGTGATGCCCCTCTCAGCGGCCTCGGGGACGATGGTCACCGTGACCGCCGCGGTCTTAGGAGGGACCAGCTTCGGGACTTTTTTGGCTGCCGAGGCAGCTGCCGGGGCAGTTGCCGGGACAGCCGGGCCCTTGCTCGCCTTCTCTCTGCCCTTTTTCACCACCTCTAACCACGGCTGGTTGGACGGGGTGGTGGGGGGAAGGTGGGCATCGATCTCCTGAACCTCGGGGGCGGGTGCTGCGATGGCAACCGGCCCCGATTCGGCGCCCGCACTCGTGCCGGGGGGAGGCAGAGCCCCCGGCGACGTCTTCCCTTTGCCCTTGCCCTTGCCCTTTGAAGGCTTCGGGGCCTGGGGAGCCGCTGTAGGCGCCTTGTCCGCTGCTAGTGGCGGGCGGAAACTCTTCTCCGGCAGCAGACGGTCCTCGATGCCTGCAAAGCAGGCCTGGGTGAACGCCCTCTCCTCCATGACCACCTTGCGGATTATTTCCTCAAGGTTGGAGGAGGAGGGGGAGGGAACCGCTGCCGTCGGGACCTTCGGGGGCGGAGCTGTAGCCTCAGCCAGCTTCTTGTGAAGCTGGCTGACCTCCGCTTGCAGGCGGTCCACCCTCGCCTGCAACTGCTTCGTCTCTTCTGACGCAGTGCGCTGCGTCAGTTCCGACACAATGCCGTGCAAGCTGGTTGCACGGCATTTCAGGGCCTTCTGAAAGGTACCCTACAGATTCGAGGACTTGAGGCGACCTCGACGATCTCCTCCATGTCCTCCTTAGCTAGTCGAGCCAGCTCCTCCACAGACAGGCCGCCGAAGGAGACGAGGGCCGAACTGTATCCAGCCCTCGACTTCGCCGCGCGCGCCTGTCTCTCCTTCGCGGCAACCCTCTCCTCCAGATCCAGCTCGAGCTCGGCCTGAGAAGAAGTCGAAGGCGAAACAGTCTTCGCCTTCGACCTTCTCTTGGGCTTACTCTTGCCCGAGTCCGAGGAACCCTCGGACCCGAGCATCAAATAGGCCCTCTTCAGGCTGCTCTCCCCAGCCACCTCACATACGGACGAGTCCAAGACTACGGACTCGATATCCGAGTCCGAGAACTCGTCCGCAACACTCGTACAGAGGCTCGCCACAGACGTTGCGCGGCTGACCTCTGACGCCGACATCTCGGAGTGGCCCTGAAAAGGGCCTTTCGGTTGGCCCCCTGAGAAGGGCCTTTTGGTTGGCCCTGAGAAGGGCTGCAAAGCAGCGACCTTTTGGCCGTACTTGGCGATGAAAAGGGGGTCATTCATAATGACCTCCTTGAAGAAGAGGTAAACTACTGCGTCCATGGTGGACCGAAGTAGTAGAGAGTTTCTAAGAAATGGGGAACCTATCCCTCCCGGGTTTATTGGCTCGGGGGTGTGTACCCTCCCTGTCGGGTATAGACAGGGAGGTGAGTGCCTAAGGGTGAGCCCTAAGCTTGTATTCCGTTGCCAATCTCAATGTGCAACGGGGCCCTGACTGGTCTAGCGCGAAGGGTGTAGATACACCCTTCGCGAAGACTGTACACCAGTTCCGATTAGGAGATCCCCCAAGGCCGGAGGTCTGGGACCCGTCAATTGACTGCCTAGCCCTGAAGGGGTTCGGCGGGTGTGTTGGATCAACACCCCACTCGGTTTCGTTAACACCGTTAGGTTTCAGCCGAGGACCACGAAACTGGATTTAACCCTGAAGGGGCCTAGTGACTCTAAACAAACGCGGCTGTCTGTTGAAACAGGATAGTCTTGAAAAAGACTGTTGTTAAATTAATTAGTATACAAGCGATCGAGTAAACAATTTGTCTACGATCGACCGACTTGTTTACTCATAAAAAACGTGCGGCGTAAGGAACGCCGGGCGAGCACGGGGGCAGCGGGGCGCAGGGGGCGCTTGTGGCGGCGTGCGAGCGGCGTCTCGAACGATTGAGCAGCGAGGGGAGCGGGGCGCGGGGAGCGCTTGCGGCGACGTGTAGTCGGGGCGAGAGCTATCCGCTGAGTGTCTCTTGTCGGTTCGAGAACTTCTCTGCGTCCCCGAGATGGGGGCGCGAGGAAACGGGTTTGGGGCTCCTTTGTGGCCCCATGCCCGTGGCGTTGGTCTCTCGATCCCCAAAAATGGAGACCCGTCGTCGGGGTGCACCCAGAGGGTGCCGTCTTCGCCCACCTATGTTGTCCGCCGTAGGAAGTGCCTTCTCTCCGGCGGTCGTCGGTGTCGGTCGGTCCTGGTCCATCCGACCTCGGTTCCCATGAGCTGAAGGCTCGGTGGATGGAGGCCGCTTCGTGCCGTGACGATAATAGTCTGCGTCTTACCTGCGTTAAACGACAGTCTCCACTTGCTGAGCCAGTCGGGAAGGTCGTCTAGTGCGCGCTGGATTTTGATGGCCGCGTGGTCGGCCGACAGCGACGTGGTGATGTACGCGGCGTCATCAGCGTACAGCGCAAGCGTCGGAGAGTGAGTGGCGGGAATGTCGTCGGTGTACACGGAGTACAACGCACGTGAGACGCAGCTCCCCTGTGGCACGCCCGCTCTGACGGGGCGTGCGCTGGACGACACGTTCTCCACCGAAACCTTGAAGGTGCTGTCCTGTAGGAAGGCGGAGACCACCTGTATCAAGCGACTGGGCGTGGTGGTCATGGTCAGCTTGTAAACGAGGCCGGCGTGCCAGACCCGGTCGAATGCCTTTTCCATGTCGAGGAATATTGCTGCGGCGTACTCCCTCTTGTTCACGGCCGCCGTGAGTATGTGCAGTACCCTCGACAGCTGGAGCGTCGTGCTATGTTCAGCCCGGAAGCCGCTTTGTTCTTGGCGCGGCATAATGTGCGGTAACAGGTGGTGCAGCAAGAGCGCCTCAAACACCTTGGAGGTGGTGGGGAGGAGCGTGATAGGCCGGTAGCTTTCCGGCTTCAGGACGTTCTTCCTGGGCTTGGGCAACATGATGACCTTCCCCTGCTTCCAGCAGGTGGGAAAGGTGCCGGTGCGGAGTATGCCGTTGTATAGGCGTGCTATAGCCGCCACCGATTTCGGTGGCAGGTGTCTCAGGGCGGTGTTTGTTATCCCGTCCGCACCGGGAGCCTTCCTAGGCTTGGTGCGCCTTATTGCCCCCAGTACTTGGCCCGGGGAGAAGAAGATAGGGTCTTCCGGCTGGAGCTACCGGCGTCTTGAAGTACGCTCCAAGGTGTTGCTCTGCTGCTGCGACATGATGCAGGGCGTCAGTCGGATTAGGCGTGAATTGACGCTCCAGATGCTCGGCGAATATTTCGGCCCGGTCGGCCGCCGTGTAGCATAGCGCCCCGTCGCTGTTTCGCAGCGGGCGCACCGGGGCTGGGGTATTCTTAAGGCGTCGGCATAGCCGGTGTACCGACGCCCAGTCGCTGTCTGCCGAGTCTATGACGTTCTCCCAGCTCTCCGTTGCGCGCGCATGTAGCTCGGCCTTCACCTTGTCCGTAACACGGTTGAGCTGGTTCTTAATGGTGGGGCATCTTGTCTGTTGCCACCGCTTGCGCAGACGCCTCTTGTCGGCGATCAGGTCTGCGATGTGTGCGGGGAGCTTGTGGTAGCGCCCCTGTGTCGCGGTGGTGGTGCATGTCGCCGCTTCCAAGGCGCTCTGGATGCAAGCGGTGAGTCCCTCAGCCAACGCGTCCACGTCCATGGCGCTAGTGATGGGCCGAGTGGGTGTAGTGGCCTCCATGACCTTCCGGAATTTGTCCCAGTCCGTGTGTCGACGTGGCGCCGGATGGGCAACTCTGGTGGCGTGGTCTGTAAGGCGGACGAGCACCCGCTGGTGGTCCGATCGCAGCTCGTCGTCCAGCACCTCCTGCGCGATCTGACAGGTGAGGCCTGTGTGCACGACAATGTCCAGCACATCGGGTGTGTGTGCACTGTTGTCTGGGTAGTGGGTCGGCGTTTCCGGTCCAGACACGTCGTACCGTCTGGCCTCTGCGTCACTGAAGAGCCGTCTGCCCCCCGTGTTGATGGTGCCGCTGTTCCATGCCGGATGTTTACAATTTAGGTCGCTGGCGATGATGGTGGGGTGCAGCGATGCTAGCAACGTATGTATGTCGCTAGTATTGAGCTTCTTGTGTGGTTCCTTATAGGCTGCGTACATACACACGTGCCTGCCGGCGACATGCAGCTGCACACCCAGCGCAGACATACTGCTGAGTGTGGGGGGCGGTAGTTCCTGGTGGACGACTCTTCGCTTCACCAGCACCACCAGGCCTTGAGAGTAATTTCTGTTGGTATTGTTGGGTTGCCCATCCTTCTTGTAGACGTGATATCCCGGGAACTTGACCGTGTCCGCTGGTCCCAGGAATGTCTCGCTGATGAGCGCCACGTCGATGTCCTGCTCCTGTAAGAGAGGACGGAGGAGCACGAACTTCTCCCTGAGGCCGCGGGCATTCCAGTGAAGTATTCTCACCGGCCATTCCTGTGTAGCATTATCAGTTATGCCGGTGAGAACAACTGGCATCGGGTCCTGTCCTCTACTAAGTGCCATAAGCATTTCTTGCAGGACCCGAAGAGCGGCCTCTATAATTGTGGACCCGGGGTTATTGTTCTTAATGCATACCCCGGGTGCGCCCGCCGACAAGGAATCCGACTGTGGCGGCCGTACGTCTCTACGGCCGCTGGGAGCCGAGCTATTCGCATTTTTTGCGATGCGTTTCGCCTCTGCTCGGCCCCCGGGCGCTAGTGGGTCGTGAGTCACAGTCTTGTGTTTGTTTACATTACTGTTGTCACCGCCCACCTGTTGCACGACGGGCGGTCTGTGACTCACTCGTCCGCGGTTATCTATATGGGATGAGCCCATTCCCGTCTGCGCCCTGTGATTGGTCGGCGGTCGGGAGAGGTCGGATTTCAGCGGTTTAGGCCCCGCCCCCATCTGTTGTACATAGCTATGTTCAGTACATGGTTCAGTAGCGGGGGTGACGGGGGCGTCGCTCTTGTTGCGTGGGACGTCTTTGTTTACTATTTGGTTGTTACTAGTGTTATTCCCACGCTTGCCGCCGCGTCCATCAGGGACGCCGTTTGGGTCGCTCCTATCGGCGTCGGCTGTAACGGCCTCTCAGCAGCCGTATTAGACCGGCGCGTGTTGCCGGTGATGGCGACCGTGCCCGCCCGCTTGTTGCGCACCTCCTTGCGCATTACTGGGCACTTTGTGTAGTTAGCGGGGTGCGCCCCCCCCCCCGCAGTTGATGCAGGTGGCGGGCTCCTCCCGCGGTCTCGGGCACTCTCTAGCTGCGTGACCCCCGCCGCACCTGACGCAAGCGAGCGGTCTGTGGCACTGTTCAGAGGAGTGCCTGAACTGTTGGCAGCGATGACACTGCGAAGGCCCCCTCTTGCCACGCCACGCCTCGATCTTAATGCCGGGCATGCAGAGGATCTCCTTAACCTCGTAGATGCCCGGCAGCGTATTTGGTGTCTTTTTAAGGACTGCGTGGAAAATGCAGCCGGTTCGTCCTTGTCGCGCCTTGATGACGCGGACGTACTCCGGCTCAAACCCCTGCGCGCGAAGGTCCTCCTCAATGTCTTCCGGCGCCCTGTCCGCAGGCAGCCCCCTTATGGCCACCTTATGCCTCCGCTCCGCCGGCAGCGAATAGGAGAACCACGGCACGTTCTCTTCCTTCTCGAGTACCGTCAGATATTTCTGAATCAGACGGTAGGTACTCGACGTCCGATTGCGGTATGAATTTAACCCCCTCGCAGTATGGTCTGGCGTTGGGGGCTCGGCCTAATTTGGCTTTAAGTACCTTAAAATGATGCGCCCACTGCGGTAATTTTTCAACTACCAGCGGAGGGTAGCGCTGTTTTTTTTTCTTCTCGACTTTTTCGTCGGTCGATTTTTGTTTTTCGTCTACCGACGAAATAGTTTTTTCCTCCGCTCGGCCAGGAGGGACCGAGGGAGGGGGGGCTGCGGCGCCTGTTTGTCTGGTGGGAGCGCAAGGCCTGCGCGTCGCCTCCGCGAAAGAATGCAGTGGCAGTGACTCATCTGTGAAAACACGCTTCGGTTCCTCCTCCTGTTCATCCGGACTGCGCTGTCTGCGCTGAGCAGCGCGGGCGGGGAGGGTGGTCTTAGGTGGTAAATACTCTGAGTCACTTACCTCTGTTGTTCCTCCGGCCGTTGCAAGATTGGGCAGAGACGCGCTGGGTCCTCTGCGCTCCAGGCTGGGTCGGGTCATCCGGTTAATGCTCACCTCGTCGCCGCTGGATTCGTCCGACGACACCTCCGACTCGCCCGCGTAGGGCGAGAACAGCGACCTCGAAGAGGGAGATGCTGGCGCGGAGCCCCGGGGAGCGGGGGGAGACATACACGGCGGCGGCGTTCGCGGCGCGCGCGGGCCGAGCGGCGGCGACCGTTGTACTGGGCCGCTCTGCGCGTGCGCCGTCAAGGACGTCTTGTGTGTTGACGAGACGCTTTCTGTCTCGCATACTCTCGGCGCGCGGTTGCGCGCCGTCTCGCTCTTTAGTCTGGCGGCGGCGGCCGGCGCCCCGCTGTCTTTCGAGAATGTTGTAGTAGTTGTATGTTGTTTTCTGTTACCCTCGCTTTTTTCGGAGCTGCCGATTTTCACCGGGAGGGTCTGCGAAACTCGGGCTTCCGGGGTGGGTGGATGCCTGGGTACTCCATATTGATTCCCCGCGGCTGGGCCTGTATGTTGCAGGACTCCTGTTGCCCGGAGCCTGCTTTCTTCCCTAGTAGGTGCTGTTCCAGTTCTTGTTCTTGGTCTGTTTGGTGGCGGTGATGCGGGTGATGCCAGATGCGTGACCGCGGCTGCTCGCTCGGTTCTGGCTCTTCCTTCTTCCTCGTCCCCGCTATGGTGTTGTTCGCGGGGAGGGGGCTTTGGCGGGATCCGGCTGGGGCATCCTGTCGGGAGCGCGCGGCTGCTCGCGACCCTGGCGCTTCTCAGCGCCGGGCTCTGGTAGCCGGGTCCCTTGGCGCTCGCGTCGGTGCTTCCTCCAGCAGCGGCGCGAAATCCAACGGCACCCGGGAGTGGGTCCGTGCGATGATTTTTTTTTTCTTTGGCTCTCTCGAGGCGGTACTCGAATTCACACAAGTTGCTCTGCGATTACTCGGTTCAAATAGATGCGCACGTGGCGTTCCGGTCTTTTGTCGATCCGTGGAGGTCGCGACGCCCCCGTCAGGGGGCGTGGCGAGCGGTGCCAGGGCTATGCCCCCCGGCCGCGGAGTCGGGTAAATTGACCCGTAAATACGGGTCCTTCATAGGATCGGCAACAAGGGCCTGTCGAATATGTATTAGTACGTGCGTGAGTTGCGCACGTCTGTGTAAATGGTTGCAATGTGTTTTTCTGTAGGCGCGTCACAGAACCCACTCACGGTCCTGCTTGCTTCACGGCACCTCGGCGGTCTGTCCCCGCCAGGTGAGACCTCCAGTTACCTGGAGGAAGCCCAGCGGAGGACGACCAGCGACAGAGGCGCCGACTCGACGCCCTACAGAAATTACGGATGTAAACCCCCGCCCGTCCGGTTTCCAGCTAAGTACTTTTACGTTCCGGGCTAAGGGGTCGTGATGTTTGTGTGGGCGGTATTGAACTGTACAGTAAACCGGTCTTTTGACGCTTTTTTTTTATTTTTTATTTTGATATGGCATCTCGTAGTTGACCTTGAGAGGCCGTGACTACTTAACCGGACTTTCCTGTGGATGCCTTAAATGAATTTAAAGCCTCCAGCCAGGGCTACTAAAAACTAAGCGACTACGCACTAAGGGCACCCCCTGCGGGGTACGGACCTCGGCTTAGGGCGTCGCTGGAGAGAACAGCAAGGGATGGCTGGATCGAATTTTTATTTACTGGCTCAGCTGCGGCGCGGGCTGGCCTTCATCATACGAGGGACGGGGGAGGGGGCTGCTACGTTGAACGCGTCGCGATGGACCTCGGCGGCGAGGTCGGTAGGTCGGTCTAGCTCTGTGTGTTGTGCTGGTGGCCCTATTGGCCTCTTGGAGGAGGGTTATTGGGTTATCTGGGTCTGTGAGAGCATGCCTTGGGCGGCGAAGCTTGGAGATGGTGGAGGGGGTGTCATTAGCAGCCGCTACTATCAGGGGATTGCGGTGCTTGGAGGCAGTGTCAAAGAAACGTTTGGAAAGACGCTTCATGAACTGCTGAATGGTGGGGATTTTGAGATCGAGGTGGAGGATCTCATTACGGACGAACCAAGGGGCGTTTGTGGCTTTACGCAAGAAACGGTTTTGGACTACTTGCATCCTATGGATATGACGCGGCTTGGCGTGTGCGAAGACAGGACAAGCGTATGTCATAATCGGGCGTATGCACGCTGTGTACAAGCGCATTTTGCACTTGAGCGACAGTTTGCTACGCGGGTTGAGGACGGGGTGGAGTCGACCCAGAGCGTAGGCGGCACGTGAGCGGACCGCCTTAATGTGCTCTGAGAAGTTGAGGTTGCGGTCGAGGATCACACCTAGATATTTGGCTTGCTTCCCCCAGGGGATCAGCTCGCCAGACATGGAGATGGGTCGTGGGGTGGGGACGTTTAGTCGCGGCTTCGTGTGGAGTACCGCTTGACTCTTTTGGGGGTTAACTTCGATCCTCCATTTCTTGAACCAGTCAGCCAGTTTGTTGACTGCGGTTTGGAGATGGTGTCGAATTCGGTCAGGGCTGAGTCCCGAGCAGTATATGGCGGTGTCGTCTGCGAACAGAGCGACTTGGGCCTTACCACCTTTCGGGATATCGCTTGTGTACAGCGTGAAAATAAGGGGGGCTAGCACGGAGCCCTGGGGAACACCTGCACGGATGGGGCGGGGGGAGGAGTGTGCTCCTTCGATTTTGTAGCGGAAGGTGCGGTTTGACAGGAAGTCCCGTAAGATGAGAACGAGACGGTCGGGCACTCCGAGTTTGTACAGCTTATAGATTAAGCCGTTGTGCCAGACTTTGTCAAACGCTTTCGCTATATCGAAGTAGACTACGCCTGTGTACATACCACGCATGAACCCTGCGTGTATATGTTCAGTGATGCGTAGGATTTGTTGTGGACAGGAGTGTTGGGCACGGAACCCGAACTGCTCATTTGGAATGAGGCCCTTATTCTCGGCATAGGCTCTGAGACGCTTATAAATAAGCCTCTCGTAGATTTTGCCGAGAACTTTCAGTAAGCTGATTGGACGGTAACTATTGGGATCGGCTTTAGGCTTACCGGGCTTGGGAATGCCAATCACAGTGGCTTCTTTCCACGTTTGTGGGAAAATATTATTCCCCATTGCACCATTGAAGATGGTGGTCAAGAGGAGGACTAGGTGGGCTGGGAAGAGTCGGACCACTCTATTGGTGATGCCGTCTGATCCGGGTGCTTTTTTGGGTTGAAGGCCTTTGATGATGTCCTGCACTTCGTCTGGAGTGATGGGAGGCAGGGGATCATCCGGGTCGTCAACGGGCGGGAGGGAGGTCCTACGTTCTACTTCAGCGTCGACCTCTAGGAGGTGGGCTTGGTCTACCTGTAGGAGGCTGGGGGAGCACTGGGCTTCGAGGCAGGAGGCAAGGCATTCAGCCTTTTCATCGTCGTCGAAGGCGATGGTATTGTCGGGGCGAACCAGAGGAGGCATGGTGACAACTTCTTTGGATTTTAACTTCCTCTGAAGTTCCCAGAAGGCTGGGCAGGATGGGTGGGCTCTAACTCGTCCAGCATCTTATCCCAGCCGGCTTCACGCCACTCCGATATGCGTCTTTTTACAGTTATCTGTAAATAGCGCATATTTTTTTTTTTTTTTTTTTATTGCCGTCAACTCACTTCTTGCGTGGCAAGAATACTTTTTTACTTTTATATTTTCTGCCAATTCTCTTTTTTCCGCTTATTGTTTTTTAGCGGCATTGGCCTTGTCATCTTTTTTCGGGGTCGCTTTTTTCCCACGTCATCATTTTTCTTTGTCATCTTTTTTAAATATTATTTTTTACAATAAACTTACTTCTAAACATTCTTATCTAGTCTAATCTTAACTACAAAATCCTTGCCGACGGCACAGTGCTTGGCTGTGCTGCCCTCGTCCGGTTTCTTTCGATTGCTATTTTAGCCACTTTGAGGCAAAACCGCTCCAGGTACGTCCTGGAGTGTTTGTCCGCCATAAGGTCGGCTATGGTTTTCTCGGTCACAGTTCTGCCAGTACTTACTTCCAGGTCGTACCTGTCGCGGTCGTGCCTCGGGCATTCAAATATTAGGTGCTGTATCGTTTCACTTGCCTGTGTGTCACACACACAGGCTGGACTACTCTTTAACTTAAACTTATGCAGGTACGCGGGGAAACCGCCGTGACCCGTCAAAATTTGCGCCCAGATAGACGTCCTGTCGAGGCACTTCAGGACCCTGCGCGCGCGCACCACATCGGGGAAGAACATCCGCGTGACCCCAGCCGTGGCCCCGCCGGTGTACCTCCCGTTCCAGACAGCTACTGTGCCCTCCCTCAAACGTCGCTTGACGTATGAGAGTGGACACCTGTCATACGCTGGGGCGACCCTGGACTGGGCCGCCGCCTGCCTAGCCAGTTCGTCGGCGCGCTCATTGCCGGGGATCCCGACATGAGCTTTCACCCAAAAGAACCGGAGGACTTTACCACTCCCCTCTTGCTCCCTGATATTCTTACGAATATGGGTAGCAAGGGGATGGTGCGTTTCCGGGTTTCGGATCAAGTCGAGCGAGGATCGAGAGTCGCTGAGCACCGCCGCGCAGTCGAAGCCTCTCAGGACAACCAGGTCCGTAGCCCTGGCTATCGCGAGCAGCTCCGCCTGAAAGACGGTACACATCGGCCCCAACCTCATTCGCTTGGTCCGAATCTCGGACCCATCCCGCCAGTAAGAATATGCCGCCCCGACCCCCTCATCCGATTTACTACCGTCTGTGTAAATCAGATGAGCGGGGAGCTGTAGCTGAGCCACAGTTTCGGGGAGCATATTCTCCAGACACTGATAATCAACATCTGGCTCACTGGCGGGGTGAGGGGCCTCCGTAAAGGCCCTACGCTCCTCCAGTTCGCGGGATTCCAGCTCATCTATCGGACGTCCCCGTTTGCACTCAAACAGCCGGGCGACCTCCAACACTCGAAGATCGAGCGGGAGGAGACCCGACAGCGTGAGTGCTGCATTGAGCGACACCGTACGATGTGACTTGGCGATCTTCTGTGCAAAGCTCCTTTGGACGGTAGCAAAGGTTCTTTGCACAGAGATCTTCTCGGCGGCTTTCGCCCAGGAGCTCGCGCCGTACAGGATGGTGGGTTCGACCACCGCGGTGTATATCGTCCTGATGATCTCCGGACACAAGCCCCAATCCACCCGAGCCATCGCCGACAGTTTCCTATAAAGGTTTGTTGGGGAATTTTAGTGACTGGATAAAAGAAACTTCAAAATGCTGCTAGTAATTGAACCATGTATTACCTAACTCGTCGAACAAATATGGCATACAGACAAGAAGAGTAGGTACATTTAAAACTTACATCTAATCTTATAAATCTAAGTACCGACATTCTAACGAGCGCAAGTTATGATTTGCTCACTCAAATCGAGCAGGCGTTTTGCTCGAACATGCCCCCAGACGTTGGAAGCAGCAGAACCGCTTTCAACCGGAAGTAGAATCAACGGGGAGTGGGCAAATCTTGCTAAAGGCCCTTCTGACGATTCCAGCGGATGTTTTCACGTCTGCCACGCGAACAATTCCATCGGACCCTGGATGCACGGCGACGACTCTTCCCAATCTCCATTTAAGGGGAGGAAGGTGGTCCTCCTTCACGACGACCAACGAACCCAACTTCAGCGTGTCTCTGCAGGTGTGCCACTTGGTCCTTTGCTGCAACTCGGACACAAACTCTTTGCTCCAACGAGCCCAAAAATGCTGGCGTAGCTGTTCTATCCGTTGGAAACGAGACAAGGAAGGAGTGGATTTGTCCTGTAGATTTTGCTGCGGAAGTGATGTCAGTGGCCGGCCAACAAGAAAATGGCCTGGAGTCAGTGGTGTGCAGTCCGCTGGATCGGGTGATAACGGCGTCAGTGGACGGGAATTTAATATTGCCTCAATTTGCACTAAAGTGGTGTTAAGTTCTCGAAGGTTAGTTTACAATTACCCAACACTCTTCTGAGATGATATTTCGTTGACTTAACACCCGCTTCCCAGAGTCCGCCAAAATGAGGAGTATACGCTGGTATGAAATGAAATCTAATCCCGTCATTAGCCAATTGCTCGCCCAAGGAATTGCAATTAGATTTAAGGAATTTTGAAAGCTCGTTACAGGCACCGACGAAAGAGGTACCATTGTCGGAGTAAATATCATTAGGTTTTCCCCGTCGCGAGATGAATCTAGCTGAAGCAAGTATATAGTTATGGCTAGCTAAGTCACTCACCAGCTCTAAGTGAATCGCCTTAGTGGTGAAGCACACAAAAATGGCTATGTACACTTTTACTAGCCTACATCCCCGACCTTGCCTACTGGCAGCCATGATGGGACCAGCATAGTCAACACCAGTGCTTTCAAAAGGGTACCCACCTGGAAGGAGACGCTACTGTAGCAAATTACCCATCACAGGAGTAACTGTTTTACCCGACATGCGACAACAACGCACGCAATTACGATAACATCTCTTTGCTAGGCTTCGTCCGCCTATTGGCCAATATGAATCCCTAATCGAAGCCAACAATAACTGAGGGCCTGCATGCATCAGCTTTATGTGTTCAGATTCGAATAATAACTTGGTTAATTTGTGAGTGGACTGTAAAAGAATAGGGTGCTTTTATCAAAGTTAAAGGTTGAATTTGCTAAGCGTCCTCCAACACGCATGATTTTATCAATACCTAAAAATACGTTGAATTTTATAAGGGCGCTTTTAAAAGGCAACTTCTTATTATTAATGAGTAACTCATACTCGGGAAAAGACTCAATTTGGCTTTTAATTATTATATTTTTTAATGCATCTTGCAATTCCACTTGTGATAGGAAACCAGTGGAAGGAATTTTCCTACACAATTTTATAAATCTTAAAACGGTTGCCACACTACGGATCAGCCTTAAATAACTAGAAAAACGATTAAAGTCTATGAATGTATGACAATGACTGTTAACACTAACACTAGCGGTCAATGTAACATTAGGTCGAGTTTCAGGCAGCTTGTCTGACTCTAACGATTTAGGTTGAGTTGGCCAATGAGATTGGACTTATTTCAAGCCACTGGGACCGCTCCACCACAGGTCCAGAGATTGCAGAACACTAATATCCACGCCACGAGATATTAAGTCTGCAGGGTTCTTGGCAGTTGGGATGTGTCGCCAAGTACAGTGTCCCGCCTTATCTAAAACTTCAGCAACGCGATTACGCACAAACGGCTGAAGTTTAGAAGGTAACATCTGCAACCATCCCAACACGACTGTGGAGTCAGTCCAGCAATAGATATGACTAAACTTTAGTCGCAGTGACCGTACAACCTTCTCGCATAAACGAGCTCCGACTACAGCGCCACACAATTCCAGTCTTGGAATGGTGGTCGGTTTAATCGGTGCCCCTCGACTTTTAGCAACTAACAGACGAATCATGTACTCACCCTGATCATTAGCACTGCGTACATAGACACACGCACCATACGCACGCTCAGATGCGTCTGTGAATACATGAAGTTTTAGTATAGCATGTGAATTACATATAACACGTCGTGGGACACGATAGTTATTGATAAGAGGCAATGCTTTGACAATAGCTTCCCAACTAGCACTAAGAGCCGGGGTTAATGGCATCAGTACGAATTTTAATTAATTCGTCGTCACTAGAGGAATCATTTTGAATTAAATTGCATGGAATATTGTTAGAGGTTAATTTTCCATTATTATAGGTAACAGGACCAGAAACGATCCAGCCTAACAACGTTTCACACAATACTGGCTTACCTATACCTAGTCGAATTCTCTGCGAGCCAACCAAGTCCCAGAAGAGATCCGCTCCTATTAAGACATCTACTTCTGATGGCTTATAAAATGTGGGGTCAGCTAAGCAGATATTATCGGGAATATTCAGATCTGAAATATCGATATTACGACTGGGCACCACAGTCGTCAGTGATGGCAAAACAAAACAATAAAACTTAGTAGCATAACTATTGTCTAATGACGTCATCTTCACATGACATGTTTTGCCTACACGAGAACTTACGTTATTAATGCCATAGACCGAACCATTTATCTGACTAGTATTTAAGTTAAGCCGTGTACATAATCGTTCCGTCATAAAACACGATGTGCTACCGCTATCAAGCATGGCTCGCACTATATGCTCACGATCATTGTAATCACATAACTTGATAAGAGCGGTGGATAATAACACAGCGCATTGTTTACGTTCACTACTTAGCGAACTGAGGTCCGCAGACAAAGTTAAATTATTTGCATTCGCAGTCGCATCAATAGTGCTAGCGACGCCGTCAGTAGGTGATGACGTTGATACGGAATGCGACGGGTTACCACGTGATTTGTTTTCATTATTGCAAGAATTCGCCGTACCTTTGTTCCCCAAAGAATGAATCAAAGTGTTATGTCGGCGCTTACATATCTTGCATCCTGGTTTTTTGCATCGGTTAGCGAAGTGACCTGGACGAAAACAGTTATAGCACACTTTATAATTAGGTATTAATTTGAGTCGGGCGTCTATGCTGAGTGAAAGGAATTGTGAACAACTACTTAAAATATGATCATCTTTACAGTGCGGGCACGACTTACTCGAATCAGTGCTGGAATAATTACAATCTTGTGACACAATCATAGACTTCATCTTATTAGAATGTGAATTAGGCTTAGCGAGGTTGGGATTACTGTTATTTCGTGCTATTTCTAACGTTTCTAATAAATCAGCGCGAAAGCGAATAAATTGAAGAAATGCATTAAATGTAATAGAGCTGTCTTTGTCTATCCGACCTTTGTGCTCCTCCCACTCACGATAAGTTAATGGATCTAGCTTCCGAGTTACAATGTATATTAATAAAGTATCCCAAGACTTGACGGGCTCATTTAACGATTCCAACGCACGGAGATTTTTATTAACCCTTTAACCGCCAACGCCATAATATTACGTGTTGTAAGAACATTACATCAGGCGCCACGTCAGAATATTGTGTAGAAAGTCCTGTCATTTAAAAAATGTACAATAAATGTTGAATTTGCTTACTGAATCTTAATATATTTCGTGTAATTACTTTATTTTTAACAGTATTAAATACATATTTTAGCTAATTGATTGAAATAATTACATGTTCTCAGTTCGTGATACGTCTAAATATCAACCTACTTCGCCGAACCCATAATTTCATGTAGACTAGTGTTGTACCGCATATGAAACTCCTGATAGTAAATTAATAAAAAACATCCTATTTTTTACAAAACTATCAAGTAAACTTTAATCAAAATTTCATAGTTTATTAAACATTTATTTATTTATTCAAAATTCAATAAGCTTTAGTGAAGTAATATGTAGAAATCAACAAATAAGTATAGGTAAATATTAAGTACAAACTAACTCCAGAACGTCACTAGTACAGGCTATCCGCGAACGCCGTCGCCGTAATTTTATGTGCGGCTCAAGGTCAACTAGTCATATTTTGAATAAACGTCAGCGCCATCGCCATGATAACATGTGCTCACATTATTATTACATCTAAGCTAGTGTCGAGAAGTTATCGATGATGTTATACGACGACGAAGAACTATTAAATATATTGCAGCAAGCAAACAATGATATTTATAGTAGTAGCAGTTCAACGGATAGTGATAATAATTCGGTAAATAACTCTTGTTTTCAAGTCTGTTTATTTATCCTCAGTCAAAAGGACAGCTAAATAATAATATGTGTACTTATTTACCCATTTATTTTGTTTTAAAGAAAATACAGTTTATTTAGTTATTTTATTTGTTGTTATTTATTATTATTTGTATCCTAATATTTTAAACGCGTATCATTTTTTTTACATAAATGTCATACCGTCTTTTTGTCCGCGGGATAGTAAACGGACTAATTAAGTTTACTGTTTTTTTAATTTGTTATCTATGTTTCATATAATACTAATCTCATTTTAAATTGCTACAGGAGAAGCTTTATCGCTCAGTGCAACTAGTGTTGTAGGCCTTTTTCGTGTTTCGTGAAGACGAAGAGTTATTAAATATTTTGTAATCATGAATTGCGAAGCGACGACAGTTCTCAACATAGAAGTGATGTTGATTTGATAAGTTTAATTTATTTTTTAAATCGATATTTTAATTTGACAAGTAATTGTGTTTGTTTGTAACATACCTACTAAGGTTCATCATGGATACTAACCAAAATTTAAATGATACATTCATAGGCTGGAATTATTTAATATTAAGAAGGTACATCGGTAGGTAGGGTAAGAACAGATTTTGTAGTGTTATTAAGTTTAGGTATATGCTTACCTATATTTTTATAATAATGCCTCTATATACAGTATGTTAAGAAAACCCTGTCCGACCCGTGAAGGTGTTGTTAGGTATCGATAACTGATTCTACTAATGCATACAAAACCGGGCTAAACTAAAAAAAAAAACCCTCTAAAAAAAATAAATATTATTTCGCAAAAGGAGGTAACTTAATAAATGTGCGTTGACCACCCTTCGCCTGCCGCTCGCGGGGCAGGGCACGCGGCGCGTGGTCGCATCGCTATTCGCTCATAACAAAACCGGTGTTGTCACTTTTTAAAAATTACCCAATTTCGGGGAAATTGGAATTAATTCGCGGAAAAAAAAGATTATTTCAAAATTCATTTGTATTGGTACTATGATGAATACGTAAAATTTTATATTATATGTGTTTACCTAACCTTTATTATCCTTATGGGTCGGACAGGGTTTTCTTAACATAATGTACGTATGAGCAGTATAAAAGTAAATATTCTCGAAAGGTTAATATTGTGAATAAATAAATGCATCGATATTGAGTATTCGCAACACTGTTCCAACTTATACCTAAAGTGTCGTGGCGCTGGAGGTTCGTCAAAGGGATCAGTGCCGTGGCGGTTAAAGGGTTAAGTTGATCAATTAATGCTTTCAACGCAACAGAGGACTCCTTTGCAAAAGCATTCAAGTTAAATAAGGATGACACATGATTTTGTACTAATAACCTTTTGTTATCAAAACGATCACAAATGAGCTTCCAAGCTATATCATAATTGCTTGCGGAAAACTCAATCGCATGGATCACAACAGCAGCAGATCCTTCCAGCGACGCTCGTAAATAATGAAACTTGTTAACCTGATCGATTTCATCATTACAGTGAATGAGGCTAGTAAAAGTGTCACGGAACTCCAACCAATTGCTAAAACTCCCATTGAATTTAGGTAGTTGTATCGTGGGTAACTTAACAGGCTTACGTTGACTGATACGGGTACATTTTTCGCTGCTAATCGACTCATTATCGTTGTTAAACTTACATAACAACTCTTGTGACCTAGACAGTGCTTTATAGTATAGTGACTCAAATTCGGTGCGCTCAGAGAATTGAGCCTTAACATCTTCTGCCAGACATTCTAATCGCAACTGTACCTGATCGTACTGGTCATACAACGACTCGATTCTCCCAATACGTATTTGCAATTCCTTAACCTCACAACTAGTTAACTCCTTATCATTGGACGCATTAAGGTAATTAATGAACGCAGTTAAACGTCCCTTAAAGCTTCCTCGTTTTTTAACTAGTTCTCTCTCTTCGGACATTTTGGGAATCGAATGCAGTCAACCTGAAATGTATATAATAACAACTTAGGTATTTTCACACAATCAAACTTAATTTTAAGTAGTAATAACTACCTAGCAGGTACGTTATAACAAATTAACAAAATATGTAATCTCACTACTACGAGTACCTACGTGTTACAATATCATTACTACGAGTAGGTACCTACCTCTTATAAATAAAAAGGCATACAAAATGAGATTTTAATTTTAAGCTTTTATTTAAGCTACACTAATTCCTCAAAACTTGAACACTTAATTACCTAACGTCGACTTTAATGCAATACAATTGATTCATACGGGTTAATTAACTAATTAAAGATAACTAATATCTAATAAACACCAACCTAGGCACATAACTCATTAAACAAAATGATTAGTTAACTAAAATACTGCTAAGATACAATTATAAATGTAGCAAATATCTACTGAGCTTTTCACTGAAAGAACATATAATCGTAATTTAAACCAATATATTTTTTAGTCAAATGAAACACTAACCTTTTTAATGATTAAATCACAGGGTTAAATACTACCTGACCGAGTGTTGGGTGGCGATATTTTAACTCTAAAATTCTTAACACCGTAAATTAGCTTGATGTCCTTTGTTCACAGTCACATTGCCGGCGAATATCTCCTCGGCAAAACTCCACGATAATAATATCCAAATCCACTGATTTTTAGCAAATCTTCATAGGATTACCAATCCGGCTCGAAGGACCAAAATGTTGGGGAATTTTAGTGACTGGATAAAAGAAACTTCAAAATGCTGCTAGTAATTGAACCATGTATTACCTAACTCGTCGAACAAATATGGCATACAGACAAGAAGAGTAGGTACATTTAAAACTTACATCTAATCTTATAAATCTAAGTACCGACATTCTAACGAGCGCAAGTTGTGATTTGCTCACTCAAATCGAGCAGGCGTTTTGCTCGAACAGGTTAGTTGCCTTGCAACAAGCATATGAAATATGCTTGTTGAAGGTCAACTTACTGTCGACGATGACTCAGAGGATCTTGATCTCGGTCACCATCGAGATGTCAACGCCACCCATCTGCACGACCGGAGTGTCATATTTAAGCTTGCGCGTGACAACCATCGCCCGAGTTTTTTCGGCGGAGAAGCGCAGCTTATTTATGACACCCCACTCGTGCACACAGGCTAAAGCGGCATTGGCATCCCGCTGGATCCCGAGCGCCGTGTGCCCAGAGAACACCAACACGATATCATCCGCGAACGCCTGCACGTACGCGCCCAGCGAATCCAGGTTGTCCAGTAGAGGGTCCAGCAGCATGTTCCAGAAGAGAGGCCCACCGATGGAGCCTTGGACACAGCCCTTGGTCTGGGGCTTCCGCATCGTTTTCCCCGCGTAGCGCACGACTACGCTCCGGTCCCTGAAGTAATCCTCGACAAGACGCCTAAGATTAACGGGAATACCTTTCTCTATCATTCTGCACTTTATAGCAGGCCACCATGCGTTGTCGAACGCCCCCTCGATGTCAAGAGAGACTATCAGGGCGATCTCCTTCTTGTGGAGGATGCCTCTGACGTGTTGTATCAGGTCGTACAGCGCGTCCTCCGTGCTCCGCTGCGGTACGAAGCCGTATTGCCGCGCATTGGACTTGGGCAAGAAGTGCCAGCGGATTCGCCGGCACAGGATTTTCTCCAAAATCTTGCCCAGGATGGAAAGTAGTCCAATGGGGCGATACGACCTTGCGCGGGCATAGTCTGGACGCGCCGGCTTCCTTAGCACCACGACAGATGCCTCCTTCCACGGCGCTGGGAAGCACGCCAGGTCAAGACACCGGTTCAGGATGGCCAGGAATAGCTGGATATCCTGGTTAATTACTCGGCAGCATATATCGCTCGTAAAACCATCCGGACCCGGTGCCTTCTTAGGGTTGAAGCTGCGCAGAGTCCGGACCAACTCCCCCCTGGTAATCGGGGGGTCGTCGGTCTCTCCCGGTAGACGCATGCTGACCAGATCCGCCCGACCTCTGATGACGGTGTGGATCTGGCCAGCAGCGCGACCGATTGATCCGGGCTCTGCACAACTCCACCCTCCACGAGTAGCTGGTCCTCGGGACGACCTGACGCCCTTCTCAGCACCCGAAAGATACCGTCCCACATAGACTCCCTTTCTTGCATCGAGCAGAACTGCTTCCAGCTCGCAGTCTGGGCGTTGACCGCCCTCCGCTCGTACTCCGCCTTGGCACTCAGGTAGTCTTCCACTACATACTGCCTGCGACGCGGCGCGGCACAGCAGATCCTGCGCCGCTTTGTGTTCACGTCGCGCCGCAGCCTTTCAAGCTCGTCGTTCCACCAAGGAAAGCCCTTCTTGGGTTGGGGTGGTCTGGGCGGGGGGATAGCCCTCCCGCACGCTTCGGCTACGGACTCTATGTAGTCCGAGACCACCCCTTCAAGCTCGCCCTTCGTTTGGGCGTTGGATATCCGCTCCAGGGTGAGCCCTCGAGCGGATATCCCGCTTTGCATTTCCTCGGTGAGACGACCCCAATCAGCCTTCCGGGTGTTGAAGCGCCGACTCGTCCACCGGGTGTTGTCCCCGGGTGGCACCTTGAGACCCAGAACCACACGTATCGCCCGATGATCAGAACTTGTCACGGAGTCGTCCACTTTCCACTCAAGGATGCTTCTCAACAGCCCCTGGGTGCAGACGGTAACATCGACATGACTCGTGTACCGCCTGCCCCCACGGACCGTATCGAAGGTGGGGACGACTCCTTCGTTCAATACGTGCAGCTCCATATCATCAAAGAACCCCCTCAGGGACTCCCCCCGAGAGTCCTCCACGACGCTTCCCCACCACGGACTCCATGCATTCCAGTCCCCTCCCATGAGGATCCTGCCCGTGCCGACCCGGCCCATGAAGTCACGTATCTGCAGAAGGTACGGCTCGATATCCTCCGTGCCCTCAAGGTATACAGAGACAGCCGCCACGGTCCAATCGCCCGCCTTTAAAACGACAGCCACGATATTCTCGGTGATGATTAGAGGGTTCACAAGAACCTCCAAGTCATCCCGGAACACCATGACTGCCGCCTTGACGGGTTTGGTCCTAGCAGACTCCCTCTGCACCACCCTAACGCCACGGAAGCCACCGACCCGCCCCTCCGCGCCAACGTAAGGCTCCTGGACCAGGGCGACACCGACACCACCCCCATGGGCGGACATGACTAACTCCTGAGTCGCAAGGCGGCCGCGCTGGAGGTTGGCCTGTAACGCTATAAAGCGATCCTTGCATTCACTATCCACTGCGGGGCCCTCAGCAATAGTTTATGGAGGAGCGCGCGATACCGTCCCACTTCTGCCTTATCGGACAGCCGCCGTCGAACGCGTTGTGTCCCGCCGTCTGCAGTCCGGCCCGGTCGCAGTTCACGCAGACTGGGGCCCTCCCGTCCACGCGGGAGGGGCACTTCGCACGGTCGTGCTCCCCCCTGCAGTGGGCGCAAAGGTCCACCTTCTGCTTGCAGAATCTGCGGCCGTGGCCGTACCCCAGACACCGGGAACACTGCACCAACAGCGACTGGTCCTCGGCAGTCAGGCCCTGTATATCAATGTACAGGGTCTCCGCCTCAGTCAGCCTGCGCCACACCTGAGGGGAGACCTGCAACACCACATGGGCCTGGAGAGGGTTCCGCGCCCTCCTCCTATAAACTTCCTTGACCCGAAAGTGGGCCTCGTCCATGCCGAGCCACAACTTCCGATTCTGAGTCCTGAGAGCCTCAAGGATATCAGCCTCGGAGTTGTAACTCAGCAAGTTACGAATAACCACCCGCGGGTCTCTGTTTGCTGCGGGCTCTATGTTGAGGCCGTCCCGAGCTTTGAGCCGGCTCTGCGCCTTCTCTAGCTCCGGCCTGTTCCCACAGCAGATGACTATCTTACCATCCCTGACTTTCCTAACCCTGTCAACTTGTATTCCCGTTTTACGGGCGTCTAGGGCTTCCCTTACCTTCTCTATCACTCTCTCGCTAGTGTCCTTCGCCTCTTTTCAGGATATAATCAGGGCGTGATTCGGTCGGCAGGGGAGAGGGCGAGTCTTCGCCTTGGGGACCCTCAACGTCTCGGCGTACGTTGCCGCCGGGACCTTGAGGGTCTCCACGGCCTTTCCGGCCTCCCTAACGGTTTCCCCGTACTCTTTTACCCTCTCCCCAACCTCCCCAACCCTCGCCCCGATCACCTCCA
Source organism: Sesamia inferens (assembly GCA_037179545.1). Taxonomy (NCBI): domain Eukaryota; kingdom Metazoa; phylum Arthropoda; class Insecta; order Lepidoptera; family Noctuidae; genus Sesamia; species Sesamia inferens. The sequence goes on from CM073947.1 coordinate 7,475,714, forward strand.
CTTTCGTTCCTGTCTCTTCCATTCTCTTGCTTACCTCCTCCGTCATTCTTCCCGCACACTCCATCTTCTCAGCCATCCCATCTACTTTCTTACTAGTCCTCTCAACACTCACCCTTACTTCCTTCATCTCTTCCATCAAGCCCTCTAATTTTTTAATATTGCCGCAGAGCGCCCTGCCCGGGGGGTACTCGTCAAACCGGTCCATCACGTCCGTGTTGATCATCTTTTTGATGGACTCGGTATTAGTGACGAGCACCCCCAAGCGCTCCCCAATATCCAGCTCACGCAGGCTCCGGGCCAACCTCTCTATTAATTTATCTTTAGCTGCGAGTTTTTCTCGCAGCTCCAACTCTTTTTCGGACCGCAACCGCTCCAGCTGGAGCTCCCGGGAACGAAGCGTCTCGTCCACCTGGAGGACTGTTTCAAGCAGTCCCGACAGACTGCTTAAAACGCCCTCCTTAATGGACGTCTTCAGGTTTCCCGAGAGCTCCAGCTGGGCCTTCGCGGCCCGATACAACCTATTGGCCCGGGCTGAGTGGCTCTCCCCTGGGCGGGCGCTAATCTGCGGCTGCGACTGGGCCACCGCGGCCTCGCGCGACCTGCCTTCCTTTTCCTCCTTACGCTCTGTGTGTGTGACACTTATATTTTTGACGTTCTTGCCCGTGATTTGAGACATTTTTATCGGGGACTTCTGTCACTGTTACCTCCCTTGAACAGTCGTTCAGGACTGACTGTACGTGATCCGTGAACGAGTCGATCGCGGTCGTCGTGTCCGCGATAGAGTCCAGGCGTGCAGGTATGGAGTCCAGGTGGGGGGATGTGGAGGATTTCAGCCGATCGCTTACTTTCCTCCAGTCCGTCACCACCTTCGTCAGGGGTACTTGACCTGGGTCAGAGAGGCCAGTGCGGGGAGCCAGTCTGATAACAACTGATCGATGATCGGACGATAGCTCAGGTAGCGCTTCTATAGAGTCTGACCGGAGGTTGACGTTCTTTAGGAGCGCCACGTCAAGGACATCCGGGGTGTGATCGGGGCCATAGGGGAAATGGGTGGGGGTCATAGGTCCCACGACGTCGAAGTTCATTCGGGTAGAGAGGTCAAACAGGAGTCTGCCTCTGGAGTTGATCCTGGTGCTATTCCAGGCGGAGTGTTTGGCGTTGAGGTCACCCGCTATTATAACGGATTTGCTCAACCCCAGAAGTAGGGCGATGCCGTCTGCTAAGAGTTGATGATTCTCTGCAGAGGAACTGGGAGGGAGGTAGGCCGACACTAATGTAATAGGTTGGTGGCCTGTCATGCCGAGACGGCACATTGACACTTCGAGTCGTGAGAGGGGTGGGGGGTCCATTGGGATGCAATGTAGAGCCCTTTTGAAATAAATAAGGGTTCCGCCTTTGTGACAACGCAACCTGTCGTTGCGAACTACGCGGTAGTTCGCGACCAGAGGTGTGCGGTGGCTAGGCTTGAGGAAGGTCTCTTGGGCGAGGAAGATGTCGATCTGGTGCTCGCGTAGGAATGTTGAGATCTCTAATTTCTGATCTCTAATGCCATCGGCATTGAAGTGCACCAGTTTCAGGGAACGGGGCTTGGTTCGTTTACTGCTCCTGCAATCCATTAATTGGATGCGATGGAGGACAGGGCCTGGGTTATTTCCGGATAGGCATTGTAAATGCCTATCACGGCCTCAAGGTTGCCAGCAGATCTGGCAGCCAGGAGCTCCTTTGCCATTTGCCTGGCACGGGGGGACATGAAAATAAGGAAGGTCCCCGAGATGACGTTGAATGCGTCAAGGGGGTTGCTTCCGGTGGTTGTTGCGGGGGTTGTTGTCGCCGCGGAGGATGTTGTTACCACCTTTTGGGCCGTGGAAGGTCGGATGCGAGGATGCTTGTCCTTCCAGGCGGGGGTGGATTGAGGGGTCGTGCGGCCGCCACTAAGGCCGGGAAGGCCTTCTGGTGGTTTAAGGCGTTCCAGGGACTAGGTCTCTGGGGGCTCAAAGCCACCGGGGGCTGGGTCTGGCCTGCTGGGGCCTCCCTTTGCTGGCGAGCGCTCGCGCGCTTCGCCAGTTTAGGCGATGTTGACTTGGGGGCCTTGGGGCACCCACGGTAGTTGGCCGTGTGGCCGGTCGTGCCGCATAGGACGCAGCTTGGTGGCTCGGTGCAGAGCGCGCGGTCCTTGGGCCGTGGGCACTCTGCTGTGCCGTGGTCGCCTAGGCACTTGACGCACCTGGGCTTGGCGTGGCAATGTGCCTGCGAGTGGCCGTACAGTTGGCACCTATGGCATTGGCCAACGATGCCGCTCTTGTGCGGCTTCTCAATGACTATGCCTGATAGAGAGCAGATGCTCTTTATCAGGAATATGGAGTGGTGGGTGGCTCCCTCGACGGGGTGACTGATCACTAGGATCATGTCGTATGCTGACCCTTTACCGCGTGCCTTATGCATGCGGTGGACTTCCTTGACGGGGATCCCCTGTGCAAGGAGATCAGCTTTGATATCGTCGGAGGGGATCTCCTTTGGGATCCTTCGGATCATCACGCGTGTGAGACGATCCTCCGGGAGGGAGTAGGTGTGGAAGGCCACACCTCTTAGGCGGAGGAGCTTTGTTAGCTCACGGAAGTCCCTGGCTGTAGGGACGGAGACTTTAATCCCCGTCTGGGTTGACTTAGCATTTGTGAATGCTATTTTGTGTTCCGTGCACCAGCCGGACACTGAGGGCCATTTCGCCTTGTCTTGGATGAAGACAGGCGGGGGAGGGGGGATTTTAGAGGCCGCACGTGGGGCCGAGGGGGTGGTTTTGGGTGACGCGGCACGAGGGGCGTCAGTCCCTTTAGGGAGGACGGGTGTGGGGCTGGGACGGCCGCTGGCCGACTCGGCAGCCACCAATTTGGGGGCTTGGATGGAGGAGGAGGATTTCTTCCTCCTCCTCTTGAGGGCGACGACCTTGAAGTCTGGTTCGTCGTCGTCGTCTGACGCCTGAGTGGGCGGGGTTGATTCCTCGGAGGAGTCCGAGGAGATGGGGTTGGGGCGTTTGGCCGAGAAAACTTCGGTGTCCATGGACACCTCGGTTTCGGCGGGGACGGCATCGGGCTGGGGGGAGGGGGCTAGCTGTTGGAGGACAGCCAACCTATCGCCATATTTGGCGCGGATGGATGGTTCAGCAGAACCTCGTTTAATATGGCGAGAAGCGCCTGAAAATGGGGGGAAGACATTTCTACGACCTAGTCCTCCGGGTTGGAGGCCCGGAGGGTGTGTACCCTCCCTGTCGCCGGACAGGGAGGTGTGTGCCTAACCCTACTAACCTTACAGTCTCAGTAGCGTAGCTCCGGTGCACTACTCGGCGCGTCACTACACCGCACTTACACACACTCACACACAACACTATCAGACTCTTTCGAGTCTGGCGGCGCGGCGCGAGAACGCGGCGATGCGGCTTAGCGAGCGCGACGGATAGCGCGGTGACGCGGCGCGACGGAGCGTCAGGAGGTTCGCGGCGGAGCACACGGACGCGGCGGGTCGGTGCAGGGATCGGGAGCGGAGCGAGAGTTCGCGGCGGGGCTAGCGAGTGGCGTGGTGGTGGCTGCCAAGCAAGCGCGGCGGGGCTGTGGCGCAGGTGCGCGGCGGTACGGCGCGAGATTCGCGGCGGGGCTGTGCGCCTGGTGCACGGCAGTAGGGCGCGCGAGGACGCGGCGGGGATGCTTTAAAGCACGGTAGAGCACTAGCGAGCGCGACGGAGCGGCACGGGGTTAGCGGCGTAGGCGCGGGAGCACGTGCGCTCAGGGCGAGCGCTGAGCGTTCTTTTGTCGCTTTTTTTTTTTTTTTTTTATATGGCATCTCTTAGTTGACCTTGAGAGGCCGTGACTACTTAACCGGACTTTCCTGTGGATGCCTTAAATGAATTTAAAGCCTCCAGCCAGGGCTACTAAAAACTAAGCGACTACGCACTAAGGGCACCCCCTGCGGGGTACGGACCTCGGCTTAGGGCGTCGCTGGAGAGAACAGCAAGGGATGGCTGGATCGAATTTTTATTTACTGGCTCAGCTGCGGCGCGGGCTGGCCTTCATCGGACGAGGGACGGGGGACGGGGCTACTACGTTGAACGCGTCGCGATGGACCTCGGCGGCGAGGTCGGTAGGTCGGTCTGTTCTTTGTAAGAGTGCTGGTGGCCCTATTGGCCTCTTGGAGGAGGGTAATGGGGTCATCTGGGTCTGTGAGGGCATGCCTTGGGCGGCGAAGCTTGGAGATGGTGGAGGCGGTGTAGTTAGCAGCCGCTACTATCAGGGGATTGCGGTGCTTGGCAGCAGTGTCAAAGAAGCGTTTGGAAAGACGCTTCATGAACTGCTGGATGGTGGGGATTTTGAGATCATGGTGGAGGATCTCATTACGGACGAACCATGGGGCGTTTGTGGCTTTACGCAGGAAACGGTTTTGGACTACTTGCATCCTATGGATATGACGCGGCTTGGCATGTGCGAAGACTGGACAAGCGTATGTCATAATCGGGCGTATGCACGCTGTGTACAAGCGCATTTTGCACTTGAGCGACAGTTTGCTACGCGGGTTGAGGACGGGGTGGAGTCGACCCAGAGCGTAGGCGGCACGTGAGCGGACCGCCTTAATATGCTCTGAGAAGTTGAGGTTACGATCGAGAATCACACCTAGATATTTGGCTTGCTTCCCCCAGGGGATCAGCTCGCCAGACATGGAGATGGGTCGTGGGGTGGGGACGTTTAGTCGCGGTTTCGTGTGGAGTACCGCTTGACTCTTTTGGGGGTTGACTTCGATCCTCCATTTCTTGAACCAGTCAGCCAGTTTGTTGACTGCGGTTTGGAGATGGTGTCGAATTCGGTCAGGGCTGAGTCCCGAGCAGTAGATGGCGGTGTCGTTTGCGAACAGAGCGACTTGAGCCTTACCACCTTTCGGGATATCGCTTGTGTACAGCGTGAATATAAGAGGGGCTAGCACGGAGCCCTGGGGGACACCTGCACGGATGGGGCGGGGGGAGGAGTGTGCTCCTTCGATTTTGTAGCGGAAGGTGCGGTTTGACAGGAAGTCCCGTAAGATGAGAACGAGACGGTCGGGCACTCCGAGTTTGTACAGCTTATAGATTAAGCCGTTGTGCCAGACTTTGTCAAACGCTTTCGCTATATCGAAGTAGACTACGCCTGTGTACATACCACGCATGAACCCTGCGTGTATATGTTCAGTGATGCGTAGGATTTGTTGTGGACAGGAGTGTTGGGCACGGAACCCGAACTGCTCATTTGGAATGAGGCCCTTATTCTCGGCATAGGCTCTGAGACGCTTATAAATAAGCCTCTCGTAGATTTTGCCGAGAACTTTCAGTACGCTGATTGGACGGTAACTATTGGGATCGGCTTTAGGCTTACCGGGCTTGGGAATGCCAATCACAGTGGCTTCTTTCCACGTTTGTGGGAACCCATTGCACCATTGAAGATGGTGGTCAAGAGGAGGACTAGGTGGGCTGGGAAGAGACGGACCACTCTGTATGTGATGCCGTCTGATCCGGGTGCTTTTTTGGGTTGAAGGCCTTTGATGATGTCCTGCACTTCATCTGGAGTGATGGGAGGCAGGGGATCATCCGGGTCATCAACGGGCGGGAGGGAGGTCCTACGTTCTACTTCAGCTTCGACCTCTAGGAGGTGGGTTTGGTCTACTGGTAGGAGGCTGGGGGAGCACTGGGCTTCGAGGCAGGAGGCAAGGCATTCAGCCTTTTCATCGTCATCGAAGGCGATGGTATTGTCGGGGCGAACCAGAGGAGGCATGGTGACAACTTCTTTGGATTTTAACTTCCTCTGAAGTTCCCAGAAGGCTGGATGGGTGGGCTCTAACTCGTCCAGCATCTTATCCCAGCCGGCTTCACGCCACTCCGATATGCGTCTTTTTACAGTTCTCTGTAAATAGCGCATATGGGCTTTGTTGGCCGCGCAGGGGAAGCTGCTGTAGCCACGGACTGCCGCGTTCTTCTCGGTCAGGAGTTCACGCAAGTCAGCGGGAAGTTTCCAGCGGCAGTCTTCTGTCGCTGTTACCTCCCTTGAACAGTCGTTCAGGACTGACTGTACGTGATCCGTGAACGAGTCGATCGCGGTTGTCGTGTCCGCGATAGAGTCCAGGCGTGCAGGTATGGAGTCCAGGTGGGGGGATGTGGAGGATTTCTGCCGATCGCTTACTTTCCTCCAGTCCGTTACCACCTTCGTAAGGGGTTCTTGACCTGGGTCAGAGAGGCCAGTGCGGGGAGCCAGTCTAATAACGACTGGTCGATGATCGGACGATAGCTCTGGTAGCGCTTCTATAGAGTCTAACCGTAGGTTGACGTTCTTTAGGAGCGCCACGTCAAGGACGTCCGGGGTGTGATCGGGGTCGTAGGGGAAATGGGTAGGGGTCATAGGACCCACGACGTCGAAGTTCATTCGGGTAGAGAGGTCAAACAGGAGTCTGCCTCTGGAGTTGATCCTGGTGCTATTCCAGGCGGTGTGTTTGGCGTTGAGGTCGCCCGCTATTATCACGGAGTCGCTCAACCCCAGAAGTAGGGCGATGTCGTCTGCTAAGAGTTGATGATTCTCTGCAGAGGAGCTGGGAGGGAGGTAGGCCGACACTAATGTGATAGGTTGGTGGCCTGTCATGCCGAGGCGGCACATTGACACTTCGAGTCGTGAGAGAGGTGGGGGATCCATTGGAATGCAATGTAGAGCCCTTTTGAAATAAATAAGGGTTCCGCCTTTGTGACAACGCAACCTGTCGTTGCGAACTACGCGGTAGTTCGCGATCAGAGGTGTGCGGTGGCTAGGCTTGAGGAAGGTCTCTTGGGCGAGGAAGATGTCTATCTGGTGCTCACGTAGGAATGTTGAGATCTCTAATTTCTGATCTCTAATGCCATTGAAGTGCACCAGTTTCAGGGAACGGGGCTTGGTTCGTTTACTGCTCCTGCAATCCATTAATTGGATGCGATGGAGGACAGGGCCTGTGTTATCTCCGGATAGGCATTGTAAATGCCTATCACGGCCTCAAGGTTGCCAGCAGATCTGGCAGCCAGGAGCTCCTTTGCCATTTGCCTGGCACGGGGGGACATGAAAATAAGGAAGGTCCCCGAGATGACGTTGAATGCGTCAAGGGGGTTGCTTCCGGTGGTTGTTGCGGGGGTTGTTGTCGCCGCGGAGGATGTTGTTACCACCTTTTGGGCCGTGGAAGGTCGGATGCGAGGATCCTTGTCCTTCCAGGCGGGGGTGGATTGAGGGGTCGTGCGGCCGCCACTAAGGCCGGGAAGGCCTTCTGGTGGTTTAAGGCGTTCCAGGGACTAGGTCTCTGGGGGCTCAAAGCCACCGGGGGCTGGGTCTGGCCTGCTGGGGCCTCCCTTTGCTGGCGAGCGCTCGCGCGCTTCGCCAGTTTAGGCGATGTTGACTTGGGGGCCTTGGGGCACCCACGGTAGTTGGCCGTGTGGCCGGTCGTGCCGCATAGGACGCAGCTTGGTGGCTCGGTGCAGAGCGCGCGGTCCTTGGGCCGTGGGCACTCTGCTGTGCCGTGGTCGCCTAGGCACTTGACGCACCTGGGCTTGGCGTGGCAATGTGCCTGCGAGTGGCCGTACAGTTGGCACCTATGGCATTGGCCAACGATGCCGCTCTTGTGCGGCTTCTCAATGACTATGCCTGATAGAGAGCAGATGCTCTTTATCAGGAATATGGAGTGGTGGGTGGCTCCCTCGACGGGGTGACTGATCACTAGGATCATGTCGTATGCTGACCCTTTACCGCGTGCCTTATGCATGCGGTGGACTTCCTTGACGGGGATCCCCTGTGCAAGGAGATCAGCTTTGATATCGTCGGAGGGGATCTCCTTTGGGATCCTTCGGATCATCACGCGTGTGAGACGATCCTCCGGGAGGGAGTAGGTGTGGAAGGCCACACCTCTTAGGCGGAGGAGCTTTGTTAGCTCACGGAAGTCCCTGGCTGTAGGGACGGAGACTTTAATCCCCGTCTGGGTTGACTTAGCATTTGTGAATGCTATTTTGTGTTCCGTGCACCAGCCGGACACTGAGGGCCATTTCGCCTTGTCTTGGATGAAGACAGGCGGGGGAGGGGGGATTTTAGAGGCCGCACGTGGGGCCGAGGGGGTGGTTTTGGGTGACGCGGCACGAGGGGCGTCAGTCCCTTTAGGGAGGACGGGTGTGGGGCTGGGACGGCCGCTGGCCGACTCGGCAGCCACCAATTTGGGGGCTTGGATGGAGGAGGAGGATTTCTTCCTCCTCCTCTTGAGGGCGACGACCTTGAAGTCTGGTTCGTCGTCGTCGTCTGACGCCTGAGTGGGCGGGGTTGATTCCTCGGAGGAGTCCGAGGAGATGGGGTTGGGGCGTTTGGCCGAGAAAACTTCGGTGTCCATGGACACCTCGGTTTCGGCGGGGACGGCATCGGGCTGGGGGGAGGGGGCTAGCTGTTGGAGGACAGCCAACCTGTCGCCATATTTGGCGCGGATTGATGGTTCTTCCAACAGAACCTCATTTATTATGGCGAGAAGCGCCTGAAAGTGGGGGGATGACATTTTGGGACCTAGTCCTCCGGGTTGGAGTTCCGGAGAGTGTGTACCCTCCCTTTCGCCGGACAGGGAGGTGTGTGCCTAACCCTACTAACCTTATTGGTCTCGGTGGCGTAGCTCCGGTGCACTACTCGACGCGTCACTACACCGCACTTACACACACTCACACAACACTATTGGACTCTTTCGAGTCCGGCAGCGCGGCACGAGAACGCGGCGATGCAGCTTAGCGAGCGCGACGGTTAGCGCGGAGACGCGGCGCGACGGAGCGTCAGGAGATTCGCGGCGGAGCACACGGACGCGGCGGGTCGGTGCAGGGACCGGGAGCGGAGCGAGAGTTCGCGGCGGGGCTAGCGAGTGTCGCGGAGGTGGCTGCCAAGCAAGCGCGGCGGGGCTGCGGCGCAGGTAGCGCGGCGGTACAGCGCGGTAATCGCGGCAGTGAGACACGCGAGGACGCGGCGGGTATGCTAAAAAGCACGTAGAGTGCTAGCGAGCGCGACGGAGCGGCACGGGGGTTCGCGGCGTAGACGCGGGAGCACGTGCGCTCAGGGCGAGCGCTGAGCGGGGAATGATCTTTTGTCGCTTTATTTTTTTTTTTTTTTTTTTTGATATGGCATCTCGTAGTTGACCTTGAGAGGCCGTGACTACTTAACCGGACTTTCCTGTGGATGCCTTAAATGAATTTAAAGCCTCCAGCCAGGGCTACTAAAAGCTAAGCGACTACACGCTAAGGGCACCCCCTGTGGGGTACGAACCTCGGCTTAGGGTGTCGCTGGAGAAAACAGCAAGGGACGGCTGGATCGAATTATTTTATTTTTATTTCGGTTTGATGACCACGGCGTTTCCTAGTACTAGCTCTGAGAAGAAACGGCCGAAACAAACTCAGAGGTCATAGTCGGGAGTTTATATTTACTGGCTCAGCTGGGGCGCGGGCTGGCCTTCATCGGACAAGGGACGGGGGGGGGCGATTACTACGTTGAACGCGTCGCGATGGACCTCGGCGGCGAGGTCGGTAGGTCGGTCTGTTTTTTGTAAGAGTGCTGGTGGCCCTATTGGCCTCTTGGAGGAGGGTAATGGGGTCATCTGGGTCGGTGAGAGCATGCCTTGGGCGGCGAAGCTTGGAGATGGTGGAGGGGGTGTAATTAGCAGCCGCTACTATCAGGGGATTGCGGTGCTTGGAGGCAGTGTCAAAGAAGCGTTTGGAAAGACGCTTCATGAACTGCTGAATGGTGGGGATTTTGAGATCTAGGTGGAGGATCTCATTACGGACGAACCAAGGGGCGTTTGTGGCTTTACGCAAGAAACGGTTTTGGACTACTTGCATCCTATGGATATGACGCGGCTTGGCGTGTGCGAAGACAGGACAAGCGTATGTCATAATCGGGCGTATGCACGCTGTGTACAAGCGCATTTTGCACTTGAGCGACAGTTTGCTACGCGGGTTGAGGACGGGGTGGAGTCGACCCAGAGCGTAGGCGGCGCGTGAGCGGACCGCCTTAATGTGCTCTGAGAAGTTGAGGTTGCGGTCGAGGATCACACCGAGATATTTGGCTTGCTTCCCCCAGGGGATCAGCTCGCCAGACATGGTGATGGGTCGTGGGGTGGGGACGTTTAGTCGCGGCTTTGTGTGGAGTACCGCTTGACTTTTTTGGGGGTTAACTTCGATCCTCCATTTCTTGAACCAGTCAGCCAGTTTGTTGACTGCGGTTTGGAGATGGTGTCGAATTCGGTCAGGGCTGAGTCCCGAGCAGTAGATGGCGGTGTCGTCTGCGAACAGAGCGACTTGAGCCTTACCACCTTTCGGGATATCGCTTGTGTACAGCGTGAAAATAAGGGGGGCTAGCACGGAGCCCTGGGGAACACCTGCACGGATAGGGCGAGGGGAGGAGTGTGCTCCTTCGATTTTGTAGCGGAAGGTGCGGTTTGACAGGAAGTCCCGTAAGATGAGAACGAGACGGTCGGGCACCCCGAGTTTGTACAGCTTATAGATTAAGCCGTTGTGCCAGACTTTGTCAAACGCTTTCGCTATATCGAAGTAGACTACGCCTGTGTACATCCCACGCATGAACCCTGCGTGGATATGTTCAGTGATGCGTAGAATTTGTTGTGGACAAGAGTGTTGGGATCGGAACCCGAACTGCTCGTTTGGTATGAGGCCCTTGTTCTCGGCATAAGCTCTGAGACGCTTATAAATAAGCCTCTCGTAGATCTTGCCGAGAACTTTCAGCAAGCTGATGGGACGGTAACTGTTGGGATTGGCTTTAGGCTTGCCGGGCTTGGGAATGCCAATCACTGTGGCTTCTTTCCACGTTTGTGGGAAAATGTTGTTCCCCATTGCACCATTGAAGATGGTGGTCAAGAGGAGGACTAGGTGGGCTGGGAAGAGACGGACCACTCTATTGGTGATGCCGTCTGATCCGGGCGCTTTTTTGGGTTGAAGGCCTTTGATGATGTCCTGCACTTCATCTGGAGTGATGGGGGGCAGGGGATCATCCGGGTCGTCAACGGGCGGGAGGGAGGTCCTACGTTCAACTTCAGCGTCGACCTCTAGGAGGTGGGCTTGGTCTACTGGTAGGAGGCTGGGGGAGCACTGGGCTTCGAGGCTGGAGGCAAGGCATTCAGCCTTTTCATCGTCATCGAAGGCGATGGTATTGTCGGGGCGAACCAGAGGAGGCATGGTGACAACTTCTTTGGATTTTAACTTCCTCTGAAGTTCCCAGAAGGCTAGGTGGGTGGGCTCTAACTCGTCCAGCATCTTATCCCAGCCGGCTTCACGCCACTCCGATATGCGTCTTTTTACAGTTCTCTGTAAATAGCGCATATGGGCTTTGTTGGCCGCGCAGGGGAAGCTGCTGTAGGCACGGACAGCCGCGTTCTTCTCGGTCAGGAGTTCACGCAAGTCAGTGGGAAGTTTCCAGCGACAGTCTTCTGTCGCTGTTACCTCCCTTGAACATTCGTTCAGGACTGACTGTACGTGATCCGTGAACGAGTCGATCGCGGTCGTCGTGTCCGCGATAGAGTCCAGGCGTGCAGGTATGGAGTCCAGGTGGGGGGATGTGGAGGATTTCAGCCGATCGCTTACTTTCCTCCAGTCCGTTACCACCTTCGTAAGGGGTTCTTGACCTGGGTCAGAGAGGCCAGTGCGGGGAGCCAGTCTGATAACGACTGGTCGATGATCGGACGATAGCTCTGGTAGCGCTTCTATAGAGTCTAACCGTAGGTTGACGTTCTTTAGGAGCGCCACGTCGAGGACGTCCGGGGTGTGATCGGGGTCGTAGGGGAAATGGGTGGGGGTCATAGGTCCCACGACGTCGAAGTTCATTCGGGTAGAGAGGTCAAACAAGAGTCTGCCTCTGGAGTTGATCCTGGTGCTATTCCAGGCGGTGTGTTTGGCGTTGAGGTCGCCCGCTATTATCACGGAGTCGCTCAACCCCAGAAGTAGGGCGATGTCGTCTGCTAAGAGTTGATGATTCTCTGCAGAGGAACTGGGAGGGAGGTAGGCCGACACTAATGTGATAGGTTGGTGGCCTGTCATGCCATTGACACTTCGAGTCGTGAGAGGGGTGGGGGGTCCATTGGGATGCAATGTAGAGCCCTTTTGAAATAAATAAGGGTACCGCCTTTGTGACAACGCAACCTGTCGTTGCGAACTACGCGGTAGTTCGCGATCAGAGGTGTGCGGTGGCTAGGCTTGAGGAAGGTCTCTTGGGCGAGGAAGATATCTATCTGGTGCTCACGAAGGAATGTTGAGATCTCTAATTTCTGATCTCTAATGCCATCGGCATTGAAGTGCACCAGTTTCAGGGATCGGGGCTTGGTTCGTTTGCTGCTCCTGCAATCCATTAATTGGATGCGATGGAGGACAGGGCCTGGGTGATTTCAGGGTAGGCATTGTAAATGCCTATCACGGCCTCAAGGTTGCCAGCAGATCTGGCAGCCAAGAGTTCTTTTGCCATTTGCCTGGCACGGGGGGACATGAAAATGAGGAAGGTCCCCGAGATGACGTTGAATGCGTCGAGGGGGTTGCTTCCGGTGGTTGTTGCGGGGGTTGTGCGTGCGGGGGTTGTGCGTGCGGGGTTTGTTGTCGCCGCAGCAGCAGTTGTTGCCACCTTTTGGGCCGTGGAAGGTCGGATGCGAGGATCCTTGTCCTTCCATGCGGGGGTGGATTGGGGGGTCGTGGGGGCGGCCGCCACTAAGGCCGGGAAGGCCTTCTGGTGGTTTAAGGCGTTCCAGGGACTAGGTCTCTGGGGGCTCAAAGCCACCGGGGGCTGGGTCTGGCCTGCTGGGGCCTCCCTTTGCTGGCGAGCGCTCGCGCGCTTCGCCAGTTTAGGGGATGATGACTTGGGGGCCTTGGGGCACCCACGGTAGTTGGCCGTGTGGCCGGTCGTGCCGCATAGGACGCAGCTTGGTGGCTCGGTGCAGAGCGCGCGGTCCTTGGGCCGTGGGCACTCTGCTGTGCCGTGGTCGCCTAGGCACTTGACGCACCTGGGCTTGGCGTGACAGTGTGCCTGAGAGTGGCCGTACAGTTGGCACCTATGGCATTGGCCAACGGTGCCGCTTTTGTGCGGCTTCTCGATTATTATGCCTGATAGAGAGCAGATGCTCTTAAGCAGGAATAAAGGGTGGTGGGTGACTCCCTCGACGGGGGGACTGATCACTAGGATCATGTCGTACGGTGTCCCTTTTCCGCGTGCCTTGTGCATGCGGTGGACTTCCTTGATTGGGATCCCCTGTGCAATGAGATCAGCTTTGATCTCTTCAGTGGGGATCTCCTTAGGGACCCTTCGGATCACCACGCGTGTGAGACGATCCTCAGGGAGGGAGTAGGTGTGGAAGGCCACACCTCTTTGGCGGAGGAGCTTTGTTAGCTCGCGGAAGTCCCTGGCTGACGGGACTGAGACTTTAATCCCCGTCTGAGTGGACTTAGCATTCGTGAATGCTATTTTGTGTTCCGTGCACCAGCCGGACACTGAGGGCCACTTCGCCTTGTCTTGGATGAAGACAGGCGGGGGAGGGGGGATTTTGGAGGCCGCACGTGGGGCCGAGGGGGTGGATTTGGGTGACGCGGCACGAGGGGCGTCAGTCCCTTTAGGGAGGGCGGGAGAGGGGCTGGGACGGCCGCTGGCCGACTCGGCAGCCACCAGTTTGGGGGCTTGGATGGAGGAGGAGGATTTCTTCCTCCTCCTCTTGAGGGCGACGACCTTAAAGTCAGGTTCGTCGTCGTCGTCTGACGCCTGGGTGGGCGGGGTTGATTCCTCGGAGGAGTCCGAGGAGATGGGATTGGGGCGTTTGGCCGAGAAGACTTCGGTGTCCATGGACACCTCGGTCTCGGCGGGGACGGCATCGGGCTGGGGGGAGGGGGCTAGCTGTTGGAGGACAGCTAACCTGTCGCCATATTTGGCGCGGACCGAGGGCTCCTGGAGGATCACCTCTTTTAGTAAGGCGAGAAGCGCCTCTTGAAATTGGGAGTCCATGCCTAGTCCTCCGGGTTGAAGGTCCGGAGGGTGTGTACCCTCCCTGTCGCCGGACAGGGAGGTGTGTGCCTAACCCTACTAACCTTATTGGTCTCGGTGGCGTAGCTCCGGTGCACTACTCGACGCGTCGCTACACCGCACTTTCACACACTCACACACAACACTATCGGACTCTTTCGAGTCCGGCGGCGCGGCACGAGAACGCGGCGATGCGGCTTAGCGAACGCGACGTTTAGCGCTAGACGCGGCGCGACGGAGCGTCAGAAGATTCGCGGCGGAGCACACGGACGCGGCGGGTCGGTGCAGGGATCGGAAACGGAGCGAGAGCGAGAGTTCGCGGCGGGGCTAGCGAGTGGCGCGGAGGTGGCTGCCAAGCAACAGCGGCGGGGCTGCGGCGCAGGTAGTGCGACGGTACGGCGCGGTAATCTCGGCAGTGAGGCACGCGAGGACGCGGCGGATATGCTAAAGAGCGCGTAGGGTGCTAGCGAGCGCGACGGAGCGGCACGAGGTTCGCGGCGTAGGCGCGGGAGCACGTGCGCTCAGGGCGAGCGCTGAGCGGGGAATATCTTTTGTCGCAGGCAAGCCACCGTTAATATACATTTTGTTCATAGCACAAGTAGTGGGTAGCGGTGTAGAGTGGGGCGTTTCCTTCCGGCCACTCCAGAGGCTGACCTTCCGTCTAGCTATTTCTATCTCACTCTAACCTCCTCTACACCGCCTTACATAATTAATATAACCAATCACGAATCACCGAAACGAAATGTTCTCTTAATTATAACTGTGTGGTCCATCATGTGCGGTTTGTCTTCCGCAACACCTAAAATCGTAGGTCGTCGCCAATTTCAATTTGCGTACGGGGGCTCGAAGAGTTTACGTGATGCTAATACACAATCGCACATGAACAGTATAGGAAACAGTATAGGATATATTTTATTATCATGCTCCATATTTATGTTATCTTATTAAAAAATAGAAAATGAATATGAGATTATCTTGAACAACTTAATTTGATTGTTATCGACGGACCTGCAATGTTTATGATATTCCTTGAAAATTGTAAATCGGAATCATCTTGCCACCTTATTGCATAAAATACATTCAATCTGCAACCTAATATTGTAATGTAAATAATAATACACTACTACTGACAAATTGAATCATTTAGAAGCATATTGCTAATCCATTGCCCCATAATTATGACCGAAAAACGTGTCTGCTCGGCAACGTAATCAACGCAGTGACCGATGTAGAACTGTCTGTTTACTATAAATGAAATCGTTGCTCTGTTGCCTTACCGAATTATTTTAAAGGATATTGATAAACCTAATAATTGTTTATATCAAAAATCGTGTCTATTCAACAACAAATAACACGGTAAATATCGTTGGACTGTAACTCCAATGTACCAATAAATCTTTGTCTTGGTAAATTTAAGTTTCAAGTTTGTTAATTGTGAACACTGTTGCTGCTTTGTGTTAAAATAAAAGTCTTTTGTAGAAATAAATGCAGTTTTATTTTGAATTATTATAAAAAGAAATACATAATTATTATATGTTGATACATACACTTCTGGACACATCTATTGGCCCACCTTAGAGTTTAGGTTTCGATGGCCCCTACCGAAATATGTTTTACCTTTTCGATCGTATTGTTTCAAATTTGAATTCAGAATACCATACGACATGGAGCTACGCCTAACAAGTCGGATATGCGCCTTGTTAAAGGCGAAAAAAAAACATGTTTTTATCAAATAAAGGTCTGTTTGGCATGTTTTTATAAACTCGTCTGGTGTCACCAGTATAAAATACACGAACCTTACCGGAAATGGATGCGACGTTGCCAAACCAATATTTTTAATTTGATTATTCTAGAACAATCAACAGGATGTATAGTTTTAAAAAAATGAAAAGGACAACATTATAAGTGTAAGCGAGAAAGTTAAAATTTACATGTTGGAACTTCAAAAATATATAAAAAAAAAAATTCTATAATTTGAGTAGGTACTCGGCCAACTTTAACACCGTTTCTTTTCGTCAGGTACAGTGTGATCAGTATACTCTGGTTGTTCAGTTTGATGTTGATTCCAAAGGCTAGGCCTTATTATGATTAGTTTTGTAGCTTGACCTTTTACTGGACGCCTGTTATAGTCAAATTTTGAATTTGAATGTCTGATCTTGGCTCAATGCTGTAAATGCTAAATATATAAATAAATCCTTAAGTCAGCGCTTAGTGCTGTTAGCAAGAGATACCTAGGCCATAACATCGGCCGCCGGCAGAAGTTACCACCCACCAGACAAAGTCTTGCCGCCAAGCGATTTGTCGTGTTCCGGCATGATGTCTGGTGAAGCCGTTCGGAGGACGGGTCTGAGCAGTTGTGTTGCGATGTGTACCGAGTACGATGCGCCAAATGTTGTTGTGTTGGGTGTTTGGTCGTGGAGGGTCTTCAGATCAATCTCCCTTTGGCGCAGCATCGTTGGTCGTGTTGTTGGGTTTAACATTGCATCACCTCGCTCAACTGCCGTCTTCCTTCCTATTCGCACAGTTTTTCTGACTGAATAGGCTCATAATAAACTTTACCATCAGGCGGAATTGCGGTCAAGCGCTAGTTTATAATTATTAAAAAAAAAGATAGATGGCGCTGTTCATTCATATAATAATCGAATATTTTATGAAATATTATTATTTTAATTTTCATGAAATAAATGGCAATAAAATATTTATTTAATACCTACCCATTTTGATGATTGAAGAAAAACACTTAAGTGTTATGCTATAAGTACCTATTAAAAAAAAAAAAATTAACTTCTACCTTCAAGTTTTTATATTTTTGTCTAAAGTTACTTTTTCATTTCGCAAGTCATTTTTAATCGAACGCTCAGCTTTTTAAATACAGCTTTTCAAAGTTTATTATAACACCCAGCAGACGCACGGTACAATGCTAAATGTAGGTAAGTGTGTTAAAATTATAACAAATTACTTATTGAATGTGTATTTCACCCGTCATTTTATCCGTGTATAATACTTACATCACCGATCATGTAGGAGACACCGTCCTACAACAGTTCTCAAGAACCAATCCGCTATAGATACGCAAATCCTTAGCCCAATATGTTCTGTTTCCATGTTTTGTAATAGTCATGCATCAAGTGGAAGTTGTCCTTGGGTACACCTACGTAGTGCATATATTATAGGGATAGTAATTGTCGGTTGGTGCCTCGTTCCATTTACATTGGTCTGAAGGTCCTCTATATGTCGGCTTCCGCCCTTACCCAAACGGACTGCGGTCCGCGATTTGCAAACGTAAAAATATAACATTGTATTCTATGCAAGCACGTGGTATTTGGAGAAGCAGAAATTGTAATGACCTGGTGAAGGGGTTAGGAACCCGCTGGATGTAAGAAACCCAGGATTGATCGTTGTAGCAACGTTTAGAATCATATATCCAACAGTGGACGAATTTGAGGTCTAAGGCTGGGTCTAGGTATGCCAGAAGGTAGTTTTAGTGATAAATGATGGACTAAGCACTTTCGCTTTAGGTATTAGGTACCATTTGCACCACTCAGTCATCATCATCATCATCATCATCATCATCAGTATCATCTCCGCGTTTAGTCCCGGTTGCATCCGTGGCTTTAGCGTTACACTACTCCTGTGTCTTCACAAACATTTAAAGTCACATACTCGAACAGCCCGACCCCACACACCCCCGCCCGTACAAGCTGTGCCAGCTCCTCGCACCGCCACATCCAGCCCTCGACTCTTGCTGGCGGGACCGATGACGGGTGAGCGGGAGCGGCCTGCCAGTTCAGGCTCTACCCGCCGACCGGCGCAGCCCGCGCCACCGGCCCCCGAATTACCGGCACCACCAAGAGCCTCCTTCGACTCTCGCGCCATGCAATCGGCGTGCACGTCGATTGGTCATACAAATATTTGTTCCGTTTTTCAGGCGTTGTGGAGGAGGGTTAGGGCGATATAGAAACAGCGCGGCGGAAGGTCGGCCTCTGATTGGCCGGTCGGAAAACCCACTCCATACTGCCACCCATTACTTGTGCCATGCACAAACTGTATATAAGTAAATCGTTCGCTTGCCGGAGAGAGGGGGATCGGCCAGTGATCCGGTGGTGAGCTCTTAAGAAGTCTAAGAAGAACCCAACAGAAGACCCAGCTCACTGAAGACCGTGCGGACCGCATACTTTATTGTTCTCCTGTGGCTGTATAAGCCTGCCTAGCGACTGGTGCAGGCGCAGGAGAACCACCGGGCTGCCCGGCGGAGTGCCGCCGCCGCGGTCACGGTTGGAACACGCCCAACAAAATGCCTAAGCTCGGCGCTAGCGGCTCATTGGGCCGCGGGTCCGGGCCAGAAGAAGAGCCCCGTCCGGCGATAGACCGGGCGCTGTCGCTGCCTAATATAGGCGGCGCTTTGCCCGCTTCGCCGCCGGCCGGACGGGGAGAAGAGGAAAAGAAGAGGAGAGGAGGGGGACCTGGCGCTGTGCCAGCTGCCGGCCCACCGACGACATCGTAGCCTTCGTGCGTTACGCCAACGCCGTCGTCGAGCCGGCAGCACGCGGTGCCCGTCCGCCCCGCTGCGTTCCGGCCAGTGCCCATCCAGGTGCCGGGACCGGTCGCCACCCAGCAACCGGGGGCGCACGCAGCAAGCGCGTGCGCCCCCGACGCCAGCCCGCGTACCAGCACCCGCGCACACGGTGCGCCCGGTGCGCGGGCCGCGGCGCCAGCGCGCACCGCCGCGCAGTCCGCGCAGACCGCGCCGCCGGCGCAAATCCCCGCGACGCCCGCAGCACCCGCGCGCCCCCGTCGAGCCCAGCTGCGCCTCCGACGCAGCTGACAACACCGCCAGCTGCCCAAGCTGTGCCAGCTTTGCGCACCGTCTCATCCGGTACCCACAGCTTGCTGGCGGGACCGGTGAGGGCGGAGAGTGAGCGGCCATCCAGCGCGGGCGGCAACCGCAGACCGGCGCAGATGGCGCCACCGGCGCCTGAATCGCCGGCACCGCCGAGACCCTCGGCCTTTGAATCCCCCGCCGCGCTCTCGGCGTGCTCGTTGAGCATGTCGCTGGCGTCGGAGGATTCCACCGGGTCCGGTCGCGAGGCCGTGTCGCGAGATAGGACCCCGCGACCCGGAGGCCGGTCCATCAAGGCCAATCACGGCCGCCGCCGCTGCTCGGGTTCGGCTTCGAGTTTTCACTCGGGGCCCGACCGCAGCGGTGGTGCAGATGTTCGGGCGAGTCCGCCGCCGGCGAGGAGGCGAAGCGGTATTGCCCCGACCCGCCGCGGCCCCAGCGCGAACGCGCGCCGCGCGGGGGGAGCCCGCCCGTTTCGCCCTCGTTAGCCGAGGCGGTGCGCCGCACGCCACCGCGTTCGCCTACACCCATGGAGGAGGAGCAGGTGAGTGTCTTCGCTGGCACCACCGCGGCCCCCGCTGCCACCACCGGCTCACCCAAGCCGGCCGCTGCAAAGAAACAGAAGAAGTTGGTAGTGGAGAGGCTACCGAACTGGGCCGCTTATTTCCGGGCCATTGAGGAGCGCTTGGGCCGGCCGCCTATTGCTCGTCCTTACGGGACGGGGGTACGCTTCACCCCCGACACCGAAGACGAGTACCGGCTGGTCCAGCGGTACCTTACCGGCCTGGAGAAGGAGAGCGGCGTTTCATGGTTCGCCTACTCCCTACCGGCGAATAAGAGCTTGAAGATCGCCATCCGATGGCTGCCAGCAGACACAGACCCTCAGGAGATAGGCGAGGAACTCTGAGCGTTAGGATACGAACCGGAGTACGTGCGCCACATTAAGGGCGCATAAGGACGCGTTGCCCGCGCAGACCGCGCCGTCAGCGCGACCCCAGCGACGAACGCGTGCATCCGCGCGCCCCCGTCGCGCCCAGTTGCGGCGCCGGCGCAGCTAACAACACCGCCCGCGCAAGCTGCGACAGCTTCGCGCACTGCCATATCCGGCTCCCACAGCTTGCTGGCGCAGATGGCGCCAATAGCGCCTGACTCGCCGGCACCACCGAGGGCCTCGGCCTTCGACTCCCCCGCCATGCTATCGGCGTGCTCTTCGAGCATGTCGCTGGCTTCGGGGGGCTCGGCCGGGTCCGGTCGCGAGGACCGCGGTCCGGAAGGTCGAAGGATGAGACCAAGCTGGCTGGCAGCCACCGGCCTTACCACTGCTGGGGTTCGGCTTCGAGTTCTCGGGGCCCGATCGCAGCGGTGACGCAGAAGTTCGGGCAAGTCACCGTCGTTCGCCGAGGCGGTGCGCCGCACGAGCTCGCCCACACCAATGGAGAAGAAACAGGTGAGTGTGTCCACTGGCACCACCGCGCACCCCGCTCCCATCCCCGGCTCACCCAAGCCGGCCGCTGGCCCAAACAAAAAACCCAAGAAGATTAGATACCCGCCGCTGGTGGTGGAGACCACTGCTACCAAACTGGGCCGCTCAATTCCGGGCAATTCGGGACCGACTGGGCCGGCCGCCAAACACTCGACCCTACGGGACGGGGGTTCGCTCTACCCCCGACACCCCGTGATCATCAGCAAAGAGCAGCCTGGAGGAGTCTGCGATCAGGAGGAAGAGCCTCTTACGGGGGTGTAGCGATAACCATTAATGAGGGAGAGTGAGTAGCGCTGTGTTGTCAAGCGTCGAAGCAAGCAAGCCGCCAAAGAACAAGAAAATAATGAGGATG
This sequence comes from Sesamia inferens, assembly GCA_037179545.1. Taxonomy (NCBI): domain Eukaryota; kingdom Metazoa; phylum Arthropoda; class Insecta; order Lepidoptera; family Noctuidae; genus Sesamia; species Sesamia inferens. The sequence continues at coordinate 7,496,425 of CM073947.1, forward strand.
CAGTCTGAACAAGTTTTTGTTTTGGATAATCATACAGTTCACCACAATGCCATACATAATATTGTTACACAGGTGACACTGAATGCTGAGCTGAGGGATCTCGAAGTCAGGAGGGCATTTTATAAAGTGAAGCAGAAGAGTATGCACCATCAATGTGGTCATCGACAAAGGAGTGTTCGACGCCACAGCTGTGTTAACCTGAAGGTACGTACCTACCTTAAATTAACATATTGTTACGGGGATGTTAAAATAGCGGTTAAGGGTTGCGAAGTTTATTAACAACGAAGGTACAGTCGATCGTAGGCAATGAGAAGTAGCACGTAGCTGATGTCGCACCGAAGTCTTCCTTTAGGTTCACGAAGTCTGTGTTGTACACACATAATAACACTATAGTTGTTACTTCACGTAGTCCTGAAAGTTCTCGTTGTGTTGTCGCTGTAAATCGCTTCTTAACTGTCGCTTGTTTCGCGTCGGTAGTCAAGTGAAGACTGACTGCGTGCTTTTTTTTTTTTTTTTTTGATAATGGCATCTCGTAGTTGACCTTGAGAGGTCGTGACTACTTAACCGGACTGTCCTGTGGCTGCCTTAAGTAAATTTAAATCCTCCAGTCACGGCAACTAAAAACTAAGCGGCTTCACGCTAGTAGTTGAATGAATACACTAATTATTGGCATACATTTTACCATATACCTAATTCCTTTAGATTGTCGTGATATTTGACTGCTTTTTAAACAGTGATCTATTCATGGTAAATTGTCTTATAACTCTTTAATTACTAAAGGAACATCATTGATACTTGGTAATATGTTGCAGACACTTACAAGGTTTGTATAAACGTGAAAATCTAGACCCCAAAGTGCATACTTTAAGAACTAAGACCTAATAAGCGTATTTTACGTTTATATTTTTATCTTTTAAGCCCTACGATTTTTCTAAATCTGTTTTTTAAACAAATATAAACAAATTCAAAACAACCCACGTAAAAATCTACAGCTCTCTATGTAAGCGCTTTATATGAAAACTAGCTAATGGCCAAACAACCTATGTAAAAATCTACAGCTCTCTATGTAAGCGCTTTATATGAAAAAGAGCTAATGGCCAAACATTCGCATAGCGGAAACTTGTATTTCTCCGAAGTTTATGCATGCACTAATTTTATTCATCCATACACAATTACACACCAATACACATAAATTTTTGGACACATCTCTTTTCTTCTAAAGTCTATGAATTAAAAAAAGTACCGCCAGGACAACGTTCGCCCAGCGGAATCAGTTTTTGGTGAATATCTTCACAATGGCTGCGTGCATATTTTTTTCCATACGACGTCATACACTAAATATCTGCATAATTAAAATCTTTCAATTCAACAACATTCCGCTGCGCGAACGCACACGGAGAAAGTTTGAGGTGTGATATCCCTGTGCCGCGATAAGCACGTTAAGGCAATGGTTCTACCTCACCTCTCTCCATTCGTGTCGGATGGCCATCCGATTATAAAACTGAAGGAAGACTTGTGTCTGTGGATACCTTTATGTTCTATAATACCTCTTGCGTCGATTTCTAGTCTCCGATGAGATTGGCCACCATGATCGGGTCGGTCTGGGCCACTATTAGGTACTCCATGTTCACTTAAAGACTCGATCAGTCTTTGACGATGGCACAACCTTGAGCGCAGGTGAAGCCAGTCTTTGAAGTTGTATCCTTCAAAGAGAACCTCATTCGTAGATCTGAAGGCAACCTCCATATTAAATAAAATAATAATTGATTTATTGTTCCTGATTGTGCAGGTTAAAATTAAATATTTGCTCACCTGTAATAGTAGAATATAAAGGAGACATTGGCGCCCATTCTGTTATTAACCAACTAAACTAATCTTAAGTTATGTGCATCTTTTTCTTTCTATTTTATTAAGAAAAGGACAGAAGATAAAATGTCAGTTTAGAGCTGTCAAATTAGTAGACGTAAACAGGCGTATTTTTAATCGCCATGTTTATAATCACGTCTAAAGTGTCTATGGAGTATCTTTATTTGACAGGATTAAATTAAAACGTTATCTTCTATCCTTTTCTTAACGAAATGGAAAGAAAAAAATGCACATAACTTAAAATTAGTTTAGTTTGTAAACAACAGAATCGGCGTCATTATAGTTTTAAGATCATTGTAAAAACCTACATTCTGACAAATAAATGAATCGGTGGTAGGCCATAACATCGGCCGCCGGCAGAAGTTACCACCCACCAGACAAAGCCTTGCCGCCAAGCGATTTTTCGTGTTCCGGCATGATGTCTGGTGATGCCGTACGGAGGACGGGTCTGAGCAGTTGTGTTGCGATGTGTGCCGGGTACGATGCGGCAAATGTTGTTGTGTTGGGAGTTTGGTCGTGGAGGGTCTTCAGATCAATCTCCCTTTAACGCAGCATCGTTGGCCGTGTTGTTGGCTTTAACATTGCATCACCTCGCTCAACTGCCGTCTGCCTTCCTATTCGCTCAGTTTTTCTGAGTCAACAGGCTCTTAATAAACTAGCGCGCTTTACCATCAACGATCGCATCACTGCTTACCATCGGGCGGGATTGCGGTCAAGCGCTAGTTTATAATAATTAAAAAAAAACATGATTAGACCATAGAGTAACACAGATTCCACATATGCATGGTAGGTATCTAAGTAGTAGTTGCTGTTTTCGTGTTTGTTATTTTGCTGGGCTTCACAATTGACGTCTTCAGTGCTTTTGGAAAAGTGCCAGTTGAAAATGATAAATTTATTAAATATGTTACGATTTTATAGTACATGCTTTAATAAAAAAAATACGTGCCGATGTTGGCTGTAATTTTATCTACAAAATTAATATTGCACTATTTTGTTTCAATTTACTCCATTACATATTATGTCATTTATTCAAATTTGAATATTTGTGCGCCTCTAAAGGCAAACATGGCTGATCTATAAATATATTATGTTAACTTGCAACATACTCATGTTTCCACTAATTAAGAAACTTTAATCATGAATTCCCTCTGATTAATATACAACTTATGCATTGCAGATAGCGATTACACGAACATTCTCCGTCGAAAGCTGACGTTGTGGTGACAGCAGCATCATCATTCATAATGGCAGTGCCGAGAGGTCCCGATGGCAGCCGAACTGACACGACAGAAGCCGAGGACACACGAAAGAACCCGAAGACACTCTCAAACGCTTGAAGCCTTTTGTTAGAGCTTATGCAGGGCCGCGCCGACCCCCGGCAGCACCTGTGTGGGGAACCTATGAAGCGCCTCTTTTTTAACGAATCTTCACATAAAACGAATTAAATAAATGTTTTCCAGTTTTAAAGTACTTAGTTTTAGTTTTGGGAACGTTTATTATGCAGTGTTTATTTCTTTTTTTCCAGTATCTTAGGATCTTATGGTGTCTTCTTGTGCGTTTTGAGACATGTAGAATATATTATTTTCTCACTAATAGTAGATTACATGATTCATATAGTTTACCTATCAGTGGAAAATATTCTTTTTTTGAAGTGCATACGACAGCACATCAAACTACTACAATCTGTCAGGTTTCCTTATTAGATTTTTAACTTTATTTCTAAAGCTTTAAGATTCAAGAATGAATGGGAATATCTGACAGTTTGGGGTAGCTTGACCTGCAATCGTCCGTACATCACTTTGCCAAATTTCAAGTGTATGTATTTTTTTATGTTTGTACGCGCATATTTCCAGAACTACAAGCAAGTCCGATTTAAGTAATTCTTTTTTTATTGCACTACTTATGTATTGTTCATCTTAGGGAATACTATAGGTAAGTTTCATCAAAATCGTATCAGTAGTTTTTTAGATAGGGATTTTTTCGGATAGGGATGAGAACTTATCCTAACATGCGATATGGCTGCCACTATTTTTATGAGGTGACAAAGTAATTTTCTAATTTCGACTAAGACACTGAAAAGCATGAAATGAAAACTTTTTACAAAAAAATAGAAACCGACTTCAAAAAAAAAAAAACACTTAAAAGGAAAAAATAATTTTACTTTTGTCATGGCTCTAGAAGTCTGTGGCGAGCTAAATAACAGAAACCTCGAGACACCGACTTCTAGAGCAGATAAGTTTTTTTTTGTTTTCTTTTATTCTCCTTGGTACAACATTCTCAGCTCTTTGAATATCCAGATCAGCTTCCGTGCTCTACTTATGACTTGTTCTAGTTGAGGATGCCTGGAAAGACGCTGGTCAATAATAACTCCTCGATACTTTGTTTGGTTAACTTGTTGGATAGTAAGGCAATTGCTGCAAGTTTCTCTAGTAGTGTCACATATATAGATTCTTAAATTAAATTCTTTTTCTGGTTAAAATTGATTATAAATTTTAAAACAAATAAAGTCTCTGCAAAGAAATCCTGCTAGTGTTCAGAGTGAGCAGGTTTTTTTTTAACCAAGTTGCAACAAGAGCTAATCCTTCTTCTGCATAGTTTTTAACTTCATCTCATGTTTTATCTGAGAAGACGACAGCTGTATCATTGGCGAATGAGAATACTGTAGCATTATTGATCCTCATATCGCAGAGGGTCCTAGCACACTTCCTTGAGGTACGCCGTGTGATACATCCGCATCCTCACTGAAAGTTTGATTAAGTTTCACTTTTTGCATTCTACCGGAATGATAATCCTTAAAAAGGGCTAGTGGTATTTAACGAATTCCAATAGCTTCAAGTTTTTGTAGAATAATGGAAGTACACACGGGGTCAAAAGCTTTTTTTAGATCCAGAAAGGCAGCCATACATTTATTTCCTTTGTCAAGTTTTTCGGTTACCAAAGAAGAATCTTCAGTTGACTTTTTTGTCTAAATCTAAATTTTGAAGGTGACGGAATATCAAATTTATTTAAATACTGCAAGAGGCGAGTATTTAACATTTTTTCTATAATTTTGGAGGGAGGCTGGGAGAGGCTGAATTGGAATTATTTATGGATGAATTAAAGATTATATTGCGTGAATCATTGGAAAAATTCTCCATTAAAACTACGCATTCGATAAACTTGGAGTGAGAGGAATTCAACTCCGGCTTTTCGAAAGCTATTTAACCGGGCGGACGCAGTGTGTTTTTAATAGGGCGTCATGTTAGCGCTGATCTTCCAGTGTCTTTTGGAATTCCCCAGGGCAGTATTTTGGGTCCTACTCTTTTTCTTATTTACATAAACGGTCTTACTAGCATCATCGTACCTTATATCTTACGTTGATGACACAGCTCTTCTTTTCTCTGCCAATACCTGGGATGAGGCCTTTAATGCTGCGCAGAATGGACCAATATGATATGGAGATGGGGACCAATAGCTCAGGCTTCATCTTTTGACCTTGAATACTGTTAACGAAAACGAAATACCTAACTTTCAGTATACGACAATCAACACAAGCAGGGAGTAACTATAACATAGTCCCTCACCAAATTTTCCCTAGACACACATTGTACCTGTAATCCAATCGAACGCGTTGTTACAATAAAATATTTAGGGATCCTCTTCGACCGCAGTCAGTTTGTCATTTTGATGACGAGAACAGAAGTGCGAAAAAAAGAACAAAAACACGTCAAACTTTACGTTAAGCAGGGCTGCAAAAAACTTTTTAAGAGTAGATAAAAATATGTCTACCGACCAAAAACAAACGACAGCTAAATGCCCGTTCGTTCCATAGACGCGCACATACATTGGTTGATTGATTTCAGGGTTGCCATTATTGTCAACCTTATGGTAGTTTGATGTCCTCGCCGGCGATGTGCAGCTGGGCACTCAGCGCATAGCACGTCGCGTTGGGAGGCAAGGGGAGTTCCTGGTGGACGACTCTTCGCTTCACAAGTACTGCCAGACCACGGTACCTCATGTGTGCCGACCTTTAGTCTTTCCTGTATTCGTGATATCCCGGGACCCTGACCCTATCTTCGGGTCCCACGTGGGTTTCACTTATGAACGCCACGTCGTAGTCCTGTTCCCCCAGGAGGTGTCAGAGGGGGGCGACCTTTCCTCTAAGGCCGCGGGCGTTCCAGTGTAACACCCTTAACGGCCTAGCCATGGTAGAGAAGCAGTAGTTTGACCAGGCCGTCAAGGATGATGGTCTGCACGTTCTGACCCTGCCTAATCGCCTTTATAAGCTCCATGAGCAGCTCAATGGCGCAGGTCGTGGACTCTCTGGTGGCCTCGGGCTTGGTTATCTTAATTGAGGCGACGGCGGCGCCGCGGTTGGCTTGATTCTTCTGTACCGGCGCGTTACCGGCGCCGGACTCCTTGTCGCCACGAGCCACGACCTGTTTGCCCTTGGGGGCAGGGTCGGCGGCCTTAGGCGCGTCTTCCTGGGTGGCAGAGGACGTAGGCTTCTTGCCTTTCCTGCGCTTCGACGAGGTGTGAGCGTGAGTGCCACAGAGGAACATTTTTATACTGTGCGCGCAGGCAGCGCTATACGAAGCTTACGCATGGGACAGAGATTAAGACGAAGAAATTACTGTTCTCTCATTGGTCACTGTAAAGCCCAATAATTTTACTTAAGCTAGGGTTTGGTATGAATAAATGACAATTACTTCTACTCGCCTATCATTGAACCTAATCCACGACAACAGTTTAAAAAGGATAAAAATAAACACTGAGAAAATAAATAATTAGTTTCAGGGAAAAAATTACATGACTGTTAAATTAGAATAATAATCATTTCACAATTAATTGGAGAAAAGTGTATTTTAAGGTGGTTAAATTCTTTTCGTATTTTGAAACGAAATTTAAAATAATAATAATAATTTGATTAAAAAACAAAAAGCAAAACTTATTTTCTTTTCCGACATACCTTACCTACTCAAGTTTCGCTGCTTTGTGGCATGTTCAACTCTAGCATCGGCTAGCTTGACGGCCGGCGCGTGCGCTCGCTCGCTGCGTCTTTACGTTCGACACAGCACTATAAGAGGGCCTTAAGGAAGAGAGCGCGTATCATAATTAAAACTTGAAACGTTCGCCGTGATAGAATCATTGCGTAACTGGATCATGACTTATCATGGGAAGGCATTCACCAGTAGATTTAAAAAATAAAAAAGTATACTTATTTTTAACTCCTTGCATGCCCACGAGCCAATGTGCAAGTGGAACACACCAAGCGAACCATATCGAATGCGTTGCGTTGATGTTTGAATAATTATATGCCTCGGATCCTAGCGAAGCTGCAAATAATTGGGCCAACAGCTTACCTGACATTCTTTAGGGAATCAACAATACTGTTGCGAATGCACCCTATGTCGAGGGCATAAGGTTCAATATCGCGTGACATGCAGTGCGTAACTTATAAGCCCTATAACTCGAGACCTAGACATTGTATAGGTGTAATATAAAAACGCATTACTAGACTTAGGGTGGCCTATCGAATGGTACAGGTTTCATCAATTTTATCAACTAAGTGACGACATCGAAATTTCTAGAAACCCGTTTCCGGGAATTACCGTAGGTACCTACTGAATGTACTCGAAGTTATGCGCTATTATTATTACGTCTAGACGATTCTGGAATGTTCGATCAGCTGGCCTATATATAGCGCCGTGACGCCAGCGCAGAGTGAACCTTATCCGGTGAAGGCCAGCCCGCGCCGCAGCTGAGCCACTAAATATACTTTCCCAACTATGACCTCTGAGTTTGTTTCGGACGTTTCTTCTCAGAGCTAGTACTAGGACACGCCGCGGTCATCAAACCAAAATAAAAATAAAAATTCGATCCAGCCATCCCTTGCTGCTCTCTCCAGCGACACCCTAAGCCGAGGTTCGTACCCCACAGGGGGTGCCCTTAGCGCAGTCGCTTAGTTTTTAATAGCCCTGGCTGGAGGCTTTAAATTCATTTAAGGCATCCACAGGAAAGTCCAGTTAAGTAGTCACGGCCTCTCAAGGTCAACTACGAGATGCCATATCAAAAAAAAAAAAAAAATTGGCTGTCTGTAGAACTCCGTCTACTGCCGATATTTGAACGTGATAACGTCTATTACATGGTAATTTTTTCTGGGTGCAATGAAATTATTTAAAATAAAGTAATGTATAACATTTATATTTTTATTTAATAGTTTGTTTAAATTCTCTGCTTCTGAAGTTATACATAAATTAATTATTATGAGTAATGTGCCCTTGCACACTAAATACAATAAGCATATGATTGCACATACATATGAACATACATTCAGTCATCTTCATACAGAAGTTTATAGTTACAATAAAATTAATATTGTATATGCATTAGAAAGTAACATACAGTATGTTACGGAAACCCTGTCCGACCCACAAGGATAATAAGGGTTAGGTAAACAAATGACCAAATAAAATATAAAATTTTGCATAATCATCATAGTAACAATACTAATGAATTTTGAAATAATCTTTTTTACCCTGTAACTTCCCCAAAATTCGGGAAATTTAAAAAAGTGTAAACACCATTTTAGACCTTATAATTGTCGGCTTTCTTTTGATTATTTTTTTAGGTTCTTTAGCGGCGTCAGTGTGTCTAGCCGCCGACGGCGGCAAAGGAATAATTAGAGCTGTACTAATTTTTGCGTAATAAAGTTTTGTTTTTGTCGATATTATTCGAAACTGTACCTGGCCGAATGATTTGTTGTAAAAACACAGATTACCCAATGGTACAAGTACTTTTTTTGATTATCGATTAATTACTCATAACAATATTGTAACACAAGTACCTATTATTAGTAAATAGGAACTAGAAAGGTCTTATGAAATACGATTTTAGGAGAATATTATAAACAATGTAAAGCATTTAAGTTCACCTGATTTAAGTTATGTGAAAGTTCTAAAATCTAAAGAATGCCATGCGATGTTGAATCGATGCGTGAAATTCTGAAATACAAAATTGATACCAAAAATCGATACGAGAAATATTTTGAATACTTTCACACCTCTAGTCAAAGGGCACCGCCGTGCAGTTAGAGTACCTATTTTTATGAAATAAAAATCATTTTTATTTTAAATTTATTAGTTTCGCGTAGACATGGCGTCCGTATAGACGTATCGTTTATTGTGTGATCACATAGTTTTCTAACGTAATGTAACCTGCTGATGGAAGGTACCTAGTGAAACTGCAATTGTGTTGTGTTGTGATCAGGTGTTGAACGATTCGGATGTGACTACTTCTTGGTCAATGTGGTTCCAGCATGACCATATTTTTGCCGACCTGTACGTGAGTACCTCCACTATCAGTTCGGCGAGCAGTGGATTGGTAGGAGTGGACTAACGTTGTGAAACACCGTGCTAATCTCGTGGGACGGTGTCAGGCCAGTATCGTTCTTAGTGAACGAAATATGGAACAACATCTCCGCCACAGCCATTGTGCTCATCGAATGAAATTCGAAGATACATTCGGAGGGTCAGACGACCTTTCTACTTAAAAAAAAGTTCTTTTCACGAGCTGCCTAAGTAGGTATCATTGTTTCTTTCTAGAGTCGATAAACGTGGTTAGACTACCAATACCTACATGCATGAGGTCAACTGAGGTCATGACCTGTGCCTGTGTTGCCATGAAATTACCTATTTATTTTATTTAAGTTATTTATTTTTAAGGGGGTATTTTTTTTTTAGTTTAGCCAGGTTATGTACGCATTAGTAGAATCAGCTAACGATACCTAACAACACCTTCACGGGTCGGACAGGGTTTTTGTAACATACTGTATAGCGAAGTTTAATTGTTTGTTACGTCGGTGATCTTATTGAGGCTAGTAGCCCAGTCATATTAGGTAAAAAAAGGGGTCAACCTCGGAATGAAAGATAATAAGCTGCAAATTGGTATGAACCTTTGTTTTGTCATTCTAAATGTTGTCTCAAAAGTCACAATCGTTATCGTGTCCGCGTCTCAAGATATTCAAGGTCAAAGGTCACAAAAATCGGTTTTTCGCGAATATCTGGCTTCCTATCGGTTAAATGAGATTTGCATTTATTATAAAAGTGGTAGGCTATAAAATTCCCTACAACTTTTGTTTAAACTTTTTTTTCATACGACCAACCGTTTTGAAGGTAGAGCGCGAAGAGTGCACATCGTACAGTCATATACGGCCTAATGCAAGGTCAAGCGTGAGTTATGGTTATCAGTACGTTATAAAGTCAATTATTTACTTGGAAATTATAATGATTAAACAATGCCCATTATTTATGTACTAACTATTAATTATTTATATTTAATTAAAGTAAGTAACTTGATTATTTATATATAATTATTCATATTTAACTATTTAAGTATAAAATATTATTAATTCTGGATTATATATTTTAGTTTTATTTTAAGTTAAAATGATAGTAAGAGTATATATTTTACACATATTTTTATTTGTTATTAAATACGGCATAATATACATTTATCAAAATGTGAGTTCAAATATCAAAAGTATCTTTGTTGATTTTAATTGTAATGAAATTGGAAATGGAAGCTAATTATCTTCTTCTTCTTCGTCGTCTTCTTCTTCTTGTCGCTCAAAAATGTTCGATTCATTGTCATCATCCTCATTATCTGTCATGTTCATCTCCAAACCTTCCAGAATATCGGGATCATATGTATTTTCTTCATCGGGATTACTTGGATACAGTGAAGCGTTGAGGCAAGCTTGTCCGTTGCACTGGCCGCAAACTAAAGAACATTGTAGCCCTGATTTTCTGCATCCACAGCGGGAACCACAACCATTTTTGCAATTGCAAAATATTACGTTTAGTAGTTCGGCTGGTGCTGGAGGTAATAACGTTCGTATGGGCTCCAGGATTTCATTTTCAAGCATCCAGCCCCATTTTTGAGGTTCTAAGTCCTTCCCTAACCACGTTTGAATCTCGTAGTAGACACGTTTTATGTGTTAATGAGCTGCTACACTTGTTGGTGGAAGTGTTGACAGTTGTACAGGTTTATTTAGTTTTGTAAATTTGATGAATTGCGTGTAGCGGAAATGATCAATGTTGTCCTCAGATTTTGGAGCATTATATAATGCCAACAAGATGCGCACTCCATTTTCTAATAATGTTTGTTTTGGGCAGTTTTCTTGTTGAAATATTTCCACCAGTTTATCTAAATCAGGAATTTTTTCCAATGCTACAAACTAAAATATATAATCCAGAATTAATAATATTTTATACTTAAATAGTTAAATATGAATAATTATATATAAATAATCAAGTTACTTACTTTAATTAAATATAAATAATTAATAGTTAGTACATAAATAATGGGCATTGTTTAATAATTATAATTTCCAAGTAAATAATTGACTTTATAACGTACTGATAACCATAACTCACGCTTGACCTTGCATTAGGCCGTATATGACGATCTTCGCGCTCTACCTTCAAAACGGTTGGTCGTATGAAAAAAAAGTTTAAACAAAAGTTGTAGGGAATTTTATAGCCTACAACTTTTATAATAAATGCAAATCTCATTTAACCGATAGGAAGCCAGATATTCGCGAAAAACCGATTTTTGTGACCTTTGACCTTGAATATCTTGAGACGCGGACACGATAACGATTGTGACTTTTGAGACAACATTTAGAATGACAAAACAAAGGTTCATACCAATTTGCAGCTTATTATCTTTCATTCCGAGGTGAAAGCCCTAATATGACTGGGCTATAGGTCGATGGTACGAAAAGTATGAAATGAAGGGAAAACAAAAAAAAAACAAACAAAAAAAAACAAAAAAAAAAACAAAAAGCAAAAAAAAAAAAAAAAAACACAAAAAAAAATAAATAAATAAATAAACAAAAAAAATTAAAAAGGATAAAAAACGTCCGTTGCCGTCAGGAATCGATCCGCGGCACCTCTTGGGTGAGTCAATATTAATCCGAGCGTTTCACCACTCGCCTATCAATGCTATAATCATGTATGCGAAAAACTGCTACTAATTGTTTACAACCGTGCTTTTAGATAAATAATATTGCACTCTAAAGCTACAAGGCTAAGGTTAGTTTTAGTAGGCGTGGACTCCGTGTAGCGTCAGATTCGGCCGTTACGCAGTTTTCGCGAATGACTCCCAGCATACCGATTTAATAGACGTTATCACGTCAAAAAAAAAAGCGCAGAGTGAGTCTGCGCTTGACTACCGAGACGAAAACAGCGGCAGTTAAGAAGCGATCTTTGAGAATACCTACTGCGACAATTGTAACGAAAACTTTGAGTACTACGTAAAGTAACATCTATAGTGTTATTGTGTGTTTATGACACGGACTTCATGGACGTAAGGGAAGAATTCGGTCAGTGGCGTAACTACAACGTTCGAGGCTCGTGGCAAAATTCATCGGATGGGCCCGGTACCCCCCTATTACAAAAATCAAAACATTCTTCTATTTATTGTGTATGAGTTATAATTATGATAAATGTTGGGAATTGATATTTTCATCTGACCGGGGGCCCCTTCCGGCTGGGGGCCCGTGGCATTTTGCCGACTTGCCACCCTGTAATTACGCCACTGAATTCGGTGCAACGTCAGCTACATTCTACTTGTCATTGCCTACAATCGACTGTACCTTCGTTTCCAATAAACTTCGCCACCCTTAACCGGCGTTTTAGTACCCCTAGCCCGTAACAATATTTTGTAATCAAGGGGCAATGATAGATATAGGATCCGAGGTTACAAAGCCTTTAATAGGCCTGGTGGCAGCTGATTCCTTAAGGCCTTATTGCAGTACGATTCCTATATCTGACAGTGTCAGTAGTTCCGGTGACCAACTTGAGACTGAAGACCTCATTGATCCACTTGAAAGTTAACCCAGCCTTCTCCCATTGCGGGAGCAATCTTGTTTGAGGACGGCCGAATGTTACGCCATACCGCCTCAGCTGATCACAGCGCGCCTCTCTAGCCAGCCAATAACAGCCGATTGGCTGTTACAGCCTAGCCAAGCCACCACCATATGCCCCCGGTGGGGAAAAAAAAAAACGTCATGCGAGCTCATTTTTCGTTTCTGATTGCTGCCACTAGGTACGTGACAAAGCTATTAAAGCTATGTCTGTTCGATTGCATAATAAATCAGTGTGATTATTATAGTCTGCCTTTCAATCATTTATGCCCTTCTGTTTCAATACATAAACTTCATCCACTCATTTTGTTATTTACGCTGATATAAGTACAATATTATTTCAGTGACTCGTGATTGTTTAAGCATTAAAATAACTAACTGCTTAGCTCAACATTTAATCAATACGTTTATTGTGATTAATGAATAATTAAAAATAAAACAATATTAGCAGATAGTAAACTATAGAATGGCAACACCGATGACATATTGAGTTAAATAATCAATATGATCGATGCAAATTTTTCTTTGTCGTATTTTTATGGTATCACGCTATTTTTTCGAAGGTTAAAGTAAAAATCTAATTTAAAATGACAAGAATTTGTTGTGTGCGAGGAGGTAATAGTTATTATTACCCCGGTTGTGATCGTTCAATGTTTAGGTATGTCTTTACCAGTTTGTTTACAAAATATATTGTGTAGGATGAGTATAATGTTCTGTAAAAAAGACAAGACAGCTGAACATAAAACCTCTTCCTTTTTTAAGTTTGTTTAAAAAGTATAGACTTAGGTACTAGGAACAAATTGGCGCGAATTCTGTTGTTCACAAAATAAACTAATTTTAAGTTTAGTGAATCTTTTTCCTTTTATTTCATTACGAAAAGGACAGAAGATAGTGTCAGTTTAGACTTATCACCAAACCAAAACACCGCCGCTGGCAAATTGTTCCAGTCCTTCGATGTACGCGGTATAAAGGACGAGGCGAAACCTTTCGTCCGGATCGATATTGATTGATTGTTGGTGAACATAATTTTCTTGCAGTTTTCCAAGTGATGATGGAATTCGAGAAAAATGGGCTGATGTTATTCCATTTGAACCAACAACTAAAACAAGGATTTATACATTTGCAGTATGATGGTTGACAATTTTTTGTCTTTCAAAGTGTATTGTATTTGTTACGTATGTCTGTCTACACTTTGTATAAATAAATGTGTTGATTTCTTGAACATGGCATTTTGTTATTTTTTTATTATATTACGCAGCGTCTACCATAGACAATCATCATTACACGATGATTGTCTATGGTAGCTATATCGTCAACCGGGAAATCTCCGGCAGTGCAATTTACGGTGGAAGAAGTTCCTACAAGTATTGATAGATGGCACTAGTTTTTACTAATTTATAAAGGTGAATCACCTTAGGTGATGCAAAATGATCGCACGGCTCTAGAGTCCGGTGAAGTAGCGAAAGCTCATTTGGAACTAGCTACATAATCCATTTAAAAAATCGCATGGCCATAATGTTATCAAAATCTCGTACATAATCGTACGAGGTTGATAGCGTCCTCGTACCTCGTACGAAAGACCACAAATCTCATATTTGTACGAGGAACCTCGTACGGTTGGCAACCCTGCTGCTAGAGTACCAAGAGGGCACCCGAATTGAGGCGCGTGGGTGTGATTTGAGTTCCAAGCGTTTCTATTAAGTCAACGTACTGATACTTATTCACTAAATTCATTTTGCATTTTATATACATCAATATTGCCTTTTACAGCATGTAATTTAATACTTAAATATTTTCAAAGATATTACAGAGACAGAGGCTACGGCGCGGAGGGGCAACGCGAGCCTGTAACTGTCCCTATGTATGTTAAGATCTTTAAAACTAAGTGACGGGATGCGCTTTTCTTTAATAGATAGAGTGATTCAAGATAAAGTTATATATACCTAATATAATACATTTATTCGAGCGAAGCCGGGTCGGGCCGCTAGTATACTATAAAAATATAGTACATGTTTTATTTTATACCTCTTACTGTTATTAGATTTTTACTCAAAACAATTTTGAAGTTTTAAAATGTCCCAATTTTCTTATGAACTATGTACACCCTACTAGAAAGGGACAAGGAGGTTGTTCGTAATTAATATAACTTCTTTGCTAAAAAAACAGCATGTAGGTACAATTTTGAATTCGAATCGTATAGTTGTATTTCAACTCGAATTATACGATAGATATGTTGAAGGATAGTGATAGTAAAAAAAAAACAAATTCACTTTTGTAAAAACGTATTCATAATAAATAAATCACTTATTAATCAAATAGTGTATTTACAAGTCCTTAAACTAGGTAGGTAGGTACTAGGTAACTACTTCTAAAATTAATGTTACAGGGGAAACGTAATTCTGCTATATTTCAACTTGTGGACTCCACACTAGGTCGAGCCTGTCTCGTGGAGTCCTTGAAGAGTTAACAATTTGAAATATCAAGGTCTCAACTGTACTATATATATATATTGTGAATTTGTGACTAATTATTTAAAGTAATAACAAATTAAAATTAATTAACACAAACAAAATAAAAAACGTAGACTGAAGAAATAACATTATAATCTATAATAAATCTGAAGAGTTTGGTTGTTTGAACGCGCTAATCTTTGACAATTTCTTTTCGCGGTGGATAGACCATTAAACCAGGAAGGCTTTAGGCTATATAACATCACGTTGCGACCAATAGCAGCGGAGCATATATAAAAAAAACAATTATCAAAACCTACGCGGGTGAAACCGCAGGGCGCAGCTAGTGAAGAAATGAGAGTTAGTGGGCATGAAGTGGTTGGGTTATGAGTGGTCGACGTATATACAGTATGTTAAGAAAACCCTGTCCGACCCGTGAAGGTGTTGTTAGGTATCGATATTGATTCTACTAATGCATACAAAACCGGGCTAAACTTAAAAAAAAAATCCCCCTAAAAAAAAAAATATTATTTCGCAAAAGGAGGTAACTTAATAAATTTGCGTTGACCACCCTTCGCCTGCCACCAGCGGGGGGCGGGGGGCAGGACACGCGGCACGTGGTCGCATCGCTATTCGCTCATAATAATACCGGTGTTGTCACTTTTTAAAAATTACCAAATTTCTGGGAAATTGGAATTAATTCGCGGGAAAAAAAGATTATTTCAAAATTCATTTGTATTGGTACTATGATGAATACGTAAAATTTTATATTATATTTGGTCATGTGTTTACCTAACCTTTATTATCCGTATGGGTCGGACAGGGTTTTCTTAACATACTGTATAGGCAGTGCAATATGGTGTTCACGGTAAACTGTGTATCTAACGAAGACTTCGGTTTCTGAGTAAGATTGGGCTAGCAGACGTTGTTTAGTCATCTTTTTGACTTGATTTAACCTACAATAATTCTTAATATCATTAATCTTTGCAATTTTATTGTAAATAAAATTGAGCATGAATCGTGGCATATGCTGAGCAAAAGCGGCTTTACTACACTTATAAATACGTTAAGTAGTTCTCGATATTTTGTTGCGTAGACTGTTATTTTATGTTGTTTTAGTAATAATTATTTAAGGATGTATAACTATAGATGAACTGTAGGATAGCAAAAGGTTTTTTATACATAACTTTTAGCACTGATCTTTGGGCTCTTTCCATTTGGAGAATTCAGGTTATGCCGACTCCGCCTTATACTGGTAACGCAGTAGTGAAAGACTGACTCACATAATGCCACATATACCAGGTGTAAGGTCTTTTTGTTAGCAGAATTACGTAATATTTTCATTACGTGAGTCAGCTTTGAGATTCGCTTAGCTACTAGGTCGATATGAGGTCTGAATGAGAGACAATTTACGAATCGGTTTCGGGGGTGAAGCGTACCCCCATCCCGTACGGCCGGGCATTAGGAGGCCGGCCCAGCCTTTCCGTAACCGCCCGGCAGCGGGCGGCCCAGTTTGACAGCCTCCCTCCACCACCAGCGGCGGGTGTCGAGCTTACTTCGGCTTATCTTTGCCTCAGCTGGGGTGAGGCACGGGGGTGCCCGCACCCGCTCACTTCAGGGTGGGAGAAGGCTGCCAAACATCCGCCTTCTCCTGGCCCTACGCCGCCTGTGGAGCCCCGAAGCGATGGGATCCTGCTCTCGCTCGCGCTCCGCGGCCTGCTTCTGCAAAGACGTCATGTCGCAGAAGTCATCTTTGCCCAGGCACCTTCGCTCCCCACCATCGCTCTGACGTCGGTGGGCAGCGAGAGGTCTCGCCATACTGTCGCGACATGGTCTTGACGCGTCCTGGCCCACGACGGGCACACCGCGAGCGTTTGTTCCGCCGTATCCTCCGCCGCGCCGCAACCGTGGTACGACGGTGTCTCCTCCCGTTCTATGCGGTGCAGGCGTCGAGAGTACGGCGGCCGAACACGACGGAGGCAAGGTCCTGCGTCCAATGCTGGACGATAGCGTCCCTCGCCTTCCGCCGGACGGCCTCCCTCTCCTCTGGGACCGGACGCTCGTCTTGCGCCCTTGGCCCCTCCGTCCACTCGTACACCCACACCTCGAGCTCCTAATGCGGGGTGCCCACCAGAGCGCACGCCACTGTGAAGCCTACAGTACGGTAGGCCCGCGCGCTGCGATGGCCCTTTGGGGCGCCCGAAGGGCGGTAAAATTCTCCCTCCTATGGAGGGAGTCCGCCTAAATGGGGGCCCCATATAGGGCCATACTCCGCAGTATAAGCGTATAGACCCTTCACCGCGAGCTCGGCCCTCCCATTATCGGCCGCGCGGGCCGAAGCGCCACCTGCTATCCAACAGGAAGTCCTGATGTGGGCGGTTTGGGGTGAAGTAGACCCACAAGGGCCAACCGTCCATACACGGCGGCCTCCTCTCTAAGCGAGCGATAGCGGAGGGGAGTTCGAGGAAGACCACGCCACAATTGCCACCGAGCCGTCACTGTCGCCCAGCCAATTGCTGGGAGTAAAGTACGGCTCGGCCACCATTGACACATCCACCAACCACTAGGCCATTGACTGCACCAGTATGTTCTGGGCAGCCGCCCGGCAGTGGTTGGTGTTTGCCTGCAGGATGCGATGGTCGGTACCCAGTTCTCGGCCATCGCATCACCCTCATCGGCCACCGCAGCTGGTATATCAGCGGGGGTGTCAGCAACGGCAGGACGGCTTATAAGAGCCTGCGGCTTGCCCTTCTTAGTGGGAGATCGGCATGACCTCCCCCACCACTTGAAACAGCGCCTTGGCGCTGCCTAAATACCCGGATAGTGCCCAATCCACCGCGGTCAGGCCTAATGTCCCGAGCCCACACTGCTATGGGTTCACAGCTTCCGGCCTTCACGATGGGCGCCACCACTTCCTTGGTGACCGAGCCGCCGATTTTTTCCGCCGTCCATCCCCGGAAACTCGAAAAGCCGAGCTCCGGGTTTGGGTCCGACGGCAGGCACCTATCCTCATTTCGGCGGGGTCCGCGGTGGCACGAGCCGGTCTCAAGACGGACTTGTATGTTACGCCCCTCTTGGCGGCCTCGGGGACGATGGTCACCGTGACCACCGCGGTTTTGAGAGGAACTAGCTTCCTCCCCCTGTCTGGAGCGTTATTGGCTACAGACAGCCGGGGCCTGGGACGCCTTCCTGCCCTTGCCTTTTTTCACGACCTTTATCCACGGCAGATTGGACGGGGTGGTGGAAGGGAGAAGGGCGTCTCCCTCCTGAATCTGGGGAGGTGCCACGATGTCAACCCACCCCGTTTGGGCGCCCGCACTCGCACTCGTAGCGGGGGGAGGCAGAGCCCACGGCGATTTCTTCCCCATGCCTTTGCCATTTGAGGGCTTCAGGCCCTGGGGAAGCACGAGAAGGGGAAGACGGAGACGCTTCTCCGGCAGGAGCCGGTCCTCAATGCATGCTTGAGCAGGCTAGGTGAACGCCCTCTCCTCCTTCACTACCTTGCACAGCACCTCCTCAAGTTTGGAGGGGGGAGGGACCCGCTGCAGCATAATTGTAGGTCGGTCTGTGTAATGTACTAGTGTAATTAGCCTCTTGGAGGAGGGTTATGGGGTCATCGGGGTCTGTGAGGGCATGCCATGGGCGGCGAAGCTTCGAGATGGTGGAGGGGGTCCGCTGCGCTTCTTGTGAAACTGGCTGGCAGCTGCTGCGTCTCCTCTGACTCAGTGCGCTGCATCAGCTCCACAACAATACCGTGCAAGCTCGGCACTCAGAGGACGGCATTTCATGGCCTTCTGGAATATGCCCTTCTGCTTTGAGGACTTGGAGGCGACCTCTACGATCTCCTTCTTATCCTCTTCCGCCAAGCGGGCCAATTCCGCCACGGACAGGCCGTCGAAGCAGCAGGCGTCGGGCGAGGGACAAACGGTATCCGGCCTTCGATTTGCTTGCGCGCGCCTGCCTCTCCTTCGCGGCATCCCTTTCTTCCAGGTCCAGCTTAAGCTCCGCCCGTCTGTCCAAGCCGAGCTGGAGCTGGGCGTCCTGGGAGGTCGAAGGTGAAGACTGCCTCGCCTTCTTGGGCTTACCCTTGGCCGAGTCCGAAGAACCCTCGGACCTGAGCCTCAGGTAGGCCCTCTTCAGGCTGCGATCTGCAGCCACCAGACACACGACGAGTAAAAGGCTACGGACTCCATGTGCGAGTCCGAATACTCGTCCTCCCCGCAAAAGCCCGTCGCAGAATATGCGGGACTGGTCTCCGATGCCGACAATCCATCGGAGTGACCCTGAGAAGGGCCTCTTGAGGCGAAACGCCCGGAGGCATTCCTCAAGGGTTTCGGCATCGATCGCCCGGTGGCACAGATGCCACTCCCGTCCCACTCCCAACCGCATTACAAATCAAGTCCCTTGTTATTTGCCTACAGTCATCTTTGTTGTTCCCAGTCCA
Source organism: Sesamia inferens (assembly GCA_037179545.1). Classification (NCBI taxonomy): domain Eukaryota; kingdom Metazoa; phylum Arthropoda; class Insecta; order Lepidoptera; family Noctuidae; genus Sesamia; species Sesamia inferens. The sequence continues at coordinate 7,516,094 of CM073947.1, forward strand.
CTTTTTGTTTTCTTTGTTTAAATTTTCCATACTATATCCCACAAGTATTAGCAATTTTGCGTCCGTCCGGGCAGAGCGTCGTACCTCGGATAGGTCGCCTACCCCTACCCGTTCGTCGGTAACCAATATAACACTCGCAAGCCCGGATACCTGCGAGCGCCAGTCGTTTGCCGAGTCGCATGACCAATCGCTTATCACTTTCCTAAGGAGCTCTTTTTTTTGGGAGGATATTTGATATTCCCCAGGCCCATGGATGCTTCCGGGGTTGGTTGTCCATGGCCCTGTACGGGGCCCCTGTGTGAGCTATGGACCTGACGGCCAGAACTCTCGTCATTCTGCGTAAACAGTAAAGAGCGATGGCCGTCAGAGACGTCCACGGATATCGGGCGCAGGTGCGCACACACACTTGGTGCGCGCTCTTTTTTCTTCAACAATTTGAGGTCGTGCGGAAGGCGCGGCCGGTGGCGAAGCGGGCGATGTGTCGCTTATATTAGGCTATGACTCCTCCCGGTCTATCGCCAGACAGGGTTGCTCAGGTCCAGAACCGGGACTTGACCGCAGCGGCGGCACTCCGCTAAGCAGCACGGTGTCTCCCCCTGTGGTCGATCTTTCCCCTAAGGCGGCGGGCGTTCCAATGTAATACCCATAATGGCCCATAGCCATGGATGGCACCAAGTCAGTAACTTCGACAGGCCGTCCTGGATGACCGTCTCTACGTACCTGATTGCTTTTATCAGGCCCATCAGCCATTCGGTGGCACAGGTTGTGAACTCTCTTTAAGTCTCGGGCTTGGGATTCATACTTGTGGCGACGCGGTTGGTTTGTGCCTTCTGTTGCGGCGTTTTACCGGTGCCGGACTCCATTGTGCCTCGAGCCAGGACCTGTTTGCCCTTTGGGGCAAGGTCGGCCTAACGGACACGAGTGGGCGCAGTAGTGTCAGCAAACACACTCACCTACTCTTCTTCCGTTGGTTGTAGGCGAACACAGTGGCGGACTAGCCCGAGCTCCTGTGTCGCCGCTGCGGTCTGGCCCCAAGTTGAAACTCGTAGCCAAAACCGAGCAGCGGCAGCGGCGGCGAACCGGCGCGCATCTGCTGGCTTCAGCTCGTCCCTTGGGTGGGTTCGGGCGCGGATTCGTATCTCTCGATACGTCTTCGCGACCAGACCTGCCGAGTCCCTCGACGCTAGCGACATGCTCGACCCCACACGCGAGGAGCACGCCGGTAGCATGGCGGAGGAGTCGAAGGCCGAAGCCCTTGATGGTGCCGGCAATTAGAGCGCTGGTGGCGTCATCTAAGCCGTTCGATAGATGGAGTCCGCACTGGCTGGCCGCTCACGCACCGCTATTGCCGGTCCCGCCAACAAGACGCGGGAGCCGAATGTGCGCCAGGTCCCCCCCCCCCCCTCCTATTCCTCTCTTCTCTCCGCCCGGCCGGTGGCGAAACGGACGCTGCGCCGCCTGTATTTAGCAGCGACAGTGCCCGGTCCATCGCCGAACGGGGTTCTAGCTCCGGCTGGGAACCGCGGCCCAGATAGCCGCGAGTGCCGGCCGGCCTTTGGCATCCCGTTGGGCGTGGTTCTAGCCGCAATCGCAACGGCGGTACGCCGTCGAGCAGCACGGAGGCTTTCCCTGTGTTTGTACTAATCACTTGGATTACTCGTGCAACCACAGCAGAAACAATAAACTAGCGGTCCGCGCGGCGTCAGCAAGCTGGCGTCGGCTTCGAGTCCCAAAGTCTTCTTGGAACTGCAGGCAACTTGCTTGTAGGACCGCTGGCCGATCCACTAGGGATGGATCCTCGTAACTGCACCTTTATATACCCAGCACTAAGCGCGCTTAAAGCCACTCCCGTCACCTTAGTTGCGTCCTCCCTAACTGCAACTATCCTCATAGTTGGTTCCAAAGCCTTACAGCCCTACAAGACGCACAACTCCAGCATTGACAGAAGTTCTGGCGATGTAGTAGAATCCACAATGAATTGTAGCAAGATATTACGCAAGCCTCTTTCGTCACTAAACTCAATCTCTTTAATGCATAAAGGAATTATTGGGAGAACTAAACCTCATTCCTTCAAGTTCTGAGCCTTAAGCCTACCTACTGTTAAGTCTGCCAAAGTAAATTATTCAACAGTATTCAAGGTCAAAAAGATGAGATCGCCACCTTCTTACGCAATCAACTTAACATCTTCCTCTATCCACATTATGACTGTTTTGCATTAGATCGTAGTAATTGTAGTTTTAGGTAAGATTTTGGTACAAATATAACCCCCGTGGTTGTTAATTCCACTTTCAACCACCAAGTCAGATAAGCTTGTAAGGTGCTGCCATCTGTTAGTAGTGCGCTCAAAGCCAGCATCGGAGGCAGCTGCTTAAGAGTGTGACAGCAATCAATGCTGGAGTCGGATGTATGAGGTTCCTGAAATTCAGAAAAGATTTTTCATTGTATATCCAGTTAATTGATATAACAAAAGAGTAACATTATGCGTTACTTGGATTTTGAGGCAAGAAATAAATTTTCAATGGACTATGAACACCAAGGCAAACAATATAATTATTTATCATTGAACATAACACATAGTATTGATATAACAGACATGTGTTTTATTGCCAGACATAGTAAAATGCTGAATTGATTGTCCAGAACTATTCAGCAAAATACTTCTTTGTATTAATTAAAATCACCTACACAGACAACCTCTGGTGCAGGCACCATGTGCATCTACTATTACAGGTGCAATACCTTTTTAGTTTAAAATTTAAGTCTTTGCCATTTCACCTGGATGTCTACCTATTTCGCACCAAAGCACTAAATTTAATTTAGATTACTTTGTTAACAAGAGAATCAATCAGCACCATAGTTTAAATAAATTTACAGTAGGTACCTAATTTTCTGTTGCCATCTGTAATAACCGTCTTCCTTGAAGCCAGCATTGCAGGCAGCTGTTAATGATGATCTTGCCAGCAATAAATGCTGGTGTCAGATGTAGGAAGTTCCTGAAATTCGGAAAAAACACTGGGTCTTTGCAATCTAGTTAAAACAAAATATTGTCTTATTTGATTATGTGTCGAGTCCATGGTTTTAGTTTCTACATTGTCCACCTAGAATTAAAAAAACCGGCTAAATGCGAGTAGGACTTGCGCACGAAGGGTTCTGTAACATTATCTTTAAAAACGAAAAAAAAGTTTAATTTTCATTGCAATTATTATTATTAAAAAATAACCCACACTAGAAATTTATCATGTATTGTGGGTGCGTTTACAAACATATAAAGTCATATACGGAAACAACTAAACCCAAAAGAACTACTTGTAGCTTGTTATGTATGTGTGTCAGAAGTGCACATGCAAGAGCGCCACCTAGATATTGTTCCGTTGAGTCCCTGTACAAATAAATCAGTGCGTTGCTAGCTACAGAGCCTTTCACTTGTGTACCCTCTTCCCGCGTCCACGTACATACAATTCGTAACTTAGGTGATACAAATATTTGATCCGTGCGGGAATCGAACCCGCAACACACAGCGCAGCAGTCAACAGCTTAACCACTACATACTCACATTATGGTGCAGTTTTCGACTGCATGGGCTAACCATGCAGTCCAAATCTGCACCATAGTTTAAAATAATTTTAAAGTACCTAATTTTCTGTTGCACTCTGTAACAACCATCTTCCTTGAAGCCAGCTTCACAGGCAGCTGAGGATGATGATCTTTCCACCAATAAATGTTGTTGTCAGATGTATGAAGTTCCTGAAATTCAGAAAAGAGGCTGGACTTTATAAACTATTTAAAACAAAAGATTAACTTATTAAATAACAAATTCTACACTAGTACAGAATTATGTGTAGAGTTCATCATAGTTTTAGTTTCTACATTGTCCACCTAGAATAAAAAATAGCAGTTGTGGGACTGAATTATAGAAGTGAAAACTGAAATCATTAAAAAACACAGAATACACAAAAAGTAAAAAAAAAAAAAAAAATCACAGCATCTAGTCAGTCCTGCTCAACATCACTAAAGTTGGCACTTAAAAAAAAAACTTTCATGTAAATAGTATTGAATGAAATTGTCACATAGATGGGTTATAACCAGGATTAACATATTGGATATTTTTTTATCTAGATATTAAAACTTAAGACAGTGAAACCATGAGATGCAGCTAGTACATAATAAAGTACTGATTTAATAAACAAATCTGAATGTTTTCTCATGTCCCAACAACAGTGAGAGGCATAATGTATAATTAAATAAACTTAGTTACCTACATAATAATTGTACATTAATTGTCAGCTGTGAATGCTGTGATGACCATCTTCATTGACAAACATCTCTTCAAGCATCTTTGATGAACACATCAAAGTCAAAGGAAACAGTCTAGGTTTCTTACAGGCACCTGGAAAATAAACAAATATTATTAATTACTTATTTTAAATTTTCATCTGATGAATTATAAAATACTTTTAGCAAACTATGAACCTTTAAGATACTAATTGTACAAGTTGTGACACACAACACACACGGACAACACAATCGGAACACAATTACTCCTAGCGGAGATGGAAGTCCTTAAAATTGTGCGAATCGTCCCTGTAACCGTGACCGTGAGTTTATTTATTAGGTGTTGGTAGGTACCACTTACTTCGCGACATCGCGGCAAAGTCGAGTTGAGTACACCAACAGCAACCTGGTTACTTAGCAGCTAACGTAGCGACTACTTGCTCTGTGGCAGCTAACTGCAGCTGGAATCAGTTATTACCACGTTACTACACAGTGGAATGGAGCACGCGTGAAGTAGGATCGGGATATCTGGACAAAGTCAAACCTTTAAGTATCTTTTAAGCACGTGTTCTTCAGTGTTGCTAGGGGCGGATCCATCCCGACTGGTTTCGTCTTAGGTACCTACGCCAAATGCTTCAAATTGTGTCGAAATACAAATTGATTAATAGTGCTCCAGTTCAAAACGGTACTACGACGAACTAAGTAATCAATTTAGGCTTTGTTTTGACTTTAATTTCTATGCTATTTAGCTATCATGCGCCCGAGCAAGTGGCGCGAGGGCCGAGAAAAGAGAAAATAAGAAAATTTTGAATTTGAAGTTTCCTTAAATTCGCTCGCGTGGTGAGGTGCGCCTGATTGGTTCGAAGATCAATTAAGAAATAATAAGAATCATAATGTGACCAATCAAAGAAAAGATGGGCAGCCGCCAGCCAGTCATATAAAAGTGCGTTTGTGCGGCTAGCTACAATTATGCTTTACGGGTACGAATAGCACATTGAATAACAATGCGTATAAAGGGTTCCTAATGCACTGCTATAACTGAAATACAGGGGGGGCACACTTAGTACTTTATGAATTTCTACAGTCGACAGCGACATCTAAAGAAAAGTGTGTGAACAACTGGGCAGCCATCTTATTGACCTATAAAGGTCTTGGTTACCAGGTCGTAAAATTTCAAAAAAAAAAAAAGCAGCCATCTTATACCAAGTCATATTTTTTAATTTCAATTTTCAAGCTATGGAAGCAAGATGGCGGATAGAGAATCAAACAATTTTATTTTATTTATACTCGTGTTGAATGAATATATGAAATATTGATATGATGTACGCACGTGTTATTGGCAAAATTGTGGTGTCTCTTCCACAAAGGCCATTGATCAAGACTTGAAGTTGAAGTTCAATTTTCATGATTTGTTGTCATGTTTCAACTCCCAAGAAAATATTGTATTTTTGACTATGATGCTTTAGGTAAGTGTTTATTACTGTACCCTACCGTATTATCTATATAAGTAAAAAGGTTTTTATGTTCTATAATATGTTTTTTTTTTGCCCAAATTCTGATAAGTAATTATTCACAAATTTCATTCCAATTTCAGTTGCACACGGTGTACCCATTCTCCGACTCCCAAACCCTGAAAAGGACCCTGATTAGTTCGCTACTTTGATAGCCGCTGTTGGCAGCCAAGTTAGAGAAAGTGATCATATGAAGATTTATAAGAATATGTTCAAAAGAATATGTGATCACCATTTTGATCAATCAAGACAGCTGGAGGTCGTCTTATTTGTTCAGGAGCACCAACAGTTAATAAGAATCGTAAGTAGAATTAAGTCAGCTCAATATTTGTGTGAACACAACATTTATTACCATACCAAATTGTTCCAATTCATATTTACAATCATTTGTGGGGTGACTTTTCAAAAGGACTTATTTCTGTGTGAACTCTAAAGAGAAATAGCCCCTTATGACTTTGTGAAAGGGCTTATTTCTGTATGAATTCTGCAAAAAAAATGCAGTCCTTCCGAAGAGTCTCTCCTCAATTGGATTTTGCTAATCAGTAACTTAAAAGTACCTACTCTGAAAATTGTGGAAGAAGCAGAAGTGTGTGTCTGACTTTTACTGACTAAAACCCACCCATGTTCCTTAACTTGCCTGTGTGACGGCCAGGGCCACGGTTTCTTTTTTAAACAACCCGCAACGCTGACCCAGGAGGCATTGATCTTCGTGGACCCCGTCACAATGTGAACTGGTAATAACCTTGCATTGTATGTTACAGGTATTCAACAAATAATCAGTACCTTTGTGGAGACAGACCATAAATACTAATTTCCAAACTGTTAATTTCTGACACTTTCGGCTAATTTGTAATATTATTTTATTTCTGTGTACTTCATAATTAACGTAATGTTTTATATAACGATTTTATGTTTACATACTATCAGCTGTGAAGTTTTCACTCATAAAATAAATAAATTACTGAATACTTTGTTTTAATCATCTGAAAACCCAGACCTATAATATACATTACATAGCTACGTATGCATAGGTACGTAGCTATAATATACATATCTACATACGTATAGCTATGTACCTGTATCATTCAGCTACATACGTATAGCTACGCACCTACATTCACTAGTAGTTGTTCACCTACTAAACTGAAGACGGCAGCACTTTCCATACATGCATATTTTACCGCAGAGTTGGCACTCTTTAATTATATACTTACTATACTCTTTGCTGAAATAGCAACAAGAGCACGTTAGCGCTCGCTACTTTTGAATTTTGTATAATATGCGTTTACAGCTTGTCAAAAAAGAGTCTGACTCGGTGACAGTTGGAACTAAAAATCGATAATTGAGGCAACATTGCTCACTTGTCAATTGCTAGTATAATTTATATATTCTGTGTCAACATTGCGTCTATCTTAACAATCTATATCTATATAGGTATCTATGTATATAAAAATCAATGCCACTTTTTTGTAATTTTATAACTTAAGAACGGACTCACCTATCCAAACCAAATATTTAGGCTTTGCTTTGACTAATTAGTAGATGGTTTATGTGAAGTTTGAGCAGAATCGGTCGAGCGGTTCTACATTTATCACATTTTTTGTAACAAGTGAATTCAATGAACGGTGGACCATCATCTCATCTATATAATTATATAAAAATTAGTGTTGCCCAAATTCAGTCTTGGTCTTGCAGTCTTGGTCTTGTTCTTGCGTTTTTGCAAGACCAAGACCAAGAACAAGACCGCTTATTTTTAGCAAGACCAAGACCAAGACTGACCGTGCAAGACTTGAGCAAGAACAAGACATAGCCTGCAAGACTCTTGCGTCTTGCAGCTAGGACTTAGCGCTATTTCACTGAGTAGTTAGGTGTAACAGTTCGGTGTATAGGTAGGTACGCTTAGGAATTCTATGAGACGCAAAAAACTGTATCAAAGAATATGAAAAACTGGACCTATGCGCATTACGACTAATACCATAAACATAGCGAATAAAAAAATATCTATTAAAATCAAACTGAGTGCATGCATAGTTATGTTTTAACCATCGGCACTTTGATAATGCGGCATCAAAGGTTTTGTACTTACTTCTCAAAGAAATTTGCCGCTTTTCGGAAGTACATGGTTACGATACACGCGCCGGCGGCTTCTTTTGAAATCTAAAACAATCGTTGCCGCCACGCCGAAATCATAACATTTGACACTATTTGATTGCCGCCATAGGGCGTAGGTATCCTCATGCAAAATAATTTCGAATTTTAAGAGTACCTACAGGTGTTCCAAAGAATATGTAAATAAGTTTCAGAGTGTTTAGAATGAAAATGAATACATTATACCGATCACGCAAGTAGTATTATGATTAGGATAAAATGGTAAGGATAGGTAGTAGATGTCATATTAATTCATTCTAGTAAGTATATATTATAATATTGATTACTTATATGGTTTTAAACTAATTACTTAGGTACTATTATTGTACATTTAGTCATTATATTTCTTAAGTTTTTACAAGAAAAAATAGCAAGAAAAGTTATTGTAATTAATTTGTTTTTTTACATGTTTTAGCAAATGTAAACTTATAAATCATAAATGTTTATTAAGAAACAGTTACTTCCATGGAAAACGACATATAGGTCAGTTGATTTTCGAATTTCTTATCAAATCTTCCGTTATTTATTAATCTGCTTGATCTTTACTATGGCTATGTTAATTCAAGCTCACAATGTTCCAATTCTAATACGTTTTTCTAAGATTTAAAGTAAACTTTAATAAATAGTAATAGACTAATAGGTAATTGCAAGACTTGCAAGACTCTTGCTGCAAGACCAAGACCAAGACCAAGACTGGGAGCGCAAGACCAAGACCAAGACCAAGACCAGGTGTATTGGCGCAAGACCAAGACCAAGACTGGCTAAGTCTCGTCTTGTTCTTGCATTTGGGCAACACTAATAAAAATCAATGCCACTTTCTTTGTAATGTTACACATAATTCAAGAACGGAGTCACCTATCCAAACCAAATACTTAGGCTTTGTTTTGACTCGGTGGTAGGCCTCAACATCGGCCGCCGGCATAAGTTACCACCCACCAGACAAAGTCGTGCCTCCAAGCGATTCGTCGTGTTCCGGCACGATGTCTGGTGAAGCCGTACGGAGGACGGGTCTGAGCAATTGTGTTGCGATGTGTGCCGGGTACAACGCACCAAATGTTGTTGTGTCGGGAGTTTGGTTCTGGAGGGTAGCGGGATCGGAAACACGGTGCTCCGCTGGCCGACCGCAGGTAGTTGGGGGCCCAAGTAGTATGCCAGCCACATACGAAAGGCTGCCCGTCAACTGCGAAAAGTCCCGGGGTGGCCCCATCGTAACGGTTGGCGACCGGACGAGAGGACCCGTTGGCGATCCCTAGGGGGTGTCGGGCGTCCCCGCAGTCTCCAGATCAATCTCCCTCTCTCTCGGCATCGTTGGTCGTGTTGTTGGGTTTGTAGCAGGCGCTACACAAAGGACTATAAATCACTCACACCAGATCACAGCTACACAAAGGACTATAAATCACTCACACCAAAAACAGCAACAAATGGATCGACGAATTGCCTGCTGTTCTAATGGGTCTCAGAGCCGCTATCCGCTCCGACTCTAACACAAGCGCAGCGCAACTCACCTACGGTCAAGCAATACGACTACCAGGCGATTTCATATCACCAACACCAGCTACACCGAAAATGGACCACGACTACGTCAATCACCTGCAAGAAGTTATCACCAAGCTCACACCTACATACAAATCGCATGCAAACAAGCGATGTATGTTCGTCCACAACGACCTACAAACATGTAGCCACGTGTTTGTACGCGATGACACCGTCCGCAAACCTCTACAGCATCCATACCAAGGTCCATTCAAGATCATCGAACGTAAAGAAAAGTACTTTACAATCCAATTACCAGGACGAATTAGCAATATATCGATAGATCGCCTCAAACCTGCGTACACAATCAACATAGAAGATGATCCCAGGCATACGAACAGCGAGACCGATCAAGCACCTGCAGCTACCACAGATGAGCAACCCAGCCTACATCCAGACCCGCATACGAGGGAACAACGTACCAGATCAGGCAGGATCGTCAAGACGCCTGCACGCTACGTACGCTTTGCTAAAAAGGGGGAATAGTGTAGCAGGCGCTACACAAAGGACTATAAATCACTCACACCAGATCACAGCTACACAAAGGACTATAAATCACTCACACCAGATCACACCGAGGAACGCGGAAGTCATGGCGCGCGTCCCTGCGACCCTGACTCCCGCAGCGAGGGTTCCGACCCTGGCTTCCGCAGCGAGGGTTCCCATAAATCTCGAACCCGGAACACATCTGCATGACCAACGGTCAATGTGCGTGGGAACTATAGCGAGTCGTCTAGCACGTGAAGACTGAACTGGCGCGCTTTCTACATCAACCAATCATACGCCGCGGCCTGCCTCGATTAGCGAATCAGCATCAAGAACGCACGCAACACCGCGTGGAAATCGCAGGACAGCAAGCTGATTTGCTATTGGTTACCCCACTATTATTTAGAGATAGTTAGTATTTAAGTGAGTGCACAGCTTGTAAGACACATCATTGTACAACATCATTATACCTTATTATTCTATTCTACATCATTATTACATTACAGTCCATTCCTTGATCACACTCTTGTATCGCGTCATTATACACGTCAAATACATTGTACTCTTTTACATTCGTGCAATACACAAAGTTCGATTTATCTGAGTTTTAATTACGCGACACGACCTACGCGCTACAGGTTTAACATCACCTCGTTCAACTGCCGTCTTCCTTCCTATTCACTCAATAAAATAAAAATGAAAAGTTTAGTAGCGCTGCATCGGCACCCTGACGCACAGTTCGTCGCTCTGGGGACTTCAATTCCTGTCACCAAGACTGACTTTTCCCATACCAGAGGACCGACCACGCTGGGAGAGACGTGTGAAACTTTGCGCTATCAATGGGCGTTTCCCAGCTGATGGGACAAGCGACTAGGGTGCCTGATGTAGCTGGTCATACCGTCAATTGCCTGGACCTTCTGCTGACCACTGATCCAGTTAGATGTGTTGTTACAGTTTCCTCACCGTTGGGAACTTCAGACCACTGTCTGGTGAAGTCTGTGTCGTCCTTCTCCCCACCTGATTGCGACTCGCTTGGTGAGCGGCGGGCGAATGTGGCGATACAATTCAGCAGATTGGGATGAGATGCGCCACTTCTTCGCGTCTTATCCTTGGCAGCAGATTTGCTTCTCTTCTGACAATCCGTCGAGCTGTGCGGACGCTATATCCGATGTGGTGCGTCAAGCTATAGAGTATTTTATCCCCTTTAGTGACGTGCCCGTCGGTGGCTCGGCTCGCCCATGGTTAAACGCCGATTGTGTGCAAGCTCAACAGCGTAAGCATACGGCATTTCTTACCTGGGTTGGCGCTCGTGACCGCAGAGCTCCGGATCTAAGCTCAAAGAAGAGAGCCTTTAACCGTGCTGCCAAGTACTACAAAAAGGCGCTTAAGAAGGCTCGCTTCGACCACATTACTCATATTGGCAACAAGCTCTCTGCGCAACCATCTGGTAGTAGATCTTTCTGGTCTCTAGCCAAATCGGTCGAGGCGAACTTCTGTCGGCCCACACTGCCTCCGCTGGTTAGGCCTGATGGAGCACTGGCCCATACGGCGAGATAGAAATCAGGTGTCTTTGCATCTCTCTTTGCCCATAATTTGCGTCTTAACCCTAACAGTGCTACTCCCCCTAAATTACCTCATTGCGGAACTTCAATGCCGGAGGTTCGCATTAGGAACAAAGAGATTCTGAGAGTATTGTGTCTGGATGTGAATAAGGCTAGTGATCCGGATGGTATACTAGCGATTGTTCTTAAGGCATGTGCGCCCGAGTTGTCTCCTGTATTGACGCGCTTGTATCGCCTCACATTTAGGAAAGAAAACCGTGAGAAGCGCCTGACAACTGCCAGTATAAATATGACGGGACCAGCTGAGCCCATATATGTAGCTGAATCTCTCACGTCATCGATTAGGCGCTTGCACTATCTCACTAGAATGTTTGCAAAAAAACACAACTTTGCCCATTGTTGGACTTCCTTCGGCAAAGTGTACCTAAAACGCAACGACAATGAACCTCGCTTTCGTATCACCTGTGCAGAAGATCTAAAAAAAACTGGAAATAAGCATCTGACTGGGTTTTTTGTCTATAATTTACAGTAATACTTTTAAGGCATGTTTTTTATTTAAGTTTTCACGTCTCAGCCCCAATAGCGCCTATAATACCTCTCTTTCAAATAAATTACATAAGTCAAACCTATGTGCATACTATTCACACAAAACTCACACACACACCCATACACTTTTCCTGGATAATACACATATACACTTTTCACTACATAGTCACATAAACATAACACATTCACAGATTCGATTTTTTTCTGCGCCTGTTAAGCCACCAATCAACTGCCGAAACCCGATAAATCTATAATCACTGTACAAAGGGGTTTGGTAGACAAACGTGGTAAATATTTGCTCTGTCTCCAACTTAACTTCTCAAACCGATAGTGAGGTTTTTGTGTAGTGACTATTCCAAAAAGTAGACCAGCCATATGTAACCTTCTCCTAGCAGCCATTTTCAATATATTATTTTCGTTTATAAATGGTGTTACATGACTTCTAAGAGGTATCTTTACACAGAACCGTGTACAAGCATTCTGTATCCGTTGAATCAGATTCTCTGTTCTTGTTAACAGGCACGGTCCATACACAGTAGCACAATAATTAAGTCTAGATAAAATTAGGCTATCCACTAACTGTTTGCGGAAATCAACAGTCAGGTAGTCTCTAATTGAGTAAAGGAGTTTTAGTCTATAAAAACAACTCCTCATGCAATTACTGATGTGCTTTTCAAAGCGCAGTTCCGGATCCATGGTTAACCCAAGGTTGCATGCCACCTCTACCCTATCTATACTTTCTCCCCTGATAAATACCTCTGGCTTGGCTGACAGTATAGTGCCTATCATTTTCCTACTGCCCAAAACCATAAATTTAGATTTTAAACTACAGTTTGAGAGTCAGTTTGTCAGAGTGGGACTGTATTGTCATCACACTCAGTGAGGACAATACAGTCCCATTCTATTTTTGTACTAGCCAAGATGGGTAGTAGTCCAGTCATATTACATTTCAAACTGCGAATGTTTTGGTGAAATATTTTGAGGCTTTTATTTGATACAGTCAGGAAAGACGTGCAGTCATCTACATCGCATACAGCTACATCGGCAACTTTAAAGGTATCGATTTCATTTTGGATATCAATTAATTCATCGAATTTGTCTAAAATAAATTTTATAATGAGGATAATATTCAATGGACATATTCATTATTGATTTCATCAGTAATAATTCATCACTGGAATGTAGATAACTTTCCCAAACATAAGTATTTAGATTTATCGGGTTTCGGCAGTTGATTGGTGGCTTAACAGGCGCAGAAAAAAATCGAATCTGTGAATGTGTTATGTTTATGTGACTATGTAGTGAAAAGTGTATATGTGTATTATCCAGGAAAAGTGTATGGGTGTGTGTGTGAGTTTTGTGTGAATAGTATGCACATAGGTTTGACTTATGTAATTTATTTGAAAGAGAGGTATTATAGGCGCTATTGGAGCTGAGACGTGAAAACTTAAATAAAAAACATGCCTTAAAAGTATTACTGTAAATTATAGACAAAAAACCCAGTCAGATGCTTATTTCCAGTTTTTTTAGATCTTCTGCACAGGTGATACGAAAGCGAGGTTCATTGTCGTTGCGTTTTAGGTACACTTTGCCGAAGGAAGTCCAACAATGGGCAAAGTTGTGTTTTTTTGCAAACATTCTAGTGAGATAGTGCAAGCGCCTAATCGATGACGTGAGAGATTCAGCTACATATATGGGCTCAGCTGGTCCCGTCATATTTATACTGGCAGTTGTCAGGCGCTTCTCACGGTTTTCTTCTGGCTCACGGTGTTCTTGTGGCTCTCATAAACTTGTCTCTCTTTAAGGTCGAGGTAAAGTCTAAAATGACTGTACCGTTTTCATTGTTTTTGATTTTCAATCGAAACACATCTCTTACATCTGAATCAATGATGGGAACATTAACCACTTCCCCAATTTTTTTAGCAATCTCGATCAAGTCGTCCTTATGTTCTAAGTTACCGGCTGGAATGTTTCTAAGTTCAATTGTGGTGGATCTTGCATTAAGTTCCAATTGTTCTACTTTTGCTTCTAGGTTTTTAATTTGATTTTTATGGTGGAGATTTTCCTGTTGTAGGATTTTCATATTATTAAGGACATCATCATATTTTGCCGACAGGAGTGCCATGGAGTCTTTTATGTCAGTGTTTTGACATGTAAGCTCTTTTATGTGTGCTTCTAGTGAGGCAAATTTGGCATCTTGCTGGGTTCTTAACTCGTCCATTTTGGTCAGCAAGTCAGACAAAGTGACGTCAGTATCATTTTGCGATTCGCCTAGTCGACGTTTTGATCGTTTTGTGATATTAAAATCTAAGGGATGCTGATTATTGGGATTATTATAAAGCATGGAATCTGATCCATAATGCATGGGGCTGTCGACTTTGGTACTACTTGTTGGTGGCCTTCGTTTTACAGACATTTCGTATAAATTGCTTTATTACTCACTAAAACGCCGTCGCTTATGGATTGCGGCGTAAGTACCAAGAAAGAGGGCTGAGAGTGTTGTTGCCGTCGCAGGTGTTGTTGTGTTGCTCTGCCCGATGAGTCGCTCCGCTTCCACCTTTCACTATGTTCTGAGCGCCTAGTATTCGTCCGAAATTTATTACTCGATAATTAGCGACAAAATAAGTATTTTAATAAAATTTTTAGCGAGTGAACACGTCTTAACGCTACTGCGGTCCGAGGGGGAAGCCCCCTCGGGGGAAGTCCCCTCGAATAATAATGTGTCTTACAAGCTATGCACTCACTTAAATACTAACTATCTCTAAATAATAGTGGGGTAACCAATAGCAAATCAGCTTGCTGTCCTGCGGAAGTCCACGCGGCATTGCGTGCGTTCTTGATGCTGATTCGTTGATCGAGGCAGGCCGCGGCGTTTGATTGGTTAATGTAGAAAGCGCGCCAGTTCAGTCTTCACGTGCTAGACGACTCGCTATGGTTCCCACGCACATTGACTGTTGGTCAAAGATGTCTTCCGGGGTGAGATTTATGGGAACCCTCGCCGCGGGGGTCAGGGTTGCAGCGACGCGCGCCATGACTTCCGCGATCCTTGTATGATCTGGTGTGATTTACAGCCGACCCTTTCCCAGCGGTTGAGAGAACATGTGTAGCGCCTGCGGCGCTACAGATTGAAATAACTCATGCAAGCATGTAATGAAAATAGAAAAAGAGTATTTTGACAGAGGTGCGATTATGTATGAACAGGTGGAACAACTTATAATAAATTTAAGAGATGACAGTAGCTGTGATTTTTCAAAATCATAATATTCCAGTGATTCTGAAGGTGCAGGAAGCTTTAGCGAAAATGTGAGCTTTTCTGGAATTGAATCCCCGGAAGAAATCGCATTAGCGATAAGGCCGCCCATTGTATGTTTTGTGTTGAATGTATTTTGTTCGATGCTTGATTGGTGTACAGTACCTACAATAAAGAATATATAAATAAATAAATAATATTAAGATGAAAGTGTTTTCGATTCGTCTGATTAAATTGTTATGTATTAAAATACCTAAAACTTCAAACAAAACGTGGTCATTCATTATCCTGTAATATTTGTCAATTCCTAACAATCCCACTGTTAGATTGCCCTCGGAGCATGATTACTGTCTATGGGAACTTATTACACAGCCTTCTTACAAGGCTTCGGCGTCCCTTATTAATATTGTTAATACTGGACATTGATGTGTCTGAGGGTTTGAACCATCGACTTAAGATTGTGATCATATCTCCAAAAATAACAAGTATCAAAACCTGTTGACCCTAAGTATTCTGGGTTGCCACACGTGCGAGTGACCTCATTTATTCCACACTCTTTATTGCCAAGCTGTTAATGGTTTGTGCATATTTAGATACAAAATTACATAAATTGTTTGAGATGAGAATTGAGGCACTCTGAAAGAAAGAGAGAAAACGAAGTTTCGGTCTATCTTTATTTCTCAAATTCATCAATCATCTATAAGGAAAGAGATAGTGCTAGACCGAAAGCATAGGCCATCTCTCTCACCCTTTTCAAACCAAAAAATACTGCAGATTGCAGAATGCAGACTATACGTGTACGGCCTGTCATATATATGTCTGTAGCATTGTAGCAAATGCTACACATGTTCTCTTACCCGCTGGGAAAGTTCGGCTGTAAATCACACCAGGACCGCGGAAGTCATGGCGCGCGTCGCTGCGACCCTGACCCCCGCAGCGAGGGTTCCCATAAATCTCACCCCGGAAGACATCTGTTGACCAACGGTCAATGTGCGTGGAACCATAACGAGTCGTCTAGCACGTGAAGACTGAACTGGCGCGCTTTCTACATTAACCAATCAAACGCCCCGGCCAGCCTCGATCAACGAATCAACATCAAGAACGCACGCAATACCGCGTGGACATCAGCAGGACAGCAAGCTGATTTGCTATTGGTTACCCCACTATTATTTAGAGATAGTAAGTATTTAAGTGAGTGCATAGCTTGTAAGAGACATCATTATATTCTATCACACTACATCACACTCTATTACATTACAGTTCATTCCTGTTCACATTCTTGTATCACGTCATTGTACACGTCAAATACATTGTACCCTTTTACATTCGTGCAATACACAAAGTTCGATTTATCTGAGTTTTAATTACGCGACATGACCTACGCGCTACATGTCGATGGGCTGTCCTAGTATTATTATACTCGTTGGGCTGTCCTTTATAAAAATATAGTCTGGTTTTTGGCGGGAAAGTCAAGCTGAGTGTCACGCTCATTTTTCATTGGACTTTTAAAATTATTTATAGTGTTGTTCACTAGATAAAGCGCGTGATTTATGCAGTAAAAAGTGCATTCAGTGAATAATTTATAAAGAACATTGAAATATTGTAGCATAGTGGCCACATCATGACTTTACCTCAAACCCCTCCTAGTCGTCTATTTATGTAGTAAACAGTGCATTCTGTGAATAATTCATAAAGAACCGTGAAATATTGTAGCAAAGTGGTCATCATGTCTTTACCCCAAATCCCTCCTGGTCGGCCTCACGTGGGAAACGAAAGGAGATAGGTTAAGTTAAGTTAAGCTAGGATAAGGTAGGATGGGGTACGCCCCACAGTGCTGACTTCCTCGCAGTGTACCCCGGGCAACGCCGTGTCTGACCACCGTAACGGAGTGGCAGACCGGTGGCTAACAGGCACTGTGACCTACGCGATCTGCGAATTTTTATTTTACTTGAGGGCGATTGCGTACATTGTGGTTTTTATTATTGTTTTTATCGTGGGTTTTATTCTATTGTGGGTTGGTTTTATTGTTGTTTTTAATTGTTATTGTGGATTTGGTTTCTGGTTGTCATTATGCCTCCGAAACCATTGCGGAATGCCTCCGGGCGTTTCGTATCAAAAGGCCCTTCTCAGGGCCAACCCAAAGGCCCTTCTCAGGGCCACCCCGACGAAATGTCGGCGTCGGAGGCGAGTCGCGCACCTTCTGCGACGGGCTTCTGCGGAGAGGACGAGTTCTCCGATTCGGACATGGGGTCCGTTGTCGGGGACTCGTCCTCTGTGTGTGGAGTGGCTGCGGAGCGCAGCCTGAAGAGGGCCTACCTGAGGCTCGGGTCCGAGGGCTCCTCGGGCTCGGCCAAGGGCAGGCCCAACAAGAAGAAGTCGAAGGCGAAGAATGCTTCGCCATCGACTTCTTCTCAGGCTGGCACCCACGACGTGGGTTTGGCAGACGCCCAGCGCCAGCTCGGCTTGGCCAGACGGGCCGAGGCCGAGCTGGAACTGGAGGAGTTGGTTGCCGCCAAGGAGAGGCGCGCAGCCAAGGCAAGGGCCGGATACGGTTCGGCCCTCGTCTCCTTCGAGGGCCTCTCCGTGGCGGAGCTAGCTCGGCTGGCGAAGGAGGACATGGAGGAGATCATTGAGGTCGCCTCCAGGTCCTCAAATTTGAAGGGTACCTTCCAGAAGGCCCTTAAATGCCGTGCAAACAGCTTGCACGGCATTGTGTCTGAGCTGACGCAACGCTCTGCCTCAGACGAGACGCGGCAGCTGCAGGCGAGGGTCGATCGCCTGCAAGCTGAGGTTAGCCAGCTTCATAAGAAGCTGGCTGAGGCTACGGCCCCGTCCCCGTCGGCCTCGGCCCCGTCGGCAGCGGCCGCGTCGGCAGCGGCCCCGTCGGCAGCGGCGGTTCCCGCCCCCTCCTCCTCCCACCTTGAGGAATTGTTCCGCAAAGTGGTCATGGAGGAGAGGGCGTTCACTCGTGCCTGCTTCGCAGGCATAGAGGACCGCCTGCTGCCGGAGAGGCGGCTCCGTCCGCCGCTAGCGGCCGACAAGGCGCCGACAGCGGCTCCCCAGGCCCCAAAGCCCTCAAAGGGCAAAGGCAAGGGGAAAAAGTCGCCGGGGGCTATGCCTACCCCCAGTACGAGTGCGGGCGCCAAACCGGGGCCGGTTGCCAACGTGGCACCCCCCCAGGTGCAGGAGGGAGACGCCCTCCTCCCTTCCACCACCCCAGCCAACCAGTCGTGGTCAGAGGTGGTTAGGAAGGGAAAGGGAAAGGGCAAGAAGGCGTCCCAGGCCCCGGCTGCCTCGGCGGCTGCCCCGGCCGCTGCCCCGGCAGCTGCAGCGGCGGCCCCAAAGGCGCCGAAGCTGGTTGCCCCCAAATCCGCGGCGGTCACGGTGACCATCGTGCCCGAGGCCGCGGAGAAGGGGGTAACGTACGAGTCCGTGTTAAGACGGGCTCGTACTGTCGCCAACCCCGCCGAGTTGGGGACTGGCGCTTGCCGCCGGACCCAAACCGGAGCTCGACTATTCGAGTTTCCGGGGAAGGACGGCGGCAAAAATGCGGACCTCTTCGCAGTCAAGCTGCGGGAGGTCCTCGCCGATGTGGCGAAGGTCGCCAGACCGACGAAGGCCACAGCCATCGAGGTGACCGGTCTCGACGACTCGGTCACCAAGGAGGAGGTGGTGGCGGCCATCGCCTCGGCAGGCGGCTGCGAACCCGCAGCGGTGCAGGCTCGGGCTATTAGGCCCGGCCGCGGTGGACTGGGCACTATCCGGCTGGTGTGCCCAGTCGCCGCAGTGTTGGCCGTCCGGGCAAAATGCCAAGGACGGCTCTTGGTAGGGTTTAGCCGGGCCGTGATCCGGGTACTTGAGGCAGCGCCGATGCGCTGCTTCAAGTGCTTCGGCATCGGCCACACCCGAGCCATGTGTCCGTCCACCGTGGACAGGGCGGACACATGCTTCCGCTGCGGGAAGCAGGGGCATATGGCGGCCTCGTGCGATGCCGCCAAGCCACATTGCGCGGCATGCGCCGACAGTGGCCGCCCTGCGGACCATGTGATGGGGGGGAGCTCATGCCGACCCCCCACCAAGAAGGGCAAGCCGCAGGCGGCTACAAGCCGTCCTGCCGCTGCTGCCACCACTCCCGCTGATGTCCCATCAGCGGCGGTGGCCGAGGGTGATGCGATGGTCGAATAATGGGTATCGACCATCGCATCTTGCAGGCAAACACCAACCACTGCCGGGCTGCCCAGGACCTGCTGGTGCAGTCAATGGCCGAGTGGTTGGTGGATGTGGCAGTGGTGGCCGAGCCGTACTATACTCCCAGCAATTGGCTGGGAGATAGTGACGGCTCGGTGGCAATCGTGGCGCGGTCTTCCTCGGACTCCCCTCCCCTCTCGCTCTTAGAGAGGGGACCGGGATACGTGGCCGCCGCGTGGGGAGGGTTGGCCCTTGTGGGGGTCTACTTCTCCCCAAACCGCCCTCTCCAGGACTTCGAGGATTTCCTCGGGGTCCTGACGGCGGTCATCGGGAGGACGGCGCCACGACAGGTCTCCGTGCTCGGAGACCTGAATGCCAAGTCGGTGGTCTGGGGAAACCCGGCCACCGACGCCCGCGGTCAGGCGGTCGAATTGTGGGCGGCCTCGTCTGGTCTCTCCCTCTTGAATAGGGGGAGCGTCCAGACGTGCGTGCGGCGGCAGGGCGGGTCCATTGTGGACCTCACCTTTGCCACGCCCGCACTGGCCGCCCGCATTCGAAATTGGAGGGTGGAACTGGGGGAGACGATCTCGGATCACCGCTACGTGCGATTCGAGATCTCCCCCCAGAATCCACGGGGGCGCCGGAGCACCCCCTCATCGTCGGGCCGTTCCCCGTTTCCAAGGTGGGCTCTGACCCACCTGGATCGGGAGGCGGCACGGGAGGCCGCGTTCGTCCAGGACTGGCTTTGGCCAGGTCCCGGCGGGGACGTCCTGGACGTGGACGCGGCGGCGGCCCGACTGAGGGGGTCATTGACCGAGGTATGCAACGCCAGCATGCCTCGGTCGAGACGTCCACCTCCCCGACGCGCCGTGTACTGGTGGTCGGAGGAGTTGGCGGAGCTGCGGGCCACCTGCGTGGCGGCACGGCGGGCCTACACCCGATCGCGTCGGCGGCGCCGACGGGACGAGGCCGAAGAGGACCGCCTCTACTCCACATACGTGGGGGCGAGGGCGGCCTTTAAGTCGGCCATCGGCGCCGCCAAGGACGCGGCGAGGGCTGAGCTGCTGGAGGGTCTCGACAACGACCCATTCGGGAGACCATATAAGGCGGCGCGGAACAAACTGCGTCGCATTGGTCCCCCGGTTGCCGAGACCCTGGAACCAGCGCTCCTGGATGGGGTGGTGCGGTCCCTGTTTCCGCGCAGGGATCCGCACTTCGCCCCACCAGCGATGGGCCCGCCAAGGGAAGGACCGGAGGAGGAAGCTCCTCCTCCTCCGGTTTCAGAGGAGGAATTTGGCGCGGCGACACTCCGTCTCCGCGCCAAAAAGACGGCTCCTGGCCCCGACGGCGTTCCCGCCAGGGTGGTGGCCATCGCGGTCACCGAGATGGAGGGAAGGTTTCGGGACCTCTTCGACGCGTGCTTCGCGTCGGGGAGGTTCCCGAAACCTTGGCGGGAAGGCCAACTGTGCCTCCTCCGGAAGGAAGGGCGGCCGGCGGACTCCCCCTCGGCTTACCGGCCCATCGTCTTGCTTGACGAGGCCGGTAAGATGTTCGAGGGGATTATCGCCGCCCGCCTGAAGCGCCATTTGCGGAACGTGGGACCGGACCTGTCGGACGCCCAGTTCGGTTTTCGAGCTGGCCGTTCGACAGTGGACGCCCTGGCCCTTCTCAAGGGCCAGGTGACAGAGGCGGTAGGAGTGGGGGATGGAGTGTTGGCTGTGTCATTCGACATTGCCAACGCCTTCAACTCCATCCCCCACTCCACCATCCTGGAGGCGCTCCGGTTCCACGGTGTGCCCCTTTATCTGCGGGGCCTCCTGGCCAGCTACTTGGAGGACCGTGCCGTCCTCCTCGTGGACGGGGCTGGCCAGGTCCGGCGATATGGCGTAGAAACCGGCGTTCCACAGGGGTCCGTTCTAGGGCCTCTTCTGTGGAACGTCGGTTATGACTGGCTCCTGCGGGGAATCCTCCTACGAGGTACGAGTGTCATCTGCTACGCAGATGACACTCTCCTCACTTCCCGCGGGAGCACCTTCCGGGAGGCGGCCAGTTTGGCGTCGGCGGGCGGATCCTTAGTGGCGGGAAGGATCCGCCGCCTGGGCTTGAGGGTGGCGCTGCACAAAACGGAGGCTGTGTTCTTTCACGGCCCCCGGCGGCGCCCCCCACCCGACGCCCACATTTATGTGGAGGGGGTGAGGGTCGGGGTTGAGGCCCAGATGAAGTATCTGGGCCTCATGCTGGACAGCAGGCTGCGCTTCGGCCCGCACTTTAGCGGGCTGTCGACGCGCCTGCTGAAAGCCGCGGACGCCCTCTCATGGCTCATGCCGAACATGGGAGGGCCGAGCAGTCGTTGCCGGCGGTTATACGCCGGCATACTGAGGAGCATGGCCCTTTACGGGGCCCCAATTTGGGCGGACTCCCTCCACAGGAGGGAGAACCTCACCACCCTTCGGGCGCCCCAAAGGGCCATCGCCCAGCGGGTAGCGCGGGCCTACCGCACGGTAGGTTTCGCTTCGGCATGCGCTCTGGCGAGCACCCCGCCTTGGGAGCTCGAGGCCTGGGTGCTCGCCAGAGTGTACGAGTGGACGGCGGGGCGCAGGGCGCTGGGCGAGCGTCCGGCCCCGGAGTTGAGGGAGGCCGTCCGCCGGGAGGCGAGGGACGCCATCGTCCAACATTGGACGCGCGACCTCGCCTCCGCGGTGTTCGGCCGTCGCACCCTCGACGCCATCGGGCCAGTCCTGAAGGACTGGCTCGACAGGCGTCACGGGTTCCTCTCCTTCCGTCTGGTGCAGGTACTCTCCGGTCACGGCTGCTTCGGCAGGTACCTGCACCGGATAGGACGAGAGGAAACGCCGTCGTGCCACGGTTGCGGCGCGGCGGAGGACACGGCGGACCACACCCTCGCGGTGTGCCCGTCGTGGGCCGTGCCGCGCCGCGATCTTGTCGCGGCGGTAGGAGGGGACCTCTCGCTGCCCGCCGTCGTCAGAGCGATGGTGGGGAGCGAGGGGGCCTGGGCGGCGATGGCCTCCTTCTGCGAGGTCGTGATGTCGCAGAAGGAGGCCGCGGAGCGCGAGCGGGAGGAGGATCCCCTCGCTCCGGCGCTCCGCAGGCGGCGTAGGGGCAGGAGAAGGCGGGATTTCGCCCGCTTTCTCCCGCCCTGAGGTGAGCGGCGGGCGTGAGGCACGGGGGTGCCCGCGCCCGCCTTGCACCGCTCACCACGCGGGAGCCACGGCCCCTCCTTAAGAGGGGCAAATGAGGGCCCGCCTTAGTAGGCGGGTTTCGCCGGCGGGGGAGAGGTAGCGAGGCTATGCTAGTTTCCCACTCCCCCGCCACTATGGCGATGCCGGAGCGCCGCTGGGGTTTTTAGTGGGTATACCGGGAGGCTCTCTCCCGGGGAGTCCCACATACCCTGCCCGTCCCCCGACGGGTGGGGATGCGTAATTGTCATTTTCCCCAGCGACATCAAAAAAAAAAAAAAAAAAAAGGTTACGTTAAGCTTGGGGGACCCCCCCACAGCGCTGACTTCCACGTAGTGTTCCCCGGGCAACGCCGTGTCTGACCACCGTAACGGAGTGGCAGACCGGTGGCTAACGAGCGCTGTGACCTACGCGATCTTACTATTGTATTCTGAGGGCGATTGCGTACATTGTGGATTCTATCGTAGGTTTTATTTTATTGTGGGTTTCGTTCTATTGTTGTTTTATTTTTTACTGTGGATCTTGTGGTTGACGCTATGCCGAAACATAAGAGAAACGCCTCCGGGCGTTTCGCCCCAAAAGGCCCTTCTCAGGGCCAACCAAAAGGCGCTTCTCAGGGCCAACCCAAAGGCCCTTTTCAGGACCACTCCGAGATGTCGGCGTCAGAGGTCAGCCGCGCACCGTCTGTGGCGAGCCTCTGTACGAGTGTTGTGGACGAGTTCTCGGACTCGGATATCGGGTCCGTAGTCTTGGTGCAGCCTGAAGAGGGCCTATTTGGCGCTCGGGTCCGAGGGTTCCTCGGACTCGGGCAAGAGTAAGCCCAAGAGGAAGCCGAAGGCGAAGACTGCTTGGCCTTCGACTTTATCTCAGGCCGGCACCCACGATGTGGGTCTGGCGGACGCCCAGCGCCAGCTCGGCTTGGCCAAACGGGCCGAGCTCGAGCTGGATCTGGAGGAGAGGGTTGCCGCGAAGGAGAGACAGGCGCGCGCGGCGAAGTCGAGGGCTGGATACGGTTCGGCCCTCGTCTCCTTCGGCGGCTTGTCTGTGGAGGAGCTGGCTCGACTGGCTAAGGAGGACTTGGAGGAGATCGTTGAGGTCGCCTCCAAGTCCTCGAATCTGAAGGGTACCTTTCAGAAGGCCCTGAAATGCCGTGCAACCAGCTTACACGGCATTGTGTCAGAACTGACGCAGCGCACTGCGTCAGAAGAGACGAAGCAGCTGCAGGCGAGGGTGGACCGCCTGCAAGCAGAGGTCAGCCAGCTTCACAAGAAGCTGGCTGAGGCTACAGCCCCGCCCCCGGAGGTGCCGACGGCAGCGGTTCCCTCCCCCTCCTCCTCTAACCTTGAGGAAATAATCCGCAAGGTGGTCATGGAGGAGAGGGCGTTTACCCGGGCCTGCTTTGCAGGCATCGAGGACCGTCTGCTGCCGGAAAAGCGTCTCCGTCCGCCATTAGCGGCGGACAAGGCGCCTACAGCGGCTCTCCAGGCCCCGAAGCCCTCAAAGGGTAAGGGCAAAGGCAAAGGGAAGACGTCGCCGGGGGCTCTGCCTCCCCCCGGCACGAGTGTGGGCGCCGAACCGGGGCCGGTTGCCATCGCGGCACCCGCCCCGCAGATTCAGGAGATCGATGCCCTCCTTCCCTCCACCACCCCGTCCAACCAGCCGTGGTCAGAGGTGGTGAAAAAGGGCAGGAAGAAGGGGAACCAGGCCCCGGCTGTCCCGGCAACTACCCCGGCGGCTGCCTCGGCAGCCAAAAAAGTCCCGAAGCTGGTCCCTCCTAAGACCGCGGCGGTCACGGTGACCATCGTCCCCGAGGCCGCCGAGAGGGGCATCACGTACGAGTCCGTCCTGAGACGGGCTCGTGCCGTCGCCGACCCCGCCGAATTGGGGATTGGTGCTTGCCGCCGGACCCAGACCGGAGCTCGACTCTTCGAGTTTCCGGGGAAGGACGGCGGCAAAAATGCCGATTTGTTTGCCAGCAAGGTGCGGGAGGTCCTTGCCGGAGTGGAGCTGGGGGCCCCGTTTGCTTCCGGGCAAACGAGTGGGGCTAAGAGGAAGGACACCTCGCTAAAAAACCCTTGGCTGCTGCGTCTTCTCGCACAAGAAGACGTACCCAGCCGGGCCCCTCCCTATGGAGGGTCCACTGTGGGCCCGCCTTCTGGCGGGAATCGCCGGCGGGGGATTGGTAGGCAGGCTTGCTATTTCCCATGACCCCGCCACTAAGGCGATGTCGGTGTGCCGCTGTTCGGTTTTAGTGGGTATTCCCGGCTTCGGCTGGGCGAGTCCCACACACGCCCTTCGGGGTATGGTGCGTAAATGTCATTTCCACAGCGTCAAAAAAAAAAAAAAAACAGGATAAGGTAGGATCACCGTCGGGCTCCGTGTGCAGTTTCTGGACTGCCATCGGACGCGTCCCCAGGTGGTGGATAGGGGAACGGTCCCCAGATATGGGGGTTACCGGTTTACCGGCGCGGACCAAAACCAGAAGTGGGGACCGCTTCGGCGGTCACACGTGCGGCGGGTCGGCCACCACTCCAGGTGGCTAACGTGACCCGAACTCCGGGTCACCGTCGGGCAATCCGGTCTCCTCATTGAAAGGAGCTGGGGCCCCGTTTGCTTCTGGGCAAACGAGTGGGGCTTAGAGGAAGGACACCTCGCTAAACCCTTGGCTGCTGCGTCTTCTCGCACAAGAAGACGTACCCAGCCGGGCCCCTGCCTATGGAGGGCCCACTGTGGGCCCGCCTTCTGGCGGGAATCGCCGGCGGAGGATTGGTAGGCAGGCTCTGCTATTTCCCATGACCCCGGAAGCCGGCACATATAATCTGCTCCCAGTACTCGGACTTGGTCACTGGGGCTGCCGAGGACTGCCTCGGGAGGCGTGCCAGGAGGGAGACCGGGGGCTATGAGTGGTGGACTCCGAAACTGGAGGACTGGCGCCGCAAGGTGTACCGTGCTAGGCGGACCTGGCAGCGAGCGCGAAGGATGCGGGACGTCATGGAGGCGGACAAGCTCGAGGCGCTTCGCGTGACGAGAGCCTCTTACAAGGCTGCCATGAGGGAGACGGAAATGGCGTTTTTCCGGGGCATTGTGGAGTCAGGGAACGACGACCCCTGGGGGCTTGCGTACAGAGCCGCGTCGGGCAGAGTGCGCCCCCCCGCAAATGTCATTCAGGCCATAAGGCTCCCTGATGGCAGCCACTCCATGACGGCACGGGACACCGCGGAGGGCCTAATCGGCATCCTGTGCCCGGATGACGACCCTGGCGGGGACACTGAGTACCACAGACAAGTCAGGGCTGTGGCTGCGTGCTCCCCGTCGGGCCGGGATTCGGATCCACCCAGTGGGGTAACACTTGAGCGGATCATCAAGTGCCTGCCCAACACGGCCCCTGGACTCGACGGCCTCACGGCTCGTATTATCAAGCACGCGTGGAGGGCAAGCGGAGCAGAAATGCTCCTCATGTTCTCTGCGTGTATACGGGAGGGGGTTTTTCCGGACATCTTGAAGGTGGGTAAGCTCATCGTCCTGCCGAAGGGCAACGATCGACCTCTGTCGGACCCGAAGGCCTACAGGCCAATAACGCTTCTCCCCATTTTGGGGAAGATTCTTGAGCGACTAATAATTACGTGCGCGCCCTGCCTCCACCGGAGAATTTCCAACGACCAGCACGGTTTCTCGAGGGGCAGGTCGACGGTCACGGCGCTGAACGCGATCCTGGACCGGGCGGCGTGCTCCTCAGAGAAATACGTGCATTAGATAGATAGATATTTTTATTAGATATTTCGGGGGCCTTCGACAACGCCTGGTGGCCCATGATAATTACAAAGGCCAAGCAGGGCGGATGCCCGCCCAATATATATAAAATCATTATTAATTATTTTACTAATAGGCGGGTTGGCCTATTTGTGGGCGACCAGGCGGTGTGGAAGCGGTCCACTATGGGCTGCCCCCAGGGTTCGGTACTCGGGCCAACATTGTGGAACCTCCTGCTAGACGACATCCTGAGGCTGCCATGGCCGGACGGAGTTTCGGCAGTAGCATACGCGGATGACATCACGGTCGTAATCGAGGCGCCGAGCCGGGCGGCGATTGAGCGTAAAGCCCAATTGTCGCTCGAGGCGGTGTCCGCTTGGGGGTGGCAGAACCGTCTCCAATTCTCGGCCAACAAATCCCAGACAATTTCGTTAAAGGGAAAATTTAAACGCCCCCCTACGGTGCGTATGGGCGGCGCCTCGATTGCGAGTGCGGGACAGGTCAAGTTGCTGGGCGTTGTTATTTGTAGAGGCATGAGGAACAGGGAGTAAAGTTCACTCATCCTCCATAGAAAAGGGAGGATCCTCCGACCAGACGGG
The DNA here is from genome assembly GCA_037179545.1 of Sesamia inferens. Classification (NCBI taxonomy): domain Eukaryota; kingdom Metazoa; phylum Arthropoda; class Insecta; order Lepidoptera; family Noctuidae; genus Sesamia; species Sesamia inferens. The sequence continues at coordinate 7,543,136 of CM073947.1, forward strand.
TGTTATGTCTGGCGGGCACTTGCCCAATGGTTGAAATTGGCAAGTTGTATGTATGCTAATTGCACGGTAAACTCTGATTGCGAGATGTAGAATTCGTGTGACGTCAGTATGACGCGTCGTTCATTTTGTGGCGTTTGTAGGTACCGCTACATCACTCCCCTCCGGAGACCGGAGGTCGATAGTGGGCTGAGTCTTGTATCTTGTGATTCTTGCTAGGCCAGCTGAGGTTCCAGTGAGGCGGAACCGGTTGCCGCGTAGTTCACGGTGAGTCGGAACTGTCTTTGAAGATTCCCCAGTGAGTCGGGGTGGTGGGGCGCTGCGTTGTACTCCAGTGCGTCGGATGTCGTACAGCGCCGGCTTGAGGCTGCGTCGAGGTTGCTGATGAGGTTGAGGGTGATGACCAGGTATGCGCGGTCGCTGCATGCTTGTGGTCAGGATACCCGTTGAAGAAGTGGGTGCTGGCTGGGTGGGTGATTCGCCGATGAAGCTTGCGGGAGTGATGATGATGATGTCACGCTCAAGTTGTTGCACGAAGGCTGCGCTGAAGTTCATGCTCGGGGTCACCAATGTAGAGGCATGAGGAACAGGGAGTAAAGTTCACTCATCCTCCATAGAAAAGGGAGGATCCTCCGACCAGACGGGTGTTATGTCTGGCGGGCACTTGCCCAATGGTTGAAATTGGCAAGTTGTATGTATGCTAATTGCACGGTAAACTCTGATTGCGAGATGTAGAATTCGTGTGACGTCAGTATGACGCGTCGTTCATTTTGTGGCGTTTGTAGGTACCGCCTGTCTGACTTTTGGCCGGCGTATCCCAGACTATGGTTTACACACTTCGAAGCAGTAATGGCGCCACAGAGGCAAGGTGATGACGCGCGCTATCAAGCAGCTATCGCCCGACTAGGCCTGGACGCACTTCAGCAAGTAAGTGATATTATAATCAACCCGCCCATTGAAAACAAGTACGAAGCCCTGAAGTCCCGACTCATCAGTGTCTACGAGGAATCCGAGAGCCGGAAGCTGCAGAAGCTGATGGATGAGATGGAACTCGGAGATCAGAAACCCTCACAGCTGTTGCGAAAAATGCGGGAACTAGCCGGACAGAAAATACCAGACGGTACACTGCGCATCATGTGGACCCGGCTACTTCCACCCTCAGTACGCGCTGTCCTCACCGTGAGCAACACTACGGACTTGGAAAAGTTATCGCAAGTAGCAGACAGTGTAATGGACAGTATCGCGCAACCTAACCAGGTCGCGCAGATTTCACGCACGAGCGATGTGGCTGCCCTACACGACCAAATAAGGCAGTTATCTCTGGAGCTGGCAGAACTCAAGGACAGGCAGGAATCCAGACCACGATCACACAGATCATTCGACAGACGGCGTTCAAGATCGCGGTCAACAAGCAACGATAATAGCAACCGCAAGTATTCAGAACAATCACTTATCTGTTATTATCATCGCAAGTACGGCGCAAACGCGCGTAAGTGTACACGCCCGTGCAACTTCAACAACAACAGTGCCCAGTCGGAAAACTAATGCCTGCGTCGGTTGAGGCGGCAACTGACGCGAACAACACGTATCACCGCCTATTCATAACTGATAGGAATTCGCGTCTGTCATTTCTAATTGATACGGGCGCAAACGTTTCCGTGATACCGAGGACAAAAGGCGGGAAAGCAAAGCAAACCGATTTCTGTTTGTACGCAGCAAACAACACGATCATTCCGACGTACGGAGAAAAAACCCTACAACTGGATCTCAACCTACGACGGCCGTACACCTGGAAATTTATCGTCGCTGCAGTCAGCAAACCCATCATCGGTGCAGACTTTCTGAAGCGTCATCAACTGCTGGTCGACATAGCCGGCCGACGCCTCGTCGACAAAGTTACCAACATGACCGTCAGAGCATCAGTCATTCGTTCCGCCGAACCTACAGTTCGAAGTATCGACATGGAACAGCCGTATCACCAGCTCCTCAGTAAGTTTCCTGATATCCTGCGACCATCAAGCATGAAGGATACTCCCAAACACAAGGTAGAACACCACATCGAAACTACTGGCCCACCAGTGTTCAACAAGTGCAGACCTCTTCCTCCACATCGCTACCTGCCCGTGAAGAAAGAATTCGAGCTCATGATGCAGCAAGGAATTTGCCGACCAAGCAAAAGCCCTTGGTCCAGTCCGCTACACGTCGTTCCTAAGAAAAACGGCGACTTACGCATCTGTGGTGACTACAGAAGACTCAATGACGTCACCAAACCCGACCGCTATCCAGTCCCACGCCTCAAAGATTTTACCTACCTACTTCACGGCAAGAAAATCTTCAGTACTCTCGATTTAAACCGAGCTTATTCGCAATTAAAAATCTTCGAACCTGATATCGAGAAGACAGCGATCACTACACCATTCGGTTTATTCGAATTTCCACGAATGTGCCCAGGTCTCAAGAACGCCGGACAGACATTCCAACGATTCATAAACGAAGTGCTCAACGGAATAGACTACGCGTTCCCATTCATCGACGATGTTATCGTTGCATCTGAAAGTGAAGCAAGCCACATCGGAGATCTGCAGGAAGTTTTACGCCGATTAGACACGTATGGTGTCACTATAAATCCCTCTAAGTGTGTTTTCGGCAGCGAAACCGTCAAGTTCCTAGGTTACGAAGTATCAAGCAAGGGGATCAAACCACTTCAAGACAAAGTCAAAGCAATCACAGAATACCCAAAACCCAAAACCATTCAAGACTTACGAAGATTTATAGGCATGATAAATTTTTACCGAGACAGTGTCCCAAATGCGGCAAGCATTCAAGCACCGCTGAATGCATTCCTTCATAATTCAAAAAAACGAGACAAGACGGAAGTAAAGTGGGACAATCAATCGACAAAAGCTTTTGAGTTGTGCAAACAAAGCATAATAAACGCTGCTTTATTGTCTTACCCATCCAGTTCGCCAGAGGACCAAATCGCTATTTTTTCGGACGCCTCAGCTACCTGCGCCGGGGCATCTCTACAACAAAGGCGAAGCAACGGACAATGGCTGCCACTCGGATATTTTTCAAAGAAATTTTCAGAAAGACAAAAAAAGTACTCGACTTTCGATCGGGAGCTCCAGTCAATAAATATGGCAATAAAACATTTCAGAAAGATGTTTGAAGGCAAAGAACTCGTGGTTTACACTGACCATAAACCGCTGACCTACGCAATCCGCAAGCCTCCTTCCGATAACGACACGACCTACGCGCTACAGTCGCGTCGTTCATTTTGTGGCGTTTGTAGGTACCGCTACATATTGATGAAGCGGGCTCCTACGTGCCGCATGCTAGTTTGGCCGGCCAACGGACTGTGAACGCCTTTGGGAAGATGTCGAGGGAATCGGCGTCTTCCTGGGGCGTGAGGTATAAGGCCCTAAAGGTCCTGTTTGCAGGGACCTATGTGGCTGTCCTCACATATGCTGCGGCCGTATGGTGGCGGAGAGTTTATTGCTATGCAGTGCGGAGTACGCTGCTCCGCACGCAACGCCCGGCACTGGTGCTGCTGTCGAAGGCCTATAGGTCAGTGAGTACCGCGGCACTGCCCGTGCTGGCGGGTGTGCTGCCGGCCGACCTGGAGGTTTGTCGTGCAGGACGAATCGCGCAGGAGTGTTACGGAATGTTTGGCATGGAGCGCAGGGAGGCGATCAAGAGGGTGAGAGCGGAGGTCGTTGCCCAGTGGCAGGAGCGGTGGGCTTCTTCCAGGGACGGTAGGGAGCTGTACTCCTTCTTTCCGGACGTGGCTCTGCGTCTGGCGCTAGGGTGGGTGGAACCGGAATATGTCACATCACAGATGCTAACAGGACATGGGAGTTTCAGAAGCCGGTTACACGCAATGTCGGTATCCGACGTTGCCGTATGTTACTGTGGGCTGGCGGATGAAACTCGGGACCATGTCCTGTGGGACTGCACCCTCTATGAGGAAGAGCGAGAGGCCATGTTGTCAGACTGGTCCAGACACGTGATTGGTCCGGTTTACTACCAAGACCTGGTAGCGGACGCGGAGGGCTTCCGGAGACTGCGGTCATTCGCCCACAAATGGCACAGAAAAAGGAAGGAGTTGGAGCTTGGTGCAGAGCGTGAGGTCAGCTAGGCATAATGCTGATGCGGCTGCAAATTTACTCTGGGACTAGCTGCTCGGGTGCGAAGTCACGTATTGTGTCGTTGCACGTCCCAGTCGGGAGAACTAACACGAGCAGACGGACAAACCACTAGACTGTACAATGGTCCGTATGCCGCAAGGCGGGAAGGACCTGTACAGGACAGTCGGGGTTCCCATGACCCCGCCACTAAGGCGATGTCGGTGTGCCGCTGTTCGGGTTTAGTGGGTATTCCCGGCTTCGGCTGGGCGAGTCCCACATACGCCCTTCGGGGTATGGTGCGTCCCAAAGCGTCAAAAAAAAAAAAAAAAAAACTGAAGAAAAGTTACTTATGACTAGGCTGTATGGCGTACTATGCCTTTGCTTTTTCCGTTCCTCTGAACGGAAAGAAGTAAACCAAAAAAAAAAAATAAACAACGTATTGTCGAGTTCCAGTTGCCCTTGCCAGTCTTCTGTTTTAACTGTAATTGTTTGTATTTGTATTTATGCCTTTTGTAAAATATGTAATTTAAGTTGCATAAACTCACGCCCAGACCTACCAGGTTCAGCAAAAATAAAATCAGGACACCACTAGTTTTTCAAACATAAACAAAGCTAAAAACTTCGTGTTCTACACAACGCAAGTGTCCAGTGCCACAATAGATCTAAAATAAATATTATCATAATTTACACTTTTTGATTTTAAATGATGGAAAGGCTACCAATGTGTAGGATATGTTTAGCGGAGAATGCCCGCATGTTTATAGTGGTTAACAGGAAGTTGCACGAACTGTATGAGAAGCTGACTGATATTCCAGTAAGTCAACCAATATATTTAATAAGAATTTAGTATATTACCTTTAGTGGTGTTCGCACTTTAAGCAATTATGTAAATTTTACTTTTTTGTGTGATCCCTTATGCTAGACCAGCTTTTGGTTGCTAAAATAATTCCTTATTCTAGTACAAATCTGATACCATACTAGTTGCCTGGTCAGAATCAGAATCAGAATGTTTATTTGTAAACATAGGTTAAAGGTGAGATTTTACAGATAAATATTATACATCTGCTATGTTTTGCCCAGAGGCGTACAAATATACATACTAATTGACATTTTAAACTTATCATAAATAAATAACAATAATATCAGACACATGCATAAATGTCAGCCAATTGCAATAAAATGTCCAATGGATGCCTTAAATTTTATCTGTAGTTTTAAATTATTATTCAAAGACTAATCTGCCAGACAGAAATTCATGCACTGTGTAATATGGCTTGTCAATTAAATAGTCATTTAGCTTTTTCTTAAAAAAAAAAAAAAATATTTTCTATTTCTCTTATTCTCATATTATATGGTATAATAAAAGCAAGTATAATATAGAATATTAAGCTGCCATTTTACCAAGAACAAGGCTGGTGATCATTGCTTGTGCTGTGTCTGTAAGACCAACTGTTGGCTGTTTGAATTGGACTAGATTATTTTATACAATAGAAGTATATTCTTCATTAAAACAAAATAGTGTAAAAAGAAATTTGTTGCAGTTTGTAACTGAAGACTATAGACCAATTATTGCTTGTGTCTTTTGCTGTGCTAAATTAAAACAATGCTACCGATTACTGCAACAATGTGTAGAAGCTGAGAAGCTGTTCAATCAGATGGTGAACGAGGATCATAAGGTGACGTATAATTCAAGTCATATATTCTTATAATTATACATACTTGAATATGCAACACTAAATGAAAACATGGACAATGCTGATTAATCCTAAACCATAGAAAAAACCTAGCATCAAAAATAAAAAAAATGAAAATTTCAAACAAACTAAATCACATAAAATTTAAAACAAAATAAAATATCCTTTAAAATATTGGTTCATTGACCCCTGATCGGCGACAGTGCGGTCCTGTATCGACTTGATTTTTTCATGCCATTATTATTAAAATTTAGTACCGCTGGATGCAGTGGTCATCAACCTGTAAGCGCTTCTTTATCACATACAGCTCTAGAGAAATCTCACCTCTCTACTATATTTAAGTGCACGCCATCTCTGAAACATCAATAAAATTGCTAAGATATTGTAACTAGGTAATACATCTTGGTATTTACTTTGTGCATCCTACCTATACATATTTTAAAACTTCCAAACTTGTTCCACAAACATTATATTTTTTCAGAAATTTATAAGAACTTACAATAGAATTTACAAATTTAATAAAATTTATCAGCTTAAGAATGGATCGAACCTGCACCCTAAGTAATTGCGTTACACACTATTGTTACAAATTGGAATCATTATGAAGCCAATTGCTCATCCATTGATTTCGCTAAGTATGTCTGCTGAACAGCTTAAATATTGCAATGAATGTTGTTGCACTGTCAGAACGAAGCCCATTTGCTATGCATAGTATGTTACGTAATTATCCCAACGGTTCCTTATACTCACAAGCCAACCTGTTATACTGCTGCACCATTCAGTTGCTTAACAAAGTGGTGAAACTCATCATTGTGTTTATAAATCATCCATCCCTAGTATTATTTAATATTCTTATGGTATTAATTAATATATTAATCCAATTTAGATTTATTAACATTTATTTACTGATAAAACTGATAACTTAGTTTTGATGATATCTCAAGAGAACCGACATGGTACCCATGTGTAAAGCAAACACAACAACAATTTACATCTCTCGAGATTTTTCAAAACTTTACAAAAAACAATTAAGTAATATAGAAAAACTTAACTTGTAGTGTTAACCTATACTAATAATTGATTATACTTATAAACCAATACTCCTGGGTACCATATTCTGAAATGTTTGTATGATTTTGATGTTGGTTGGCTTAGTACAGACCCTTAGTTGGATGCCATATATGTATGTATATCATCATCATCATCATCATCATCAATCATCATTTCACCCGAAGGATGTCCACTGTTCGACATAGGCCTCCCCCAAGGATCTCCACAACAACCTGATGATGAATGATTACTTATGCATATAATAACATTTTATTATGTGTCAGTAGGCAGTAACTCTGTTCAGTTTACCATTAGGTACATGTTTTAAAAACGTACGTAACAATATTAAAGCCAAATTGGATAAAGAATAGAAGTAAACATTTACAACATACCGTTGCTAGGCAACAACTTCCTTACACCTAAAAGGAAGATCTTAACAACCTTTTCTAGATGATTTTCATACAAGTAATAAAAAAATGGTTGCCTGTAAAGTCGGTTTTACGGGCGAAGATTTTACGTGACAACGTCTTTTTCTCGGTAGAATATTTATTGATATGAATATAATTAAATTGCACAATAGGAACAAGGAATTGAATGAAAATAAGAATTGCACAAATTTTAACTATAGAAATATATTTTGTTTACTAAAACATCGGTGACTCATCGTAACGTTACCGAGCGTTACACTTTTTCATAAGTGACTCCCAGCCGCAACCTAATTTAAGACGTTGTCACGTCAAAATAAAGTAGTGGATAAAGGAGTGCGTCATGTTTTACTCAATAAAATTATAAGCTTACCTCCTTCTTCATTATCTATTTCATACAGTATGTTAAGAAAACCCTGTCCGACCCATAAGGATAATAATGGTTAGGTAAACAAATGACCAAATAAAATGTAAAATTTTACATAATCATCATAGTAACAATATTAATGAATTTTGAAATAATCTTTTTTTTTCGCGAATTAACTCCAACTTCCTCAAAATTAGGTAAAATTTTAAAATGTGACATCACCATTTTCGGCGGTAAAATCGTTTGATTCTTTATTGGATATTAATGCATAAATTTATGGGAGCTTTTCGGCGTCCTCAAAGAAGAAACTAGGCATGTACTATTTTTTGCACAATAACGTTTTTTTATCGCTGTTACATTTTTGTGAAATGATTGTGACTAGTTAGGATCGTTTGGACCGCAGTTGTTATAATTTTAGTGTAAAACAATTCTGGCTGAATGATTTATTGTAAAAACAGATTACCTAATGGTAAAAGTACTTTCGATTCATATCGATAAATTACTTATAACAATATTATAACACAAGTACCTATTAGTAAACAGAAAGGAGTAGGTCTTATGAAATACTCTTTTAGTAAAGTATTATAAGCAATGTAAAGCATTTTAACGGTCAATATCATCGACATTTAGACAGAAACTGTAATTAAAACTTTGGCTGGCATGTTATTGAGTTTTGTGAAATATTGAATCCATGCATGAGATTCTACAATACTAAATCGATACGATACTAATACTAAGTCGTGGTGGCCTATTGGTTAAAGCACCTGCCTCTCAAGTATGAGTGTGCGGGTTCGATTCCAGGTTAGGCAAGTACCAATGTAACTTTTCTAAAGTTATATGTACTTTCTAAGTATATCTTGGACACCAATGACTGAAGGTGAAGGAAAACATCTTGAGGAAACCTGGACTTTAAGTCTGAAATCGCCAACCCGCAATGAGCAAGCGTGGTGATTACGCTCAATCCTTCTCTGTATGAGAGGAGACCTGTGCCCAGCATTGGGACGATAAAAAGGTTGATGATGATGATGATGAAATCGATACCATAACAGTTACGATCGTATCGATATCGATCCGTCAATATTTTGAACACTTACACATCCCTACTCAAAGAATACCGCCACCTGTGTAACTATTATTTTTATGAAAAAAAAATCATTTTACTTGGAATTACATATTATCAGTTTCGCGTAAACATTGCTTCCGTATAGACGTTTGGTGTATTGTGTGATCAATTCGTTTTTTAACGTAGGTAATTTAAATGTGTCTGGATGTGAGTGAAGCTCGTAAAGACTATGAGATCCGTTTTGTACCCCGGTCCCGTGTGATTCTGCGTTATAACGTCAACGTCGATATTGAAAATCAATCAGGTGCTCGAATTATTCAACGAGGACCTGTGACACGAGAGCTAGGCACTAACTATGCAAGGTCATGCATGAGGTCAAGTGAGTTCATGACCTATCGGCACAGCTACGGTTAAGCGCGTGACCGCGTCACCTGCCTCGTCGCCCGAGCTCCCAGTGTTGCCATGTAAGCTACCTGTTTTTGCGAAATAATATTTATTTTTTTTGGGGGTATTTTTTTTTAGGTTTAGCCAGGTTCTGTATGCATTAGTAGAATCATAACCTAACCTAACAACATCTTCACGGGTCGGACAGGGTTTTCTTAACATAGTGTATATTATAATCGACACTGACATGAATTATAAATTCATTAATGTCACGAGAGATGGCGCGTACGTAACATCGTCGTATAATAACACTAGATGTCGCTTTTAGGGGGTGAGATTTCTCTAGAGCGAGGATGGTGTACATCATGTAGAAAATGTGAAAAATAATTTCCTGTGAATAAACTAATGGATATATTTATATGATTTTTTATGGGTAGACTGAGAATGTGTTTAGGTACACGAAGTTCAATTTATTATCATATTGTCATCATCACGTTGTACTCGTATACGCAAGCCCGTTGTGTGTTGGTAGACGATGCATGTCGCTGAGTCTTTAGTTCTAGGCTAGGACGTTGCCACGTCAGAAAAACGCAATGCGATTATGTTTACAAACATTTTTATGTTATAGTTTGTTTTGTGTTTTCTATGTGTCCCCGTTGCTTGAATTAAAGGGATAAATAAATAAATAGAGTTTATCATTTAACAAGCATACGTATACTTCCCGACATCAAGTGTTGCTCACCAGACACAACACCCGTCTGGTTGGAGAATCCTCTCTTTCCTATTTAGGATGGGGAGCTCTACCCTCTTTTACTCATAACTTTACTATACTGGTGACCCTGACCTGATTTTTAACACACAGCCTTCTGATCTTTCTTTTTCTTTTCACAGCTCAATCGTTTAATAAACCAAGCCCGATTAGAGTTTTGTAGTGGGCTTATTACTTCGCCAATATTCCACATAAGTATAGATGATGAATGTGAAACAGGAAGTACTGTTATCAAAGAAGAATTACCAGCTGTTATTGACGGACTAGATGATGATAATGAGCCAATGGAGGAATATCAAAGTGATGGTATTGTTAGCTTTTGGTATTAATATAATTATTTGTGTAAGTTTTTTCAGATGTTTTGCAACTGGCTTCCGGTACTCAAAACACGTCTCCGATTAGTCAATAAAGTCGTTGCATTCTGGATTAAGATACGCGGCCTACGCCATTTACAGAGCATGCGTTATATAAAGTAACGTTTTAGAAAAAAGAATGATATTCATTAATGTTATCGACGCGAACTAGAATCTCCGATAAATTCTGTGCATTTTGATATCTGGTTTATCTAGTTTGGTTGCGATAAGGGGAGAAAAAGGGATCAATACAACATAAATAATATAAACTCATTTGCAAAAAAAAAAAAACGGGCACCTAAGCAATGAACTATTTCAAATGTTAATATTGCTTTGTTTGATAATTATAGGTAGTTTTATCCTCACAGTTTGTAAATTAATAAGAAAATAATCGGTTTCATCAGTATTTCATAAAATTTTGATACAATTTAAGGGAAATAATGTTAATCCTCACTAGTGTGTATGTTCGCTAGTAGTGCATATGTTCATGAAGTTAAAATTAAAAAAAAAACAAAAAAAAATTTAGAAAAAATTAAAAAAACAACGACGCTAAGTTTTCTTTTCCGTGTTTTTTTAAAATAAAGTGCGTTTGTAAGTTTTTTCGGTAAGTATTTTAGCGTCAGCATCCAGTCTAACCGGATGCAGCTGAACAGTACTTTTCACAACTAAAAAGTGTATAAAAACTTCTTTTTTACAAAAAAAAACACAACCGATTTCCGAAATTTGTTATTTTTCACTTTGTAGTGTGTTTTGGAAGTCGATTGATGTTTTTGTAAAAAAAGTTTTATTGTATTGTATCTTTTTAGAGATGATCGAAAATCAAAACCGCATTTTTTTAGCAAATGAGTGTATATGATTTAATGTTTTAATTCCGGAATTTGCTTAGCTCTATGTGAAGACCGTTTTTATAATGTAAATAATATAAAAGCACATGGCGGTGCATTTATAAAGTTATTTTCGTTATAAGCTATTGATTGCTGCGTGTCGTGGGATCGATGGCCGTGCGTAACAAATATTAATTTGTATGGTCTTAAGGTATTTGTTCCCGGTTTGGCCATTTGTGTATGCAAGTTTCAATGTTTGTAAACGCATCCACGACACAAGAGTAATTCCTAATTTTATTGTTTAAATATTATAATACCATTCTTTTTTTTTAATAATTATAAACTAGCGCTTGACCGCAATCTCGCCTGATGGTAAGCAGTGATGCGATCGTTGATGGTAAAGCGCGCTAGTTTATTAAGAGCCTATTCACTCAGAAGAACTGAGCGAATAGGAAGGAAGACGGCAGTTGAGCGAGGTGATGCAATGTTAAACCCAACAACACGACCAACGATGAAATGAAATGAAATGAAATCGTTTATTAAGCAAGCAGGATCAGCGATCACTTTTACACGTCATGTTTTTTTTTTTAACTAGATGAAGCCGGCATTTCCTGACTACCTCTGAGAAGAAATAGCCGAAACAAACTCAGGGATCATCGTCTTTTTTCAAGTCCAGACATTAAAAATTAGAATGTTTACAATAATTTACCTTATAATTACGCATAATGCTAATAACAATGCTTATCAGAGCGAACAGCTCAGTTCCAAGCTTTTTTGTCTTCTAAATAATCTGTGATTTTATAATACCCCTTTTTGCAAAGTTTGGCCTTTATATACTTTTTAAATCGTTTAATGGGTAAGTTTCGAATGTCCATGGGAAGCTTGTTGTAAAAGTGTATACATTGACCCATGAATGAGTTGCCTACTCTGTGGAGACGAGTGTGATGTACTGCAAGATTGTGTTTGATGCTACGCCAAAGGGAGATTGAACTTTGTCAATACATCTATGAAAACATCATATATGGATGACCGTTGCTGAGTAATTACAGAACACACTATCAGTAGCAATGAGTTTCATTTTGACAGTTCAACAACATTCATTGAGTTATTTACGTTGTTGAGCTGACACATTTTCGAACATAGAGAGCAATGGAACATCAATAAACTTCAAAATGATTCCAATTGATAGTAATAGTTTGTTACGCAATCAGGGTGCAGCTCAAGCTACCCGAGAGAATTTGGCGGGAAAGCCAAAATGAGTGCCACGCTAATTTTTCATTGGACTTTTAAATTATTTATAGTGTCGTTTACTAAATAAAAACGCGTAATTTATGTAGTAAAAAGTGCATTCAGTGAATAATTCATAAAGAACAGTGAAATATTGTAGCATAGTGGTCACATCATGTCTTTACCCCAAACCCCTCTTGGTCGGCCTCACGTGGGAAACTAAAGGAGATAAGTTAAGTTAGGATAAGGTAGGATTGAATGGGTCCAGGGGCGAGGGACATGGGGAAGTCCCCGCCCCCTATTGATGGACCCCGAGGCGGAGGCGCGCGCGAGTGTCGGCGCGCGCCTTTGAGGCGATGCACGGGGTAGTTTAACACCCCACTACCCCGTGCAGGAGACGAGGCCCGGACAGACCGGGCCAGCACGAGGGTATGGGGCCGTGGAAGAATTTAGATTCCCGCGGCCCCACGCGCGCTCGTGATAGAAGACACACCGGGGTGGTTTTAGTCAGTAAAAGTCTGACATACCCCGTCGCCCACCCCAGGGCGGCGGGCATCCTATGAGGATTTCCACCCCGGCAAAAAAAAAAAAAAAAGGATAAGGTAGGACAAGTTAGGATAGAAACTGAAGAAAAAAAGTTACTTATGACTAGGCTGTATGGCGTACTATGCCTTTGCCTTTTCCGTTCCTCTGAACGGAAAGAAACAGTGCTGATTCTCAGCCTAATTTGAATAAATGACTTTTGATTTTGATTCACAAATTGGCTCTCATTTTCACATTCTTTGGTAGTAAGATCATAAAGTTACGAGAGCAGGTCATGTTTTTCGTACATTACTGCAGCGGCCAGCAACTGAGGCGTTGCCTGCATCAATGCCTAATTGTGGCCAAGGCTAGTATAGTACTTAAACAATGCAACGAACAATAATATTTTTCCCGCGCCATAATGTTCCTTTTTGTTTGCAATCCAGTTCGAAATTTAAATAAAACCTTTTATTAGTTACCTCCTTGGTAGCCATGTCTCAAAGTAAATGGTCATTCCATTTTTAAATTACAGGACAGATATGAGTTTACATAGTCATTTATCTGGCCGTAGAACATGACAGAGATGGATTTTCATACAACTTTTGTCGGCCGATGCCTGCGCATCTATCTGGCCAGTACAGTAATTTTGATTTATCTCAAAGAAGATTTTCAAAATAATGATAACATTTCCATGCCAAGTATCTGAATGAGACACAAGAAACTATATAAAAGTCGACTATTATTACAGGTGATGAAGAAATATGGATTCCTCCACACTTACCTGTATTGAAGTTGCCAATTAAGCCAGATTATAATTTATCAGATTCATCGTCATTATATGAAGTGGGTGTTTCTATGAGCTTGAGTAAATCTAAGGCACTCTTAGAAGGCGCAACGATATGCGTATCAGAACCTGTTTCAGAAGCTTCAGATGATAATGGAAACGACAGTGTCGTACTCTTAGATAACATAAAAGACCATCCTGGTAATCAAGTGTTTATTTTCAAGCCTGCGGAGGCAACTTCTGTAGGTTTAATAACAGATGTCCAGGATTTAGATGAAGCAACAACTAAGTAAGCATTCAAAGTTTTATTTTATTTCATTAATACATTAATAGTCTCGATTAATGGAGTTAAAAAACCTATAGTAAATGATTAATTAGAAATAACGTATAAAAACCCCCTAGGTAAAATTCAAGCTCTTTAAAACTTAATAATTAGGATTTCGCATATAATTTCTCCCAAAGGACGCCACGCTATAAATGGATTGAAAGTTGATTAGTTAGCATAAAACAACTCTGTTTGTTCAGTAAAAGTGTAAATACACTTGCAATCTTCAGTTATATTTTGGCGGGGGGAAATGTTCCTCCTTATTCATAAACGCTGCTTAACCCTACAAGGCACCCAGTGACTCATCGGGAACAGTTACTAAATCGCTCCCTACACCTTTATTTTGCGTGATAGAGACATCCATCGGATTTTTAAGTAAACTACTTTAATGCAATAGTTAAGTAGTACCAGTGGTTTCGTGTAGATGGTGCTAGTAATCGTTGTACAACTACAAGAGTTAAAAATTTGCGACATCGTATTGCGTGAGTGAATTCGAAGATTTCAAAATAAAATTAAAAATATTCTATTTACGTTTTGAGACTAAAAAAAATATTGTGTGTTAGAAATAGTGTTATCTTTGCTGAGGTAAGTTTGTTTTTGTATTTATCATTGTTTATGTATTGTAAAATATAATTTTTTTGTACGTTCCCGATACGGTACACTGTGCCCTAAGCTTCCTTTTGACAGATAAGTACCTACAGTAGTTTTACTAAGAAATTTGTTGATTTTCTTGCAGATTATGGATAGAAACAGATTGGGCGACGACGAAATTTCACATTTCTTGAGTATACCATCAGGTAGTGAAGATGGCGAAGATTCTTCTGGTGCAGATAGTGATGAAGACAGTGAAAGAATTCTATCCACCTTCAACTATTTATCGGAATCTATTAGCGATAAGGAAAATTTAGTATTGCCGTCAAGAAATCAAAATTCTTTTCACGCTAATAATGAGGTACATCGAGCAAGCCCACAACCCAGTACATCCTCAGGTGTGATTGTAGAACCTCCTTTAGGAATCGCTCGCTCATCACGACGAAGCAGACCATCATCAATTTCTATGAGTGTTGCGCCTCCCAAAAAAAAAGTCACTACTGTGGTCTCCAAAAGAAAAAAAAGGAAATTCATCTGGAAAAAGATGCCTTTTCAAGCAACTCATCCTCAGTTTACTGGAAACACTGTGTTACCGCCACAGATTTCACAATTTGACACTCCTTTGCAATATTTTCTATGGTTTTTTGACGATGAATTATTAGGACACATTACAGAAGAAATGCGTAAATTTAGCATTCAAAAGAATTCTTCTAAACCGTTTCAAATTACTATCAATGAATTGAAAAAGTTTTTAGGCATTTGTCTTACTATGAGCTTGGCTCCGTTACCGAATATACGTATGTATTGGGCAAATGAACTCGGTATACCACTGATTATGGAAACAATGCCTATCAATCATTTCAAAAGAATCTGTCAGTTCTTGCATTTCAATGATAATTCTCTACAACCACCTTCAAGTGCTCCAGGACATGATCGTTTGCATAAAATTAGACCTATCTTAGAAACACTCAAGAAAAAGTGTCAAAGTGTGCCTAAAAGAGAAGCACTATCAGTAGATGAGCAAATGTGCGCGACAAAGGCTTCCAATATTCTGCGACAATACCTTCCGAACAAGCCACATAAATGGGGGTATAAGCTGCTAGTTCTTTGCGATGATCGTGGGTTTGCATACGATTTTGAAATCTATTCGGGCATGGAGAATGATCCAAAACTTAGACAGTCAAATGAGCCAGACTTAGGAGCAAGCACAAATATTGTTGTGCGTCTATCTAGAAGCATACCCAAGCATCAGCAATATAAATTGTTCTTTGACAATTATTATACATCGCCAGAATTGATATCATATTTAGCAAAAGAAGGGATTCAATCATTGGGTACTCTGAATAAAGGTCGTTTGGGAAAAGACTTGACAATACCACCTATAAAAGACCTGAAAAAAGATAAAATCAATAGAGGATTTTCTGAGGAATGGGTAGCTAATATTGATGATATAGAGGTCGCGACAATAATGTGGTACGACAATAAACCAGTAATTCTAACATCATCATTTGTGGGTCGAGAGCCTGTACAACAAGTCAGGAGATATTGTAAAAAAACTAAAAAATATATTCAAGTGGATTGTCCCCAAATAGTGAAAATTTATAATCAGCATATGGGAGGCGTGGATTTACTGGATTCATTCTTGGGTAAATATAAAATAAAAATAAGAACCAGGAAATGGTATTTGAGACTATTTTATCACCTTGTAGACGTTGTGGTAATAAATAGTTGGTTACTGTACAGAAGAGTTGGAGAGCAGGAAGAAACGCCGACCCCTCTAAAGTTGAGAGATTTCAAATTTGAAATTGCAAAAAGTCTCTGTATGTCTGGTCTATCGATCAATAAGAAAAGAGGAAGATCATCATCTGCATCTGATGAAATTGAGCAGAAGAGGGCTAAGCGCAATACCGCAATCCTACCTCCTTCTGACGTCAGGCGTGACGGTTTTGAGCATCTTCCAATATGGGGTCTGAAGCGTCAAAGGTGCAAATATCCAGGATGTCATGGGAAAACCTTCATTAGTTGTGAAAAATGTCGTGTTGAACTTTGCTTGCACAAAGATAAAAATTGTTTTCGCAATTTTCATCAATAAATACATACTTTTATTTATATTTGAAATGTCATTATGATATTCGAAAAACTGTATTAAGGCACAATGTCCCTCAACGGGAACAGAAAAAAAAATAAACATTTCGTATAGAAATATTTGTTTTTAATTTTTTTTTTTATTTTTCCCTGCTTAGTAATGGCTAACCACATCACATATATTTTTTTGGCCACATAAAAAAAAATCATGCCTTGTAGGGTTAAGGTCAACTAGTGATAAGCGATTGTTTAAACATACGTTTTAGTCGTTTGCATGTCACTAAACTTTAATCACAGGCGTAGAGTAGCCAGCCTTTCGGTCTTCTATAGGATGCATTTTAGGGAGTGTGCGAAGGAATTGCATGATTTAATTCCCCCATCTCCGTTCCACCATCGGACGACCCGTCGTACGGCGAGTTTCCACCCTTACGTTGTTAACACCATTACGATCCGGACGAAGCGTTTCGCCTCCTCCTTTATACCGCGTACATCGAGGGACTGGAACAGTTTGCCAGCGGCGGTGTTTCCTTCGGACTACAATTTGAGTGTCTTCAAGGCTAGAGTGAATAGGCTCTTAATAAACTAGCGCGCTTTACCGTCAACGACTGCGTCACTGCTTATCATCAGGCGGGATTGCGGTCAAGCGCTAGTTTATAACTTTAATAAAAAAAAAAACATCGTTTATGAATAACTCCTTAAATACTGTGGTGTTTATCCATAAAGGCTGATTAAAGTTGTGACGTAAAGTAGTATGTAAGTGACGTTAAAAGGTCAAAAATGCATGGTTAAAGAATCGCTAATCACTAGTTAAGTTTAAGCAGCGTTTATGAATAAGGGGGATTGTGTGGACGGCCTTTGTTACATTCAATGCACTTAACATTGCATGTACAGACTCCTTTGGTACAAATTGTATGCGAATACATACAGTATGTTAAGAAAACCCTGTCCGACCCATAAGGATAATAAAGGTTAGGTAAACACATGACCAAATATAATATAAAATTTTACGTAATCTTCATAGTACCAATACAAATTATTTTTGAAATAATCCAAAAAGAAAAATAATTTTCCCGCGAATTAATTCCAACTTCCCCGAAATTTGGTAATTTTAAAAAGTGACAACAACGGTATTATTATGAGCGAATAGCGATGCGACCATGTGCCGCGTGCCCCGCCTCCCGCCGCCCGCCGCTCGCGGAAGGGTGCTTACTCACATTTATTAAGTTACCTCTTTTCGCGAAATAATATTTATTTTTAAGGGGATTCTTTTTAAGTTTAGCCCGGCTTTGTATCCATTAGTAGAATCAGTTATCGATACCTAACAACACCTTCACGGATCGGAGAGTTTTCTTAACATACTGTATAACTCGCGCGAGTTAACGTCATTCGGACGGTACGGTTCGTAAAAAATGAGATTCATGTTAAAAATAGTTTTTATTTTTTATCTTAATAAAAGGTCGTTTTGATGATAAAGCCTCATAATACTAGGTCATTTTACTTATGACGTTTTGCAATTAAATTGATACAAATGGACTACATTCCGGCGAGGTGCATAGTTAAATTGAGCGAGTAGTACTTATTATTATTAAGTTTTAAAAAGGTTGAATTTTGCGCGTAACGGTTTTTTCAAGTACACATGTTTGTACCTCATCAATAATATTTTTGTAAATTAAAAAGATAAACTCAACCGCACGTAAGTGGAAATAAAATCATATTTGCTACTTAGTAATAAAGATCTAAGTATATCCACCGACGTGCGTTTGCCACTCTGCAGCCTAAACGGCGAACACATTTTTGTCAAATGAATGCGACTAGTTGGGATCAGTTGATATCGTTCGGGCCGCCCATTGGTCCGTTCGGTCTAAACGATGCCAACTAGTCGCAATCCAACTGCCGTCTTCCTTCCTATTCACTCAGTTTTTAAAGTGAATAGGTTTAATAAACTAGCGCGCTTTACCATCAACGATCGCATCACTGCTTACTATCAGGCGGGATTGCGGTCAAGCTCTAGTTTATAATTATTAAAAAAAAAAAAAAAAAAACATTTGACAAAAATGTGTTCGCCGATTAGGCGGCTGGTGGATGTTTTCTCAGTAATTTTTACCTTTATTGATCCTTTTTCATTTTGATTAGCATAATTATCAGCGACTTCATTAAGTCGTATCTATTATTTTAGCATACTGAAAAGAAATACTGCAGGATCATATGTAACAGACGAGCTACTCCCTACAGTTTCAAGTAACGATCATGAAACAACAAGACCGAAAACAGTTAAGTTCAAAAAATTAATTGATATTGTGAAATTATTATTCATAGAGCCATGCGACCGCTTTAGCGCTACTCGTAGATGGGAAAAGTATATTAAAAAAAGACAATGCAAAGGTCATTGGGCGCAATCCGACCCATCCGCGGACATAAATGAAAATGATGTAAAATAAAAGAGTATAAATTCACGCAGCATTATAAATGGTTATTTTATTTACAATCCATGGGAGAACAAAGTTAGTACCAATAATATATTAATTCGTCGAGTGCTACTATTTAATATTAGTCTGTCTGTCGGACCAATCATGTCAGCGTATAAGGCGGGAGGAAATACCACGGTGTCACCACTGTGTGGACCGCCCTGAGGACATTTAGAACATACGGTGGAGGTCTGGTCGGCTTGAATAGAGTACCGTTGTGTCCTCGTGGCGGCGATCGGCGGCGATCTCTCGCGTCCGACCCTGGTCCAGGCCATGGTCCGGAGCGAAAGTGCATGGCAGGCCGTCATCTCCTGCGAAGCAGTGACGCTGGCAAAGGAGGAGGCGCAAGCGTGAGGGAGCGGGAATCCCAGCGCTTTCACGCCTCTAGCCGCCGCAGAAGACGCCCTGGTCGGGAGACAACCGTACGTGTGGGCTTGCGGGCAGTGAGTAGTGGACAGCTTGCCGCCCGATAAGGACCAGGCCCGAGTAGAAGGCGCCTTGTGTGTGACGCGCGCCTCAAAAAGATATCAGCACATCGTTACAGCCCCATAACCCTGACCCGGAAGGCATCGGTTAGTGCTGGGTAATTCGATCATTTTGCGAGACCCGGGTCGATCGCGACCCACTCGTTTAGTGATCGGGTTAAAAGATTCGATCGTTTCGATCATTTGGGTCGCAGTTCATTTGCTTCCATCGCGCGCCGCGACCCGCGAACTGCCGCGAACCATGAGAGAGAAATAATCAGATTTGCTCTTCGTTCTCACAG
Source organism: Sesamia inferens (assembly GCA_037179545.1). Classification (NCBI taxonomy): domain Eukaryota; kingdom Metazoa; phylum Arthropoda; class Insecta; order Lepidoptera; family Noctuidae; genus Sesamia; species Sesamia inferens. Next base: position 7,562,954 of record CM073947.1, read on the forward strand.
GTCACGTGACCTGTGTGACCCAAACATACCGGTTTATTCATTTCGGACAAAGAAAGAGGGAACTATCACGTTTTGTAAATGAACGATAAGGATAGAGACATCTTGTTTGTTACGTCTCACTCCTTCACTAGGAAACAGACTCGATCATTTTACAAATTAATAAGCAATTAAGTGTAGCATTGTACAAATGCCACACGTGTTCGCTATTGTGGCGTTGTACAAAGACTACACATTTCCTCTTACGCGTCGACGGTAAATCACACAGAAGAATGCGGACGTCACGGCGCGCGTCCCTGCGACCCTGACTCCCGCAGCGAGGGTGCCGACCCTGTTTCCATGAATATTCACCCCGGAACACATGTGCGTGGCCGGCGGTCAGCGTCCGTGGGAACCATACGAGTCGTCTAGCACGTGAAGACGGAACTGGCGCGCTTTTCTACATCAACCAATCATACGCCGCGGCCTGCCTCGATCAACGAATCAGCATCAAGAACGAAGCTGATTCGTTAGTGGTTACCCCACTATCATTTAGAGATAGTTAGTATAGAGATAGTTAGTATTTAAGTGAGTGCATAGCTTGTAAGAACATTATTATTACTGTCATATTCTACATCATTGTACAACATCATTATACAACGTCATTATTATATCCATTCCTGAATCACACTCTTGTATCGCGTCATTTCACACGTCAAATACATTGTACTCCTTTACATTCGTGCAATACATAAAGTTCGATTTATCTGAGTTTTAATTACGCGACACGACCTACGCGCTACAGTGGTGACCTAAGCGACGTGAATCAAGACAAACGTGACGATACTCGTGATCAGCACATTCTAGTGGCTTCCCACAAGCGGGTCTCACCACTAGGATTTCAAGAGGCTATATTCACGGTATTGCTGCGTGATACACCAGAAGAGTAATCAGGATGGCGACCAACAACGCAACACAGGTAAGCAACGCAACACAGGTAGGAGGGCAAGTCGACACGCTCACACTACAAGCACGGCTGTCTGACTTTTGGCCGGCGTATCCCAGACTATGGTTTACACACTTCGAAGCAGTAATGGCGCCACAGAGGCAAGGTGATGACGCGCGCTATCAAGCAGCTATCGCCCGACTAGGCCTGGACGCACTTCAGCAAGTAAGTGATATTATAACCAACCCGCCCATGGAAAACAAGTACGAAGCCCTGAAGTCCCGACTCATCAGCGTCTACGAGGAATCCGAGAGCCGGAAGCTGCAGAAGCTGATGGATGAGATGGAACTCGGAGATCAGAAACCCTCACAGCTGTTGCGAAAAATGCGGGAACTAGCCGGACAGAAAATACCAGACGGTACACTGCGCATCATGTGGACCCGGCTACTTCCACCCTCAGTACGCGCTGTCCTCACCGTGAGCAACACTACGGACTTGGAAAAGTTATCGCAAGTAGCAGACAGTGTAATGGACAGTATCGCGCAACCTAACCAGGTCGCGCAGATTTCACGCACGAGCGATGTGGCTGCCCTACACGACCAAATAAGGCAGTTATCTCTGGAGCTGGCAGAACTCAAGGACAGGCAGGAATCCAGACCACGATCACACAGATCATTCGACAGACGGCGTTCAAGATCGCGTTCAACAAGCAACGATAATAGCAACCGCAAGTATTCAGAACAATCACTCATCTGTTATTATCATCGCAAGTACGGCAACGAGGCGCGGAAATGTACACGTCCGTGCAATTTCAACAACAACAACAACAGCGCCCAGTCGGAAAACTAATGCCTGCGTCGGTTGAGGCGGCAACTGACGCGAACAACACTTCCCACCGCCTATTCATAACTGATAGAAATTCGCGTCTGTCATTTCTAATTGATACGGGCGCAAACGTTTCCGTGATACCGAGGACAAAAGGCGGGAAAGCAAAACAAACCGATTTCTGTTTGTACGCAGCAAATAACACGATCATTCCGACGTACGGAGAAAAAACCCTACAACTGGATCTCAACCTACGACGGCCGTACACCTGGAAATTCATCGTCGCTGCAGTCAGCAAACCCATCATCGGTGCAGACTTTCTGAAGCGTCATCAACTTCTTGTCGACATAGCCGGCCGACGCCTCGTCGACAAAGTTACCAACATGACCGTCAGAGCATCAGTCATTCGTTCCGCCGAACCTACAGTTCGAAGTATCGACATGGAACAGCCGTATCACCAGCTCCTCAGTAAGTTTCCTGATATCCTGCGACCATCAAGCATGAAGGATACTCCCAAACACAAGGTAGAACACCACATCGAAACTACTGGCCCACCAGTGTTCAACAAGTGCAGACCTCTTCCTCCACATCGCTACCTGCCCGTGAAGAAAGAATTCGAGCTCATGATGCAGCAAGGAATTTGCCGACCAAGCAAAAGCCCTTGGTCCAGTCCGCTACACGTCGTTCCTAAGAAAAACGGCGACTTACGCATCTGTGGTGACTACAGAAGACTCAATGACGTCACCAAACCCGACCGCTATCCAGTCCCACGCCTCAAAGATTTTACCTACCTACTTCACGGCAAGAAAATCTTCAGTACTCTCGATTTAAACCGAGCTTATTCGCAATTAAAAATCTTCGAACCTGATATCGAGAAGACAGCGATCACTACACCATTCGGTTTATTCGAATTTCCACGAATGTGCCCAGGTCTCAAGAACGCCGGACAGACATTCCAACGATTCATAAACGAAGTGCTCAACGGAATAGACTACGCGTTCCCATTCATCGACGATGTTATCGTTGCATCTGAAAGTGAAGCAAGCCACATCGGAGATCTGCAGGAAGTTTTACGCCGATTAGACACGTATGGTGTCACTATAAATCCCTCTAAGTGTGTTTTCGGCAGCGAAACCGTCAAGTTCCTAGGTTATGAAGTATCAAGCAAGGGAATCAAACCACTTCAAGACAAAGTCAAAGCAATCACAGAATACCCAAAACCCAAAACCATTCAAGACTTACGACGATTTATTGGCATGATAAATTTTTACCGAGACAGTGTCCCAAATGCGGCAAGCATTCAGGCACCGCTGAATGCATTCCTTCATAATTCAAAAAAACGAGACAAGACGGAAGTAAAGTGGGACAATCAATCGACAAAAGCTTTTGAGTTGTGCAAACAAAGCATAATAAACGCTGCTTTATTGTCTTACCCATCCAGTGCGCCAGAGGACCAAATCGCTATTTTTTCGGACGCCTCAGCTACCTGCGCCGGGGCATCTCTACAACAAAGGCGAAGCAACGGACAATGGCTGCCACTCGGATATTTTTCAAAGAAATTTTCAGAAAGACAAAAAAAGTACTCGACTTTCGACAGGGAGCTCCAGTCAATAAATATGGCAATAAAACATTTCAGAAAGATGTTTGAAGGCAAAGAACTCGTGGTTTACACTGACCATAAACCGCTGACCTACGCAATTCGCAAGCCTCCTTCCGATAACGACACACCACGGCGAATCAGGCAGCTACTGTTTATCAGCGAGTTCACTACTGACATTCGACACGTGAGCGGAGCTCAAAACGTTGTAGCAGATGCATTGTCACGCGTCGAAACTATCGACGTGCCCTCACCCATCAACTACGACGAGTTATCTCAATCTCAAGAAAACGACAGTTGTATCCCTACATTGTCTCAACAGACCAACATACAACTCAAGAAAATCATTTTACCGGGTACTAACAAGCCAATATTCTGCGAAACATCGACGTCACACGTTCGTCCATATTTAACAGCTGATTTTCGTCGCATAGCTTTCAATGCCGTGCACAGCCCAAGCCACCCAGGAGTACGATCCACACGGAAGCTGATGCAAGAGCGATTCTTTTGGCCATCAATGAATACCGACATCGGCCAGTGGACTAAGACATGCAATTCGTGTCAGCTCTCCAAAGTACAGCGACACAATCATAGTGACATCGCAACATTCCCACCGAGCGAACGATTTCAACATATTCACGTTGATATCGTTGGACCGCTACCGACGTCAGCATGCGGACACAAATACTTGCTCACGATGATCGACCGGTGCACACGATGGCCCGAAGCTGTACCACTTCAAGAGACAACCGCTGAAAACGTCGCAAGAAAACTTTACGAAGTATGGATATCTCGTTTCGGTTGTCCAATAAGAATCACTACCGATCAAGGACGACAGTTTGAAAGTCGACTATTCCGAGACCTCGCTCAATTACTCGGGGTAGAAAAAACCCGTACTACTGCATACCACCCGCAGAGTAACGGAATCGTCGAACGCTGGCACAGGACATTAAAAGCCGCACTCATGGCTAGACTAGAAAACAGCAACAAATGGATCGACGAATTGCCTGCTGTTCTAATGGGTCTCAGAGCCGCTATCCGCTCCGACTCTAACACAAGCGCAGCGCAACTCACCTACGGTCAAGCAATACGCCTGCCTGGCGATTTCATATCACCAACACCAGCTACACCGAAAATGGACCACGACTACGTCAATCACCTGCAAGAAGTTATCACCAAGCTCACACCTACATACAAATCGCATGCAAACAAGCGATGTATGTTCGTCCACAACGACCTACAAACATGTAGCCACGTGTTTGTACGCGATGACACCGTCCGCAAACCTCTGCAGCATCCATACCTAGGTCCATACAAGATCATCGAACGTAAAGAAAAGTATTTTACAATCCAGCTACCAGGACGAATTAGCAATATATCGATTGATCGCCTCAAACCTGCGTATACAATCAACACAGAAGATGATCCCAGGCATACGAACAGCGAGACCAATCAAGCACCTGCAGCTACCACAGATGAGCAAACCAGCCTACATCCAGACCCGCATACGAGGGAACAACGTACCAGATCAGGCAGGATCGTCAAGACGCCTGCACGCTACGTACGCTTTGTCTAAAAGCGGGGAGTACTGTAGCATTGTACAAATGCCACACGTGTTCGCTATTGTGGCGTTGTACAAAGACTACACATTTCCTCTTACGCGTCGACGGTAAATCAAATCGACTATTAATCACACAGAAGAATGCGGACGTCACGGCGCGCGTCCCTGCGACCCTGACTCCCGCAGCGAGGGTGCCGACCCTGTTTCCATGAATATTCACCCCGGAACACATGTGCGTGGCCGGCGGTCAGCGTCCGTGGGAACCATACGAGTCGTCTAGCACGTGAAGACGGAACTGGCGCGCTTTTCTACATCAACCAATCATACGCCGCGGCCTGCCTCGATCAACGAATCAGCATCAAGAACGAAGCTGATTCGTTAGTGGTTACCCCACTATCATTTAGAGATAGTTAGTATAGAGATAGTTAGTATTTAAGTGAGTGCATAGCTTGTAAGAACATTATTATTACTGTCATATTCTACATCATTGTACAACATCATTATACAACGTCATTATTATATCCATTCCTGAATCACACTCTTGTATCGCGTCATTTCACACGTCAAATACATTGTACTCCTTTACATTCGTGCAATACATAAAGTTCGATTTATCTGAGTTTTAATTACGCGACACGACCTACGCGCTACATAAGTAATGTAATACTATAAAAATAAAGTTCATTTTTGTATGCTTCGTAAGTGGGTCAAATGATCGAATCTTTTTAAGATCCGATTAGACACATCTTGTTTGTTACAACTCACTCCTTCACTAGGAAACAGACTCGATCATTTTACAAACAAGCAATTAAGTAATGTAATGCTATAGAAATAAAGTTTATTTTTGTATGCTTCGTACGTGGGTCAAATGATCGAATCTTTTTAAGAACCGATTAGACACATCTTGTTTGTTACGACTCACTCCTTCACTAGGAAACAGACTCGATCATTTTACAAATAAGCAATTAAGTAATGTAATACTATAAAAATAAAGTTCATTTTTGTATGCTTAGTTCGTGGGTCAAATGATCGAATCTTTTTAAGAACCGCGATTCGATCATTCGTGTACTGGTTGCGATCGAATCAAAATGATTCAATCAATCGTGATCGACTCAGGTCTAGCATCGGTCTTCGTGGATCCGAACCGATGCCTCCCGGGTCAGGGTTACGGGTCGGATAAAAAAAGAAACTGTGACCCTGACCTACAGGCAAGTGCAGAAATACGGATGGGTTTTAGTCATTAAAAGTCTGACACGCCCTTCCACTCCGTCCAGAGCGGGAACGATCATTTGATGATTTCACATCCCCAAAAAAAAAAAACGAGTGTGCTTATGACCACACGACTGAAGTGAAACTTCTTTCGCACCATCTGTATGTATATATATATATATATGTGTACAATATATACATGTATACACATATACATATATTAATTTTCTATAAATATTTAAATTTATTTCATGCTTTCATTTATAAATTAATATTTTTGCATAGACCTCCAATTAAAAAAAAAAAAAAAAAAAGTGGATTCCCTCGGGGCCAAAAGGTCGGGCTCTTCCTCCTGAATCAGGGGACCCCAAACTCTGGTAGTCGACGACCTCTGGTTCCCGAGATAATCCACGGGGGGTGAGGTAACTAAAGGGGGTCGGGGGGGGGGGATAGGTTTCGTGGGGTTGCGGGGGGGAGGGGGAGAGGGGGGATTGGATTCCCTCAGGGCCAAAAGGTCGGGCTCCTCCTCCTGATTCAGGGGACCCCAAACTCGGGTAGTCCACGACCTCTGGTTCCCGAGATAATCCACGACCTCTGGTTCCCGAGATAATCCACGGGGGGGTGAGGTAACTAAAGGGGGGGGGGGGGTAGATTTCGTGGGGTTGCGGGGGGTAGGGGGAAGGGGAGAGGGGGGAGTGGATTCCCTCGGGGCCAAAAGGTCGGGCTCCTCCTCCTGATTCAGGGGACCCCAAACTCGGGTAGTCCACGACCTCTGGTTCCCGAGATAATCCACGGGGGGGTGAGGTAATCAATGAGGGGGGTCGGGGGGGGTAGTTTCGTGGGATTATTAAGGGGTGAGGGGGGGGGGAGTAAGGGAGGGGGATACAGGAGGGACTAAATAAATAAAGAAGTGTATCCGTGTCTCAAACTTAAAAAAAAAAAAAAATTGCATAGATCTTCTATTTTTATTGAAAAATAAAAAAAAACCCGTAGACCTTGTAGTACCAAGCTCGCGCCACGGGCGCCTCTGTGCTTATATCCCCCACTTAACTTCCGTTCGCCTTGCCCGATCATTTTTCGTAACGCTTTCGCCAGCTTACTCCCCAAGTCAAGCGTGCCTAAAGAAGTTTCACTTCAAAAATTTTGCATAGATCTTCTATTTTTATTAAAAAAAAAAAAAAAACGTTGTAGACCTTGTAGTACCAAGCTCGCGCCACGGGCGCCTCTGTGCGTATATCCCCCACTTAACTTCCGTTCGCCTTGCCCGATCATTTTTCGTAACGCTTTCGCCAGTTTACTCCCCAAGTCAAGCGTGCCTAAAGAAGTTTCACTTCAAAAAAAATATTAAGCAGTGATTCAATCGTTGATGGTAAAGTGCGCTAGTTTATTAGAGGCATTCATTTATTCAACTGAGTGAATAGAATGGTATCCGGCAGTTGAGCGAGGTGATGTAATATTAAACCCAACAACACGAACGTATGAATGATGATATTCTAAGTCTTAAAATGAAAACCTTGCCTAAGTAATATAAATAATGTTAATCCAGCTATCTATTGTAATCCTTAGTCATCTTGCTAAAATAAATGTCTCGTAGACGACAAGTATTAAACTTTAAGTATATTTCACATTCCTTTTAATGGTACCAGATCAATAGCTGCGGGCATATTGCCAGTATAGTTTATTCTTTATCCTGGGCTAGGCACCAACACCAAATTGAAGCACCTAAACTTTGGGCGGTTCATTGAGTCCAAGATCAAGGTGGCTGCCAAGAAACTTAGAAAAGCGTTATCGCAAAGTTCCGGCGGTACTTTACACCAGGGCAGCTTCTAATTCTGTACAAAGCACAGGTCCGTTCGTGTGTGGAGTACTGCAGCCACATTTGGGCTGGTGCTGCTAAGTGTCACCTGGCCAATTTGGATTCGGTGGAGAGGCGGGCGAAGAGGCTGATTGGTGACCCTGACTAAACTCGAGACGGTCTCCAAAGCCTAGAACACAGGCGTAGAGTAGCCAGCCTTTCGGTCTTCTATAGGATGCATTTTGGGGAGTGTGCGAAGGAATTGCATGAATTAATTCCCCCATCTCCGTTCCACCATCGGACGACCCGTCGTACGGCGACTTTCCACCCTTACGTTGTTAACACCATTACGATCCGGACGAAGCCGAATAATTTTCTCGGTGGTAGGCCATAACATCGGCCGCCGGCAGAAGTTACCACCTACCAGACAAAGCCTTGCCGCCAAGCGATTTGTCGTGTTCCGGCATGATGTCTGGTGAAGCCGTATGGAGGACGGGTCTGAGCAGTTGTGTTGCGATGTGTGCCAGGTACGATGCGCCTAATGTTGTTGTGTTGGGAGTTTGGTCGTGGAGGGTCTTCAGATCAATCTCCCTTTGGCGAAGCATCGTTGGTCGTGTTGTTGGGTTTAACATTGCATCACCTCGCTCAACTGCCGTCTTCCTTCCTATTCGCTCGGTTTTTGAGTGAATATGCTCTTAATAAACTAGCGCGCTTTACCATCAACGATCGCATCACTACTTACCGTCAGGCGGGCTTGCGGTCAAGCGCTAGTTTATAAGTATTTAAAAAATAAAAAAAGAAGCGTTTCGCCTCCTCCTTTATACCGCGTACATCGAGGGACTGGAACAGTTTGCCAGCGGCGGTGTTTCCATCGAACTACAATTTGAGTGTCTTCAAGGCTAGAATGAATAGGCTCTTAATAAACTAGTGCGCTTTACCATTAACGACTGCGTCACTGCTTACCATCAGGCGGGATTGCGGTCAAGCGCTAGTTTATATTTAATAAAAAAAAACCTGCGGTATTTTAGATGAAATCACCGTGGATATTGATCTCGCTGAATAAATAATGAATATAATAATTAAGTTTTTTTTTTCAATATTCCCACACATCACAAGAAAGCGACCCTTACCATGATAAACTAGAGATATTTATCTATATTATCTCACAATTTCATTTCTGTCCGCTGTGGGTTTTTCTCCCATACTATTTGATTGACCTTTAATTATTTAAATAATAAGTAATGTTTCGTTTTAGTGAAATTTGCTATCTCCATTGTTAAGAGTACTTACCTTTTAGATATCATTAAAAAGAAACACCCTTTATAGTCTGGCCAAACATTTTTCACCCAAACCTCGTGATTTATTTTTTGATGTACAAAATTTTATAAAAATACTTTTTTATCCAATAAACGCATGGATCATGTAACGAATAGCATGGATGGAAACGTATTCTTGTTTTCATACCAGCTAATGTTTTTTTTACAGAGTAAAAGAGTACTTAAAAAATCTTCTGACGTATCATATAAGGAACAAAGCGAGGGCGACGGTGACTTTTCTCCAAGAGATGGTTCAAATTATGTTTCTGATTGTGGTGATAAAAGTGAATATGCCTGCAAAAACAGCGTAAGTTAAAATTACACTGGTTAACAATGGTTTTGCCCATGAATGATGAAATGCAAAAATAGGCAGTACTTGGTGAATACTAATCATCAGTTATAATATTACAAGTGTCTTAGCTCGAGTTATCGAGCTATACAAGTTTAATCTTGTATTGCGTTCGCCGCACTCTCGCAAGTTTCGACTTGTTCGTTATTACAGCACGGCTTTACTTTACTAGATTTAATACATCATAAAGAACGTTAAGATTGCGCTGGCATTCCCTCAAAATACATATTCTCGACTCACATTTGGACGTTTGTCCTGAAAATATGGGAGATGTTAGCGACGAACATGGTGAACGTTTTCACCAGGATATTTCAGGCATGGAAGAGCGATACCAGGGCAAATGGAGTCCTGCTATGTTAGCAGACTACTGCTGGACGTTGAAGAGAGAGGCTGTACATATTACTTATAAACGGAAAAGCAATATATTAACTCATTTTTAAATTTTATAATATGTGATTTATGAATATAATGTTATCTTAAGTCAAAACATTTTTATTTGATTCCACAAAAAACGCGAGCTAACTCGACCTTAAAACTTACATCAAAATGTATGTTTAGAGGTATTCTTTCGCAATTAGCACAACTCATTTCATGGATTAACAAAACCTTAAAATTTGTTAACCAGTGTTATTAACGAAAATTTTCGCTTTTGTGTAACTTAAATTGGATTGTAAATGAAAAGTTTCATTTCCGTTACAGATTCCTTGTACTCATGTCATAGTTCCAGAAACACCGGACGCATCTTTTGAAGAGGTAAGCATTTTATAGATGTAAATATGAGTGACATTGAACTTGTTTTAGAAGACAAGTACTTTTAAACGTCCCGTAACATTATAAGGCTTTATTTTTTGGGACACGATAAAAAGAAGCTACTATTGAGATCGGTGATCGACCTCAGTAACCTTAGTGTCAGAGTTATTGAGCGACCAATGGCCTATGACACGCAAAGTTTACCTAATATAATTAGATGTGACGGTTTTTCATACATTATATAACTTTTAATATTATTTGCTATTGAATTAATTCTGTCGTTTTGAATTAACCAGAATACACCATCGAAATCTGCAAGTCAACGAAGTTGGAATAGACGAAACTGCTGCCCTTATTGCGAGAATTTAGTTACAAATTTTACGCGCCATCTAACGAGAAATCATGGTGATAAAATAGAAGTTCTAAAGCTTATGGCTATCAATGACCCTGATCCTAAAATTCAAAAAACGAAAAGGCAAGCTTTTACTGATAATTTAAGAAATCGTGGTAATTACATTCACAATAGCAATGTAGTTTCAAATAATAAGGGATATTTAATTCCGACGAGAAGAAAAGCTAATGAAGAATTAGGTCCATGCCCATCAGGATTTGTGATCTGTAGAAAATGTCTGGGTACTTTCAGAAGGTCGACGTTCTACAGACATAGCAAGAAGTGTATAGGTAATGAATATGATATGACTAAACATGCCCTTGCTAGACACGCATTAAGTATTATCCCAAAATTTGTTCATACATCGAAAGAATTTCAACAGAACATACTACCTAGGTTGCGTAATGACGAAATTTCTCATATCGTGAAACAAGATCCTTTAATTATTGCTTATGGCTGTAGACTTCTCAAGAAAAATAAAGAAAAAAGAAGTAAACAACTAATCTGTTCCAAAATGAGAGACCTTGCCAAACTTTTAAATATTGTACGAGAAAAAAATCCTGAGATTTTCCAACTACAAAAATTGATTGACCCTAAGTACTATGAATGTTTTATAGAAGCAGTAAAAGTAATGAGTCGTTTTGATGAAGAAACTGGCCACTTTAAGATGGTTAGCGTACCTGCAAGAATTCGACCGGAAATATTAGGTTGTATTGATATTTTATTTACCAATATAATTATGGACCAACACAAGTCAACAGCACTAAAAGAACACATCAAAAATAAATTGACCGAATTTAAGTTACTCCTTGAGGCCAATTGGCAAAGGGAAATTTCTTCGAATGCTGAGAAAACACGGAAGCGTAACCTCATGAGAAAAGCACAAGTTATGCCACTAGAAAAAGATGTCGAAGAAGTTATGATAAAAATTCATGATATGGAAGAAAAATACTATGATGATCTGAAAAAGGGTATCACAAATGTCGATTACGAAAATCTTTGTGAAACCAAAAAAAATATGATAAGTGAACAAAAATGTGCTCCAAAGCAGGTGCAGTCATTGGATACCGAAAGTTCTATTGACATTGCACTCAAACATACAAAGTATTCAAAACAGAAAAACGTAATACTTACCGATAAATCCGATGATGTATCTGACGAAGAAATAGCTGCACCAAAACAAATAAGACGAAAGAAAACTCATAAAAAATGGAGTAGCGATGAGGTTGAAGCAGTAATGCGACATCTAAAACAATTTATCAAAATGAAAAAAAATCCAGGAAAATCCTTATGCGAACAAGTATTGCGCAAAGAGCCAATTCTGCATAAACGAACTTGGATGCAAATTAATACTTACATTAACAATATTTACAAAAAGAATTCATAATACAAATATAATCCAAGAACAGCCGCTTAGCGCAATATTTCCTTTGAATTAAAGACAAATGTCATCATCATTTCAGCCGAAAGACGTCCACTGCTGGACATAGGCCTCCTCCAAGGTTCTCCACGACGACCGGTTCTGCGCCTCCCGCATCCAGCGGTTTCCCGCGACCTTCACCAGGTTGTCGGTCCACCTTGTCGGGGGCCTACCCACGCTACGTCTTCCGGTGCGTGGTCGCCACTCGAGAACCCGTCGGCCCCATCGGCCGACATAGCCCGAAGAATTGCAACACTAAAGTGGCAGTGGGCTGGACACATTGCCCGTAGGACCGAAGACAAATGTACTATCACATAATTATAGAAGTCCTCTTTAACCTTAAAGACTACTGTCGGCCGCTCTAAGCCGGCCGCGGCACACATGCGCATTATTTTATATCCATGTATGTCATATTCCAACCAATCAACCGCATGTGTAGTATTGCTATGAAGAATTAAAGACGTAATTTATGCTAGACAAGGAAAACGACATTAGTAAACTATTTTCTTATCGCCGTCTTCATCTTTCTATAAAGTCATGCAAAATTTCGTTACCTCAGTTGAAGTTAACTTAGCTAGATCGGGGAAGGGGCCGCACTTAATAATGCGATGAAATGCGTGTGATAGAGTATATATAGCCATCTGATTAAGGTGCTGAAACGGCAAACCACTTAACCTTCGGATGGAGTTCGTAAATCACCAGACCAGAATAAGAAATATGCCTATGCGACCTAAAACCTCAGGGTTATCTTCCAGGCCCCACAGTAACTTAACGAAACACAATCACCCAATTGCTGAATCGTGTTGTCAACATGGGCATTGCTGTGTGCGGTAGCGCACCTTATCTCTTCACATCATCGAGGATAGCACATTACATATTTCAGGCATACTGCCATCAATGCAGGTATTTGCATTCCCAGACCACTGATTTTCTATCTTGTGTTATTGATGCACATGAAGAATGATGCCTCTTATAACATTTGCTGCACTTCGAGACTTTTTGGTTATTAGTTTTACACACATTTGAGCATTATTATTGTATGAGATGTGGAACATAATTTAAAGTATAATATATAAATAAAACAATTGCTCAGACTTCTTAATCATTTATTTCTGTGAGTCCGATCATTGACAATTCCTCTGCTCACGTCCATAGTGATGCCATATCGCACAATTATTAAAGATACAGATTATTGTACTTTTATTTAGTTTTTTTTTTCTTTTCTTCTTTGGCTTCGCACGGTTTGTGCATTCATTTTATTTTATTTATTGGGGGTCTCCAACAAAGAATATATATACATAACTAGAATAATAGAAAATGTTATCTTACTTGTGCTCCTTCAATTCAAACGACCACAACAACCATATACAATATGTAAAGAAAAACTTTAAATAATAAAAGTTAGGTAAACACATGACCAAAATGTGAAATTTTATATAATCATCATAGTAACAATAGTAATGAATTTTGAAATAATCTTTTTTTTTTCCGCGAATTAATTCCAACTTCCCAAAATTTTGGTAAGTAATTTAAAAAATACAATACCATTTTTGACGGTATTTTTATGAGCGAATAGTGATCCTTCCTCCCGCGCATGTATTGCCTACCGCACACTTAAGTTTAGCCCGGCTTTGTAGGCATTAGTAGAATCAGCTATCGATACCTAATAATACCTTCACGGATAGGATAGGGTTTTCTTTACATATTGTAAATGTTTATTGTGGTTTACACCGAGTTGGGTGTAAACACAATAAAAATAAAATACATTGTGAATGATGAACAAAAGTTACAAAATTGGAAAGAAAACTAAAATTAAAATAATCAAGATTGAGCATTCATAATAATTCCAAATGGTGTAGAAAGGTTATCCTTTCTTTTAGCTGAGAAAAAAAAAAACATTGAATAAGTTTGAGGGAAACAATAAATATTAAACCTAACATGTCAAAATTGAGCATTTATATGTAAAGACCGACAGCACACCAAGCATCTACAACGTGTAACATAAAGGGTATATACATACCAAGGGCATGGCATCTTTACATGATATGATATCAATCGATATTGGAAGGGTTTTTTAATCCTATCTCTTTATGTGAGGAAGTTACGAGAAAAAACACCGCCTGTGATAGGCTACTACCATACTAGGCGCACAGAATTTTTGAAGACATTTATCATGATTTTGCCAAGTAATGTGACGTGTAACGAGTAGTTATTAAGTATGTAGTGTGGTGCACGTTTGTTATGATTTGAATTTAAGATACACACGGAAACGAAAATTTAGTATAAATTTTTTGAGTATTTTATTTTGAGTTGAAAACCTTCCGATATCATGTAAAGATGCCATGCCCTTGGTATGTAGGTATATACCCTTTATGTTACACGTTGTATAATCTGAATGATTTCTTTATCAGATTTTCAGCTTTATCTCATGCTAAAGCTAAGGTTCAAGGTTGATTGAGACTATTTGTATAGTCCGGTTAAGTCGTCACGACCTCTCGTAGTCGAGACTATATGACAGTTTCGAGTAGCTTGACCTGCTGTCGTCCATAAGATAGGTAAATGAGAAATTGTGGAATTCTGATTCTGAAGGACGAAGGGCAGATGTTTTAGCGATCTCTGCGTATGCATAGTCTCGCTTATCACGCGAGAGCGATTATCTTAATGATTTCGTATTTAGGTATTCAACATTCAATTCTCAATACATTTTTCACCGGTGTGTGAACGAATATGATTGTATTTTTAATTCACCTTACAACTAAAACTACACTGATAAACATCACAATTATGTATGAGGTTTCTCACCAGTGGTCGCTAAGGAAGCGACCAGCCCGATGCCTGACAGCGTCCCAGAGGGTCATGGCCGTTCGGCTGATCCGGGGATACCGCACGGTCTCCGCTGAGGCGGCGAGCCTCCTTGCCGGATTGCCGCCATAGGATCTGGAGGCCAAAGCCCTCGCCCACATGTGGGAGTGGCGAGAGGAGGCAAAACGCCGGGGCATAACTCCGCTGCCGCGAGAAATCGCGATAAGTACGGCGGACAGAGCTCCGGCGGGATCTCATGGCGACATAGAGAGTGCGATTGTCGCAACCCAGTGCTGGGCACGCCACAATAGCGGCGGTAAGTCCCCTCTTTGAGGAGTGGCTAGAGAGGCGCCACGGCGCCCTCACCTTCCGCCTGACGCAGGTCCTCACCGGACGCGGTTGTTTCGGGAGGTTCCTGTTCCGTATTAGGCGGGAGGAAACGCCAGGGTGTCACCATTGTGTGGATCGCCCTGAGGACACGGTGGAGCATACGGTGGAGGTCTGCCCGGCTTGGGTAGAGTACCGCCGTGTCCTCGTATTGGCGATCGGCGGCAATCTCTCGCGTCCGGCCCTGGTCCAGGCCATGGTCCGGAGCGAGAGTGCATGGCAGGCCGTCACCTCCTTCTGCGAAGCAGTGATGCTGGCAAAGGAGGAGGCGGAGCGCGTGAGGCAACGGGAATCCCAGCGCTATCACGCCACTAGTCGCCGCAGTAGACGCCCTGGTCGGGAGACGACACCTAACTCCCAGCCACCGTAGGCGCGGGCCTGCGGGCGGTGAGCAGTGGGCAGCTCGCCGCCCGGTAAGGACCTGGCCCAAGTCGACGGCGCGTCGTGTTTCACGCGCGCCTCAAAGAGATGTCAGCACATCGTGACGGGGTCCACGAAGACCGATGCCTCCTGGCTCAGTGTTGCGGGTTGGTTAAACAAGAAACCGCGACCCTGCCTTCGCACAGGCCAGTGAAGAAACACGGGTGGGTTTTATTCAGTAAAAGTCTGACACACCCTTCCGCTCCGCCCAGCCCCGCCGCTAAAATTACGTGAACATACATCACATTTAACGACTCGAGTGCTCAGCCGCGCAGTTGCCCACCCGTCAAGTGCCCCTACAAAGAATGCGGCGCAGGGATCGTGCAGAGCTTTAGAAAATTAAATACTGTACCTTGTAGAACAGTATGATTAAAAAAGCAATACCTACCTTACGTTTTTTAAGTTTTGCCGTATATAAGCACAGAGATTTGGGTAGTGTATGTATGCATACCCTCAATAAAATCTCTGTGCACGCCCCTGGGCCAAATCACATTCCATGTGGCGCTAAAAGAAAATAAAATGCCAAATTCTGTTCGTTCCAAGGAAATTATACCTAAACAGGAATGATCACTTGCATAAATCTTCTTCTTCTTTTTTCAAGGTGAGATTCAACATCAACTCTTAATCAATGGCCTTTGCGGAATAGATACCACAATTTTGCCAATAACACGTGTAACAAATTATAGAAATTCTTTGAAAAATTTATTTCACAATAATGGCGGATATCGCCAATGACAGTTGAAAAAGACGGCCGCGTGAATCGTCTATGATGACGTGGTCACTATGCTGCGATATTTCAATTTTCTTCATGACTAGGGATGTTTCCTGAGTAAAAAAATTGGTTCTATTTAGTCCGTCATTCAGATTATAGAAAAATATTAGATACGTATATTTTGTTTTATCAAATCAATAAAAATTGACAAAAATAAAAGGCATCAAAGATCAGGAGTGGTGGCTGGTGACGTCACTGCACGCTAAAAAATGTAGCGTGCAGTGACGTTACACGAGTTTTCAACGCATTGTGTCGTCTTCATTTTTTGTTTATATGAAAAAAGAAAAAAATACGTGTCTAGTATTTTTTGGAAATCTGACTGACGGATTAATTAGTTTTTTTAGTCAAATACTCTATTATTTACTGAATGCACTTTTTGCTACATAAATCACGCGCTTTTATTTAGTAAACGACACTATAAATATTTTTAAAAGTCCAAATGAAAAATGCGCGTGACACTCAGCTTTCCCGTCAAAAAACTCCAAAAAACCCTTTTCATAAAAAAGAAACATAAATATCTTATTTAAAAGAAGATTCTATCGCTAGTACTATAAGAATACCTCAGAAGGAAATGACTCAATTCGAAGAAAACTTCAGCAGTGTCCAACACTCCACTGTATTTTATTAACACCGCAATCATCAACTTATAAAATCACATATTATCCAATAACCAGTCAATTATATTACATAAATTACTTTTTAACAATGTAAGACAGCCGAGTCGTTCACTGGTCGCAAACCAAGTGTCCCCATTTTTCTTTTTCCTACCTTATTCTACCCCCCAGTTGACTGACCGTTGTGAAGTCAACTATGACTCCCTCCATTCTAGGCTAAACCAATAAGATACAAGCATTCGTTTTGCTGTCAAAAACCGGCCAACGACTGACTTCAGAGTGGAAACAGCCAATTAACACATAATCAAAAATTACATACACAACCTCGACATCAGACCTTTACAGTACATACAATAAGGTTGATCGGAAATAAAACTTTATTTGAAGAGAACACGGTCCGAGGGAGACAGCGTCCCAGTAGCCCTTTGTTTCTTTCTCTTAATATAAATAAATATGGGTGTCGATTAGAAAAAGATGGTGAAAAAGTGTTACATTAATAGGTGCATTATTGAATCATACTCTGGATGCAGAATATTAATAATATTATTCTTTAAGTAAGTACTTTATGGTAATCATATAAAAGTTATTTTGTTGTAGATAAGTAGGGTGACCATAAATTTGTAGCATTGTACTGTAGCATTGTACAAATGCCACACGTGTTCGCTATTGTGGCGATGTACAAAGGCTACACATGTCCTCTTACAAATTACATCAAAAAGGTCGACTATTAATCACACGAGGATCGCGGAAGTCATGGCGCGCGTCCCAGCGACGCAGACCCCCGCAGCGAGGGTTCTCATAAATTTCACCCCAGACCACATCTGCAGGACCAACGTCCGTGGGAAACTATAACGAGTCATCTAGCACGTGACTGAATTGGCGCGCGTTATACGTTAACCAATCATACGCCGTGGCCTGCCTCGATCAACGAATCAGCATCAAGAACGCACGCAACACCGCGCGGGCATCGCAGGACGGAAGCTGATTCGTTATTGGTTACCCCACTATCATTTAGAGATAGTTAGTATAGAGATAGTTAGTATTTACGTGAGTGCATAGCTTGTAAGACACATTATTATCATATTCTGCATCATTGTACAACATCATTATTATATCCATTTCTTGATCACACTCTTGTATCGCGTCATTTTACACGTCAAATACATTGTACTCTTTTACATTCGTGCAATACATAAAGTTCGATTTATCTGAGTTTTAATTACGCGACACGACCTACGCGCCACAGTGGTGACCCCGACGTGATTCAAGACAAACGTGACGGTACTCGTGATTAGCACATTCTAGTGGCTTCCCACAAGCGGGTCTCACCACTAGGATTTCAAGAGGCTATATTCACGGTATTGCTGCGTGATACACCAGAAGAGTAATCAGGATGGCGACCAACAACGCAACACAGGTAAGCAACGCAACACAGGTAGGAGGGCAAGTCGACACGCTCACACTACAAGCACGACTGTCTGACTTTTGGCCGGCGTATCCCAGACTATGGTTTACACACTTCGAAGCAGTAATGGCGCCACAGAGACAAGGTGATGACGCGCGCTATCAAGCAGCTATCGCCCGACTAGGCCTGGACGCACTTCAACAAGTAAGTGATATTATAACCAACCCGCCCATTGCAAACAAATACGAAGCCCTGAAGTCCCGACTCATCAGCGTCTACGAGGAATCCGAAAGCCGGAAGCTGCAGAAGCTGATGGATGAGATGGAACTCGGAGATCAGAAACCCTCACAGCTGTTGCGAAAAATGCGGGAACTAGCCGGACAGAAAATACCAGACGGTACACTGCGCATCATGTGGACCCGGCTACTTCCACCCTCAGTACGTGCTGTCCTCACCGTGAGCAACACTACAGACTTGGAAAAGTTATCGCAAGTAGCAGACAGTGTAATGGACAGTATCGCGCAACCTAACCAGGTCGCGCAGATTTCACGCACGAGCGATGTGGCTGCCCTACACGATCAAATAAGGCAGTTATCTCTGGAGCTGGCAGAACTCAAGGACAGGCAGGAATCCAGACCACGATCACACAGATCATTCGACAGACGGCGTTCAAGATCGCGTTCAACAAGCAACGATAATAGCAACCGCAAGTATTCAGAAAAATCACTTATCTGTTATTACCATCGCAAGTACGGCACGGAGGCGCGTAAGTGTACACGCCCGTGCAACTTCAACAACAACTTCAACAACAACAGCGCCCAGTCGGAAAACTAACGCCTGCGTCGGTTGAGGCGGCAACTGACGCGAACAACACTTCTCACCGCCTATTCATAACTGATAGGAATTCGCGTCTGTCATTTCTAATTGATACGGGCGCAAACGTTTCCGTGATACCGAGGACAAAAGGCGGGAAAGCAAAGCAAACCGATTTCTGTTTGTACGCAGCAAACAACACAATCATTCCAACGTACGGAGAGAAAACCCTACAACTGGATCTCAACCTACGACGGCCGTACACCTGGAAATTCATCGTCGCTGCAGTCAGCAAACCCATCATCGGTGCAGACTTTTGTATGATTGTCCCGTTGGTAAATATTAAAGACTTTAGATAATTAGACTGGTTTATTACACTTGTAGAATTATTACATTGGAATCGACATCTTCTAGGTCAGATCCTAAGTTACAATGACAAGACTATAGACTATATTCATAGACACTAATACATAGAGATGGTATTAGTTACTCGACTACAGAGTAGTGATGTATGATACAACATCCCCCCTGTTTAAGTTTAAATTAACCCTTGACAAACAATATTATAGAAACCTGACTTAGTTACAATTTAGACAATGACTTAAGACTATAGTTAGGTCTTAATCTAGTATACAATGTTCTACTTAATCTATTTCATCAATTAGCCTTCTGGTTGGCTTTACAACTCTTCCAGAACGAGTTACATGTTGACTGACTGAGGATTGAGATGAGAGCTCTTGAGGTCTAGACTCCTGCCTGTTACCTTCCTCTCTCCCCTGCGACGAATTGGATAGCATAGGAGAATATTTGTGTCTTAAATGAACCCTATTCCTCCTATACCTAACTCCATTGACATCCTCAACGACATATGACCTATTATTAGCCAACCTTAGCTTGACAATGGCTTGTTCCCAATTGCTATCTGGCTTTCTTTTAAAGTATACATGATCATTGGGATACAATAATGACAATGACTTTGTATTTATATTATAATATTTAGACTTATTTTTATTATTTTGCTTGACACATTCTTTATAATTTTTGAATGTTACCACTTTAGGTTTTAATTTCTTATAAGACATAGGAATGTTATTTCTTAAATTCCTGGACATTAACAATTGAGCTGGAGATGGTAAATTATTCTTAGGTGTGTTTCTATACTGTAATAAAGCTATGTATGGATCAGATGAGTTTCTTTTACATTTTTTTAACATATTTTTGATAATTTTGACTGAACTCTCTGCTTGACCATTTGACTGTGGATGATATGGGCTAGTTACAATGTGTTCTATGTCCCATTCATGCATAAAATTCTTAAATTCTAATGACTGAAAAGGAGGACCACCATCAGACACTAAAGATAAAGGTATTCCATGACGAGCAAAAATGGACTTTAAATGTGTTATTACATTCTTTGCTGTACTGTTTTTATTTAACAAAGCTATTTCTATAAATTTAGAATAATAATCTGTGACAATTAAATAAGTAAGGTTATCAAAATACATTAAATCAACACCTACTTGTTGCCATGGATATTTATTAATTTCAAAATTTTTTAGTGGTTCCTTTGGATTATTAGGTTTAAATTGTGCACATACATAACATTGTTCTACCAAGTTTTTAATATCAGCTGACATGCTTGGCCAGTACAAAGACTCTCTAGCCAGTTTTAAGCATTTATTTATACCTTGGTGACCTTCATGAATTTTACCTAACATTTCCTTATACATTGCCTGTGGTACTATTAATTTTGACCCTTTGAACAACAAATCTTTGACTACATGAATTTCAGCTTGTATATTCCAAAATGGTTTTATTGACAGACTGACATTATTTTTATTTTTTGGCCAACCTTCATAATAATACTTTTTTAACAATTGCAAAGTATCATCTTTCATAGTGTTCTGTAACAATTTTGTACAGTACTCCTTTGTGACTGCTAGACTTGAATGCATTAAATTGACATGACAAGATATTTCTGACTCATTCTCAGGTATATAATGTTCTTTCAATGCTGCTCTAGACAGAGTGTCAGATATAAACATTTCTTTACCTGGAACATGTATAACTTCCAAATCATATTTTTGTAAAGTTAACATCATACGTTGCAATCTTGCTGGTACATCATGTAATGGCTTTTTAAAGAGATAGACTAAAGGTTTATGATCAGTATGAACAGTTACTTTATGACCGTACACATACTGGTGAAATTTTTCACAACCAAACTGAATGGCTAACAATTCTTTCTCAATTTGAGCATACCTTGACTGAGTTTGAGTTAATGTTTTTGAACTATAAGCAATAGGTTTATTATTCTGCATAATGACTGCTCCTAATGCTGACTTTGACGAATCGACTGACAAGACTAATGGTACATTGGGATTATAATGAGCTAAAACTGGTGACTTTGTAATTTCATCGATTAAACTCTTAAGACATTGACTATGATTTTCATCCCAAGTCCAGACTGAATCTTTCTTCAAAAGATTTCTTAAAATTTGAGTTTTTTGAGACAAATTGCTAATAAAGGGACCTAAATAATTGACCATACCTAATATTCTTTGCAATTCTTTGACATTTTTTGGTGTGGGCATATTGACAATTGCTTTTACTTTCTCTTCATCAACCCTAGCACCATCTTTACTAAAAACATACCCTAAAAAACAGACTTCTGATACTAAAAATTTACATTTTGACTTATTGAACTTTAAATTGACTTCACGTGCTCGTTGCATGACTTTATGTATTCTCTCATTATGTACTGACTCGTTTGGTCCATATACCAAAATATCATCGATGAATATTAGAACTCCTTCTAAATCACCGAACAAATTCATCATGACTCTTTGAAAAATTTCAGACGATGCATTAATACCAAAAGGTAACCTTAAATATTTATATCTACCGAAAGGTGTTTGAAATGTACATAAATCAGAACTATATTCATCTAGTTTAAGCATCCAAAATCCTGAAAATGCATCTAAATGAGAAAAACAAACAGCTCCTGCTAGTTGAGATCTGATCTCATCTATTGACTTAAGTGGATAAATTTCCCTTATAATATTCTTATTCAAATTTCTAGGATCTAAACAAATTCGTAACTGACCCGTGCTTTTGACTGTTATCACTATACTGTTCACCCATTCTGTAGGTTTAAAAACCTTTTCAATGACCTGCATTTTCTCCATGCGATCCAATTCATCGCGCAGTTTGTTCAGTAAAGCGAAGGGTACTCTTCTCGGAGCATCCACGCATGGCACTGCTTCCGGTTTGAGTTTCAGGCGACAGACTTGAGGTAGACATCCAAGACCCTGAAATACATCATTGTATTGTGTAAGAATTTGTTCACTAAAATTTTGTTGAGACACAGAGAAAACTCTTTGAATTATACCTAATTTTTCACAAGTTGGTAGACCTAAAACATTCGGACAAACTAAATCTGCGACTATAAACACTATATTTACACTAATAGTCCTATTATTTAAAGATAAACTACATTTTACATTAACTTTACCCATAATGGGTATTGATATACCACCAAACCCACTAACGTTTATTTGACATTTCTCAAGTGACATTTGACTTTGACATTTCAAAGATTGAAAAGTTTTCTTTGACATAATATTAATATCAGCTCCTGAATCAATAATGCAATTAATTTGTGTATGACCAACTAAAATGTTTATGTTCCATGACTGTTTAGAATAGTATTTGTTTTCTTTTGACTCGACTGTATTGACCTGTTTACTATGTGTTGACTTTGCTGTAATAATTCTACAAGTGTTTGTTGTGTGAGATTCCTCAGACTTGTGTCTGTACTCATCATTAAGATATGAATCTCGACTAAGACTTTTTGACTTTTTTGACTTGACTCTGAATCTCTCAGACTGTTCCGTGTTTTCATCACTGAGATATGACATATGACAAGAGTCTTCATTGGATCTCTCAGACTTATCAGTCACCAGTCTTTTTTCATCACTGAGGCATTTTTTATTAGACCTCTCAGATATGACATTATCACCACTTTCATCACAGAAATATGACACAGGATATTTTTTATCACAAGATGAGTCTACATGAGATCTCTTAGACATTGACTGCGACTGGCCTATGTGCGACTTGACCGTTGATTGTAACTTAGGAGCTGACTGTGTGTATGACAACCTGCTATGTCTGTAATGATTTTGATTGTGATGACTTTGTGACTCTAAATGACAATTATATTGACTAGACTTATGACTATGACTGAAGTTATGACAATTTAAAATTCCAACAAAATTATCTTGACTACCA
Source organism: Sesamia inferens (assembly GCA_037179545.1). NCBI lineage: Eukaryota > Metazoa > Arthropoda > Insecta > Lepidoptera > Noctuidae > Sesamia > Sesamia inferens. The sequence goes on from CM073947.1 coordinate 7,586,595, forward strand.
GTTGAACTAAAAGACTCTAAATGACTGACTTTTTTATTATTGGAGTAACAAAATTTTGCAAAATGACCATAAGAGTTACATGACCTGCATTTAGCTCCCTGCGCTGGACATTTGTAGCGGTGGTGTTGTCCACAGCGGCTACACGTCTTCGAGCGCTTCTCAGGACTGGGACTTGACTTTGACCTCCCTGCGCTGGATCGCTGCTGACTGACTGGTGAAGCTCGCCGTCGCTGACGCTCCGCTCGACCACGGCTCCTCCGACGCAGATGCATGACTTTTTCAGACTCTTCACTAGTGGACCTCTTGACAATTTGGTCTGCATCCTGCTGTGCGACGATGAGTGTCCTAGCTAGCTCTCGCATCCTCTGATATGTCAGATCAGGTTCCTGCAGCAGTCTCTGACGTACATGTGCTAAGTCCAAACTCAAGTTGTCGATAAAAATATCTCTGATAAGAGATTCTCTGAGCGTTCCAAATTCGCAATCTTGGCTCTTATTTTCGAGATCGGTTAAGAAATCCTCGATGCTTTCCGATTTCTGTTGACGTGTGGTAAAAAACATGTAACGATACATGGTAATATTTTTTCTAGGTTGAAAAAATTCGTCGAATTTGGCCTTGACGTCATGTAATGTGCTTTCTCCAATATTTATGTTGAATGTGTTGAAAATATTTAAACATTTTTCACCAATGTGATGTAGTAAAATGGCGATCTTGCGTTTCTCACCAGACTTGTCCAAACCCGTTGCCAACAAGTATAATTCGAACTGTTGCCACCAGCGCTTCCAGGTTTCGTAATTGTTGTTTGTTGCATCTGACGATATTTTAAGCGCCTTCAAGCCATTGTTCTGCAATGAACAATGGCTTGAAGGCGCTTAAAGTATCGTTTCCGGTGTCATGGTTGCCACTGACGCCATCCGACTTTTGCATTTTTTGAATTTTCTTTCTTCGTATTGGGTTTTTTCACTCTTCTGACACCATGTATGATTGTCCCGTTGGTAAATATTAAAGACTTTAGATAATTAGACTGGTTTATTACACTTGTAGAATTATTACATTGGAATCGACATCTTCTAGGTCAGATCCTAAGTTACAATGACAAGACTATAGACTATATTCATAGACACTAATACATAGAGATGGTATTAGTTACTCGACTACAGAGTAGTGATGTATGATACAACAACTTTCTGAAGCGTCATCAACTTCTCGTCGACATAGCCGGCCGACGTCTCGTCGACAAAGTTACCAACATGACCGTCAGAGCATCAGTCATTCGTTCCGCCGAACCTACAGTTCGAAGTATCGACATGGAACAGCCGTATCACCAGCTCCTCAGTAAGTTTCCTGATATCCTGCGACCATCAAGCATGAAGGATACTCCCAAACACAAGGTAGAACACCACATCGAAACTACTGGCCCACCAGTGTTCAACAAGTGCAGACCTCTTCCTCCACATCGCTACCTGCCCGTGAAGAAAGAATTCGAGCTCATGATGCAGCAAGGAATTTGCCGACCAAGCAAAAGCCCTTGGTCCAGTCCGCTACACGTCGTTCCTAAGAAAAACGGCGACTTACGCATCTGTGGTGACTACAGAAGACTCAATGACGTCACCAAACCCGACCGCTATCCAGTCCCACGCCTCAAAGATTTTACCTACCTACTTCACGGCAAGAAAATCTTCAGTACTCTCGATTTAAACCGAGCTTATTCTCAAGTACCTATCTTCGAACCTGATATCGAAAAGACAGCGATCACTACACCATTCGGTTTATTCGAATTTCCACGAATGTGCCCAGGTCTCAAGAACGCCGGACAGACATTCCAACGATTCATAAACAAAGTACTCAACGGAATAGATTACGCATTCCCATTCATCGACGATGTTATCGTTGCATCTGAAAGTGAAGCAAGCCACATCGGAGATCTGCAGGAAGTTTTACGCCGATTAGACACGTATGGTGTCACTATAAATCCCTCTAAGTGTGTTTTCGACAGCGAAACCGTCAAGTTCCTAGGTTATGAAGTATCAAGCAAGGGGATCAAACTACTTCAAGACAAAGTCAAAGCAATCACAGAATACCCAAAACCCAAAACCATTCAAGACTTACGGAGATTTATGGGGATGATAAATTTTTACCGAGACAATGTCCCAAATGCCGCAAGCATTCAGGCACCGCTGAATGCATTCCTTCATAATTCAAAAAAACGAGACAAGACGGAAGTAAAGTGGGACAATCAATCGACAAAAGCTTTTGAGTTGTGCAAACAAAGCATAATAAACGCTGCTTTATTGTCTTACCCATCCAGTGCGCCAGAGGACCAAATCGCTATTTTTTCGGACGCCTCAGCTACCTGCGCCGGGGCATCTCTACAACAAAGGCGAAGCAACGGACAATGGCTGCCACTCGGATATTTTTCAAAGAAATTTTCGGAAAGACAAAAAAAGTACTCCACTTTCGACAGGGAGCTCCAGTCAATACATATGGGAATAAAACATTTCAGAAAGATGTTTGAAGGCAAAGAACTCGTGATTTACACTGACCATAAACCGCTGACCTACGCAATTCGTAAGCCGCCTTCCGATAACGACACACCACGGCGAATTCGGCAGCTACTGTTTATCAGCGAGTTCACTACTGACATTCGACACGTGAGCGGAGCTCAAAACGTTGTAGCAGATGCATTATCACGCATCGAAACTATCGACGTGCCATCACCTATCAACTACGACGAGTTATCTCAAGCTCAAGAAAACGACAGTTGTATCCCTACATTGTCTCAACAGACCAACATACGACTCAAGAAAATCATTTTACCGGGTACTAACAAGCCAATATTCTGCGAAACATCAACGCCACATGTTCGTCCCTACTTAACAGCTGATTTTCGTCGCATAGCTTTCAACGCCGTGCTCAGCCCAAGCCTCCCAGGAGGACGATCCACACGGAAGCTGATGCAAGAGCGATTCTTTTGGCCATCAATGAATACCGACATCGGCCAGTGGACTAAGACATGCAATTCGTGTCAGCTCTCCAAAGTACAGCGACACAATCATAGTGACATCGCAACATTCCCACCGAGCGAACGATTTCAACATATTCACGTTGATATCGTTGGACCGCTACCGACGTCAGCATGTGGACACAAATACTTACGATTATCGACCGGTGCACACGATGGCCCGAAGCTGTACCACTTCAGGAGACAACCGCTGAAATCGTCGCAAGAAAACTTTACGAAGTATGGATATCTCGTTTCGGTTGTCCAATAAGAATCACTACCGATCAAGGACGACAGTTTGAAAGTCGGCTATTCCGAGACCTCGCTCAATTACTCGGTGTAGAAAAAACCCGTACTACTGCATACCACCCGCAGAGTAACGGAATCGTCGAACGCTGGCACAGGACATTAAAAGCCGCACTCATGGCTAGACTAGAAAACAGCAACAAATGGATCGACGAATTGCCTGCTGTTCTAATGGGTCTCAGAGCCGCTATCCGCTCCGACTCTAACACAAACGCAGCGCAACTCACCTACGGTCAAGCAATACGACTACCAGGCGATTTCATATCACCAACACCAGCTACACCGAAAATGGACCACGACTACGTGAATCACCTGCAAGAAGTTATCACCAAGCTCACACCTACATACAAATCGCATGCAAACAAGCGATGTATGTTCGTGCACAACGACCTACAAACATGTAGCCACGTGTTTGTACGCGATGACACCGTCCGCAAACCTCTGCAGCATCCATACCAAGGTCCATTCAAGATCATCGAACGTAAAGAAAAGTACTTTACAATCCAGTTACCAGGACGAATTAGCAACATATCGATAGATCGCCTCAAACCTGCGTACACAATCAACACAGAAGATGATCCCAGGCATACGAACAGCGAGACCAATCAAGCACCTGCAGCTACCACAGATGAGCAACCCAGCCTACATCCAGACCCGCATACGAGGGAACAACGTACCAGATCAGGCAGGATCGTCAAGACGCCTGCACGCTACGTACGCTTTGCTAAAAAGGGGGGAGTACTGTAGCATTGTACAAATGCCACACGTGTTCGCTATTGTGGCGATGTACAAAGGCTACACATGTCCTCTTACAAATTACACCAAAAAGGTCGACTATTAATCACACGAGGATCGCGGAAGTCATGGCGCGCGTCCCAGCGACGCAGACCCCCGCAGCGAGGGTTCTCATAAATTTCACCCCAGACCACATCTGCAGGACCAACATCCGTGGGAAACTATAACGAGTCATCTAGCACGTGACCGAATTGGCGCGCGTTATACGTTAACCAATCATACGCCGTGGCCTGCCTCGATCAACGAATCAGCATCAAGAACGCACGCAACACCGCGCGGGCATCGCAGGACGGAAGCTGATTCGTTATTGGTTACCCCACTATCATTTAGAGATAGTTAGTATTTAAGTGAGTGCATAGCTTGTAAGACACATTATTATCATATTCTGCATCATTGTACAACATCATTATTATATCCATTCCTTGATCACACTCTTGTATCGCGTCATTTTACACGTCAAATACATTGTACTCTTTTACATTCGTGCAATACATAAAGTTCGATTTATCTGAGTTTTAATTACGCGACACGACCTACGCGCCACAAATTTCATATTATTTTAACGAATGCGCACTTAGTCATTGTGTAATAATAAGTAAGTGGCTTTTATTAGGTATTTACAATGACATTAAACTCAGATTTCAATTTCAAGTTTTCTACTTTATTTCTAATTCATTAAGATTCAAGATTGACATATTATATACATGTAGGTATATTTGACAGTTTCGGGTAGCTTTACCTGCTGTCGTCCGTACATCATCCATTTTTAGAATAGTAAAATGAAAAAGTTGGCATCCATACCTAAATATTCATAAAAATCCCAGGTATATATAATTATAAGTAAAAAAAAAATATTTTACGTATGTACATTCCTTTTAAAGTCTCCATTATAGTAGTCACGCTACACAACTAGGACAGAGGGCTACATTGAAGCTATCTCCCTCTGACCGCATTTTGATCGATACGTAGTGTACATTCCAGTTTAGATTCTATGCTCTCTGACAATCAAGGCTAAAGCCATCATTGGCTCAACTGACATTGCTGACAGTTGGCATATACTAACTTTGTCTTACTTTGTGTTAAATCGTATAACTATTAAAACTAATAAATTAAACCATATTCATAAATTCAACTCACGTCTTCTTCCTGCGGTCGTAAACAGATATTACATAGTTAGTGGTTATTCCACTCCATCTGCTACGTTCCAAACGTGAATTAAACAAGCCGGGCGTTATTAGTACGAAACGTTTTTCTTCTCTCAAAACAATAGTTTCTCTTAAAATTTAAATACTTAGTTTATTTATTACTAGCCCGCCCGCGGCTATCGGCCACGTGGAATTCGGTTATATCGTGCTTTTTAGATTTCCCTCGGGAGTATAAAAATTTTCTTAAAAAGTACCCTTTTATTTAATCCGGACTTCAAATCTAACCTTACGCCTGCAAAATTTCAAAGCAATCGGTTTAGTAGTTACGGCCGGAGTGAAAGCGGAGCAAACAAACAAACTCACTTTCCTATTTATAATATTAGTAAGGTGCTGTAAGACGCTGGTAAAATAATCCACATCGGCTGAGTTGTCAAAGAAGCGAAAGAAGCCGTATCTGATACTTTCTGAGCTAAAAGATGGAAAGGCTACCAATGTGTAGGATATGTTTAGCAGAGAATGTCAACCTGTGTATAGTAGCCAACAGAAACTTGCACAAACTATATGAGAAGCTGACTAATATTCCTGTAAGTTAATATTATTAGAGTTACTTAGTTATGTTCTTAGGAACTAATAATATTAATAGTTGTGCACTATAGTATTCAATACTAAGACTGCCTTTAACAGTCCTTTTCTTGGATAGTTAACTTATCTAACTTCTTAATATGGCTCCAGTTGTTTAGGTAATAAACTAAAGTTAAACAAAAAATTACATGACTTAAACTCTTAACACTCTTACTATCAATTGGAATCATTCTGAAGCAGCAAATAGTATGTTACACAATTACCCTACTGGTTATATTAAATGGAGAAACATGTTGTATAAAAAAATATAGTGTTAACATATTATGCAGTAGATGATTGTTAAAGACCTAAAGAGGTTATTAATAATTGTATCAACAATAATGCATACTTATAAAATGCTCCATTGTATAGTTTGATATAGCACAACTTAATCCCTTAATGATATTTGTTAGCTGTTTAATATAATCCTTATTCTTTTGTATAAATGATAGTTAAATAATAAACTGTAACAGTAAATGGCTGTTTATACTATTAAAGTATCTATGTATTTATGTATGTATTTGTGTATCTTCTTTAGTAAATTGTAACCATGATATTTGGCACCAACGACAGTCCCATATGTGGTTCAGGAGAATCTGTCCATTCTTTGGTTGCCTGGAAGAAATCACATTAGCGATAAAGCCGCCCATTGTATGTTTTATGTTCCATGTATTTTGTTCGATGTTTGATTGGTGTACAATAAAGAATAAATAAATAAATGACAAATGTTGTTGCAGTTTGTAACTGAAGACAGTAGACCAATGCTTGCTTGTGTCTTCTGCTTTGCTAAATTAAAGCAATGCTACCGATTACTGCAACAATGTCTGACAGCCAAGGAGATTCTCGCTCAGAAGATGAATGACAAATATGAGGTAAGATATTCCTTAACAACCATTTATTCTTATAATTTCTAATTTCAGTATACTGTGGGAGTGATTCCTCTCAATCTCATACCTATTTTGTTTGGATTTTAAACCAAGTAAACCATTGCGTATGGCATAGCAATAGTTAAGCTTTTGTGAAATATATGCATACAATTATTGTACACACAAAATTAGACATACAATTATTACATGTTATCTGTTTTACAATAGATAGTGCAGTGGTCAGTTTTTTTTTATATTTATAAACTACCTCTTAACTGCAATCCCGCCTGATGTTAAGCAGTGATGTAATTGTTGATGGTAAAGCGCACTAGTTTATTAAACCCATTCATTTAAAAAACTTAGTGAATAGGAAGGAAGGGGGCAGTTGAGCGAGGTGGTGCAATGTTAAACCCAATAACACGACCAACTATGCTGCGAGATTAATGTGGAGACCCTCCACGACCAAACTCCCGACACAACAACATTAGGCGCATCGTATCCGGCACATATCGCAACACAACTGCTTAGACCCGTTCTCCGTACGGCTTCACCAGACATCATGCCGGAACACAACAAATAGCTTGTCAGCAAGACTTTGTCTGGTGGGTGGTAACTTCTGCCCGCAGCTGATGTGGCCTACCACCGAGAAAAGGGTAAATTGGTAGCATGACCGACTTGCCAGGATACATTGGAACTACTATAATGAAAATGTCCTCACATAGGGCCCCTTTAAGTGATTTTAGAAATATAATATAAAGTTTCTGACAACAGTGTCTAGAAGCACAAATTTCATATGTTTCATATGTTATCAGCAGCATTTTTTCCTAATAATATAATTATCTCCTTACAGCCCATTCCTGTAGTGAATGAAAAACACTTTCAGGTATTTGGAGGGATTATTAAATCTCCAATAAAACAGATAAATATTGTTGGTAGCATTGCTGTCGGAGAGGAATTATCAGCAGTTTGTGAGGGACCAGATGATGTTATTGAGCCAAAGAAGGAACACCATAATGATGGTATGTTTAAAAATCTAAAATAATATTGATAGCAAATAATATCTTAAACAAAAATATCAATTTATTTACTTGTTTATTAGACAATCATTGGGGGGGGGGGGGGGGGTTGCCATAATCCCCACGCTTGGCAGGCGGGTAGGGGATCGTAGGATTTGATATTCCACAGAAGAAGCGCTGCTGCCCACGACACCCACGGGAAGATATGGGTCAAGGCTCAAAGTCACTCAAAGGGCAATGGATAGGGCTATGCTTGGGGTTTCACTGCGCGATCGAATCAGGAATGAGGAGATCCCCAGAAGAATGAGAGTAACCGACATAGCCCAAAGAATTGCAACACTAAAGTGGCAGTGGGCTGGACACATTGTCCGTAGGACCGATGCCCGATGGGGCCGACGGGTTCTCGAGTGGCGACCACGCACCGGAAGACGTAGTAGGCCCCCGACAAGGTGGACCGACGACCTGGTGAAGGTCGCGAGAAACCGCTGGATGCGGGAGGCGCAGGACCGGTCGTCGTGGAGAACCTTGGGGGAGGCCTATGTCCAGCAGTGGACGTCTTTCGGCTGAAATGATGATGATGATGATTAGATAACGTTTTCAGTTATTTCAAACTATTGCCAGTGTTAAGTTTTAATCATCATAATCATAACCACATTGCGTCGTGAAATAAAACAAATACTACACTTCATAGTTTTGTTTACTTACAGAGATAGAAACCGAAAATTTGGACAGTAGTTGTTTAGATTTAGCAGATTTACCATCACACTATTCTCAGTCAGATTTAAAATATGATGTCCCTTTAATGATTTGTAAATTTGAAGTGGAAGATGAAGAAGTATCAAAGAAAAATAGAAGAGCCACGGAAACAATTAGTAAGTATTGGTTAGTTATACAGTATGTTAAGAAAACCCTGTCCGACCCGTGAAGGTATAGTTAGGTACAGGGGCGTGCACAGAGATTTTCTTGAAGGTATGCATAGATATACCTACTACCCAAATCTCTGTGCTTATATATGGTAAAACTTAAAAAACGTAACGTAGACGTAGTTTCAATTTAACATAGTCGCGTACTTTTTCGCATGTCAACATTGAATTGATGTTTGTGCGTGGCTACAATGAACATCTAAGTATGTGATTGATGATAAGAACAAGCCAAATAAATGATATACGTGGGGTGTTAGGTATTTTTTTTTTGCCCAAATGAATACAATGAAATCATCATCTCAGGGTTAATACCAGTCGCATCCAAAGCTTTGGAATCTGGGGTCCGCTTTTCCAGTCTAATTGCTGATTTTGGCAAAATATCGACATTTTCCGTGAAGCGACTGCCGTCTGACTTGTGGGCTCCAACAACCCGTAACGACTGCCACTAGATGTTCGTATGGCAACCGAAACCAACGGCTTAACGGGTTTTCCGAGGCACGACCAGACCAGTGCAAATATTCATATTCATGCATACAAATATTTACACTGCGCGAGGATCGAACCCGCGCCTCCTTACGCAGCGGCCGCGTTCGCTACCGCTACGCCATGGAGGCTGTCAAAATACAATGAAATGGTATTACTAACTGAACTGTAAATAAGTAATAATTTATTTCTCAAAAAACTAAAAAAATATATTTTACTATCTATAAATTAAATCAACGCGCCTATCTATTTTTAAATAACTCTGTAAAAATTAAATATATATAAGATCGTTGTGAAATCGCTAAAAGTTCTTTTAAAATGGAAATATAGACAAATCTTTCATAAATATGCGTAATGCACTACTCATTGGAATCATAACTATTAAATTTTGCTAATTTGTAAACTTCAGGAAAATTATTACAATATAAAGTATAGTATTGAAATTCAAAAGCAAGTAGGTTGAAAAACTTAAGGTCTTTTAAGTTTTTATAACGACGAACTGTCAATGCCGTGTTTTAAAATAATATACCTACACGAGAAACAAAACAATTTATTTGTGTGTACACACTACACAGTCTGCTAACCACATATAATTATCATAATACTTTTTATAAAGACAACCTTTCTTTTGTGTTAAACCAAAAACTCTAAAATAAATGAATATTTAATTCCGCTTAAAACAACCAATATTGAAACAACATAAGCTGCTAAAATAAAAAGGTATTTGAACGAACAACAATCATGCTATATTTCTGAACTTCTTAAATTCGTCGCATTATTAGAAGCTGTGCTTATCGTGCCCTTAAAAGCCAATGAAATTTCACGCACACGTACACAACAATTTAGGCACACAAGCAAATAATTTTATACACAGACAGATATGGAAGAGGCACATTTTGTTTGTGCTTACGGCCGCTACGAGAAGTGGCGCGGCCGTCGCGACGAAGGCCAGTGATATTTCGTAGTTAGCACTAGGCCCAATAGATGGCAGTGTTCTCACTAACTGATTAACAAAGTCTTTCAGTTTTAAGTTTGTAGTATATAAATTATTATATATTTTTTTAGAAAACTATTAGGGTATGCAGAGCTTTTCTGCTTGTATTTAGCGCACGCACCTGGTTAGGTATCAATGACTGATTCTACTAATGGATACAAAACCGGGCTAAACTTAAAAAAAAACCCCTAAGAAAATAATTATTATTTCGCAAAAAGAGGTAACTTAATAAATGTGCGTTAAGCACCCTTCCGCGGGCAGCGGGCGGCAGGGCACGCGGCACGTGGTCGCATCGCTATTCGCTCATAATAATACTGTGGTGTGTCACTTTTTTAAAAATTACTAAATTTCGGGGAAGTTGGAATAAATTCGCGGGAAAGAAAGATTATTTCAAAATTCATTTGTATTGGTACTATGATGATTAAGTAAAATTTTATATTATATTTGGTCTTGTGTTTACCTAACCTTTATTATCCTTATGGGTCGGACAGGGTTTTCTTAACATACTGTATAGCTAGGCAGACAGGCCAATGGTTCACCTCACAGGATGTTGCTAGCGTTACTTAATGAGCCTAAAGAACGCAACTGGTTAAATGGGTAGTTTTGAGTTCTATCAATAGGGCTGTTTAAAGTATTTTTATTAGCTGTGCTGTGCCCCACTATCAGGCAAAACCCCCTGCTTTTTCCTTCCAAACCTCTCTATCTATAGTCATGTGAGCCCTGTGCATGTTACCAGATTGGTGGACAGATTAAACTTACAAATTCATAGTAATCTTTTTTGTTTTTTTTTTTTTAATAATTATAAACTAGTGCTTGACCGCAATCCCGCCTGATGGTAAGCAGTGATGCGATCGTTGATGGTAAAGCGCGCTAGTTTATTAAGAGCCTATTCACTCAGAAAAACTGAGTGAATAGGAAGCAAAACGGCAGTTGAGCGAGGTGATGCAATGTTAAACCCAACAACACGATCAACGATGCTGTGCCAAAGGGAGATTGATCTGAAGACCCTCCACGACCAAACTCCCAACACAACAACATTTGGCGCATCGTACCCGGCACACATCGCAACACAACTGCTCAGATCCTTCTTCCGTACGGCTTCACCAGACATCATGCCGGAACACGACAAATCGCTTGGCGGCAAGGCTTTGTCTGGTGGCTGGTAACTTTTTTTATTTGAGACAACAATTGTAGGACACCTAACATATCCATGTAATTTAGAGAGTTTATGTTGAAATTATAAGTTAAATTAAAAATAGCCATGTAGAACACCAGCCAAGACAGTGCAGTATATGTTATCGTCCAGTGTTCCCTAAAGGGAGGATCTAAGTCCAACCTTTCAGCAATGAGATGTAGGTAGGCGTGTCAGACACGCAGATATTTTATACACTATCGCCGCGAAACGGTCTACTTATGCGCCAGCCAGAAGCACGGGAGAAACGAGTTGTTGTACTAGTATCCAGGGCATTCCTTGTTTTTGCGTGTTTGCTTGAAATCAGTAAAGCAAGATATCACTCCTACAATCTGCACTCATTCACGAGTATAACGCTAATATCAGCCTTTATTTATTTTATTTATTTATTTGGCTCAGGCAACAAAGGCCCATAATAAAATATGATAATAGTATACAATAAAAACAAATAATAAAACTCCACAGTATAAATATGTACCGACAGTAATCAGTCACTAAACTAGGCCCATTTGTTGAAATTAACAGGTACGCTCCATTTGGGTGTTTAACTTTGCTCTATAACTTCAGCACAATCAACTGACTGTAAAATCAGATAACATCTATGATGTAAGCTTTACACGTCCGATGGCTCACAGGGATATCGGGTTGAAATTAACTGAAATATAACCAATAATACTCTTCACTGGTTTTGTTTACTTATAGAGCTAGAACCCGGAAATCTAGAGAATAGTTGTCTTGATGTAGCAGATAAACCACCATACTATTATGAATCAGACTTAAAAGATGATGTACCTTTGAAGAACTGTAAAACAGAAGTGGAAGACGAAAAAGTATCAAAGAAAATAAGAAGAGCCATGGAGACAATAAGTAAGTATTAGTTACAGGCCAATGGTTCACCAGTTAGGATGTGGCTAGTGTATACTGACCTAAAGAGCTAACTGAATAGTACGGTGAAACTAGTTTCGTTACTGGGTTTTTATCTGGTCTGGCATTACTTATAGAGCTAGAACCCGGAAGTTTAGACACTAGTTGTCTTGATGTAGCAGATAAACCACCATACTGTTACGGGCTAGGGGTACTTAAACGACGGTTAAGGGTTTCGAAGTTTATTGGCAACGTAGTACAGTCGATTGTAGGCAATGACATGTAGAACGTAGCTGATGTCGCACCGAAGTCTTCTCTTACGTCCACGAAGTCACGAAGTCCGTGTCGTAAACACACAATAACACTACTGATGTTACTTCACGTAGTACTCAAAGTTCTCGTTACAGTTGTCGCAGTAGGTCCAGGGCCTGTAGCCAAGACCAGCGTCAGGAGAAAGGTGAGGACGCCGTGACATCTCTCTAGCCACTCCTTAAAGAGGGGACTTACTGTCGCTATTGTGGCGTGCCCAGCAGTAGGTTGCGACAATCTCAGTCTCCTTTTCCTTGCTATGAGATCCCATCGGAGCCCTGTGCGCCGTACCACGGTTTCTCGATTTTGCCTCCTCTCGCCACTGAGCTAGGGCTTTGGCCGCCTGATCCCATGGAGGCAATCCGGCAAGGAGGCTCGCCGCCTCAGCGGAGATCATGCGGTATCCCCGGACTAGCCGAACGGCCATGACCCTCTGGAACGCAGGCGTCGGTCTGGTCGCCGCCTCGGGAACCACGCCCAAACCGGTGCCCCGTAAAGGGTCATGGACCGCACGACTCCCGCGTATTGCCCCCGGCAAGAGGCGTTTGGTCCCAACCAGCAGCCCTGGCAGGATATATTTTTCGCCTTCGGTGTCATTTCATAGTCGTTGAGGGTCTGATAATCGATAGTGAAATCGAATTGAAAATTTATAGCAGAATTTGATATAATAACCAACAACAACCTTCTGGTTGTTATTGTTTATTGTCTGGTACACCAGGCAAACATTCATTATTGTATTTTTATTAGCCATAGACGACTAAAAACAGTACAATATTTACTAAAACCAATCGTCCAATACATTTATATGGTAAGTATAAACTAATCAATACAATAAGTTAGTACTTAATATTCAGAGACTTTGTGCTCTAGGCGAGTCTCCACACCAGTTGTATGTGTGGAGGGAACAGGGAGTAAAGTTCACTCATCCTCTATAGAAAAGGGAGGATCCTCCGACCAGACTGGTTGTCTGGTGGACCACTTTGCCCGCCTGTTTATGTGGCGAACTTGAATGCGTATGCGTGCTAGTTGCACAGAAAACTCTGATTGTGAGATGCAGGATTTGCGTGACGTCAGTATGACGCGTTGTTCGCATGTTGCGTTGTAGGCACCGCTACATTATGCCCCCCCGTCTGAGGGCTTTTGATTTTTCGTCGAGATCGGACCAGGATCGAGTCGAGATCGGTATGGTTCGTCGATCGGACCGGGATCGGTTCTGGATCGGGTCGGGATCAGTTTGGGATCGGATCGAGATCGGTTCGGGATCGGTTCGAGATCGGTTCGGGATCGGTTCGGCATCGGATCGAGATCGGGTTGGATCGGTTCGGGATCGTCGGGGTCACCAGTGTGGAGGAATGAGGAACAGGGAGTAAAGTTCACTCATCCTCAATAGAAAAGGGAGGATTCTCCGATCAGACTAGTTGTCTGGCGGGCCACTTTGCCCGTCGGTTTATGGGGTGAGCTTATATGCGTGCTAGTTGCACAGAAATTAGTAGTTCCGTATCGTAGTTTCAGATTTTCTATCCTACTATGAAATGTACAAAGCTCTTGTGAAAATTATTTTGATTCGTCTGCATATAAATATTCTTCCCAAATGTATGTACATACTAGTTTCACTTACAGAGGCGACCAGAGGTGCAATAACAGCCGAGCAAACTACAAAATACCAATCAGAGTCGAAAGTTATCCCGACTACTCAGAAATGGACGTCCAAGTCTAGCACATGTTTCGAAGAGCCTTACACGTGCAATAAAGTAAAACAAGAGTATAAGTGTCATATTTGTCAGCGTATGTATAAAAAAAAGCAAAGTTTAACTAGTCATATTCGTACACATACTGATAAAGAACGTTTTAAGTGTAATGTGTGTCAACGTAGTTTCAATCAAAAGAGTAATTTAACAACGCATATGCGTATACACACTGGTGAAAAACCTTTTAAGTGTGACGTATGTCCACTTGATTTTAGTCAAAAGGTTCAATTAACAATGCATATACGTACACACACCGGTGAGAAACCTTATAAATGTAATGTTTGCCAGTGTAGTTTTAGTCACACGAGCCATTTAAAAGCACATATTTATACACACTCTGGTGAAAAACCTTATGAGTGTAATATATGTCAACATAAGTTTAGTCAAAAGAGTTATTTAATAAAGCATATGCGTACACACACTGGTGAAAAACCTTATGAGTGTGATGTATGTCTACGTAATTTTAGTCAAAAGAGTAGTTTAACAAAGCATATTCGTACACACACTGGTGAAAAACCCTTTAAGTGTGATGTATGTTCACTCGATTTTAATCAAAAGAACAATTTAACACTGCACATGCGTACACACTCTGGTGAGAAACCTTATAAATGTAATGTTTGCCAGTGTAGTTTTAGTCACACGAGCCATTTAAAAGCACATATTTATACACACTCTGGTGAAAAACCTTATGAGTGTAATATATGTCAACATAAGTTTAGTCAAAAGAGTTATTTAATAAAGCATATGCGTTCACACACTGGTGAAAAACCTTATGAGTGTGGTGTATGTCTACGTAGTTTTAGTCAAAAGGGTAATTTAACAAAGCATATTCGTACACACACTGGTGAAAAACCCTTTAAGTGTGATGTATGTTCACTTGATTTTAATCAAAAGAACAATTTAACACTGCACATGCGTACACACTCTGGTGAGAAACCTTATGAGTGTAATATATGTCAACATAAGTTTAGTCAAAAGAGTTATTTAATAAAGCATATGCGTACACACACTGGTGAAAAACCTTATGAGTGTGATGTATGTCTACGTAATTTTAGTCAAAAGGGTAATTTAACAAAGCATATTCGTACACACACTGGTGAAAAACCCTTTAAGTGTGATGTATGTTCACTTGATTTTAATCAAAAGAACAATTTAACACTGCACATGCGTACACACTCTGGTGAGAAACCTTATAAATGTAATGTTTGCCAGTGTAGTTTTAGTCACAAGAGTCGTTTAAAAGAACATATTCATACACACTCTGGTGAAAAACCTTATGAGTGTACTTAATGTATGTCAACATAATTTTAGTCAAAATAGTTATTAATAGAGCATATGCGTACACACACTGGTGAAAAACCTTATAAGGGTCGTTGTAAAAAAAAAATTAAAACATTGAGGGACTCGTTTACCTGCCTAAACGAGTCCCTCAATATTTTTATTTTTTTTTCATTAAGAATGCCAATATCTCTTGACAAATTATGTTTTAAATACAAAATACATTACATTAGAGAACATCAATTATTGAAACAAAACCCAAGTTTCGATCATGTAATAATTTTATTTTAAGTTACATTGTGGTCTTTGGTGGTAACAATGGTTATCCTTACAAATTCTACATGTCTCATGTAGCGTTCCGTTATAAGAAGATCAAATAACTATATTTTCTACTATAGTAACCTTCTTAAAATAAATTACTCTCGTAAACGGAGTGTTATGAATATTCAATAAAATATGTTTTAAAATCAGCTGGTAAAAAGGAATTAAAAAAAAAACTAAACTTCGTCCCACGCATTATCTGGAACCGTCTTGACCATTGTGTTACCACCAAATACACGACGCAAAATGAAGATCGCGCTGCTTTCGGCACTGTTTTATCTTCGGCAAGATGTCTGCATTCGTCGTGGTAGTTCATTAGGTCGGGGGGACGGGTACATCGCTTGGCAGTCGGCCACAAAGTGTTGAAGGGGCTGCGTATTTTAATTGTGCGTCTACATTGTTACCTATTCACGTGAGTGGTTGAATGTTTTTTCATTAATTTAGGTTCAGTATGTTGTTTAGGTGGTAAATGTGTTCAATGTAAACAAAATATTTTACGTTACGCTTTACTTAATGACTTATGTAATAGTAGTTTATGAAACTGTTACATAATGAGGGATATTATGCACGAGTGTGAGTTTAAAAAACTAGCGAAGCGAGTTTTTTTATAGTATCACACGAGTGTGTAATACCTAATTATGTACAGTTTCATACACTACTTTATCTAATCTCATACATTTTAAGAAACAATAATAATCATGTGTCCAGCGAAACACAACAACGACTCGCAATGCAAAGAAACGTATTTGGCGCCAAAATTCTGCACCCTGCATCAAAGCGCACGCGCCAATGCGCGCGCAGCCACAGATAAAAAAAATGAAATAGTGCTATCTATGGTTTGTAATCTGTACGGCAATGAAAAAAAATGTTATTATAACATTATTTTGTTAGAGAAATAATGTTATAATTTAATTTTTTAATTTCCTTTCGATATACTATGGGTAAAGTACGTCAATATAAACTCCTTTTTAGTTTTATATTTTTAATTTTTTGATATGAGAGTAGATAAAATGGAATGTAAAATTTACCACTCTTATTATACAACTCTGTTACTAGTGTATGGTAACAGAGTTGTTCTTAAAGTAACAGAGTTACATAATCCATTACATTCTTTAACTTGTTTAAAATTTTATCATTCAAATGACATTTACTTTTTGTTTTGACTATTTGGGTAAGGCCTTGTCCAAAGTAGAAGATAGTGAGGTTAAAATTATGTTTTTCAAGATAATTGACAAAACTGCAATCAAATTCAAATTAGTTGAGTGTGATTTATCCTATGAGCCTTTTGATAATTTACTTTTTATTGTTCCAGAACCTAAAAAAGTCAGCAAAGGGTATACTATCAATTTGGTACTCCCTTAGATATATTTGAGAAATAAATAATTTTAGCTTATCAGATATTCTTCCAAGATATTGTTAATATCTACTGTAAAGAGAAAAATATAAGAAAGTAAGCTCTTGATGGATATATTACAGTCATATCTTAATTTTTTTAGTATTAAAGTTTATAGGATAAGTGATTTAGATCTTAAGCTCAAATAAGTGCAAATTATTACGTAATTTAAAATAAAATGAACAACTCTGTTCCTATTCTGTCCCAAAGATTAAAAAAAAAACAAATCATCATTTTATGGAAAAGTTATTTAATATTTGGAGGAGGAATCTTCTTGGGTAAAATAAAACTTGCGTGTCCGATGTATGATGTATGATCTGTGTATTTCGACTTCAAATGCCCTGTTTATATTTACATGTTCTATGGTACAAGTAGTGAGATGTCTTATTATTTATAAATGATCAAATACAATATAATTAGCACGCGCCGCGTCGCGGAGCGAGGCGCGTGGCGCCGTTGGCCCGCGCTGTGAGTCTATAAATATAGGTCGTCGCACAGAGTCGTTCCTTGTTTTTTTATTGATTGGACAGCCACGCGCGCATCCAAAATTCCGATAGTGTCGTAGAGCGAATTATTTTTCAAGTACCGCCTCAGCACAAAAGTGTAAAAGAAAGGAGGAAAAAAAAAACGCCCGGACCCTTCCCACAAGAGTCCGGCGTTGAAGAACGCCAGGGTCGCGGTAGCAGCGCGTTCCCGCGGGATGCCCCAGCCGGGGATTCCGCCAAAACCCCCTCCCCGCGAACAATACCACAGCGGGGAGGATGAAGAAGAAGGGTTACCCAGAACCAGGAGGGCCACGGTAACTCACCTGGCCTCGCCCGTCTCACCTACGCCAACAACATCCAGAGCGCACAAAGAAGACAGCAGGCTCCGAGCATCAGGAGCCCTACACTCTCCAGCCCTGGCCGCAGGGAAACAGCTCGGAGCACCCAGGCACCCGACGGCATCAATAGACCGAGTTTCGCAGGCCCATCCAGCGAAACTCGGCATTAAAGAAAAAAATGCGGGTGCGAGCAAAACAAACCCAACGCCGGCGCAACAACAACGAGTCTCAAGAGACAGCGGGGCGCCGAGCAAACTTCAGAGAGAGACAGCGCGCATCCGCGCGCTGAGTGTGGGCGAGACAACAAGTGTCTCGTCTACACGCGTGCCGATCTTGACGGCGCACGCGCGGAGCGGCCCAGTGCAACGGTCGCCGCCACTCGGCCCGCGCGCGCCACAAACACCGCCGTCACACGCGTCCCCCCCGGCCCCCCGGCCCCCCGGGGCTCCGCGCCAGCATCGCCCTCTTCAAGGTCGCTTTTCTCGCCCTACGCGGATGTGTCAGATGTGTCGTCGGACGAGACGAGTGACGACGAGGAACGACCCAGACGACCCGACCCAGCCTGGAGCGTCTAGGGCCCAGCGCCTCACTGCCAAACCTGACAGCAACCGGAGCAAGCAGCGAGGTAAGTGACTCAACTTATTTACCACCACCAAAGACCACCGAGCAGGAGGAAGACGCCAAGAGATTATGTAAAGGTGAGTCGCTTCAATCATTCGCGGAAGTGACGCGCGGACCCTACGTCCCTACTAGACCGACAGGCGCCGCAGCCCCCCCTCCCTCAGCCCCTACAAAACAACTACCGATGTAACAGCTGAGACGAAAAAAAAACAACGCTACCCTCCACTGGTAGTGGAAAAACTACCAAACTGGGCGCACCACTTCCGCGCCCTAAAGGAGAAGTTGGGGCGAGCCCCCAACGCCAGACCATTCGGCGAGGGGGTCTAGTTCACCCCGCAATCTGACACCGAGTACCGTCTGATACAGAGGTACCTGACGGTACTAGAAAAGGAAGAAAACATTCCCTGGTTTTCATACTCACTGCCAGCGGAGCGGAGCCATAAGGTGGCCATAAGGGGGCTGCCCGCGGACACGGCGCCGGTAGATATTGAGGAGGACCTTCGCGCGCGCGTTCGAGCCGGAGTAACAAGGACAAGGACGGCCCGGCTGCGTTTTCCACGCCGTCATCAAGAAAACACCAAACTTACTGCCGGGCATCTACGAGGTTAGAGAGATCCTCTGCATGCCCGGCATCAAGATCGAGGCGTGGCGTGGCAGGAGGGGGCTTGCTCAGTGCCACCGATGTCAACAATTCAGGCACTCCTCCGAACAATGCCACAGACCGCTCGCTTGCGTCAGGTGCGGCGGGGGTCACGTGGCCAGAGAGTGCCCGAGGCCACGAGAGGAACCCGCCACCTGCATTAACTGCGGAGGGGCGCACCCTGCAAACCACACCAAGTGCCCGGTAATGCGCAAGGAGGTGCGCAACAAGCGGGCACGGTCACCATCACCGGCAACACGCGCCGGTCGAATACGGCCACTGAGAGGCCGTTACAGCCGACGCTGACGGGCGAGACCCAAACGGCGTCCCTGATGGCGGCCGCGAACAACCCCTCAGCGCGCGACATGGCCACCACCTCCTCAGGATGGAGGAGGAAAGGACGCGGCGGCAAGCGTGGGAATAATACTATTAACAAAATAATAAACAAAGACGTCCCACGCAACACGAGCGACGCCCCCGTCACCCCCGCTACTGAACCGTATACTGAACGGAGCTATGTACAACATATGGGGGCGGGGCCTAAGCCGCTGAAACCCGACCTCTCCCGACCGCCGACCAATCACAGGGTGCAGACGGGAATGGGCTCATCTCATAAAGATAACCGCGAACGAATGAGTCACAGACCACCCGTCGTGCAACAGGTGGGCGGTGACAACAATGTAAATAAACATAAGACTGTGACTTACGACCCACTAGCGCCCGGGGGCCGAGCAGAGGCGAAACGCATCGCGAAAAATGCGAATAGCTCGGCTCCCAGCGGCCGTAGACGTGCGGCCACCACAGTTGGATTCCTTGCCGGCGGGCGCACCCGGGGTATGCATTAAGAACAATAACCCCGGGTCCACAATTATAGAGGCCGCTCTTCGGGTCCTGCAGGAAATACTTATGGCACTTAGTAGAGGACAGGACCCGATGCCAGTTGTTCTCACCGGCATAACGGAACTAATAATGTTACATAGGAATGGCTAAGCCGGTGAGAATACTTCACTGGAATGCCCGCGGCCTCAGGGAGAAGGTCGTGCTCATCCATCCTCTCCTACAGGAACAGGACATCGACGTGGCGGTCATCAGCGAGACATTCCTGGGACCAGCAGACACGGTCAAGTTCCCGGGATATCACGTCTACAAGAAGGATGGGCAACCCAACAACACCAACAGCTTTCATTCTCAAGGCCTGGTGGTGCTGGTGAAGCGAAGAGTCGTCCACCAGGAACTACCGCCCCCCACACTCAGCAGTATCTCTGCGCTGGGTGTGCAGCTGCATGTCGCCGGCAGGCACGTGTGTATGTACGCAGCCTACATGCAACCGCATAAGAAGCTCAATACTAGCGACATCGACATCGCCGCACCCCACCATCATTGCCGGCGACCTAAATTGCAAACATCCGGCATGGAACAGCGGCACCATCAACACGGGGGGCAGACGGCTCTTCAGTGACGCAGAGGCCAGAGGGTACGACGTGTCTGGACTGGAGACGCCGACCCACTACCCAGACAATAGTGCACACACCCGATGTGCTGGACATCGTCGTGCACACAGGCCTCACCTGCCAGATCGCGGAGGAGGTGCTGGACATCGTCGTGCACACAGGCCTCACCTGCCAGATCGCGCAGGAGGTGCTGGACGACGAGCTGCCATCGGACCATCAGCCGGTGCTCGTCCGCCTATCAGACCACGTCACCAGATTTGCCCATCCGGCGCCACGTCGACACACGGACTGGGACAAATTCCGGAAGGTCATGGAGGCCACCACACCCACTCGGCCCATCACCAGCGCCATGGACGTGGACGCGTTGGTTGAGGGACTCACCGCTTGCATCCAGAGCGCCTTGGAAGCGGCGACATGCACCACCACCGCGACACAGGGGCGCTATCACAAGCTCCCCGCACACATCGCAGACCTGATCGCCGACAAGAGGCGGCTGCGCTCAAAACCAGCTCAACCGTGTCACGGACAAGGTAAAGGCCGAGTTACAGGCGCACGCAACCGAGAGCTGGGAGTGCATTATCGACTCGGCAGACAGCGACTGGGCGTCGGTACACCGACTATGCCGACGCCTTAAGAATACCCCAGCCCCGGTGCGCCCGCTGCGCAACAGCGACGGGGCGTTACGCTACACGGCGGCCGACCGGGCCGAAATATTCGCCGAACATCTGGAGCGTCAATTCACGCCCAACCCGACTGACGCCCTGGACCATGTCGCAGCAGTGGACAACAACACCTTGGAGAGTACTTCAAGACGCCGGTAGCTCCAGAGGAAGACCCCATCTTTTTCTCCCCGGGCCAAGTACTGGAGGCAATAAGGCGCACCAAGCCAAGGAAGGCTCCCGGTGCGGACGGGATAACAAACACCGCCCTGAGACACCTGCCACTGAAATCGGTGGCGGCTATAGCACGCCTATACAACAGCTACGCGCGCATCTACGTATCGTAGTACCGCAGAGCATGAAAGTGTTTTATTCGAGTACCGCCTCGACAAACAAAAATCATCGCACGGACCCAACTCCCGGGTGCCGTTGGATTTCGCGTTGCTGCTGGAAACAGGCACCGACGCGAACGCGGGAACGAGAACGAGGGACCCGGCTACCAGAGCCCGGCGCTGAACAGCACCAGGGTCGCGAATAGGCGCGCGCTCCCAGCTGGATGCCCCAGCCGGGGATCCCGCCAAAACCCCCTCTTCGCGAACAGCACCATAGCGGGGACGAGGAAGAATGAGGAAGAGCCAGAACCGGACGAGCGGCCACAGTAGTTCACCTGGCCTCACCCGCCTCACCACCACCAACCAACCAGAGAACACCGAGGGAAGAAGGCAGCCTCCGGGCATCAGGAGTCCTGCAACCTACAGGCTCAGCCGCGGGGAACCAACCCGGAATACCCAGGCACCCGTCCATCCCAGAAGCCAGAGTTTCGCGGACCCTTCCGGCGAAATTCGGCAACATCGAAAAAAGTGAGGGTACAAGAAAATCGTCTCAAACAACATTCTCGAAAGACAGCGGGGCGCCGGCCGCCAGACTGAAGAGAGAAACGGCGCGCGGTTGAGTGTGGGCGAGACAACAAGTGTCTCGGCTACACACAAGCCGACCTTGACGGCGCACGCGCAGAGCGGCCCAGTACAACGGTCGCCGCCGCTCGGTTCGCGCGCGCCGCAAACACCGCCGCCGTGCATGTCCCCCCCGCTCGCCGGGGCTCCGCGCCAGGATCTCGCTCATCGAGGTCGCTGTTCTCGCTCTACGCGGGCGAATCGGAGGTGTCGTCGGACGAGTCCAGCGACGACGAAGAGGAGAGCATCACCCGGACGACTCGACCCAGCCTGGAGCGTAGAGGACCGAGCGCGTCACTGCCTAACCTGGCAACAGCCGGAACAAGCGAGGTCCCCGCCCGCGCTGCTCAGCGCAGACAGCGTAGCCCGGACGAGCAGGAGGAAGAACCAAAACGGATATTTACAGGTGAGTCACTTCCACTGCACTCATTCGCGAAGGCGAATAGGCGCGTAGGCCTTGCGCTCCCACAAGACCAACAGGCGCCGCAGCCCCCCCTCCCTCGGTCCCTCCTGGCCGAGCGGAGGAAAAAGCATTTCGTCGGTAGGCGAAAAAAAAACATCGAAAAGGTTGAGAAAAAAAAAACAGCGCTTCTCCGATGGTAGTCGTGAGATTGCCAC
Source organism: Sesamia inferens (assembly GCA_037179545.1). NCBI lineage: Eukaryota > Metazoa > Arthropoda > Insecta > Lepidoptera > Noctuidae > Sesamia > Sesamia inferens. Next base: position 7,609,615 of record CM073947.1, read on the forward strand.
AGTGGGCGTACCACTTTCGGGCTGTAAAAGCCAAACTAGGCTGAGCCCCCAACGCCAGACCATTTGGCGAGGGGGTTAAATTCACCCCGCAGTCAGATGTCGAGTACCGTCTGGTTCAAAAATACTTGACGATACTCGAAAAAAGAGGAGAACGTCTCATGGTGCTCATACTCGCTGCCAGCGGAGAAGAGCCATAAGGGGGCTGCCTGCTGACACGGCGCGCAAGTGCGGCGGGGGTCACGTGGCCAGAGAGTGCCCGAGGCCGCGAGAGGAGCCCGCCACCTGCGTTAACTGCGGGGGGGGGGCGCACCCCGCTAACCACACAAAGTGCCCAGTAATGCGCAAGGAGGTGCGCAACAAGCGGGCGAGCACGGTCGCCATCACCGGCAACACGCGCCGTTCGAATACGGTACAAGTTTAATCAAAGGTCACAAAACATAAATGAGTCTGTAGCGGACTACATTAAAGAGTTGAAGAGATTGTCAATATTTTGTGAGTATGGTGAGAAATTAAATGATATGATAAGAGACAGATTCATGTCAGGTCTCAGAAATGATAAGATAAAGATCAGGATTGTAAATGAACAAGATGGGATAACCTTAGATAAGGCTGTGGAGATGGCCTTTGCATCTGAAAATACAGAAAGAAATATTAAAGAAATGGGAGAGCCTGAAAGGATGCAGAAAATAGACAAGATTCAAGGAGGACAGAGGAAAGGAAGCAGTGAAAACAAAGGAGGAAAAGGAATAGATAAGCGGCCAGGCGCAGAGCATGCAGTGGGAGTGAGCAGATGGTAAGAGCGGAACAAGGACAGACGGCCTGATAGTCTTAAGAAGGGTTCTGATGTCACAAAATGTAGCTGCTGCGGGAAGCTAGGCCATGGTAAGAAGTGTTGGTTTAAGGACAGAAAATGTAATATATTATGTGGTAAAGTAGGACATTTGAAACATGTATGTTTTTATAAAGGTAAGAATAAAAAACAAAATTATATTGTGTGAAAATAGTAAAGAGATTTAAAGTTTATTTGTTATAAATTCCACACAGACATCTCCATACATAGTAAAAGGTAGTCAGGATCTGCAGTTAGTGCAATAAATTTTGATTTGTATAATAAACATTTTTATCTACTCTCATATCAAAAAATTAAAAATATAAAACTAAAAAGGAGTTTATATTGACGTACTTTACCCATAGTATATCGAAAGGAAATTAAAAAAATTAATTATAACATTATTTCTCTAACAAAATAATGTTATAATAATTTTTTTTTTTCATTATCGTACAGATTACAAACAATAGATAGCACTATTTCATTTTTTATCTGTGGCTGCGCGCGCTTTGGCGCGTGCGCTTTGATGCAGGGTGCAGAATTTTGGCGCCAAATACGTTTCTTTGCATTGCGAGTCGTTGTTGTGTTTCGCTGGACACATGATTATTATTTTTTCTTAAAATGTATGAGATTAGATAAAGTAGTGTATGAAACTGTACATAATTAGGTATTACACACTCGTGTGATACTATTAAAAAACTCGCTTCGCTCGTTTTTTAAACTCACACTCGTGCATAATATCCCTCATTATGTAACAGTTTCATAAACTACTATAGTGAAATTCCAATGCAACAATGTAATTTAAAGTTAAAATCTTACACTAATATACCTATGTGGACACATAGGATATATTGATATTGTGTTATAGGATTTATTGATATTGTGTTAGAATATAAAGGATATAGTCATAAATTGCCTCTGTATGTTTTTAAAAATGGTGGCCCTCCGCTGATAGGCAGAGATTGATTACAATGTGTAAATTTATTGTCAATTAATTTTGTCAACAACATTGAACCAAAAGTGATTGATTTAAAGAAAGTTTTGAAAGATAAATATCCTGAAGTTTTTAGTACAAAATTAGGTACATATACAGGTGAAAAAATTAAGTTATGCTTTAAGGAAAATTCTAATCTGAAATATTATAAGGCGAGACCACTTCCTTACTCCATGAAAGAGTTAGTTGAACAAGAGATTAATAGATTGGTTAAAGAAGACATTTTAACACCTGTCACATCAGCGGAGTGGGCAACTCCAATTGTGCCAGTTTTAAAAGATGATGGTAAACTTGATGATGATGATGGTAACTTAGATTGTGTGGTGATTTTAAAGTCACAATAAATCCATATTTAGGAGAAAATAAACATCTGTGGCGTATTGTGTCACAACACTAGTTAATGTTACAAACCTAAACACTTGACTGTTTCCGACATTAAATACACATGACTCCGCTTGCGGCTTGCATTGCCGTCAGTACGTATACAAACCTTACGACAAGCGGTCGGTTATAAAAGAGTACGCATTAACTCTCATAACTCATCTCAGTATTCTCAGTGTTCTTCCTACCATCGTTAACTAGCGTTATGTTACGCCTAGAAATGTGAGTGATTAAACTGTTGTTCCCGTATCCACGACTTTTATTTAGGAGTGTACCTCCAAATTGGTGACCCCGACGTGATGCAAACACGGCGGCAGTGAATGTGGAACCGGAGTGCAGCAGTAAGCCACACTGAGATTTTTCCCTGTCGTATCCAAAGACGCCGCAACGTTACCATTAACCGCCGGGAAATTCGCAGTACGAGAAGTCTCTAAGCAGGTATCTATGTAGTACCTACCCACGGGTTTGCTCCGGCGCCCTACGTGCTCACCATCTCCGTAAGTGGAAGATTCATCAACGGATTGCAGCGAGTTTGTTTTCACCATCATAAGCATAATTCTTGAGTTTAGTGAAAATTGCATCGCTTTCCGGCCATCGACCTTGAAGTACCTAGTATCTTCTTAATAGTCTGTGCCTTGAAGCGGAGTCTTTATCATCTTTACCAGATTTAGCATACAACAAACAGCAGGTTTAATACGCACTCGCTGATGGGACACAAAAATAACAGAAGTTATAAAAAATATTGTCTTACCAGGTTTAGCATACAACAAACAGCAGGTCCACTCACTCTGAAGACACTTTTTAAAACATACAGCAGGTTATAACTCTCACTCACTGAGAAGACACTTTTATCTGAGCCGTGTTAAGTTCAGCTTGCAGATGCAAAATATGTATAGAAATGTCTGTTATTTTTCTTGATTATTGTACAATAATGTGTTATTATGTAAATAAAACAATAACTTTAGAAAAAATTGTTAAAATGAAGACTTTACGACTTTTGTACAAAAAACTGGGAAAAAGTAGCTAACCCTACTTTCAATTTCTAATCGACAATATATTCCATGATTAAACTGTAAAAAACTAAAGAAAATCATATAGCTTATTTCATAACAATTTCAGTGACATATGGTGTGTCGAGCTGCGCTCTTTAATTTCAGAGCTATCGTAGTTTTAGTGAACGCGATTTCGGCCGGGCGCACTCTGACAGATCCGCGGAGTTGCGCAATAGATGCCTAACATTAGGGAGGATACCATAAAAGGCTTTTGAAAATACTTGGACTTGCATGCATGTGCGATGCTTAGTATGCATCAAACATCAATAGTGGACACACCAGAATTAGCATGCATAAAATAACAGGTGAATGCCCACATGCATAGGTACCTACGCACTTTACAACAACACACAAAAAATCCCAAAAATAAAAAGAGTCATGAAACATATCGACTTGTCTGATTTAGCATGCATCAAACAGTAGGTTTCATACCCGCTCATTGATGAAACACAAAAATAACAGTAGTTATAAAAAATATTCACTTACCAGATTTAGCATACAACAAAGAGCAGGTCCACTCACTCAGAAGACGCTTTTTTAAAATGTACAGCAGGTTGGTTATGACAACTATTCACTGAGAAGACGCTTTTCTAAAACATATGAGGCGTTTGACAATACTTGCATTGCATTTTTTTTTTGCATTGCATGCATCAAATAGTAGGTTAAACACCCAGTCTCTGATAAAACACAAAAATAACAGTAGTTAAAAAAAAAAAAATTGGTTGCCTGTAAAGTCGGTATACGGGCGAAAGTTTTACGTGACAACGACTTTGAGTGGTAAAATAATTTTAATGTGAATATTCATTCGTATAGTAGGAAGAAGGATGAAATAATATTAACAATTTAAAACATTTATTTATACAAAGAATTATATTTAAAACATAATTTATACAAAGAATCTCGCACTGAATTTCATATTAACAAAATTTTATTTTTACCTTTACACATACATACGTATTTATATATAAATATACATACAATAACTTGCCTTTCACTTTTTATATCTGTCTCTCTCGCTCTTAGGCGGGCTAACCATGCCCGAGTGGAAGGGACGCGTGCCTCTCACTCGCTCTCATTGTGAGCGCATAACGTGAGCGGAGCGTAACGCAGTTTCTTGAAGTGTCACCCGGCAAACCAATTTATAAGACGTTGTCACGTCAAAATATTCATTTACCAGATTTAGCATACAATAAACAGCAGGTTTAATACGCACTCACTGATGGGACATAAAAATAACAGAATTTATAAAAAAACATTGACTTAACAGATTTAGCATACAACATACATATGGTTATAACACTCACTCACTTAAAAGACACTTTTTTAAACATACAAGGCTTTTAACAATACTTGCACTTGCATGCATATGCGTTGCCTAGCATGCATTATACATCAATAGTGGATTTCCCAGAGTTAGTATGCATAAAATAACAAGTGTTTACTTTATCTTTACCCACATGAATAGGTACGCACTTTTGTACAACATGCAAAAATCCCAAAATTAAAACGGGTCATGAAACATATCGAATTTTCTGATTTGGCATGCATCAAACAGCAGGAACCTCATTGCGAAACTTCAATGCCGGAGGTTCGCATTAGGAACAAGGAGGTTCTGAGATTATTGTGTCGTCTGGACGTGAATAAGACTAGTGGTCCGGACGGTATCCCAGTGATTGTTCTTAAAGCATATGCGCCCGAGTTGTCTCCTGTATTGACGCGCTTGTATCGTCTCTCATTTAGGACTGGTACAGTGCCCAAGTCCTAGAAGCTTGCTAACGTGCAGCCCGTGCCCAAAAAGGGTAGTCGTGCCGATCCTACTAACTATCGGCCGATTTCAACAACCTCCATACTTTGCAAGATTATGGAGCGTGTATTGAACTCGCGCCTCTTGGCTTACCGGGAAGGTAACGATATCCTCAGTGACCGACAGTACGTGTCCGACGCAATCGGTAAACTGGGGACCTACTAGTGTATGCCCCTCACTTGAAGGGCGAGGCCCTCGAGTCCCTCGAGAAAAACGGGGAAGCGATTGCAGTCTCCCTTGATGTCTCGAAGGCCTTCGACCGGGTGTGGCACGCTGGCCTTTTGAGTAAGCTTCCCGCTGGCATTTCTGCTGGCCTAACTGGCTGGGTGAAAGACTTCCTGACTCAACGGTCCCTCCGAGTTATTGTCGACGGATGCTCATCGAAGTCCATGTCGACCAATGCCGGTGTTCCTCAGTGGGTCTGTTCTTTCTGCAACTCTGTTCCTGCTGCATATTAACGATCTGCTGACGCCCGGTATCTATGGGTATGCAGATGACAGCACAGTTGTGGAGAGATACCTGCCGGAAGCTCGGGCTAGTAAGGAATCAATCCGGTTCGAAAGAGAGGCTATTAGGCAGGCAGTCTGTGAATGGGGTAAAGCCAATCTTGTAGCATTCAATACCGCCAAAACACAGGCGTGTCTTTTCACTGCCAAAAGGAGCCCGTTCACCTTGGCCCCTACTTTTCAAAATGTATCCTTGGAGTGCACCGACCGCCTTCAGCTTTTGGGGTTGAGATTTCCTCGAACCTAAACTTTGTGCGGTTCATTGAGTCCAAGGCCAAGGTGCCAGAAAACTTGGCGTCATCGCAAAGGTCCGGCGGTACTTAACACCAGGACAGCTTCTAATGTTGTACAAAGCACAGGTCCGCTCGTGTGTGGAGTACTGCAGCCACATTTGGGCTGGTGCTGTGAAATTTCACCTGGCTACATTGGAATCAGTGAAGAGGCGTGCGAAGAGGCTGATTGGTGACCCAGATTTAACTCGAAACGGTCTCCAAAGCCTGGAGCACTGGTGTGTAGTAGGTACCCAGCCTTTCGGTCTTCTATAGGATACATTCTGGTGAGGGTGCAGGGGAATTGCATGATTTAATTCCCCCGTCTCCGTCCCACCATCGGACGACCCGTCATACGGCGAATTTTCACTCTTACGTTGTTAACACCACTAAGATCCGGACGAAGCTTTTCGCTTCTTCTTTTATACCGCGTACATCGAGAGACTAGAACAAATTGCCGGCGGCGGTGTTTCCGTCTCACTACAATTTGAGTGTCTTCAAAGCTAGTGTGAATAGGCTCTTAATAAACTAGCGCGCTTTACCATTAACGATCGCATCACTGCTTACCATCAGGCGGGATTGCGGCCAAGCGCTAGTTTATAATTATTAAATAAAAAAACAGCAAGTCCACTCACTCAGAAGACGCTTTTTTAAAACTTACAGCAGGTTATAACACTCACTCACTGAGGAGACACTTTTTTTTAAACAAAAGACTTTTGAAAATACTTGGAATTGCATGCATATGCGATGCTTAGCATGCATCAAAAATCAATAGTGGACTTAACAGAATTAGCATGCGTACAATAACAGGTGAATATCGACGTACTTTGGCGCGCATTTTACTACAACACACAAAACATCCCAAAAATAAAAACAGTCGTGAAAAGTATCGACTTGTCTGATTAAGCATGCATCAAACAGGACGATTAATGCCCACTCACTGATAAAACACAAAAATAACAGTAGTTAAAAAAAATCACTTACCAGATTTTAGCATACAATAAAAGACAGGTTTAAAACGCACTCACTGATGGGACATGAAAATAACAGAATCCATAAAAAACATTGACTTATCAGGCTTAACACACCAAAAACTGCGGGTTAGGTATTACACTAACACACAAAGACGACATTTTTATTTAAACAAGTTTTTTGTAATTTCACTGACCCGTCGACACTGAAAACGTAATATATGAAAGAAATAATGCCTTGTATCATAACAATATAAAATAGCTGGCATTTTAAAACCAAATCAGTCGCTTAAATCATGAACATTAAATAAATTTGCATTTAATGAGAAACGATAAACCAACAAAATCGGGCACAGAAATGAAATTGGTGTAAGTTGCAAGTGGTAATGTAAAGGTCGATATCGATAATGTACAGAAAGTTCGCGGTCCAACCAACACAAAAATAATGTATTTAAACATAAATATACCCAGGGAATACCCCAATTTAACAATATTACAAAAGGATTGACTATTCAAAGTTAGCCTGCATCAAACAGCAGGTTATTATTTACTCAGTTAGGAGACATTTTACTGCAACTAAAAAAAAAAAAAACAAAAATAGAAACCAACTCAAAAATAATGAATAGAAACAACTATACCCAGGGAATACCCGAATTTAAAAATATTTTTCTCTAAGAATAACTATTTTGAAGATATAGCGATGCAAAAAGTGGAAAACTTGCGTTTTTTTAATAAAAGGTACACGTTTCCGCGCCACCCGTGAGGTAGTGTACTCAGCGCGTTTTTTTTAACGTGGTTTCCCCGGTAGGCCTATTCCACTATCTATTGTGTTCCTGTTTACTTGTAAGTCTTCCCAACATTCATACGGATTTTCGGGATTATGCGAATTAATGTAACCTCGAATGTTAACATCTTACAAGAAAACCCAAAACAGAAAACAACAGAAAAATAATAAACATAAATGTACCTAGACAATACGCGGATTTAAAAATATTTTAAAACATCGATTCACCAAGATTAGCCTGCATGAAACAGCAAGTTATGATTCACTCAGTTAGGAGAAACCTTATTGCAACTTACAATAAAGCCGAAAAATAGAAAAAAACACAAAACTAATGAATATAAATATACCTAGAGAATACCCGAATCTAACAGTATTTAAAAAATCGACTGAACAAAATTAGTACGCATCAATAAGCAGGATAGCACTCACACAGGATACACTTTACCACAACTTACAAGAAACTCAAAAATGTAAGCAAATGCAGAAATAGTTAATATAAGAATCAATATACCTCACACTACAATTTGAGTGTCTTCAAGGCTAGAGTGAATTGGCTCTTAATAAACTAGCGCGCTTTACCATCAACGACCGCATCACTGCTTACCATCAGGCGGGATTGCGGTCAAGCGCTAGTTTACAATGCATCATTCATCCTTATCAACCTTTTATCGTCCCACTGCTGGGCAGAGGTCTCCTATCATACAGAGAAGGATTAAGCGTAATCACCACGCTTGCTCAATGCGGGTTGGCGATTTCAGACTTAAAGTCCAGGTTTCCTCTAGATGTTTTCCTTCACCTTCTGTCATTGGTGTCCAAGATATACTTAGAAAGTACATATGACTTTAGAAAAGTTACATTGGTACTTGCCTGACCTGGAATCGAACCCACGCACTCATACTTGAGAGGCTGGTGTTTTAACCACTAGGCCACCACGACTTCGAGTTTACAATTATTAAATAAAAAAAAAAACAGCAGGTTCACTCACTCAGAAGACGCTTTTTTAAAACTTACAGCAGGTTATAACACTCACTCACTGAGGAGACACTTTTTTTTAAACATAAAAGACTTTTGAAAATACTTGGAATTGCATGCATATGCAATTCCAAGGATTGCGGTCAAAAGCTGGTTTTTAATTTATAAAAAAAAGAACACCAAAATAGAACGATATTACAAAAAATCGACTTACAAAAATTAGAATGCATCAAACAGAAGGTTAGCACGCACTCACTTAGGCGATACTTTTTAAACTTACAAGACTTTCAAATTACTAATTTATTAACTTCACATTTCATTTAACTATTCCGTTGCCACTTAACACATAATAATTTAAATAAAAGAACAAACACAAAAATAATTAATATTAATATACCTAGATAATACCCGAATTAAACAAAATTAAAAAAGAATCGAGTTACCAAAATAAACCTAAATCAATCAGCACGTTGGCACTCACTCAGTTAGAAGACACTTTAACACAACTTAAAAAAAATAAAATAAAAATTAAATCGCATACATATATAGACATGAATAGGTATACCTCGAGAATACCCGAATTTAACAAAATAGAAGAATTAACCTAATTACCATGCATCGATTAGCAGGTTGGCACTCACTTAGGAGACTCTTTACCACAACCTGCAAGTAAACCCAAATCTAGAAAACCAAACAAAAATAATAAATATAAACAAAAACATACCTATAAAATACCAAATTGAACGTTATTAAAAACATATTGACTTTCCTAAAAAAGCCTGCAACAAACGGCAGGTTATTATTTATTTACGAGACACTTTACTGTAACCTACAATAAAACCCAAAACTAGAAAAAAACAAATAATGAATATAAACATAAATAATCCTAGTGAATACCCGATTTAATGATATTAAAAAAGAATAGACTTTACTAAATTTGCCAGAAATTAAAAAAAAAAGAATGGAAACCAACACAAAAATAATGGATACAGACATAAACATACCTCGAGAATACCCCAATTTAACAGTATTAAAAAGAAGACTTAACCTAATTACCATGCAACGATTAGCAGGTTGAAACTCGCTCACTTAGGAGACTCTTTACGACAACTTGAAAGTAAACCCAAATCTAGAAAACATAAAAAAAATGTAAACAAAAACATACCTAGAGAATACCAAATTGAACGTTATTAAAAAAGAATTGACTTTCCTAAATTAGCCTGCATCAAACAGCAGGGTATTACTTAATTGCAACTTCCATAAAGAAAAGAAACAAAAATAGAAACCAACACAAAAATAATGAATACAAACACAAAAATACCTCGAAAATAGCCCAATTTAACAATATTAAAAAGAAGACTTAACCTAATTACCATGCATCAATCAGCAGGTTGGCACGCACTCAGTTAGCAGACACTTTATTGCAACTTCCAAATAAAAAAAAAAGAAACAAAATAGAAACCAACACAAAAATAATGAAGACAAACAAAAACGTACCTCGAGAATACCCCAATTTAACAATATTAAAAAGAAGACTTAACCTAATTACCATGCATCAATCAGCAGGTTGGCACGCACTCAGTTAGAAGAGACTTTACCATAACTTAAAAGTAATCCCAAATCTAGAAAATAAAAAAAATCGATACAAAGAAAAACATACCTAGAGAATACCAAATTTAGCGTTATTAAAGAAGAATTGACTTTCCTAAATTAGCCCGCAACAAACAGCAGGTTATGATTCACATACGAGACACTTTACTCTAACTTACAACAAAACCCAAAAACAGATAAGAACAAAAAATAATTAATAAAAACATAAATATTCCTACAGAATACCCGTATTAACGATATTAAAAATAATTGCCTTTTCGAAGTTAACCTGCATCAAACAGCAGGTTATTATTTACTCAGTTAGCAGAGACTTAATTGCAACTTCCAAAAAAAAAAAGAAACAAAAATAGAAACCAACACAAACATAATGAATACAAACATAAAAATACCTCGAAAATAGCCCAATTTAACAATATTAAAAAGAAGACTTAACCTAATTACCATGCATCAATCAGCAGGTTGGCACGCACTCAATTAGCAGACACTTTATTGCAACTTCCAAATAAAAAAAAAGAAACAAAATAGAAACCAACACAAAAATAATGAATACAAACAAAAACGTACCTCGAGAATACCCCAATTTAACAATATTAAAAAGAAGACTTAACCTAATTACCATGCATCAATCAGCAGGTTGGCACGCACTCAGTTAGCAGACACTTTATTGCAACTACCAACAAAAAAAAGAAAATAAAATAGAAACCAACACAAAAATAATGAATACAAACATAAACATACCTCGAGAATACCCCAATTTAACAGTATTAAAAAGAAGACTTAACCTAATTACCATGTATCAATTAGCAGGTTGAAACTCACTCACTTAGGAGACTCTTTACAACAACTTAAAAGTAAACCAATAATCTAGAAAACCAAACAAAAATAATCAATACAAACAAAAAATGTATACCTAGAGAATACCAAATTGACCTTTATTAAAAAAGAATTGACTTCCCTAAATTAGCCTGCAACAAACAGCAGGTTATTATTTAATTAGTTAGGAGACTCTTTATTACAACTTCCAAAAAAAAAAGGAAACGAAAATAGAAACCAACACAAAAATAATGAAAACAGACATAAACATACCTTGAGAATACCCCATCATCATCATCATCATCATCAACCTTTTTTATCGTCCCACTGCTGGGCACAGGTCTCCTCTCATACAGAGAAGGATTGAGCGTAATCACCACGCTTGCTCAATGCGGGTTGGCGATTTCAGAATTAAAGTCCAGGTTTCCTCAAGATGTTTTCCTTCACCTCCAGTCACTGGTGTCCAAGATATACTTAGAAAGTACATATAACTTTAGAAAAGTTACATTGGTACTTGCCTGACCTGGAATCGAACCCGCGCACTCATACTTGAGAGGCTGGTGTTTTAACCACTAGGCCACTAAGACATTAGAATTACACATTAGACATTACAATACCCCAATTTAACGATATTAAAAAGGAATTGACTTTCCAAAGTTAGCCTGCATAAGCAGCAGGATATTATTTTTTAGTTAGCAGATACTTTATTGCAACTTCTAAATAAAAAAAAGAAACAAAATAGAAACCAACACAAAAATAATGAATACAAACAAAAACGTACCTCGAGAATACCCCAATTTAACAATATTAAAAAGAAGACATAACCTAATTACCATGTATCAATTAGCAGGTTGAAACTCGCTCACTTAGGAGACTCTTTACGACAACTTGAAAGTAAACCCAAATCTAGAAAAAAAAAAATTGTAAACAAAAACATACCGAGAGAATACCAAATTGAACGCTATTAAAAAAGAATTGACTTTCCTAAATTAGCCTGCATCAAACAGCAGGGTATTATTTTATTAGTTAGGAGACACTTAATTGCAACTTCAAAAAAAAAAAAAAGAAACAAAAATAGAAACCAACACAAAAATAATGAATACAAACATATAAATACCTCGAAAATAGCCCAATTTAACAATATTAAAAAGAAGACTTAACCTAATTACCATGTATCAATTAGCAGGTTGAAACTCGCTCACTTAGGAGACTCTTTACGACAACTTGAAAGTAAACCCAAATCTAGAAAAAAAAATTGTAAACAAAAACATACCTAGAGAATACCAAATTGAACGCTATTAAAAAAGAATTCACTTTCCTAAATTAGCCTGCATCAAACAGCAGGGTATTATTTTATTAGTTAGGAGACACTTAATTGCAACTTCAAAAAAAAAAAAGAAACAAACATAGAAACCAACACAAAAATAATGAATAAAAATACCTCGAAAATAGCCCAATTTAACGATATTAAAAAGAAGACTTAACCTAATTACCATGCATCAATCAGCAGGTTGGCACGCACTCAGTTAGCAGACACTTTATTGCAAATTCAAAAAAAAAAAAAAATAAGAAACGAAAATAGAAACCAACACAAAAATAATGAAAACAGACATAAACATACCTCGAGAATACCCCAATTTAACAGTATTAAAAAGAAGACTTAACCTAATTACCATGCATCAATTAGCAGGTTGGCACTCACTCACTTAGGAGACTCTTTACCACAACTTAAAAGTAAACCCAAATAAACAAAAATTATCAAAATAAACAAAAACGTACCTAGAGAATACCAAATTGAACGTTATTAAAAAAGAACTGACTTTTCTTAATTAGCTTGCAAAAAACAGCAGGTTCTGATTCACTTACCGAGATACTTTAGTGTAACTTACAATAAAACAAAACAAAAATAGAAAACGATACAAAAATAATGAATAATAACAAATATTCCTAGAAAATACCCGAATTTAACGACATTTAAAAAGAATTGACTTTCCAAACTTAGCCTGCATCAATCAGCAGATTGGCACTCACTCAGAAGAGACTAGACACTCTACTGCAACTTACAAAAAAAAAAACAGAAATAGATACCAACACAAAAACAATGAATACAGACAAATACTTACCTCAAGAATTAGACTTAACCTAAGTACCATGCATTAATTAGCAGGTTGGCACTCACTCACTTAGGAGACTCTTTACCTCAACCTAAAAGTTAACCCAAATCTAGAAAACCAAACAAATATAATATAAGCAAAAAATATATACCGAGAGAATACCAAATTGAACGTTATTAAAAAAGAATTGACTTCCCTAAATTAGCCTGCAACAAACAGCAGGTTATTATTTACTCAGTTAGGAGAAATTTTACTGCAACTTACAAAAAAAAAAAAAAAAAACAAAATCTGAAACCAACACAAAAATATTGTATAAAAACATAAATATTCCTAGTAAATACCCGAATTTAAAGATATTAAAAAGGAATTGACTTACTAAAGTTAGCCTGCATCAAACAGCATGTTATTATTTTTCAGTTAGCAGACACTTTACACCAACTTCCAAAAAAAAAAAGAAAGAAAAAGAGAAACCAACACAAAAATAATGAAAACAGACATAAACATACCTCGAGAATACCCCATCATCATCATCATCATCATCAACCTTTTTTATCGTCCCACTGCTGGGCACAGGTCTCCTCTCATACAGAGAAGGATTGAGCGTAATAACCACGCTTGCTCAATGCGGGTTGGCGATTTCAGACTTAAAGTCCAGGTTTCCTCAAGATGTTTTCCTTCACCTCCAGTCACTGGTGTCCAAGATATACTTAGAAAGTACATATAACTTTAGAAAAGTTACATTGGTACTTGCCTGACCTGGAATCGAACCCGCGCACTCATACTTGAGAGACTGGTGTTTTAACCACTAGGCCACCAAGACATTAGAATTACACATTAGACATTAGAATACCCCAATTTAACGATATTAAAAAGGAATTGACTTTCCAAAGTTAGCCTGCATAAGCAGCAGGATATTATTTTTTAGTTAGCAGATACTTTATTGCAACTTCCAAAAAAAAAAAGAAACGAAAATAGAAACCAACACAAAAATAATGAAAACAGACATAAACATACCTCGAGAATACCCCAATTTAACGGTACTTAAAAGAAGACTTAACCTAATTACCATGTATCAATTAGCAGGTTGGAACTCACTCACTTAGGAGACCCTTTTCGACAACTTAAAAGTAAACCAAGATCTAGAAAACCAAACAAAAATAATCTATACAAACAAAAAATATATACCTAGAGAATACCAAATTGATCGTTATTAAAAAAGAATTGACTTCCCTAAATTAGCCTGCAACAAACAGCAGGTTATTATTTAATTAGTTAGGAGACACTTTATTACAACTTACAAAAAAAAAAAAATTAAACAACACAAAAATAAAGAATACAAACTCAAACAAACCTCGAGAATACCCCAATTTAACAGTATTAAATAGAAGACTTAACCTAATTACCATGTATCAATTAGCAGGTTGAAACTCACTCACTTAGGAGACTCTTTACGACAACTTAAAAGTAAACCAAGATCTAGAAAACCAAACAAAAATAATCAATACAAACAAAAAATATATACCTAGAGAATACTAAATTGACCGTTATTAAAAAAGAATTGACTTCCCTAAATTAGGCTGCAACAAACAGCAGGTTATTATTTAATTAGTAAGGAGACACTTTATTACAACTTACAAAAAAAAAAAAATTGAAACCAACACTAAAATAATGAATACAGACATAAACATACCTCGAGAATACCCGAATTTAACGATATTAAAAAGGAATTGACTTTCCAAAGTTAGCCTGCATAAGCAGCAGGATATTATTTTTTAGTTAGCAGATACTTTACTGCAACTTCCAAATAAAAAAAAGAAACTAAATAGAAACCAACACAAAAATAATGAATACAAACAAAAACGTACCTCGAGAATACCCCAATTTAACAATATTAAAAAGAAGACTTAACCTAATTACCATGTATCAATTAGCAGGTTGAAACTCGCTCACTTAGGAGACTCTTTACGACAACTTGAAAGTAAACCCAAATCTAGAAAAAAAAAAAATTGTAAACAAATCATACCTAGAGAATACCAAATTGAACGCTATTAAAAAAGAATTGACTTTCCTAAATTGCCTGCATCCAACAGCAGGGTATTATTTTATTAGTTAGGAGACACTTTATTACAACTTACAAAAAAAAATTAAACAACACAAAAATAAAGAATACAAACTCAAACAAACCTCGAGAATACCCCAATTTAACAGTATTAAATAGAAGACTTAACCTAATTACCATGCATCAATCAGCAGGTTGGCACGCACTCAGTTAGCAGACACTTTATTGCAACTTCCAAATAAAAAAAAGAAACAAAATAGAAACCAACACAAAAATAATGAAGACAAACAAAAACGTACCTCGAGAATACCCCAATTTAACAATATTAAAAAGAAGACTTAACCTAATTACCATGCATCAATCAGCAGGTTGGCACGCACTCAGTTAGAAGAGACTTTACCATAACTTAAAAGTAATCCCAAATCTAGAAAATAAAAAAAATCGATATAAAGAAAAACATACCTAGAGAATACCAAATTTAGCGTTATTAAAGAAGAATTGACTTTCCTAAATTAGCCCGCAACAAACAGCAGGTTATGATTCACATACGAGACAATTTACTCTAACTTACAACAAAACCCAAAAACAGATAAGAACAAAAAATAATTAATAAAAACATAAATATTCCTACAGAATACCCGATTTAACGATATTAAAAATAATTGCCTTTCCGAAGTTAACCTGCATCAAACAGCAGGTTATTATTTACTCAGTTAGCAGACACTTAATTGCAACTTCCAAAAAAAAAAAAGAAACAAAAATAGAAACCAACACAAACATAATGAATACAAACATAAAAATACCTCGAAAATAGCCCAATTTAACAATATTAAAAAGAAGACTTAACCTAATTACCATGCATCAATCAGCAGGTTGGCACGCACTCAATTAGCAGACACTTTATTGCAACTTCCAAATAAAAAAAAGAAACAAAATAGAAACCAACACAAAAATAATGAATACAAACAAAAACGTACCTCGAGAATACCCCAATTTAACAATATTAAAAAGAAGACTTAACCTAATTACCATGCATCAATCAGCAGGTTGGCACGCACTCAGTTAGCAGACACTTTATTGCAACTACCAACAAAAAAAAGAAAATAAAATAGAAACCAACACAAAAATAATGAATACAAACATAAACATACCTCGAAAATACCCCAATTTAACAGTATTAAAAAGAAGACTTAACCTAATTACCATGTATCAATTAGCAGGTTGAAACTCACTCACTTAGGAGACTCTTTACAACAACTTAAAAGTAAACCAATAATCTAGAAAACCAAACAAAAATAATCAATACAAACAAAAAATGTATACCTAGAGAATACCAAATTGACCTTTATTAAAAAAGAATTGACTTCCTTAAATTAGCCTGCAACAAACAGCAGGTTATTATTTAATTAGTTAGGAGACTCTTTATTACAACTTCCAAAAAAAAAAGGAAACGAAAATAGAAACCAACACAAAACAAATGAAAACAGACATAAACATACCTTGAGAATACCCCATCATCATCATCATCATCATCAACCTTTTTTATCGTCCCACTGCTGGGCACAGGTCTCCTCTCATA
Source organism: Sesamia inferens (assembly GCA_037179545.1). NCBI lineage: Eukaryota > Metazoa > Arthropoda > Insecta > Lepidoptera > Noctuidae > Sesamia > Sesamia inferens. Next base: position 7,626,353 of record CM073947.1, read on the forward strand.
CAGAGAAGGATTGAGCGTAATCACCACGCTTGCTCAATGCGGGTTGGCGATTTCAGAATTAAAGTCCAGGTTTCCTCAAGATGTTTTCCTTCACCTCCAGTCACTGGTGTCCAAGATATACTTAGAAAGTACATATAACTTTAGAAAAGTTACATTGGTACTTGCCTGACCTGGAATCGAACCCGCGCACTCATACTTGAGAGGCTGGTGTTTTAACCACTAGGCCACTAAGACATTAGAATTACACATTAGACATTACAATACCCCAATTTAACGATATTAAAAAGGAATTGACTTTCCAAAGTTAGCCTGCATAAGCAGCAGGATATTATTTTTTAGTTAGCAGATACTTTATTGCAACTTCTAAATAAAAAAAAGAAACAAAATAGAAACCAACACAAAAATAATGAATACAAACAAAAACGTACCTCGAGAATACCCCAATTTAACAATATTAAAAAGAAGACTTAACCTAATTACCATGTATCAATTAGCAGGTTGAAACTCGCTCACTTAGGAGACTCTTTACGACAACTTGAAAGTAAACCCAAATCTAGAAAAAAAAAAATTGTAAACAAAAACATACCGAGAGAATACCAAATTGAACGCTATTAAAAAAGAATTGACTTTCCTAAATTAGCCTGCATCAAACAGCAGGGTATTATTTTATTAGTTAGGAGACACTTAATTGCAACTTCAAAAAAAAAAAAAAAGAAACAAAAATAGAAACCAACACAAAAATAATGAATACAAACATATAAATACCTCGAAAATAGCCCAATTTAACAATATTAAAAAGAAGACTTAACCTAATTACCATGTATCAATTAGCAGGTTGAAACTCGCTCACTTAGGAGACTCTTTACGACAACTTGAAAGTAAACCCAAATCTAGAAAAAAAAATTGTAAACAAAAACATACCTAGAGAATACCAAATTGAACGCTATTAAAAAAGAATTCACTTTCCTAAATTAGCCTGCATCAAACAGCAGGGTATTATTTTATTAGTTAGGAGACACTTAATTGCAACTTCAAAAAAAAAAAAAAGAAACAAACATAGAAACCAACACAAAAATAATGAATAAAAATACCTCGAAAATAGCCCAATTTAACGATATTAAAAAGAAGACTTAACCTAATTACCATGCATCAATCAGCAGGTTGGCACGCACTCAGTTAGCAGACACTTTATTGCAAATTCAAAAAAAAAAAAAATAAGAAACGAAAATAGAAACCAACACAAAAATAATGAAAACAGACATAAACATACCTCGAGAATACCCCAATTTAACAGTATTAAAAAGAAGACTTAACCTAATTACCATGCATCAATTAGCAGGTTGGCACTCACTCACTTAGGAGACTCTTTACCACAACTTAAAAGTAAACCCAAATAAACAAAAATTATCAAAATAAACAAAAACGTACCTAGAGAATACCAAATTGAACGTTATTAAAAAAGAACTGACTTTTCTTAATTAGCTTGCAAAAAACAGCAGGTTCTGATTCACTTACCGAGATACTTTAGTGTAACTTACAATAAAACAAAACAAAAATAGAAAACGATACAAAAATAATGAATAATAACAAATATTCCTAGAAAATACCCGAATTTAACGACATTTAAAAAGAATTGACTTTCCAAACTTAGCCTGCATCAATCAGCAGATTGGCACTCACTCAGAAGAGACTAGACACTCTACTGCAACTTACAAAAAAAAAACAGAAATAGATACCAACACAAAAACAATGAATACAGACAAATACTTACCTCAAGAATTAGACTTAACCTAAGTACCATGCATTAATTAGCAGGTTGGCACTCACTCACTTAGGAGACTCTTTACCTCAACCTAAAAGTTAACCCAAATCTAGAAAACCAAACAAATATAATATAAGCAAAAAATATATACCGAGAGAATACCAAATTGAACGTTATTAAAAAAGAATTGACTTCCCTAAATTAGCCTGCAACAAACAGCAGGTTATTATTTACTCAGTTAGGAGAAATTTTACTGCAACTTACAAAAAAAAAAAAACAAAATCTGAAACCAACACAAAAATATTGTATAAAAACATAAATATTCCTAGTAAATACCCGAATTTAAAGATATTAAAAAGGAATTGACTTACTAAAGTTAGCCTGCATCAAACAGCATGTTATTATTTTTCAGTTAGCAGACACTTTACACCAACTTCCAAAAAAAAAAAAGAAAGAAAAAGAGAAACCAACACAAAAATAATGAAAACAGACATAAACATACCTCGAGAATACCCCATCATCATCATCATCATCATCAACCTTTTTTATCGTCCCACTGCTGGGCACAGGTCTCCTCTCATACAGAGAAGGATTGAGCGTAATCACCACGCTTGCTCAATGCGGGTTGGCGATTTCAGACTTAAAGTCCAGGTTTCCTCAAGATGTTTTCCTTCACCTCTAGTCACTGGTGCCCAAGATATACTTAGAAAGTACATATAACTTTAGAAAAGTTACATTGGTACTTGCCTGACCTGGAATCGAACCCGCGCACTCATACTTGAGAGGCTGGTGTTTTAACCACTAGGCCACCAAGACATTAGAATTACACATTAGACATTAGAATACCCCAATTTAACGATATTAAAAAGGAATTGACTTTCCAAAGTAAGCCTGCATAAGCAGCAGGATATTATTTTTTAGTTAGCAGATACTTTATTGCAACTTCCAAAAAAAAAAAAAGAAACGAAAATAGAAACCAACACAAAAATAATGAAAACAGACATAAACATACCTCGAGAATACCCCAATTTAACAGTATTAAAAAGAAGACTTAACCTAATTACCATGTAACAATTAGCAGGTTGAAACTCACTCACTTAGGAGACTCTTTACAACAACTTAAAAGTAAACCAATAATCTAGAAAACCAAACAAAAATAATCAATACAAACAAAAAATATATACCTAGAGAATACCGAATTGACCGTTATTAAAAAAGAATTGACTTCCCTAAATTAGGCTGCAACAAACAGCAGGTTATTATTTAATTAGTTAGGAGACACTTTACCACAACTTACAAAAAAAAAAAAAAAGAAACCAACACAAAAATAAAGAATACAAACAAAAACGTACCTCGAGAATACCCCAATTTAACAATATTAAAAAGAAGACTTAACCTAATTACCATCCATCAATCAGCAGGTTGGCACGCACTCAGTTAGCAGATACTTTATTGCAACTTCCAAAAAAAAAAAGAAACGAAAATAGAAACCAACACAAAAATAATGAAAACAGACATAAACATACCTCGAGAATACCCCAATTTAACAGTATTAAAAAGAAGACTTAACCTAATTACCATGTATCAATTAGCAGGTTGAAACTCACTCACTTAGGAGACTCTTTACAACAACTTAAAAGTAAACCAATAATCTAGAAAACCAAACAAAAATAATCAATACAAACAAAAAATATATACCTAGAGAATACCGAATTGACCGTTATTAAAAAAGAATTGACTTCCCTAAATTAGGCTGCAACAAACAGCAGGTTATTATTTAATTAGTTAGGAGACACTTTACCACAACTTACAAAAAAAAAAAAGAAACCAACACAAAAATAAAGAATACAAACAAAAACGTACCTCGAGAATACCCCAATTTAACAATATTAAAAAGAAGACTTAACCTAATTACCATGCATCAATCAGCAGGTTGGCACGCACTCAGTTAGCAGACACTTTATTGCAACTACCAACAAAAAAAATAAAATAAAATAGAAACCAACACAAAAATAATGAATACAAACATAAAAATACCTCGAGAATACCCCAATTTAACAGTATCAAAAAGAAGACTTAACCTAATTACCATGTATCAATTAGCAGGTTGAAACTCACTCACTGAGGAGACTCTGTACGACAACTTGAAAGTAAACCCAAATCTAGAAAAAAAAAAAAATGTAAACAAAAACATACCTAGAGAATACCAAATTGAACGTTATTAAAAAAGAATTGACTTTCCTAAATTAGCCTGCATCAAACAGCAGGGTATTACTTAATTGCAACTTCCATAAAGAAAAGAAACAAAAATAGAAACCAACACAAAAATAATGAATACAAACACAAAAATACCTCGAAAATAGCCCAATTTAACAATATTAAAAAGAAGACTTAACCTAATTACCATGCATCAATCAGCAGGTTGGCACGCACTCAGTTAGCAGACACTTCATTGCAACTTCCAAATAAAAAAAAAAGAAACAAAATAGAAACCAACACAAAAATAATGAAGACAAACAAAAACGTACCTCGAGAATACCCCAATTTAACAATATTAAAAAGAAGACTTAACCTAATTACCATGCATCAATCAGCAGGTTGGCACGCACTCAGTTAGAAGAGACTTTACCATAACTTAAAAGTAATCCCAAATCTAGAAAATAAAAAAAATCGATACAAAGAAAAACATACCTAGAGAATACCAAATTTAGCGTTATTAAAGAAGAATTGACTTTCCTAAATTAGCCCGCAACAAACAGCAGGTTATGATTCACATACGAGACACTTTACTCTAACTTACAACAAAACCCAAAAACAGATAAGAACAAAAAATAATTAATAAAAACATAAATATTCCTACAGAATACCCGTATTAACGATATTAAAAATAATTGCCTTTTCGAAGTTAACCTGCATCAAACAGCAGGTTATTATTTACTCAGTTAGCAGAGACTTAATTGCAACTTCCAAAAAAAAAAAGAAACAAAAATAGAAACCAACACAAACATAATGAATACAAACATAAAAATACCTCGAAAATAGCCCAATTTAACAATATTAAAAAGAAGACTTAACCTAATTACCATGCATCTATCAGCAGGTTGGCACGCACTCAATTAGCAGACACTTTATTGCAACTTCCAAATAAAAAAAAGAAACAAAATAGAAACCAACACAAAAATAATGAATACAAACAAAAACGTACCTCGAGAATACCCCAATTTAACAATATTAAAAAGAAGACTTAACCTAATTACCATGCATCAATCAGCAGGTTGGCACGCACTCAGTTAGCAGACACTTTATTGCAACTACCAACAAAAAAAAGAAAATAAAATAGAAACCAACACAAAAATAATGAATACAAACATAAACGTACCTCGAGAATACCCCAATTTAACAATATTAAAAAGAAGACTTAACCTAATTACCATGTATCAATTAGCAGGTTGAAACTCGCACACTTAGGAAACTCTTTACGACAACTTGAAAGTAAACCCAAATCTAGAAAAAAAAAATTGTAAACAAAAACATACCTAGAGAATACCAAATTGAACGCTATTAAAAAAGAATTGACTTTCCTAAATTAGCCTGCATCAAACAGCAGGGTATTATTTTATTAGTTAGGAGACACTTAATTGCAACTTCCAAAAAAAAAAAAGAAACAAAAATAGAAACCAACACAAAAATAATGAATACAAACATATAAATACCTCTAAAATAGCCCAATTTAACAATATTAAAAAGAAGACTTAACCTAATTACCATGTATCAATTAGCAGGTTGAAACTCGCTCACTTAGGAGACTCTTTACGACAACTTGAAAGTAAACCCAAATCTAGAAAAAAAAATTGTAAACAAAAACATACCTAGAGAATACCAAATTGAATGCTATTAAAAAAGAATTCACTTTCCTAAATTAGCCTGCATCAAACAGCAGGGTATTATTTTATTAGTTAGGAGACACTTAATTGCAACTTCAAAAAAAAAAAAAGAAACAAACATAGAAACCAACACAAAAATAATGAATAAAAATACCTCGAAAATAGCCCAATTTAACGATATTAAAAAGAAGACTTAACCTAATTACCATGCATCAATCAGCAGGTTGGCACGCACTCAGTTAGCAGACACTTTATTGCAACTTCAAAAAAAAAAAAAAAAGAAACGAAAATAGAAACCAACACAAAAATAATGAAAACAGACATAAACATACCTCGAGAATACCCCAATTTAACAGTATTAAAAAGAAGACTTAACCTAATTACCATGCATCAATTAGCAGGTTGGCACTCACTCACTTAGGAGACTCTTTACCACAACTTAAAAGTAAACCCAAATAAACAAAAATTATCAAAATAAACAAAAACGTACCTAGAGAATACCAAATTGAACGTTATTAAAAAAGAACTGACTTTTCTTAATTAGCTTGCAAAAAACAGCAGGTTCTGATTCACTTACGAGATACTTTAGTGTAACTTACAATAAAACAAAACAAAAAATAGAAAACGATACAAAAATAATGAATAATAACAAATATTCCTAGAAAATACCCGAATTTAACGATATTTAAAAAGAATTGACTTTCCAAACTTAGCCTGCATGAATCAGCAGATTGGCACTCACTCAGAAGAGACTAGACACTCTACTGCAACTTACAAAAAAAAAAAAAAACAGAAATAGATACCAACACAAAAACAATGAATACAGACAAATACTTACCTCAAGAATTAGACTTAACCTAAGTACCATGCATTAATTAGCAGGTTGGCACTCACTCACTTAGGAGACTCTTTACCTCAACCTAAAAGTTAACCCAAATCTAGAAAACCAAACAAATATAATATAAGCAAAAAATATATACCGAGAGAATACCAAATTGAACGTTATTAAAAAAGAATTGACTTACCTAAATTAGCCTGCAACAAACAGCAGGTTATTATTTACTCAGTTAGGAGAAATTTTACTGCAACTTACAAAAAAAAAAAAAAAAAAGCAAAATCTGAAACCAACACAAAAATATTGTATATAAACATAAATATTCCTAGTAAATACCCGAATTTAAAGATATTAAAAAGGAATTGACTTACTAAAGTTAGCCTGCATCAAACAGCATGTTATTATTTTTCAGTTAGCAGACACTTTACACCAACTTCCAAAAAAAAAAAGAAAGAAAAAGAGAAACCAACACAAAAATAATGAAAACAGACATAAACATACCTCGAGAATACCCCATCATCATCATCATCATCATCAACCTTTTTTATCGTCCCACTGCTGGGCACAGGTCTCCTCTCATACAGAGAAGGATTGAGCGTAATCACCACGCTTGCTCAATGCGGGTTGGCGATTTCAGACTTAAAGTCCAGGTTTCCTCAAGATGTTTTCCTTCACCTCCAGTCACTGGTGTCCAAGATATACTTAGAAAGTACATATAACTTTAGAAAAGTTACATTGGTACTTGCCTGACCTGGAATCGAACCCGCGCACTCATACTTGAGAGACTGGTGTTTTAACCACTAGGCCACCAAGACATTAGAATTACACATTAGACATTAGAATACCCCAATTTAACGATATTAAAAAGGAATTGACTTTCCAAAGTTAGCCTGCATAAGCAGCAGGATATTATTTTTTAGTTAACAGATACTTTATTGCAACTTCCAAAAAAAAAAAGAAACGAAAATAGAAACCAACACAAAAATAATGAAAACAGACATAAACATACCTCGAGAATACCCCAATTTAACAATATTAAAAAGAAGACTTAACCTAATTACCATGTATCAATTAGCAGGTTGGAACTCACTCACTTAGGAGACCCTTTTCGACAACTTAAAAGTAAACCAAGATCTAGAAAACCAAACAAAAATAATCTATACAAACAAAAAATATATACCTAGAGAATACCAAATTGATCGTTATTAAAAAAGAATTGACTTCCCTAAATTAGCCTGCAACAAACAGCAGGTTATTATTTAATTAGTTAGGAGACACTTTATTACAACTTACAAAAAAAAAATTAAACAACACAAAAATAAAGAATACAAACTCAAACAAACCTCGAGAATACCCCAATTTAACAGTATTAAATAGAAGACTTAACCTAATTACCATGTATCAATTAGCAGGTTGAAACTCACTCACTTAGGAGACTCTTTACGACAACTTAAAAGTAAACCAAGATCTAGAAAACCAAACAAAAATAATCAATACAAACAAAAAATATATACCTAGAGAATACTAAATTGACCGTTATTAAAAAAGAATTGACTTCCCTAAATTAGGCTGCAACAAACAGCAGGTTATTATTTAATTAGTAAGGAGACACTTTATTACAACTTACAAAAAAAAAAAATTGAAACCAACACTAAAATAATGAATACAGACATAAACATACCTCGAGAATACCCGAATTTAACGATATTAAAAAGGAATTGACTTTCCAAAGTTAGCCTGCATAAGCAGCAGGATATTATTTTTTAGTTAGCAGATACTTTACTGCAACTTCCAAATAAAAAAAAGAAACAAAATAGAAACCAACACAAAAATAATGAATACAAACAAAAACGTACCTCGAGAATACCCCAATTTAACAATATTAAAAAGAAGACTTAACCTAATTACCATGTATCAATTAGCAGGTTGAAACTCGCTCACTTAGGAGACTCTTTACGACAACTTGAAAGTAAACCCAAATCTAGAAAAAAAAAATTGTAAACAAATCATACCTAGAGAATACCAAATTGAACGCTATTAAAAAAGAATTGACTTTCCTAAATTGCCTGCATCCAACAGCAGGGTATTATTTTATTAGTTAGGAGACACTTTATTACAACTTACAAAAAAAAATTAAACAACACAAAAATAAAGAATACAAACTCAAACAAACCTCGAGAATACCCCAATTTAACAGTATTAAATAGAAGACTTAACCTAATTACCATGCATCAATCAGCAGGTTGGCACGCACTCAGTTAGCAGACACTTTATTGCAACTTCCAAATAAAAAAAAGAAACAAAATAGAAACCAACACAAAAATAATGAAGACAAACAAAAACGTACCTCGAGAATACCCCAATTTAACAATATTAAAAAGAAGACTTAACCTAATTACCATGCATCAATCAGCAGGTTGGCACGCACTCAGTTAGAAGAGACTTTACCATAACTTAAAAGTAATCCCAAATCTAGAAAATAAAAAAAATCGATATAAAGAAAAACATACCTAGAGAATACCAAATTTAGCGTTATTAAAGAATAATTGACTTTCCTAAATTAGCCCGCAACAAACAGCAGGTTATGATTCACATACGAGACACTTTACTCTAACTTATAACAAAACCCAAAAACAGATAAGAACAAAAAATAATTAATAAAAACATAAATATTCCTACAGAATACCCGATTTAACGATATTAAAAATAATTGCCTTTCCGAAGTTAACCTGCATCAAACAGCAGGTTATTATTTACTCAGTTAGCAGACACTTAATTGCAACTTCCAAAAAAAAAAAAGAAACAAAAATAGAAACCAACACAAACATAATGAATACAAACATAAAAATACCTCGAAAATAGCCCAATTTAACAATATTAAAAAGAAGACTTAACCTAATTACCATGCATCAATCAGCAGGTTGGCACGCACTCAATTAGCAGACACTTTATTGCAACTTCCAAATAAAAAAAAGAAACAAAATAGAAACCAACACAAAAATAATGAATACAAACAAAAACGTACCTCGAGAATACCCCAATTTAACAATATTAAAAAGAAGACTTAACCTAATTACCATGCATCAATCAGCAGGTTGGCACGCACTCAGTTAGCAGACACTTTATTGCAACTACCAACAAAAAAAAGAAAATAAAATAGAAACCAACACAAAAATAATGAATACAAACATAAACATACCTCGAAAATACCCCAATTTAACAGTATTAAAAAGAAGACTTAACCTAATTACCATGTATCAATTAGCAGGTTGAAACTCACTCACTTAGGAGACTCTTTACAACAACTTAAAAGTAAACCAATAATCTAGAAAACCAAACAAAAATAATCAATACAAACAAAAAATGTATACCTAGAGAATACCAAATTGACCTTTATTAAAAAAGAATTGACTTCCCTAAATTAGCCTGCAACAAACAGCAGGTTATTATTTAATTAGTTAGGAGACTCTTTATTACAACTTCCAAAAAAAAAAGGAAACGAAAATAGAAACCAACACAAAAATAATGAAAACAGACATAAACATACCTTGAGAATACCCCATCATCATCATCATCATCATCAACCTTTTTTATCGTCCCACTGCTGGGCACAGGTCTCCTCTCATACAGAGAAGGATTGAGCGTAATCACCACGCTTGCTCAATGCGGGTTGGCGATTTCAGACTTAAAGTCCAGGTTTCCTCAAGATGTTTTCCTTCACCTCCAGTCACTGGTGTCCAAGATATACTTAGAAAGTACATATAACTTTAGAAAAGTTACATTGGTACTTGCCTGACCTGGAATCGAACCCGCGCACTCATACTTGAGAGGCTGGTGTTTTAACCACTAGGCCACCAAGACATTAGAATTACACATTAGACATTAGAATACCCCAATTTAACGATATTAAAAAGGAATTGACTTTCCAAAGTTAGCCTGCATAAGCAGCAGGATATTATTTTTTAGTTAGCAGATACTTTACTGCAACTTCCAAATAAAAAAAAGAAACAAAATAGAAACCAACACAAAAATAATGAATACAAACAAAAACGTACCTCGAGAATACCCCAATTTAACAATATTAAAAAGAAGACTTAACCTAATTACCATGTATCAATTAGCAGGTTGAAACTCGCACACTTAGGAAACTCTTTACGACAACTTGAAAGTAAACCCAAATCTAGAAAAAAAAAATTGTAAACAAAAACATACCTAGAGAATACCAAATTGAACGCTATTAAAAAAGAATTGACTTTCCTAAATTAGCCTGCATCAAACAGCAGGGTATTATTTTATTAGTTAGGAGACACTTAATTGCAACTTCCAAAAAAAAAAAAGAAACAAAAATAGAAACCAACACAAAAATAATGAATACAAACATATAAATACCTCGAAAATAGCCCAATTTAACAATATTAAAAAGAAGACTTAACCTAATTACCATGTATCAATTAGCAGGTTGAAACTCGCTCACTTAGGAGACTCTTTACGACAACTTGAAAGTAAACCCAAATCTAGAAAAAAAAATTGTAAACAAAAACATACCTAGAGAATACCAAATTGAATGCTATTAAAAAAGAATTCACTTTCCTAAATTAGCCTGCATCAAACAGCAGGGTATTATTTTATTAGTTAGGAGACACTTAATTGCAACTTCAAAAAAAAAAAAGAAACAAACATAGAAACCAACACAAAAATAATGAATAAAAATACCTCGAAAATAGCCCAATTTAACGATATTAAAAAGAAGACTTAACCTAATTACCATGCATCAATCAGCAGGTTGGCACGCACTCAGTTAGCAGACACTTTATTGCAACTTCAAAAAAAAAAAAAAAAAGAAACGAAAATAGAAACCAACACAAAAATAATGAAAACAGACATAAACATACCTCGAGAATACCCCAATTTAACAGTATTAAAAAGAAGACTTAACCTAATTACCATGCATCAATTAGCAGGTTGGCACTCACTCACTTAGGAGACTCTTTACCACAACTTAAAAGTAAACCCAAATAAACAAAAATTATCAAAATAAACAAAAACGTACCTAGAGAATACCAAATTGAACGTTATTAAAAAAGAACTGACTTTTCTTAATTAGCTTGCAAAAAACAGCAGGTTCTGATTCACTTACGAGATACTTTAGTGTAACTTACAATAAAACAAAACAAAAAATAGAAAACGATACAAAAATAATGAATAATAACAAATATTCCTAGAAAATACCCGAATTTAACGATATTTAAAAAGAATTGACTTTCCAAACTTAGCCTGCATGAATCAGCAGATTGGCACTCACTCAGAAGAGACTAGACACTCTACTGCAACTTACAAAAAAAAAAAAAAACAGAAATAGATACCAACACAAAAACAATGAATACAGACAAATACTTACCTCAAGAATTAGACTTAACCTAAGTACCATGCATTAATTAGCAGGTTGGCACTCACTCACTTAGGAGACTCTTTACCTCAACCTAAAAGTTAACCCAAATCTAGAAAACCAAACAAATATAATATAAGCAAAAAATATATACCGAGAGAATACCAAATTGAACGTTATTAAAAAAGAATTGACTTACCTAAATTAGCCTGCAACAAACAGCAGGTTATTATTTACTCAGTTAGGAGAAATTTTACTGCAACTTACAAAAAAAAAAAAAAAAAGCAAAATCTGAAACCAACACAAAAATATTGTATAAAAACATAAATATTCCTAGTAAATACCCGAATTTAAAGATATTAAAAAGGAATTGACTTACTAAAGTTAGCCTGCATCAAACAGCATGTTATTATTTTTCAGTTAGCAGACACTTTACACCAACTTCCAAAAAAAAAAAGAAAGAAAAAGAGAAACCAACACAAAAATAATGAAAACAGACATAAACATACCTCGAGAATACCCCATCATCATCATCATCATCATCAACCTTTTTTATCGTCCCACTGCTGGGCACAGGTCTCCTCTCATACAGAGAAGGATTGAGCGTAATCACCACGCTTGCTCAATGCGGGTTGGCGATTTCAGACTTAAAGTCCAGGTTTCCTCAAGATGTTTTCCTTCACCTCCAGTCACTGGTGTCCAAGATATACTTAGAAAGTACATATAACTTTAGAAAAGTTACATTGGTACTTGCCTGACCTGGAATCGAACCCGCGCACTCATACTTGAGAGACTGGTGTTTTAACCACTAGGCCACCAAGACATTAGAATTACACATTAGACATTAGAATACCCCAATTTAACGATATTAAAAAGGAATTGACTTTCCAAAGTTAGCCTGCATAAGCAGCAGGATATTATTTTTTAGTTAACAGATACTTTATTGCAACTTCCAAAAAAAAAAGAAACGAAAATAGAAACCAACACAAAAATAATGAAAACAGACATAAACATACCTCGAGAATACCCCAATTTAACGGTACTTAAAAGAAGACTTAACCTAATTACCATGTATCAATTAGCAGGTTGGAACTCACTCACTTAGGAGACCCTTTTCGACAACTTAAAAGTAAACCAAGATCTAGAAAACCAAACAAAATTAATCTATACAAACAAAAAATATATACCTAGAGAATACCAAATTGATCGTTATTAAAAAAGAATTGACTTCCCTAAATTAGCCTGCAACAAACAGCAGGTTATTATTTAATTAGTTAGGAGACACTTTATTACAACTTACAAAAAAAAAAAATTGAAACCAACACTAAAATAATGAATACAGACATAAACATACCTCGAGAATACCCGAATTTAACGATATTAAAAAGGAATTGACTTTCCAAAGTTAGCCTGCATAAGCAGCAGGATATTATTTTTTAGTTAGCAGATACTTTACTGCAACTTCCAAATAAAAAAAAGAAACAAAATAGAAACCAACACAAAAATAATGAATACAAACAAAAACGTACCTCGAGAATACCCCAATTTAACAATATTAAAAAGAAGACTTAACCTAATTACCATGTATCAATTAGCAGGTTGAAACTCGCTCACTTAGGAGACTCTTTACGACAACTTGAAAGTAAACCCAAATCTAGAAAAAAAAAATTGTAAACAAATCATACCTAGAGAATACCAAATTGAACGCTATTAAAAAAGAATTGACTTTCCTAAATTAGCCTGCAACAAACAGCAGGTTATTATTTTATTAGTTAGGAGACACTTTATTACAACTTACAAAAAAAAATTAAACAACACAAAAATAAAGAATACAAACTCAAACAAACCTCGAGAATACCCCAATTTAACAGTATTAAATAGAAGACTTAACCTAATTACCATGCATCAATCAGCAGGTTGGCACGCACTCAGTTAGCAGACACTTTATTGCAACTTCCAAATAAAAAAAAGAAACAAAATAGAAACCAACACAAAAATAATGAAGACAAACAAAAACGTACCTCGAGAATACCCCAATTTAACAATATTAAAAAGAAGACTTAACCTAATTACCATGCATCAATCAGCAGGTTGGCACGCACTCAGTTAGAAGAGACTTTACCATAACTTAAAAGTAATCCCAAATCTAGAAAATAAAAAAAATCGATATAAAGAAAAACATACCTAGAGAATACCAAATTTAGCGTTATTAAAGAATAATTGACTTTCCTAAATTAGCCCGCAACAAACAGCAGGTTATGATTCACATACGAGACACTTTACTCTAACTTATAACAAAACCCAAAAACAGATAAGAACAAAAAATAATTAATAAAAACATAAATATTCCTACAGAATACCCGATTTAACGATATTAAAAATAATTGCCTTTCCGAAGTTAACCTGCATCAAACAGCAGGTTATTATTTACTCAGTTAGCAGACACTTAATTGCAACTTCCAAAAAAAAAAAAGAAACAAAAATAGAAACCAACACAAACATAATGAATACAAACATAAAAATACCTCGAAAATAGCCCAATTTAACAATATTAAAAAGAAGACTTAACCTAATTACCATGCATCAATCAGCAGGTTGGCACGCACTCAATTAGCAGACACTTTATTGCAACTTCCAAATAAAAAAAAGAAACAAAATAGAAACCAACACAAAAATAATGAATACAAACAAAAACGTACCTCGAGAATACCCCAATTTAACAATATTAAAAAGAAGACTTAACCTAATTACCATGCATCAATCAGCAGGTTGGCACGCACTCAGTTAGCAGACACTTTATTGCAACTACCAACAAAAAAAAGAAAATAAAATAGAAACCAACACAAAAATAATGAATACAAACATAAACATACCTCGAAAATACCCCAATTTAACAGTATTAAAAAGAAGACTTAACCTAATTACCATGTATCAATTAGCAGGTTGAAACTCACTCACTTAGGAGACTCTTTACAACAACTTAAAAGTAAACCAATAATCTAGAAAACCAAACAAAAATAATCAATACAAACAAAAAATGTATACCTAGAGAATACCAAATTGACCTTTATTAAAAAAGAATTGACTTCCCTAAATTAGCCTGCAACAAACAGCAGGTTATTATTTAATTAGTTAGGAGACTCTTTATTACAACTTCCAAAAAAAAAAGGAAACGAAAATAGAAACCAACACAAAAATAATGAAAACAGACATAAACATACCTTGAGAATACCCCATCATCATCATCATCATCATCAACCTTTTTTATCGTCCCACTGCTGGGCACAGGTCTCCTCTCATACAGAGAAGGATTGAGCGTAATCACCACGCTTGCTCAATGCGGGTTGGCGATTTCAGACTTAAAGTCCAGGTTTCCTCAAGA
The DNA here is from genome assembly GCA_037179545.1 of Sesamia inferens. NCBI lineage: Eukaryota > Metazoa > Arthropoda > Insecta > Lepidoptera > Noctuidae > Sesamia > Sesamia inferens. Next base: position 7,641,602 of record CM073947.1, read on the forward strand.
TGTTTTCCTTCACCTCCAGTCACTGGTGTCCAAGATATACTTAGAAAGTACATATAACTTTAGAAAAGTTACATTGGTACTTGCCTGACCTGGAATCGAACCCGCGCACTCATACTTGAGAGGCTGGTGTTTTAACCACTAGGCCACCAAGACATTAGAATTACACATTAGACATTAGAATACCCCAATTTAACGATATTAAAAAGGAATTGACTTTCCAAAGTTAGCCTGCATAAGCAGCAGGATATTATTTTTTAGTTAGCAGATACTTTACTGCAACTTCCAAATAAAAAAAAGAAACAAAATAGAAACCAACACAAAAATAATGAATACAAACAAAAACGTACCTCGAGAATACCCCAATTTAACAATATTAAAAAGAAGACTTAACCTAATTACCATGTATCAATTAGCAGGTTGAAACTCGCACACTTAGGAAACTCTTTACGACAACTTGAAAGTAAACCCAAATCTAGAAAAAAAAAATTGTAAACAAAAACATACCTAGAGAATACCAAATTGAACGCTATTAAAAAAGAATTGACTTTCCTAAATTAGCCTGCATCAAACAGCAGGGTATTATTTTATTAGTTAGGAGACACTTAATTGCAACTTCCAAAAAAAAAAAAGAAACAAAAATAGAAACCAACACAAAAATAATGAATACAAACATATAAATACCTCGAAAATAGCCCAATTTAACAATATTAAAAAGAAGACTTAACCTAATTACCATGTATCAATTAGCAGGTTGAAACTCGCTCACTTAGGAGACTCTTTACGACAACTTGAAAGTAAACCCAAATCTAGAAAAAAAAATTGTAAACAAAAACATACCTAGAGAATACCAAATTGAATGCTATTAAAAAAGAATTCACTTTCCTAAATTAGCCTGCATCAAACAGCAGGGTATTATTTTATTAGTTAGGAGACACTTAATTGCAACTTCAAAAAAAAAAAAGAAACAAACATAGAAACCAACACAAAAATAATGAATAAAAATACCTCGAAAATAGCCCAATTTAACGATATTAAAAAGAAGACTTAACCTAATTACCATGCATCAATCAGCAGGTTGGCACGCACTCAGTTAGCAGACACTTTATTGCAACTTCAAAAAAAAAAAAAAAAAGAAACGAAAATAGAAACCAACACAAAAATAATGAAAACAGACATAAACATACCTCGAGAATACCCCAATTTAACAGTATTAAAAAGAAGACTTAACCTAATTACCATGCATCAATTAGCAGGTTGGCACTCACTCACTTAGGAGACTCTTTACCACAACTTAAAAGTAAACCCAAATAAACAAAAATTATCAAAATAAACAAAAACGTACCTAGAGAATACCAAATTGAACGTTATTAAAAAAGAACTGACTTTTCTTAATTAGCTTGCAAAAAACAGCAGGTTCTGATTCACTTACGAGATACTTTAGTGTAACTTACAATAAAACAAAACAAAAAATAGAAAACGATACAAAAATAATGAATAATAACAAATATTCCTAGAAAATACCCGAATTTAACGATATTTAAAAAGAATTGACTTTCCAAACTTAGCCTGCATGAATCAGCAGATTGGCACTCACTCAGAAGAGACTAGACACTCTACTGCAACTTACAAAAAAAAAAAAAACAGAAATAGATACCAACACAAAAACAATGAATACAGACAAATACTTACCTCAAGAATTAGACTTAACCTAAGTACCATGCATTAATTAGCAGGTTGGCACTCACTCACTTAGGAGACTCTTTACCTCAACCTAAAAGTTAACCCAAATCTAGAAAACCAAACAAATATAATATAAGCAAAAAATATATACCGAGAGAATACCAAATTGAACGTTATTAAAAAAGAATTGACTTACCTAAATTAGCCTGCAACAAACAGCAGGTTATTATTTACTCAGTTAGGAGAAATTTTACTGCAACTTACAAAAAAAAAAAAAAAAAGCAAAATCTGAAACCAACACAAAAATATTGTATAAAAACATAAATATTCCTAGTAAATACCCGAATTTAAAGATATTAAAAAGGAATTGACTTACTAAAGTTAGCCTGCATCAAACAGCATGTTATTATTTTTCAGTTAGCAGACACTTTACACCAACTTCCAAAAAAAAAAAGAAAGAAAAAGAGAAACCAACACAAAAATAATGAAAACAGACATAAACATACCTCGAGAATACCCCATCATCATCATCATCATCATCAACCTTTTTTATCGTCCCACTGCTGGGCACAGGTCTCCTCTCATACAGAGAAGGATTGAGCGTAATCACCACGCTTGCTCAATGCGGGTTGGCGATTTCAGACTTAAAGTCCAGGTTTCCTCAAGATGTTTTCCTTCACCTCCAGTCACTGGTGTCCAAGATATACTTAGAAAGTACATATAACTTTAGAAAAGTTACATTGGTACTTGCCTGACCTGGAATCGAACCCGCGCACTCATACTTGAGAGACTGGTGTTTTAACCACTAGGCCACCAAGACATTAGAATTACACATTAGACATTAGAATACCCCAATTTAACGATATTAAAAAGGAATTGACTTTCCAAAGTTAGCCTGCATAAGCAGCAGGATATTATTTTTTAGTTAACAGATACTTTATTGCAACTTCCAAAAAAAAAAGAAACGAAAATAGAAACCAACACAAAAATAATGAAAACAGACATAAACATACCTCGAGAATACCCCAATTTAACGGTACTTAAAAGAAGACTTAACCTAATTACCATGTATCAATTAGCAGGTTGGAACTCACTCACTTAGGAGACCCTTTTCGACAACTTAAAAGTAAACCAAGATCTAGAAAACCAAACAAAATTAATCTATACAAACAAAAAATATATACCTAGAGAATACCAAATTGATCGTTATTAAAAAAGAATTGACTTCCCTAAATTAGCCTGCAACAAACAGCAGGTTATTATTTAATTAGTTAGGAGACACTTTATTACAACTTACAAAAAAAAAAAATTGAAACCAACACTAAAATAATGAATACAGACATAAACATACCTCGAGAATACCCGAATTTAACGATATTAAAAAGGAATTGACTTTCCAAAGTTAGCCTGCATAAGCAGCAGGATATTATTTTTTAGTTAGCAGATACTTTACTGCAACTTCCAAATAAAAAAAAGAAACAAAATAGAAACCAACACAAAAATAATGAATACAAACAAAAACGTACCTCGAGAATACCCCAATTTAACAATATTAAAAAGAAGACTTAACCTAATTACCATGTATCAATTAGCAGGTTGAAACTCGCTCACTTAGGAGACTCTTTACGACAACTTGAAAGTAAACCCAAATCTAGAAAAAAAAAATTGTAAACAAATCATACCTAGAGAATACCAAATTGAACGCTATTAAAAAAGAATTGACTTTCCTAAATTGCCTGCATCCAACAGCAGGGTATTATTTTATTAGTTAGGAGACACTTTATTACAACTTACAAAAAAAAATTAAACAACACAAAAATAAAGAATACAAACTCAAACAAACCTCGAGAATACCCCAATTTAACAGTATTAAATAGAAGACTTAACCTAATTACCATGCATCAATCAGCAGGTTGGCACGCACTCAGTTAGCAGACACTTTATTGCAACTTCCAAATAAAAAAAAGAAACAAAATAGAAACCAACACAAAAATAATGAAGACAAACAAAAACGTACCTCGAGAATACCCCAATTTAACAATATTAAAAAGAAGACTTAACCTAATTACCATGCATCAATCAGCAGGTTGGCACGCACTCAGTTAGAAGAGACTTTACCATAACTTAAAAGTAATCCCAAATCTAGAAAATAAAAAAAATCGATATAAAGAAAAACATACCTAGAGAATACCAAATTTAGCGTTATTAAAGAATAATTGACTTTCCTAAATTAGCCCGCAACAAACAGCAGGTTATGATTCACATACGAGACACTTTACTCTAACTTATAACAAAACCCAAAAACAGATAAGAACAAAAAATAATTAATAAAAACATAAATATTCCTACAGAATACCCGATTTAACGATATTAAAAATAATTGCCTTTCCGAAGTTAACCTGCATCAAACAGCAGGTTATTATTTACTCAGTTAGCAGACACTTAATTGCAACTTCCAAAAAAAAAAAGAAACAAAAATAGAAACCAACACAAACATAATGAATACAAACATAAAAATACCTCGAAAATAGCCCAATTTAACAATATTAAAAAGAAGACTTAACCTAATTACCATGCATCAATCAGCAGGTTGGCACGCACTCAATTAGCAGACACTTTATTGCAACTTCCAAATAAAAAAAAGAAACAAAATAGAAACCAACACAAAAATAATGAATACAAACAAAAACGTACCTCGAGAATACCCCAATTTAACAATATTAAAAAGAAGACTTAACCTAATTACCATGCATCAATCAGCAGGTTGGCACGCACTCAGTTAGCAGACACTTTATTGCAACTACCAACAAAAAAAAGAAAATAAAATAGAAACCAACACAAAAATAATGAATACAAACATAAACATACCTCGAAAATACCCCAATTTAACAGTATTAAAAAGAAGACTTAACCTAATTACCATGTATCAATTAGCAGGTTGAAACTCACTCACTTAGGAGACTCTTTACAACAACTTAAAAGTAAACCAATAATCTAGAAAACCAAACAAAAATAATCAATACAAACAAAAAATGTATACCTAGAGAATACCAAATTGACCTTTATTAAAAAAGAATTGACTTCCCTAAATTAGCCTGCAACAAACAGCAGGTTATTATTTAATTAGTTAGGAGACTCTTTATTACAACTTCCAAAAAAAAAAGGAAACGAAAATAGAAACCAACACAAAAATAATGAAAACAGACATAAACATACCTTGAGAATACCCCATCATCATCATCATCATCATCAACCTTTTTTATCGTCCCACTGCTGGGCACAGGTCTCCTCTCATACAGAGAAGGATTGAGCGTAATCACCACGCTTGCTCAATGCGGGTTGGCGATTTCAGAATTAAAGTCCAGGTTTCCTCAAGATGTTTTCCTTCACCTCCAGTCACTGGTGTCCAAGATATACTTAGAAAGTACATATAACTTTAGAAAAGTTACATTGGTACTTGCCTGACCTGGAATCGAACCCGCGCACTCATACTTGAGAGGCTGGTGTTTTAACCACTAGGCCACTAAGACATTAGAATTACACATTAGACATTACAATACCCCAATTTAACGATATTAAAAAGGAATTGACTTTCCAAAGTTAGCCTGCATAAGCAGCAGGATATTATTTTTTAGTTAGCAGATACTTTATTGCAACTTCTAAATAAAAAAAAGAAACAAAATAGAAACCAACACAAAAATAATGAATACAAACAAAAACGTACCTCGAGAATACCCCAATTTAACAATATTAAAAAGAAGACTTAACCTAATTACCATGTATCAATTAGCAGGTTGAAACTCGCTCACTTAGGAGACTCTTTACGACAACTTGAAAGTAAACCCAAATCTAGAAAAAAAAAAAATTGTAAACAAAAACATACCTAGAGAATACCAAATTGAACGCTATTAAAAAAGAATTGACTTTCCTAAATTAGCCTGCATCAAACAGCAGGGTATTATTTTATTAGTTAGGAGACACTTAATTGCAACTTCAAAAAAAAAAAAAAAGAAACAAAAATAGAAACCAACACAAAAATAATGAATACAAACATATAAATACCTCGAAAATAGCCCAATTTAACAATATTAAAAAGAAGACTTAACCTAATTACCATGTATCAATTAGCAGGTTGAAACTCGCTCACTTAGGAGACTCTTTACGACAACTTGAAAGTAAACCCAAATCTAGAAAAAAAAATTGTAAACAAAAACATACCTAGAGAATACCAAATTGAACGCTATTAAAAAAGAATTCACTTTCCTAAATTAGCCTGCATCAAACAGCAGGGTATTATTTTATTAGTTAGGAGACACTTAATTGCAACTTCAAAAAAAAAAAAAAGAAACAAACATAGAAACCAACACAAAAATAATGAATAAAAATACCTCGAAAATAGCCCAATTTAACGATATTAAAAAGAAGACTTAACCTAATTACCATGCATCAATCAGCAGGTTGGCACGCACTCAGTTAGCAGACACTTTATTGCAACTTCAAAAAAAAAAAAAAAAAGAAACGAAAATAGAAACCAACACAAAAATAATGAAAACAGACATAAACATACCTCGAGAATACCCCAATTTAACAGTATTAAAAAGAAGACTTAACCTAATTACCATGCATCAATTAGCAGGTTGGCACTCACTCACTTAGGAGACTCTTTACCACAACTTAAAAGTAAACCCAAATAAACAAAAATTATCAAAATAAACAAAAACGTACCTAGAGAATACCAAATTGAACGTTATTAAAAAAGAACTGACTTTTCTTAATTAGCTTGCAAAAAACAGCAGGTTCTGATTCACTTACGAGATACTTTAGTGTAACTTACAATAAAACAAAACAAAAAATAGAAAACGATACAAAAATAATGAATAATAACAAATATTCCTAGAAAATACCCGAATTTAACGATATTTAAAAAGAATTGACTTTCCAAACTTAGCCTGCATGAATCAGCAGATTGGCACTCACTCAGAAGAGACTAGACACTCTACTGCAACTTACAAAAAAAAAAAAAAACAGAAATAGATACCAACACAAAAACAATGAATACAGACAAATACTTACCTCAAGAATTAGACTTAACCTAAGTACCATGCATTAATTAGCAGGTTGGCACTCACTCACTTAGGAGACTCTTTACCTCAACCTAAAAGTTAACCCAAATCTAGAAAACCAAACAAATATAATATAAGCAAAAAATATATACCGAGAGAATACCAAATTGAACGTTATTAAAAAAGAATTGACTTACCTAAATTAGCCTGCAACAAACAGCAGGTTATTATTTACTCAGTTAGGAGAAATTTTACTGCAACTTACAAAAAAAAAAAAAAAAAAGCAAAATCTGAAACCAACACAAAAATATTGTATAAAAACATAAATATTCCTAGTAAATACCCGAATTTAAAGATATTAAAAAGGAATTGACTTACTAAAGTTAGCCTGCATCAAACAGCATGTTATTATTTTTCAGTTAGCAGACACTTTACACCAACTTCCAAAAAAAAAAAGAAAGAAAAAGAGAAACCAACACAAAAATAATGAAAACAGACATAAACATACCTCGAGAATACCCCATCATCATCATCATCATCATCAACCTTTTTTATCGTCCCACTGCTGGGCACAGGTCTCCTCTCATACAGAGAAGGATTGAGCGTAATCACCACGCTTGCTCAATGCGGGTTGGCGATTTCAGACTTAAAGTCCAGGTTTCCTCAAGATGTTTTCCTTCACCTCCAGTCACTGGTGTCCAAGATATACTTAGAAAGTACATATAACTTTAGAAAAGTTACATTGGTACTTGCCTGACCTGGAATCGAACCCGCGCACTCATACTTGAGAGACTGGTGTTTTAACCACTAGGCCACCAAGACATTAGAATTACACATTAGACATTAGAATACCCCAATTTAACGATATTAAAAAGGAATTGACTTTCCAAAGTTAGCCTGCATAAGCAGCAGGATATTATTTTTTAGTTAACAGATACTTTATTGCAACTTCCAAAAAAAAAAGAAACGAAAATAGAAACCAACACAAAAATAATGAAAACAGACATAAACATACCTCGAGAATACCCCAATTTAACGGTACTTAAAAGAAGACTTAACCTAATTACCATGTATCAATTAGCAGGTTGGAACTCACTCACTTAGGAGACCCTTTTCGACAACTTAAAAGTAAACCAAGATCTAGAAAACCAAACAAAATTAATCTATACAAACAAAAAATATATACCTAGAGAATACCAAATTGATCGTTATTAAAAAAGAATTGACTTCCCTAAATTAGCCTGCAACAAACAGCAGGTTATTATTTAATTAGTTAGGAGACACTTTATTACAACTTACAAAAAAAAAAAATTGAAACCAACACTAAAATAATGAATACAGACATAAACATACCTCGAGAATACCCGAATTTAACGATATTAAAAAGGAATTGACTTTCCAAAGTTAGCCTGCATAAGCAGCAGGATATTATTTTTTAGTTAGCAGATACTTTACTGCAACTTCCAAATAAAAAAAAGAAACAAAATAGAAACCAACACAAAAATAATGAATACAAACAAAAACGTACCTCGAGAATACCCCAATTTAACAATATTAAAAAGAAGACTTAACCTAATTACCATGTATCAATTAGCAGGTTGAAACTCGCTCACTTAGGAGACTCTTTACGACAACTTGAAAGTAAACCCAAATCTAGAAAAAAAAAATTGTAAACAAATCATACCTAGAGAATACCAAATTGAACGCTATTAAAAAAGAATTGACTTTCCTAAATTAGCCTGCAACAAACAGCAGGTTATTATTTTATTAGTTAGGAGACACTTTATTACAACTTACAAAAAAAAATTAAACAACACAAAAATAAAGAATACAAACTCAAACAAACCTCGAGAATACCCCAATTTAACAGTATTAAATAGAAGACTTAACCTAATTACCATGCATCAATCAGCAGGTTGGCACGCACTCAGTTAGCAGACACTTTATTGCAACTTCCAAATAAAAAAAAGAAACAAAATAGAAACCAACACAAAAATAATGAAGACAAACAAAAACGTACCTCGAGAATACCCCAATTTAACAATATTAAAAAGAAGACTTAACCTAATTACCATGCATCAATCAGCAGGTTGGCACGCACTCAGTTAGAAGAGACTTTACCATAACTTAAAAGTAATCCCAAATCTAGAAAATAAAAAAAATCGATATAAAGAAAAACATACCTAGAGAATACCAAATTTAGCGTTATTAAAGAATAATTGACTTTCCTAAATTAGCCCGCAACAAACAGCAGGTTATGATTCACATACGAGACACTTTACTCTAACTTATAACAAAACCCAAAAACAGATAAGAACAAAAAATAATTAATAAAAACATAAATATTCCTACAGAATACCCGATTTAACGATATTAAAAATAATTGCCTTTCCGAAGTTAACCTGCATCAAACAGCAGGTTATTATTTACTCAGTTAGCAGACACTTAATTGCAACTTCCAAAAAAAAAAAAGAAACAAAAATAGAAACCAACACAAACATAATGAATACAAACATAAAAATACCTCGAAAATAGCCCAATTTAACAATATTAAAAAGAAGACTTAACCTAATTACCATGCATCAATCAGCAGGTTGGCACGCACTCAATTAGCAGACACTTTATTGCAACTTCCAAATAAAAAAAAGAAACAAAATAGAAACCAACACAAAAATAATGAATACAAACAAAAACGTACCTCGAGAATACCCCAATTTAACAATATTAAAAAGAAGACTTAACCTAATTACCATGCATCAATCAGCAGGTTGGCACGCACTCAGTCAGCAGACACTTTATTGCAACTACCAACAAAAAAAAGAAAATAAAATAGAAACCAACACAAAAATAATGAATACAAACATAAACATACCTCGAAAATACCCCAATTTAACAGTATTAAAAAGAAGACTTAACCTAATTACCATGTATCAATTAGCAGGTTGAAACTCACTCACTTAGGAGACTCTTTACAACAACTTAAAAGTAAACCAATAATCTAGAAAACCAAACAAAAATAATCAATACAAACAAAAAATGTATACCTAGAGAATACCAAATTGACCTTTATTAAAAAAGAATTGACTTCCCTAAATTAGCCTGCAACAAACAGCAGGTTATTATTTAATTAGTTAGGAGACTCTTTATTACAACTTCCAAAAAAAAAAGGAAACGAAAATAGAAACCAACACAAAAATAATGAAAACAGACATAAACATACCTTGAGAATACCCCATCATCATCATCATCATCATCAACCTTTTTTATCGTCCCACTGCTGGGCACAGGTCTCCTCTCATACAGAGAAGGATTGAGCGTAATCACCACGCTTGCTCAATGCGGGTTGGCGATTTCAGACTTAAAGTCCAGGTTTCCTCAAGATGTTTTCCTTCACCTCCAGTCACTGGTGTCCAAGATATACTTAGAAAGTACATATAACTTTAGAAAAGTTACATTGGTACTTGCCTGACCTGGAATCGAACCCGCGCACTCATACTTGAGAGGCTGGTGTTTTAACCACTAGGCCACCAAGACATTAGAATTACACATTAGACATTAGAATACCCCAATTTAACGATATTAAAAAGGAATTGACTTTCCAAAGTTAGCCTGCATAAGCAGCAGGATATTATTTTTTAGTTAGCAGATACTTTACTGCAACTTCCAAATAAAAAAAAGAAACAAAATAGAAACCAACACAAAAATAATGAATACAAACAAAAACGTACCTCGAGAATACCCCAATTTAACAATATTAAAAAGAAGACTTAACCTAATTACCATGTATCAATTAGCAGGTTGAAACTCGCACACTTAGGAAACTCTTTACGACAACTTGAAAGTAAACCCAAATCTAGAAAAAAAAAATTGTAAACAAAAACATACCTAGAGAATACCAAATTGAACGCTATTAAAAAAGAATTGACTTTCCTAAATTAGCCTGCATCAAACAGCAGGGTATTATTTTATTAGTTAGGAGACACTTAATTGCAACTTCCAAAAAAAAAAAAGAAACAAAAATAGAAACCAACACAAAAATAATGAATACAAACATATAAATACCTCGAAAATAGCCCAATTTAACAATATTAAAAAGAAGACTTAACCTAATTACCATGTATCAATTAGCAGGTTGAAACTCGCTCACTTAGGAGACTCTTTACGACAACTTGAAAGTAAACCCAAATCTAGAAAAAAAAATTGTAAACAAAAACATACCTAGAGAATACCAAATTGAATGCTATTAAAAAAGAATTCACTTTCCTAAATTAGCCTGCATCAAACAGCAGGGTATTATTTTATTAGTTAGGAGACACTTAATTGCAACTTCAAAAAAAAAAAAGAAACAAACATAGAAACCAACACAAAAATAATGAATAAAAATACCTCGAAAATAGCCCAATTTAACGATATTAAAAAGAAGACTTAACCTAATTACCATGCATCAATCAGCAGGTTGGCACGCACTCAGTTAGCAGACACTTTATTGCAACTTCAAAAAAAAAAAAAAAAAGAAACGAAAATAGAAACCAACACAAAAATAATGAAAACAGACATAAACATACCTCGAGAATACCCCAATTTAACAGTATTAAAAAGAAGACTTAACCTAATTACCATGCATCAATTAGCAGGTTGGCACTCACTCACTTAGGAGACTCTTTACCACAACTTAAAAGTAAACCCAAATAAACAAAAATTATCAAAATAAACAAAAACGTACCTAGAGAATACCAAATTGAACGTTATTAAAAAAGAACTGACTTTTCTTAATTAGCTTGCAAAAAACAGCAGGTTCTGATTCACTTACGAGATACTTTAGTGTAACTTACAATAAAACAAAACAAAAAATAGAAAACGATACAAAAATAATGAATAATAACAAATATTCCTAGAAAATACCCGAATTTAACGATATTTAAAAAGAATTGACTTTCCAAACTTAGCCTGCATGAATCAGCAGATTGGCACTCACTCAGAAGAGACTAGACACTCTACTGCAACTTACAAAAAAAAAAAAAAACAGAAATAGATACCAACACAAAAACAATGAATACAGACAAATACTTACCTCAAGAATTAGACTTAACCTAAGTACCATGCATTAATTAGCAGGTTGGCACTCACTCACTTAGGAGACTCTTTACCTCAACCTAAAAGTTAACCCAAATCTAGAAAACCAAACAAATATAATATAAGCAAAAAATATATACCGAGAGAATACCAAATTGAACGTTATTAAAAAAGAATTGACTTACCTAAATTAGCCTGCAACAAACAGCAGGTTATTATTTACTCAGTTAGGAGAAATTTTACTGCAACTTACAAAAAAAAAAAAAAAAGCAAAATCTGAAACCAACACAAAAATATTGTATAAAAACATAAATATTCCTAGTAAATACCCGAATTTAAAGATATTAAAAAGGAATTGACTTACTAAAGTTAGCCTGCATCAAACAGCATGTTATTATTTTTCAGTTAGCAGACACTTTACACCAACTTCCAAAAAAAAAAAGAAAGAAAAAGAGAAACCAACACAAAAATAATGAAAACAGACATAAACATACCTCGAGAATACCCCATCATCATCATCATCATCATCAACCTTTTTTATCGTCCCACTGCTGGGCACAGGTCTCCTCTCATACAGAGAAGGATTGAGCGTAATCACCACGCTTGCTCAATGCGGGTTGGCGATTTCAGACTTAAAGTCCAGGTTTCCTCAAGATGTTTTCCTTCACCTCCAGTCACTGGTGTCCAAGATATACTTAGAAAGTACATATAACTTTAGAAAAGTTACATTGGTACTTGCCTGACCTGGAATCGAACCCGCGCACTCATACTTGAGAGACTGGTGTTTTAACCACTAGGCCACCAAGACATTAGAATTACACATTAGACATTAGAATACCCCAATTTAACGATATTAAAAAGGAATTGACTTTCCAAAGTTAGCCTGCATAAGCAGCAGGATATTATTTTTTAGTTAACAGATACTTTATTGCAACTTCCAAAAAAAAAAGAAACGAAAATAGAAACCAACACAAAAATAATGAAAACAGACATAAACATACCTCGAGAATACCCCAATTTAACGGTACTTAAAAGAAGACTTAACCTAATTACCATGTATCAATTAGCAGGTTGGAACTCACTCACTTAGGAGACCCTTTTCGACAACTTAAAAGTAAACCAAGATCTAGAAAACCAAACAAAATTAATCTATACAAACAAAAAATATATACCTAGAGAATACCAAATTGATCGTTATTAAAAAAGAATTGACTTCCCTAAATTAGCCTGCAACAAACAGCAGGTTATTATTTAATTAGTTAGGAGACACTTTATTACAACTTACAAAAAAAAAAAATTGAAACCAACACTAAAATAATGAATACAGACATAAACATACCTCGAGAATACCCGAATTTAACGATATTAAAAAGGAATTGACTTTCCAAAGTTAGCCTGCATAAGCAGCAGGATATTATTTTTTAGTTAGCAGATACTTTACTGCAACTTCCAAATAAAAAAAAGAAACAAAATAGAAACCAACACAAAAATAATGAATACAAACAAAAACGTACCTCGAGAATACCCCAATTTAACAATATTAAAAAGAAGACTTAACCTAATTACCATGTATCAATTAGCAGGTTGAAACTCGCTCACTTAGGAGACTCTTTACGACAACTTGAAAGTAAACCCAAATCTAGAAAAAAAAAATTGTAAACAAATCATACCTAGAGAATACCAAATTGAACGCTATTAAAAAAGAATTGACTTTCCTAAATTGCCTGCATCCAACAGCAGGGTATTATTTTATTAGTTAGGAGACACTTTATTACAACTTACAAAAAAAAATTAAACAACACAAAAATAAAGAATACAAACTCAAACAAACCTCGAGAATACCCCAATTTAACAGTATTAAATAGAAGACTTAACCTAATTACCATGCATCAATCAGCAGGTTGGCACGCACTCAGTTAGCAGACACTTTATTGCAACTTCCAAATAAAAAAAAGAAACAAAATAGAAACCAACACAAAAATAATGAAGACAAACAAAAACGTACCTCGAGAATACCCCAATTTAACAATATTAAAAAGAAGACTTAACCTAATTACCATGCATCAATCAGCAGGTTGGCACGCACTCAGTTAGAAGAGACTTTACCATAACTTAAAAGTAATCCCAAATCTAGAAAATAAAAAAAATCGATATAAAGAAAAACATACCTAGAGAATACCAAATTTAGCGTTATTAAAGAATAATTGACTTTCCTAAATTAGCCCGCAACAAACAGCAGGTTATGATTCACATACGAGACACTTTACTCTAACTTATAACAAAACCCAAAAACAGATAAGAACAAAAAATAATTAATAAAAACATAAATATTCCTACAGAATACCCGATTTAACGATATTAAAAATAATTGCCTTTCCGAAGTTAACCTGCATCAAACAGCAGGTTATTATTTACTCAGTTAGCAGACACTTAATTGCAACTTCCAAAAAAAAAAAGAAACAAAAATAGAAACCAACACAAACATAATGAATACAAACATAAAAATACCTCGAAAATAGCCCAATTTAACAATATTAAAAAGAAGACTTAACCTAATTACCATGCATCAATCAGCAGGTTGGCACGCACTCAATTAGCAGACACTTTATTGCAACTTCCAAATAAAAAAAAGAAACAAAATAGAAACCAACACAAAAATAATGAATACAAACAAAAACGTACCTCGAGAATACCCCAATTTAACAATATTAAAAAGAAGACTTAACCTAATTACCATGCATCAATCAGCAGGTTGGCACGCACTCAGTTAGCAGACACTTTATTGCAACTACCAACAAAAAAAAGAAAATAAAATAGAAACCAACACAAAAATAATGAATACAAACATAAACATACCTCGAAAATACCCCAATTTAACAGTATTAAAAAGAAGACTTAACCTAATTACCATGTATCAATTAGCAGGTTGAAACTCACTCACTTAGGAGACTCTTTACAACAACTTAAAAGTAAACCAATAATCTAGAAAACCAAACAAAAATAATCAATACAAACAAAAAATGTATACCTAGAGAATACCAAATTGACCTTTATTAAAAAAGAATTGACTTCCCTAAATTAGCCTGCAACAAACAGCAGGTTATTATTTAATTAGTTAGGAGACTCTTTATTACAACTTCCAAAAAAAAAAGGAAACGAAAATAGAAACCAACACAAAAATAATGAAAACAGACATAAACATACCTTGAGAATACCCCATCATCATCATCATCATCATCAACCTTTTTTATCGTCCCACTGCTGGGCACAGGTCTCCTCTCATACAGAGAAGGATTGAGCGTAATCACCACGCTTGCTCAATGCGGGTTGGCGATTTCAGAATTAAAGTCCAGGTTTCCTCAAGATGTTTTCCTTCACCTCCAGTCACTGGTGTCCAAGATATACTTAGAAAGTACATATAACTTTAGAAAAGTTACATTGGTACTTGCCTGACCTGGAATCGAACCCGCGCACTCATACTTGAGAGGCTGGTGTTTTAACCACTAGGCCACTAAGACATTAGAATTACACATTAGACATTACAATACCCCAATTTAACGATATTAAAAAGGAATTGACTTTCCAAAGTTAGCCTGCATAAGCAGCAGGATATTATTTTTTAGTTAGCAGATACTTTATTGCAACTTCTAAATAAAAAAAAGAAACAAAATAGAAACCAACACAAAAATAATGAATACAAACAAAAACGTACCTCGAGAATACCCCAATTTAACAATATTAAAAAGAAGACTTAACCTAATTACCATGTATCAATTAGCAGGTTGAAACTCGCTCACTTAGGAGACTCTTTACGACAACTTGAAAGTAAACCCAAATCTAGAAAAAAAAAAAATTGTAAACAAAAACATACCTAGAGAATACCAAATTGAACGCTATTAAAAAAGAATTGACTTTCCTAAATTAGCCTGCATCAAACAGCAGGGTATTATTTTATTAGTTAGGAGACACTTAATTGCAACTTCAAAAAAAAAAAAAAAGAAACAAAAATAGAAACCAACACAAAAATAATGAATACAAACATATAAATACCTCGAAAATAGCCCAATTTAACAATATTAAAAAGAAGACTTAACCTAATTACCATGTATCAATTAGCAGGTTGAAACTCGCTCACTTAGGAGACTCTTTACGACAACTTGAAAGTAAACCCAAATCTAGAAAAAAAAATTGTAAACAAAAACATACCTAGAGAATACCAAATTGAACGCTATTAAAAAAGAATTCACTTTCCTAAATTAGCCTGCATCAAACAGCAGGGTATTATTTTATTAGTTAGGAGACACTTAATTGCAACTTCAAAAAAAAAAAAAAGAAACAAACATAGAAACCAACACAAAAATAATGAATAAAAATACCTCGAAAATAGCCCAATTTAACGATATTAAAAAGAAGACTTAACCTAATTACCATGCATCAATCAGCAGGTTGGCACGCACTCAGTTAGCAGACACTTTATTGCAACTTCAAAAAAAAAAAAAAAAAGAAACGAAAATAGAAACCAACACAAAAATAATGAAAACAGACATAAACATACCTCGAGAATACCCCAATTTAACAGTATTAAAAAGAAGACTTAACCTAATTACCATGCATCAATTAGCAGGTTGGCACTCACTCACTTAGGAGACTCTTTACCACAACTTAAAAGTAAACCCAAATAAACAAAAATTATCAAAATAAACAAAAACGTACCTAGAGAATACCAAATTGAACGTTATTAAAAAAGAACTGACTTTTCTTAATTAGCTTGCAAAAAACAGCAGGTTCTGATTCACTTACGAGATACTTTAGTGTAACTTACAATAAAACAAAACAAAAAATAGAAAACGATACAAAAATAATGAATAATAACAAATATTCCTAGAAAATACCCGAATTTAACGATATTTAAAAAGAATTGACTTTCCAAACTTAGCCTGCATGAATCAGCAGATTGGCACTCACTCAGAAGAGACTAGACACTCTACTGCAACTTACAAAAAAAAAAAAAACAGAAATAGATACCAACACAAAAACAATGAATACAGACAAATACTTACCTCAAGAATTAGACTTAACCTAAGTACCATGCATTAATTAGCAGGTTGGCACTCACTCACTTAGGAGACTCTTTACCTCAACCTAAAAGTTAACCCAAATCTAGAAAACCAAACAAATATAATATAAGCAAAAAATATATACCGAGAGAATACCAAATTGAACGTTATTAAAAAAGAATTGACTTACCTAAATTAGCCTGCAACAAACAGCAGGTTATTATTTACTCAGTTAGGAGAAATTTTACTGCAACTTACAAAAAAAAAAAAAAAAAAGCAAAATCTGAAACCAACACAAAAATATTGTATAAAAACATAAATATTCCTAGTAAATACCCGAATTTAAAGATATTAAAAAGGAATTGACTTACTAAGGTTAGCCTGCATCAAACAGCATGTTATTATTTTTCAGTTAGCAGACACTTTACACCAACTTCCAAAAAAAAAAAGAAAGAAAAAGAGAAACCAACACAAAAATAATGAAAACAGACATAAACATACCTCGAGAATACCCCATCATCATCATCATCATCATCAACCTTTTTTATCGTCCCACTGCTGGGCACAGGTCTCCTCTCATACAGAGAAGGATTGAGCGTAATCACCACGCTTGCTCAATGCGGGTTGGCGATTTCAGACTTAAAGTCCAGGTTTCCTCAAGATGTTTTCCTTCACCTCCAGTCACTGGTGTCCAAGATATACTTAGAAAGTACATATAACTTTAGAAAAGTTACATTGGTACTTGCCTGACCTGGAATCGAACCCGCGCACTCATACTTGAGAGACTGGTGTTTTAACCACTAGGCCACCAAGACATTAGAATTACACATTAGACATTAGAATACCCCAATTTAACGATATTAAAAAGGAATTGACTTTCCAAAGTTAGCCTGCATAAGCAGCAGGATATTATTTTTTAGTTAACAGATACTTTATTGCAACTTCCAAAAAAAAAAAGAAACGAAAATAGAAACCAACACAAAAATAATGAAAACAGACATAAACATACCTCGAGAATACCCCAATTTAACGGTACTTAAAAGAAGACTTAACCTAATTACCATGTATCAATTAGCAGGTTGGAACTCACTCACTTAGGAGACCCTTTTCGACAACTTAAAAGTAAACCAAGATCTAGAAAACCAAACAAAAATAATCTATACAAACAAAAAATATATACCTAGAGAATACCAAATTGATCGTTATTAAAAAAGAATTGACTTCCCTAAATTAGCCTGCAACAAACAGCAGGTTATTATTTAATTAGTTAGGAGACACTTTATTACAACTTACAAAAAAAAAATTAAACAACACAAAAATAAAGAATACAAACTCAAACAAACCTCGAGAATACCCCAATTTAACAGTATTAAATAGAAGACTTAACCTAATTACCATGTATCAATTAGCAGGTTGAAACTCACTCACTTAGGAGACTCTTTACGACAACTTAAAAGTAAACCAAGATCTAGAAAACCAAACAAAAATAATCAATACAAACAGAAAATATATACCTAGAGAATACTAAATTGACCGTTATTAAAAAAGAATTGACTTCCCTAAATTAGGCTGCAACAAACAGCAGGTTATTATTTAATTAGTAAGGAGACACTTTATTACAACTTACAAAAAAAAAAAATTGAAACCAACACTAAAATAATGAATACAGACATAAACATACCTCGGGAATACCCGAATTTAACGATATTAAAAAGGAATTGACTTTCCAAAGTTAGCCTGCATAAGCAGCAGGATATTATTTTTTAGTTAGCAGATACTTTACTGCAACTTCCAAATAAAAAAAAGAAACAAAATAGAAACCAACACAAAAATAATGAATACAAACAAAAACGTACCTCGAGAATACCCCAATTTAACAATATTAAAAAGAAGACTTAACCTAATTACCATGTATCAATTAGCAGGTTGAAACTCGCTCACTTAGGAGACTCTTTACGACAACTTGAAAGTAAACCCAAATCTAGAAAAAAAAAAAATTGTAAACAAATCATACCTAGAGAATACCAAATTGAACGCTATTAAAAAAGAATTGACTTTCCTAAATTGCCTGCATCCAACAGCAGGGTATTATTTTATTAGTTAGGAGACACTTTATTACAACTTACAAAAAAAAATTAAACAACACAAAAATAAAGAATACAAACTCAAACAAACCTCGAGAATACCCCAATTTAACAGTATTAAATAGAAGACTTAACCTCATTACCATGCATCAATCAGCAGGTTGGCACGCACTCAGTTAGCAGACACTTTATTGCAACTTCCAAATAAAAAAAAGAAACAAAATAGAAACCAACACAAAAATAATGAAGACAAACAAAAACGTACCTCGAGAATACCCCAATTTAACAATATTAAAAAGAAGACTTAACCTAATTACCATGCATCAATCAGCAGGTTGGCACGCACTCAGTTAGAAGAGACTTTACCATAACTTAAAAGTAATCCCAAATCTAGAAAATAAAAAAAATCGATATAAAGAAAAACATACCTAGAGAATACCAAATTTAGCGTTATTAAAGAATAATTGACTTTCCTAAATTAGCCCGCAACAAACAGCAGGTTATGATTCACATACGAGACACTTTACTCTAACTTATAACAAAACCCAAAAACAGATAAGAACAAAAAATAATTAATAAAAACATAAATATTCCTACAGAATACCCGATTTAACGATATTAAAAATAATTGCCTTTCCGAAGTTAACCTGCATCAAACAGCAGGTTATTATTTACTCAGTTAGCAGACACTTAATTGCAACTTCCAAAAAAAAAAAGAAACAAAAATAGAAACCAACACAAACATAATGAATACAAACATAAAAATACCTCGAAAATAGCCCAATTTAACAATATTAAAAAGAAGACTTAACCTAATTACCATGCATCAATCAGCAGGTTGGCACGCACTCAATTAGCAGACACTTTATTGCAACTTCCAAATAAAAAAAAGAAACAAAATAGAAACCAACACAAAAATAATGAATACAAACAAAAACGTACCTCGAGAATACCCCAATTTAACAATATTAAAAAGAAGACTTAACCTAATTACCATGCATCAATCAGCAGGTTGGCACGCACTCAGTTAGCAGACACTTTATTGCAACTACCAACAAAAAAAAGAAAATAAAATAGAAACCAACACAAAAATAATGAATACAAACATAAACATACCTCGAAAATACCCCAATTTAACAGTATTAAAAAGAAGACTTAACCTAATTACCATGTATCAATTAGCAGGTTGAAACTCACTCACTTAGGAGACTCTTTACAACAACTTAAAAGTAAACCAATAATCTAGAAAACCAAACAAAAATAATCAATACAAACAAAAAATGTATACCTAGAGAATAACAAATTGACCTTTATTAAAAAAGAATTGACTTCCCTAAATTAGCCTGTAACAAACAGCAGGTTATTATTTAATTAGTTAGGAGACTCTTTATTACAACTTCCAAAAAAAAAAGGAAACGAAAATAGAAACCAACACAAAAATAATGAAAACAGACATAAACATACCTTGAGAATACCCCATCATCATCATCATCATCATCAACCTTTTTTATCGTCCCACTGCTGGGCACAGGTCTCCTCTCATACAGAGAAGGATTGAGCGTAATCACCACGCTTGCTCAATGCGGGTTGGCGATTTCAGAATTAAAGTCCAGGTTTCCTCAAGATGTTTTCCTTCACCTCCAGTCACTGGTGTCCAAGATATACTTAGAAAGTACATATAACTTTAGAAAAGTTACATTGGTACTTGCCTGACCTGGAATCGAACCCGCGCACTCATACTTGAGAGGCTGGTGTTTTAACCACTAGGCCACTAAGACATTAGAATTACACATTAGACATTACAATACCCCAATTTAACGATATTAAAAAGGAATTGACTTTCCAAAGTTAGCCTGCATAAGCAGCAGGATATTATTTTTTAGTTAGCAGATACTTTATTGCAACTTCTAAATAAAAAAAAGAAACAAAATAGAAACCAACACAAAAATAATGAATACAAACAAAAACGTACCTCGAGAATACCCCAATTTAACAATATTAAAAAGAAGACTTAACCTAATTACCATGTATCAATTAGCAGGTTGAAACTCGCTCACTTAGGAGACTCTTTACGACAACTTGAAAGTAAACCCAAATCTAGAAAAAAAAAAATTGTAAACAAAAACATACCTAGAGAATACCAAA
Organism: Sesamia inferens; assembly: GCA_037179545.1. Taxonomy (NCBI): domain Eukaryota; kingdom Metazoa; phylum Arthropoda; class Insecta; order Lepidoptera; family Noctuidae; genus Sesamia; species Sesamia inferens. The sequence goes on from CM073947.1 coordinate 7,662,704, forward strand.
TTGAACGCTATTAAAAAAGAATTGACTTTCCTAAATTAGCCTGCATCAAACAGCAGGGTATTATTTTATTAGTTAGGAGACACTTAATTGCAACTTCAAAAAAAAAAAAAAGAAACAAAAATAGAAACCAACACAAAAATAATGAATACAAACATATAAATACCTCGAAAATAGCCCAATTTAACAATATTAAAAAGAAGACTTAACCTAATTACCATGTATCAATTAGCAGGTTGAAACTCGCTCACTTAGGAGACTCTTTACGACAACTTGAAAGTAAACCCAAATCTAGAAAAAAAAATTGTAAACAAAAACATACCTAGAGAATACCAAATTGAACGCTATTAAAAAAGAATTCACTTTCCTAAATTAGCCTGCATCAAACAGCAGGGTATTATTTTATTAGTTAGGAGACACTTAATTGCAACTTCAAAAAAAAAAAAGAAACAAACATAGAAACCAACACAAAAATAATGAATAAAAATACCTCGAAAATAGCCCAATTTAACGATATTAAAAAGAAGACTTAACCTAATTACCATGCATCAATCAGCAGGTTGGCACGCACTCAGTTAGCAGACACTTTATTGCAACTTCAAAAAAAAAAAAAAAAGAAACGAAAATAGAAACCAACACAAAAATAATGAAAACAGACATAAACATACCTCGAGAATACCCCAATTTAACAGTATTAAAAAGAAGACTTAACCTAATTACCATGCATCAATTAGCAGGTTGGCACTCACTCACTTAGGAGACTCTTTACCACAACTTAAAAGTAAACCCAAATAAACAAAAATTATCAAAATAAACAAAAACGTACCTAGAGAATACCAAATTGAACGTTATTAAAAAAGAACTGACTTTTCTTAATTAGCTTGCAAAAAACAGCAGGTTCTGATTCACTTACCGAGATACTTTAGTGTAACTTACAATAAAACAAAACAAAAATAGAAAACGATACAAAAATAATGAATAATAACAAATATTCCTAGAAAATACCCGAATTTAACGACATTTAAAAAGAATTGACTTTCCAAACTTAGCCTGCATCAATCAGCAGATTGGCACTCACTCAGAAGAGACTAGACACTCTACTGCAACTTACAAAAAAAAAAAACAGAAATAGATACCAACACAGAAACAATGAATACAGACAAATACTTACCTCAAGAATTAGACTTAACCTAAGTACCATGCATTAATTAGCAGGTTGGCACTCACTCACTTAGGAGACTCTTTACCTCAATCTAAAAGTTAACCCAAATCTAGAAAACCAAACAAATATAATATAAGCAAAAAATATATACCGAGAGAATACCAAATTGAACGTTATTAAAAAAGAATTGACTTCCCTAAATTAGCCTGCAACAAACAGCAGGTTATTATTTACTCAGTTAGGAGAAATTTTACTGCAACTTACAAAAAAAAAAAAACAAAATCTGAAACCAACACAAAAATATTGTATAAAAACATAAATATTCCTAGTAAATACCCGAATTTAAAGATATTAAAAAGGAATTGACTTACTAAAGTTAGCCTGCATCAAACAGCATGTTATTATTTTTCAGTTAGCAGACACTTTACACCAACTTCCAAAAAAAAAAGAAAGAAAAAGAGAAACCAACACAAAAATAATGAAAACAGACATAAACATACCTCGAGAATACCCCATCATCATCATCATCATCATCAACCTTTTTTATCGTCCCACTGCTGGGCACAGGTCTCCTCTCATACAGAGAAGGATTGAGCGTAATCACCACGCTTGCTCAATGCGGGTTGGCGATTTCAGACTTAAAGTCCAGGTTTCCTCAAGATGTTTTCCTTCACCTCCAGTCACTGGTGCCCAAGATATACTTAGAAAGTACATATAACTTTAGAAAAGTTACATTGGTACTTGCCTGACCTGGAATCGAACCCGCGCACTCATACTTGAGAGGCTGGTGTTTTAACCACTAGGCCACCAAGACATTAGAATTACACATTAGACATTAGAATACCCCAATTTAACGATATTAAAAAGGAATTGACTTTCCAAAGTAAGCCTGCATAAGCAGCAGGATATTATTTTTTAGTTAGCAGATACTTTATTGCAACTTCCAAAAAAAAAAAAGAAACGAAAATAGAAACCAACACAAAAATAATGAAAACAGACATAAACATACCTCGAGAATACCCCAATTTAACAGTATTAAAAAGAAGACTTAACCGAATTACCATGTAACAATTAGCAGGTTGAAACTCACTCACTTAGGAGACTCTTTACAACAACTTAAAAGTAAACCAATAATCTAGAAAACCAAACAAAAATAATCAATACAAACAAAAAATATATACCTAGAGAATACCGAATTGACCGTTATTAAAAAAGAATTGACTTCCCTAAATTAGGCTGCAACAAACAGCAGGTTATTATTTAATTAGTTAGGAGACACTTTACCACAACTTACAAAAAAAAAAAAAAAGAAACCAACACAAAAATAAAGAATACAAACAAAAACGTACCTCGAGAATACCCCAATTTAACAATATTAAAAAGAAGACTTAACCTAATTACCATGCATCAATCAGCAGGTTGGCACGCACTCAGTTAGCAGACACTTTATTGCAACTACCAACAAAAAAAATAAAATAAAATAGAAACCAACACAAAAATAATGAATACAAACATAAAAATACCTCGAGAATACCCCAATTTAACAGCATCAAAAAGAAGACTTAACCTAATTACCATGTATCAATTAGCAGGTTGAAACTCACTCACTGAGGAGACTCTGTACGACAACTTGAAAGTAAACCCAAATCTAGAAAAAAAAAAATGTAAACAAAAACGTACCTAAAGAATACCAAATTGAACGTTATTAAAAAAGAATTGACTTTCCTAAATTAGCCTGCATCAAACAGCAGGGTATTATTTAATTAGTTAGGAGACACTGTATTACAACTAGCAAAAAAAAAAAAAATTTAAACCAACACCAAAATAATGAATACAGACATAAACATACCTCGAGAATACCCGAATTTAACGATATTAAAAAGGAATTGACTTTCCAAAGTTAGCCTGCATAAGCAGCAGGAATTTTTTTTTAGTTAGCAGATACTTTACTGCAACTTCAAAAAAAAAAAGAAACGAAAATAGAAACCAGCACAAAAATAATGAAAACAGTAAAAAGAAGACTTAACCTTATTACCATGTATCAATTAGCAGGTTGAAACTCACTCACTTAGGAGACTCTTTACGACAACTTGAAAGTAAACCCAAATCTAGAAAAAAAAAATTGTAAACAAAAACATACCTAAAGAATACCAAATTGAACGTTATTAAAAAAGAAGAATTGACTTTCCTAAATTAGCCTGCATCAAACAGCAGGGTATTATTTAATTAGTTAGGAGACACTTAATTGCAACCTCCAAAAAAAAAAGAAACAAACAGAAACCAACACAAAAATAATGAATACAAACATAAAAATACCTCGAAAATAGCCCAATTTAACAATATTAAAAAGAAGACTTAACCTAATTACCATGCATCAATCAGCAGGTTGGCACGCACTCAGTTAGCAGACACTTTATTGCAACTTCTAAATAAAAAAAAAACAAACAAAATAGAAACCAACACAAAAATAATGAATACAAACAAAAACGTACCTCGAGAATATCCCAATTTAACAATATTAAAAAGAAGACTTAACCTAATTACCATGCATCAATCAGCAGGTTGGCACGCATTCAGTTAGCAGACACTTTATTGCAACTACCAACAAAAAAATAAAATAAAATAGAAACCCACACAAAAATAATGAATACAAACATAAACATACCTCGAGAATACCCCAATTTAACAGTATCAAAAAGAAGACTTAACCTAATTACCATGTATCAATTAGCAGGTTGAAACTCACTCACTGAGGAGACTCTTTACGACAACTTGAAAGTAAACCCAAATCTAGAAAAAAAAAAATGTAAACAAAAACGTACCTAAAGAATACCAAATTGAACGTTATTAAAAAAGAATTGACTTTCCTAAATTAGCCTGCATCAAACAGCAGGGTATTATTTAATTAGTTAGGAGACACTGTATTACAACTTACAAAAAAAAAAAAAAAAATTGAAACCAACACTAAAATAATGAATACAGACATAAACATACCTCGAGAATACCCGAATTTAACCATATTAAAAAGGAATTGACTTTCCAAAGTTAGCCTGCATAAGCAGCAGGAATTTTTTTTTAGTTAGCAGATACTTTACTGCAACTTCAAAAAAAAAAAAAGAAACGAAAATAGAAACCAGCACAAAAATAATGAAAACAGTAAAAAGAAGACTTAACCTTATTACCATGTATCAATTAGCAGGTTGAAACTCACTCACTTAGGAGACTCTTTACGACAACTTAAAAGTAAACCAAGATCTAGGAAACCAAACAAAAATAATCAATACAAACCAAAAATATATACCTAGAGAATACCAAATTGACCGTTATTAAAAAAGAATTGACTTCCCTAAATTAGGCTGCAACAAACAGCAGGTTATTATTTAATTAGTTAGGAGTCACTGTATTACAACTTGAAAAAAAAAAAAAAATTGAAGCCAACACTAAAATAATGAATACAGACATAAACATACCTCGAGAATACCCGAATTTAACGATATTAAAAAGGAATTGACTTTCCAAAGTTAGCCTGCATAAGCAGCAGGATATTATTTTTTAGTTAGCAGATACTTTACTGCAACTTCCAAAAAAAAAAAAAAAAGAAACGAAAATAGAAACCAGCACAAAAATATTGAAAACAGTAAAAAGAAGACTTAACCTTATTACCATGTATCAATTAGCAGGTTCAAACTCACTCACTTAGGAGACTCTTTACGACAACTTAAAAGTAAACCAAGATCTAGAAAACCAAACAAAAATAATCAATACAAACAAAAAATATATACCTAGAGAATACCAAATTGACCGTTATTAAAAAAGAATTGACTTCCCTAAATTAAGCTGCAACAAACAGCAGGTTATTATTTAATTAGTTAGGAGACACTGTATTACAACTTACAAAAAAAAAAAAAAAAAAAAATTGAAACCAACACTAAAATAATGAATACAGGCATAAACATACCTCGAGAATACCCGAATTTTATGATATTAAAAAGGAATTGACTTTCCAAAGTTAGCCTGCATAAGCAGCAGGATATTATTTTTTAGTTAGCAGATCCTTTACTGCAACTTCAAGAAACAAAGAAACGAAAATAGAAACCAGCACAAAAATAATGAAAACAGTAAAAAGAAGACTTAACCTTATTACCATGTATCAATTAGCAGGTTGAAACTCACTCACTTAGGAGACTCTTTACGACAACTTAAAAGTAAACCAAGATCTAGAAAACCAAACAAAAATAATCAATACAAACAAAAAATATATACCTAGAGAATACCAAATTGACCATTATTAAAAAAGAATTGACTTCCCTAAATTAAGCTGCAACAAACAGCAGGTTATTATTTAATTAGTTAGGAGACACTGTATTACAACTTACAAAAAAAAAAAAAAAAATTGAAACCAACACTAAAATAATGAATACAGACATAAACATACCTCGAGAATACCCGAATTTTATGATATTAAAAAGGAATTGACTTTCCAAAGTTAGCCTGCATAAGCAGCAGGATATTATTTTTTAGTTAGCAGATACTTTACTGCAACTTAAAAAAAAAAAGAAACGAAAATAGAAACCAGCACAAAAATAATGAAAACAGTAAAAAGAAGACTTAACCTTATTACCATGTATCAATTAGCAGGTTGAAACTCACTCACTTAGGAGACTCTTTACGACAACTTAAACGTAAACCAAGATCTAGAAAACCAAACAAAAATAATCAATACAAACAAAAAATATATACCTAGAGAATACCAAATTGACCGTTATTAAAAAAGAATTGACTTCCCTAAATTAGGCTGCAACAAACAGCAGGTTATTATTTAATTGGTTAGGAGACACTTTACCACAACTTACAAAAAAAAAAAAAAAAATTGAAACCAACACAAAAATAAAGAATACAAACATAAACGTACCTCGAGAATACCCCAATTTAACAGTATTAAAAAGAAGACTTAACCTAATTGCCATTTATCAATTAGCAGGTTGAAACTCGCTCACTTAGGAGACTCTTTACGACAACTTGAAAGTAAACCCAAATCTAGAAAAAAAAAAATTGTAAACAAATACATACCTAAAGAATACCAAATTGAACGTTATTAAAAAAGAAGAATTGACTTTCCTAAATTAGCCTGCATCAAACAGCAGGGTATTATTTAATTAGGAGACACTTAATTGCAACCTCCAAAAAAAAAAGAAACAAACATAGAAACCAACACAAAAATAATGAATACAAACATAAAAATACCTCGAAAATAGCCCAATTTAACAATATTAAAAAGAAGACTTAACCTAATTACCATTGCATCAATCAGCAGGTTGGCACACACTCAGTTAGCAGACACTTTATTGCAACTTCTAAATAAAAAAAAGAAACAAAATAGAAACCAACACAAAAATAATGAATACAAACAAAAACGTACCTCGAGAATACCCCAATTTAACAATATTAAAAAGAAGACTTAACCTAATTACCATGCATCAATCAGCAGGTTGGCACGCACACAGTTAGCAGACACTTTATTGCAACTACCAATAAAAAAAATAAAATAAAATAGAAACCAACACAAAAATAATGAATACAAACTTAAACATACCTCGAGAATACCCCAATTTAACAGTATCAAAAAGAAGACTTAACCTTATTACCATGCATCAATCAGCAGGTTGGCACGCACACAGTTAGCAGAAACTTTATTGCAACTACCAACAAAAAAATAAAATAAAATAAAATAGAAACCAACACAAAAATAATGAATACAAACATAAACATACCTCGAGAATACCCCAATTTAACAGTATGAAAAAGAAGACTTAACCTAATTTACATGCATCAATCAGCAGGTTGGCACGCACTCAGCAGACACTTTATGGCAACTACCAACAAAAAAAAGAAAATAAAATAGAAACCAACTCAAAAATATTGAATATAAATATACCTAGAAAACACCCACATTTTAACTTACAAGACTTTCCAAAACACTTTTAACAACTGTTCCGTCAACGCTGGTTGCATTATATTTGAATGAAATAATGGCTTGCAACACAAAAATTTAAATATCTAGCATTTAATAACCAAAGCAGTCCTTTAATTCATAAACATTTAATTAATTTTATTTTAAATAAGAAACGAAAAACAAAAAATATGGCACATATCGTCGCTTAAGTTCTAACACCGCTGAACTCAATATAATGAACTTTCCAGGAGACTAAAAAAAGACGATTTTTTTTGGTTAAAAAGTTCACTATTTTGAGTTACGCGGTGGAGACTAAAAAAACTGTCTAGGTTTGTATACCCAGACAGTTTTTTTAGTCTAAAAAACTTCTAGGTGTGTATACCCAGACAGTTTATTTAGTCTCCTGAAAAGTTCTTTATTTTGAGTTACGCGGTGTTAGAACTTAAGCGACGATATCTATTAAAGGACCAACACTATTAATGAATAAAAACCTATCGGTTCATTTGTCACACGTAAAACAATTCAAAAATAAAAAATGAAATATTCGTTAACTGAAACAAATAAAGAAGAAAAAGAAACAGACCACCGAAATATACAAATAAAATGGACGTCAAATTGCCCTTGGCTGGAGGCTTTAATTTTATTTAAGGCACCCACAGGAAAGTCTTCAATGGTCAACTACGAGATGTCATAACAAAAAGACAAAAAAGAAAAACCATACGTGGTGATGTAAGAACCTATATATGACAATAATGATGATAATTATAAATATACCTAGAACCAACCCAAAATAAACAAAGTTCATGAAAATGATCGATTTACGAGAGTTAGCTAGCAGCATGCAGTAGGTACTTTAATACCCACTGAGTTAGAAGACATTTCATTATAATTTATAAGATTTGCCCAAATATAGAAATATACGTAAACAAAATTTTTAATTTCACTATACCCTAAAAGCAGCACACCTAACAGTTAAATGAATAAATAATATATACCAAAACCTTTTATTTTGCATTTATACCAAAGCAATCGTTTAATTCATAAACATTTAATTAATTTTGCTTTGTTTCTTATTTTATTTTTTTTAATAATTATTAACTAGCGCTTGACCGCAACCCCGCCTGATGATAAGCAGTGATGCGATCGTTGATGGTAAAGCGCGCTAGTTTATTAAGAGCCTATTCACTCAGAAAAACTGAGCGAATAGGAAGGAAGACGGCAGTTGAGCGAGGTGATGCAATGTTAAACCCAACAACACGACCAACGATGCTGCGCCAAAGGGAGATTGATCTGAAGACCCTCCACGACCAAACTCCCAACACAACAACATTAGGCGCATCGTACCCGGCACACATCGCAACACAACTGCTTAGACCCGTCCTCCGTACGGCTTCACCAGACATCATGCCGGAACACGACAAATCGCTTGGCGGCAAGGCTTTGTCTGGTGGGTGGTAACTTCTGCCGGCGGCCGATGTTAAGGCCTACCACCGAGAGATTTAAATAATAAGAAACACAGCAAAAATAATATAGAATCACTTTAGTATATACACAATAATAAGAGAACACAATTTTAATATTAATTATCACCATATTTAACAACGTTCACACACACCGCACATTTTTCATCATCATTATCAACCTTTTATCGTCCCACGGCTGGCACAGGTCTCCTCTCATACACGAGAAGGATTGAGTGTAATCACCATTTCTATTTTCATAAAATTATAATGAATCACTTCTTGGATATTATAAGGGAACTCAATTTTAATATTAATTATTACATATTTAACAACACTCACACACACCGCACATTTTTATTTTCCTAAAATTGCTTGTACTTTTGTATCTGCCGGATGGTGAGCAGTGGTGCACTTAAACAATAAAAAAACACAATTTTTAATTTCACTATTCCCCAAAAACAACACACCTGAGAGTTAATGAAGAAATAATATGTACTAAAACATTTTTTTTTTTGCATTCATACCAAAGAAGTCATTTAATTCATAAACATTTAATTAATTTGCATTTAAATAAGAAACACAGCAGAAATAATATAGAATCACTTTTTGGATACTATAAGAGCACACAATTTTAACATTAACGCTCACACACACACCACACATTTTTATTTTCATAAAATTATAACGAATCCCTTCTTGGATATTTAAGGGAATTCAATGTTAATATTAATTATTACATATTTAACAACGCTCACACACACCGTATATTTTTATTTTCATAAAATTACTTGCATTTTCACTCACAGAGTACAAAAGTATTAAGTAAATACTCTGAACTCAACTCGTGTGGCGCGTGCACTCGCCACGACAGTTCGCGCAATACTGACTAGTGACTAGTCAGTACTCAGTACTCACGATAGCGGGTGTAGAGCCGTGTAACCAAGACTTCGCAAGGGCGTAGTAGCTTTACTGGAACAAGATACTGCAAAACCTTAGCTGCTATCATTAATGGACACCAACTATTCTAGTAAAGAAAGAAGAAACCTAAAGGATAAAGTTTTCAAAGAAATACCTAATTATTAAGTTAGGAGATAGACCTCCTCGACAGGTTGGTAGATATTACATGTCATCGATATTTTTGTTCTAAAACATGTAGGCTCCGCCGCCTTCAGAGTTTTAATGTAATAGGGCCTCCGGAAATATATTAAACTAACCTACCTACACGCTAAGGACACCCCCTGTACCCCTGTTCCTCTGTGATACGGACCTTCAGAGCAGCAAGGGACAATCTGATCTAATAAAATAAAATGGTTTTTCAAAGAAGCGTCATTTATCTTCTGGATTATATTTTTAACAAAACAGTGCCTGGCCAGGTAGTCACCGCCACCCTTAAATAAATTTCTTCAGAACAATTTAGGGAACAATGGAATTCAGGTAAGACTTTGAGAGTGATTTCTAATATTCTAAGAGCTGCTAATAGTTTTGTTATTTGTGTGTGATGGAATTCCAAGGACAGGGTACTTGTTATGTTATAATATGTAATACCGACCATTTTTGAGAAAACATGAGAAGTGCCAATTGGCCCATAGACTTAATAGCTATTTACTAAAGAAAAATAACTGAAAAAGTACCCAGAGAAATAATTTGACTTAGCAAAAAAAAAAAAACGAAAAGTAGATATAAATAAATTCTAAAATAGAGAGCAGATGTAAAGAGATTTCAAAGAAAAACCGTGATCAACTCTGTGAGGCCTCTAGCATAATGTAGCAAAATAAGAGCGGTTATTTAATTGGAAACATAGAATAGTAAAACATCACATTCACATCATCATTCAATAGATGACCAGTGCGGTCTATGTTGTCAAATCCGATTTTCAATTCGTGGATTAAGTCTGAAACGCTAATACAGTTGAAATCAAGTAAATTAAGAAAACTATACAAATTATGTACGACTTGTCTAGAAGTACACGTCGGAAGTTACAGTAAAAATCATTGTAGAATTTTATTCGCTACTATTCATTGTCCATGTCACCGTAATGAATATGTGCCTATCAATTTCTAATGTGTTTTTCATTATAAATTTTAAAATAAAATCATTTTAAATATGCTTTGCTTTTAAATCATCATAGCACTGGGTTATTACAGTTATTGTGTAAAGTAGACCTGATAAACCATAGTCATTTATTTTTTACAATAATATTGTCTATTGCGTTCCGTTTTTGGTATATATTTAAATTTTTTTAACAATTAAAAGACTATTTAAATAAATAAAAAAAAAAAAAACTTGACGAACAAAATAGAGCATTGAAATAACCTAAAGCTTTGCGTGGTGACAAAAATATACAACAAAATCTAACGAATATGCACAATAACATTTTTTTTTTTACCTCAAAATACCAGGAGTTATAAAAAATATCAACTTACCAGAGTCAGCTTGCAGCAAACTGTAGGATAATAACTCTTTGGGTATTGTACTGGAACACAATTTTATAATTAATTATTAGGCGCACATTTAACAACGCTCACACACACCGCACATTATTATTTTCATAAAATTACTTGCATTTTAACTCATAAAGTGCAAAACCATTAAATAAAAACTCTGAACTCGACTCGTGAGGCGCGTGCACTCACCACGACAGTTGGCGCAATACTAAGTGACTAGTCACACTCATGACTCACGAGTGCGGGTAGAGTCACGTAGTCAAGAGTATCGCGCAAGCGTACTCCCGCTGGTTTAGTGGAACAATCTAGTACCTTAGCTAGTATTAATATTATTAACTGGAGACATATTCTAAAACGAAAGCGGTAACCTAAAATAGATAATATTTTCAAATCAATAGCGTCTATTACGTTCCGTTTTTGGTATATATTTTTGTTTTTTTAACAATTAATAGACTATTTAAATAAAAAAAATAAACTTGAGGAACAAAATAGAGCATTGAAATAGCCTAAAGCTTTGCGTGGTGACAAAAAGATACAACAAAATCTAACGTATATGCACAATAACATTGTTTTTTACCTCAAAATACCAGGAGTTATAAAAAATATCAACTTACCAGAGTCAGCTTGCAGCAAACTGTAGGATTAACTGTAGGTGCACATTGAACAACGCTCACACACACCGCACATTATTATTTCATAAAATTACTTGCATTTTAACTCATAAAGCACAAAAATATTAAATAAAAACTCTGAACTCGACTCGTGAGGCGCGTGCACTCACCACGACAGTTGGCGCAATACTAAGTGACTAGTCACACTCATGACTCACGAGTGCGGGTAGAGTCACGTAGTGAAGAGCATCGCACAAGCGTACTCGCGCTGGTTTACTGGAACAATCTAGTACCTTAGCTAGTCTTAATCTTATTAACTGGAGACATATTCTGAAACGAAAGAGGTAACCTAAAATAGATAATATTTTCAAATCAATAGCTATAAATATATCGCAGATTTGCTCATTTCATAAAACACTCGAATAGTTCATGAAATGGTCGCATTTCATGAAATATTTATTCGTCTATTGGCCAACTCATAATACGGTTTAGGTAGATCAATGACAAAAAATCATTTCTCAATATGGCCAACTAACCGGGTGGCTACTTCATGAAGTAGTCAAGATTATTTGCTCATATCGTGAACTAGTTACATGCATTACAGGTAGAAGAGCTACAAGCGCTTTTTTATGTGTGAAGATGGCGGCGGCCGACGATAATCTTGTTTCTCGAAGAAAAAAAAATAGTAGTAATTAGTTTAATTTTGATTCCCGATCTTAATTGTGAATTTTATATTACTTGTTCTAACTAATAGATAACCATAGCACTTTACTTATTTTTAAATATTTCTTGTTATAAAATTGAACGTTTAACAAGTTCCGTGTGTTTGATATTTTAACAAAATGTGTTTAATTTTGTTGCACAAATGTTTTAAAGTTTGTTACAAAAAATTCATAAGTTTCTAATAAATCGGACTTAAATAGCTACTTACTAATAATACTTCTTACCATATTCCGGATTTTTTTATTAAATCTTTAACGGACACTAATTATATGATTCAGTCAAACGTGGATGACAAAATCTTGAAACGTAGACGATTTAACGATCTGGTCAAATTGAGTTGGCCACATCATGAAATGCGACCATTTCATGAACTACTCGAGCATTTTATGAAATGGGCAAATCTACGATGTGGCTACGACGTAGGTATATACTGTTGGGATTTAGATCTCTTCGGCGGGTTGGTAGATATTACATGTCATCGATAGTTTTGTTCTAAAACATGTGCAATTAAATAAATTTGTACAGATTAATTTAGGAAACAAAAGAAGTCCGGTAAGACTGCTCGAAGTATTTTCGGGTTAGCTTTAGAAATAGTAGTGTTTTGAACATAAGTGGCTTCTCAGTACGCATTATCCGTTCTGGTGTTAACGATTAGTGATTTCTAATATCCTAACAATTGTAAAATAGTCTTAATACAATTACACTTACAATATTACAATTCAAAAGTGCCTGTAACTGGTTTATTTGAAATAAATGCTTTGATTTTGATTTTGATTATTTGTGTGGGGCAAAATACCTAAAACAGGATACTTGTTTTGTTATATTATGTATCTATTACCTACCATTTATGAGAGAACATGAAAAGTGACAATTGGACCATACATTTTGTAACTCTTGACTAAAGGACAATAACCGAAAAAAAAATACTAAGAGAAATATTTTGATATAGCAAATAAAATGAAATGAGATTAAATAAATTCTAAAATAAAATAGAGAGATGTGAAACATCAAATCATCATCAACATCATCATTTCCGCCGAAAGACGTCCACTGCTGGACATAGGCCTCCCTCAAGATTTTCCACGACTAGGACTTGTCTAGAAGTACACGTCAGAAGTAACAGTAAAAATCATTGTAGAATTTTATTCGCTACTATTCATTGTCCATGTCACCGTATATGAATATGTGCCTATCAATTTCTAATGTGTTTTTTTTTTGTAAATTTTAAAATAAAATCATTCTAAATATGCTTTGCTTTTAAATCATTATAGCACTCAGTTATTACAGTTATTGTGTAAAGTAGACCTGATAAACCATAGGCATTTATACACACATCAAAAGTGTCTAGGGATCAAGCATTTTTATGCGGATTTCTTGAGATTGCGATGTGGCTTTGTAATAAATTTATGATTTTATAAATTTATATGGATCCTTTTTGGTGCATTTCATAATTTGAATCAGGAACTGTGAATCAAATTCGAGTAAAAGATGAAAATCAGCTGTCAATATTTTCCCTATAAAAACATACAACGCATTGAAGACATTATTAATGCTACTGTTTCCCTACTACTGATTAAAACCAACGTTATTATGGAGCGGCGACGTCATTTAAGCAGGGAAGAAATGCTCAGAGCCGTGGGAATGATAGAAGCTGGTTCCCGGCAACGTACTGTGGCTTTAGCTCTGAATACAAGTCAGAGTGTTATCAGTCGACTTTGGACACGTTACCGAAGCACTGGTACCGTGGCTGAGCGCCATGGAGGACGGTATCGCTGCACCACACGGAGACAAGACCGATACATTCAAATCTTAACTCGAAGAGCTCCAACAATAACCGCCATGATGTTAGCCGTGAGGCTTCATCACTCTTCAGGGAACTTAATTAGCGACCAAACAGTCAGAAACCGCTTGCATGAAGTGAATCTTCATTCCCGAAGACCGCTACGGGTACCACCTATAGCAATGCACAATCGTAGGATTCGATATCAATGGGCTCTTGAACACAGAAATTGGGCAGAAGAACAATGGCGTTTCGTGTGCTTTTCTGATGAGTCTCGTTTTGGTATGAGACCGGATACAAGACGTATACGACACTGGAGAACCCCTGGACGCCAACAGCGATTAAAATCCTGCCAGGAAGTCCATCCTTATAGTGGTGGAACCATCATGGTATGGGCGGGTATTTGGATCGGCGGAAGAACTGAGTTGATTTGGATCAGAGGCAACCTCAACGCTCAAATTTATGCTGAGACGATTGTATCAGACGTCATCGCTCCTCTACAAGTGCAAATCGGTCCCTTATTTCAGTTAATGCATCATAATGCACGACCGCACACCGCAAGAGTTGTAAGACAGACTCTCGCCGCAGCTAACATCAATGTCCTGCCCTGGCCTGCTCAGTCGCCAGACTTGAACCCGATTGAGCATGCATGGGATATGCTACAGAGAAGAGCTCTGCCGAATATGGAGGGTATCCAGTCGCAAGAAGACCTTTTTTTGTTGTTGCAACGAACATGGGCGGCCATTCCACAGCGTGATTTGGATGAACTCATTTTGAGTATGCCAAACCGATGTTCTTGTGTTGTTAGTGTTCGTGGTGGAAACACGGATTATTAATTGTTTAAGTTACCCAATAAAATTTTAGAGAAAACTGTTATTTCAGTCTTTTTTTCGAACCTTTGTGTTAGTGGTTCAAATGTCAAATATCCCTTTATTAGGAAAATGGAAAATTTCTTTATTAATGCAAAGATGACTTGGTTTATCGTTACTGTGACAAACGAAAACACTTTATTTGATGAATCCTTAAAGAAAATTTTAATTAATATCAATCAGGAGAAAAGTTATTGCAAAAATATATATTGATCCCTAGACACTTTTGATGTGTGTATTTTACAATAATACTGTCTATTGCGTTCCGTTTTTGGTATAAATTTTGTTTTTTTTAACAATTAAAAGACTTTTAAATAAAAAAAAATAATAAAACAAAATAGAGCATTGAAATGACAGTTGGCACAATACTAAGTGACTAGTCACACTCATGACTCATGAGTGCGGGTAGAGTCACGTAGTCAAGAGCATAGCGCAAGCGTACTCGCGCTGGTTTACTGGAACAATCTAGTACCTTAGCTAGTATTAATATTATTAACTGGAGATATATTCTAAAACGAAAGCGGTAACCTAAAATGGATAACATTTTCAAATCAATAGCAATTAAGTACAAATAATTTATCTGTCTATTACATTCCGTTTTTGGTATATATTTTAATTTTTTAACAATCAAAAGACTATTTAAATAAAAAAAAAAATAAACTTGACGAACAAAATAGAACATTGAAATAGCCTAAAGCTTTGCGTGGTGACAAAAAGATACAACAAAATCTAACGTATATGCACAATAACATTGTTTTTTACCTCAAAATACCAGGAGTTATAAAAAATATCAACTTACCAGAGTCAGCTTGCAGCAAACTGTAGGATTAACTGTAGGTGCACATTGAACAACGCTCACACACCGCACATTATTATTTCATAAAATTACTTGCATTTTAACTCATAAAGCACAAAAATATTAAATAAAAACTCTGAACTCGACTCGTGAGGCGCGTGCACTAACCACGACAGTTGGCGCAATACTAAGTGACTAGTCACACTCATGACTCACGAGTGCGGGTAGAGTCACGTTGTCAGGAGCATCGCGCAAGCGTACTCGCGCTGGTTTACTGGAACAATCTAGTACCTTAGCTAGTATTAATATTATTAACTGGAGACATATTCTGAAACGAAAGAGGTAACCTAAAATAGATAATATTTTCAAATCAATAGCAATTAAGTACAAATAAGTAACGTGTATGTCGTAGTATATCGCAGATTTGCTCATTTCATAAAACGCTCGAATAGTTCATGAAATGGTCGCATTTCATGAAATATTTATGCGTCTATTGGCCACCTCATAATACGGTTTAGGTAGATCAATGATAAAAAAATCATTTCTCAATATAGCCAACTAACCGGGTGGCTACTTCATGAAGTAGTCAAGATTATTTGCTCATATCGTGAACTAGTTACATGCATTACCGGTAGAGGCGCTACAAGCGCTTTTTTATGTGTGAAGATGGCGGCGGCCGACGAAAAAATAGTAGTAATTAGTTTAATTTTGATTCCCGATCTTAATTGTAAATTATATATTACTTGTTCTAACTAATAGATAACCATAGCACTTTACTTATTTTTAAATATTTCTTTTTATAAAATTGAACGTTTAACAAGTTCCGTATGTTTGATTTTTTAACAAAATGTGTTTAATTTTGTTGCACAAATGTTTTAAAGTTTGTTACAAAAAATTCATAAGTTTCTAATAAATCGGGCTTAAATAAGTTCTTACCATATTCTGGAATTTTTATTAAATCTTTAACGGACACTTATTATACGATTCAGCCAAACGTGGATCTTGAAACGTAGATGATTTAACGATCTGGTCAAATTCAGTTGGCCACATCATGAATTGCACCCATAGTTGCAATAATAGTTTAGTCCTATCAAATTAAGATACGCTATAGACAATTTAGATGTGATTAAAAATATGGCGACTAAACGTCAAAGTCAAAGTAAGTTAATTGTTGAACGTAGGTTATTAACATGGTTTTGTTAATACTAGGTTATGTACATTGTATTTAATTTTTTGTGGTATCACTGTTTTGCCTTCGACATTATCACGATAGAATATTTCCTATTTTATGCTCTTATCATCTAAAAACTCAATGATAGAAAAGTAAGATAAAAACACGTCAAATTAATATATGTATAACTAAGTTTTATCCCTCTGTATCACAAATGTAATTATAATGCTCAATCCCGACATAATGTTAATTTTAAATAGTGGTTATTTTACTCAAATTTATCCAAAGTTTTTCCCAATTTTTATTCTTAATTTTAAACATTACTTTTATTAATAAACATACATAGTCTTAAAACACAATGCTAGAAGTCACTAAATAGTAACCTCTAGACTTTTATTATATTATTATATTAGGGTGATATTAGGTTATTACAATAAATTGACATTTCAAAGTAGTGTCGTTGGTCTTCTAGCTTATATTTTTAACAAAACAGTGCATTAAAACACTAATCCTCCTAGTCAGGTAGTCACCGCGATCATGAAACCTATTTGTACAGAGCAATTTAGAGAACAAAGGATTTCTGATAACATTGTGCGAGGCATTTTTGGGAAGACTTTAGAAACGTTTCTTTAGACGTTTATTTAACAAAAGCAACTTCTCGGTACGCCTTATCTATATGGCGTTAGTGATTTCTAATATTCTAAGCTATTTGTTTATAGTTTTGTTATTTGTGTGTAATGGAATTTTTAGAACAGGATACTGTTTTGTTATATGTACTAGACATTTACTTGCCATTTTAAAGAGATAAAGATAAGAGGAAAATTTATAATTTAGGAAGAGAAAGTCTGAAACTGGCATGAATAATTGAACATGTGTGAAAATCGGTTGTCGTGGTAGGGGCAAGCGTAAGGGAAAAATGAGGAAAATATTGTGAGGAGAGTACTTATTGAGTATGAATGACAATGGTTTTAAGAGTAGGGGAAGACCAAAATAATGATGACTGGAATGTGTGAACGATGGTATGGTTAACAAGAAGGTAACTAAGGAGATGACGTCTAACGAAGAAGTTTGGAAGAAAAAGACATGTTGTGCTGACCACAAATATATTGTTACAAATACAGGAGAATGATGATGAGTGATAACTACCTACTAATTTAGGGAAAAGAAGAAAAGTGCTAATTTATAGATTTGGGATTTTGTAGCCCTTGACAAAAAACAATAGGGTATTTGACTAAAAGGAACTAATTAGTCCGTTAGTTAGATTTAAAAAAAATATTAGATATGTATTTTTTCTTATTTCATATAAACACAAAATGATGACGACAAAGTGCGTTGACACTTTTTAGCGCGCAGTTACGTCACCAGCTACAACTCCTGATCTTTTATGCCTTTTATATTTGTAAATTTTTATTAATTTGATAAAACAAAATATGTGTATCCAATAATTTTCTATAATCTGAATGATGGCCTAAATAGAAACATTTTTTTTAACCCATGAAACATCCCTATTACACGTGATCACAAAGTTTGTTTGTGTTTTGTTCATAACACTGTAGACGCATCGTAGCAAACATTATGATCAGCATTGGGGCAGCTACAATGATGACCCTCGTAAAAATAGACAAGTACACATGTGCCACTTGAAGGATACGTTTTGCAGTTCTTGAAGAAAACACAATAACAGAAAACAATACTAAGAAAAATATGTTGACTTAGCAAATACAACAAAAAGTAGGTATAAATTAATGGGTAAAAAATAATACATATTATTAAATCACCCCGTTCTTGGAATTCCATCACGCACAAATAACAAAACTACTAGCATCACTTAGATTATTAGACATTAAGTACCTGTCGCGTCATCCGGCATCGCCGCTACACTGTTATAGGGAGGCCGAACTGCATACTCTACATTCAAGTTTCCACTGAAAATCGCCTCCGATGATAATAACAGCATAGATGTAGTGTTTCTAAACACAGTAATAGGAAAATTGATGCGTGACTGCTCATCAGTCTGGGGCAAAGTCACCATAACAAACAAGATGTCTGTGCAAGCACTGGATAGGATAATGCGCGATTTGTAAAATTCATCTATGGGTGGGTACACAATTCTGTTTTCAGAAGATTTTCGTCAAAACCTACTTGTTGTGACTCCAAGATAATGTGCTGACAGATATATGTTACCCTAAAAAGAGTCAGCGATCTAATATGAGGGTACCATAGTCTTTATGTAAGAACAGTCTTCTTTTCAGAGATTTTGCTAAAAGTTGGCAACGGATAGTTAGTTAATACAAAATTATGGAAGGATTAACCTAGAAAACCTTTGTGTTTTGATAGACAACATCGAAGAGTTGATCAACATGTCCAAATGATGACATAAGTTGTAAGACTATAGTTATATTTGTTTACAAAAAGAATAATTCTGTCCTCAACTAACTTGATTCTTTCAAAGATTTATGCGTCGACAAAACGGAACAAAACATGTTTGTTGACTCTGTGGTGACTCATCCGGCCGGTGTTAATGACTTCTAACAATCTAAGTGGTGCTAATACTTTTGTTATTTGTGCGTGATGGAATTCCAAGAACGGGGTGATTTGTTAATATGTATTATTTTTTTACGCAATTATTTATACCTACTTTTTGTTGTATTTGCTAAATCAATATATTTTTCTTATTATTGTTTTTTTGTTATTGTTTGTCATTTGGCACTTTTCTTGTTTCCTCAATAAAAGTAGGTAATACTACATGTCATCATCTACTTGTCTATTTTTATGAGGGCCATCATTCTAGCTGCGCCAATTTACCGCACTATCACAATGTTTGCTTCGACGCATCATAACACCGTAGTCGTGTCGTAGCAGTTGCTAAGAAACTCGATATAAATTTTATACTTTTTGTTTAGGTATTACAATCTTCAATCGTTTTCAAGGAAGCGTTAAGGTATTTAAGCTGTGGTTTCTCAAAAATGTGCAAATTGTAAAAATCTGTTTTAGTAGGTTTTTAACGTCTTTTCAGTACCTATGCCGTAATTATAGGCATTGGCGCCAATTCTTTTTTAAACTAAACGATTTATGAATTATAAAATAAAAAAAATAAAATGTTTATTTCAACACATATGTAAATAATATCAACGTTATGTTTGGAGTCACCTTTTAAGCAAATTGTTTGCTTGAGTTAAGTGATTCCGCTCCTCGAGTTTACAATTTCTAGATTATTACATATGTTATAATAATACTATATAATATTTATTAGAGATAGGGTACTTGTGTGCGTGCGTGCGTGCGTACGTGTGTGTATGTGTGTGTGTGTCTTTATTTGTTTGTCTGTGTGTGAAGTAAAAAAGCAAGTGTGCGTGAGTGTTTGTATTATTTGTTTAATTTATTACGAGCATTAGAGTGTACACATGGAAGGCAAGCATGGCAAAAAATAATGATGGCATATAGTAGGCAGTGAGTGGAACAAAGCTGGTGAAAATGGTGATTATAATATTTAATGGATGTAGCAGAGTGTATCGAATACTGTATTCGGCGACGTAATCATGATGCTGCCGCTCCGTTGACGTAGTTTAATTGATCCTTTATGTAAGCACTAAGCACTAAGCAGGTGAACTTACTCTCAGCATTTATTACGTGCATGAGAGTGTCCACATGGAAGGCAAGCATGGCAAAAAATAATGACGGTATATAGTAGGCAGTGAGTGGAACAAAGCTGATGAAAATGGTGATTATTATATTTAATGGATGTAGCAGAGTGTCTCGAAGACTGCATTCAGCGACGTAACTTTGACGCTGGCGCTCCGTCGACGTAGTTTCATTGATCCTGTATGTAAGCACTAAGCTCTAAGCACTAAGCACTAAGCAGGTGAACTTACTCTCAGCATTCATTACGTGCATGAGAGTGTACACATGGAAGGCAAGCAAGCAAAAAATAATGCAGGCATATAAGTAGGCAGTGAGTGGAAGCTGGTGAAAATTGTCGAATGAGAGAATGGAGGAACGAGAGAAGCAGTAGTATATACTACTACTCTTATTATAACAAACTCTTCGGATCAACGCAAACTACTAACTTCAACCCAATCTTTCACAACTACACAACGCAAAAAACAACATAAAAATAATGAATATACATAGAGAATACCCGAAATTAACAATATTAAAAAACCTGACTCAACAAAATTAGCATGCATCAATCAGCAGGTTAGCACTCACTCACTTATGACATACTTTTTTTAAACTTATAAGACTTTGAAATACACAAAAACATTTTTAATAACATACTTAATTGCAGTATTACGTCGACGCTGATCACAACATATTTGATACAAAAGAACTAACACAAAACTAATGAATAGAAACATAAACATACCTCGAGCATACCTGAATCTAACAATATTAAACAAAAAGACTCAACTAAATTAACATGCATCAATTAGCAGGTAGACACTCACTCACTTAGGAGACTTTTTACAAAAACTTACAAGAAAACTAAAAACTAGAAAACAACAGAAAAATAATCAATATTCTGCAACTTCGCGGATTTCATGGAAATGTATGGAGACGTCACACCGACGGAGGATTATAAGTGTTCAGACTTCAATCCTGAAGAATCTCTAGCATTCCTGGCAATAAGAAATAGCATTACAGGTTTGCTGAAAGCTGCAACTCATTCACATAAATACTTCGCCACGTTTATGGCTTATATTTTTTAACTACAATCGACTCAAATAAGGACAGTTTCCAAGCAAGAGCTTTGTAAAAAGAACCATCAAAATGACTCTACGGAGGAAGGTCAATGACTCAGAACACTAGTATATGCAGGACCTGACCTCCTGGATAATGGCTCAGTCTGGCATCCCTTCAGACCGACACCACCTCGGCAAAATCATTCTACAGAGCCTGAAAGATGCTCCAGATTTTTTACTACAGATTGATGGAGCGACAGGAATGTCGGAAACATTCGGCTCGGTTTTGGAGAGGTCAGTGCGCTGTGCCCTGAGTCTGCGGAACGCAGGGTTGATGCACGGAGACTTGTTGGTACTAATGGCTCCAAACCATTTAGATGTTACTGTACCTTTGTATGCTGCGTTATATCTTGGATTCGTCGTGGTAGCGGTTGACATGACGCTTGATATATATGAATTGCAACAAGTATTGTTTCCAGCATGCTTCAATCAGCACTCGTTCACTTAGGAGACTCTTTACCTGAATTAACAAGAAAATCCAAAAATAGAAACCAACACAAAAATAAATAATATAAACATATATATACCTATAGAATACCCGCCTTTAACATTATTAATAAAAAAAAATATTAATCGTAATAGGCATGCATCAAAGAGCAAGTTATCACTCACTCAGTTTGGAAAAACTTTACCACAACTTAGAAGAAAACCCAAAAATAATCAAAATTAACATAAATATACCAAGAGAATACCATTTTAAACAATATTAAAAAAATAGGCTTACCAAAATTAGCCTGCTTCAAACATCAGGTTTGCATTCACCCACATATGAGGCACTTTACAACAACGTATGAGCAAACCCAAAAATATAAAACAATATAAAAATAATGAATATACATAGAGAACAATATTTTTCTTTAAGAATACCCACTTCGAAGATATAGCGATGTAAAAAGTGGAAAAAGTTGCGTTAGCCCGGTTTTGTATGCATCAGTAGAATCAGTTATCGTTACCTAACAACACCTTCACGGGTCGGACAGGGTTTTCTTAACATACTGTATAAATACAAATAAATATACCTAGAGAATATCCGATTCTAACAATATTTAAAAAATAGACTTAACTAATCAGGTAAGTCGATTGTTTAAATATCGTATTGGAGTCGGGTATCATGCTGATTGATGCATGCTGGAATCAGCAAGCATCAATCAGCAGGTTAGCACTCGCTCACTTAAGAGACTCTTAACTCCAATTAACAAGAAAATCCAAACATAAAACCCAACACAAAAATAATAAAAATAAAAATAACTATACCTAGAGAAAATCCAAATTGAACAATATTAAAATTTAGCAATATTAAAAAACCGACTAAACAAAATTAGCATGCATCAATCAGCAGGTTAGCACTCACTCACTTATGACATATTTTTTTAAACTTACAAGACTTTGAAATACACAAAAACATTTTTAATTACATACTTAATTACAGTATTCCGTCGACGCTGTACATAACATATTTGATACAAAAGAACTAACACAAAATAAATGAAAATAAACATTAATATACTTAGAGAATACCCGAATTTAACAATATTAAAAAAAAACTGATTGATCAAAATTGGCATGTATCAAATAGTAGGTAATCACTCACTCAGTTCAGAAACACTTTACTAAAACTGACGGACTGAAGTCTGAAAAGAACAAAAAATAATGAATATTAACATAAATATACCCGGAGAATACCCGACTATAACAATATTAAAAAAGAATCGACTTACCAAAATTACCATGCATCAATTAACAGGTTGGCACTCGACTCACTCACGATACTCTTTACCACAACTTACAAGAAAACCTAAAACTAGGAAACAACAGAAAAATCAATATAAACAAAATTGTACCTAGAGAATACCAAATTGAACAGTATTTAAAAAGAATTGATTTTCCAAAATTAGACTTCATCAACCAGCAGGTTATGATTCACTTAGTTAGGAGAGACTTTACTGTACTTACAATAAAACCCAAAAATAGAAAAGAACACAAACTAATAAAAAGAAACATAAACACACCTGGAGAATACCAGAATCTAACAATATTAAACAAAAAGACTCAACTAAATTAACATGCATCAATTAGCAGGTTGGCATTCACTCACTAAGGAGACCATATACCAAAACTTACAAGAAAACCAAAAACTAGAAAACAATACAAAAATAATCAATATAAACAAAAATGTACCTAGAGAATACCTGAATTTAACAATATTATAAAAGAATCCACAACCAAAATTAGCCTGCATCAAACAGCAGATTAGCAATCACTCAGTTATTAGACACTACAACAACTTACAAGTAAACCCAAAAATGGAAAACAACACTAAAATATCAAAAACATACCAAACAAACACAAAACATCAAAAAGTAAACAAGAAAACAAAACAACAAACAATATAAATACAAATAAATATACCTAGAGAATACCCGATTCTGACAATAATTATTATAAACATAAACATACCTATAGAAACCTGAATTTACCATTATTAAAAAAAAAACGAAATTAGCATGCATCAAACAGCAAGTTATCACTCATTAACCTTGGAAACCTTATACTACAACTAACGAGAAACTCCAAAAATAGAAAAGAACACAGAAATTATGAATATCAACATAAATACACCGATAGAATACCCGAATATAACAATTTAAAAAAGAATCGACTTACCCAAATTAGCATACATCAAACAGCAGGTTATCACTCACTCAGTTAAAAGACATTAACACAACTTACAAAAGAAAAACAAAAATAGAAACCAACACAGAAATAATGAATACCGATTTAAATATACCTACCTAGAGAATACCCGAATTTAGGAAAATTAAAAAAAAAGCAGATTATCACTCACTCAGTTCGGAAAAACTATACCACAACTTACAAGAAAACCTAAAAATAGACAACAACACAAAAATAATCAGAAATAAAAAATAATATACCTTCAGAACACCAAATTGTAAAAAATAAAAAAAAAAATCGACTTACCAAAATTAGCCTGCATCAAACAGCAGGTTAGCACTCACTCACTTAGGAGGCACTTTACCACAACTTACAAGAAAACCCAAAAATATAAAACATCAACTAAAAGAACAAAAAATAATGAATATTAACATAAATATACCCAGAGAAAACCCGACAGTAATAAATTAAGAAAGAATCGACTTACCAACATTAGCCTGCATGAAAGAGCAGGTTATCACTCACTTAGTTCTGAAACACTTTACCACTACTCACAAGAAAACTCAAAAATAGAAACTAAGACAAAAATAATTAATATAAACAAATATACCTATAGAATACCCGAATTTTACATTATTAAAAAAAATATTAATCGAAATTGACATGCTTCAAACAGCAGGTTATCACTCACTCAGTTCGGAAACAATTTACCACAACTTACAAGAAAATATAAATTTAGAAAACAACACAAAAATAATTAAAATGAACAAATAATACCTAGAGAATACCCGACTGTAACAATATTAAAAAAGAATCGAGTTACCATAATTAGCCTGCATCAAACAGCCGGTCGGCAGTCAGTCAGTTAGAAGATTCTTTACAATTACTCACAAGAAAACCCAAAAATAGAAACCAACATAAAAATAATCAATATAAACATAGGTAAATATACCTATAGAATACCCGAATTTAACATTATTAAAAAAAAAATTAATCGAAATTCGCATGCATCAAACAGCAGGTTCTCACTCACTTAGTTCGGAATTACTATAACTAACTAACTTACAAGAAAACCCAAAAATAGATAACAACACAAAAATATTCAGAAATTCCAAATTGAAAATTATCAAAAAAAAAAAATCGACTTACCAAAATTAGCCTGCATCAAACAGCCGGTTGGTACTCAGTTAGAAGACTACCACTTTACCACTACTCACAAGAAAACCCAAAAATAGAAACCAACAAAAAATAATTAATATAAACATAAATATACCTATAGAGTACCCGAATTTAACATAATTAAAAAAAATAATAATCGAAATTGGCATGCATCAAACAGCAAATTATCACTCACTCACTTTGGAAACCTTTTACTACAACTAACGAGAGACCCCAAAAATAGAAAAGAACAAATGAGAGAAATAATGAATATCAACACAAATACACCTAGAGAATACCCGACTATAACAATTTAAAAAAAAGAATCGACTTACCAAAATTAGCCTGCATCAAACAGCAGGTTATCATACACTCAGTTAGAAGACGCTTTAACACAACTCACAAAAAAAAAAACAAAATTAGAAACCAACATAAAAATAATGAATACAGATTTAAAATTACCTAGAGCATACCCGAATTTAACAAAATTAAAAAAAAATATTGGCATGCATCAAACAGCAGGTCATCCCTCACTCAGTTCGGAAACACTTTATCACAACTTACAAGAAAACCCAAAAATAGAAAACCGCACAAAAATAATTTAAATGAACATTTAATACCTAGAGAATATCTGACTGTAACAATATTAAAAAAGAATCGAGTTACCATAGTTAGCCTGCATCAAACAGCCGGTTGGTACTCACTCAGTTAGAAGACTCTTTACCACTACTCACAAGAAAACCCAAAAATAGAAACCAACACAAAAATAATTAATATAAACATATATATTCTATAGGTATATTTACCTATAGAATACCCGAATTTCATTATACTACAAACCGACTAAACAAAATATGCATAGGTACACCAATCAGCTGGTTGGCACTCACTCAGTTCGGAAACACTTTAGCACAACTTACAAGAAAACCCAAAAATAGAAAACAACACAAAAATAATCAAAATTAACATAAGTATACCAAGAGAATACCAAATTAAATCATATCAAAAAAAAAATCGACTTACCAAAATTAGCTTGCTTCAAACATCAGGTTAGCACTCACTCACATATGAGGCACTTTACCACAACTTAAAAATAGTAATATAAAACAACATAAAAATAATGAATATACATAGAGAACAATATTTTTCTCTTAGAATAACCACTTCGAAGATATAGCGATGTAAAAAGTGGAAAAAATTGCGTTCTTCATAAAATGTACACGTTTCCGCGCCACCCGTGAGGTAGTGTACTCGGCTCGTTTTTTTTAACGTGGTATCCCCGGTAGGCCTATTCCACTATCTATTGTGTTCCTGTTCACTTGTACACAAGTGTTGCCAACATTTATACCCATTTTCGGGTTTATGCGAATTAATGTAACCTCGAATGTTAACATCTTACAAGTAAACCCAAAATAGAAAACAATAGAAAAATATTAAACATAAAAAACTAATGAATATAAATATACCTAGAGAATACCCAATTTTACCGCGTACTTCGAGGGACTGGAACAGTTTGCCAGCGCCGGTGTTTCCGTCGGACTACAATTTAAGTGTCTTCAAGGCTAGAGTGAATAGGCTCTTAATAAACTAGTGCGCTTTACCATCAACGACTGCGTCACTGCTTACCATCAGGCGGGATTGCGGTCAAGCGCTAGTTTATAATTTTATAAAAATAAAAAATAAAAAAAATCTTGGACTTGCATGGATATGCGATGCTTAACATGCATCAAACATTAAAAGTAGACTTCCCAGAATTAGCATGCATCAAACAATAAAAATGTATTCACCAGAATTAGCATGCATAAAACAACAGGTTAATACACACACGCGTAGTCACGCACTTTACTACAACACACAAGAAAACCCATATTCAAAAACAGTCAGTAGGTCAGTTTGAAACATATCATCGTTTCCGATTTAGCATGCATCAAGCAGCAGTTTAAATACCCACTCACTGATAAAACACAAAAATGACTGTAGTTACACAAAATATTCACTTACCAGATTTAGCATACAACAAACAGCAGGTCCACTCACTCAGAAGACACTTTTTTAAAACATACTTGAACAGGTTATAACACTCACTCATTTAAAAGGCCCTTTTTTAAAACATACAAGACTTTTAACAATACTTGGACTTGCATGCATATGCGAAGCTTAGCATGCATCAAACACCGATAGTGGACTAACCAGAATGTTAAAATTATTGTCTACGGACATCATATGAAACGCCGTCTGTCATGTTTTGTTGTTTTGGCAACACTGAATAAAAAAAGATAGTTCTCTGCAAAGCGTCCGTTGAGTAATACAGTGTTTTTATTAACGTCCCATCCCCAAATTCTAATAGGTTATGGGCCCAGTCCCTTAGTTAATTGAAAAGTTTTATTGTTGTATAGCTAGCGTAGGAATCGTGTGTCAAGTACACAGTCGTTTGTGGTGCACGTGTTTGTACAAAACGCCGGTTGTGGTCAACAGACATGGCTTTCAACACAAACTCCGTTTTAGCCAATATACCAAAGCTCAAAGGCCGTGAAAATTATAGTGAGTGGGCGTTTGCTGCGGAAAATCTGTTAGTTCTCGAAGGAAAACTAAATTTTCTCAAGACTGAAGGAGCCGGTACAAATATGGCGGACGATGCTATGACAAAAGCAAAGTTGATTTTAACATTGGATCCGTCGTTGTATGTACATGTTAAAAGTGCTGCGACTACAAAGGAACTATGGCAGAAATTACAACAAATGTTTGACGATTCGGGTTTTTCTAGAAGAATCATGTTATTGAGAACACTCATCTCAATACGTCTAGAAACATCGGATTCTATGACAAGTTATATTACTCAGATTGTTGAAACGGGGCAGAAATTGTCAAGAACTGGTTTTTTGGTGAATGATGAGTGGATTTGCTGTCTTATGCTCGCAGGATTGCCTGAAAAGTATTTTCCAATGTTGATGGCTATTGAACATTCCGGTATCGCCATTACGGCGGATGTTGTTAAGTCAAAATTACTTGATTTGACCGGAAATGAAGATTCAACGGAAACTGCATTATACACCAGAGGTTGCCAGCATGTCAATCAGAAATTGACATCATTCAATAAATCAGCTCAGTCATTCAAAAATGGCGAAACGTCAAATGGTCAAAACAAAAACAAGGTCATCAAGTGTTATCGATGCAAACAGATTGGGCACTACAAAAATAAGTGTCCACAAGCTCAAGATACGAAGATAAACAATTCGAATGCTTTTTCTGCAGTGTTTTTAAGCGGAAACTTCAAAAGAAATGATTGGTATTTGGATTCAGGTGCGAGTGTACACATCACGTCAAATGTAAACAATATTCGGAATACATCAGAAAACTTAAGTATTAAACAGATTACAGCGGCTAATAAAGGAATTATGCCTGTGTTGTGCTCGGGTGATGTTGATATTGTCACAATTACATCGAAAAGCAGAAATACCATCACATTAAAGGATGTATTGGGTGTACCTAGTATTGCTACAAACTTGTTATCAGTAAGCAAACTAATTCAGAATGGGAACAGAGTTGACTTTCAGAAGAATATATGTTATATCTATAACATCAGAAATCAACTAGTCGGAGAAGCCAGTTTGGTTGAGGGTGTCTACAAACTGAAGGTAGAGGATCATGATGGGCATTGTTTGTTTACGGTACCTGACAGTATTAAGAGCGAGTTATGGCATCGAAGAATGGGTCATTTGAACAGTAATGACCTTAACAAAATGAAAGAAGCAGTTGTGGGAGTGGATTATAAAGATACAGCAGTGATCAGCAAGAATACATGTGTTGTTTGCTGTCAAGGCAAACAGACCAGATTGCCTTTTAACCACATGAGCACCAGGAGTGATGAGGCACTCAGCATTGTTCATGCAGATGTGTGCGGACCCATGGAGGTGACATCAATTGGCGGTAGCAGGTATTTTCTGATTTTTATAGACGACCACACACGCATGACTTTTGTTTATTTTTTGAAAGCCAAGAACCAAGTGTTTAAATATTTTAAAGAATTTAAAGCACTAGTTGAGAATCAACAGAATAAGAAAATTAAAATATTTAGAACTGACAATGGCCTTGAATTTTGTAATGCAGAATTTGATAATTTCTTGGCAGAAGCGGGCATAGTGCATCAAAAAACTAATATTTATACCCCTGAGCAGAATGGTGTAAGCGAACGTTCAAACAGGACACTGGTAGAAAGGGCACGTTGCATGTTGTTTGATGCTGGGCTGGAGAAGGCGTTTTGGGCAGAAGCCATAAATACAGCAGTTTACCTCAAGAATAGATCACCAACATCAGGATTACAGAATGCAACACCATTTGAGCTTTGACAAATAGCAAACCAGATGTTAGTCATGTTCGGGTTTTTGGAAGCAGAGTTATGGTGCATATCCCGAAAGGAAAAAGACATAAATGGGACACCAAGTCAAAACCCCACATTCTGGTTGGATATGCTGAAACCATCAAAGGGTATAGGATTTATGATACTAATAAGAAATGTATCATTGTGAGCAGGGATGTAATAATACAAGAAAACCTGAAAAGTAATATAGATGATAGTATACTAGTTTCAGTGGGGGAAATCTCAGAAACGCAACAGATTAAGAGTGAATCAGATGAGCCAGTTGATATAGCTGCTAATACAGATCCTGCAAATGATAATGATCTAATGGATAATATTGACCAGGCTAGTAACTCTTTATTGCAGAATGTAGAAGAGATTCCACCGCCACAACAACCAAAGAGGATCAGGAGGCCACCTCAGCGATATGGTTTCGCAAACTTGTGCTTGCAGTCAAATGCTGAAAATCAAAATGACCCAGTTAGCATCCAACAAGCACTACAAGGCTGTGACAAAGACAATTGGGTTGCTGCGATGAAAGAAGAACTTCAAGCATTTGAAGAGAATAATGCATGGGTAGTAGTGAGTAAAGTACCGCAAGGAAAAACATTAGTGCAGTGTGTGATTTGTCCGTATAAAAAAAAAAAAAAAAAAAAAAATAAAAAAAAAGTGGGTTTATAAGAAAAAACTTGATAGTGACAACAGTGTGCGATATCGTGCTCGGTTAGTGGCCAAGGGGTTCACCCAGATACCAGGCATAGACTATGATGAGACATTTTCACCTGTAGTGCATCACTCCACTCTTAGATTATTGTTTGCACTTTCTGTACAATTAAACTTAAATGTAACTCACTTAGACGTTAAAACTGCATTTCTGAATGGTCAATTAAAGGAAGATATTTATATGGCTTATCCAAAAATTGATTTAGAAAGTAATAGTAACAGAATAATTGTAAAATTGAATAAAGCTATATATGGCCTGAAACAGGCGTCAAGATCATGGTATGAAAAAGTTGATCAGTGTTTGACAGAGTTAGGCTTTAAAAGAAGTGAAATAGAACCATGTGTATTTACAAAATTTCATGGTAATGTTAAAGTTATTATTGCCCTATATGTCGATGATTTTTTTGTGTATTCAAATTGTAAAACCGAGACAGATAATTTAATTTCAGTATTGAGTTCCAAATTTAAAATAAAAAATCTTGGACAGGTAAAGCAATGCTTGGGCATGAGGGTAAAAATAGATAACAAGAATAATGTTTGTACTTTAGATCAGGAACAATACATAGATCAATTGTTGATTAAATTTAATATGTTGGATTGCAAAGAGGCTAGTACACCTATGGAGTCTAAATTAAAGATTGATAAGATTGATAATATTAATGATAGTAATATTCCTTACCAACAGTTATTAGGTAGCCTTATGTACTTATCTGTGTTAACAAGGCCTGATATAGCCTTCAGTGTTAGTTTCCTAAGTCAATTTAATTCTTGTCATACAAGTACACACTGGAGTTATGTTAAACGCATTCTCAAATATTTAAAGAGAACTAGGCATTATTGTATAAGGTATGTAAAAGGAAATGGAAATTTATTAGGATTTGCTGATGCCGACTGGGCTAATAATGGTATTGACCGGAAATCATATACGGGGTATTGTTTTATGATGTCAGATGGTGTCATATCATGGGAAAGCCGAAAGCAAAGGACTGTTGCCCTTTCGAGCATGGAAGCCGAATACATGTCAATGGCAGAGGCATGTAAAGAATCCATGTATTTAAGAGTCTTATTGACTGAGGTTACTAACCAGGTTATAGGTCCTATTACCTTATATAATGATAGCCAGAGTGCTCAAAAATTTATCTGTAATTATGCCTTAAATAGAAGAAGTAAACATATAGATGTGCGTTATAATTTTATTAGAGATGCTCTTAACAATGATACTATTAAAGTTGAATATATGTGTACTAATGAAATGCCGGCAGACGTTCTAACTAAGGCACTTTGTGCAACAAGACATTATAATTGTATGAATGCTCTGGGACTTGTTAGTTTATAAAAATTGTTTCATGTGATGTAGTGGGGGTGTTAAAATTATTGTCTACGGACATCATATGAAACGCCGTCTGTCATGTTTTGTTGTTTTGGCAACACTGAATAAAAAAAGATAGTTCTCTGCAAAGCGTCCGTTGAGTAATACAGTGTTTTTATTAACGTCCCATCCCCAAATTCTAATACAGAATTAGCACACAAACTGCAGGTTAATACCTACACACGCAGTCACGCTCTTTACTACAACCTACAAGAAAACCCCAAAATTAAAACAGATAGTCGGTTAGTTTGTCACATATCAATTTGTCTGATTTTGCATGCATCAAACAACAGGTTAAGTACTCACTCACTGATGGGACACAAAAATAACAGAAGTTATAAAAACATTGACCTAACAGATTTAGCATATAATAAACAGCATGCATCAAACTTAGCTCGGTCATTTTTCTAGTACTAAAACACTAACCATGGGATGTCCTCAGGGTTCAGTTGTCGGTACTTATTTATGGATAACAGTGTGAATAACAGTGGTTTTAAAAATATTCACTCAACAGATATAGCATACAACAAACAGCAGGTGTTCTCGCTCAGAAGACACTTTTTTAAAACATTACGACAGGTTATAACACTCACTCGCTTATAAGGCCCTTTTATAAAACATATAAGACATTTGAAAATACTTGAACTTGTATGGATATGCGATGCTTAACATGCATCAAACATTAAAAGTAGACTTCCCAGAATTACCATGCATCAAACAGTAAAAATGGACACACCAGAATTAGCACGCATTAAACAACAGGTTAATACCAACACGCGTAGTCACGCACTTTACTACAACAAACAAGAAAACCCATAAACAAAAACAAAAACAGCAGGTTTAATATCCGCTCACTGATAAAACACATAAATTATAAAAAATATTCACTCACCAGATTTAGCATACAACAAACAGCTGGTCCACTCACTCGGAAGACACTTTTTAAAAACATACAGCAAGTTATTACACTCACTCACTAAGAATAAACTTTTATAAAACATACGAGACTTTTGACAATACTTGAACTTGTATGGATATGCGATGCTTAACATGCATCAAACATTAAAAGTAGACTTCCCAAAATTGGCATGCATGAAACAATAAAAATGAACTCACCAGAATTAGCATGCATTAAACAACAGGTTTATACCCACACGCGTAGTCAAACACTTTACTACAACACACAAGAAAACAGTCAGTCGGTCAGTTTGAAACATATCATCTTTTCCGATTTAGCATGCATCAAGCAGCAGTTTAAATACCCACTCACTGATAAAACACCAAAATGACTGTAGTTATAAAAAAATATTCACTTACCAGATTTAGCATACAACAAACAGCAGGTTTAATGCGCACTCACTGATGGGACACATAATAGCAGAAGTTAAAAACATTGACTTACCAGGTTTAGCATCCAAAAACCAACAGCAAAAACCAAAGCAGTCGTTTATTTATGAACATTAATTTAATTTACATATAATAGAAACGAAAAAACAGACAAAATTTCGCAAACTGATGAAATAGGCGTTAGTTGCAAGTGGTAATGTTAAAGACGAACACATAAAGATAATGTATAAAAACGTCGCACTTCATTTGCAACAAGCAAGATATTAAATATTTTAAAAATTAAAACTAGTAAATTGAAACAAATAAAAAAGGAAATAGAAAAATAAATCACAGAATACAAATAAGCTTCAGCCGTACGCGGTGAAATAAAGAATCAACACATAAATATAATGAATATAAATGTAAATATACCTAGAGAATTTCCGAATTTAACAATAGTAAAAAGTGGACCTATTAGAAATAGCGTGCATAAGTAAACACCCACAAAGGCACGCACTTTACCACAACTCACAATAAATCCCAAAAATAAAAACAGTCATGAAACATATCGAATTGTCTGATTTAGCATGCACCAAACAGCAGGTTTAATAGCCACTCACCGATGAAACCCAAAAATAACAGTATTTATAAAAAATATTAACTTACCAGATTTAGCATTCAACAAACAGCAGGTCCACTCACTCAGAAGACACTTTTTCTAAATATACAACATATTGTAACACTCACTCACTTAAAAGGCCCTTTTTTAAAACATACAAGACTTTTAACAATACTTAGACTTGCATGCATATGCGATGCTTAGCATGCATCAAACATCAATAGTGGACTAACCAGAATTAGCACACAAACAGCAGGTTAATACCTACACACGCAGTCACGCTCTTTACTACAACACACAAGAAAATCCCAAAATTAAAACAGATAGTCGGTTAGTTTGTCATATATCAATTTGTCTGATTTTGCATGCATCAAACAACAGGTTAAGTACTCACTCACTGATGGAACACGAAAATAACAGTAGTTATAAAAAATATTCAGTTACCAGATTTAGCATACAACAAACTGCAGGTCCACTCACTCGGAAGACACTTTTTAAAAACATACAGCAAGTTAATACTCACTCACTAAGAATAAACTTTTATAAAACATACAAGATTTTTGACATTACTTGAACTTGTATGAATATGCGATGCTTAACATGCATCAAACATTAAAAGTAGACTTCTCAGAATTAGCATGCATCAAACAATAAAAATGGACTCACCAGAATTAACATGCATCAAACAATAAAAGTAGACTTCCCAGAATTAGCATGCATTAAACAACAGGTTAATACCCACACGCGTAGTCACGCACTTTACTACAACTCACAATAAACCCCAAAATTAAAAACAGTCATGAAACATATCGACTTGTCTGATTTAGCATGCATCAAACAGCAGGTTTAATAACCACTCAAAGATGAAACCCAAAAATAACAGTATTTATAAAAAATATTCACTTACCAGATTTAGCATACAACAAACAGCAGGTCCACTCACTCAGAAGACACTTTTTTAAAACATACAACAGGTTATAACACTCACTCACTTAAAGGCTCTTTTTTAAAACATAAAAGACTTTTAACAATACTTGGACTTGCATGCATATGCGATGCTTAGCATGCATCAAAATCAATACTGGACTAACCAGAATTAGCACACAAACAGCAGGTTAATACCTACACACGCAGTCACGCTCTTTACTACAACACACAAGAAAACCCCAAAATTAAAACAGATAGTCGGTTAGTTTGTCACATATCAATTTGTCTGATTTTGCATGCATCAAACAACAGGTTAAGTACTCACTCACTGATGGGATACAAAAATAACAGAAATTATAAAACACTGACTTAACAGATTTAGCATACAATAAACAGCATGCATCAAACAGCAGGTTTAATATCCGCTCACTGAGGAAACACAAAAATAACAGTATTTATAAAAAAATATTCACTCACCAGATTTAGCATACAACAAACACCAGGTTTAGTGCGCACTCACTGATGGGACACAAAATAACAGAAGCTAAAAACATTGACTTACCAGGTTAAGAATACAATAAACAGCATGCATCAAACAGCAGGTTTAATATCCACTCGCTGATGAAACACAAAAATAACTGTAGTTATAAAAAATATTCACTCACCAGATTTAGCATACAACAAACAGCAGGTCCACTCATTCAGAAGACACTTTTTAAAAACAAACAGCAAGTTATTCCACTCACTCACTAAGAAAAAACTTTTATAAAACATACAAGACTTTTGACAATACTTGAACTTGCATGGATATGCGATGCTTAACATACATCAAACATTAAAAGTAGACTTCCCAGAATTAGCATGCATCAAACAACAAAAATGGACTCACCAGAATTAGCATGCATTAAACAACAGGTTAATACCCACACGCGTAGTCACGCACTTTACTACAACACACAAGAAAACAGTCAGTCGGCCAGTTTGAAACATATCATCTCTTCCGATTTAGCATGCATTAAGCAGCAGTTTAAATACCCACTCACTGATAAAACACAAAAATTACTGTAGTTACACAAAATATTCACTTACCAGATTTAGCATACAACAAACATCGGGTTTAATAACCACTCACAGATGTGACCCAAAAATAACAGTATTTATAAAAAATATTCACTCAATAGATTTAGCTTACAGAAAAACAACAGCAAAAACCAAAGCAGTCGTTTATTTATGAACATTAATTTAATTTACATATAATAGAAACGAAACAACAGATAAAATTTCGCAAACTGAAGAAATAAGCGTTAGTTGGAAGTGGTAATGTTAAAGAGGAACACATAAAGATAATGTATAAAAACGTCGCACCTCATTTGCAACAAGCAAGATATTAAAATATTTTAAAAATTAAAACTAGTAAATTGAAACAAACAAAAAAGGAAATAGAAAAATAAATCACAGAATACAAATAAGCTTCAGCCACACATAAATATAATGAATATAAATGTAAATATACCTAGAGAATTTCCGAATTTAACAACAGTAAAAAAGTGGACCTATTAGAAATAGCGTGCATAAGTAAACACCCACAAACGCACGCACTTTACCACAACTCACAATAAATCCCAAAAATAAAAACAGTCATGAAACATATCGACTTGTCTGATTTAGCATTCATCAAACAGCAGGTTGACTGTTGTTAAAAAGCGTGGTGATTACGCTCAATCCTTCTCTGTACGAGAGGAGACCTGTGCCCAGCAGTGGGACGATAAAAAGGTTGATGATGATGATGATGATGATGATTGTAGGCGCCCCAGTAAAGCACGTACATCTACCGCGCATTTGTCACGGCTTATCCAACAAACAAGGTCGGCATACACCACAAGTAAAATCAATCTCCGATCACACTCTAGTAAATCTACGGGACTTACCTGGGACTCAGTGTGCTCGATCACGAAGCGAAGTCCCGAGAATCAACGCGCGCGCGTTGATTACGATCACGTCCGATGTCTTCAAATTCGCTGACTGTCCCATACCAGTCGACACACCAAGTTTCCCTTAATAGGGCACCAAAGCTCACCAACGTAAGAAGTTATTTAGCAGTGTCAATCACGCCCGACAAAGATCGCCAATGAAACCACGTTTCCGATTCAAATTCAACTCAATTTACAGGCGCACTGTTACGTTTTATAGTTCAAGTAAATACTCCAAAACACGGGCAACAATCGCGACAAACTATACAAAACGCGCCGGTGGTATATATAATTTCCCGAAAATCATTCGACCGAACATGCCACGCACGCGATGATTATTCGTCAAGAGTTCAAGCAACGGCCACCGCACGTGGCGGGGTCTCAACACGTTGTTATTTTATTTAAAGTTCAAGCAACGGACCCCGTACGCGACGGGGTCGCAACACGTTGTAACAATAATATGGCGGCGCGTCACCATAGACAATACTAAATTACGCTAGCCCGTACCGGTCGTGCATCTATCAACTCGACTAACTAATAATCGGACTCGACCGATAAAACTAGCGCGAACATCCCCCCGCCCCGGACAGTAACAAACGGTCCGACAATTCAATCTAAGGGCAGGCGAGAGAGTGTGGCGATCGCGCGCTTCAAGACAGAGTCCCCCACCAGGACCTCGGCAAACCTGGGAACACCATCCGATCCCGGATACAATTTAACAATGCGTCCACGACGCCATCGGAGGGGTGGCCCTTGGTGGGTTCGTCTTGTCTGACCACTTAACGCGCTGTTGTAAAATGTGCAAATACTCCAGATGCCAACGGCGCCAAAAACTCTGCGTAAGCTGTTGAAGCAATTCAAATCGCGAGAGCCGTCCGGAGTTAATGTCCAAATAAGGAGATTCAGGCAGGGCGTTAAGTGGTCTACCTATCAAGAAATGGCCCGGCGTGAGGGCCTCCAAAACATTCGCGTCGGATGACAAAGGGCATAACGGACGCGAGTTGAGGACCGCCTCAACCTTACAAAATACGGTCGCGAGCTCCTCAAAAGTTAGGATACTATCTCCAATAACGCGACGAAGGTGAGTTTTCGCGGCCTTTACAATTGTTTCAAATATACCTCCCCAGTGGGGGCAGGACGGCGGTGAGTACTGCCATCGTACCCCTCTGCGGGAGAGTGTGGATCCGATCACAACATTATGTTTATCTAAAAATTCACAAACTTCCTTCAAATAACAATCGGTACCCTTAAAGTTGGTCCCACAGTCGGATCGAATTAAGGACGGCAGTCCGCGACGCGAAACAAATCTGCCAAGAGCAGCGACGAACGCCTCTGTTGTGAGAGCACTAACCACCTCGGGGTGGACCGCTTTAGTAGCTAAACACACAAAAACGCACAAGTAAGCCTTCTCGGTCTTAGCGTTACGGAGACGCGAAGCTTTTACAATAAATGGTCCCGCAAAATCCGTACCAACTCCGGCAAAGGCATCGATTCGGTGACTCGATCGGCAGGCAAATCCCCCATTTGGGGCTGCACGATGTCCGCTTTCAAGCGGTAGCACGGGAGACAACGGAAGATAACATATCGGATCACTCTCCGCGCAGACAAAATCCAAAATTCCCGTTGGAGGATCGCAGTAAGAGCGTTGCATCCGGCATGTGCATTTTTCACATGGCGGTCTGCGAACAACAACTTCACCAAGGGGCCGTTCTTGGGGAGCAACAATGGATGACGAGCCCCATAGGGGAGCTTAGCATTTCTAAGCCGACCTCCGACACGCATCAAACCCTTGTGGCATTTGTACAATGCTACAGTGGCCACGCACATGTGTTCCGGGGTGAATATTCATGGAAACAGGGTCGGCACCCTCGCTGCGGGAGTCAGGGTCGCAGGGACGCGCGCCGTGACGTCCGCATTCTTCTGTGTGATTAATAGTCGATTTGATTTACCGTCGACGCGTAAGAGGAAATGTGTAGTCTTTGTACAACGCCACAATAGCGAACACGTGTGGCATTTGTACAATGCTACAGTACTCCCCGCTTTTAGACAAAGCGTACGTAGCGTGCAGGCGTCTTGACGATCCTGCCTGATCTGGTACGTTGTTCCCTCGTATGCGGGTCTGGATGTAGGCTGGTTTGCTCATCTGTGGTAGCTGCAGGTGCTTGATTGGTCTCGCTGTTCGTATGCCTGGGATCATCTTCTGTGTTGATTGTGTACGCAGGTTTGAGGCGATCTATCGATATGTTGCTAATTCGTCCTGGTAATTGGATTGTAAAGTACTTTTCTTTACGTTCGATGATCTTGTATGGACCTTGGTATGGATGCTGCAGAGGTTTGCGGACTGTGTCATCGCGTACAAACACGTGGCTACATGTTTGTAGGTCGTTGTGCACGAACATACATCGCTGATTTGCATGCGATTTGTATGTAGGTGTGAGCTTGGTGATAACTTCTTGCAGGTGATTGACGTAGTCGTGGTCCATTTTCGGTGTAGCTGGTGTTGGTGATATGAAATCGCCAGGCAGGCGTATTGCTTGACCGTAGGTGAGTTGCGCTGCGCTTGTGTTAGAGTCGGAGCGGATAGCGGCTCTGAGACCCATTAGAACAGCAGGCAATTCGTCGATCCATTTGTTGCTGTTTTCTAGTCTAGCCATGAGTGCGGCTTTTAATGTCCTGTGCCAGCGTTCGACGATTCCGTTACTCTGCGGGTGGTATGCAGTAGTACGGGTTTTTTCTACACCGAGTAATTGAGCGAGGTCTCGGAATAGTCGGCTTTCGAACTGTCGTCCTTGGTCGGTAGTGATTCTTATTGGACAACCGAAACGCGATATCCATACTTCGTAAAGTTTTCTTGCGACGTTTTCAGCGGTTGTCTCTTGAAGTGGTACAGCTTCGGGCCATCGTGTGCACCGGTCGATCATCGTGAGCAAGTATTTGTGTCCACATGCTGACGTCGGTAGCGGTCCAACGATATCAACGTGAATATGTTGAAATCGTTCGCTCGGTGGGAATGTTGCGATGTCACTATGATTGTGTCGCTGTACTTTGGAGAGCTGACACGAATTGCATGTCTTAGTCCACTGGCCGATGTCGGTATTCATTGAAGGCCAAAAGAATCGCTCTTGCATCAGCTTCCGTGTGGATCGTACTCCTGGGTGGCTTGGGCTGTGCACGGCATTGAAAGCTATGCGACGAAAATCAGCTGTTAAGTAGGGACGAACATGTGGCGTTGATGTTTCGCAGAATATTGGCTTGTTAGTACCCGGTAAAATGATTTTCTTGAGTTGTATGTTGGTCTGTTGAGACAATGTAGGGATACAACTGTCGTTTTCTTGAGCTTGAGATAACTCGTCGTAGTTGATGGGTGAGGGCACGTCGATAGTTTCGACGCGTGACAATGCATCTGCTACAACGTTTTGAGCTCCGCTCACGTGTCGAATGTCAGTAGTGAACTCGCTGATAAACAGTAGCTGCCGAATTCGCCGTGGTGTGTCGTTATCGGAAGGAGGCTTGCGGATTGCGTAGGTCAGCGGTTTATGGTCAGTAAAAATTACGAGTTCTTTGCCTTCAAACATCTTTCTGAAATGTTTTATTGCCATGTGTATTGACTGCAACTCCCTGTCGTAACACGAGTACTTTTTTTGTCTTTCTGAAAATTTCTTTGAAAAATATCCGAGTGGCAGCCATTGTCCGTTGCTTCGCCTTTGATGTAGAGATGCCCCGGCGCAGGTAGCTGAGGCGTCCGAAAAAATAGCGATTTGGTCCTCTGGCGCACTGGATGGGTAAGACAATAAAGCAGCGTTTATTATGCTTTGTTTGCACAACTCAAAAGCTTTTGTCGATTGATTGTCCCACTTTACTTCCGTCTTGTCTCGTTTTTTTGAATTATGAAGGAATGCATTCAGCGGTGCCTGAATGCTTGCCGCATTTGGGACACTGTCTCGGTAAAAATTTATCATCCCCATAAATCTCCGTAAGTCTTGAATGGTTTTGGGTTTTGGGTATTCTGTGATTGCTTTGACTTTGTCTTGAAGTGGTTTGATCCCCTTGCTTGATACTTCATAACCTAGGAACTTGACGGTTTCGCTGCCGAAAACACACTTAGAGGGATTTATAGTGACACCATACGTGTCTAATCGGCGTAAAACTTCCTGCAGATCTCCGATGTGGCTTGCTTCACTTTCAGATGCAACGATAACATCGTCGATGAATGGAAACGCGTAGTCTATTCCGTTGAGCACTTCGTTTATGAATCGTTGGAATGTCTGTCCGGCGTTCTCGAGACCTGGGCACATTCGTGGAAATTCGAATAAACCGAATGGTGTAGTGATCGCTGTCTTCTCGATATCAGGTTCGAAGATTTTTAATTGCGAATAAGCTCGGTTTAAATCGAGAGTACTGAAGATTTTCTTGCCGTGAAGTAGGTAGGTAAAATCTTTGAGGCGTGGGACTGGATAGCGGTCGGGTTTGGTGACGTCATTGAGCCTTCTGTAGTCACCACAGATGCGTAAGTCGCCGTTTTTCTTAGGAACGACGTGTAGCGGACTGGACCAAGGGCTTTTGCTTGGTCGGCAAATTCCTTGCTGCATCATGAGCTCGAATTCTTTCTTCACGGGCAGGTAGCGATGTGGAGGAAGAGGTCTGCACTTGTTGAACACTGGTGGGCCAGTAGTTTCGATGTGGTGTTCTACCTTGTGTTTGGGAGTATCCTTCATGCTTGATGGTCGCAGGATATCAGGAAACTTACTGAGGAGCTGGTGATACGGCTTTTCCATGTCGATACTTCGAACTGTAGGTTCGGCGGAACGAATGACTGATGCTCTGACGGTCATGTTGGTAACTTTGTCGACGAGGCGTCGGCCGGCTATGTCGACGAGAAGTTGATGACGCTTCAGGAAGTCTGCACCGATGATGGGTTTGCTGACTGCAGCGACGATAAATTTCCAGGTGTACGGCCGTCGTAGGTTGAGATCCAGTTGTAGGGTTTTTTCTCCGTACGTCGGAATGATCGTGTTATTTGCTGCGTACAAACAGAAATCGGTTTGTTTTGCTTTCCCGCCTTTTGTCCTCGGTATCACGGAAACGTTTGCGCCCGTATCAATTAGAAATGACAGACGCGAATTTCTATCAGTTATGAATAGGCGGTGGGAAGTGTTCTTCGCGTCAGTTGCCGCCTCAACCGACGCAGGCATTAGTTTTCCGACTGGGCGCTGTTGTTGTTGTTGTTGAAATTGCACGGACGTGTACATTTACGCGCGTTTGCGCCGTACTTGCGATGATAATAACAGATAAGTGATTGTTCTGAATACTTGCGGTTGCTATTATCGTTGCTTGTTGAACGCGATCTTGAACGCCGTCTGTCGAATGATCTGTGTGATCGTGGTCTGGATTCCTGCCTGTTTTTGAGTTCTGCCAGCTCCAGAGATAACTGCCTTATTTGATCGTGTAGGGCAGCCACATCGCTCGTGCGTGAAATTTGCGCGACCTGGTTAGGTTGCGCGATGCTGTCCATTACACTGTCTGCTACTTGTGATAACTTTTCCAAGTCCGTAGTGTTGCTCACGGTGAGGACAGCGCGTAATGAGGGTGGAAGTAGCCGGGTCCACATGATGCGCAGTGTACCGTCTGGTATTTTCTGTCCGGCTAGTTCCCGCATTTTTCGCAACAGCTGTGAGGGTTTCTGATCTCCGAGTTCCATCTCATCCATCAGCTTCTGCAGCTTCCGGCTCTCGGATTCCTCGTAGACACTGATGAGTCGGGACTTCAGGGCTTCGTACTTGTTTTCAATGGGCGGGTTGATTATAATATCACTTACTTGCTGAAGTGCGTCCAGGCCTAGTCGGGCGATAGCTGCTTGATAGCGCGCGTCATCACCTTGCCTCTGTGGCGCCATTACTGCTTCGAAGTGTGTAAACCATAGTCTGGGATACGCCGGCCAAAAGTCAGACAGCCGTGCTTGTAGTGTGAGCGTGTCGACTTGCCCTCCTACCTGTGTTGCGTTGCTTACCTGTGTTGCGTTGTTGGTCGCCATCCTGATTACTCTTCTGGTGTATCACGCAGCAATACCGTGAATATAGCCTCTTGAAATCCTAGTGGTGAGACCCGCTTGTGGGAAGCCACTAGAATGTGCTAATCACGAGTACCGTCACGTTTGTCTTGATTCACGTCGCTTAGGTCACCAATGTAGCGCGTAGGTCGTGTCGCGTAATTAAAACTCAGATAAATTGAACTTTATGTATTGCACGAATGTAAAGGAGTACAATGTATAAGACGTGTAAAAAGGACGCGATACAAGAGTGTTATCAAGGAATGGATATAATAATGATGTTGTACAATGATGTTGTACACTGATGTAGAATATGATAATAATGTTATAATAATAATGTTCTTACAAGCTATGCACTCACTTAAATACTAACTATCTCTATACTAACTATCTCTAAATGATAGTGGGGTAACCACTAACGAATCAGCTTCGTTCTTGATGCTGATTCGTTGATCGAGGCAGGCCGCGGCGTATGATTGGTTGATGTAGAAAAGCGCGCCAGTTCCGTCTTCACGTGCTAGACGACTCGTATGGTTCCCACGGCCGCTGACCGCCGGCCACGCACATGTGTTCCGGGGTGAATATTCATGGAAACAGGGTCGGCACCCTCGCTGCGGGAGTCAGGGTCGCAGGGACGCGCGCCGTGACGTCCGCATTCTTCTGTGTGATTAATAGTCGATTTGATTTACCGTCGACGCGTAAGAGGAAATGTGTAGTCTTTGTACAACGCCACAATAGCGAACACGTGTGGCATTTGTACAATGCTACACCCTGATCATCCAAGAAGGGATTCAAGCGCCCTAAGGGTCCCTTCAGATTGGATGTGCGTTGACGGAGGGTTTTCAACTCCGGTTCAAATCCACTCTCTCGAACTATCCGCACCCAATATAACAGAGCGTCATTGCGCTCTTGCGGTGAGAGGACCGGAGACTCAAATTTGCCACGAGGGCTACGACAGTTGTGGATGAAACGCCGTATCCAGGCGGTGACGCCGAGCAATTTATCCAAGGAACTGTAGCGGTCAAGCAAAAACTCCGGCTCTGGAGCCGCTACAGCCTCGGTGGCGTGAACATGCACCCCTGGCGTGGATGCCCCGACCACTGCGGGGGTAAGGGGCCAAGAACCCTCCAGCTGTAACAACCGTGGTGGACCCCACCACAGCTGGAGATTCACAAATTCAGGCGCCTCGCAGCCGCGGGAAGCGCAGTTTTCGGGGTTCAATTCGCCAGGCACGTGGTGCCAAATCAACCTCCCAAAAGCGTTAGAGGATGTCCGTCAAGGCAGAACCAACAGCGGGGTCGCTGTCTGCCGAAGGGGGGTCTGAGACGTCCCCAAACGATCCCATTACTACATGACCCAACAACAAAGAGGTGGATATGGCTACAAAACCGGCTGCCTGCAAAACTCGCTCGCTCCCACGCAGCAAACGACCTAGCACATTCACACCGATCAACAAATGGATCGGGCCAGGTCGATGGAAGTGAGGATCAGCCAGAGCCAATCCAGCCGACAATTCAACGGCGGCGTGTGGGGCTCGCACTTGCGGAAGCGGCCCGACCACCGTTTCAAAAACAATCGCCGAAGTACCGATTTTCGGTGTTGAGGAGGAG
Organism: Sesamia inferens; assembly: GCA_037179545.1. NCBI lineage: Eukaryota > Metazoa > Arthropoda > Insecta > Lepidoptera > Noctuidae > Sesamia > Sesamia inferens. The sequence continues at coordinate 7,707,193 of CM073947.1, forward strand.
TGGGGGGAGAAGGAGAACGAAACCCGACCGATCGGATCCGAAATCCGCAGGTCTCCAACGCCCCGTACCGATTCCCTATGCGGTACAATATTTAAGCCCAACCGTCGGACGAGCCAAGTAGAAACTACGCAACCCTGGGCCCCTGAATCCAAAAGGGCACGCACTGTGACAAAAACACCTTTGGGGCCCCAAACACGCACGGAGGCTGTTGGCAACAGCACAAACTCCGGTAGGGGGGTTGCGCCCGACAGTGGCATCAATGAAAGCCCGGGGGGGGGTGATTGCCTCCCTGGACCTCGGGTGAACTGAGTCGACAAGATCGGAGGGGATCGCCGACAGTAGGCGAGAGGGTCCCACTCCACAACATCGAGACTCCTTCCAACACTACTCCGGGGTGTGGGCCAATAACCGTGGGCCGCGTACGGTGGAACATAACGCCCCAGTCGAGGGTAATCAAGCAAGGGGGGGGAGCAGCGTACCGCCCGTCTCTCCGAGCCCCCGACGGCCACCGCTACAACCTGCGGGGGGCCGCCGCCCGTGGGGCCCTCGCCCGTGTGCGGGGAATCTGGGCCCCTTTCGGACCCGCCACCATTGCGGTTCAAACACAGGAGAGCGTGATGTCTCCCGCCGCAATGTGGACAAACCTTAGCCTGGCGGCACGCTGACTGGAGGTGGTCCCCCAGGCACAGGTAACACCAGGCGCGTTGCTTGGCGAGGGCTCTTCGTCCCGCAGTGCGGAGGCCCTCGAACTTCGCGCAAGCACGCACGTCATGTCCGTCCCCCCGGCAATACCGGCACCGTTTACCTGGTGCGGGGGGGAGTCACTTCGGACAGCCGAGCATTGTTTGGTCGGACGGCGGGGTTGTCCCCTCGCCGCCACCGGACGACCCGTGCTCGTCCCCGGCGTGGGGTCGGTCAGCTGGTCCAGTACTCTGCACTCGTCCTCCAAAAAACGAAGTAAATCCGAGAAGGGGGGGAGGTACGAGGCGCTATTGCCCCCGTACCTTTGCTCAAATCGCCCCTTTACGTCTGCGGGCAATTTCGTTAGGACGATGTGCAGAAGCAGAAAAGACCACTGGTCGACCGGCAAATCCAGCCGGCGCAACGAGTGGACCGCGGTCAAGAGCGGGTTGACCAAATCCTTCCTTAGTGAGGAAACCCGCGTTGCCTTCGGTAAGGCCAAAATGGCTGCCACATGGGTGTCCGCTAGCAAGCGGACATTTTGGTAGCGGTCCAGCAACAACTGCCGCGCAACCTGGTAGTTAGCATCGCTGACCATCAGGTGCTGGACCACTGCACTGGCTTCTCCGCGGAGGGCGGAGCGCAAATAAGCCAGTTTCTGGCTGGGGGACAAATCTTCCCTGGAGTCCACCAAGCTGTCAAACAAGTTGATGAAGCCCATCCAAGCCGTGAGGTCCCCGTCAAAGTAGGGAATCTCCAATGTGGGCAGTCTCCCTAACAAAGCCGGCGGGGTCGGTTTAACCTCCCCGCTCCAAGTCGGCTTTCCCCTACGGGCAGCCAGGAGCCCTTCTGCTGACTCCGTAATTTGGTCAGCCAATTCGTACGCCTGGTCGACATCCCTTCTAAAGGTCTCCACTACAGCTTCATCCGCTGGAGGGTGTTCCAAAACGTACGCATGGAAGTCGACAACGTGTCGCTCCAAGCCTTCCATGCGCGCAGGCAACCCTTCATAGCGGGTCAACAAAGCCTGCACCCGATCCGGCCGAACAATCAGGGCGGCCGCACCCGCGAGCCAACGCAATGCGGCTTGGACCTCGGCCTTTGCCGTAGCAAGCGGATTGGGAGCCATTTCAAATAAAAGCCTTTAATTCAAATTAACAAATTAAATTCAATTAAAGAACGCGCGGAAAGCAACAAAAACAAGCGTAAATAACTCGATAAATTCCGCGAGACCGTGTGGGGACCAAAGCTAAGGGCAACCGTTACAACAAAACACTAACATGTACAAATAAAAAATATTACAAAGTATACATACAAAATAATAGTGTGCAAACGGCCTAACTTATTAGCAAAACAAAATTATTACTACCAATTACATAATAAATCAACAAACAAACAGAATAAAATTATTACTGTGAATTATGTAATAATTCAACAAAATTACGACTATGAATTACGAGCTAAATCAACAAATTACGACTACGAATTACGAGCTAAATCAAAACATTCAAACATGAACTATCTGGTTCGTACAATACACGAGTTGACTAAAACAATAACAAAACATTAGTCATAAAAATAACTCGTAATTATTTATCCGTAGCTCAAGATAATCGAGTCAACAATAACAAAACATTACTCGTAAACATAACTGGCTGTATGGCGTATCATGCCTTTGCCAACTCCGTTCCTCTGAACGGAAAGAAATGAACCAAAAATAAAAACAATCTACCTACAATTGTTTTCACATTTCTTACTTTGCAAAATTATCGGATCCACACAATGATAGAGGTGGTCAGAGATATAATTTTACGAGTACCGACAACAACAAATAAAAAATCAAATTTTTGCAAATTAGCCTCTGAAGGCTACCAAAATACTGGAATGATACACTAATTAATCAAATTAGTAATTAGAAACCACGCTCTGCTACCAAAGGTGTAGGCGCGCCCCAGTACAGCGCGCCCATATAGCAGCGCGTTTGTCACGGCTTATCCAACAAACAAGGTCGGCATACACCACAAGTAAAATCAATCTCCGATCACACTCTAGTAAATCTACGGGACTTACCTGGGACTCTGTGTGCTCGATCACGAAGCGAAGCCCGGAGAATCAACGCGCGCGCGTTGATTACGATCACGTCCGATGTCTTCAAATTCGCTGACTGTCCCATACCAGTCGACACACCAAGTTTCCCTTAATAGGGCACCAAAGCTCACCAACGTAAGAAGTTATTTAGCAGTGTCAATCACGCCCGACAAAGATCGCCAATGAAACCACGTTTCCGATTCAAATTCAACTCAATTTACAGGCGCACTGTTACGTTTTATAGTTCAAGTAAATACTCCAAAACACGGGCAACAATCGCGACAAACGTTACAAAACGCGCCGGTGGTATATATAATGTCCCGAAAATCATTCGACCGAACATGCCACGCACGCGATGATTATTCGTCAAGAGTTCAAGCAACGGCCACCGCCCGCGGCGGGGTCTCAACACGTTGTTATTTTATTTAAAGTTCAAGCAACGGACCCCGTACACGACGGGGTCGCAACACGTTGTAACAATAATATGGCGGCGCGTCACCATAGACAATACTAAATTACGCTAGCCCGTACCGGTCGTGCATCTATCAACTCGACTAACTAATAATCGGACTCGACCGATAAAACAAGCGCGAACAATGATGATGAAACAGCAGGTTTAATAACCACTCAAAGATGAAACCCAAAAATAACAGTATTTATATAAAATATTCACTTACCAGATTTAGCATACAACAAACAGCAGGTCCACACACTCAGAAGACATTTTTTAAAACATACAACAGGTTATAACACTCACTCACTTAAAAGGCTCTTTTTTAAAACATAAAAGACTTTTAACAATACTTGGACTTGCATGCATATGCGATGCTTAGCATGCATCAATCATCAATACTGGACTAACCAGAATTAGCACACAAACAGCAGGTTAATACCTACACACGCAGTCACGCTCTTTACTACAACACACAAGAAAACCCCAAAATTAAAACAGATAGTCGGTTAGTTTGCCACATATCAATCTGTCTGATTTTGCATGCATCAAACAACAGGTTAAGTACTCACTCACTGATGGGATACAAAAATAACAGAAATTATAAAAACACTGACTTAACAGATTTAGCATACAATAAACAGCATGCATCAAACAGCAGGTTTAATATCCGCTCACTGAGGAAACACAAAAATAACAGTATTTATAAAAAAATATTCACTCACCAGATTTAGCATACAACAAACAGCAGGTCCACTCAATCGGAAGACATTTTTAAAAACATACAGAAAGTTATTACACTCACTCACTAAGAATAAACATTTATAAAACATACGAGACTTTTGACAATACTTGAACTTGTATGGATATGCGATGCTTAACATGCATCAAACATTAAAAGTAGACTTCCCAAAATTAGCATGCATCAAACATTAAAAGTAGACCTCCCAGAATTAGCATGCATCAAACAATAAATATGGACTCACCAGAATTAGCATGCATCAAACAATAAAAATGGACTCACTAGAATTAGCATGCATTAAACAACAGGTTAATACCCACACGCGTAGTCGCGCACTTTACTACAACTCACAATAAATCCCAAAATTAAAAACAGTCATGAAACATATCGACTTGTCTGATTTAGCATGCATCAAACAGCAGGTTTAATAACCACTCACCGATGAAACCCAAAAATAACAGTATTTATAAAAAATATTCACTTACCAGATTTAGCATACAACAAACAGCAGGTCCACTCACTCAGAAGACATTTTTTAAAACATACAACAGGTTATAACACTCACTCACTTAAAAGGCTCTTTTTTAAAACATAAAAGACTTTTAACAATACTTGGACTTGCATGCATATGCGATGCTTAGCATGTATCAAACATCAAAAGTGGACTAACCAGAATTAGCACACAAACAGCAGGTTAATACCTACACACACAGTCACGCTCTTTACTACAACACACAAGAAATCCCCAAAATTAAAACAGATAGTCGGTTAATTTGTCACATATCAATTTGTCTGATTTTGCATGCATGAAACAACAGGTTAAGTACTCACTCACTGATGGGACACAAAAATAACAGAAATTATAAAAACATTGACTTAACAGATTTAGCATACAATAAACAGCATGCATCAAACAGCAGGTTTAATATCCGCTCACTGAGGAAACACAAAAATAACAGTATTTATAAAAAAATATTCACTCACCAGATTTAGCATACAACAAACAGCAGGTTTAATGCGCACTCACTGATGGGACACAATACCCACACGCGTAGTCACGCACTTTACTACAACACACAAGAAAACCCATAAACAAAAACAGGCAGTCGGTCAGTTTGATACATATCATCTTTTCGGATTTAGCATGCATCAAGCAGCAGTTTAAGTACCCACTCACTGATAAAACACAAAAATTACTGTAGTTACACAAAATATTCACTTACCAGATTTAGCATACAGCAAACATCAGGTTTAATAACCACTCACTGATGTGACCCAAAAATAAGTATTACAGTATTTATAAAAAATATTCACTTACCAGACTTAGCTTACAAAAACCAACAGCAAAAACCAAAGCAGTCGTTTATTTATGAACATTAATTTAATTTACATATAATAGAAACGAAAAAACAGACAAAATTTCGCAAACTGAAGAAATAGGTGTTAGTTGGAAGTGGTAATGTTAAAGACGAACACATAAAGATAATGTATAAAAACGTCGCACCTCATTTGCAACAAGCAAGATATTAAAATATTTTAAATATTAAAACTAGAAAATTGAAACAAATAAGACAAGGAAATAGAAAAATAAATCACAGAATACAAATTAGCTTCAGCCGTACGCGTTGAAATAAAGAATCAACACATAAATATAATGAATATAAATGTAAATATACCTAGAGAATTTCCGAATTTAACAATAGTGAAACAGTGGACCTATTAGAAATAGCGTGCATAAGTAAACACCCACAAAGGCACGCACTTTACCACAACTCACAATAAATCCCAAAAAAAACAGTCATGAAACATATCAAATTATCCGATTTAGGATGCATCAAACAGCAGGTTTAATATCCGCTCGCTGATAAAACACATAAATTATAGAAAAGTATTCACTCACCAGATTTAGCATACAACAAACAGCAGGTCCACTCAATCGGAAGACACTTTTTAAAAACATACAGCAAGTTATTACACTCACTCACTAAAAATAAACTTTTATAAAACATACAAGACTTTTGACAATACTTGAACTTGTATGGATATGCGATGCTTAACATGCATCAAGCATTAAAAGTAGACTTTCCAAAATTAGCATGCATCCAACATTAAAAGTAGACTTCCCAAAATTAGCATGCATCAAACATTAAAAGTAGACTTCCCAGAATTAGCATGCATGAAACAATAAAAAAGAACTCACCAGAATTAGCATGCATTAAACAACAGGTTAATACCCACACGCGTAGTCACGCACTTTACTACAACTTACAATAAATCCCAAAATTAAAAACAGCCATGAAACTTATCGAATTGTCTGATTTAGCATGCATCAAACAGCAGGTTTAATATCCGCTCACTGACGAAACACAAAAATAACAGAAGTTATAAAAATATTCACTTACCAGATTTAGCATTCAACAAACATCAGGTTTAATAACCACTCACTGATGTAAGCCAAAAATAACAGTATTTATAAGAAATATTCACTTACCAGATTTAGCATACAACAAACAGCAGGTTTAATGCGCACTCACTGATGGGACACATAATAGCAGAAGTTAAAATTACACTCACTCACTAAGAATAAACTTTTATAAAACATACAAGACTTTTGACAATACTTGAACTTGTATGGATATGCGATGCTTAACATGCATCAAACATTAAAAGTAGACTTCCCAGAATTAGCATGCATCAAACAATAAAAATGGACTCGCCAGAATTAGCATGCATTAAACAACATGTTAATACCCACACGCGTAGTCACGCACTTTACTACAACACACAAGAAAACAGTCAGTCCGTCAGTTTGAAACATATCATCTCTTCCGATTTAGCATGCATCAAGCAGCAGTTTAAATACCCACTCACTGATAAAACACAAAAATTACTGTAGTTACACAAAATATTCACTTACCTGATTTAGCATACAACAAACATCAGGTTTAATAACCACTCACTGATGTGACCCAAAAATAAGTATTACAGTATTTATAAAAAATTGACTTACCAGGTTTAGCATACAAAAAACAACAGCAAAAACCAAAGCAGTCGTTTATTTATGAACATTAATTTAATTTACATATAATAGAAACGAAAAAACAGACAAAATTTCGCAAACTGAAGAAATAGGCAATAGTTGGAAGTGGTAATGTTAAAGACGAACACATAAAGATAATGTATAAAAACGTCGCACCACAATTGCAACAAGCAAGATATTAAAATATTTTAAAAATTAAAACTAGTAAATTGAAACAAATCAAACAAGGAAATAGAAAAATAAATCACAGAATACAAATAAGCTTCAGCCGTACGCGGTGAAATAAAGAATCAACACATAAATATAATGAATATAAATGAAAATATACCTAGAGAATTTCCGAATTTAACAATAGTAAAAAAGTGGACCTATTAGAAATAGCATGCATAAGTAAACACCCACAAAGTCACGCACTTTACCATAATATCCGCTCACTGATAAAACACAAAAATACCAGTAGTTATAAAAAATATTCACTCACCAGATTTAGCATACAACAGACATCAGGTTTAATAACCACTCACTGATGTAACCCAAAAATAACAGTAGTATAATAAATATTCATTTACCAGATTTAGCATACAACAATCAGCAGGTCCACTTACTCAGAAGATACTTTTTTTAAATATACAACATATTATAACACTCACTCACTTAAAAGGCCCTTTTTTAAAACATACAAGACTTTTAACAATACTTGGACTTGCATGCATATGCGATGCTTAGCATGCATCAAACATCAATAGTGGACTAACCAGAATTAGCACACTTACAGTAGGTTAATACCTACACACGCAGTCACGCTCTTTGCTACAACTCACAAGAAAACCTTAAAAATAAAATAGACAGTGGGTTAGTTTGTCACATATCAATTTGTCTGATTTTGCATGCATCAAACAACAGGTTAAGTACTCACTCACTGATGGTACACAAAAATAACAGAAGTTATAAAAACATTGACTTAACAGATTTAGCATACAATAAAAGCATGCATCAAACAGCAGGTTTAATATCCGCTCACTGATGAAACACAAAAATAACAGTAGTTATAAAAAACATTCACTCACCAGATTTAGCATACAACAAACAGCAGGTCCACTCACTAGGAAGACACTTTTAAAAACATATAGCAGGTTTTTATACTCACTCACTGAGAATACACTTTTATAAAACATACAAGCCTTTTGACAATACTTTACTTGCATGGATATGCGATGCTTAGCATGCATCAAACATTAAAAGTAGACTTCCCAGAATTAGCATGCATCCAACATTAAAAGTAGACTTCCCAAAATTAGCATGCATCAAACATTAAAAGTAGACTTCCCAGAATTAGCATGCATGAAACAATAAAAAAGAACTCACCAGAATTAGCATGCATTAAACAACAGGTTAATACCCACACGCGTAGTCACGCACTTTACTACAACTTACAATAAATCCCAAAATTAAAAACAGCCATGAAACTTATCGAATTGTCTGATTTAGCATGCATCAAACAGCAGGTTTAATATCCGCTCACTGACGAAACACAAAAATAACAGTAGTTATAAAAATATTCACTTACCAGATTTAGCATACAACAAACATCAGGTTTAATAACCACTCACTGATGTAAGCCAAAAATAACAGTATTTATAAGAAATATTCACTTACCAGATTTAGCATACAACAAACAGCAGGTTTAATGCGCACTCACTGATGGGACACATAATAGCAGAAGTTAAAATTACACTCACTCACTAAGAATAAACTTTTATAAAACATACAAGACTTTTGACAATACTTGAACTTGTATGGATATGCGATGCTTAACATGCATCAAACATTAAAAGTAGACTTCCCAGAATTAGCATGCATCAAACAATAAAAATGGACTCGCCAGAATTAGCATGCATTAAACAACAGGTTAATACCCACACGCGTAGTCACGCACTTTACTACAACACACAAGAAAACAGTCAGTCCGTCAGTTTGAAACATATCATCTCTTCCGATTTAGCATGCATCAAGCAGCAGTTTAAATACCCACTCACTGATAAAACACAAAAATTACTGTAGTTACACAAAATATTCACTTACCTGATTTAGCATACAACAAACATCAGGTTTAATAACCACTCACTGATGTGACCCAAAAATAACAGTATTTATAAAAAATATTCACTTACCAGATTTAGCATACAACAAACAGCAGGTTTAATGCGCACTCACTGATGGGACACATAATAGCAGAAGTTAAAAACATTGACTTACCAGGTTTAGCATACAAAAAACAACAGCAAAAACCAAAGCAGTCGTTTATTTATGAACATTAATTTAATTTACATATAATAGAAACGAAAAAACAGACAAAATTTCGCAAACTGAAGAAATAGGCATTAGTTGGAAGTGGTAATGTTAAAGACGAACACATAAAGATAATGTATAAAAACGTCGCACCACAATTGCAACAAGCAAGATATTAAAATATTTTAAAAATTAAAACTAGTAAATTGAAACAAATAAAACAAGGAAATAGAAAAATAAATCACAGAATACAAATAAGCTTCAGCCGTACGCGGTGAAATAAAGAATCAACACATAAATATAATGAATATAAATGAAAATATACCTAGAGAATTTCCGAATTTAACAATAGTAAAAAAGTGGACCTATTAGAAATAGCATGCATAAGTAAACACCCACAAAGTCACGCACTTTACCATAATATCCGCTCACTGATAAAACACAAAAATACCAGTAGTTATAAAAAATATTCACTCACCAGATTTAGCATACAACAGACATCAGGTTTAATAACCACTCACTGATGTAACCCAAAAATAACAGTAGTATAATAAATATTCATTTACCAGATTTAGCATACAACAATCAGCAGGTCCACTTACTCAGAAGACACTTTTTTTAAATATACAACATATTATAACACTCACTCACTTAAAAGGCCCTTTTTTAAAACATACAAGACTTTTAACAATACTTGGACTTGCATGCATATGCGATGCTTAGCATGCATCAAACATCAATAGTGGACTAACCAGAATTAGCACACTTACAGTAGGTTAATACCTACACACGCAGTCACGCTCTTTGCTACAACTCACAAGAAAACCTTAAAAATAAAATAGACAGTGGGTTAGTTTGTCACATATCAATTTGTCTGATTTTGCATGCATCAAACAACAGGTTAAGTACTCACTCACTGATGGTACACAAAAATAACAGAAGTTATAAAAACATTGACTTAACAGATTTAGCATACAATAAAAGCATGCATCAAACAGCAGGTTTAATATCCGCTCACTGATGAAACACAAAAATAACAGTAGTTATAAAAAACATTCACTCACCAGATTTAGCATACAACAAACAGCAGGTCCACTCACTAGGAAGACACTTTTAAAAACATATAGCAGGTTTTTATACTCACTCACTGAGAATACACTTTTATAAAACATACAAGCCTTTTGACAATACTTTACTTGCATGCGATGCTTAGCATGCATCAAACATTAAAAGTAGACTTCCCAGAATTAGCATGCATCAAACAATTAAAGTGGACCCACCAGAATTAGCATGCATTAAACAACAGGTTAATACCCACACGCGTAGTCACGCGCTTTACTACAACACACAAGAAAACTCATAAACAAAAACAGTCAGTCCGTCAGTTTGAAACATATCAAGTTGTCTGATTTAGCATGCATCAAACAGCAGGTTAAATACCCACTCACTGAGGAGACACAAAAATAACAGTAGTTATAAAAAACATTGACTTACACTCACTCACTTAGAAGACACTTTTTTTAAAAATACGAGACTTTTAACAATATTTTTAATTTCACTAATGCGTTGACGCTGGAAACGTAATATTTAAAAGAAATAATTTCATTTACCATAAAAAATTAAAATAGTTGTCGTTTTAAAACCAAGGCAGTCATTTAATTTATGAACATTAATTCGGAAACGAAAACACAAATAAAATCAAAATAATAATAATAACGATTATGTTTGAAGGCATCGCCGTTCATTTGCAACATGCAAAATAGACAAATCATTTTAAAATAACATTTTTAAATTGAAGCAAATAAAAAAAGAAAATAGAAAAAGAGGCACAGAACAGAAATAAGCTACGCGGTGATATAAAGAGCCAACACAATAAAATGATGAATGTAAACATAAATATACCCAGAGAATATACAAAGTAACAAAAGTTAAAAAGTGGACTTATCAGAATTAGCATGCATCAAACAACAGGTAACAACAACCCACACACGTAGGATTCACTTTATAACAACTCACAAGAAAACCGGAAAATAAAAACCGACATGAAACATATCGAATTGTCTGATTTAGAATTCCTTAAACAGCAGGTTTAGTCCTCACTTACTGAGGAGACACAAGAATAACAGTAGCTATAAAAAACATGGGTTTACCACATTTAGCATACAGAAAAGCAGCACTCTCTTACAATCCAATTTTATAAAAAACATACAAGACTTTTAACAATACTTTTAATTTAACTGTTCCGTCGACGCTGGACAACAATTTTTGAAAAATATAATGGCTTCTATTATGACAACTTAAAATAATTGGCATCAAAGCAGTCGTTTAATTTATAAATATTTATTTAATTTTCATTTAATAGGAAACGATTAAAAACAAACAAAATCGAGAACAGAAAAGAAATTGGCGTTAGTTGCAAGTGGTAAAGTAAAAGACGAACACATAACGATAATTTATAAAACATCGCGCTCCATTTACTACCAGCAAAATAGTTAAATATTTTAAAAGTAACACTAGTAAATTGAAACAAATAAAAAACGAAAATAGAAATAAAAGGCACAGAATAGAAATAAGCTACAGCCGTACGCGGTGATATAAAGAACCAGAACATAAAAATGAAGAAAATATATTAGTTAACTGGAAAAATAAATAAGAAACATAAACAAAACAGAATAGAAATACGAACCAGCTGTACGTGGTAAAATAAAGAACCAAAATTAAACATCGAAATGTGCTATAGAAAAACTTTCAAAAGGTTAATCGATATCGTCTGCTCTTTAGGTAAACAAAATTTTGCGTTCCGTGGTCACGAGGAATCGCTTACATCGCCTCAGCCGATGGGCACGCGGGGCGTTGACCTCCGTCAGCTATTGCCACGATGGAACAATGGCTAAATGTATTTGGGAAAAAATATAACATATATAGTGTAAAAATGATTGGAATCAATTCAGGTGCTTATTCTGAACAAACTATATTCAGGTTTCGTATAAAGAAAAAATTGACCTTGTATAAATAAGCACAGAGATTTCGGGAATGAATGCATGCATACCTCATCCGAAATCTCTGTGCACGCTCCTGAAATAAAGTCATAGACAGTTTAAAGTTGTTGTTTACAGTTTGTAGTTCTTCCAATAAAGTTAAATATAAGAATTCTAAATAAAAAATCTTTGCTTTTAATTTCAATTATTTAATCTAATACTTAATATATAAAACTGAAGAATTTGTTTGTTTGTATGTCTGTTTGTTTGTTTGAATGCGCTAATCTCCGGAACTACTGGTCCGATTTGAAAAACCCTTTTTACGTTGGATAGCATATTAATCCAGGAAGACTTTAGGCTATATAAGATCACGCTACGACCAATAGGAGCGGGACATATAAAAAAAAAAACGCTGGTGGAACCGGGTGGTGCAGCAAGTATATATTATTTTAATTACAAACTTGTATAAGACTTGTATAAAACAAAGAAACACTTTTAATTTCACTATTCCATCGGCACGTAGCATTTGAAAAAACAAATGATTTCTCGGTGGTAGTCCATAACATCGGCTGCCGGCAGAAGTTACCGCCCATCAGACAACGTCTTGTCGCGATTCGTCATCTACGATGTTGTACGTCATGTACAGTTGTGTTGCGATGTGTGCCGGTTACGATGCGCCAGATGTTGTTGTGTTGGGAGTTTGGTCGTGGAGGGTCTTCAGATCAATCTCCCTTTGGCGCAGCAACGTTGGTCGTGTTGTTGGGTTTAACATTGCATCACCTCGTTCAACTGCCGTCTTCCTTCCTATTCGCTCAGTTTTTCTGAGTGAATAGGCTCTTGATAAACTAGCGCGCTTTACCATCAACGATTGCATCACTGCTTACCATCAGGCGGGATTGCGGTTAAGCACTGGTTTATAACAACAAAAAAATACTTGAACCACAACAACTTTAAATATTTTCATTTAAAAAACAAAGTAGTCATTTATTTCATAAATATTTCATTAATTTTAATCTAACCCTAGAAACATAATCATATTTTAGAGCACGGAAAAGAGACTCATTCCTAAAATTGACGCATGTATTTGAATCAGCTGTAAGGTAGTAGCTCTAGGTAATTTAGTTTATGTAGTAGACGAACAAAGGAGTAACATGGATCGAGTACCTACATGATTCTAAACCCCCCAGTGGTGGAAGTTTTCGTCGGTTTATTCCTGATTTAAAAAAAATATTATGCAGTTTATTTCACTTTAAACCGTTCATAATTGCTATACCTTTATAACCCAATAAGATTTTAAAGTAAAAAAATAATTAATTCGCTAATTACACAAAAAAGCGCAATGTGAACAAAACTCGAAAAACTATCCTATCAGCTGATTTAATACGAGTTAATATCAGGAGTCAACGTCATACCGATAAACACGCGGGGCGGCACGTTTGTAACGTACAAAGGCCGAGCCGACACTTTTTTTAAACACTGTTATTTCTGTAACCGCTCATTAACGATATAAATGACTATTTTTAGCGATCAGAAGTGGTGTTTATTGAAAGAAACAAATCAGGAGGTAGCCACTAATGTTCTTGTAATATAAATGTGAATTACAATTACAACCAAAACTTATAAGTTTAGATAGGAATAAAATAACAATCTCTGAGTACCTACATAATAACATGCAAAACGATAGCAATCAGCTATTAAATAATACGGAAAATATAGGTCTCACAGAGTTTCGGTGATGTTACAGCTTCAAGTGACGACTCAAAAAAAGAAGAGAGAGGTGCGGGTAAGCCACGCCTTTTATAGTGAGCTTGAGGTGGGGTTGCCAACACTGCCTCTCCTGACACTCTGACGTCCTCGTCAGATCCAGAAGATGATCCCGCCTGATCTGTATTAGCGCCTTCCAATAAGATACTCGAGTCTTCGCTATCTCCACGCAGCCAGCAATATCTTCATCTGAAGCACGTCGAGTCTGCTCGCCAGCTTCGTCTGGGGGAAGCGGCCACACTCGAAGTACCAGCGGGTCCAGCAGGAGTATCTGGAGGTTCACCAGCATCATCGGGATTGTAGTCACCGTAATCTGCATGAAACAAGTCATTAAATAATCATGTCGCCATTTGAGATTGCCTATTCTTTTACTCCTCACACGTTCAAGGCCCTCATATAAAAATACACTCTCTCAAACAAGATAAGACACTTCACTTTCAAAAGTATGCATGCTTCTTCAGACACATGTCTCTTTCTTGCTCATACTTGAACTTGTACAAGTTCCCCACGTTAAAAACGTGTACCCAAACCTGATATGCATACATAGTATACGTAAATACCAGATGTGCGTTCAAAGAACACGACTTCCAGGACAACACCTGATGCGCACAGTACGCGTAACCCGCACTGGGCACACGTGCCAAAACCAGGCACTCAGGAACCGGGACGATAGCAGTCAGAGCCAACACTGTCGCGCGTCCAGAGACAGTCAGCACTGCACGCGACAGCGTCGCGTCCAGCCGCACGCGCACGCCTGCAGCGCAGCACTCCCGCGGCGCTCGCCTGCAGCGCAGCACTCCCGCGGCGCTCGCCTGCAGCGCAGCACTCCCGCGGAGTTTGCCTGGAGCGCATTCCTGTAACATGGCCTGCTAACCAGACCCACTCGTATGAAGACCGTATTCGAACATACGAGTGCATTCCACACGCAGACCGTATTCAAACGTGTGAAGCTTCCCGACACGCAGACCGTATTCATACGTGTCGAGGCTTCCCAACACCCTGACGTCTTGAGGCTTCCCAACACGCTGACCGTAGTCACACGTGTTGAAGCTTCCCAGCAATGCTGAGGAACTCATAGACACAACCACTCGTATGAAGACCGTATTCAAACATACGAGTGCATTCCACACGCAGACTGTATTCATACGTGTGAAGCTTCCCGACACGCAGACCGTATTCATACGTGTCGAGGCTTCCCAACACGCTGAAGTGTTGAGGCTTCCCAACACGCTGACCGTAGTCACACGTGTTGAAGCTTCCCAGCAATGCTGAGGAACTCATAGACACAACCACTCGTATGAAAACCGTATTCAAACATACGAGTGCATTCCACACGCAGACCGTATTCATACGTGTGAAGCTTCCCGACACGCAGACCGTATTCATACGTGTCGAGGCTTCCCAACACGCTGACGTGTTGAGGCTTCCCAACACGCTGACCGTAGTCACACGTGTTGAAGCTTCCCAGCAATGCTGAGGAACTCATAGACACAACCACTCGTATGAAGATCGTATTCAAACATACGAGTGCATTCCACACGCAGACCGTATTCATACGTGTGAAGCTTCCCGACACGCAGACCGTATTCATACGTGTCGAGGCTTCCCAACACGCTGACGTGTTGAGGCTTCCCAACACGCTGACCGTAGTCACACGTGTTGAAGCTTCCCAGCAATGCTGAGGAACTCATAGACACAACCACTCGTATGAAGACCGTATTCAAACATACGAGTGCATTCCACACGCAGACCGTATTCATACGTGTGAAGCTTCCCGACATGCAGACCGTATTCATACGTGTCGAGGCTTCCCAACACTCTGACCGTAGTCACACGTGTTTGAGGATTTTCAGCATGCAGAGCAAATCATACAAGTGAGGTTCTCCATACAGATAGTAATCGCACAAAAAGGCTCGCCCTGCAGGCTCGCCACAACAATAGGTACGAGCTAAACTTACTCTCAAAAAAATGCAGCACATGTTTCAGGGCTCCAGTCACCCCGCCACGGCACCATGTACTGTCTGCACAATACAGCAGCCTGTGTAGTTTTTCCACATAACGCTCGGCCACTTTTCCTGACGATGGTTGCGCTCCATACGCACACAGAATTTAGAAAATGCATATACATGATAAGAACATGTAGATAACCATAAGCCTCGAGAAGAGTACCTAATGAATCTAAATAGCAATGGCACAAAAATAGGCACCAGTATGTAAATTGAATCACCAATGAAAGAGTTCCGGACAGGACAGGAAACAACAACATCAACTGGCAACCACTATCGTGGTTACAGATAACCATAATGTCGAGGCTTTCAGAAATTTCATTTTAGGGGCAAACAGCCACAATACTAGAGCTATGTAAAACAGGTTGCCGCAATGTCAGTTCAACGAGTACCACAGTTTAAAACTTTAGCGCGACAGATCTCCGCACACCAATCATCAATATTACGTAAGGTAGGATCAAAGTTCGAAATATAAAAATGTTGGGATCTACCCGCACGATCAGTTATCGTAGCTTGTTCTGTACTTTAATCATAATTTCAGTCCCTAACCAAACGGTCCGACTTGTTCAACGAAGGTTACTTATATACGTTTAGATACTCGTAACGGCGGCGACGCACGCTACGCGATTCTATTCGATATGATGATCGTAACTTATTTGCGTACACGTACACTATTAGACACTAAGTTTTATCACGGTTACACGAATGCACTGGCAAGAGTGAAGCCTTCGTTTTGTCTTCAAGCGCTTTAAGGCGAGACATCATCACTGGTATCTTGAGCTTTGGGATCGCTCGCCGTGCCCATTACTTTACCGTCGCAGACTATTGCGAGGCGAATCGCGATGATGACTATAGTCACCACGTAAGCTATTACCGCGACTGCCGTCGATATGATCAACGTTCGCGTCTACGTTTGAGGTCTAAACAAACGAAACGACACACAGAAGTAATCACACAAGTACCCACACACAAGCACAATAAAAATAATATCAGAAAGTGACTGTTATTCTGTTCCTTGATTTATAACAAGAATGTGAGCAGTGTAGTTCTTTATCCCAATTCTGATTTTAGCGATCAGAAGTGGTGTTTATTAAAATAAACAAATCAGGAGGTAGCCACTAATGTTCTTGTAATATAAATGTGAATTACAATTACAACCAAAACTTATAAGTTTAGATAGGAATAAAATAACAATCGCTGAGTACATAATAACATGCAAAACGATAGCAATCAGCTATTAAATAATACAGAAAATATAGGTCTCACAGAGTTTCGGTGATGTTACAGCTTCAAGTGACGACTCAAAAAAAGAAGAGAGAGGTGCGGGTAAGCCGCGCCTTTTATAGTGAGCTTGAGGTGGGGTTGCCAACACTATCATAATTTTATTAGTGGCATGCAGATTTGCCTTCTCGCGAAGTTTGCGTTACGATGTTAGATACACCCTGTACACAACACAAAAATAATTTAAGGAATAATTATCTGCTTAATATTTAAAAAGAAAACAAAACTTATGCATAAAAAGCTTTATTTATAAGAAACAAAATTTATAAATCAATGAAATTTTATAATAAACTTTCCTAATCTGTCTTTTTTTGTAGAATATCAATTATAGTTAACTTATCATATAAGCCAAACAGCTTTGGCACATATCAACGTAATGCACACGATATATCACTTTGCTCTTTTTTTAGAAGGACAAAAAGAACAAATGAATAGCTACGTAGTTTTGCTACTAAGTAGTTCATTATTATTCTCTTCGGATGAATCAAGGATATCAGGATGTATCAAGTAGGTACTTCATTTGGAAACATTATCACTTTCGGTGGCCGCACGCGGAAGCTCGTCAACACTTTGTATAAGAGCGGCCAGGATATGGTCTTCGTCGAAATTTCTACTCCCCATTGTATTATACATATATTTGCTTCAATATCTATAAAATAAAATTATAATATTTTTATTTTTATTAAAAAGAAACAGCAATTATTAGAAAAAGCTTGCGTAAATTTTACGCAGACTATTTATTCAGGGTTAAGTAAATAAGAAACGAAAAACAAACAAAATAGCACATGGCTATACAAAGGACCAACACATAACAATAATGAATAAAAAAATATCGGCTCATTTGTCACACGTAAAAAAACAATTTTAAAAAATAACAAAATAGTTAACTGGAACAAATATATAAGATAAAAAAAAGACCACCGAAATATACAAATAAAAACAAGCGCCAAACATAGGTGGCGATGTAAAAAACCAATACATGACAATAATGAATATAATCATAAACATACCTAGGACAGCAACGTGGGTAGGCCCCCGACAAGGTGGACCGACGACTTTACCAACCGACCTGGTAAACGTCGTTGGAAACCACTGGATGCGGGAGGCGCAGGACCGGTCATCGTGGATATCCTTGGGGCCGGCCTATGTCCAGCAGTGGATACCTAAGACCTAACCAAAAACTTCAAGTCATAAAAAAATATCAACTTACGAGAGTTAGCAAGCAGCAAAAAGTCGTTTACACCCACTCACTTAGAAGACACCTCACTACAATGTAAAAGATTTGCATAAATAATGAAATATTTTTAAACACAATTTTAATTTATACTTTTCCCCAAAAACTACAAACCTAACAGTTAAAGGAACAAATATGCACGACAACATTTATTTTTTGCATTTATACCAAAGCCGTCGTTAAATTGTGAAACAGCAAAAACAAACACAACTTTAATATTTACTATCACCATCTTTAAAAACGCTCACACACATCGCACATTTTTATTTTCGTAACACTACTTGCATTTTCACTCATAAAGTAGGCACAAGTATTAAATAAAACATCTAAACTCAACACGTGCGGCATTCACACTCACCTCGACGGCTTGCACTACTAGACTGACTAGTCACACTCACTAGAGCGCGGCGGGTAGAGCCGCGTAGCCAAGAGCATCGCGCAGGCGTACCTACTAGCTTTACTGAAACAAGATACATCTATTGTAAAACGTAATCTGCTAACAGTTACAGTACTTTGAGTGGACTCAGATTGGTGGGATTCCCCAGTTAGTCTAAGATCCGATTAAGATCGACCTTCACTCGTCTGTTTATTATATGAAACGTATTTTATGTCAAATTGATTTTGTTAAATAATACCTATATCGCGGGAAGGTTTACTCTGAACATCCTGGCTAAATTTACTAGAAACCATGTTATATTCTAATAATGAAAGAAGAAACCTAAAATATATATACATTTTCAAATCAATAGCTATTAAATACATATATCTCTACACTTTTTTTTATCAGATTGTTACAATAAATTGGCATTTGAATGAAGCGATTTTTTTTTTATTGGTCACAATAAAGTCATAGACAGCTTAAAGTTGTTAATTACAGTTTGCAGTTCATGCAATACGTTAGTTTCAATATAGGACTTCTAAATAAAAATCTTTGATTATAATTTCTATTATTTAATATATAATATTTTCATTACAAACTTTACTATAACTTGCAAGACTTGTATAAAACAAAGAAACACTTTTAATTTCACTATTCCGTCGACGCAGAACTCGTAATATTTGAAATAACAAATGATTCCTCGGTGGTACGCAATAACATCGGCTGCCGGCAGAAGTTATCACCCGCCACACAAAGCCTTACTGCCAAGCGATTCGTTGTGTTCCGGCATGATGTCTGGTGAATCCGTACGAAGGACGGATCTGAGCAGTTGTGTTGCGATGTGTGCCGGATATGATGCGCCAAATGTTCTTGTGTCGGGGGTTAGGTCGTGGAGAGACTTCAGTTCAAAATGTCCCTCTGGCGCAGCGTCGTTGGTCGCCTTGTTGGATTTAACACTGATCACCTCGCTCAACTGCCGCCTTCCTTGCTATTCACTCAGTTTTATGAGTGAATAGGCTTAATAACCTAGCGCACTTTACCATCAACGATTGCATCACTGCTTACCATCAGGCGAAATTGCGGTCAAGCACTACTTTATAACTACTAAAAAAAAGAACACATTACAAATAAATAACTTTAAATAAATTAAGTACAAGTAAGTAATGGGTATTGTGTATACTGTTGGGAGATAGACTTCCTCAGCAGTTTGGTAGATATTTGATGTCATCGATCTTTTTGTTCTAAAACATGCAGGCTCCACCATAATGCTATCTTTCAGAGTTTTAATGAAATAGGGCCCCCACAAACGTCATAAACTAAACTACTACACGCTAAGGACACCCCCAGTACCCCTGTTCCTTGCGTGACCTTGAGAGCAGCAAAGGACAGTGTACCTACATAGATCAGATCGCAATGTAAGATCTAATTACACATTTATAATTTTAAATATTGCTTTTATTAATAAACATAATATATTCTTGAAAAATAATGCTAGAAGTAGAATGGCATTTCAAGGAATTGTCATTGATCTTCTGGATTATATTTTTAACAAAACAGCGCCTAGCCAGGTAGTCACCGAAACCCTAAAAATAAATTTGTACAGAGCAATTTAGGGAACAAAGGAATTCCGATAAGACTTTGAGAGGTAACTTTGAGTCAGCTTTAGAAACAATTGTTTATTGAACATAAGCGGCTTCTCAGTACACCTTGTCTATATTGATGTTAAAGATTAGTGATTTCTAATATTCTAAGAGCTGCTAATAGTTTTGTTATTTGTGTGCAAAGTAATTCCAAGAACAGGGTACTTGTTATGTTATATGTAATACCGGCTATTTTAGAGAAAACAAGTGCCAATTGGCCCATAGATTTAGTGAATATTGAATAAAGAAAAATAACAAAAATAGAAATACTCAGAGAAATAGTTTGACTTAGCAAATAAAACGAAAAGTAGATATAAATAAATTCTAAACTAGAGAGGAGAGAAGAGAAGAAAGAAGTTTCAAAGAAAAATTGTGATCATCCCTGTGACGCCTCTAGCATAATGTAATAAAATTAGAGCGGCTATTGGAAACATTAAATAGTAAAACTGAATTGAATTTATTAAAATAATATTGAGCCATCACTCGGTAGATGACCTGTGTGGTCGATGTTGCCAGATCCGATTTTCAATCCTTGGATTAAGTCTGAAACGTTAGTACCTACAGTTGAAATCAAGTAAATTAAGAAAACTTAACAAATTATGTAAGACTTGTCTAGTACATATAGTAAAAATCATTGTAGGATTTTATTCGCTGCTATTCATTGTCTATGCCCTTGTAATGACTATGCACTAATTTCTAATGTGTGTTTTTTAAAAAAATTAAAATAAAAAAATAAGTTTAAATATGCTTTGCTTTTAAATCATTATAACACTGAGTTTATTACAGTTATTGTGTAAAGTATACCTTAGTCATTTATTTTTTGGTCCGTTTTTGGTATATATTTTTATTTTTTTAACAATTAAAACAGCAAATGACATGGTTAAATTATTAATATTATTTTGTTTAATGAGACTATTCAAATATAAAAAAGTAAACTTTACGAACAAAATAGAGCATTGAAATAGGCTAAAGCTTTGCATGGTGACAAAAAGATACAACAAAATCTAACGAATATACACAATAACATATTTTTCCCTCAAAATAACAGGAAAAAATATCAACTTACCAGAGTCAGCTTGCAGCAAACTGTAGGATAATAACTCTTTGGGTATTATATTGGTAAACCATTTTATTATTAATTATTAAGTACATATTTAACACAACGCTCACACACACCGCGCATTTTTATTTTCATGAAATTACTTCCATTTTAACACATAAAGTACAAAAGTATTAAATAAAAACTCCGAACTCGACTCGTGCGCCGCGTCCACTCACCACGACAGTTGGCGCAATACTAAGTGACTCATCACACTCACGAGTGCAGGTAGAGTCACGTAGTCAAGAGCATCGCGCAAGCGTGCTTACGCTTGCTTTTTTGCTTTTGTTCGCTGCTATTCATTGTCCATGCCCCCGTAATGACTACTTATGCATTAATTTCGAATGTGTGTTTTTCATAAAATTTAAAATAAAAAAATAGTTTTAATTATGCTTTGCTTTTAAATCATTATAACACTGAGTTTATTACAGTTATTGTGTAAAGTAGACCTTAGTCACTAATTTTTTTACAATAATATTGTCTATTACGTTCCGTTTTTGGTATATATTTTTATTTTTTTAACAATTAAAAGAGCAAATGACATGGTTCAATATACCTATATTAATATAAATTTATTTAATGAGACTATTCAAATATAAAAAAGTAAACTTTACGAACAAAATAGAGCATTGAAATAGGCTAAAGCTTTGCATGGTGACAAAAAGATACATCAAAATCTAACGAATATACACAATAATATATTTTTACCTCAAAATAACAGGAGTTGTAAAAAATATCAACTTACCAGAGTCAGCTTGCAGCAAACTGTAGGATAATAACTCTTTGGGTATTATATTGGTACACCATTTTATTATTAATTATTAGGTACATATTTAACACAACGCTCACACACACCGCACATTTTTATTTTCATGAAATTACTTCCATTTTAACACATAAAGTACAAAAGTATTAAATAAAATCTCTGAACTCGACTCGTGAGCCGCATCCACTCACCACGACAGTTGGCGCAATACTAAGTGACTAGTCACACTCACGAGTGTGGGCAGAGTCACGTAGTCAAGAGCATCGCGCAAGCGTGGGTACGCTTGCGCGATGCTCTTGACTACGTGACTCTGCTTTACTGGAACAATTTACTGCAATACCTTAGCTAGTATTATATTATTAACTGGAGACTTATTCTCAAACGAAAGAGGAAACCTAAAATAGATAATATTTTCAAATCAATAGCAATTAAGCAGTTAGGTACAAATAAATAATGTGTATTTTGTAGCCATATCGTAGATTTGCTCATTTCATAAAACGCTCGAATAGATCATGAAATGGCCACATTTCATGAAATGTTTGACTGTTTATTGGTCACCTTATAATATGGTTTGGACAGATTTATTGATAAAAAAATTGTTTCGCAATGTGGCCAACTAAACGAGTGACTACTTTATGAAGTGGTCAAGATTATTTGTTTATATCGTGAACTAATTACATGAATTACTGGTAGAGGCGCTGCAAGCGCTTTTTTATGCGTGAAGATGGCGGCCGCGGACGATAATATTGTTTCCCGAAGAAAAAAAAAATTAGATAGTTTAATTTTGATACACAATTTTAATTGTGAATTTTATATTACTTGTTCTAACCAATAACCATAGCACTTTACATATTTTTAAATATTTAGTTAATAAAATTGAACGTGTAACAAATCAAATGTGTAGTTCCACATGTTTGACTTCTTAACAATAAGTGTTCAATTTTTTTATAAAAAATGTTTAATTTTGTTACAAAAGTTCATAAGTTTCTAATAAATCGGACTTAAAATAAATAAGTTCTTACCATATTCTGGAATTCTTATTAAATATTTTATGGATGCCTTAATTATATGATTCAGCCAAACGTGGATGACAATAGGTATCTTGAAACGTAGACGATTTAACGATCTGGTCAAATTGAGTTGGCCACATCATGAAATGCGACCATTTCATGAACTACTCGAGCATTTTATGAACTAAGTAAATCTACGATGTGGCTACGACGTAGGTACATACTGTTGGGTCTTAGATCTCTTCGGCGGGTTGGAAAATATTACATGTCATCGATCTAAAAAATGTAGGTTCCACCATGATGTTTTCTTTCACTGTTTTAATAAAATGGGGCCTCCAGCTGAAGTATGAAACATATAAACTATATAAGCTACTATACGCTAAGGACGCCTCCTTTAGCCCTGTAGTAAGGATCTCGGCTCAGGGTGTCACTAGGGGACAGCAGCATGGGACAATCTAGGTCAGATCGTAATATAGATCTAAAATTATATAACTATTTAAAATTTTAAACATTACTTTTATCAATAACCATATTCTTGAAAAATAATGCTAGAAGTCACTAAATATATTATTATATATATATTTTATGACTTTTAGTATTAATTAAATTAGCTTGATATTAGGTTATTACAATATAATGGAATTTCAAAGAAGCGTCAAACGTCAAATAAAACAGTGCCTAGCCAGGTAGTCATTGTAAACATTACTTAAAGAAATTTGTACAGAGCAATTTAGGGAACAAAGAAATTCCGATAGGACTTTGAGAGGTAATTTTGAGTCAGCTTTAGAAATAATAGTTTATTGAACAAAAGCGGCTTCTCAGTACGCATTATCTATTCTGGTGTTAAGTATTTCTAATATTCTAAGAATTACTAATAGTTTTGTTATTTTTGTGGGACGAAATACCTAAAACAGGATACTTGTTTTGTTATATAATGTATCTATTACCTACCTTTTATGAGAAAACATGAAAAGTGGCAATTGGACAATACATTTTGTTACTCTTGACTAAAGGACAATAACAGAAAGAAAATAATAAGAGAAATATTTTATAATAGCAAATAAAATGAAATGAGAAATTCCAAAATAAAATAGTGAGATGTGAAACATCAAATAGTAAAATTGAATTGAATTAATTAAAAGCCATCGCTCGGTAGGTGACCAGTGTGGTCTATGTTGCCAGATTCACTTTTCAATCCGTGGATTAAATCTGATACGCTAGTATATCTGAAATCGGGTAGATATTGAAATCTAAGCAAATTATATAAAACTTGTCACGTACAGTAAACATCAATAGTAAACAAACCCTTTGTTTACCAGAAATAGCAACCCGCACGGACTTCGCACGGGTACCTATTACAGAATATCCTTATAAACAACGTTACAAACATGTTTTGTTCCGAGGTTATTCTTGAAAGAGCGACATAATATATGTAAGTATTAATGACCATGAGAAAAACACTCAACGCTCAAATCTAAGCCCGCAATGTTGAAAGTTTGATTTTATGATTTATTGATGGTCATTACAAAGAATAAGAAATTCTGTAGGAAAATAAACAGCTACCTCAAAACAAGAACAGTATCGACCGAGTAGTATATTGGCATCGACGCATAAATCTTTGAAAGAATCAAGTTAGTTGAGGGCAGAATTTTTCTTTCTTTAAACAAATTTAACACTATAGTCTTACAACTTATGTTATCAATATCAGGTTGGACATGTTGATCAACTCTTCGATGTTGTCTATCAAAACACAAAGGTTTTCTAAGGTCAATCCTGCCATCATTTTGTGTTAACTATCCATTGCCAACTTTTAGCAACATCTCTAAAAGAAGCCTGTTCTTACGTGAAGACTATGGTACCGTCAGCACGTGTTCTTGGAGTCACAACAAGTAGGATATGCGAAAATCTTCTGCGAAGAGAATTGTGCACCCACCCATAAATGAATTTTACAAATCGCGCATTCTCCTATCCAGTGCTTGCACAGACATCTTCTTTGTTATGGTGGCTTTGCCCCAGACTGATGAGCAGTCACGCATCAATTTTCCTATTGCTGAATTTGAATATAGAGTATGTAGTTCCGCCTCCTTATAACAGTGTAGCGGCGATGCCGGATTACGCGACAGGTACTTAATGTAATTTTACTTAATGTAATTTTTCGCGTCACACCCATCATAATGCTTACTCATCCGGCCGGTGTTAATGATTTCTATTAATCTAAGTGATGTTAATAGTTTTGTTATTTGTTTGTGATGGATTTCCAAGAACGGGGTGATTTGTTAATATGTATTAGTGTTTATGCATTTATTTATACCTACTTTTCTTATTATTGTTTTTCTGTTACTGGGTTTTTTTCAAGAACTTCAAAAAGTATCCCTCATTTGGCACTTTTTCTTGTTTTCTCAATAAATGTAGGTAATACTACATGTCATCATCTACTTGTTTATTTTTATGAGGACCATCATTCTAGCTGCGCCCATTTACCGCACAATAACAATGTTTGCTACGACGCCTCATAACACCCTAGTTGCGTCGTAACAATTGCTACGAAACTTGATATAAATTTTATATTTTTTGTTTAGGTATTACTTACCTTCTTCAATCGTTTTCAAGGAGGCGTTTATTACTTACTAAGCTGTGGTGTTCTCAAAAATCGGCATATTGTAAAAATGTATTTTAGTAGTCTTTTAACGTCTTTTCAGTACCTAAGCCGTAAATATAAATACTGACGCCGATTCCCTTATTTATAAACTAAATTAAATAATAGTTTAGTCCTGTCAATTCAAGATACGCCATAGACAATTTAGATGCGATTAAAAATATGGCGACTAAACATCAAAGTCAAAGTAAGTTAATTGTTGAACGTAGGTTATTAACATGGTTTTGTTAATACTAGGTTATGTACATTGTATTAAATTTTTTGTTGTATCACTGTTTTGCCTTCTACATTATTACGATAGAACATTTCCATCTCATTCATCATTTTATGCTCTTACCATCTAAAAACTCAATGATAGAAAAGTAAGATAAAAATACGTCAATTTAATATATGTATAACTAAGTTTTATCCCTCTGTATCACAAATGTAATTATAATGCTCAATCCCGACATAATATTAATTTTAAATAGTGGTTATTTTACTCAAATTTATCCAAAGTTTTTCCCAATTTTTATTCTTAATTTTAAACATCACTTTTATTAATAAACATACATTGTCTTAAAACACAATGCTAGAAGTCACTAAATAGTAACCTCTAGACTTTTATTATATTAGGGTGATATTAGGTTATTACAATAAATAGACATTTCAAAGTAGTGTCATTGGTCTTCTAGCTTATATTTTTAACAAAACAGTGCAAAAATCACTGATCCTCCTAGTCAGGTAGTCACCGCGATCATGAAACATACTTTGTACAGAGCAATTTAGAGAACAAAGGATTTCTGATAACATTCTGCGACGCATTTTTGGGAAACCTTAAGAAACAAAAGTTTATTGAACAAAAGCAACTTCTCAGTACGCCTTATCTATTGGTGTAAGTGATTTCTAATATTCTAAGCTATTTGTTAAAAGTTTTGTTATTTGTGTATACCTAATGGAATTCCTAGAACAGGATACTGTTTTATTATATGTAGGTACTAGGCATTTACCTACCATTTTAAAGAGAGAAATATAACAGAAAATTTAATAATTTAGGAAGAGAAAGTCTTAAATGGGCACGAATAATTGAAAATTTATGTGAAAATCGGTTGTCGTAGTATGGGCAAGCGTAAGGGAAAAATGAGGAAAATATTGTGAGGAGAGTACTTATTGAGTATGTATATTTATTATAGTATAATACTTTTACTGACTGTAGCAGAACCATGCCATGAAAGTACAAAAGAAAGAAAGGAGTGCTAGCTCGAGTATGTTCTTGGACTCCAAACAATTGCATTCAGCTTTTGAGGAAATGGACAGAAAAATGTGTCTGTTTTGAGGTTCCACACTATACCTCTTATTCAAAACATTCCATTCAGTTGCGTAATTACTGGATGTTATTTGTATATGGGTCAATAACGCCTCAGCTTCTCCGCTAACACTTAATTTTAAATAATGTAGTCTTTGTACATCACTGAGGTTATTATTTTCGTGAACTAAAGAAGTAAACAGGTCTTTAAAAATCGGCCATTCTTCATAACATTAAATTTTGGTGATTCAATTTTAGGTAAATGTACTAAATATTGCTGTGCATGGGATACGTTCATACTTAAATTTGCAGTTTTAGAATCCACAGAAGGCAATTCCGATAATGACGTAAGTATATCCTTTAAATCACCCTGCAGTATGTTGTATAAATATTCATAAATAAAGAATTCTTCGTTCAAAAAGTATGGCAAACTTCCCTTTTGTTCTTAGGGGTTATCTTTCCTAACGCGTCATGTGTTTTCTTGAATGATATCCAATACTCGTCAATAATCTTCAAACGTACTTCTATATATCCCCTTGTTAGTCTAGTTTTCTTAGTAAATTTAAACTTAAGTTTTTTTAGTAAATTTGCGCCATCTTCTAAGGCAGAGAGATATTGTTGTTGTTCTTGCCTGGTACACATTATTCTTCCACTATTTGAATATCACTCTGAACAATCTTCAATATTATAGTTTAAAAAACTTGCAATTTTCAATAGCAGCAAATTAACTAACGATTTTGTTGTAAACACATTCATATAACTTTCTATAATCCGAGGTGATTTTTCTAAGAATCCTTATCTCTGGAATGGATTTCCTTTGTTCAAGCGACCCTATGTTTACCGGTTCGTAATTTCCACGTTCGGCTCAAATACGACCATATGGTGAAGTAATAAGGTTGGTTTTCGTTTGCACGGGATACTTAGAATTAAAAGACATGTGTTTCACTGTAAGTGTACTCGTATTGTGCGACTAACTTTAGGTTCAAATTGAATGAATATTAAATAAAAATAAAACATGCATAACTATAGCTAAGTAAAGAGTGCAGATCGCCCCAACAGTTTATAAGGATATTCTGTAGTAGGTATATTTAATATCAGCATTGCATCCGTGCGAAGCCGGGCGGGTTACTACTTCTGGTATACAAATTATTTGAGTAATATGTAGATATAAGTATATATTTCTATAATACACTCAATCTATCTGACACAGGCACGATGATAATATTAGGTAGCAAACAATCAATTATACTATTACAAAGCTTGTGTGCCTTATGGAAATGATTAATTTCAGAATTAATTAAAATACTTAACAAGAATGCAGACATGCACTGCGAATAGTTAACTCAACAAACTACCAATCAAAGTTAATACATCGCCAATCAAATTAAACAGAAAAACTTATTTCGACTAGCAATTTCTATACAAGTACGCGTATTTAACTAAATAGGTACAATATATTGTTACGAATGCACCTTATGTCGAGGGCATAAGGTTCAATATCGCGTGACATGCAGTGCGTAACTTTTAAGCTCTGTAACTCGAGATCTAGACATTATCTAGGGGTAATATAAAAACGCATTCCTAGACTTAAGGTGGCCTATCGAATGGTACAGGTTTCATCAATTTTGTCAACTAAGTGACGACATCGAAATTTCTAGAAGCCCGTTTCCGGGAATTACCGTAGGTACTTACCGAATGTACTCGAAGTTATGCGCTATTATTATTACGTCTAGACGACTCTGGAATGTTCGATCAGCTGGACTATATATAGCGCCGTGACGCCGGCGCCGAGTCAGTCTACACTTGACTACCGATACGAAAACAGCGACACTTAAGAAGCGATCTTTGAGAATACCTACTGCGACAACTGTAACGAGAACTGTGAGTACTACGTGAAGTAACATTTGTAGTGTTATTGTGCGTTTACAATACGGACTTCGTGGACGTAAGTGAAGACTTCGGTGTAACGTCAACAACATTCTACTTGTCATTGCCTACAATCGACTGTACCTTCGTTGCCAATAAACTTCGTAACCCTTAACCGGTATTTTAGTACCCCTAGCCCGTAACAATTGGTGTCAGAAGCGGAATGCCGGTCACGCCAAGGGAAGACGAAAGAGTTCGCACGCGACGACAAGCAGCGAGGGATTTGGCGCGTCAAGAGGAAGAATCGCTCAGTGCCCCTGCACCCATAGAAGATGCGGCCGTCGTAACACCGACGAATGTGAGTGCGGCTAGTACCACCACTATTCCCGGAACCAGCGGATGCGATTTATCGGCATTACTGGCTCACTTGACGGCGCAAATAAGGCTGAGTATAGCAGAATCCCAGGCAGAAACCCAGGCACAGATAAAACAATCCCAGGTAGAAACCCAGGCGCAAATAAAAAGCATAGTAGCAGAATCCCAGGCAGAAACCCAGGTACAAATAAAACAAACCCAGGCACAAATAAAGGAATCTCAGCAGCTGGTATTAGAATTAAACGAAAAATGGGAAAACACCAAAGAAGAGGTCAACGAACTTAGAGTAAAAACAGCACAACAAGATGCACGTATGGACCAGCAAGATACGCGCATAGACCAGCAAGACGCTCGAATAGACAAACATGATGTGCGTTTTGATAAACTAGACAGTACCATCATGGAGTGTGAGAAAGAAATACAGTTTCTCCATAAAGCTGTGCAGAAAGGAGGTATTAAAGGTGTGGTACCTGTACCCAATGCTTTGCCGACGTTCCAAGTACCTCATTTTGACGGAACAACGTCATGGGTGGCCTTCCGCCTTCAGTTTGAAAAGGTCGCAAAAGGCAATAATTGGGACGATGATCAAGCTGTAACCGCCCTTATGCTTGCTTTGCGTGGTGATGCCGTACGAATTCTCGAGAACATTTCCGGCGATTGCAATACCCTAGCCTGTCTGTTAGAAGCGTTGGAGACTAGATATGGAGAGAAACACCTCGAACATGTCTACAGGGCCCAACTCCGCGACCGCACACAGAAGAGCAGTGAGGGTCTGCAACAGTGGGCAACGGAAATAGAACGTATGGTCCGGAAGGCGTATGCATCAACACCGGGATTGATTGACGCTACTACTCTGCGATACTTCACTGATGGGATTCGAGATGCAGAAGTCAGGGCTGCAGTACGCCTGGGTCACCATCAGACCCTGAAGGCAGCCTTGATGCACGCTCTGGAGGTGGAAGCAGTACGCCAAGATGGTCAACAACACGACCGTATTCGTGAAGTAACCGCACAAATAAAAGCCCGACGAGGACCAACTTGTTATGAGTGCGGCGAAAAGGGGCACATTCGAATTGATTGTCCCAGGAAGGCTAAGGGAAGAAGTACTTCTTGGGTACGTAGAGACGCGGAGGTGTTGCTGTGGCGCAAGCGCGACGCCAAGGTCGAGCCCAAGCGCCCGAGCGAGCGCGTCGATTGGCGCGAGCGGAGCGATCGGAATGGGCGCCGCGAGCGTCCCGCTGAACGAGAGCGGGAACGCGTCAAGGACCGGGAACGCGAACGTTTCGGCAAGCGAGAACAAGAGCGAGAGCGGTCGTGCGGAAGGTCGTGGAGTGAGCCAGACGCAAGGCGGGACAAGGAAGTCGAGGACGAGCTACGGAAGAAGAAGCGTCTCGAGAAAAAGGCAAGACAAAAGGTCCGCCGCCGCCAGATTACTTCAGGTAGTACGGGCCGAGGTGAAGAACGCAAACAGGAAAATACAGAGAACGTAAGGATTATCCAGGTGAACGCGTTGGACGAGGACTGGAATAATCAGTCATTGGAAAATGCACAGAAGGAAGATAGCGTCTTGAGGACAGTAATCGAATGGAAGAAAAGTGGCCAGCGGCCCCCTTGGAGTGAAATATCAGCGCTTAGCCCTACAGCAAAAAGTTACTGGGCTCAATGGGACAGCCTGATAATTGATAATGGAGTTCTGAAGAGGAAATGGGAATCACCTAGTGGACAGGAGGTCGCCTTACAGATAGTTGTCCCCTGTGAGAAGGTCGCGTCGGTGCTAAGACAGGTGCACGACGGAGTATCCGGAGGACATCTAGGAGTAAAGAAAACTCTGGAGAAGGTGAGAAAAAGGTTCTATTGGGTGCATTGCCGCGAAGACGTAGAGGACTGGTGTAGGAAATGTGTAGCCTGCTCCTCAGTAAAGGGACCGCAAACAAGAGCCAGAGGTCGGCTGAAAGTGTACAATGTTGGTGCACCATGGGAAAGAGTTGCTGTCGATATAACTGGGCCATTCCCTATCACTGAAGAAGGGAATAGGTATATCATCGTCATGCAAGACTATTTTAGCAAATGGCCAGAAGCTTTTGCAGTACCCAACCAAGAAGCTCATACCGTCGCCAAAAAGCTAGTTCACGAGGTGTTCTGTCGATTTGGCGTCCCCTTGGAGTTGCACTCTGACCAGGGTAGAAACTTCGAGTCTTCACTGTTCCGAGAGGTTTGCCAACTACTTGGGATACATAAGACTCGTACAACACCATATCACCCTCAGTCAGATGGAATGGTCGAAAGATTCAACCAGACGCTAGAGAATCATTTGGCCAAAGTAGTGGAAGAACACCAGAGGGATTGGGACCAATATATTCCACTCTTCTTAATGTCATACCGCTCTGCAACACATGACAGCACAAATTGTACACCGGCGAAAGTCAACTTCGGCCGAGAGATTAGACTACCCATAGATGCACTTACCGGAACACCCCCCGATACCCCTATCCTAGCTGTCGACTATGTGGCCGACCTGCGGCGTAAGCTCGATAGAATACATGAGCTAGTGAGAGAGAGCGGTCTGAAAACCAGCGAGAAAATGAAGATCCGATACGACCGCAAGGCTAACGTGCCCGGCTTTGAAGAGGGAACTTTGGTATGGTTACATAATCCCATTAGGAGAAAAGGAAAGAGTCCGAAATTTCAAGCCAAATGGGAGGGTCCGTACACGATAATGACCAGGATAAACGATGTCACCTACCGGATAAGGAAAGGACCTAGAGGGAAGCTGAAGATCGTACACGTAGACCGCCTAGCTCGCTATTATGGATCAAATCATGCTCGGGACGAGCACGACTAAGAAGGGGGCAATGTTACGAATGCACCTTATGTCGAGGGCATAAGGTTCAATATCGCGTGACATGCAGTGCGTAACTTTTAAGCTCTGTAACTCGAGATCTAGACATTATCTAGGGGTAATATAAAAACGCATTCCTAGACTTAAGGTGGCCTATCGAATGGTACAGGTTTCATCAATTTTGTCAACTAAGTGACGACATCGAAATTTCTAGAAGCCCGTTTCCGGGAATTACCGTAGGTACTTACCGAATGTACTCGAAGTTATGCGCTATTATTATTACGTCTAGACGACTCTGGAATGTTCGATCAGCTGGACTATATATAGCGCCGTGACGCCGGCGCCGAGTCAGTCTACACTTGACTACCGATACGAAAACAGCGACACTTAAGAAGCGATCTTTGAGAATACCTACTGCGACAACTGTAACGAGAACTGTGAGTACTACGTGAAGTAACATTTGTAGTGTTATTGTGCGTTTACAATACGGACTTCGTGGACGTAAGTGAAGACTTCGGTGTAACGTCAACAACATTCTACTTGTCATTGCCTACAATCGACTGTACCTTCGTTGCCAATAAACTTCGTAACCCTTAACCGGTATTTTAGTACCCCTAGCCCGTAACAATATTTTGGACAGATTAGTTAGTTAATCAAAATATTAAAACACAAAAATTAATTATTAACAATCATTTTTCTAGTTAGAAGTCCTATATTGAAACCAAGTTATTGCATGAACTGCAAACTGTAAATAAGAACTTTAGGCTTTTATGAATTTATTGTTACCAATATTTGTAGATTTGGCGTACCTACTGAAAAGCCGCTCATGTTCAATAAACTATTGTTTCTAAAGCTGCTCCAAAATGACCTCGAACAGTTTTAGGTACCTGAATTCTGTTGTTCCCTAAATTGGTCTGTCGAAATATATTTTATGGCCGCGGTGACTACCTGGCTAGTAGGATTAGTGTAGTATACTGTTCCAGTAAACCAGCGCGAGTACGTTTGCGCGATGCTCTTGACTACGTGACTCTACCCGCACTCGTGAGTCATGAGTGTGACTAGTCACTTAGTATTGCGCCAACTGTCGTGGTGAGTGCACGCAACTCACGAGTCGCATTCAGAGTTTTTATTTAATGTTTTTGTACTTTGTGAGTTAAAATGCAAGTAATTTTATGAAAATAAAAATGTGCAGTGTATGTGAGCGTTGTTAAATATGTACCTAATAATTACATATAATACCCAAAGAGTTATTATCCTACAGTTTGCTGCAAGCTGAATCTGGTATATTGAAATAACCTAAATCATGCTAATTGAATAAAAATCTAGTGACTACTATTAAGTGTCGTATTCGTTTTAGAATATATCTCCAGTTAATAATATTAATACTAGCTAAGGTACTAGATTGTTCCAGTAAACCAGCGCGAGTACGCTTGCGCGATGCTCTTGACTACGTGACT
Organism: Sesamia inferens; assembly: GCA_037179545.1. NCBI lineage: Eukaryota > Metazoa > Arthropoda > Insecta > Lepidoptera > Noctuidae > Sesamia > Sesamia inferens. The sequence continues at coordinate 7,741,119 of CM073947.1, forward strand.
CTACACGCACTCGTGAGTCATGAGTGTGACTAGTCACTTAGTATTGCGCCAACTGTCGTGGTGAGTGCACGCACCTCACGAGTCGAATTCAGAGTTTTTATTTAATACTTTTGTACTTTATGAAATAGTTATAACTAAAACAACAACGAAACGAAATAATAATAACTTAAGTATTTTTATGAATATAAAAATGTGTGGTATGTGTGAGCGTTGTTAAATATGTACCTAATAATTTTTAATAAAATTGTGTTCAATTACAATATCCAAAAAGTTATTAGGCTACAGTCTGCATGCTGACACTGGTAAGTTAGTATTTTTTACAACTCCTGTTATTTTGAAGTAAATTTGTGTTTTTATGCATAATTGTTATATTTTGTTGTGTCTTTATATCACCACGCACAGCTGCAGCCTATTTCAGGTTTGTGCTCTATTTTTATCATTTAGTTAACTTTTTTTCAGTTAAAATGGTGTATTTTATGACATAACATGTCTATTTTACACAGAAACTGTAAATTAAACTGAGTATTATAATAGTCGAAAAGCAAACCATATTTAAAATTATTTTATTTTAAAATATACTTAAAACACACATTAGAAATTGATACGTAGTCATATACGGTGAGACGGACAAAGAATAGTAGCGAATAAAATTCTACAAATATTTTACTGTACGAGACAAGTTTTATATAATTTGTTTAGTTTTCAATATTTACCCAATTTCAATAATTATACTAGCGTATCAGACTTAACCCACGAATTAAAAATCGGATCTGGCAACATAGACCACACTGGTCACCTACCGAACGATGGCTTTTAATTAATTCAATTCAGTTTTACTATTTGATGTTTAAAATTTCCGCGGCTGCTCTAATTTTGCTACGTTTTGCTTTTACAGTACAGAGATTTTTTTTTTGAATTTATTTAATATCATTTCGTTTTATTTTTCTATTATTGTCCTTTAGTCAAGAGTTACAAAATGTAGGGTCCAATTGCAACTTTTCATGTTTCCTCATAAATGGTAGGTAATAATACATAATATAACAAAACAAGTATCCTGTTTTAGGAATTTCGTCCCACACAAATAACAAAACTATTTGCATTTCTTAGAATATTAGAAACAGATAAGGAAGGGTACTGAAAAGCCGGTTATGTTCAATACCCTATTGTTTGTAAAGCTGTCCTAAAAATTCTTCGAGCAGTCTTACCGAAATTCTTTTGTTCCCTAAATTGCTCTATACAATTTTTTTTAACGAACATTATGACTACCTGGCTGGGCACTGTTTTGTTTCACGTTTGACGCTTCTTTGAAATTCCCTTTTATTGTACTTAATAACCTAATATCATGCTAATTTAATAATAGTCTTGTGCTTAATACTTAGTGACTTCTAGCATTATTTTTCAAGAATATGGTTATTAATAAAAGTAATGCTTAAAATTTTAACTACATAATATGTAGATATATAATTAGATCTTATGTTACGATGTGATCTAGATTGTCCCATGCTGCTGTCCCCTAATGACACCCTGAGCCGAGATCCTTACACACCTTACACAGGTACAGGGTGTGTCCTTAGCGTGTAGTAGTTTAGTTTATACGTTTCATACTTTAGCTGGAAACCCTATTTTATTAAAACTGTGAAGGAAAACATCATGGTGGAACCTACATGTTTTAGAACAAAAATATCGATGGCATGTAATATCTACCAACCCGCTGAGGAGGTCTGTCTCCCAACAGTATACTCATTACTTACTTAAACTTAATAGTTATTTAGTTTAAAAAGTTATTTTTTAGGTTTCTTCTTTCTTTGTTAGAATAAATGGTGTTTTCTTTTTTTTGTCATCTTAAACTAGTGCTTGGCCGTAATCCTGCCTGATGGTAAGCAGTGATGCAATCGTTGATGGTAAAGTACGCTAGTTTATTAAACCTAACTCATAAAATTGAGTGAAAAGGAAGGAAAACGGTAGGTCGTTTCGTGCTGCGCCAGGTGGACATTGAACTGGAGACCCTCCACAACCTAACTCCCGATTCAACAACATTTGGCGCATCGTATCCGGCACACATCCCAACACAACTGCTTAGACCCGCCCTTCGTACGGCTTCACCAAAGATCATGCCGGAACACGTCAAATCGCTTGGCGGTTAGGCTTTGTGTGGCGGGTGGTAACTTCTGCCGGCAGCCGATGTTATGGCCTACCACTGAGAAATCATTTGTTATTTCAAATGCTATGAGTGGACGGAATAGTGAAATTAAAAGTGTTTCTTTGTTTTACGCAAGTCTTGTAAGTTGTAGTAAAGTTTGTATTAAAATATTATATATATTAAATAATTGAAATTATAAGAAAAGATTTTTTATTTAGAAATTCTATATTTAAACTAAGTTATTGCACTAACTGCAAACTGTAAATAACAATTTCAGCTATTTATGACTTTATTGTGACTAATATAGAAAAGGCGTATTGAGAAGCCGCTTCTGTTCAATAAATTGTTGTTTCTAAAACTGGCTCAAAATAACATCGTGAAGTGTCATCATCGGAATGACACTCGCCGGCTTTTACGCGTATTTATACGGTCAAACCAGAAGCAGAGAACTCTCTCGAATTTCTTTCCACAATAGTCCCGAATCTTCGCGCGGTTACGCGGTCAGGAAGTTGATATATCTGTACTCTTCTCTATCTATTTGTCTCGTTCTAACATCGGCGGTTGGGAGGTTCCGCTACTCGACACCAGACGTCGCTGATGCTTGCCGCGCTGTCATTGGTCAATGCGTGTGTGTGAGTTGATAGATTGTCAGGTCAATAACCGTCAATATGTTAATGTAGATTATTCCTCCGAATTCTAGATGACGCTAGGTCTTCACATCGTTTTATAAAATGTTTCCGTTTGTTTTCTTATCTATGGTTATTGCGTCGAAATGTCATCTGTCTGTCTTGCTATTATTTGTTTACATATTTTGTTGAGATAATATTCTTAAAATGTTTCTATTAATTTTCATGTGAATGTAGAATGGGAAGTGGAATGTTTTCGTCGCGAACAATTAGAATATAACATGGTTTCTAGTTTTGACCAGGATGTTCTGAGTCAACCCAACCGCGATATATTATTTAATATATTAAATTTGATATAAAATACGTTTCATATAATAAACAAACGGGTGAAGGTCGTTCTTAATCGGATCTTAGGCTAATTAGTAATTCCCACCAATCCGAGATAACTCAGAGCACTGCGCAATGCTCTTGGCTACTCGGGTCTACCCGCCGCGCTCTCGTGAGTGTGACTAGTCAGTCTTGTGCTAGCCGTCGAGGTAAGAGTGCGTGCCGCACGAGAACTGTTAGGTTTGTTGTTTTTGGGGAAAAAGTGAAATTTAAAATTGTGTTCAAAAATATTTCATTATTTGTGCAAATCTTTTAAAGTGTAGTGAAGTGTCTTCTAAGCGAGTGGGTGTTAAACTACTGTTTGCTGCTTGCTTACTCTCGTAAGTCGATATTTTTTACGACCTTTGTTAGTTTTGGTTAGGTCCTAGGTATCCATTGCTGGATATAGGCATGCTCCAAGAATCTCCACGACGACCGGTCCTGCGCCTTAAGCACCCAGCGGTTTCCAGCGACCTTCACCAGGTCGTCGGTCCACGCTGCTGTCCTAGGTATAGTTATGATTATATTCATTATTGTCATGTATTGGTTCTTTACATTTACATACATATATGTTTCGGTGGCCTGTTTTTTTTTTTTTTGCTTATTTATTTGTTCCAGTTAACTATGTTGTTTTTTACTTTTGAATTGTTTTACGTGTGACAAATGAGCTGATATGTTTTTATTCATTATTGTTATGTGTTGGTCCTTATTATAGATTAAAGCCATGTGCTATTTTATTTGTTTTTCGTTTCCTATTTAATCCTGAAAAAATAGTCTGCATAAAAGTTACTCATGCGTTTTCTAATAATTAAGTACTGTTTACGGTAAGTGCCACCGATTTTGAAATATAACGACCGTGTGAGTCAAAATTTTGCATAATTTTGGCGGATAACTTTATACTTTCGTTCTATTTCGTACCTTCCTTCAACACTTTATATCTCAACTAATATTATAATTTTATTTTATAGCTATTGAAGCAAAAATATAATACAATGGGGAGTAGAAATTTAGACGAAGACCATATCCTGGCCGCTCTTATACAGAATGTCGACGAGCTTCCGTGTGCGGATACCGAAAGTGATAACATGTTTCCAAATGAATTACTTGATACATCCTGATATCCTTGATTCATCCGAAGAGAATAGTAATGAACCAGTAGCAAAACTACCTATTTATTTGTTCTTTTTGTCCTTCTAAGAAAAGAGCAAAGTGAGATAATGTTGATATGTGCCAAAGCTGTATATTACTTACTTTTGTATAACTCTTATAATCAAAAATTATAAGATAAGCTAACTATTGATATTCTACAAAAAAGACAGATTAGGAAAGTGTAAGTGTTATAAAATTTCATTTATGTATAAGTTTTGTTTTTTATAAATAAAGTTTTTTATAAATAAGTTTTGTTTATTAATTATTCTGTAAAGTATCTGCTTATTAATTATTCCAATATATTTATGTGTATGTACAATTCGTTGAAATAAACTAAATTACCTAGAGCCAATTCAAATACCTGCGTCACTTTTACGCATGAGTATTTTTTCCGTGCTACAAAATATGATAATGTTTCTAGGGTTAAATGAAAATGAATGAAATGTTTATGAATTAAATGACTGCTTTGTTTTGTAAATGCAAAAAAAAATAAGTGTTTGACCGCAATTCCGCCTGATGGTAAGAAGTGATGCAATCGTTGATGGTAAATCGCTCTACTTTATTAAGAGACCATTCACTCGAAAACACCGAGTGAACAGGAAGGACGACGCAAGTGGCGCGAAGGGATCCAATATTAAACCTAACAACACGACCATCGATGCTATGCTAGAGAGAGATGGATCTGGAGACCTTCCATGACCTAACTCCTGCCAAATCACGGCTTCACCAGACATCATGCTGAATCATAGACGACGAATCGCTTGGCGGCAAAACTTTGATGGATGGTAACGTCTGCCGGCAGATGATGTTATGGCCTACCACCGAAAAATCATATGTTATTTCAAACGCTACGAGTTGACGGAATAGTATAATTAACAAAAATAAATATATCCACGTTTGACCAGTGTTAAATGCGGATATTCTCTTTAAATATATATGGTTGTCTTTATCATTTTTATCTGTTAATTCTTTACGTCACCGCGTACGGCCGTGGCTTATTTCGATTTTGTGCCTTTTTCCTATCTTCATTTTTCATTTGTTTCAATTTACTTGTGTTATTTTTTAAATATTCAACTATTTTTGTTGTTGCAACTGGTCCGCGAAGTTTCAATAATAAAAAAAAATGTATTCTAAGTGTATGAGTGTTATAACCTGCTGTTTTTTGTATGCTAAACCTGGTAAGTCAGTGTTTTTAACTTCTGTTATTTTTGTGTTTCATCAGTGAGTGGGTAATAACCTGCTGTTTGATGCATGCTAAATCAGACAAGTCGATATGTTTCATGACTGTTTTTATTTTTGGCATTTTTCGTGAGTCGTAGTAAAGTGCGTGCCTATGTACTCGTATGTGGGTGTTCACTTGTTATTTTATGAATGCTAATTCTGGAAAATCCACCATTGAAGCTTGATCCATGCTGAGCATCGCATATGCATGCAAGTCCAAGTACTATTAAAAGTCTTGTATGTTTTAAAAAAGTGTTTTTAAGTGAGTGAGTGTAATAACCTGCTGTATGTTTTAAAAAGTGTCTTTACAGTGAGTGAACCTGCTGTTTGTTGTATGCTAAATCTGGAAAGTATTTTTTTTTTAAACTTCTGTTATTTTTATGTTTCATAAGTGAGTGGGTATTAAACCTGCTGTTTGATGCATGCTAAATCAGACAAGTCGATATGTTTCATGACTGTTTTTATTTATGGAATGTTTTGTGAGTTGTAGTAAAGTGCGTGCCTATGTATGTGGATGTTCATTTTTTATTTTATGCATGCTAATTTTGGTAAATGCAATTGATGATTGATGCATGCTAACTATCGCATATGCATGCACGTCCAAGTACTATTAAAAGTCTTGTAAGGTGGGTGGACCATGGAAGGCCATGCTCCTTTGAAGGCCAACTATTAAAAAATCGTAGTTGTTGACATTTAAATACATATTCCTGCTACTACACACTAAGATCCTACAAAATACAGGCCACAAACGTGGCGGCGTGTCGATCGTGTCACTATTGTGGCAGTTTTATCCAACGTTTCGTAGGCTTCGGTCGTCGACGTTACAATTGTTATTCGCGCGCACAACATAGCGTACATTTTTAGTCAATAGCCTATTATT